>CM040241.1:219657491-221032491 GCA_022545495.1 Chrysanthemum lavandulifolium
GAATATTATAGCGAACAAAATCATACCAAAGGATTATGTCGGAATCATATTAAAAGGATCATATCATAAGGAATCATAGCAATGGAATATCATGAAAGAAGCAAAGTCAAAGGATCGAAAAGTCATGAGAAATCCCTACTGAGAAGGGATAGAATATCTGTACCTCAAATCGTAAAGCAAATCGCCCGAATTACCCAAAGAAACAAAGGCTACTCCTTCCTCCACGAATCTACACGAATAATAATCGTTTAATTTTTAGAATGCTATTTCAAAATTTCAGGGCTCATAGTTATTCATATTTCATAATTAAGGTTTCTTTCTGTTTTTAGAAACTTTTCAAATTAAATAAGTTTCCCGAATTAGCGGCTTTTATAAATTATGGTTACAATTGACAATTAAGTAAACTTAAAGGTTCTATATAACCAATATCATATTTTAGGGTCTATTATAACACCTTTGGTAAAGTTTAAGGTTTAAAGTGTAAATTATGAATTTTAAGGTTTTAAATATGATGACTTAAGCTTCATGGTGTATGTATTGAATTGAGATATATATTTACGCATTCATAAACCATTACTGAGATCAAACCATCGTCTATGTCTAACTTCCTTTAGACCCGATCGTAACGAAAGTTTCATAAATTTATTAGTCCGTGTTTCACACTTTAACAACTTACATGCCGACACATTTACCTCATATGCGTCCACATGAAATGACGCCACGACAAACCACATACAATGACACGAAACAACCCTTATTCGACTTGACTCTCGTATAAATATTGTTTCAAACACAACCATACCAGACCATGCAAATACAACATTAATTCATATCACACGTTAAGTAACTCATGACAACGCACACATCTACGAAAATTGACATGAATAACTCACAGTCACGTCTCATACACGAGACTATTTCATACTTTGACATGCTCATGCATACGCTACTCTAAAATCATAGTACTGGACTGATTTAAAACCTTCATACATCAACCCATGGTTCATACGACTCTCGCGAGACACAAGCAACATGCACGAGCTCCTCTGTTACTATAATTGTTTCCATGCACACACGACCCATTTACCACTCTCGAACACATTAAAACTCATTCACACTCACACCATTTGATTATATTACACACACAACGTACACATCAAATATTAATGGATGCAAATAAATAGCGCAACACACACTTCTTAAAATGAAATTTCTCTACACACATTTGCATGTAAATGAGTCCCACTTAATTGATAGGCCACCAATGCATACACACATATTTGTTTCACTTCACTACAACATCGACCGGTTTCCCAAGCGACACTTGGGGTCTTTCCCAAGCAACTTGTCGTCAGATCGTTCCCCATTGACATGTCATTGGGGAAGCGTCGGCTGAAAACTCGTCGAGATTGTATCCCCAGCGATAATCCCTAGCGACGACGTGGGTCCCACTAATTTTTCAGTCAAAGAAGTAGTTCCACGGTGGCATACCATCCCCAGCGACATGTCGCTGGGGAAGCTTCAGGTTAAGCTAAGTTGATTAACACGTCTAATTAAAATTAACGTTAATTTCGAATTATCCCCGGCGACATGTCGCTGGGGAAACTATGTTTATATGTTGACAAGTCAACGAATAACCATAGTATCCCCGGCGACATGTCGTTGGGGAAACTATGTGTATATGTTACAAAGTCAACGAATAACCATAGTATCCCCGGCGACATGTCGGCGGGAAAAATCTCGATTTTTTTAAATACGACTGCACGACAAAGACGATTTCAATTTTTCCGGAATTTTCGGAAAAATCTACCAAATAAACCTGTACGAAAACCTGTATAGACTCACCACAACTTGTACCAAAACACAAATACAATATAATGGATCAACACAATACAAATACATCACAACTTTTACCAAAACCGAAAGATAATAAAGCTAAATCGTCCAAAATCCGAATAAGTCTACAAAACGTTACTTCCTAGTTATAAACAGGGCTTAAAAGTCAATATTCAACATGATAGATAGGGAAACAAGTGTTTAAATGTCGCCAAGATGAACCTAATAATATATAACACAACTACCTAAAGTACCAATGTAGCGTACTAATAATATATAACACAACTACCTCTCGTCGTCGTTATCCTCATCACCGCCACCTTCCTCGTCATCACCACACCCGCCACTCCCGCTAGCACCACCCGACTCAAACTCCTTAAACATATCCGAGTATTTGTCGTCGCTTTTGAAAAGACTCATCATAAAGTCTACCTTTCTTTGCATGCTCTTGAGCGACTTGTCGGGGGCGGGCATACTTGGCCTGGATGTGGCCCGTGATGGCAATACCCGACCCACACCAGGAATATGCCCACGAAGCTTACCACCTCTTGCCAAGGCATTGATCTCATCCTCCGTGTAATTACCCGTAGCCTCAAGCCTCTTCATCTCCTCCTATGTAGTGACAAAAACACAAGATAGTAAATATATTAGTCGGGTTGCTACATTATTTCTCGATAATTCATTAAAGTTAGTTTTGAAACAAAACTCACATATATGCGGCGGTCCTCATCCGAAGGGAATACCCCGTCAACGGTATGTGTTTGCCATCATTTTAGGGTAATATGTGACATTTTTGCCATCATTTGCTTTTGTGAGTAGCGAACAAATTTTTTTGCTTTTGTGGGCATTTTTCTTTCAAATTCATCAATTTTAGGGTAATATGTGACATTTTTGCCCTTCGTGAAAAAAAAATTCTATTAGCTAAGCGGGGCAAAAATGTCCAAAAATTTCGCAAAATACCCTAAAAATGATGAATTTAAAAGAAAATTACCCACAAAAGCAAAACAATTTGTTCGCTACCCACAAAAGCAAATGGTGCCAAGTATGATACTTTTTTCAATAATTTGCCCAAATATTAATGTGCAAAACGTAAGCGTAAATCGATCTCGTATTTTAGGTTTAGTAATCATTTACAAGTTAGGTTAAAATTACATTTAATGAGCATTGACATATATTTTCGTATTTTATAAATTTTAATTTGAGGGGCAAAATAGTCTTTTAGCGCGTTTTAGATTTTTAGGGTTTTACAATATATATCTATATATATAAGGTAGAATTAACGTGAGATCAAACTTAAAGTTGTAAAAATAAGATCAAGTCTAAAAAACCACTAAAACATTTATAAATAACAATTTTAGCAATAATACACACAAAAATAATATTTTAATACAAATTAAAATTTTAGCAACTAATAATCAAATGATACGAGTTTGGATTAGTGATACACGATACACATTACACTAATAAATATTATAAAATCGACACATACAAAAACTCGATACACATTACACTTCTAATCAAAGTGTATCACTTAGGTTTCGTAAATTTTAAAAGAAATCTATCGAAACTTTAACAATTTTAGTTGTAGTTAATAAAAATTTATTTTTGTTATAAGGAGAGTGTCGCTTGTCAAATTTTAGTTGGATCTCATTTAACAACTTTAAGCTTGATCTTTTTTATCTAGATTATATATATATATATATATATATATATATATATATATATATATATATATATATATATATATATATATGTATGTATGTATGTATGTATGTATGTATGTATGTATGTATGTATGTATGTATGTATGTATGTATGTATGTATGTATGTGTTAGGATTTAGAAAATCCATATGAAAGACTCGATCATCCCGATTGTTAGTTAGCACAAGTTAGTTCGTAGTTTTAAACGTATAGTAGTTAATTTAAATATCACCGTGGAGTCGGGTCGGGTCTTTACCCACTGTCACCCGCTTTACGTATATATATATATATATATATATATATATATATATATATATATATATATATATATATATATATATATATATATATATATGAAAAAGTGAATATCGCGGTTGTCTCACATCTAAGCTTACATGCGAAACCATCAAAATCACTAAAAAATACGTCATTTTGGTTATTATTTTTCAAAATTTGATTAGTGGAACTAATATATGCATAGTGTAATGCAATTTAATGGTGAATTAAATCAAACCATTGTCGAATCTATAGCTAATTTGTTAGTTAATGAAATCACCTAACAATATGATGTAGAAAATCATGTATCAACGTGAACCCAACTTAAGTGATGTTGTGATGAAATCAAGAGAAAACACTAATATTGTGAAGGACATGATACAAATGAGATAGATTTGATATTTTCTTGTTAAAGCGACGTAATTTTTATTGTTTCGCATGTAAGCTACATGTGAGACAACCCCATATTCACTTTCCTATATATATATATATATATATATATATATATATATATATATATATATATATATATATATATATATATATATATATATATATATATATATATATATATATATATATATATATATATATATATATATATATATATATATATATATATGCAATGTTAGTAGTTTTCACGTCTACGCCACTCACGTAATGCACATAACACATATCTTTAGATTTTTCTTGCGTAAAATAATGCATTAATATTTTGCTTTTGTTAAAACGACAATTGTTTTCACCCTTATACCACTTATATATCTCACAAATGTCTCTAGTGAGGTTCCAACCCACAACCGTTAGTTGGTGTGTAACTCACATACCACTAGACCAAAGGCCTTAGGTAATAATACAATAATATTTCATTTCATTTTCCTAAATATTTATATTTGGATCTCTAAGGGGTCGTTTAGTTGGTGAAAAATTTTCTATTTTTCCAGGAAATTTTTTATATGAAAAGGGAAAAATTAAATGGACGTTTAGTTGGTGAAAAATTTTCTTGTTTTTCCATTTCCAAATTCCTAGAGAAGGGATTGTTTTAACCTACAGGAAAGAGTTGAAATTTTGGCCGTTTAGATAGATTTATATTTTCCTTTTAAAAAATGAAAAGATGTTTAGATAAAGCTCTTTTCAAACATTTTTTCATTTTTTAATCAACTTTCTTTTCCATATTGGATCTTTGTACATTTTTATTCATTTTATACGTTTTTGTACGGTTTTATACGTTTTCATCAGTTATTTTTCCGTTTTTGTACGTTATCATTTGTTTTTATCCATTTTTATACGTTTCATCCGATTTTACTATGTTTTTTACGTTTTCGTCTGTTTTTTAATGTTTCCGTCTGCTTTTTTTTTTTTTACTTTTTCATTCGTTATTTTACGTTTTCGTCAGTTACTTTACGTTTTCGTCAGATTTTTTACGTTTTTGTATGGTTTTTTACATTTCCGTCATATTATTACGTTTTTCGTCCTTCTTTTACGTTTTTGTATGTTTTTTACGATTTCGTCCGTTATTTTACATTTTCGGCTTTTTTTTTACATTTCCGTTCATTTTTTAGTGTTTTGTCTGTTTTTTTACGTTTTCGTCCGTTTTTAACGTTTTGGTCTGTTTTTTTACGTTTTCTTCCGTTTTCTTACGTTTTCGTCCGGTTTTTTACGTTTTCGTCAATTTCTTACGTTTTAGTGCATTTTCGTTTTTTTACGTTTTTGTCTGTTTTTTACGTTTTGTGCGTTTTCTTACGTTTTTACGTTTTCGTCCATTTTTACGTGTTCGTCGCTTTTTACCTTTTTACGCTTTCTTACGTTTTGTCCATTTTTACGTTTTAAATGCGGTTTTACGTTTTAGTTTGTTTTTTCGTTTTCGTCTGTTTTTACGTTTTCTTCTATTTTTACGTTTTAGTTTGTTTTTTACGTAAAAACGTAAGAAAACGGACAAAACGTAAAAAACAGACAAAAACGTATAAAAACGAAAATGCACTAAAACGTAAGAAAAAGATGAAAACGTAAAAAACCGGACGAAAAAGTCAGAAAACGGACGAAAACGTAAAAAACGGACGAAAACGTAAAAAAACAGACAAAACCCTAAAAATGAACGGAAATGTAAAAAAGACGAAAACGTAAAATAACAGACGAAATCGTAAAAACATACAAAAACGGACGAAAACGTAATAAAAGGACGTAAATTTAAAAAACATACGAAAACATAAAAAATCTGACGAAAACGTAAAGTAACAAACGAAAACGTAAAATAACGAATGAAAACGTAAAAAAAGCAGACGGAAACATTAAAAAACAGACGAAAACGTAAAAAACATAGTAAAATCGGATGAAACGTATAAAAATGGATAAAAACAAATGATAACGTACAAAAACGGGAAAAAAAACCGGATGAAAACGTATAAAACCGTGCAAAAACGTATAAAATGAATAAAAACGTACAAAGATCCAATATGGAAAAAAAGTTGATTAAAAAAAGAAAAAATGTTTGAAAAGAGCTTTATTTAAACATCTTTTCATTTTTTTAAAAAGGAAAAATATAAATCTATCTAAACGGGTTTTCAAAATTCTCAACTCTTTCCTAGAGAAGAAAAACCAATCCCTTCTCTAGGAATTTGGAAATGGAAAAACAAGAAAATTTTTCACCAACTAAACGGCCCTAAGATGTAACCACCGGTAAATTTCCACTTGTATGATATTCTAACTAAAGAATACTTATCCATTTTTCACGGCTAATTTTTTTTTGAAACGTTATCAGTTTATCTAATCACAACAACTAACTAATATGACGTAACTCGCATTCTTAATAAATGTACACACCAACACCAGAATGTCTTAAGTTCATTCCTTATACGTCAAGTATAAAAGTTTTCAACTTTTATTTACCACTTTACGTTATTTCATAAATGTACGATTATTAAACATTCAAGCTAAACGTTTTCTATCTATTGGAGTTTTCATGAAACCATAATTTATTATAACTATGATTTCACGTAACTAACCCATCAACACTAAAGTACAACATTTTATACCTAGAGTACAAGTCATTAAAGCACGGACCTAGCTATACTTTAATTTCTGTTGCAAGCCCTAATATAGAACTCTATGATTTTATGTGCATGATATATTTTCAAAATACTAATGTATAAGTCTTTCAAGCACATGTACAAGTCTTTAATGCATACAAGCTTAATACTTATATAAATCATATATTATAAACCTCAATGTTCCTATTTTTAAGCACATGATACAAACCTATAATGCACAAGCCCTTAAAATTGACATTTTTATAAACAAGTCTAAAGTACAACTCTCCAATGCTTGTGGTACAAGTATTTTATGCATATATGTTAAACATGTCATTTACCTAAGTTAAACTAACCTAAACTTAACTAAGCAACTTAATCTAGTTCCATAACAAACTAAACTCTAACTAAGCATACATGAGCACAAATGAGCCACATCACTCTTCTTCTTCAAACCTAGGTAAAAAACGTGACACATAGTCTTGTTGGAAACAATTAAGACCAAGCTACTTAGCTACAACAATTACCACACAAGACCAAATGGTCCATAATTTCACACCTCACCTTGTTCCCTATCTTACACCTTCTTATGGTTATAAACCAATACAAGTAGCCAAATTATCTTCCATAAACCCAAATCCCTCTTGCCTATATATATATGACCATGCATACACACATCTTCATCATTCCATACAATCTATCTCACCACACTCTAATACACTCTCACTTACTGAAATTACAACCTAAAAGAAGTAGAAACGAAGTAGGAACAAGTGCATGAAGTTTTGGCTAGGTAAATTCCAAGTTTGAAGACCCTTTGATAACTTTCTTTCATAAACGAATAACAAGAAAGTTTTAAGTCTTTTAAACCCATTTAATTTTGTTCCACTTTTAATATCAAGTACATACTGTTAAAAAGGATTTTACAAGGAAAACGTGGCAATTTGAATCACTTAAAACGAGTACACGAGTCAAAAGATACGGTCTAACGAAGTTACTAAAAATCTGTCCAAAACTTTCTGTGGACAGAAGGGTCGGGCACGTGAAACGAGGCACTTCTGGTGCGTTTCATCAAAAAGTTAAAACACGAAAGTTGTCCGGAACGACGTTTTCTTCAAAAACTTGGGAGCACGGATCCAGAAAACGCATAACGAAATCATATTTTAATAAAAATCCCAACAGCTGTATTGATTTTATAAAAACCAAACGCCCCTACTTGCGCCCCATTTTTCTACATTGGGTTGAAGGTATTAGGGCCAACCAAAGGACCTTTGTAATCACCACCTAGGACACTCTAAAACGCCCCCATAAGCTGGTTGAAAAGCCTTAGTGTCTTGCAAAAAAACGACACTCCTTTGGTGCCATATGTCCTAAAAACCAAAAGTCCTATACACCTGGTCTTTGGGAAAAACTTGGGATTTTTGATAAATACGATTTTGAACTATCCTAGAAACATTGAAAATGAGTTAAACAAAATGTCACAAGATTGCATACAAAAGATATAAATTTTTATGATTTGAAAACGAGAATTTCAATTTGTCAAAACTAGCCTAAGTAGCTCTTTTCAATAATTGATATCTCGTTAATTAAAGAGTTGTTAAGTATGAGAGTTACACCATTTTAAAGAGCTCGCTGCAAGGATTTGAAAGCCCCAATAATGTCTTTAAAAACTCTTATGGTCTCTTTTATAATCAACCAAAAAGAAGGTGACTCGTGAGATTTTCATAAAAAGACCTTGCATGCATTTTTCAAAATTTGAGTCGTAGGAGTTATAGACTGTTAGATAATGACTTAAAAAGAGTTAATTAACATATTAAAATGTCCCTAGATGACCCCGTAAAAGTTAATGGGTTAAAAATGAAATTTCCTTAAAACGCGTCGTGGCCAAGTGGCCATGTTCACGGACTTGTTTCTCTCTAACCAAAGATGACTAGAATATGAGACCTATAACATTTTGAAGAGCTTACAACAAAGTGTTTAAAGGATCAATTGTGTTGTTAAAACATTGGCCTGCCTCGTGTAAAATTTGTCCTCATTTGGGCCTGTTATCGCCCAAAACCAACACTTTTCACAAAAGGCACCTAACCCCATACTTTGAGTAATCATTGCGACCAAACCGTAAGAGCTTAAGACTTCTAGTTTGAACCATTAGAAAGACCACCCGACAAACTCTTGAAGGTTAAGACTTCTACCCAATTATGGTCTCTTGAAGAGACTTAATTGTGTAGAAGTCTGAAGCTTAAGACTTCAAGTCTTATTACTAATTTTTGAAGAGACTGAATAAACATATTTACCCAATTAAGTCTCTTCAAAAATTAGTAATACTTCATGTTTACCCAATTAAGTAATGTGAATAAAATAATTTTTGAAGAGACTTCATGTTTACCCAATTACCGATAAAACATTATCATCGCATAAACTTGAATTCGAATACTAAAAACATGACATACTAACTCAGGTCACGAGTCGGATCAGTTTATTCACATTACTTAATTTGTTTTCCATCCAGACTACTGTAACATCGAGGTGAGTTTGTAGCCCCGTTTTTAAACTTGTTTATTAATGCTTTGGGGGAGATACATGCTCAACTAATTGCATTCACTTTTATAAGTACTCTAAAAACGTTTACATATTCTTGTGTCATAGCCCTCTTTCCTTATTTTGAACGTTTTAGGGAGATACATGCTCAAATATTGCTTGATATTCTTACATTTATTTTAAACTCTTACAAATTACTGTGAGTTCGTAGCCCCGTTTTTAAACTTGTTTATTAATGCTTTGGGGGAGATACATGCTCAACTAATTGCTTTCACTTTTATAAGTACTCTAAAAACGTTTACATATTACTGTGAGTCATAGCCCCTCTTTTCCTTATTTTGAACGTTTTGGGAGAGATACATGCTCAAATATTGCTTGATATTATTACATTTATATTAAACTCTTAGGAATTACTATGAGTTCGTAGCCCCATTTTCTATCATTTATCAGTTTTGTAAACTCTTTTGGGGGAGATACATGCTCAACTACTTTCTTTTACTATCACAAATACTCTAAACTTTTCATATTCTTGTGAGTTCATGGCCCTACCTTTACTTGTTTTTAAAGCTGTTTTGGGGAGATACATGCTCAATTACCTATTTTACTTTCACAAGTACTCTAAAGTTTTACATACTACTATGAGTTCATAATCACACTTTATACGCTTTGCTACAAACACGAACACAAGTACTATCATATGCGATCCTAATTGTTATTGCCTAAGTTATACATTGTTGCCACTAAAAGTCCCTCATATCATGAACCATTAATCACTTGCGAGTGAACGCGAATATAGTGAATAGATCTATTGGCAGTTGACGCCCCATTTGTGTTAGCAGGATAGGTAACCAAATGCACTTTATTTGAGAATACTAGGAGAATGGCAAACTCCTACCAGAGGGCATTGTTACTCACATCATTATTATGATGTTTGTAACTTACGTCATTATTATGACACGTTCGTGTTAAGGTTTGCGTTCATGAGACTTAAGGCAATATATACTGTGTTGCAATGATACAAATGCTGCAACTACTGAATTTATGGGTGCAACAACATGGCCCAACCTTGAAACTTGTGTTCAACTAATTACTAAACAAACGAACTATGGGTGTATAACAACGTAACTCACTACTTATTTCATCAATATTGGTATTTATTACAATAATCTCTCAAGCTCGAAACTATTGAACTCAACTGTTTTAATCATAAACTCTATGAACTCACCAACCTTTGTGTTGACACTTTTTAGCATGTTTATCTCAGGTTCGTAATTTATGAGGATGGCACGGAAGGGCACGGATACTCGAAGGCTATATTATCATTCGAAAACTTATTTAATAAACGTAGAAACCACCGGGACCTCGTTTTGTAAACTCTGATATTTATATAAATCGAATGATAAATCTTTTAAAACGACACAATTAGAGTTCGTATTCTATTATTATAACTGTTGAGCCATGAAGTAGCACCCAGCTTGAATTCTGATGCGTATCACGAAATTGGGGGTGTTACATAAGAGGCCGTTTAATTGGTGGAAAATTTCCTATTTTTTGAGAAAATTTTTCATATAAAAGGGAAAAATTGAAAATCCGTTTAGTTACATTTTTTCCAACAATTTTAAAAAAATATGAAATTCTCATTCTCTAAATTTTAACTACAAATTTAAAAAGCTCATTCTAATATTCTCACTTTTTTCATTCTCACTTTTTATACGTCCGTTTTTATACGTTTTCTTACGTTTTCATTATTTTTTTTTACGTTTTTGTCATTTTTTTACGTTTTCGTTCGTTTTCGCCCTTTTTCTTACGTTTTCGTTCGTTTTTTTATGTTCTCGTCCGTTTTTTTTACGTTTTCGTCCTTTTTTTTTACGTTTTCGTCCCTTATTTTTCGTTTTTTCCGCTTTTTTCGTTTCGTCCGTTATTTTACGTTTTTGTCCGTTATTTTACGTTTTCATCTCATTTTTTACGTTTTCGTTCGTTTTTTTACATTTCCGTCCGTGCTTTATGTTTTCATCCGATTTTTACCTTTCCGTCTTTTTTTACGTTTTCTTTCATTTTTTTAAGTTTTCATCCATTTTTTACATTTTCGTCCGTTTTTTAACGTTTTTGTCCATTTTTTTAAAATGTTTTTGCCCATTTTTTTTTTACATTTTCGTCCCTTTATTTACGTTTTCATCTGTTTTTTTATGTTTTCGTCCATTTTTTTACTTTACTTTTTTGTCCGTTTTTTATGTTTTCGTCCGTTTTTTTACGTTTTTATCTTTTTTTTACGTTTTCGTCCATTTTTTTACGTTTTCATATGTTTTTTTTACGTTTTCGTCCGTTATTTTACGTTTTCGTCCATTTTTTGCGTTTTCATATGTTTTTTTACGTTTTCGTCCGATTTTTACGTTTTCATCTGTTTTCTACATTTTCGTCCGTTTATTTTTGTTTTGGTCGGTTTTTAATGTTTTCGTCTGTTTTCTTACGTTTTCGTCAATTGTTTTAGATTTTCATCATTTTTTTACGTTTTCGTCATTTTTTACGTTTTCGTCCGTTTTCATATGATTTCGTAAGTTTTGTACGTTATCTTAGGTAAGAAAATGGACGAAAACGTTAAAAAATGAACGAAAACGTAAAAAAAAGACTAAAACATAAAAACAGATGAAGACGTAAAAAGCGAATGAAAACATTAAAAGACAAAAAGAAACGTAAAAAAATGGACGAAAACGTAAGAACACAGACGTAAACATAAGAAAAGGGACTAAAACGGACTAAACGCAAAAACAGAAGAAAAGGTAAGAAAACGGACGAAAACATGCGAAAAGACAAAAACATAAAAAAAAATACGAAAACATAAAATAACAGGAGAGAACGTAAAAACAGACGAATACATAAAAAACAAAAATGGACTAAAACGTAAGAAACGGACGAAAACGTAATAGAGAGACGAAAACTTAAAAAAAATGGACGAAAACGTAAAAACTAGATGAAAACGTAAAAACATACGAAAACCTAAAAAAACAAACGAAAACCTAAAAAACGGACGAAAACGTTAACAAATAAGATGAAACCGTAAAATAACAGATGAAAACGTAAAAGAACGGACGAAAACCTAAAAAAAACAGCCGAAAACGTAATAAAATCAGATGAAACGTTTAAAAATAGATAAAAATAAATGATAACGTACAAAAACAGAAAAAATGATGAAAACGTATAAAACCGTACAAATACGTATAAAATGGATAAAAAAGTACAAAGATCAAATATGGAAAAAAAATGTTGATTTAAAAAAGAAAAAATGTTTGAAAAAGAACTTCATCCAAACATCTTTTCATTTTTTAAAAAGGATAAATATAAATATATCTAAACGGATTTTCAAAATTTTGAACTCTTTTCTAGAGAAGAGAAACCAATTCTTTCTATAAAAATTTAGAAACAAAAAAACAAGAAAATTTTTCACCAACTAAATGGCCCATAATTGTTTAACATCTTTTCGAATAAATTGCAAGTAACATACGTGTCGTAAATTGTAGGTGTGAAGCAAAAAAAAATCAATAGTAACTTGTTAAATTATTTACTGAATAGAACACACACGCACATCGGCACATTACATTGCAAGTTTGCATATCTGGAAATCGAATTTTTGGCTCGGTTAGTATAACCATGATTTTGAATACAAAACTTTAGTGACCTCATGTTGATGAATGATCTTATGATTAAGGGATTAAAGCTCATTGCTGTAACTTGGGCCGCATGTAGCCGTCTTGTATATGGATTAATATGTAAAGGCTCAAATATTAGTGAGCCCATGTTGATAAATGATCACATGATAAACAAACAGATCAGTAGCTTGGATATGAAAAAATAACCCAATAACCATTAAATTAAATTATTCCTTATGTGAAACAACAACTTAATACTCATCGACATCACTAAAATTTTGTTCCTTTCGACCATTTCTAGAACACATAAAACAAAATATGAAATATAAAAAATGGTACATCAAACTTTTATTGGTAATCTGTTGATAAAATCACCAAATGTAAGTAACTAAAGCGGACACAAAAACAAAAAATCATAATTACTAAAGCGAACGACCTGAAAAAGTTGTCTATTTTATGCAAATAATACAATTTTTTTTAAACTGCAAAAAACCACTTTCAGTATTGTACATTAATAAGTAATTAAAAAAGTTAAATTTAACGCAATAGATGTAGTATTAAAATTTTGAAACCTTATGATAAGTTATTATTTAATATACTAGAAAGTAGAGTTTCATGTAGAAAATATTTAAGTATTAAAAATATGAAAATATCCTGTAGCTCACATAACATTGTAGCTCACATAACATTGTTCTATAATAAACTTAAGTAAAGCCTTAAGTTAATGCATATGTAAATTAAAATATATAAAAAGGGAGGTCTCAAAGAATTGATCCCCTGTGAAGCCGCCCCACTTGCACAGAGTGTTCACCGGCACTTGATACATCATTTACTCGTGACATTTATCAATACAACCACTTTATCGAAACATAGAAAAACAAACCAAAGTCAACCAGCGATATATTTTGATATTCTTTGTTTGATTATGGTAGTCAAAAAGATTTATTTGGTATTCCGATTTTCTGAGATTTGGGCATGTTGAGAATTGACTGACATGTTTAGAAAGGAGGTTCAATTTGATTTGTATTGTGTTTTTTCGTTGCATGTCTAAACCCTTTTCAAACTCATCCGGGTTTTCACAACTTATTATAATGGGATATTAGGTTTTGATGTTAAAGAGAAACTGCAAAAGAAGATGAAAGAAAACATAATTTTAGAATTAACCATTGCGAATTATTATAAATCATGAATTCCAAAACATACAATGACATTGTTTGTGCTTTTCGAAATAATATGACATATACAACTATACAAGTACAATGATATTACGTTTCATACGATATGCTATACTCTATAATGTATAAATATTTCTAAACTTACATAGGAATAATAAGCAATATTTCATATACCTACACTACAAAGGTTGTCTTCATTTCCTAAACTGCATGAAAGGTTGTCTTCATTTCCTCATCAGTAAAACTCAACGTGTCGAAAACGATTATTATTTTGTAGTGCACCATGTACAACTGTTTGTTTTAGTACCCAAATTAGTTTTCATAGATTGAATCTTTGATGTTTTGTGTTGTAAAACTAATATATTCATTAGTGATATAAATAAATATATGTTTAAATGTAATAGATTAGTTTGATATGAATGAATTACTTTAGTTAAAGTAATTATAGATTTATTGTAAAATTTAATGCTATACATTTGAAAAAAATATTTTTAGGAAAAGATAGTTTTATTTTATTTTATTTAGTTTTTATTTTTCAATTATACCAGTGCAAAATTACAGTGCATACATTAAATATGCACTTAATCCATGTTTATCAATACAAAGTGTTTTATAGTTTTCTTTTTGTTTATTGATACACAATGTTCATCTATTTTTTTTTTCTTTATCAATCTAAGTTCAATAATACTTTGACCATAATTTTATCGGATATCAATTGTTCATCAATCATAGTCTGAATTGTTATCAGAAAATGTTCATCAATCATTGTTTGTAATCAATCATAGTCTAATATTCTTCAATAAATGTTCATCAATCATGGTCTCAATGTTTATCAATAATCGTCTGAATGTTTAACGATAAATGTTCATCAAACATGGTTCATTATATCTTAATGTTAATCAGGGTCGACTTTAGGGGTCAAGAGAGGTGCGATTCTTGCGCCTCCGCTTGACGAGGCCACCAAATTTCATGACTTATTATATATATGAGCGATATGAGGCTCGAACTTAATTAATTCATTCTTTATACGTATGTATATTATGTGTGTAGTTGAGGCTCTTTGTGGTAATGGCGACGTAGCTGAAAATCAGAGACTACCGATGTTAATCATACGTGATTGATTTTGAGTTGAAGAGAAAAAGGAGACCCATATTCCCCGATGATTTTGCAGACTTTTTGGACAAGAGCATCTTCTTCCTTTCTAGTATCATAGTCAACGACTTGATAAGTGTGAACTCTGATAACATTGGACAAAATGAGAGCATGCGAATATTATGTTAAAAGTGATTGGAAAGTTTTCTTGACCTCCAAGTCACGTACGTTACTTACATGTATATGTTAGAAAACTTGAACGAAAGAAGTCAAATCTAATTATTCTTCATGTTGAATGAAGATCGTGTTTATAGTCATGTATAAGTAAGTATGACATGGAATGTGATAATGACCAGGCATTATTATATCCAGGTAAAGGGTTTGGAAGCGCTCATTGAATTCCAATTAAGCCGTGTACACCGGGTCTATCACTCACCTTCCTCGGATAATTTGAACACAAAAACCTCGTCTGTTTTTATTTTTTATCTTTTAAAACAAGGAATAATTATAATAACAACAAAGAAATATAGATCTCCAGGAAGGGACCAAATACAAAGCCTCCAAACTACAAATCCAAAGCAACCTGTTGCATGAGCCAAATGTACAACTATAATATGTTACGTTTATAAGTACATAGATATATAAAAGAAATCATTACAATTCTCACACATTGAGTTGTTGTGTAGAAATAACTTAACGATTTAAGTGTATAAAGATATGGATTTTTAGTGATTTTTAAACATTTTTTGGTTATAATAAATCAAATACGATTTTCATAATCTTCTTGCGGTAATAAATATAACTAGCTTGTAAACTTTTAAAGTATGAAATATGAATTAATAGAAAACTCTTTCTACATATTTTTTAAAAGCGTGATGAATAAATATGAAACAAATAATATTTTTGTTCTCTTTTGTAGTTTTTTTTTTTTTGAACGGCGGATTTATATTAAAACTAGTAAGAAGCTTGAAAAAGTTACAAAGAAATAAAATTAAGATTTTTCATTCACTCTAACCAACTAAATCTAGCTCTGCATCTATATCTACACTAATAAAACGATCGTGAGCTAAATCTAGCTTTGCATCTATATCTAAAAAAAATATCAATAAGATGTCCAAATTACCTTTTATCACATAGAAAATCACTATCCAAATCTTTTTATGAATTAAATAAAATAAATTTTGACTAATAAAGTAAAAGTACGATTTTTTTTTTTCTTTTTTTTAATTGGTCTCCAACACTTTTTACCAACCTCATATCTTTGCAAACTTGGACACTCAATTGTCGGCCTCAGACTTGCACTGAAAAAATAAGGCTAATAAGACTAATAAGACTAATAAAGCTAAAGAGTAAATTGCATTTTTCGTCCCCCACAGGTGTAGTAAAATGTAATACTTAAGTTTGGAGTATTAGAGTCGTTTGATATGCTGTCATGAATCACAATGTATATTAGTTTGATAGTACTGGTGGATCTCTCAGGTATGTTAGATCCGTATTTTGTACTTTTGAGATATATAAAGTATGTAACATATCTATCATTTATTTCCATGCTTGAAAGATTTACATCTTAAACAAACATATGAATAAAATGAAAATTCATTCCCTGATTCTCATTCTGAAATACCAAACGCACCCTTATTATAATAGTTCCTTGCATTTTATTCTATTTTATCTCTTTATAGTACAATTGAAAGTTAGGATCCATTTGGTTGGTGGATTTATATGCAAGATTTGGGTGTAAGTCCAAAAAATAGTCGTTTGTTTGAAGTTATCCATCTTTTCAAAACTATCTAGTAGTCAAGTTTAACACAAACCGTGTGGAACCTTTTATATTCTCTTGACATCCTTTACTATTTTACTATTTAAATAATATTTTTATTTAACATTTATTATAAAATGTATTTAAATATATATATATATATATATATATATATATATATATATATATATATATATATATATATATATATATATATATATATATATATATTTTAAATCTATTTGAAATTCAAATCTTATACTAAATTCAAATCTTAATTTAACCCCACTTATAAACCAAATGGACTCTTAGTATTTCTCTAGCGTGTACTCGCAATAAGTTTAGCATTTTGATACAAGATTGCAAAAGCATACATGTACGTATGAAAACAAATATGCTAAAAAATAAAGCTTGATGATAAATTTGACTAGTACAGGAATTTAATCTCGTCCTAAAGTGTATTTTCTCTGGGAGGATATAGAACAAAAACCTACTCTATTAAACTACTTAAATGATGGCTTAGTGGTTTGCATTAACTATTGAAAAGTTTAAACTTTAGTTTTTGTTAGTTGTAAATAACTTTAATTGGTCATGCCAATTGTTCTGGAAAAAAGGTTGGGTTTAATAGTATTTGAGTTTATGTGACGGCGGGTTAAAATCTCATGAATTAATTGGCTAAAAAGTCGAAAACCATAATTACCCAAAATAAATAAATAAATAAATAAACAAAAACATTTTCTATCACTCATAAATCTTCAAATTATCCAAATCGCCTTTTAAAACACACATTAAAAAAGTTAAGAAATTTTTTTATATGTCTTTTCCTTCCATTCTATTGATTTAGTCAAGCTTAATGGGTACCACTACAATGCCTAGCTAAAAAGCACGAGACACACACAAATCGTGTTTACATCGCGATTAGTATGTATATAATAATTGGAAACATAAGACGTACAATAATGAGCGAATGCCAATTCTACGTGGGTTTACAAGTAGTCACCGACTCACCACGTGGCCGGATTGATAATTGATCATGTTCTAGTTAACTCTAGCTTTCTAATTTCTATATTTATGTAAGCCAAAGGGTTCTTTTAAATGTATGAGTGGTTTCTTTATAATGAAATAATGATAGAAAATGAAATGTGAGAGAAGCTATAAATAGAAAGGCCGGATTAAGTACGTGCCTTCAACCCTAACTAGGGTATGAAATGTCTCTCAATGTTTACACCAATCCGTATATGTGTCTTGTTTATTAATAGTACTTGTAACTTTCAAGTTAGGCTCTTTAATTACTCTTAAGTAATCAGGCTACATCAAATGTCAACATTATTAGACAAAAATGATTAACTTTCATAATATGTGCCATATGACGTGTTTATAATGTGAATACAAATGAAATGATCGAGTTGTTTTTAAAAATTAAATCGCATTCTTGAGTGATTTATGTAATATGTCAACAATAATGTGCAAGAAGTCAAGAACTTATAAGGTTTCTCCCGTGATCGAGATGCTTTACAAAAATATTATGACAACGTTTCAAGTTAGATTATATATATATATATTTTGAATTTTAAAATATTTGAACGACATTGTTTTATCAAATGGTCAAGCTACATGCTTGAGACAAATAAAGTTACAAAAATAAACTACAGAGTAATAAGAAGGTAGGGTATCATAAAGTATGGGCCGGCATCAATGCCATGTGACGCGTACGGTCCAGACACCTTGACACCCTTAACCGGTGTCAAAGTGGTGCGTTATAACGCATGCAGCAGTATTGGCGTACGCCATAACCGGAGTTTGTGTGTGTTTTATTGCATTTGATTAAAGTTAGTGTATGTGCGGGGCTTAAAAGGCGGTGTTATGATACTTTATGTGACAGACCTTAGCGCGCTGGCTTTGGCGTGACCGGGGCTGTTTTCCCGCTGCTGTTTTCCCGCTTATCTATAACTAGTCGTTGGCTCTTATTAAACCCCCATGTGCACTTCAGTTTTGACCATTCCAAGTCTATTTTAAAGCCCCTAATAGGGTTAGGTTAAACAAACTTATTAGCCATGGTTAAGTTAGAGTTTAGTAGGGTTAGAAAAGTGTTGTAGAATGGTTTAAAGGGCTTTTGACAGATGATAAGAGCATGATGGGAAAATGGTTTATCTTATAGTGTTGACAAGCAATGGATAATGCCTTGAATCTCAATTTAAAAAATTCAAATTCAAATTAAAAAACTAGTTGCAGAATGAATGTGGCTTGATTCGAGAGAAGATGAGTGTATGAAAGGGAAACAATTTGGAGTGGGGAGCAAGTTTTATAGAATAAGGAAGTGTTGATAAAGTGAGGAGCAAGGCATGTAAGATGAGCCTATGTTCTTTGAATGAGAGATAAGCTAAGGAGAATGAGCCTTTGTTCATTGTGTGGGGGACAAGAAATGGAGGAGGAATGTGTTTAGTTAGGATGGGGAATAAGGAGTGAAAAACACTTTGAATAAACAAGGGTGTAAGAGTTTGAGTGTTGAACAAGACAAGATTGCAAAGGAGACTGTTATTTCAAGATTCAAAATTCAGGATCCAAATGTTATAATCTTTGTTAAGCAACAAGTAGTCGTGTTAACTAATCACCTTGATGTACAAAATTAGGTACCTTACATGTTTAGTAAAACATTAACCCATAAGAGGAAAGTGTATTTACGCAAAGTAACCTTAACTTGTTTGATCAATAAGAGAGTAAACTCGTTACGTGATTAGCTAGGAAATATGAAAAGATTATAGCCATTTATATGTCTTTATTTGATGGTTTTGCCAAATCATGAACCTCATTGTTTGATAAAACATTTAGGATTGGCTAATGGCTATGAGTTGGGTTTTATAAAAGATTTTTAAGTTGCCGTTTTGTAAAACAAGAAAGGTATTTTGGTCCTCTCTCTAAGTTCCAATCGTTTTGCGAGTTTACGTAATATCTTAAATACTATGTATTATGTACGAATCTGTATTGGAAGACCAAAATTTTGTCGGATAAGAGAAAATCCAACTTTGGAAAACTAAACGCGCACATACAGACTATGGCGTTGGCTTAATGTATATGGTTTGATTATCAATTCAAAAGTGTTAAAAAATCAAAAGAATTGAATCCGTTGTTTTTATTTAGTGATTTTCCTTTTAAGAACAATTAAAATCAATAACAAATTTTATCATTTACTTTCTAAAGTTTGAGATGATTAAAACTATAATAAGCTGATATTTTAGGTAGCTTGGCTATTTTCTTCTTAACCCATTTAGGGTAATATATAAAAGGGTTTTTTTAACTTGTGTCATGGAGACATGAGTTTAGAAGCATTAATTAAACATAATTTTTTAAATTAAATTTATTTTCATATAAAATGATGTTAAACTTGGCAAGTAAAAGAATTTTTAAAAAGTAACAATATCAACTTATATTTAATTATAGTCATTTTAGTTTATTAAATGTTTTAAACATATAACACCATGACACATCATAGATAATCCATGTATAAATAAAGATAGACATGTTTCTTCATGAGAAAGAAAGAGTGAATCGATGATGTACATTGATGTGTATTTTCTTCAAATATTACAACGAGCCTAATAGTTTGAAGGACATTCGCAGAGTGGTTCTCGTGGGGTGATGCTTGTAAGGTGACAAAGGCAACTAGATATATCATGGATGGTGTAGCAGCTACTTTGTTGTGGTCCATTTATAGTTTTCGTTATACTTTAATTTTTGTTGATTGTAAGCCTAAAAAGGCGACTTTATGGGATTCTATTGTGTCTCCATCGTTCTTGTGCATTTCATCTAGAAATCCCAAGTTGCATCTTAGTTGGATATGTTGGTTAGATAATCCCATTGCTAATGTTTCTTAGTCGTTGTATGCTCTAGCTTTTCCTAGTTTAATATAAAGCCGACGTTCAAAAAAAAAAAAAAGTTTGAAGGACATTCACATTTTTAGCTCAATTTTAAGGTTTTGCCTATTATATATCGTGATAATTACTATTGTGTTCTCTCTCGTACTTTTTTAAAAGGGGTAAATTGTAATTTTTGTTTCTAGTGTTTCCTGAAAACACAAAGATTATATCGAGACGGAATTTGTTGCAAAAAGACACTAATGTTAACGTTTTTTTGCAAAACAGCCACCGAGAGGAACTGTTCACTAACTCGCGTTAGTTTTCTCGTTACATAGCCCTACCCCTGAGGGTATTATCTCCATTTCAGTATCTTTCCTGCCAATTTGCTCACTTGCCAGCGTATAGTTTTTCAAATTTAGTCCTTTAAAGCAATAGTTTATATTTGTGTTTCATTTCCTTACATGAACATTAATTTCACAAGTAAATTTAAAAGATCTTGAGAATGGTTAAGTTTTGGCAAAATCGCGCACAAAGTACCCCGATCCCTGATTTAGGAATTCTTTATGGTAAGTATACTATGTTCAATTTGGTTTCTTCTTAGTTCCTACTATTGTTCCATTTGATTTTATGAATTAAAAGACACAACTAGATTGTTTCATATAGTAAAACAAAAGTTTCATCAATAAAGATTTTTAGCTTTCGATTTAAACATGAAATAAAACAAAAGTTTCACTTCTTGATCTTTTATTTGTTCCAAAAATTGGACACTCTAAAATCTTAATGTTTGCGTTGTATTTGATAATGCATAATGCATAAAATTTAAGGGTATTTATGTTTTATATTGAAACTTGTTACTATGTTCATACACACCTTAGATAACCAAAAGCTATGAAATTGAAGTTATTGATGCTTTATGTGTTGCATAGATTTGAATGAAAACATGTTTACTTTGAAAATCTATCACAATGGCGAATTTACCTCACCACCAGGAAGAAGATATCTTTTTTGAGATACAGATTGGTTTGACAGAGTTCACCGTGACATTTTCTCAATGAACTTATTGGACAAAATGTTACATAATTTAGGTTACACGGATCGTACCCTTATGTTTACTCATTTTAGGATACTTGGGGAGTCATTAGATGTAGGTTTGCTACCACTAATGTCTGACAAAGATGTGATCAGGCTTGTGGAGTATGTTCCTAGATTTGAAGAATTGGAGTTGTATATTGAAACCGGCGTCTCATTGGTAGAGTGTCACATGATGGATCGAATGATGAGTAATGGCAAGGGTGTGGTAATAGAAGAAATTATGGATCGTCATGTTAATGATGTTGTTGGAAAAGATCTTGATGGTGAGACTGGAAACAGTGAAAATTTACCATTGCTAGAGTGGCATAAGACAAGCCAACATGGGAAGGTTGGACCTGTTGATGATATTGATTCTGACAATGAGTTCCCCCAACATGGTTTGTAGAAAAGGTGCGCGCAAATCATACAAAAAGGCTAAGTGATGAGTTTGAATTCAAAAGGTTATTGGCAGAGATTGACCAAGAGTTTAGGTTAGAGAATTCAAGTGAGGATTCCCTAAAATATATAGTTGTGATGGATTTTGATGATGCAGATCATGACGTAGATGATGGTGCAACCATTGGTGGAAAGGAAGGGGATCTTGAGACTCAAATTAATGATGAAGAGGTGGATCAAGTAATAGATGTTGAATGGTAGAATGATCCATACCATTTAGTTCAAGACCCTGAAGAGCCTGAAGAGATTATTAACATGTTTGCTAAAATTGATTAAGCGTTGGATAACGTTGATCAAGTAGTTGAAGCTGAAGACGGAACAAAGTTGTATGCTATTTTTGCTCAACCAATTAGTTTATGTGTGGTTCCACTTGAGGTCCTTGCTGAAGAAATGGTTGCAAGAGAGGCTGTTGATGGTGATGATGGTGACAATTAGTTTCTGATGGGGTTGTGATTCCAGATGTATGTGTGATGAAATAGTTGGACAAGAGGGATTTATCTCAGCTGTTGATGGAGATGTGATTTCAGATAAAGTGGTTGCTAAACAGGGAGATAAGCCAGATTAAGTGCTTGCAAAAAATAAGTTGGGCAATATTGAGTGGTTGCATACGAAAAGTTTGAAGACCAAAGAAGATCAGTCAAGAGGAGAAGATTGATCGCTAACAAGAAATTTAAGGATGATGCTAAATAATGCTTATGCTTTTGATGATCACTTCAATAAACTGTTATACTTTTGTTATGGTGTTGTAGCGGAAGATTAAGACAACATCTAGTTTTCTAAATTGCTATACTTTGTGCTCTAATCTAATGGAATCCAACAAATTAGACAATTTTGGGTAATTTTGTGCATTTACATTCATTTACGAAAGTCAAACATGATAATCAAAATTAATGTCAAAAGATAGCAACTAAACAAAAAATAAGTTAAATTTACATCCATAGAGTTAACCACTAACCAAAAGATAACATTAACTACTACAATCAAAAGATAAAAATTACATTAACCACTACAATCAGTTAAACTTAACATTACATTAACTGCCACAAAAAGGCCAAACACCATGCTAAAACCCACAATCCCCAAAAGCAACATAAACTCATTTCCTTCAAACGGAACCATCACATTTTCGGCTGCATCCACCGGTAGAGGCGGCACCAAGCTCCGGTACTCCATCAGATAAGAAGTGATACATAACCCGAAAAAAGAATTCATGCATCACATCATGTTTTCATGCTATAAATCAAGTTATTAATCCAACTTGTTTAAAAAAAATTTATATCACTTAGCTCACTATTATAATTTAATAATTAATTATTAATGAAAAATGATAAAATAATTCGAATTATTCAAATATCATGTAGTTATGAGATCACTTTAAGCTAGGTGTAATGGTCATTTTTTTTACCTCCATCTAGAGATAACCATGGGTCCAGAACCGATTGAAACCGCAACCGAAACCAATAGATCCAAGAACTAAATTTTGTGAAAAGCAGGAATCGAGAAACGAACCGAATATAGTTTTTGATTCCGGTTCCGGATCCAGTTCCAGTTTCGGTTATTTGGGTCTACCCGGATAGGAACCACTTTTCTTAAGAAATAAAAAACCTCGTGCACTAATGAATTAAGTCATTAAAAACACAAAAAATTAAAAATTTTAAGTACTTGCAACCATTTATGTTTAAACCAATAACAATTAACAACTAAAGTAAAAAATCAAATAAACAATCATTCTATAATTTCACTTGTTCATATTTTTAAAAATAATGCATAACAATTAAAAAAAAAAAAAAAAAAAAAACCTTAATACTTTATCCAACAAAGTAACTAACACCGTTTATAGTTCTACAGTTTGTTTCTTTTTGTCTCTTTCGGTTATTTCTCTAATTGTTCTTCTATTTGTTTCTTTTTGTCTCTTTCGGTTAGTCTCTTCAGCATCATCCTAATTAATTTGTTTTCTCGAATTTCTCACTCAATATTGGGTATAAAGCGATGAGACTCGTCTACGTTTGACGTTGTTTCTTTCACTAAAAAACTGCACAAGTATGATCTCGGCATAGAACCACAAAAGATAATTTAATAAATATACAGCGACGTTGTTTCTTTCACTAAAAAACTGCACAAGTATGATCTCGGCATAGAACCACAAAAGATAATTTAATAAATAAAAACTGCACAAGTATGATCTCGCGATGGGACAAACTTGGGCATTATCATCACCGGAGGTCCAAAACGTGGGCTTTATATGCCAAACTCGTCCCTTGACCATTAACACCGAGGTTAACGTCTAATTTATGTTAGTTAGTGGAAGGTATTATAGTCCATACACATTTATACCACACCTTAGTTAATTCTGAGAAAAGCTTATGTATACCATCTTGATCATTTCCCTCCCTCGTCACACAACCCTCACACACACTTTAACAATTGCAGACAAGGAGCTTACTTTTACAGCAGTAACTGAATAGATGGTAAAATGTGTGAAGGCAAAATATGGGGATACTTGGTTACAAAAAGATGAAATGTCTGATGAAATGTTTGATGATTTATGCAAATTTACGAAAGAAGCTGAAGTGATGAAAGGTTAGTCGGGTTTTTTGTATTTGTGTAATTGGCATTTTAAGGGATGAGCATAAATAACTCTATTTTATTTGATGAAATCCGAGCGAAGTCGAATCGCTAAAAGGGATTATAGCAAGCTAAAGGTATCGGCGATATGATTGAGTATGCCATGGCTACTTATGGGAATAAGTGGGATATAGGAGATGACATTGCTGATGTGATACTTGAAGACTTATGGGAAAAATATGGGAATAAGGAGTCTCAGAAAGGTTAGAGTTAATGTTTGCAAGCTAAGAAAGTTGTAATGGGTGAACTCTGATTTCTTTCTGTTTTGTCTATCTTTCCAGATACTAACGTGAAAAGAAATGAAGTTGATGTCTTCATTATTTCAGGCACATCTGATGATGAGTGTGGGAACATGTCTTCTAAGACCACTACTTTGAAAGGTTCCACTTTCCAAGCTTCCAAGGCTTCCGCTCCCAATGTTGTACTTGGTCTTTTAGCGGCTGTGGGATGCTCCAGCACAAATAGGAATGAGTGGTATGTGCCTCCCCCTAAGGAGCTCAAGTCTCCCCCATGAATATCAAGTCTCCCATCAAAAAGTTCACATGTTATTTTTAGTTGTTGATGTAATGATATATTTTTTGGCTAATGATGGTTACTGAAAACGATACTTGTTAACATGTATATTTTGCTTGATATGGTGTAATTAGGTGGTGGTGTATGTATATTTTGGATTTCTTGTTTTCATTTTGTAGTTTGTAGTTGCTTATGCAGTTTAGGTGGGTGTTTGGGAAAACCCATTTTGACTTATAAGGTCAACATAAACCAAAATATTAGAGGAACAACACTGAATTGTTAGTATTTAAAATCTCTTTTGTTTGAATTATAAAGTCAACACATTCAAATTGTAACCAAAATTCAATTATTATAACAAAAGAAGCACACACATATCAGTTAAGCTACATTTAGACTGAAAGACAACATAGCATTTCTTGCTAGGAATTCACTGCGTTAAATGACTAGTAGGTGATCCATTTGGTCTGTCAGTTGCAGTTGGTTCAAGTGGTGTTTGTATTGGGCGTTCTCCATTTGGCCTTTCAGTTGCAGGTGCTTCACGTGGTGTTTGGCTTGGGCGCTCTCCACTTGCTATTTCAGCTGTTGGTGGTTCACTTTCTTCTTCATCACTGCCCAAGGATGCATCAACACTAGTAGGTGCAGAAATATGTAGACCCATCACATATCCACCACTATCTCATGTGGTTATGTTTTCCCTTGTAACACCATCTCTACCAGTATAAGATGTGTTTCCCCTTATCTCAAGGCACACTGGACAAACATACCACATGAAATCTCTATAAGGTGGACGCCTTGCAAAAAAGGTCTATCCAGTCCTGTTTTCACTTTCAACCCAACAGTCAATGCATACCATTTGACAACCTTTTTCTGCATCCATGGTGATAATATGCTGGTATGATAAAGAATTGATGAGTTAAGATGTATTATATAAGTAGATAGGAGTTGTTGTTGTTGAACAAGTAGATAGGAGTAAAGACATCATAAATTCTAAAAATCTAGTCAACATACGCAGTTTAGGGGGTGTTTGGAATAACCACTTCTGACTTATAAAGTCAAAAAAAATTCAAACATGATATTGTCCAAATTACAAATGGCTAGAAGAGTAGAAGCCTACAACCTTCGAACACCAGCTCAACATCTTTTATCCAGCACATATGGATGTCTTGGATATAACTCCTCCACAGACACTCCATAGTAAGCTGCCTCAAACTCTGCATCTTCAAGCCAATTTTTCCTTTCCCTTTCCTCATCAATTCTTTTGTACATTCTCTCCTCTTCCAAAAACTGCTGGAATGCTTCTTCATCCATCGTTGACTGCTCTTCATCTTCTTCTAAAATTGTGTGTTCTTCTTCTTGCTCATAAAGAGCTTCAAGAAACTCTTGTTCCATAGTCTTCCTTATATCGTCTTCATCCATCCACTACAAAAGTAATACATTTTCACATTAACTAGAATGTAAACACACAAGAACAATCGTTATGCAAATGACAATTAAATGAATATATGTTGCCTTCTGCCATCACAATGCCTTTTTCTACCTCGAACCTTTGTTTCCTTTGTTGGTTTTGGTACTTGATCCTTGTGACAGCGAGACTTATTATGTCCAACAATTTGACAATTGGAGCATTTAATCTATTTACGAGCTCTAGATTTACCCATTTTGACGCAATTTCACTTAATTGATGCTTTATGTTTATGAATTCAAATTTGGGGTAAAATGTGAGAATAAAGTGCTTCCTATAACTTAATGCAAATGTGAGGACAGGATATGAGACTAAAACCTTAGTCCCCTATACTCTTAAATTGTTTAAGCAAGGACCATAGTTCTACCAACACCCAATACAATCAAAACCGATATAACAATTATCTAAGACGAATACAACAATTAACAAATTATAACACTAGAACATAACATATAGATTCATTAATTTCATATTAAACATTAAATATTCAGTACATATTTTTCCAAAAAAATAAGGAAAACATAACCACTTCATTTCCCTTCTCAACACTTTGTCTTCCTAAGATCATCAAGGAAGTTGTTCCTGTCACACACCTGTGAGTGTGTTTGATAGATCATCCTCCTTATCTCCAAAGCCTTCAAGACATTAGCCTTTTACTTCTTGCGAAGATCCTCAAGAAACTTGTAGTTTATCACTGTAGTTCGAAAGCCTTCGAATTCAGAGATTTATTCTTGGGTTTCCTTCATACCAAGAATTAAGTCAGTCAAAGTGTTTTGGAGACCATTAGCAATTTTGATGTCCTTATCATTTTCTCTCTGATAAAGGAGAGAAATCTAGTCAAACATGTAGTCAGACTTCGAAGCTTTGGCGAGTTCTTGAAGAAGTGGGAAGTCAGCCATTAGGAGGTTGTTGAGATTTTGTTAGAATTTGTTTTTTTTATTGTTGGTATGCAAATGGTATAGGTTATTAAACCATAAATACCAAAACCAACGGGACATTCCAAATTCAGGGACTAATTGTGAAGTTAGTAAAAAGAAAAATAGTCAAGTTTGTGTGAGTAAAAATACACGGAAATTTTAAGTGCAAAAAACGGCTAACTGACCAAATTCAGGGACCAAGTGTGACATTTGAAACCTGCTACCCTGCAACTTGACCTTTGCCTTCCTTGATACGCTTATACACAATTAATGTGTTGGGAAACACCAAAATAACCCAACTAACAAGATCTGAAACTATAAACACTATCATAATAACCCGACCCAATTAACAAAACCCAATTCAAACCAAACCTAACATACATCCACACTCACGTACTGAAACACACATTTAGTCAAACGCATTCGAAAAAAAAAACAATGAAAGACAGGAGCATATTCGTCTCAACTTTTAAGGATGTGAAGGAAGAAGATGAAGGTGAGGTCTTGTTCAGAATCCACTGTAATGAGTTTTTTGATTATAGCCCACTCAGGTATGAAGGAGGTTCATTAATTAATATGTGTGCCTTTAACAGTGACAGTGATATATTTAGTTCAAGCCTTGATAATGTGTTATCAGAGATTAATGAACAAAAATGGGCGTTAGTTTTCTGTGATCCTAAAGAATCCCTAGAAAATGGTTTGCATTTGATTCATACTGATGATGATGTTCATACTTTGTTTGCACTGGCTGAAACACATGAGTCAGTTGATATCTTCGTTGCCCACAAACCCCAAAAGTTAGCACAATTTTACTTAAAAAATATCAGTTTTGAAGTTGTGGGTTGGGTAGAGCAGGATGCTGACTTTAGAATGCTTAGTCCAACACCTTTTAGGACTAGACGTAAATGGCAGGGGATACATAAGAAAAAACTGCAGGGGAGTGGAACCAAGAAACCAACAGTGAAAGGTGGTGTTGTAATCAAAGATGAACAAAGGGTTGTAGCTAAAAAAAGGGAGAAAATTAAAGGAAAAGGAAAGCTGGTTGAGGAAGATGATGTTTTGCACAAAAAAAAGGGAAGGAAATTGTTCAAGAATTTAAGCGATGTTTAGATGAGAAGGGGAAGGCTAAAATGGTTGAGTTTGCAGGGTTTGATGTTGAGACTTGCCTGGTTTAGATGGGAAGGGGAAGGCTAAAAGGGTTGGTGCTGCTGCTGCTGATGTTTCTAGCGGTATTAAGACACCCTTTAGGAGCAAAGAAAAGATTACAAACTGCGTCCTAGCAATCGTCACCAAAGGTCATCCTAGGTGATGTTTCAGTGATGAATACCATGTCATGTGTTTAATTCCATTAAGCTGTAATAGTACAGTACCTAACTTATATGTTTGTTGTTTGCATACTTGTTTTTGCAAACAATGTAGTAGTAGCATCATCACTTTAAGGTTCATGTTTTGTGGGTTCAACATTTTATGGATATCGATTAGAATTCATCTTTTATGTTTTGTGAAATGTCAGTATAACCATGTATCAGACAATGACTCCGTAGTATCAGTTATTTTTCAGTTTCATCAAACATTGAACATATAGTTGACTGTTATAAGTCAACTTGCTAAGTAGTTAGTTATGTATAAATTTGTTTGTTTGTCCTGGGTAAAATTCTGTGAGATCATTCATTGTTTAGCAGTTGACTTTTATAAAGTCCTACTTAAGTGGTCAGGTATAATGGTATAATTCGTTCAAACAATAACCCTTTATGTGTTGGTGGAATAGTCTTGGGTTAGAATTAACTAAGGTGTGACATAAATGTGTATGGACTATAATACCCTCCACTAACTAACATAAATTAGACGGCATTAGTGGTCAAGGGACGAGTTTGGCATATAAAGTCCATGTTTTGGACCTCCGGCGATGATAATGCCGGGATTGTCCTTCGATCTTGTGATATGATATAAGTGACCAACGTTGTATTTTAGTCTTAATAATATTAATTTGTTCATTTTGTTTTTGTTTTTGTTTTTTAAATGACCAGTTGAGATTTGTAAGCATAAAAGTAATAGTCATTATATAGATTATCTAACATGTAATCAACATAAGAAACGTTATTATCATGTGTATCTAACCTTATAGGTAGGTAATAAACATGGAAAGAAACGAAGGAAAAAAAAATGTTACTGTATTACGGAGTACTTTTTTTTTTAAAACTATTATAGAGGGAGCAACTGAGGTAGGACGGATGTTTATGACTTGTGTCTGGGGGCGGAAATCTTTAGTAGCGAATCAATGACTTCCTTTCAAGCAGCCCACATGCTTTACACTTGTACATTTACTATGACATTTCCGGGTCTTAATATACAACTCCACGAAGCATCATTCATACTTTCCCTATTCATTTTCCCACTATTACAATATAAATGAAAAAAAAAGAAAAAAAGAAAAAACATCAATCATGATGACTTTCAAGGATAAGAATTTTTTTTTTTGAACTGACAAGGATAAGAATTCGATCAGAGATTTTTCTGCTTCAACACAAAAAATTCGTATACAATTAATAAAAAAATATAAAAAAAAGAGAAAAAAGTAGTCATGTGGCCATAAATCTACCCTTGTACCTTGAATAGTATATAATCGATCAGGTTATTAGGCTTGTCACAGTAAGGAGAATCAATCGTTCGATTGAGTCGATCGCGATCGATCGTTCTTATTGTGATCAATCGATCGATTTTTTTTGGGATGATGGTCGCTTGGGCGATTGATTGTCGCTTGGCACTTTTTTTTTTTTTTTTAACGTTTTAAGATATGAATGTTGGACTAATTTTTTTTTTTTACTTTTAAACTTACTTTCACACTATAAATAAACACACTCATTTGACTATTCTTTCGCTCATTCTCTATATACACATTATCTCAAATAACACCTCATTTCACTTTTTATTTCACAATTTCACACTATAGTTTAATCGTTTTATTATCGTAATGTTTGAAAGTTATTTGAATTTTATTATAATGTTTTAATTTTATTTGAATTATTATGTAAGATTTTTATTTCACAATTTTTCTAACATTTTCGTCCGTTTTTAAATGTTTTCGTCCATTTTTCTTAAGTTTCCATACATTTTTATCCGCTATCATCGGTTTTTTATACGTTTTCATCATTTTTATACGTTTTCTTACATTACTATACGTTTTTATACGTTTGCATACATTTTTCTTCGTTTTCGTCTGTTTTATACGTTTTCATCTTTTTTTATACGTTCTCATCCATTTTTATACGTTTCATTCGTTTTCGTCTGTTTTTATACGTTTTTGTCTATTTTTATACTTTTTCGTTCATTTTTATTCGTTTGAGTCCGTCTTTATATGTTCTCATCCGTTTTATCAGTTTTGGTTCGTTCTTGTACATTTTCATCCGCTTTTATACGTTTTCATACAATTTATCCGTTTTTGTACGTTCATACACGGCCCGTTACATTTTTATTTATTTTCGTCCGTTTTTGTACGTTTTCTTACATTTTTATACGTATTTGTACATATGAAAATGGATAATAATGGTTAAAAAACATACGAAAACGTATAAAACTTATAAAAACGCATAAAAAAAAGGTATATAAACGGATGAAAACGTTTAAACCGGATGAAAAAGAATAAAAACGGATGAAAACGTATAAAAACGTAAAAAAGAATAAACGGATTAACGTATAAAAATTGACGAAAACGTTTAAAACGGACCATAACTGATAATACGGATGGAAACGTATAAAAACAAACGAAAACGTATAAAAACGAACGAAAAAGTATAAAAACATACAATACCATACAAAAACGTATAAGAATGTATGAAAACGGATAATACGTAAGAAAAATGAATGAAAAAGTATAAAAACGGATGAAAACATATAAAGTGTATAAATGCAGATAAAAATGGACGAAAAAGTATAAAACCGAGCGAAAACAGATAAAAACGGACAAAAACATAAGAAAAATGGACGAAAACCGGAAAAAAAAAGGATGAAAATCGAACGAAAACGTATAAAAGGATGAAAGCAGATAAAAACGAATGAAAAAAGGGACAAAAACAGATGAAAACGAACAAAGACGTATAAAAACGGATAAAACGGACTTAAACATTTAAAAACGGATAAAAGCGGATGAAAACGTATGATACGAATGAAAACGTATAAGGAATGGATAAAAAAAGTTTAAGGACGGTGAATGCAATTTTCTCCAAACGATGAGGAACATTTATGTAATTTACCTTAGGGACGTTGGATGCAATTTTCGCCAACCCACATGGACCATTTATGTAATTTGGAAGGGTAAATTGGTCATCACTAGTTATCAGTACCCATGAAAGATAAAAAGACAAACAAAATTGTACTAAAAAGCAAAAATTTTTGTTCGATACAAAAAAAAAATAAATGATGACAAATATGATACTTTTAAAAAACATTTGCCCCTTTTACTAATATAAACTATGTGTAATAACAAGTTACTATGTAGAAATTGCATTACTATACATTTTGAGTGTGACCGGAGAAGATCTTACCAAAAATTGATCTTCTAAAATGACCTAAATATTATTTTGGGTGTGTTTGATAGACAGTTTTTGAAAGCATTTTAAAACAATTAACATTTAGCATTTAACATTATTATTAAAAGCTTGTTTGGTAGAAAGCGTATAGCATTTATAAATTTATAAAAACCTTCATTTTTTATGCTATTTGAATAAGCATTTAGCATTACGTCATTTTACACCTTAAAGTTAAAACTATAACTACTTTACCAAACACTTTTATAAATTATACTGCTATTGCTAACTGCTACTGCTATCTACCACTGCTGCTAATTGCTACCACTCATTTCAAAAAACACACCCTTTGACATAAAGTATATTTTTGCAACAAATATTTGGAGTTTCTGAAACTCATAAGCTCTTATTTTTAAAAGTTCTCAAAATAGCTTTTGAAAATGGCTTAAAATTCTAAAATTGCCAATCACAATAATACCTAAAGAATGAGATGTTTATTTTTGTTTAAAGGTTTTTGTATGTATCATTTCTACTACTTATAAAAAGTGCATATCTTTTATTGAAATTTGTATTTTTTAAATATTAAAATTTAAATTAATATAGTTTACCTAAATTACTCTTAAGTACTCTTTAAATTTGACAATTTAAAAAAAAAAAAAAACTTGACAACTTAAATTATTGCTTTTCTTGATCATTTTTAAACTTGACAACTTCTCAAAAACACACACTATATGTATTTTAAAAACACACGCTTGGTATTTCAACACATGCTTTGAATCAAAGGTCAAACCAGAATCACGATTTCACAAATATAATTGTTTGTCGTTATACACCGTTTCTTTGCACTGATATTCGTCAAGCACCATTACATGAGTAGAAATAAAAGTTCTAACTCTGGTTTGTATCAGTTTTATCTTCAGTTTCAGCTAGCTATACGCAGGGGCGGATCTAGCTTTAACACAAGGTATGCACGCACATATCGTGTGTAAATTTTTAGTAGTGTAATTTTTTTTGTTTTTTGTTTTTTTTCGGAAGTAACAATAATATACAGCGGAAAATCGCGAGTGAATACCCTTTAAAATGGGTGAAAATTTTGAGTGCATACCGAATCTAACATACCTTTGATGGAAAAACAAAAGAATGTAAAAGCTGCATTTTTTTGGCAATTTTAAGCAAGGCAGTAGCGAAGAAGACGAAGGATGTAATAAATTCACTCATGTAGGTTAGTACTATTATTATTGGTATCTTTGGTAAAAATAGATTGTGTTTGTCTTTGTCTTTGGTCTTTATTCTTGATGTTGATCTTGGTCTTTATTCTTTGGAAAAGATTTTAAAAGATATTATTTTATAAAATTACGTGAAGAATATTTTATTTTCAGAGATTATAAAAAATTATTTTTTTTATAATCTCTTATAAGTTCTGTCTGCCAAACAAATATTATTTTTAAATAAATTATATTTTTAACAAATAAGTATAATCTCATGTGTTAAATATAACATAAATGACCCAATTGTGATTTAAGTTTATTTTACTCAACTTTTAGTCCATCTTTAGTCCATCTATTTTCAATAAAAGGGCCTAACCTGCTATAAAATATAACTTATGAAAAGTATTTCATTTTTTTTTTCTTTTCATTAGGTTATATTACAGTTTTCTTTTCTTTGATTATTTTTAAACTGGGTTATACTTATATTGAGCCCATTCTTACCAAAATAAATAAATAAATAAATAAATAAACTGTTTTTTATTTACAATTAAGATTTAAGAATTTGGATTATTAATAATATTTTTATGTTTAATTACTTTTCCGTATTCCATGTTTATTTTATCAAATGCATCAAGAATTGGCATGTTAATCGGCTATATTATAGGTTGCTGCATTATAACCTCGTATTAAATGTCGATCTTATTGACCTGTTATAAGCATAAACCCGAAAAAACCCGGCCTGACCAATCAAACCGGAAAAAACCAAACCCGATTAAACCAAATGCGAGAAACCAAATATATCATTTTTCTACCAAAAAGTTATGCAAAACCTATTGTGAATTTCTGTATCTGCCACCGGCGTACAATTAAACGATAAATATAGAAGAAGTTGCGTCAATCTACCAAATACTATATAGCACTATATAAATTCTTTGACTTTAAAGTCATTGAATAACAAAAAACTAGTTCAATTCATTAACCAGAATGGATATAATATATTTCATGTATATTAAACTTTAGTTTGCTAATATTTTTAAGTCAAAGGTTAGAAGAAATATTGCGAAGACTTTTATATATATAGTAGTAAAATAATAAAAAGAATTAGCGCATTGAATTTATTTGCTATACTTGCTTTACGTGGTTCGCTCACGCAAGCGATTACGATGGACTTAATTTGAAAATTCAAATTTTGTCTTTCGTCAATTCCACACACACTGAAAAGCATGCAAGTCACACACAACTCTACATATGCATGCCTGCAACTATATATATCACTCTGTCTTCCATACCATCTTCATAACCTTGTGACAAAACAAATAGTTTCTCCAATACATATTCTTTTTTAAAATCCCATACGACGTAAAAACACACACAGTATGGTGTTCTTGAATGATAACATAAACCTTTTGTCAAAGATTGCAACAAGTGATCAACATGGAGAGAATTCACCATACTTTGATGGATGGAAAGCTTATGATAAAAATCCATTTCATCTTACCGGAAACCCGAATGGTGTTATACAAATGGGTTTAGCAGAAAACCAGGTTTGCTTTTTTTTTTTTTTTTCCCCTTTCTTGTTTAAGTTTACATAATTTTGCATGCATGAAAAATGTAACTTTAGAATAGCGAGTTAATTAGAGTAATATATTGATTCATTTTCTCTTGCAGCTCTCACCCGATTTAATCGAGAAATGGATTGTGAAGAACCCTAAATCATCCATTTGTACCAAAGATGGAGTCGACCAATTTAAGGAGATTGCAAATTTTCAAGACTATCATGGTTTATATGAGTTCCGAAAGGTAATATATCAAATGCATGCAGATTAGTTTTTATAATGTCAAAGACACACACACAGTCTACTTGATCTATACCTTTATATATGGAAAATGATCACACAACCTCTTGACTGGCCACTTTGGTACCCCTGGGCTTAAAATCATTTGGTTCCATTATAAAGTTTATTATTGCATTATATTTTTAATGTTATATATGAAGTTGCTCCCAAATTTATAACACGTGTTCATGTTTTCAGGCAATAGCAAATTTTATGGGAAGAGTGAGAGGAAATAGGGTTACATTTGATCCCGATCGCATAGTGATGGGTGGAGGAGCAACCGGAGCTAGTGAATCTTTGATGTTCTGCTTGGCAGATCCCGGTGATGGGTTCCTAATTCCGACTCCATATTATCCTGCGTAAGTATATCTCTCATGTTGATTTTCCTATTCGATCAAACTAATATTCGATACTCATCATCTTCCTTATTGTTTTTGGATTTTCTGATGGAGAAATTTAGGATATAAGTGTAATGCACCAATCATACATGGTTAACTTATGCTATTATAATAGAGTTTATCTAAGTATATATACGAATATGGAAGTTAGATACGTACACATCTTAATAAGAATCCATGTCATATGCCTAGATATGGATAAAACATTGCTACGTAATCATATTCTATTCCAAGAGAGATGTCAAATTAGTTTACCATTTTCGATTAGACCAGCTTAGCTTTGTTGACAAGTAATTTGGTCAACCTCAGTTTTAAAAATTTATATATATATAATATATTGATTATGATTATGACTGCTGAGTCAAATGATAGATTATTAAACTTGTAAACATGTCAAAGTTCCCACTTGACCTAAAAAAAGAAGAATTAGAGTCAAAATAAGTTTTTAACTTAAAAAACTTGATACTTTTATACAGTATATGTTTTTTTTATATAAATTCTCTTAATAATTTAGGAATGCAAAATTTGAATCTTGCGATCTTATATCATTCATCTTATTACCAAGTCATCAGTGAATGACAATCTTGCTTATCAAACTTTAAAACATAAAATTAGTATATGCATGCTTGTCATGCATGGTTATAATATATTAATTTGTTAATTTTGGTCATCATAGTTATTCGTTTTTTTTTTTTTTTTCTAATCAGATTTGACAGAGATCTAAGATGGAGAACTGGTGTGCAACTAGTTCCAGTAATCTGCAATAGTTCAAATGAATTCAAGATCACACAAGAAGCACTTGAATTATCCTATAAAAATGCAATTGAATCCAACATACAAATCAAAGGCTTGATTGTCGCAAATCCATCAAACCCTCTCGGCACAACCATGGATAAAGAAACGCTAAAAACCCTATTGAGATTTATCAATGACAAGAACATCCATCTTGTTTGTGATGAAATCTATGCAGCGACTGTTTTTAACACACCTGACTTCATTTCTATATCGGAGGTCTTACAAGAAATGGAGCACGATCACATGAACTCAATAAACCATGAGCTAGTTCACATTATTTACAGCTTGTCAAAGGACATGGGGCTCCCAGGGTTTCGTGTTGGCATTCTTTATTCGTATAACGATGGTGTTGTGAGTTGTGCAAGAAAAATGTCGAGCTTTGGATTAATCTCTTCACAAACCCAATATTTTTTAGCTTCAATCCTTTCAGATGAATCCTTTGTCGAGGATTTTCTAAGGGAGAGTTCTAGGAGGTTAGCTAAGCGACACAAGGTTTTCACTCAAGGACTCGAAAAAGTAGGAATCACTTGCTTAGCTAGTAATGCAGGGCTGTTTGTTTGGATGGATTTACGCAAGCTTATGAAAAAGCCCACATTTGAAGAAGAAATGGCATTGTGGAGACTCATTATCAATGATGTTAAACTCAATGTCTCCCCTGGTTCATCATTCCACTGCATCGAACCAGGATGGTTTAGGGTTTGCTTTGCAAATATGGATGATCAAACAGTTGATATTGCTTTGGAAAGGATACATGCATTTGTTCAGAAGGGGAAAGAGAATAAGGTAGCAACAATGAAGAATAAGAAAAACAAACCATTTCAAAAGAAACTTCGACTTAGTTTTTCGTCCCGATTATATGATGAAACTATGTTGATGTCACCGCGCACTATGTCTCCTCATTCTCCATTTGCTCACTCCCCACTCGTTAAAGCAAGTACCTAATTTCAACAAGCGACCAATTATTAATTACTAAATTATTATTTTTCACAATAATTGTGTGTACGATAACTATTATGTGTGACAAGTTTGTTCATCTCCTGTATGTAACATCTGATGGTTTTTTCAGCATATGTTATATGTTGATCATATTTGGCGATCGTGTAATTGATCTGTTTTTTATATGATAATATTGTTAAAGTTGTGGATTGAATATCTTCTCATGTGCCCAATAAAAAAGCAACCTATATGTATCGGCTAAATGGTGCATTAGACATATATTAGAGCTTTTTCTTTTGTGTGCATCGGGACCTTTCCATGCCGTAGCTTGTATGCTGTCTAATTTGACCACCTTATTTGGTACAACATTTAGTATGCGGATGCATGAGACATAAAGCATATCCCTTAAAGTTAATTAATAGTAGAGAAGTACTACTCGGCATACTCTTGGCTCATATACTCATCACTTCGATCCAAGGAATTCTTTTTCTTTCTTTACGATTCCAATATATTTTCTGAAATATCTTCAAGTACACTCTTCAAATTAAATGCTCCAGCTTATTATGTTATTCTAAAGGTTTATATGACAGAGAGATGATGTGTCACCACACACATAACTTAAACTTCTCCATACACACTAATTTATAGAGGTTTACAGAGGGGGTATAAAGTTGGTTCATAAATTTGTATAAACTTAAAAAAGAGGGTATAAGTGAACAGGGAGGAACAGCAAACACATTTCGAGGCAAAGATGAATTCCAAACATGGGAAAACTGCAATCAAGAGGAATTGCTTTATGCCGCACCGACTCCCATTTCGTCATAGGGCCTGGAATTAGACCAAGGTGCATAATTTTTTTACGAGTATAAACAAAAAAGTAAAATAAAACAAGACATGTATTTTTTGACATATAAGTGGACTAACTAAACAAAATATGTATTTACGTGACATTAAATTTTAGGGCCAGATTCATTTTGGAAAAATCAAAGTTTTTAACAAAAAATTACACTAGACGACAAGCATCCATCAGGTTTCCATAAACCCCCGAGGTCCGCCTCTGTAAATGAATATATTTAACTCTCAATATCTTTTAAGAAACATATAACTAAAGATAATCAAAAATAAAAACAACACTCTGATCAAATTATAAAATTAGTGAAGTTTATAAGAGTAAATGTGTAAGTTTATATGAGTTATTGATGAATAACAAAATGATATACGACGTGACAATATTGGAGATGCTCTAATTTCTGGTGTCACTCGCATGGCCATAAAACATGCAAGGTGGAATAAAACAGATAACATAGCCATGCAACCAGAAAAACCATAACCATGGATATAAAACACATATAAAGAGTGTTTATAGAAGACTTATTTGTTATCTTGCAGTTGCGTAAGATTTTGAAACAATCTGCTACGTGGGTACGCCTTTTTCTTGATGGATCCACCAAGTTAGGGGTTTCGGGAGAAAAACCTAACTTTAGGTTACGTCAGGTATCCACCGATACTGTACAAGTAAAAGAGGGCTCGAACTTAAAAAAGTTAGGCGAGATATGAAACACCGGGTAAACCTAAGTGTCGACTTCGGTTCAACTTGGGATGAATTGTAACCGGTTAGGGATTGGAGAATCCTTAAGTCGACCGATCGTGTGTGGGAGAGAGGAGAGGAGAGATTTTAGGGTTAGTGTGAGAGTAATGAGGATCCCTTTAAGTCCCTTTGTATTTATAGGAAACTTAGGAAGGATCTAGAAAACTTATAGGACAAGTTTTTGAGTTTGTTTAAAAACAAACTCCCTCCTTCTCCCTTTAGGTCAGACGAACGAAACACAAACAACCCTTAAGGGTTGTTTGTTTTACTTCTTATCATTAATTACCCATTAATATTTCTCCCTTGATAAATATTAAGTTTCATATAAAAACCGCTTAACCCTTTATTGAAATACTGCCGGATTTTCATTTCCATTTCCATCTCATTTCGTTTCGTATACTCGTTTCTTATTTTCGCTTGCTCATTCTATTTAGTATGGATTGGTGTGACCATTCGGTATATCCGTTAAAGTAAGTTGTGAAAGCTTATTGTTGTTGTTTGCACACATAAATCCTTTTAGACTCTCGCTTGTGCATACACATCAACATAGGAACTTCTTTCACTGTACCAAGAGGTCCCGAGCAATACATTGCAGTAACCCACTAAAAAAATGATTCAGTACCCATGTAGTGATATTAGCGCTGTTAGTTACTCCCAACTAAGTCCTACTTAAACTTTAGGTTTAAGCCCGTCTCAAACTTATGGTTGAGCCCAGGGTATTTGACTGTATCTCTTCCCACTTTGTTGATATTTTTGGAAAGTACCCGACATGGATATCTTAACCTCAAGATACTCTCATCCTTTCTTGTTCTCATGTATAATTTGAAATCCCTTGGTGTTTAGGCACTTTTGTCGTACAACCGTGCTATCCTCAAATCATAGCACACAAGGGGCGTAGGAAAATATCATTCTCTCCAGTCTATTTCAACTTGGAGTTGCAGAATTGCCCTATTGGCAATGAATCATTTTTCCTTACTTCCCACTGAACTTTACCTTAGCACACAATGCTACACTTTTAAGTTGTAACTGGAAACTAAGTCTAAATTCGGTGAGAAACAAAATGCAACATTTCATATCCTCAGGTCATTGGGATAGTCCGTTACGATCATAGAACGCCATTAACTATGATCCATGTGGTCGCTTCTCGATCATGGTCACGTCCAACATTTGACATTGTAAATGCATATGAACTCACCATCTTCACTGAAATGTTTCTCGTTTCATAATAGTTGTACAACATTATCTTGGTTTCCCTCCATGATAATCAGCGAAGAACCCCTTATAATGGAATGTCTTCCACTCATGGATTCAAAGTACGCTAAGTAGAATCTACTTGTAACGTCTCGTCGATTTGCATGAGTCTGCGACATCTCTTCGACGCCCGGGCCTCACTTTATAAAACCCACTACTTTGTAAAACCCTATGACAATTCTCTTATGGAGAACTGTTGAGCCTCACTTATCATACGTTTTCTTACTGTTAATGAATATAAGTGAGTTTGGTACAAACGAATTTAATATTTACTAGATGATAGACTTAGCTAAATTCGTGACATACTCAGGCTTAGTATTCATTGATGCACTTCAATTTAATGGATTAGGTAAAGTGGAATTATATCAACAATTAAGAACCATGACTTCTTGTTATTGATTCTCCAAAGTCCCTGAGAATGTTTGTACAAGTCTCCTTGAACCGCGATGTAGTTGCGTGTTCACTGATTTGTAGTCCTTGACATCAAATCTTTTAAGTCACATGGCTTCTTCAGTTATTCCACAACAACTCAAGATCAACACGCTCCCATGTGCCGGATTATTTTGCTCTTCAGGGCAAAGTACATCTTGTTTAATGATCTTGAAACCTCCTACTGAATCTTGTAATACTTAGGAATTCCCGCATAGATCGACCCTGATCTATAATTCCTGTCATGCTTTGTACTACTTAGTTAAATGATCAGAAGTTAACTTTATCGTTTACTCTCGCTTCTGTTGCTCAACTCTAAGTTGATTTTTTTAAAATCTCCGTCTTGTTAAGGATGCCTTGGCTTGAGTATATTAAATTGACCAATTTAACAGCTGTTAACATAATTAATTGCTCCTCCTATAAGACATCTTCCAGTCTTACCCGTGCATTCCAAAGCAGCTAAGAGACCTTACTCATGATTTACAAACTCTTGCCCTTCTGAGCTTGGTTTACAGATCCTAAGCTTTACTTGATCTCTAGATTTCTGGAAACATTATCATTCTTGTGTTTCTCTTTTACAATAAATCTTATCCTTCAAATAATTTTGGTATTTGAATGTATCGCATGTGGGGTTATATTGATGTCTTTCAAGACTCGAGGCAGGTAACCCATAAGACCATTCTGTACATTTGTTATCTGGTAGAAGTACTTCTTTGATTCCACTATTTTTGACAGGTTTGAATCAAAGTTTCTCATTTTAATACTGTGAATCTCCATTCCATATGGATTGCATCAAAGCTTACTTCTTCCTTTAAGCCTAAAGGTTTTTCAAGCACTTCATTCACTTCACCAGTTCCTCTTTAGGGGAACCTATAAAGTATGATCACTCATTTGATCAAACCAGATAAATTGTTGTCACATTTTGCAGTTATTCGGATTCCTCTAAGTTTTGTCCAAAACTTTTAATATCATATTTTAAGATGACAGATAAATTTAAATTTTAGAAATAAAATGCTTAAAACCTTAAACATTAAAATTTAAACAACCCCTAAACGGGTGAAAATAGTTTGAAATGGAAGAAAAAAATTAAATTGTTTTAAAATCCTAAACCCTAAACCAGATGCACGCTCTCAGTCGTCATCTCCCGCAAACTTCCTAGCACTCTCCATCAGCTGGTTTCACATCTTCTATCCAACGCTCCTCTTCACTTCACATCTATATTGTATACTTCAACAAGTTAGATCCTGTTACTTTCGTAATGAAGTGAGAGACAACAATATTTGTAATGTTCTAACCTGAGGTCTTAGCAGTATTCTCCTTGTCCTTTTTTGCTGGACCATTTGGACAGGTCCTTGACCAGTGCCCTTCTTTCCGGCACTTAAAGCAATGAAAACCTTTTCGGGATTTACCTACCTTGAATACTGCCTGAAAAGATATATCTCTCTTCTTCCCACCACCTCTTATCCCTTTCCACTTGCCTTTGTACTTGCCTTTGAACCCATCCACCACTATCACATTTTTCGACTTCTGCTCAAGACCCCTTTCGGCAGTCTTAAGCATGTTATGCAGTTCGGCTACGATCCCGCCTTTAACATTATTCATGTTGTAGTTGAGTATAAACTATTTATACTCCTTGCTTAGTGAGTTCAAGATGATATCAATAGCAAGCTCGGGTGTAATCGTGTGACCTAGCCTTTCAAGTCGATTGATGTGCCCAATCATTTTGATTACATGGGCACTCACCAGTGACCCCTCAACCATCTTGAAATTGATCAGATTAAAAATTGTAACGAACCTTTCAGTTGAAGCATGCGTCTGGAAAGTAGTACGCAACTAGTTGAGCAGATCAAATGCTCCAATTTCCATGTAGTAGACTTGAAGCTCAGGTGCCTTGGTGTTAAGCATTAGAAAGCCAACGTCTACCAGGTCATTTAAATGCCTCTGGTAGATGTTCCTGACTGATAACGGGGCATTAGACGCGAGCGTGGGCCGATGGGATTTTCTAAGACATACCACTTTCGTTCATGTCGGATTATAATATGAAGATTCCTCTCGCAATCATGAAATATAGGCCTGGTGAGTTTGTCATTCTCAAGAATAGAGCGAAGTGACAAAGAGTTATTGTTGTTGTTTGCCATCTAGAGTTTAATGAAGACAAATTTAGTTAATCCAATATTTTTTTCGTAATGGCTACTAGACCCTATTTCGCACATTACAATGGGATCTGGAAAAGGTCATTACAAGGCACATCACTAGGGCGTAATCTACTTTGCAATGTGTTTTAGGTAGGTGTTTTACAACACCAATTACCTCCGTGAGACAGATCCTAGGGTTGAGACTCCATCACCAATTGAGCGCACTTAGTCTCACCATGCATCTTTGGGTACGCTATGGCGGAATACCAATAGACTCTACCATTAGCGCCAATGGCTTTGAAATTCATTGATCTCTGCTAGGGCATATGACCAATTAATCCAAGAGCCACCTCTCTCGCGTCAGCCATGTACCCACATATACCATGTTAGAGCATCAACTACCTGTAGGGTCTGAGCTAAGAGAGTGGACATGCATATGGATGACACATTAGTCTAAGATTACACATAGAGAAAGACTTTTCCAGACTCATCAATCACAAGTCTTTTTTTGTATCGATTATTAAAACAGTTTTTCCAGATTAGAAACTCGTTTTACGTATGAATTATGCATGAATTCATACCACGATTTGTTTAAGTTTTGAAAAACAAATCAGTTTGTAATAAAAGGTTTCTAAACTCATGTTGCCCGTCCCAAGCCTTTTTAGTTAGGTTCAAACTAATTCATAGACTTTACCATTTTATTGTGCAATCTCGCCGTCAGAGACCTGATGCTTAAGTACACCATTTTCTCTTGACTTAAGTAGAGATGCCCAGTTTTATAATGTCCCTAGATAATACCAGTTGACGTATTATCCACCCATTAACATGCATATAGACACTAATAAAACACTGACACATCCAAGCCATTGTCTACTGTTGATCCGAGAGCCATTTCGGAATTAACTTGGGTCTATCCTAAGGGTCAGCATGACACAAGGAAAGAAGGCGTCTTCGGACTCTGCATCTTCTCATCATATCACGTCAAATGCTCTTTCCTTCAGGAGGTCGTGTATTCCTCCGTGCTCCCACTGGCTCTCTGCTCCATCTGTGTTTCGTCAGTCGTTCTACCATCTGGTCTATCTTATGTCACGTCCTTCTTGGTTTATATTTAATTAAATTTAGCCAAAAACTGAAAATATAAACTTTACCGCTACATCACAACGACGCAGTTTATATTTTGGTCCATCGCTTGGACTCGTGTCATTCATGATTAATATAAAGCAGAAAAATACTATTAAAAGAAAAATCACAAGTGAAAATAGTTAAGTTATGGTTTGGGAGGACATACTGCATGTGTACATGCACCACACATACAACCCATCTTGATACTACATGTAAACCATGAGTTTCACTTGTGTTGTTGCACTCTACTGCAACCAGTCATTCTTCAGGTATGAAGGTTCTTACTTTATTGCTATTTTTTACCAGTTTAGGAAAATTTTATATTTTAAAATTTATGAACCATAGTTAGGGTTTTACAGTTTAAATTTTTAAGAGTCTATGACTTTGGTAACAAGAAACCCTAAGTCACCTTGTTTATGGTTTTTATAAATTCTATTATTGTTTTTTTAATAAAAATTTAGTTTTTTCTAAAAACCTTGGTTATGTTTTGTACACAAAACCCTAGTTTTCATAACTCAGAATCCCTGACTCTGAATTGGGTAAAACTGAATCTTTCATCAATTTATGGAAACCACCTGCCCGGTCATGCCCATCATTTTTCATGATCCCATGGGGCTAGGACCATAATAATGACACCTCTAGGGTTGACTGTCTTATTTTCTTTTTAAGCTATAATGCTTACCACATGATTTGATTTGGAAACTTCAGGTTTTCAAATATAGTTTTAGCATACTTTTAGTAAAGTTTGCACTTTACAAAAATACCTAGAACATTAAATCATACATGGTAAAGCAAAAGGCTGTTAAATAAGAATTAAGGTTTTTAGTAAATTAGGGTTTCCACTTTGCGATTTGTCCAAATTAGGTTTCCTTCAGGTTTTAGTCACAGATACCGTCGTAACCTCATAAAGCTAACAACTTTTAGGGTTTAAGAAGAACTAAAGATTCAAACTTTACATGTTCTAAAATCTCCTAACCTAATTTGATCACAAGAACACAGTTCTTGGAATCTTGACAACATTAATTAGTAATTTGTGTGTGTTTTATTCGAGAGAAAATTACAGTGTAAACCCAAACCTTAGATAAACACCCTCAAAGATCAAAAGACCCAAGTATTTTTATGTTAATAAAACAACACAAATCACAATTAATTACAAGGGTAATAAAACCCTTGTTGTCATTCAAATCGCGTAAACCCTAAAAACCCTATAAAGAATAAATTTACCAAAGCACATTCATAACCAATTTTTGAATAATAATAGCATATACTAAGAACTACAATTAGGTTATATATAGTTAGAGTGGCTCTGATACCATTGTAGGGTTTTGGTGTCACCAGCATTGCCAATAAAACATGCACAGCAGAATAAAACTTATAACATGGCCATGCAACCAGAAAAACTTTAACCAAAAAGATCTTAACCTAACCCTAAACATATATAAAGGTTTTTTAGAGAATACTTACTTGTTATCCTGCAGTTGCGTAAGACTTAAGAGCAATCTGCTGCGCGGGTTCGCCTTCTTCTTGATGGATCGACCAAGTTAGGGTTTTTGGGATAAAAAACGGGTTACGCCAGGTATCCACCAATACTGCACAAGTAGAACAAGGCTCGAACCTAAGTAAGTTTGCGAGATACAAAACACCAGGTAAATCCAAGTGTCGACTTCGGGTCGACTTAGGATGAATTACGATCAGTTAGGGATTGGAGAATCCCTAAGTCGACCTATCATATGTGGGAGAGAGGAGAAGGGAGATTTTAGGGTTAGTGTGAGAGTTATGAGGATCCCACTAAGTCCCTTTTTATTTATAGGGAACTTTATAAGGATCTAGAAAACTTGTAGGACAAGTTTTAGTGTTTGTTTAGGAAATAAACTCCCTCCTTCTCCCCTTGGGTTGGTCTAATGAAACACAAAAAAAACCTTAAGGGTTGTTTATTTTGCTTCTTGTCATTAATTACGCTTAATATTTATCTTTTGATAAATACTAGGTTTCAGATAATAACCGTTTAACCCTTCAGTGAAAATACTGCTAGATTTTCATTTCCATCTTATTTTATTTCGTATACTCGGTTCTTATATCCGCTTGCTCGTTCTACTTAGTGTGTATAAATGTGACTCTTTGGCATTTTCATAAAGGTAAGTTGTGAAAGATGCATGTTGTTGTTTGCACACATAAATCCTCTAATCATTAGTATGTCAAAACCTATATATATATGATCACCTCTGAACATGGTTTTGAATGCGTTGTTCCCTTATAGCAATTAAAAAATATAACTTAAGTTACCCAATCACTTTTCATGGCATATGATGAAGTTCAAAACTGTTTATAGCATGAACAATTACGTGCAATATTTAAACCAAATTTACGCACAATTAATTTTTCAACATTTAAATTCTTATTAGACTGGATAAAAGAATTTACAAATATATTTTGCGGAATAAGAATCTCAATTGAATGACAATGATTCTCTCTAACTTAAAAACGAACCCAAATAAGTGTTTAAGTATGAACTTATCAATCACTATAAAAGTTCAGGGACTAAGTTAAAGGGGCAATAAATGCTCTCTTGAATAGATATCAAATTAATTGTAAGATATTGCATTTACTTAACTATAAACATTCTCATTTAAAGTAGAAAATTAGAGTTTCATAAAAGTTGTTCTTCACATATGTCGAGCATTTTAATGTTAGATGAGTAGTTCATTAAATGCTTCTATTTTAAATATTGGTTTAACTATTTTAGCTTATAGTTTGAAAGTATAGGTAACATAACCATTACTTTTTAAGTCTAGAAGTTAAGGCACATCACTTGTCATGATTGGATAAAATGCTAGATGAGTAGTTCATTAAATGCTTCTATTTTAAATAATGGTTAAACTATTTTAGCTTCTAGTTTGTAAGTATAGGTAACATAACCATTACTTTTTAAGTCTGAAAGTTAAGGCACATCACTTGTCATGATTGGATCGTGATTTTAAAAAGCTTTTTGAATAGTTTTTAGTGATGAGAAAAAAGGTTTTAAATAAAACCCATCTGTCAACATTCTTTGCGGTTATTGAAAAATATAATTTAAGTTATCCAATCAATTTTTATGGCATATGATGTAGTTAATTTATTTTTTGCATGAACACTTGCAATATTTTAACCATATTTACACACAAGTATTTTTTTTCAGAGTTTAAATTCTTATTAGAATGAATCTAAGAATTTACAAATATTGCTTGCTGATGTGCTACGTGTATACAAGTTTTAAATTTATAAAAGACGATTTACCAATTCTACCAATAACACATACGAGCAAGTGCACTCGTCCGTTATAGCAAGATTGTGATGGTAAGTCGGGATCGTTCGCAGGGATTTGTGAGTGAATCAAGAAACAAGTATAAAATCTACTAAGGCAATCCAAAAGAAAATAATAACGAAAATTGATATGATCAGATGATTAAAACTACACTTGCTTAAACTAGCTTCTTATCCTTGGGTAGTATGATTGTGTTAACCTCTTAACATGTTGGTTACGATAATTAGTTGGTTTACTAATCTATTGTTCTTACAAGTTAAACCTTCGTCAAGATTTTAGTTTATAAAAACAAGCATTAAGTTTAACCAATCAATTCAAGATCAATTCAAGTTTCATAAGTTTACTTTCATAAACTTAAACACAAAAACATCCTTTTTGCCTTATCAAAATTGCTTAAGAAATGATCAATACAAAAGGTAACCGATTAAAGGTCACAATTGATTGTAAACAACTAATCTTACGACCTTTTAGATGTTTCCAATCAATCCAACTTGATAATCAAAAAGAGTTCTTATTACAACCACACTTTAGTTTCTTTGTTTGATCAAGAATAATAGGTAAAAACAATCATCCATAGACAAAATGATTACAACTAGTTGAATAACAATAAGTTCTTTCGACCTTTTACAATTACTAACAACTAGTCAAACTTGATTAACAAATGTCACTATGAAACTTAAGCACAATTGGATCTTAGAATCAACTTGAAATTGAATTAAAACATGTTAACACAATCATAAACTAATCATAAGATAATTAACATTGTTTAAGCAAGTGCATAAAGAAACAAGCCACTCATAGCAAACATAAACATAAACTCAGAACTTTGAACATTAGAAAACATGATTAAGAGTCTTACAATGATTGGAATAAGATTACAAATGATTGAGTAATGATTCCCAAAGTATTGGTGTTGACTTCTCGGGGGTTTGACCTCCAAATGTTGACTTCTTGGACCTCCAAACTTTCCTGGAATTCTAATGAAGAATTTGAGAGCTATAAGAGATGGGTTTGATGAGTAGAGAATTATATTGAAGTGTGTGTTCTCAAATGCTCATAAGAGGTCTCTATTTATACTAATCCCAAGGCCTAGGGTCATAAATGTTGAACTTGGCCTCCAAGGAGTTAGAAAGGGACTAGAATACACCAAGGAAGAACTAGAAATGTTTGGATGCAATAGGGAATCTTAATGATGAAGAAATAGCAGACCAGGGCTCCCCAGCCGATCGGTTCCTTGTCCAGCCAATCGGCTGGTCACTTTGACAGCTATCCAGCCGAATCGGTTGCGGGCAGCGACCGATTGGCTGGTCCCTCTTCAACAGGCTAAATGACAGCTTTTTAGCCGAATCGGTTGTGGGAGCAACCGATCGGCTGGTCTTCCTGCTAAGACGGATCTTGGACTTTTTGCTTGATTCTAGCTTGTTAGGTCACTATAAATGCACACAAGTATGTAGATGATATAAATGAGATGAGAAGGGAAGGTTGAACACAAAACACACACGTATGGATGAACAAAGGTTATGCGTAAATGTATTAAGGAACAAGACCTCTCCAAAGGGAGGTTACAATGTATTTATAGGGGAAAGGAGCTAGGGCAACACATCTAGTCCCTTCCTTGGCCTTATGGGCCTTTGCATAGGCTCATGGGCTTTCTACATAAGCCTAGCACTTAATTACAAACATAAAAGCCATAAATATGCAACCAATTATAATAAATTAACTAGCACTTACTAATACTGTTTAGGAGTGATTCCAACAATCTCCCCCTAAGTGTTAGTAATGTAGTAATAGAGTTGCTTGGCATATTCTAGCATTCTTCTTTCTTGTGAGTAGAGATGCTTTAGGTTGCACCAATCTCCCCTTGTTCGGGATCTTGTTTCTTTTGAAATTTTTAGCTTTGACGTCGTTGTATTCTTTGTTCTTTGTTCTTTTGTGGATGTAGTGATAGTATGTTGTTGTCTGCCATTTGTCAGCTTCGTCGTTCAGGTGTCTCCACGTCTTTCTCCACCATGCTCACACGTCTTTTGACTTTGGATTTCAGATGTGATGTAGTTCTCGAGTCTTTAAACTTTGTAGATTCTTTGGCTTTAAAGAAGAATCATTTTGACTTTTGAGTTGCCTTTGATTTTGAGAGAATTCATTCGTGATGTTGTTGTTATGAGCATGTAGAGAATCAGCACGATATTTTTCTCCCAGGAACTTTGGATCTCCAATCCTACATGTAGACAGTTAGCAATAAAGTTCTCGACGTAAGAGTTTGGGTATTTCGTACAGGCATATCCCAATTCGCTGGCGCTGTCTTAGACGAATCTTAAACCGGATGGTCATTGGGATGTCCTCGTAATCAATATCGATATTCTGTCATTGTGAGTCGCTGGAGTATACTGAAGCATCACTCCACGACTTTAGACCGTTTGAGACCACCGCGAACACTAAGCGTAACCCACAAGGAGTTACTGAAGTGACTGCTTTGTCGGTTTTGATGTTGACCACAGCGGGGTTTCCATTCAATCACTGAGGGTCACAATTGTGAATCCCCTCATAAATGTTCTCGGTAGATTGCTAGGATCTGTGAAGGACTCTAGAAGGTGTCACTTGCATTCTTATTGTTAAACGACAAGTGATGAAAAGTCAAGTGTTCCTAAGAGATCTTTTAATGAATCTCGTGGCTCTAGACTCAATAGTGCTCTTTGGTTTTCCTAAGCGGAGACTAGGGAGAGGGTCTCCTTCTTCAATACCAACAATCTCTAAGAGAAAGTCGATAGATTACGTAGGGTTCCCTATGAGAATGAAACAAGCTCTTTTGAGAGAACTTGAGTGGTTAAGAAGGTTTAGTGCATTGCGTCACTGGGTCCATGACGACTTTGTCTTCAATACCGGTGTCATCTTGTGACAACCAAGAGCATATGAATTGACCCGATTATACGCCCTAAGTTGAATAATTTGGAGGGCTATTTCTTTTCACCCTTTTCTTTAACTTTTCTTTTTAATTCTTCAACTCATTCTTTCTCCGATTCTCATTTTCTCCTTTTTCAATCATACCTAAGGACTTCTAAATACTAACTATTGGTGATGTCCTTGGGTAGATCCATCAGGCTCTGGCGGATCATAGGACGTTTATTCCTAAACTTAGTCACCTTATAACTCCATGACTATCCTATGTTGCCATAAAACCATTTTCTTGAAAATCTCTCAAAGTGTTTATGAATGAAAAACATGTTTGTGACACTTCGAGAGTTTTGTATCTTCACAAATACTCCCCCTCCACATGTGCTTATGATTTTGGACTGAAATCTGCACAGTGAGGGTAGAGGGCACACTATTGAATTGATCGACTCAAGATAGAAAATTCCCCGCGCGACACGGTTACATCACTGACTAGGTCAGCTTGAAGTTGTTAACACAACTTGGTGAGGAGGTTAGACCCGTCAACGTTCATGTCTACCAAGAGTTTCTCGGATGGTACATTCTACTAAGACTAGTCCTTTGCGAGATACATTTACATCACTAGCGAACTAGCTTGAAATTATTACCCGTCCCGGAGAAGTCTTTTCGATTTATGACATTTTAGAGCTCGTCAATTCAAGAGTTTAAGTCTTAGCACACTTAGATTCAATCACAATCCAACATATTTATATCACATAATTTTTTTCTCCCCCTCAAAAATGGCATATTAATGTTATTTTTGATGAAAATTTGATATCGAATATGACCATTTCGAGTTTTGCGGGAAGATTTCCACAAAGAACGTTGATAAGAATAGTTTTTGTTTGCAAACAATCCCCCTCAACAAGTGATATTAACTTTTAAGGTTTAGAAAACACGAGAGGGAATACTTGTTCTTTTGAGCAAAATTTTAAAAATATTGAAAGTTTGATAAATTTTACTCAAAAGTAATAAGCTTTCGCTCCTTTTATAAGGATTGTGGCACTGAAGCGTACCACAGGATCCTTTCATTACAAGATCGGGTTGTACACTGCTATTTATGTACAAACCATTATGAATAAATAAATCAAATATCAAAATACAATCAAGAGTGTTTTAAAGAGTACCCAACGATTACACACGACCAAGAACTTTATCTTCACATTGGAATGTCAAGATAGAGAAGCTTTGTCGTCTGCTCACATAGCTCTCCAAACGTCTCATCTGATCCCGGTGGAACAACCTTTCATCCAGCCTGGTTATAAACCTGCGAACTTCCTTGCGTTCTTCTGAATTCCATCTCTTCTTCTGACCAATACCAGCTTCAATATCCTTTAAACGATAAGCTAACCCATCACGAACCATCTTCAACGTTGCGTCAGAGAACTTATGGATCTCGTCAAATGCCATGAAACATGTATGATGATGCTCATTGCAGTAGATGATTCCAAACATCGGTTTATGCATGATGGTGTACTGAGCTTGTTGATTAAGGTCGGGAAAGTGTAGCAGTGGTTTTGTAAGATTAATCTGCTTCTGGTATGATTCGACCGCAAGTTGTAGATCTTCAACACATTCACGGATAACTTTGCTGCGAATGAATACTAGGAGTGCAGTGATGAACTGGAGTTGGATTTCTGTCAAAAATTGTCGCATTCTTCCTTGTACCTTTGTAAGATACAAGTCTTCGATGTCGTTGAGAGACAACTCGGAGAAGTCAGCTTCAGTGAAATCATACTCTTCTTCATCTTGTCTCTTTACCTTAATCTTGGACTAGAATGAATAGCCCCACTTTGTCTCCAGTGTAACCCCCCATCACAACAACGATTTTCTTGTCACTTTTCACATCCTTGTTTGACTTACGAACTTAGAAGCTCCTGTAGTATAATCTCCTCCTTTCTGGCCAATGATGAATACCATATTTGGCATCAATGTCGTATTCCACAATTTTGTCGACAAACAACTTTGCAACGTCTTCTTCAATGGCAATTTTGTCGGAGAATACTGCAGCTGGGATGTTGAAGGTGAGTGAAGTAGCATATTTCTTGCTAACACTGTCACACCCCCAAATTACCTGTTTTGCAGCGGAATGGAATACCTTGGGGAGGACTGTCATAGCATCAAAGTTACAGTTATATCGAACGACCTAAAGTGTCGTTTGGAAAACACATCGTTTAATTTATTAAAACAATCAGAGTTTACAAAGTATAGGTCCCAAAAGAAAATCAACTTGTGCGGAAATAAGTTTGTTACAAGCCAAACGATGTTTTAAAGTTTATAAAACCCAAGTGAGACACGTCGTCTCCGCAACTCTATGATATGTCCATATGCATGCCATGAAGTGAATGCCTTAGATACCTGAGATAAAACATGCTAAAAGTGTCAACACAAAGGTTGAGTGAGTTCATAGAGTTTGTGTTGAAATGTAAAGCCTTTAAAGAATATTCATGCAGCAAAGGCATTGTAAATCCACTCAGTTCCAAGTTCCGCCCATACAAAACTTGCAACCTGTGTGTTCACAACCCATTGCCAAAATATGGAATTGTCAATCTTGTTTGTAAGTAGGACATAGGTGCATACGATATATACATGTACTTAATGCAAAGAATCACGATAATGAACCTCTTGACAAGTCTAAATTGTTTGTTATGTTTCATTAAATAACAAATTATATTCACCCTAGGTCACGACATCAAGGACCCAAGGGTGGGGCGTCGACCGATAGTACTATCAATACCTCTCCGCTGCTCCCGCAGAGTTAACCGATTGCTAATGTATGTATGTTGAGGCATAATTGAAAACAAGTTTAGCACATTAAGGCACATATCGCAATAAACCACACATAATGTCCAAAGAGTATAAGAAGTATAGTGTAACACAATTATATAAATGGTTTGAGTATTCGCAAGAGTAAAAACAAGTATTTAAGCATGTATCTCCCCCAAAGAGTTTGTAAGAATTTAAACGAGTAAAAGCGGGGTATGTACTCACGGTAATTTGTCAAAGTCTAGAATATTTGTGATAGTAAAAGCAAGTAGTTGAGCATGTATCTCCCCCAAATAGTTTATAAAACAAATAAGTAATAGAAAGTGGGGCTATGAAACTCACCTGGTATGATTGATATGCTAACAAAATGAAGTGCACTAAAATGAGGCTCGAAAACTATCCGCGACCTAAAATGAATGTCATGACTTGAGTTATGATATGTTGTCGTGAATGCGTGATACAATGTCGTGCATGCAAACTCATATGATATTCATACCACTTGTACGTTTTGGAAATAATGTTTATCGTCAAAATATATGTTTATGATATTCCGTCGTATAAAAAAATACTCTACAAGTAGTTACGTTGAAACAACCTCCTATGATAGTCGCAAAATGGTGCACATCAAGTGTTAGGAAACGAACCCATCAGTTTTGGAAAGCTTGTATCATTATCTCAAAGTTTTAGTGTTTAATTTTCCATCCTAGAGGTCTCGATCACAAAGAAAAATATAGTTTAAGTATGGTACTTTAGTCCAAAAGTATAGTTTAAAGGATGGTTTTCGGCAAAGTTTTAGTGACTAAATTTTATTCGTTACAACTCCGCTCAACAAACGGTTGGACATTTTGGAAAATATGCTAGGCGAACTTACTTTTACTAGAAGACATCACATTATAAAAAGTTCTACATCATTGTTAAAAACGTCCTCCAACATGGTCCTTTAGTTGCCGTAGTATGTTTTTAATAGAGAATATATTAATTTTGCTAATAGAATAAAGTTACGGCAACTTGGTTTATCGCGTGTAATTTACTCGTTACAAGTCCGTTTTCTACGTTTTATATGTCCTTAGCTTCGTATCAAAGTATACTAATATATTTTTGACAAGTCGACATTATTTATAACACCTAAGTTTCATTTTTGACTCGTAAATGGTGACAATTTCATGCTGAAATTTCCAGAAAATTATAGTTTTCGTCGCCAACTTGAAAAATTCATAACTTCTTCGTTATAGCTCCGTTTTAATCCGTTCAAGCGGCCACGTTTTCGTTTTAAAGTGTATTTTCTAAATATCTAGCCCAAAATATTATACCCACTGTCGTATTTTCCATATTTTCAAAATAAGGACAGACCCTTTTGCAAACTTGTCGAAATGAGTTTTTCTCGCGCCAAACCTATTCTAACCCATTCAAAACAACTCCGAAGCTATTATAATCCTACCATACACCTTCTTAGGGTGTCATGGGTTCCTAGACATCACCAAAAATAATATATAACAAGGAGTAATTATAGGATGACTTATATATATTCATAACTCTTGAAAATCAATGAAAAAGTGGTACAACATCATATGACTTGCATGTTTTTGCTCAAATATGATGAAATGAATATGAAATGGATATGAAAGATGAAAAATGGACATGAGATGCTTACTAGAATACTTGATGAGGTTAATGAACAAAATTTTAATCCTAATCACCCAAGGTTTTTATTTCAAAACCTTAATCAAGAGTGATACTAGAGTGTAATAATCTTAGTCTTGAAAATTTTATGGTGATCCTTCCTTGGTCCTTATGGTGGCCGGTCACTTGAAGAAGAGAGGAAGAGAAATGAGTTTGATCTTTTACTTGAGAAAATGAAGTGAATTTGTTGTATGTTTAAGAGTATAATACATTAAACAAGTGTAGATATTTATCAAACCAAATGACTCACCTTGTGGATGTCGACATGTATGAAAAAAAAAGAGACCAAATGTGTTTTGACTAGCTAAATACATATGTGTAGTAGAAAAGTGTAGTTAATTAAAGATGATTAATAACTTGTGTATTTATTTAAGCGTGTAAGGTAACGTTAGCTAATAATAAATTTTTAACGGGTCAAGATAAAATATATTGAGGTCATAAAAATTATAAAAATACATTTCTAGAAAGATTTGAGTGAATAAATATTTATCGGGTTGAATTTAAGAAAACCGTCGTAATTTATATAAACATAACAATTTATATACGAAATAAATTTAAAACATTGGGTAAACTAATAATGATATTTTTATAAACTTAATATGAGTAAAAAAATATATTGTGATAAATTTTGGAAGTATCGGATCAATTGTTCAAAATAATGTTTACGCGATAACGTTTATTTAATAAGAAATTATATGTTTAATGTGAAATGCAAAACCATGCACGAACCGATTTGAAATGGTGAATTTTGAGTTTGAGAAATGACCGGAAATTGAGAATTGTGACAAACACTGCTACCATGTTGAAAGAACTCTAGCTCGTTGTTGAAGAAGAAACGGTAAGGGATCTTTGGTTGTTCGGGTCGGCCAATTGTTGGCAGAGGCTTTGTCCAATCCGTGTAGTAGGGAGTGTTATACTTCCTTGTAAAGTCGATTTTTGATTCGGGATTCAGCCAGTCGATGTTGTTGGACATTGCACGGGAAATTTTGTCCAAGTGGTATTCGACTTCAACTGCACTGCAGGCTCTGTCTTTCAACAAGTTGAATGCATCGTTCTTAATCATGCGCAGCTCTCGTTTCGTCATCTTTTTTACCTTGAACTCATCCTGGATAATCTTTACATGCTCCATGGTTCGACCGTCTACCGGTTCTTGGCCTTCAGGCAGTCTGGGTGTGGCATCAACCAACTTGCTAAACCATTCGTATTCCTCAGTGTCGTCTTCGTCCAACCATGAGACGACATAACCTTGCTTCTTCTTCTTGGTTCTTGAGCATGATTCTGGTTGAGGTGATGGTTGTTGCTGGGGCTCAGGAATGTCATGATCCTCACCACCAGTATAAGTGAAGTGATCACCGGTTTTCTGCAGTGGTGGTGGAGAATCTGCATCCTGAGGTTTATCAGATGAGGGAGGTTGTTAAGTAGCCTATCTTGTGGGTGTAGTGGTGGTCTTAGGAGGTGGTGGTGGCATGGATGACGATGACCCGCCGGTCTTTTTCTGACGTTTTACATTCGGGTCTTGATCCTTGTCATCATCATCTCTTGGTCTCTTATCCAGACCTACAGCTTCCTTGCACGATTTCTTTAGTTGATATGCAAGAAGTACCTCATACAGCTTCAATTCATCAGGTGTGAAAGTAGGAGCTTGAGGAGACATCTGAAGCACCAACTATGAGATCAGATCAGCTTCGGTGACAACTTGAGGATAGATTGGTCTGGTTTGCATGACCACCGGTGTTGTAGTAATCATCTACTTGACCAGTGTTTTTAGCGTTGGGTAAAACTGATTCTTAAACATCTCTTTGGTGACGCCAGGAACCATGTTGAGAAGAAAGTGATGAGTGTAGTCCTGAATCTGTTCATTCATTTCTCCTTGGACGTCCCTGGTGAGAAATGCCTTGATCTGTTCTCTTTCTCCTTCGAACTGATCCATCTGCTGGGAACCTCGAAGACCTTGTCAGCCAGCATATTCAATCTTGTTTCTTGAAGACTTTGTTTGCGTTTTCTAGATTGAAGCAATGCTTTCTGGATCTTAGCCTTAGTGCGAGATGCCCAAGTATCGATTTTCTTCTTGATTGATTTTATAGATGATTTTGTTGTTTCTTTTGATGGTGGTGGTGATGAGTGAGAAGATGATTCGGTTTTGGAGGTTTCAAGGGGTGGTTCTGAAGTATGCTCAGGGTTGTGTTCAGGGTTGTCTAGAATATATGCATCTGTTTCCCTTCGAATGCGTTCCTCTTCAGACTTCTTAGCAGCTTCTTTTGTAACCCTTTCCTTTTCCGCTTCTAAAACATTTTTCTCAGTGATTCGCTCATCAGTATCTTTGTCTTCATCTCCATGATCAATCATTTCCTCATCCTCCTCCTGCTTTTGATCTGCAGATTCCTTGGTGATGTCATTCATTCCTTTACCGGGTTGATTAACCGGATTAGGAACAGATGTAGAGAGAACACCACCGCTGGAACCTCCAGATCCTTTAGTCTGTTGTAGTGCGAACTCTGCAGCAGCTTTCTCCATCCTTTGTTGCTTTAGAGTTTTCTGGAGTTGTTTCTCTGCAGCATTAGGATCATGCTCCCAGTCAGAATCTTCTTCTTCTTCTTCCTCGAGAGGTTTCTTACCTTTATCAGATGTGTGTTCTTCATCAGAGGGTATGAGTGACTCAACATTTTCATCAAATTTATCATATGAAGGACTAGCAGGTTTGTCCTCTGTCTTCTTCTTGATTGATGAGTCATCTTTATGTACCTCAGAGTACACAGTAAGATCATCCGACTCGGTTTCAGAATCGTCATCTTGTTGTGTTGTTTGAACTGGTTTCGATTCTGCTTTGGGATGGACGATTCTGGTTGGAGTTTTTCTCCTGGTCTTTCTGCTTGGATTCCTTTTCTTATACTTTGTAGTGCTTCCAGTGCTTCCAGCCTTCTTAGCCCTTGTTGTAACCGTTGGAGTAGTTTTCTCTTCCATAAAGCCAACTTATCCCGCAAGCACAGCTTCCTTGTAACGTCTGTAGGACGGAAGATCCTTGATTGCATCGGTAATCAAGCAAGTAGGGAGTTCCGATCCTTGTTTTCGGGTTGTAGAGTCTTTGAACCTTACTGAGTTTAAGGTAGGCTCAGTCAACATGGAGTGCATTTCTGGGTCATTCAGTCTCAGTGGGATGTCCTGGTCCTTCTCGAGAAGGTTATGTGTGGAATCCCAAACCTTGGATCTAGGACACTTAGCTTGTAAACGTGTAGTTGCCTTGGATGGTTCCAAAACAACAATGACAACTTTGTTGTAGATACACACAAGTATGCGGAATCTACTTGAATGTACTTAGAAGATTAATGTAAACACAAATGTAACACCAACAACTTCAATATTATTGATTAATAATACGAGTACTCTCCTAGTACTAGGGTTTACAACCTTGAAGCTTTTCTTAAGACGGCTAGAGTATTGGTATTATACTTGACCTAGCTAGGATCTCCTTTTATACACTAAGGAGATCCCTTACAGAGATAACTATGCATTAAGTATATCATATCTTCTATTGGAATAGAAGATATGCTGTTATAGACCATACACGACATTCTAAATATAGATCAGTACAAACTCAACACTATCAGTACTAACTTTTGCACTATCAGTACTAACTAGTTAATACTCTTCTAACATTACTATCAGTACTAACTTTAACATTATAAGTATTAACTCCCAAATGTGAATTTCCAACAATCCTCCCTAAACTTGTGATTCGGTTTACGAATCACAAGTTTCTTCGATCTTAGAGGATTCTTCCAAACTTCACTTTCTTACGCTAGGTCTTCCACTTGGTCAAAAATATTCACAACAATTCCTTGGCCATTTCAATTGCATTCCCATCCTTAGTCCCGCATCCATCATACGTAGAAGGGTTCCAAGTGCAAGTGGATATGTTCTTTTAACCAACATATAGATATTTGTTCCATTGCATGTAGTGACCAAGTGCGTCCCACGGTGAATCAAGTAAGGTCAAGCGAGGGCTTTATCACCGAGTTGAACCTTCCATTGCTCTCTGTTGGATCGAGTTCAAAGATATTCGGAGTTCATAGAGCGACTCCGGATCCTTGTCATTATCTCGATCTCGTTCTTGAACACATCTTTGACTAACTCCCATAGCTTTAGTAGATCCTCCACATCAATGAATGCAAACAGATCCATTAAGTACAAGTAAGCACTTGTCCTTCCACCAGCTCTGTGAATCCTTCAATGTCTTTTTCTTCTTCAGTGTAGATATCCCAGTTGATGATTGGATATCTAGTGTTGATGGGCTCTGAATATAATGCTTCTTCAGGAGCTTCAATTAACATCATCCTGCTAAGCTCTTCTTCAGTGAGTCCACCTTCATCTTCATTAGAGGCTTTCAGTCTTTTAGGTGCAGTTGAGGAAGCTCCTTCTTCAGATGGACTTTTGTAGCTTCCAATGGGTTGTGACCTTTCAACAATATCATCAACTTGCATAGGTTTGAAGTTGAGAAATCTTCTTTGAATTTTGTCAGCAAGTTGCCCAAGACAATTGATTTAACTGCTTCAATGTTCTCCTATCTTCACCTGGATAACTGATGTACTTACAAAGATACATCTTCTGCTGACTCTTTTTTGGAGGCCTTGAGAGATTTTCAATCTCTCTTTACTCTCTGAACTGACTCTGTCTTCTAGCCAAGATCTCACTGAATAATTGAGCTGAATCATTGATACTTGTACCTTGATCTTGTTGCAGCTTCTGTTGTACCTCTTTGGTAGCTTCTACTTTGGCTCTCATGTCGTCCCATGTTTTCCAGTCTTCAGCAACTTTATCCATCTTTTGCTTTTCTTTCTTTGCAGCTTCCTCCTGTAATTCTTCCTCACTCCATTGTGCTGCAAGCTTCCTTGCTGGCTCTTCATTTAGCCTTTCAATCTCTTTCTTCTTCTTTGGTACTTCCACCAATATGCCCTTGCCTTTGTCTTTGGGATCAATCTTTGGAGCTGAAGAGGTTAGTGATGCTGGAACACCTCCTTCTTGGATAACAACTCCCTTTTCTTTAGGCTTGGGTGCTGCTGACTTGGACTTCTTCCTTAGGTACAAAACAAGAGGCTTCTTGTAAGTGGGAGAGATGTGGACTGGTTTCTTCAAGCTCTGAAGACCCAATACAGCATGTTTCTCTCTTTCCTCTTCATCACTCTCTTCATTAAGAGTGGTAGTGATGGTAGTGGCTCTTGTAGTTGTTGCTTGTTCTAGATCAACAGCTACCTGAATGATTGGGCTTAATACTGATTGTAGAACTTCAGGAGTACTAACTATAGTACTAATAGTACTAACTACAACACTAACGGTACTAAGCGGGATAGTCTTGATAGTGCATGTAGGAGTACTAAGTACTTCTTCACTTCAATAGTAACTGAACTTCTTCTTCATCAACAAAAGGACTCAAATGCTACACCACCTTGCCATTGACCAAATTCTTTTCTACCTTGAATATCGAACTCCTCCCTGTTTGGTAGAATCCTCTGTAGAGGTGCTTGAGACTCGAACTTGGCCTTTCTTTTGGGAGATGCGATTCTTGGAGATGATCTTTGCAGTGGGCTTAGAGAGAAGCTTGACCGATGCTCTAACTTTTTCATCTTTAGGAGCATCTTGGTATGAACTTTTGAATCTCCAGCTTGTTTACCTTTTGACATAAAAACCTGTACAATTCCGTCATATCCTGTAGTGATAAGCTACCCTCACCACTTTCAGCTGTGTAACCTGCTGAGAGAGGTGGGTCATTGGGCAATTGAGATGCACTCCCAAGCCTAGCCTGAGTAGATACACCCCTCTTTTGAATCCTTTTTTGGGTCCACCCTGTGAGGAGTGCTCACTAGGTGTTGGCATGGGATGGGTCTTAATGATGTTACCACTGTCCTCACCAGCTCCTAAGCTTGGTGGAGTAGTGGCAGCCCTAACCATTCTATCTCCTACAACATCTGAGATAGGCTCATCTGGTTCAATGGTAGGAGGAGAATGGGGCTGAGCTGTCCCACTCTCTTGTCTGGAATGCCTATCTGTTGGTGAATGTTGTTGAGTGGGAGAGTTTTCACCATCTGTGGGTGTGTGTTGGGAGCCACCTGTGCTTGATGTTCCTTCACCCTCTGCAATCAGCATGTTAGGAAACAATGGCACTACAATCCCACTATATCCTACCACATCCCTTAACATATTTGAAAACACTTTGGCTGTGAGTAGTTTTAATGGATAAACATTTTTGTAAGGCTGCAAGTTTTGTTTCTGAAGATCCAAAATATTTGTATAAACACAGGATACATCGAAACTTGGTTTTGCTAATCGCATTTTTAAGCATACCCTCAAAATATAATTTAAAATTGAACACCACACTGTTGCAAGGCGGATCAAGGCGTAGCTATGTTTGTAGGAAAAGCATCCCGCACAGTCCTTTTGTGACTCAAGCAATGTAAGAGGTATGAATTAGAAACCTCCATTGTGGGAAAAGCGAATTTTGTGAAAGTTGAAAGTGTTGTCATGTCTATACCCCATCAATGAGAGTTGTTCAATTATATCGATGGTCGGCAAGTGCTAATACCTTGACATCCCTAAGATGAAGATGTTCTCTTAGAAGCTTGATAATAACAATTTGTGTGCCATCCATCGTGCCAATTAATCGTTGTACCCTTTACTCAGTTGTTGAGGCAATAGCAGTTTGCCAAAACTTCCTGACACGGGTACATAAGATAGTAGGGTTTAAGAGTAAAGAAAACCTGATGCTGCTTCTATTTAGGAAGGCTACTATCTCAGTGAACTCTCCATTGCCTTCGGGTAAGTCCAAGCACGCCACCATGCTCTGCTTACCGACAAAATCAATAGGAGCCATTAGCAATAAGAGTTAGGGTTATGAAAGTGGGATTTGATCGCAAAAGTATTTAGTGAATTGTGGTTAAAGCAATTGAAAAGTTATGCAATATATAGAGTTTTGGAGAATTTTGGTTGAACCGCCTTGCAAATAATTAAGGTAATAAGTAAAGAGAACCTAATTAGGAAACCCTTATATAAAGAAACAGGCGGTAACAACTCAATTTGCAAAAGTAATCATTGCATAACGGACTTTTGGAATAAGTACTAACGGCTAGCTCATCAGTACTAACTATGCTCCCATCAGTATTATCTCATAGTTTGGAAATTATAATACTGAACCCCAATTTTGAAGGGATTAAGTGTGGTGACAGACACGTAATCAAGGTCGGCCTCACATGGCCTCTAGTTTGGTGAAAACCAATGGTTTCAGTGCTTAGCACTGCCTGTGATGGATAGTCCCATTAAAAGGGCCTTCCTGACAGGGTTTCCAGCTCGTGGCAGGTGTTGCCTCCAACACAAGTGTTAGATTCAAGGTTGCTCGCTATTCTCTAAGCCAGATGCCCTCGGGCTAGTCACACTATCTGTAAACAGATAGAATGGCAAAGAGTGGGTTAGTGCAGAATGACCTGACTACTGAAACCATCAATTCATGTTCATTAGTACCACAAGATGCCACATAATGCTTTGGCATCACAAAATCCAGAGGTACAACAAGTTCCATCATGTGGTTGCTTTAGAATGAGCATAAGAAAGAGAACCACATGTGCTGTAACACTTAGTCACCAAACCACATCCATACTGCTTATGTTATGCCTAAAAAGTTATTAAAAAACCAAGAAAAAACAATCCAAGAGATTTTCTTGACAATCCGTATTAACTTTACACTAACAGTATTAACTAGACAACAATCAGTACTAACCACCAGTTGACAAAACTTTACAAAAATAGAGAGAGGTAAGACATATTATGGATGAAGCATCCCAATACTTGTGACCAAGCATCAAACCTTCCCAATTCAAAAGCTTTTGTTAAAAGATCCGCAACATTAAACTCGTGATCAATCCTATAAACCCGAATGAGTTTCTTTTCATTACTGATCCCTTATAAAGTGGTGTCTTATCTCAATGTGTTTAGTTTTAGAATGAGCAACTGGATTTTTATAATGCGTATAGTATCGTTGTTATCTATGTAAATGACAGTGCCTATAAAATTATACCCATAATCAAGCATCTGATTCTGAATCCAGAGGACTTGACCACAACAACTTGTAGCAGCTACATACTCAACCTCAGTTGTAGAGTTTGCCACAATGCTTTGCTTCTTGCACTGCCATGAAATCCACCTATCACCAAGAAACTGACATCCTCCTGTGGTTGACTTCCTATCAAGACTTGCCCCAGCATAATCGTTGTCAGAGTAAGCTACCAGATCTAAGGGAGAGTCCTTAGGATACCAAAGGCCTAGGTTAGCATGGCCTTTCAGATATCTAAAGATTCTTTTAACAGCATGCATGTGAGAGAGCTTTGGAGAGACTTGAAATCTTGCATAGGGACACACTGCGAACATAATGTTTGGTCTGGAGTTAGTCAAATACATCAATGATCCAATCATTGACCTGTAGAGATGCTGATCAACTTCTTCACCATCAGCATCTGGTAGTGGCTTGTTGTGCTCCATAGGAGTGGTTGCAATTTTTGTATTTTCATAGCCAAACTTCACCAAAATATCCTTAACATACTTGTCCTGAATGATAAATATGCCATATGTCTTCTGCTTGACCTGTAGCCCAAGAAAGAAGGTAAGTTCTCCCATAGAACTCATCTGAAACCTATCATGCATTAACTTCTCAAACTCTCTACATAGATCCTGCTTGGTTGAGCCAAAAATAATATCATCTACATATATCTGAACCAACATGAAATCATTCTTCACATTCTTGATGAACAAAGTCTGATCAATCTTCCCTCTTCTGAAGCCATTGCCCAAAAGATACTTGGCTAAGGTTTCATACCAAGCTCTTGGGGCCTGATGCAGACCATAGAGTACCTTTTGTACCTTGTAAACTTTGTCAGGAAAGGTTGGATCTTCAAATCCAGGAGGTTGACAGACATTTACCTCCTCTTCAATCTTCCCATAGAGGAAAGCACTCTTCACATCCATCTGGTATACTGTGAAGTCTTTATATGATGCATAGGCCAGAAATAGTCGAATAGCTTCAATCCTTGCCACTGGAGCAAAGACCTCTTCATAATCAATCCCTTCCTGTTGTGTATAGCCTTGAGCCACCAGTCTAGCCGTGTTCCTTATTACCACACCCCTTTCATCCTTCTTGTTTCTGAAAACCCATTTAGTGCCAATAGCTCTCTTGCCTTCAGGAAGATCCACCAGAACCCATACATTCTGAAGTTTGAACTGGAGAAGCTCTTCTTGCATTGCTTCTACCCGGGATTCATCTTCAAGAGCTTTGTAGACTTTCTTTGGTTCTGCTTGGGAAACAAAACAAGCAAAGAGACATTTTTGTGTGTCCCCATGGATCCTTTCTTCATAAATGGCACTAAAGAATCCAGTCTCACTATGCTGAAATTTAGATCTTGTAGCTCTTTCAACATGAACATCCCCAATGAAATTCTCCAAAGGATGATCCTGATTAATTCTTCTATGTGGTGTAGCAGGAACAACATAAGTTGAAGCTATCTTAGTAAAATCAATCTCATCAGCTTCACCATAGGGATCAGGAACCTCTCTATTAACTGATGGAATAGAATAAGGACCATCAGTACTAAATTCTGGCTCATCAGTACTAACATGTGGCTTATCAGTATTAACCACATTAGTACTGATCACTTGAGGTTCTATCACTGTGTCATCTGTATTGGTTACACCTCCTTTAGCATTAGAATCATTAGTCTTTTGAGGCTGATCATCATCTTTGTTTGCCTCCCCTGAAGAAGTGCTTCTAACTGAGTTGTCCTTCCAAATGGGTAATAGGATACAGTCATCATCATCATCATCAGAATCTGCATCAGGACCTTGCTTTTCTCCTGCAATAATATTAGAATCCACAGAAACAGGCACATAGTTCATAGATTCTGTTAGCATATCAATATCAAAAAGCCATTTTGGTCCTTGCCCCTCTACACTAGGTTTATCTTCAAGAAACTCTATGTGCAGATTCTCCTCTATCCTTCTGGTTCTAGAATTATAAACCCTAAAGGCTTTACTATTCAGGGAGTAGCCAACCAGATATCCACTATCAGATTTTCCATCAAACTTACCTAAGTGGTCAATGGTATTGAGAATAGAGACATGACACCCAAAAGGTTTAAGAAAGTCTAGGGTAGGCTTTCTACCTAAAAACAACTCATAGAGAGTCTTGCCACGAGGCTTTACTACTAGTACCCTGTTCTGAACATAACAAGCAGTATTAACTGCCTTAGCCCAAAACGTTGTGGGTAACTTGGAATCTACTAACATAGTCCTAGAAGCCTCTATCAATGTCCTATTTCTCCATTCAGCAACCCCATTTTGCTGAGGAGTCCTAGCTACAATGTACTCTCTTTTAATACCCTTAAGTTGACAGAAATCGTTCATCACTTGGTTTTTAAACTCTGTCCCATTATCACACCTAATGATTTTAACTTTCTTATCAGCTAGGTTCTCTACTGTAGTTATGTAGGACTTACGGATTTCACTGGTCTCATCCTTAGTATTCATGAAGAAAACCCAAGTAAATCTGCTAAAATCATCAGTCACAACCGAACAATACTTCTTAAAATTTAGGCTGCTTACAGAGGTAGGGCCAAATAAGTCCATGTGCAACATATGAAGTGGTTGGGTGATAGAGCTAAAAACCTTGGGCTTACAACAGGCTCTATGCTGCTTCCCTTTGAGGCATGCAATACAGGTATGTTTATTTTCAAATCTTTTTGAAGGTAAACCTCTTACAAGGTTATTTTTAGCTAAAAGATTTATTACCTTAAAGTTCACATGACCTAGCCTTCTATGCCATAACATAGATTCATCCAAAGAAGCTGTAGCAACTAAACATGTAAGGTTTTCTTTGGGCACTATGTTTTCATACTTACACTGCATGATTGCTCTTCCTAGGGAACTTAAGCAAGACCTCATCATCACTAGGCAACTTAAAATTAGGTGATAAAACCAGTAATCAAGATGTCGTGAATAGAACAAAATTCTTCTTGTCACACATTTGTGACACACTGAATAGATTGTATTTGAGTTCTTTCACATAGTACACATCTTCAAAGTCCAAATTACCAGTCTTGATTGTGCCTTTACCAGTAATTCTTCCACCTATTCCTCCTCCAAAAGAAACATATCCTCCATTCAAATTAGTGAAGTCTGAAAGATATGATAGATTTACAGTCATGTGCCTGGAACACCCACTGTCTGAATAGCCAAGATCATCATTATTGTTGGAATGTCCATGCACACAAGATAAAGGAAATTAGTTCCTTTTAGGGACCCAAGCCTTTACTGACTTAGATCTATCTCGTGCATCAATGTAATCACATTTCTTGAGAGTAACTGATGCACTGTTGAGTTGAGTGGTCTTTCTCACCCAAAAAGCTGAGGGCTTAACAACATTGCCCTTGATTCCCCCAGCATCACTCACTTTAGAACCAACAGTTTTCATTTTAGGCTTAAAAGTATTAACTTTTGGCCTATCAGTATTAAGTTTTGGCTCATAAGTATTAACCTTTTTCTTATAAAACTTGATTTGTTCATCATAGGATTTAAAGGTTTGTGCTGCTCTAGCATGAAAGGGCCTTGGTGAAGTAAATGGTGATTTTGAAAAGTTTCTTTTGGGTCTTTCACCAAATACTCTGGGTTGTGGTCTAGCAGTATTAACTGACTTTGTAGTATTCAAAGATTTTATGCCAGTTTTAAGAAGAATTGCTCTTGGGGTCATGTTGGGTTGAGGTCTCATAGGGTGTCTGCATTGAGTCTGCAGATGAGAAAAGCTTCCACACACAAAGCAAGATTTATTGTACATGACAAATTCATCTCCTAGTTGTTCAGATTTTAGCTGGTTCCAGTTTCTTTTGTTAATTCTAGGACTAGATGACCTATTTCTATACATATCAGCATATCTGACTGGCTTCCTAACAGGTTTGTCAGTTGGTTTTACAGGTTTAGTGGCCTGTTCTTGCTTTGGTTCACTGGCCTCTACACTTGTCTTTTTGTTTTCAAACACATACACCTCAGGTAAGGAGGTGTCACTGGCACTTTTAAAGGTCTCATCAGTCTTTTCAACCTTGGACCCAATGGGTTCACGGACAAATGTGGGTGCCTTAAACTCTTCTAAGCCAGTGTGTTCAAGGTCTATGCCGGGTGGTGAGGGAATACCTCTGAATGGTGGTGGTGCTGTCTTATAACCCATACCTGATTTGGCTTTGCCAATTAGTGCTTTTTTAAGGAATCTATCAAGTTTCTTAGAGTTATAATGATGTGTGTCTTGAAGAGTATCAATACTTAGTTCTATGTTATCTTTAATTTGTGTGACTCTCTCAAGTTCTTCTTTTAATACACTTATGGTGGTGTCTTTAAAAGAAATTTCCCTATTAAGTACAGCAGTTGCTTTAGAAAATTTTGACTCATTTTTTTTATAATGCTCAATTAGTTTTTCTAAAACTGCTAAGCCTCTTTTATGATTTGCTAAATTATAACTAGTTTTAGAAAACTCTTCAGCCAGTTTATCATATTGAGTTTTAAGAGACTCATATTCACTTAATGAGACACATGTATCTGAGTAATTTGATTCAGTAAGTACCTCAGATACCAAGGCCATATTGATTGGACTCTCCTCATCATCAGCCATGAAGCTCCAATCATATCCAGCACCATCAATTGCCACCATTGTTTTAGAGGATGAATCATTGGATTCACTACTCTTTTCCTTGTTCATAGGGCTTCTGCATTCCCTGGAAAAATGACCAAGCTTGCCACAGTTGTAGTATTCTACATTTCCTTTGTCAAACCCAGCAGTATCTCCATCATTGATCTTAATCTGCCTACCAGTTCTTTTCATAAACCTTATTGCCCTCATACTAATCAAGGCAATGTTCCACTTGATATCCATCTCTTCCATATCATCCTCATCGATCTGTCTCAGGTCATCATAGGTGATCTGAGATCCATGTTGTTGCTCAGAGATGAAAGCATAGATTGTACTTTCGTTGATGCCTGCTGCAGTTGTAACCAAACAACCAGTATTAATATTAGTACTAGAAGTAGTAACACCAAAACTGTCCTTATCAGCACTAGTGACTAGATGAGCCATAAAAGCTATGTTTTGTGATCCAGCACTGGAAGATGTAGCTGTAGCTCTCTTCATATCTTGTTCAATCACCTTAAAGCTATTGAACAGATTGTCCAACCCCATAGTTTCAAATTCTGCCTTGTTCTTCCATATAATGACATGAGTGTCCCATTTTGGTGATGGAAGACTTCTAACAAACTTGAGATTGATGTCCTCCTGAGAGATGTCCACACCAATAAAGCTAGTTGACTGACAAGCTTTTGAAGCCTATTGTAAACTGAGTCAATGGACTCAGTTGCACGAGCAATGAAGTTTTCAAATTCTTGCTTCAAAAGAGCTTTCTGAGTCTTCTTGGTGACAGAGTTCCCACCAAATCTTGTTCAATGGCTTTGAATAAGGTCTGAGCATCCTTGTGTTTGCTGAAGTTGAGTTGATGATCATCAGGTAATGCCATGAGAAGGAGACTTGTGACCTTGAGATCATTGCCTCTTAGAGCCATTTCTTCATTAGTGATGGGATCACCTTTGTCTTTAAGGACAACTTTGCCAGCCACTTCTTCAGAAACAATGGATTTGTAGGAGTCTCCATTGATCACAATGTTCCACAGCTTAAAATTAAGCACCAAAAAGTACTGCTCTATGCGCATCCTCCAGAGTTCATATTCGTTAGGTCGCAACTTAGGAACTCGTAACAAAGACCGGATTTGCTTGAATCAAAATCCATTTCTTGATTTGTCACACATGATCTTCTAAAACAAAGCTTGAGACACAAGCTCGATACCACTTGTGGAATCCCAAACCTTGGATCTAGAACACTTTGCTTGTAAACGTGTAGTTGCCTTGGATGGTTCCAAAACAACAATGAGAAACTTTGTTGTAGATACACACAAGTATGCGGAATCTACTTGAATGTACTTAGAAGATTAATGTAAACACAAATGTAACACCAACAACTTCAATATTATTGATTAATAATACGAGTACTCTCCTAGTACTAGGGTTTACAACCTTGAAGCTTTTCTTAAGACGGATAGAGTATTGGTATTATACTTGACCTAGCTAGGATCTCCTTTTATACACTAAGGAGATCCCTTACAGAGATAACTATGCATTAAGTATATCATATCTTCTATTGGAATAGAAGATATCTTTATTCTGAACCATACACGACATTCTAAATATAGATCAAGACAAACTCAACACTATCGAGACTAACTTTTGCACTATCAGTACTAACTAGTTAATACTCTTCTAACATCAATATCAGTACTAACTTTAACATTATAAGTATTAACTCCCAAATGTGAATTTCCCAACATTATGAATTAGTAACTTGGTGTATCTGATGAAGGGAATCTTGGTACCAGGCTTCCTGTGGTGTTGCATCATGTCTTCCTAGATTAAACTTGCATAATCAATGTGGTTCATATGAAGCATCCCCAAGAAGGTTTGAAGATGCATGAGCTTCGGGTGTTCATGACCACTATCTGTGCCTGAGACTGATTTGGCGATCATGAGATAGATGGTCCTCCAGGGTCGTGGGATATTTTTGACATCGACTCTGGAATGCTTAGAGATGATTCCAGAAGCTTCATCGTATCCAATGTTAACCAAGAAATCCAATACCTCCATTTCATTTGGAATCGGGACGTATTCAGTTGAAGGTATGACTGGAAGAAGAAGAATGATGCGAAGATCTGCCACAGTGACCGTGACTTCCTTAGTGCCAAGGGTCACTTTAACCTCATCTTGTCCGTCAATTTTGTCCATAGTATGCCAAAACTGATGAATGTAGATATCGGGTGCAGTGGCTGTGTTGGTGAGCATGAGATTGAACGGGTGATTCTTGAGAATGCCAACAACAACTTTGCATGAAGATTCAGAGCATGTGAAGTTGTTGAAGTCGACACGGAGATTGTTCTTCCCGATGATTTTGTCGTAACCGACAGGGAAGATGTCAGCCATAGTGAGCTCATTAGGGGCATTGAGGTTCTTTTGATTGACAGCCATTTTGTGATCTGAAAGTTATTAGACAAAAGAACAAACATATGGAAACACATTGTGTTAGTCTTAGTTTGATTTATTGTCCAATTACTTGTTTGACGTTATCATGTTCATGATTGTTACAAGTCCAATGTCACTTTAGTCCAATTGTTTGAAGTTAATGTGATAAGTTACGTGAATGAATTAATTTTTGAAGTTTTAAAGTCCAAAGTTTCACTTAAACACAAAACATATTAACCTTTTAGAGCTTATGAGTAACATTTGGTTTTGTGACTTAAGTGTAACAATTTACAAGTGAGTCTACGCGTAACAATTCAAAACAAGGTGAATAGGTGGCTTAAGCGTAAACAGGTGAACTTATGTGTAAAGGAATGAACTTGAGCGTATGCGTAAGCTTAAGCTTAAGGGCAAGTCTTCGGCGTAAAAAATTCTTACGCGTAAAACGAGTCCAAAGGCTTATATGCTTACGCGTAAGCTTAAGTAAAATGTTACGCGTAAGTTTTACTCGTAAGAGTAAAGCTTAGGCGTAAACATCCTAGTTTACGCATATCTTTCCAAGCTACGTGATACGCTTACATAACGCGTTCGGGGTCAAAGGAACTTCCTTTTCGTTGAGCAAGTTTTTCAACACCCTAGGCAGTGAACCTAATCGTTGTAGTGTAGTATTAGGGTAAGCCACGGAAATTGATATCATTCCCTAGGGGAATAGGAATGCTAGTGAGAAGTTACTACGCTAAGGTTGGGGTTGAGGAAGATTATTTTTTTTTATCTTTTTTTATGTTTTTTAGGAAATGGAAAGGTACGAATCTCGGGGTTTGGATTTGGGGGTTGGTATTTCTACCGATTACTTCTACTTATCTAATTATCTAAACTAAGGTGAGGGTAGTCTATGTCTATTGTTGTGTGCTTGTATGATAGTTAAAAATGTATTTGCTTAGGCTTTATTACTTCCTAGTTATCTCCTATTGGTGGTTGAATTGTCACGTCCTTATTCTTAATTGCGTTGTGTTTCTAAGGTCGTAGGGTATGCGTTTATCCCTAACTCTTTGAAGCTACCAAAGGTTAATGACTACAAAATCTCTAGGATTTATAAACTTTAACTCTAAGGCATTCTTTGGATGTATAGCCTACAATTACTCTAGGTGACTATGAACTAAGGTTCAGCAAAGATTAATCAAGCATTATTAGCACAACGAATGACCTATCGCAATACTAGGTCAATCACAATTAAGATAAGAGACAACCAATCAATATTCAATAACTAAGTTTCATATTACCTAAGCAAACACACAAGTAAATTAGCCGGACATGGGGAACATGCAAGCATACACACAATCAAAGGAAGACATAATTAAATTAATGAAGTAAAACACTTATCTTGATGTAAGATAGGTATTGAACCCTAAAATCTTGTACAAGACAGACCTTGGTTCGGTTTAGGTTTTTACTCCAAAAGACTACATAACGAAAACTAAAAATTCGGATTCTATATATAAGATTACAAATGCGACGGCGTCACCTTTAATTTGTGGCGCGTCGGGTCGCCGTTATTAGGGTTTCGTCTTGGCCACGTTAGTCTTGTGGCGTCACCTTATGCTTGTGACGCCGTCCCTTGATCTCGACGTCGTGCGGATCAAATCTAGGCCGTCCGAGTTGACGCCTACTCTTTTAAAACACAAGCCGTCACTTGTAAATGAGCAATTTGGCTCTTGAGTCGTCACAAAACTTGTCCGACGGCGTCTCTAATTGAACCCGACGCGTCACTTGTAAATCCCGACGCGTCCCTTGGGCCCAAAGACTGAGTGTCTCGATTCTTGACTTTGGCCATTTTCTTCGTATATTCGCGCCTTTTCGTCCGAATAAGTGTCATTCCATCATTTTGCCTTCAAGATAACTAAAAAGTGAAAAGGAACGATATTAAGTAATAACGGATACAAAAGTGATCAAATAAGGGCTTAAACGACCCCTCAAAAAGGTACATTTTAAAACCTTATCAAATATCCCTACACTTGGTATTTGCTTGTCCTCAAGTAAATGTGCTTTTAGCGAATTAATTTATAAGTTAGGGGTTATAAAGCATTAGTTTAGAATGATCCACAACACATATAAGCCCCGCAAAAGTCATAACAAGCACGGAAATTACATACTAGCACCTCACATAGGGTGTTTGGATACTCACATCTCTCGAGTGTATATGAAATATAACAAGTTGGAAATGGAAGATAAACACTCATTAACCGGTCCTAGTACATAGATTGCCATAGGCTTGAGACTAGATCAAACCTCCATCGCTTTGGCGTAAGCACCTAGGAAAGACTATCCAAGAGGTCTTTTAAAGGGTTGTAGTGATAGGCTTACGGTAGGGAAACAAAGGGTTTGGTGGGATAGGCTATTTAGTGGTGGCAAGTCAAAAATCTTTATGTTACAAGCATGCGAAGAATGGCGTTGCTAAGCCAAGACTCGACACTCTAAACTCTAGATAACTGAAACAAACAAACATAAATTAAATATAGATGTAGGATGGTAGCCCGTATGTTTATTTTTTTTTCACACTCTATTTTTTTCTTTTTCTCATTTTTCGATATTTTTTTCCATACATTTTTACTCTACCATCCTCTATGATAACATCAAAATGATAGGGATTTATAGGCACATCCCTACACTTGAGTTTTTATTATTCTAACACTAATTTGACCCGAATTGAAAAGATCAAAACACTTGGAGTACATTATTATGCAAATAAAGGGAATTTGAATTTAACGTTCCCTTCCCGTCATCCCATAAAATTTAACTTTTCTCATGATTCCCAATCGTCCCAAAACTGTGTACAAAGGATATGACTCAACTTAGCAACTTATGCAAGCAACTAGATAATTGAACTAAGGGTTTAGTGTGATAACAATAGTGCACTAAAAGTGAGTGCATACAAGGTAGGCTAAGGCGATTTGGGTGTACATTTGGGGGTGGATTGTAAACAATGCTCTTCATTGATATTCCGGAAAACTGAAACATCACGAGTACCGCGAAAAGGATAGGCTCTGAGGGGTTAACTAGGGGTATCGTGTACTAAAGATGAGTACAACGCAAAGGTGTGGGGGAATTACTCAACCGATGTGGAAGAAGTAATTATTTTACGGGTATCAAACAAGGGTTATCCTAAAGCCTCTTATCATTTAGTTATTCCTAACTACACAAGTGTAGTCTTACTAGCGATCTCGGGATGCATCACAAAACAAGTTCTAGAATCTATTATACTACCGGTTCACACTATAAGCATTAAAGATGAATGCTTTAATTCCTACAAATCTAAGGGCGATCCTCACATTTTGGGTGGAATTTAAGTGGTAAAAGGTTTTTGTGCTAGTCATATAATTTCCTATCCCTGAGACGCTTTATAAAGACTAATGACCCACTCCTACATGTCATGAAAAATTTTAAATTTGGTGCCAAAATTACCCTAACCGATATTTCTCATGGTTTATTACACAAATGCAATTGGACAAAGCAAATAATCAAGGATAAGCATAGTTTCAAAGTTCCGCTTTATTTTCCTCCCTACACTTAAATCGAACATTGTCCTAACGTTCCCCAAAAGTATCAAAGTTATGATAACGGAAGGTAATAAAAGATGAAAAAACTAATACTCCCGATTAGCTCGGTAGGATCCGTGTAAAGTGGTGGTTACATCTTTCTTCAAGAAGAATGTTTGCGTGAAAAGCTCCTTCTCATCTTATGTATCTTCTTCTTGGTAAATTAAACCCGCACACTTGAAGAAAAAAAAGCGAAACCTTCGCGTAAAATCGGCGGTAATAATATATATAGGACTCTACTAAACTAGGATATAATGCTTGTGGAATGGATTTTCTGATTTTCCGGAAAATTAAGACTGAAAATTCCAAAATTTATAAGTAGCTCGAAAACGAGAAAAGTAATCGATTGTTTACGCTCCTTCACGGCGCGTCAGTTGCGATCTGACGTCAGTTATCCCGACAAAAAGCGGTGCGATTTTACGGAAAAATTCGGAACATTTTATCTTTAGAATCTGAAAAATTTCCTGCAAAACATCCATTATGACTCGATACAAGCATTTGACTCAAACAAACACACATGTATATCTTTTAATTAATTGAAATTCTCACGTTTACGTTTCTTTTAAAAACGTGTTACACGACACAAACAAGCAAACAATTAAGCATGGGTGGCCTCCCACGAAGCGATTTTCTTTATTTATGAGTCTTGTAGCTAGACTCGAAGTCGTGCCCCTACGTGGCTTCATTACCGTCACCTTCTTCCTTATGACGGTCCCTATTGGGGAATTCCATGTTGTAAAAGTGCCCTATGATGAACCTTTCTAACAGGTCTTCCTCTCCCCACTCGGTTTTATATTCCACTCCTAAGTTCAAGCAATCCTTATAGAAACCGAAAATTTTGGCCATAACTTAATCTACTCCTTTCTCCTTATCCTCCTCATTCCTATAAGAGACCGATAGTTTAAGTTCCTTTTCATCATCAGAGAGTGATGAAAACTTCTCAATCTTAAATGGCATTTGGTAAGCTACATCATCGGTCTCATCATTGAATCGCACTATTCCTAATGAGGGATCATAAGTCATCCCGGTGCTTTCTATGAAAGGCTTCCCTAGAATAACGTGGGATAAGCTAGGATCTATGGACGTATTAATGTCATCCACTATTATGAAATATGTAGGAAACATGAAACTACCTACATACACGGGAAATTCCTTAACTCTACCAAGAAATTTGCAACTAACCCTAGGATTATCGGGATCTTGCCTAGTTGGGATAGGCTTCTTCATTACCCAATTATAGTAGGTGCTAGTCATTATGTTTATTGGGGACTTGCGGTCAATGTAGGCCTTTGCCATGAAAAGGTGTCCTATGCCACATGGTATGTTAAGATTCCAAGGGTTCCCAAACTTGATACTAAGGCTTCTCCTAACATACATGTGACGGAGGTCACGCACTAAGTGAGGGTGGCGAGATAGCTCTTCTTCCATAGGAAACTTATTGAAATAGTCATTGTCTACTTCACCTACTTCCTCGGTTTTTTCATTCCTAGGTGTTTCATTATCCTCAAGTATCGTTTCATGGTTCGCTTCGTCATTTGTTCTAGGTTTCACTAAGGTGATGGTATTGACGAATTGAACGTGCTTAGCTAGCTTACTTGGGTCCTTAATCTCTACACCAGAAGTTTCGGGAGTTGAGATAGAATTAACCTTCCTATCACTATTGGTCATGGCTTTCAAGAGGTTATCTATCTTCCTATCCATCTCGGCTTGTTGTTGGTTAAAACGGTCCGATAGCTTAGCTATTTGAGCTTCTTGGGATGCGACTAGGTGTTGCAACATCCCCTCAATGTTTTATTGGTTAGGGCCGAGAGATGGGGGCCATGAGAAATCATTGGATGTGAATTCTTTGGTTTGTCCCCAATGAAAGTCGGGCTTGCCCTTCCATGCTTCTCGGGCGTCATTAAAAGTCCTCGATTATTACAATCTTTTTGACAACATTGAAAGATGACGTTTTACATTTGAAAGTTCATTTAACAAACACTCGTTTTCAGCTTTCAAAGATTCGATTTGAGACACATTATCAACAATCTCAACATTATCAACAATATCAAAAAAAATTAACAGCAATATTATCAGAAGCGGAAGCAGCAGTATAATACAACACAAGTGACATGGTATCAGCAGAGATAACATCTTCCAAGAGTCGATCGACATGGTTTCGAAAATTTTTGTTATTCTTTTTGGTTTTTAAAGTCCATGTCTCTGTTGCTTTGAAAATTGTTTTCATGTGCCCAATCTCCTTCTGAAGATCCCGTTCCTAATATTTTGCACACATACGAAGATTTCGAACATGGGTTAAAAGTTGTTTTTGAAAAATATCTCTTTGTTTTCGCGCATAAGGCGATTGAAAAGTTTCAACTTTTATTTCCAAATTAAGTTCAATTTCTTGTTCCAAAAGATCAATGTCAGACATAAATGTATCAAAATATTTAAGAATTTGACATCTTTCGGGTAATGGTGTGATTTCACTCAAAGAGGGTAAAGGACCATTAATTTGTGCAACTTGTTGGACGAGACCAACATTAGAGGAGGACTCAAGAATTGGTGTGATAACCCAAGGTGTGTTTGTATTATCCTATTGTTTAACAAAAGTTATAAGAGGGCCTTTTGAATAATCAAATGGTTTATTATATTCAACTTTTTCCATTTTCAATCAACTCTCTTCTTCTGCATCCAATTCCACTTCACGATTATATTCAACGACACACACAACAGATTCATCAAGCATATGTTTGACACTATACAACTTTGGATGTGCATTGAATGCTCTATTGAAAAAACGTGGTTTGTAATCAGCATGATTTGGCCCATATCCATTTGGATTTGGCTTAAATGTAAACTTTTGAATCGTTGTGATTGACTCACCATGTCTATAAATAACATTTTGAAACTCTTTGATTTTGTTTTGCAAATCGAAAATTTCATCGAGATAGAGATCTATTTGTTTCTTTGAATGTTGTGTGTATTCTGAAAACTGTTTTTGACATGATAACAACTCAGACTTGGCTTTTTGAGTTTCCGAAGTAAGAGTGTTAACTTCTTGTTTATATTCAAATTTTTGTTGTTCTATTTGAGAAAGCAAATCATTCTTGGAAACAACTGGATCACGTATCTGTTTTTCTAAAGATTGTTCATTTTGATATGACTTTGCAAAAGCAACTTCAAAACTATATTCACGTTTCTCTTTAGTTTCAAAATTATTGAGTTGTAACTTATAGCATTCAATATCCTTAGTCAATAGTGCCACTTTTTCTCGAAGAGAGTTATTAATCTCATTGCACTTCTTTAATTGAGATTGGGTGGTCTGAAATAAGGTCATGAGCTCTGGATCTGGATTAGACAAAGGCTCATTTTTTTCAACTTGAGTCTCAACATATTCATCATTTTGATCCTCAAATGTAATCACGGGGGCAGGTTGATTATCAATGGTAACCGTAAGGTCATCTTGATCGTCAAATGTAACTACGGGATCCATTTGATTGTTTTCGTGATGAGATGTAAAAGGCTCATGTTGAACACTCTCCTCGCGGATGCGTATGCAAAGTGAGATATCAGATCATGTATAAGACATATGTTAGGATCCGGTACCTGAGACAAGCCATCAGTGTCATACACTAGGCCTGTGTCACTCATGTGGAGCTCTTGCATGTTTGCCATCAACATTACAGCTGCGTTAGCTTGCAAGTCCTCCATGTCATCATCAGAATATGCATTTGCCATGAAGCTCTGTTCCTTGTTGGTAAGTGTTCCACCAGCTTCATCCTTGAGAGCCAAGAGTAAAGCCTCCTTGTGATAAGCGATGTGATAAGGTTTTAAAATGTACCTTTTTGAAGGATCGTTTAAGCCCTTATTTGATCACTTTTGTATCCGTTATTACTTAATATCGCTCCTTTTACTTTTAGGTCTCTTGAAGGCAAATTGTCGAATGGCACTTATTTGGACAAAAGGCGCGGATATACTGAAGAAAATGACCAAAGTCAAGAATCGAGACACTCAAGTCTTTGAAATACAAGGGACGGCGTCGGTGTTATCTCAGGCGCGTCGCATCACTTTTGTGATGGCTCAAGAGCCAAATTGCTTATTTTCAAGTGACGGTGTCGCTTTAAAAGAGTAGGTCATCGCAACTCGCACGGCCTAGATTTGATCCAAACGGCGCCGAGATCAAGGGGACGGCGTCACAAGCATAAGGTGACGTCGTCGCAAGACTAACGTGGCCAAGACGAAACTCTAATGACGGTGACCCGACGGCATCACAAATCAAAAGTGACGCCGTCGCGATTGTAATCTTATATATAGAATCCGAATTTTTAGTTTTCGGTGTGTAGTCTTTTGGAGTAAAACCTAAACCGAACCAAGGCTGTCTCAGACAAGATTTTAGGGTTCCAAACCCTATCTTACATCAAGATAAGTGTTTTACTTCATTAATTCAATTATGTCTTCAATTACTTGTGTGTATGCTTGCATGTTCTCCATGTCCGGCTAATTTACTTGTGTGTTTGCTTAGGGAATATGAAACTTAACTATTGAATCTTGATTGGTTGTCTCTTATCTTAATTGTTAATGATCTAGTAATGCGATAGGTCATTCGTTGTGTATTTAATGCTTGATTAATCTTTGTGAACCTTAGACTATAACACCTAGAGTAGTTGTAGGCTAAACCATCCAAAGAGTACCTTAGAGTTAGAGTTTATAATTCCTAGAGATTTTGTAGACGAGACCCTTTGGTAGTTTCAAAGAGTTAGGGACAAACGCATACCCTACGACTTTAGACACACAACGAGATTAAGAATAAGGACGTGACAATTCAACCATCAATAGGAGATAATTAAGGAGTAATAAAACCTAAGTAAACACATCTTTAAACCATCATACGAGCACACAATAATTAGACATAGACTACATACACCTTAGATTAGATATATAGACAAGTAGAATAAACGGTAGAAATACCAACCCCCAAATCCAAACCCCGAGATTCATACCTTTCCTTTTCTTAAAAATATAAAAAAGATAAAAAAAATAATCACCCTCAACCCCAACCTTAGTGTAGTAACTTCTCACTAGCATTCCTATTCCCCTAGAGAACGATATCAATACCCGTGGCTTACCCTTATACTACACTACAACGATTAGGTTCACTGCCCAGGGTGTTAGAAAACTTGCTCGAAGAAAAGGAAGTTCCTTTGACCCTGAACGACGCGTGTAGCGTTATCATGCTGCCTCTTGTTCTCGGCTTTGGGCAAGCATTCGCCAAATGACCCTTTTCGTTGCAGTTATAGCATCAGAGACCATTATTCCCATTCTGAACGTTTCCCTGATCAACAATTTGAACCCGTTGCTGTGGAGCACCCATGTTATTCCTTCCATTAGCATTAAATCCTTAACCACTACCTATCTAACGACCATTTCCTCGGTTCTGAACCTCAACCCTTCCATTGTTAATAACTGCTTGATTCCTTGTGTTCGATGAGGTACGAATACGGTTGTTGGATTTGTTAGCAAATCTCCCGAAGGCTCTAGCAATGAACGAAAAATCCTTGATTCAACGTATCGAAAGCTTCTGCTTCCTCATTTGGTGTCTCACTGTAGAGTGCTGAATCAGTGTTGTTGTTGTAAGGAACCAGTTGAGTTTCTTGTGATTGCTGTGAAGGATCATATGGTGTAATTTGGGCTGGTTGTGGTGGATTTGTAAAGACAGTTGGCAGCTGCGGAAATTGAGTATAGCAAGCTTGAGTAAACAAAGCAAGAGTTTGATTATCCGGTAAAGGTGTAATGACTCCACGGAGAGCTCTATCTTTGTCTACTTTATTTTGATGGTGCTTCAAGTAGTCATACAACAACCCGTACTTTGCTTGGTGAAGGTTTTTAGCTTGACGGATGAATGTAACATACTTTTCCCAATCAGGACCAAGACATCTTAGGAACTTTGTGCTGATAGCAATCCTTGGCATAATAATGTTGTGTCTGTCCAAGTCATTGATGATGTCTGTAAACCGATGATAGTATAACTCTAATGATTCCCCTGGTTCAATCATGAAGTTCTCATATGATAAGTAAAGTTTTTATTCCATGTATTGTTGATTGAGTTATGTGCCTTCCATTAGAAGATGGATGTGATCCCACATTGCTTTTGCAGTTTTCTGATCATCAACACTGCGAAAAATCGGATTGGGTAGTCCCAAAAGGATATATTGTGTTAGGATTTAGTAAATCCAGTTATTAAAGTGTCGGTCACCTCAAGTATATGTAATCGTTAGAAAGCTTGTAGCCATAGTTATTTAATGTTAGGTAGTATTTAGTTAAGTAACACCGTGGAGGACGGACGGGTCTTTACCCACTGTATGCCTGATCCACAGCCCGTAGGTGGTGTTTATGTAAGATACTATAAATACCCTCTACCTCTCAAGGTAGAGTGTTGGAGCTCATAATAATACTTTTACTTTCTCTCACTAAGTTCCCAAACCTCTAAACTTTCTCTCTCTAAAAACATCAAAGTGTACGCCCCACTTGATCATGGTTTGATGTGTTTGTGAAATCCAATATGTTACAAATGGTATCAGAGCCATGGTTTGATCATCTCCCTTACATATTCTTGGATTTCTAGTGGTTTTTTATGGTTTTTGGGTTTGAAAAAGTTTAGTGGTATTTGCATCATTTGGACTATTTCTAGTGTTAAAGTTTGGATTTTGATTATACTTTTGTGTTTAGAATCATCATAAGTGCTTAGGTTTTGATTTGGAAGGCTTGAATCATTGTGGTTGGATTCTTTTTGGATCTAAAAGAAGCGTTTTGGTTAGTTTAAAGTTAGCGACTTGTATCTCGGTTAAGTATTCAAACGTGCGATTTGTCCCTGTCTGGAAGCGATTTGTGTCGATCTCAAATCACTTATTTAAGCGATTTGTCCCGGTAGTGGCTGTACTTGTGCGATTTATTCGGAGTAGCGATTTGTCATTTTTGATTTGCTTATTTAAGCGAGTTGTGACTTTAAGCGACTTGTCTTTGTTTAAGCGATTTGTCATTGTTTTCAATGACTTGCTTATTGAAGCAATTTGTAAGTTTGCGACTTGTCCCGGTTAGCGATTTGTCTTGGTTAAGCGACTTGTCTTGGTTTAGCGACTTGTATGGTTAAGCGACTTGCTTATTGAAGCGAGTTGATTGATTAAGCGATTTGTTAGTTGATGCGACTTGTCACTTTTGAGCGATTTGTTGTCTGTGCCATTTGTTTTGTTGAGCGATTTGTCTCTTGTAAATTAGTGCTTTTCTTCTTGATTACATTCTACGGTTTTCTCTTGATTTAGTAAAATCATGTGAAAGAATCTATTTCCCGGTTTAATCCAAGAGTTTTAAAATCCGTGAAATGTAATCATGTCTACCAACATGCCTACAATCGCCTCTTACATTCGAGGACGCCTCAGCGGCTAGATCGGATACTCGTCCACCCATGATTGATGAACCGACTATGACTCATGGGCTCAACGAATTAGGTTGTCTTGTTTGGGAAAGGAAAATGGGGTTAACATCCTCAAATCAATTGATGAAGGACCTTATCAAGTTGAGACAACCAGAGACATACTTGAGACTGCTGCGATGGCTCGGTGATATTAGGACCGGACGGACCTAAGATGTATGATGAACCGACCGATTAGGAGAAGAAGAGATACGATGCGACATCGTGGCTTCTAACATCATACTTGTGGTTTACCTAAGGACATTTACAAGTCGATCAATCACAACACTAAAGCCAAGGTTGTTTGGGATAATGTCAAGATGCTTCTCTCGAGTTCGAATTAACTAAGGAAGACAGAGAATCACTCTTGTATGATGAATTTGAGCACTTTAAGATGAAACCGTAAGAAAGTGTCCATGAATATTACGTGAGATTCCACAAGCTTGTGAATGACATGAGGAATATCAAAATGACCATGCCAAATATTCAATTTGAACTCGAGTTTGTAAACAACATGAATCTGAATGGCACAAATTTATCACCTCGTGAAGCTAACCAAAGGATTAAAGAACACCAACTATGAGCAACTATATGCCTTCCTGCTTCAGATTGAGAGACATGCTATGTTTGAACGAATGATTCTTGAACAGTTCAAATCTAAACAAGGAGAAAAAAGTTCGTCAAATGATTCAACAGCCTTTTACACCAATGTTGGAATTACCACCAAAGCTTCTCAAGTCATACTCACGGGTAATGGTAATTACAAGCTCATTCCTGATCCAGCATATAAGCCTCCAGACTCAAACACACTTATGGAAAACGTCATCAATCATTTGTCTCTCATGGTTAGTCAAAATATGAATTCCACTCCACACACCAACAATAACCTTAGAACAGCATCCAATCCACATAATCAAGCTACTGTCAGATATGGTAAGGTAGTGGTGTAGAATGTGCAAGGAAGACGGTATGAACAAGGGATGATTGGAGCAGGTTATGGTAATACTGGAGTAGGTGGAGGATATGTGGCAAATCAGAATCCTGGAAGAAATGCCAATCAAGGGCAAGCAAAGCCAATCAAATGCTACAAGCGTGGTGGTGAGGACATATTACGAGGAACATCACATCTCCAAAACGTCTATAGAATGCGAATACTTGAGAGACAAGATGTTGCTTGTGCAAGCTCGGGATAATGGAGCGACTTTGGATGAAAAGGAGTTGTTGTTTCTTGCGAAGGGAATGCTAAGACATATGATGTCGATATGGATGAGCGACCAATTCAGAAATAGGTCACAATCATCAAAATGCCTTTCAAGTTGCGGATCGTGATGCATTTGACTCGATGTCGATGATGAACCTACTGCCCAAACAATCTTCATGGCTAGCAACTCACCTATGGTCTCTCCAAAGGTCTCATCACCACAACAGGCTGGTGCATCCAAAGAATCAATCATCTCAGAGGTATTAAAACTATACGATGAGGTGGATGAGCAAAAGATACATAACGAAGTACAATCTCTAGAAACTTATGAATCAGATATTGATAATGAGGGTAATAGTAATATTGTCCCATATTATCAATATGTGATACAAAGTGAAAGTGAGATTGTACCAAGTGATACAAAGTTAAAACAAGAGTTAAATTCCTTACAATCATTTGAATACACGACTTGTCTCTGTTGTTACTAGCGAGTTTCTCTTTAGCGACTTGGCCTCTTAGCGAGTTGTTCCTTAGCGACTTGCCCACTTAGTGAGTTGTTGCTTTAGCGACTTGTGCCTAGCGACTTGGCTCACATCGACTTGATTTTGTAGCGAGTTGCTACTTAGCGACTTGGTGTCTTAGCGACTTGTTCTTAAGGTTCATAGCAACTTGTGTTTAGCGACTTGGTTCGTAGCGACTTTAGCCTTTAGTGAGTTGTTACTTAGCAACTTGGTGATTTAGCGACTTGTCTTCAAGGGTTATAGCGACTTGGTTGATTATTGTTTCTAATACGGTTTTCTCTTGATTTAGTAAAATCCCATGAAACATGTCTACCATAGAGTTATAAAATCCCGTGAAATCTGTAAACATGTCTACCAACGTGCCTACAATCATCTATTCTGTAGCTGAGGACGTTCAAGCAGATGGATCAAATACTCGTCCACCCATGCTTGACAGAACTGACTATGACTCATGGGCTTAACGAATTAGGTTTTATTGTTTGGGAAAAGAAAATGGGGTCAACATTCTCAAGTCAATTGATGAAGGACCTTATCAGATTGAGACTACCAGAGATGTACTTGAAACAGCTGCAGATGGAACAATGATCTTAGGTTTGGACAAACCAAAGACGTATGATGAGCTCAGTGATAAGGAGAAAAAGAGATACGGTGCTGATATCAGGGCTTCAAACATCATACTTCAAGGTCTTCCAAAAGATATCTACAAGCTTATCAATCACAACATTGAAGCCAAGGCTGTTTGGGATAATGTCAAGATGCTTCTCTCGGGTTCTGAATTAACCAAGGAAGACAGAGAATCACAACTGTATGATGAATTTGAGCACTTTAAGATGAAACCAGAAGAAAGAGTCTATGAATATTACATGAGATTCCACAAGCTTGTGAATGACATGAGGAATATCAAAATGACCATGCCAAATATTCAGCTGAACTCAAAGTTTGTGAACAACATGAATCTCGAATGGCACAAATTTGTCACCTCTGTGAAGCTAACCAAAGGATTAAAGAACACCAACTATGAGCAATCAGATGCCTTCACGCTTGTAATGAGAGACATGCTATGTTTGAACGAATGATTCTTGAACAGTTTAAATCTAAGCAGGGAGAAACAAGTTCGTCAAATGATTCAACATCCTTTTACACCAATGTTGGAATTACCACCAAAGCTTCTCAAGTCATACCCATGGGTAATGGTAATTACAAGCTCATTCCTGATCCATCATATAAACCTCCAGACTCAAACACACTCATGGAAAACTTCATCAATCAACTGTCTCTCGTGGTTAGTCAAAATATGAATTCCACTCCACACACCAACAATAACCTCGAACAAAGATCCAATCAACACAATCAAGCTACCGTCGAGATGGTAAGGTAGTGGTGCGTAATGTGCAAGGAAGACGGTATGAACAAGGGATGATTGGAGCAGGTATGGTAATATGGAGTAGGTGGAGGATATGTGGCTAATCGTAATCGTGGAAGAAATGCCAATCAAGGGCAAGCAAAGCCAATCAAATGCTACAAGCTGTGGTGGTAAGGGACATATTACGAGGAACGCACATCTCCAAAACGTCCACGTATCTGAGAATACTTGAGACACAAGATGTTGCTTGTGCAAGCTCGGGATAATGGAGCGACTTTGGATGAAGAGGAGTTGTTGTTTCTTCGTAAGGAATGCTAAGACATATGATGCCGATGTGGATGAGCGACCAATTCGTGAAATAGGTCACAATCATCAAAATGCCTTTCAAGTTGCGGTCGTGATGCATTTAACTATGATGTCGATGATGAACCTCTTGCCTGCATACAATCTTCATGGCTAGCATCTCACCAATTGTCTCTCCAAAGATCTCATCACCACCACAGTCGTCCATCCAAAGAGTCAATCATCTCGGAGGTATTAAAACTATACGATGAGGTGGATGAGCAAAAGATACATAACGGTACAATCTCTTGAAACTTATGAATCGATATTGATAATGAGGGTAATAGTAATATTGTCCCATATGATCAATATGTGACACAAAGTGAAAGTGAGATTGTGCCAAGTGATGTATCTTCTGCGATCAATGATGACTATGTTTTGATGAATACACCGCATGTGCCCTCGATGATTCTCATTATCTCGAAATGAATGCCTATAAAGAACAAGTTGCTATTTATGAACAACGTGCTAAGTTAGAGTTAACTACCCGTGAGCAGGAAATGGATGACCAAATGCGTACAATTATTAGAAAAAGTAATTTTAGAGAATAAGTGTTAAAACAAGAGTTAAACTCCTTACAAGAAAAGCTTTCTAAAACTGTTAAACAAAAGCAAGAACTCTAAGATAATGTTAAAGTGCTTAAACAGGAATTTAATGCTAAGGAATCAAAACTTTTGAATGACTTTTCCAATCTAAAAACTTTGAAAAACAAGCTTGAAAATAAGTTGTACGTACAAGGAAATACCATTCAGACTGCTCACTTGATCACTAAGCATAGAGTTCTTAGCGATAAGCATAGCATTCCTCTTGTTAATGAACCAAATCCAGAGGTTGGTAAGAAAGCTAGAGCTGCTCATAAGGTACTATATGTTGGAAATGAGATTCTTAAGCCTAGGCAAACACCATCATGTGTTGGAAGCACGGAAGAGGATAGAAAATTAGATGATGCCTCTAGGGGAAAATGGACAAGAAGCTTAACGATCCTGAGTGTAAAAAGGAAAATATAACGATCAAACCTCATGATTACACAAAAGAAAATTGGATCTCCCTAAACAGGTTTAAGCCTCAAACTCAATTAACCCCAGAACAAATTTTTTGGAAGAAAGATATGGATATGAAAAAGGCAAGTGAACTTGTTGAAATAAACCCTCCCCTTAGGAAAGTGCTCTGCCACTCATGTATCCTCCCAATACACCAATGCACTTAGTTCCGAGAACTATTTCCACTAATAGCAAGACCTTAATCACCAGTATGTTGTTTATCAACTATTTGTTGATTTTGAGAAAACGTAAGAAAAGGATCACACCCATCGGGATTCTTGAAGGGAAAGGGTTTTGAGCAAACTAAAGAATGTTATTTAATTGAAGTCATGCCTTTCTTTAAACAATTAAAAGGTCAATTTGAGAGTCTTCAAAATGGAATTAACTCAGATATCAAAGAAATGGAAAAGGAATTTGATGCAATGATTGTTGAGGTCAATGATTATGAAAGGGAACTCAAATATAATGAAATTGAAAGGAAGAATTTGCATATCTTAAATGAGAACTTAGTATTAAGTTGTGTGGCTCAAGATGTAAATTATACTATTACTAAGCATTCTATTACTGCTTCTCAATTTCATGAATTAACTGTTGCCTTGAAAGTTTCTCATGATCGTGTCATTGAGCTTGAAAACAAAAACTCATAACTGAATGAGAAAATTGATCAGGATGATCACGATAATTTGGTAAAACATTTTTCTAAGCTAGAAGTTGAACATTTTGATTTGCAACTAAAATATCAACATCTCAAAGAAAATGTCAAAACCTCAAACATCAAAACATCCTCAAATGTTCCAGAGTTTGATGCACTTTTTGAAATAAACAAACGTGACGAATGTATTCAAGCTCATTGTAACACGATCGAGAAAGTTGAAAGCCCAAATCTCACAATTAAAGGGTCAAAAGAACAATGTGACTGGCTCCCAAATGCCTCCTCCTTTAGATTCTTAGTGTTCTCAGACTTTTCATCTTCAAAACTTGGTTAATGTTTTACAAAAGGAAAATGAGAGTTTTCTAGAAGAAAATGAAAAGTTAAACGACACTTTAAAGAGTTATATGATTCAATGAAAGTCACTCGTGACAAGAACAACAAAAACTAACGTCTTTACAAAAGGAAATTGAGAATCAAGAGTCGGGTAAAAGGAAAATGCCACTTGTCTTTAATGAGAATGTTGCATCAAAGTCATCTGCACACTCTAAATATCTTGTATCATTAAATACATTCCTCCTCATCTTAGAAATAATGAACTTGTGTTTCATAACTATTTCGCTCACCTTAAGGATAGTCTAGAATGTCTCCGTGAGATTGTAGAAGAAGATTTCATAAATAAGCCACTTGATAGAGAATTAGGTTTGCTTGCATTCGGGACAAACGATCTCGGGAGTCATTAGAATGTTTAAAAGCAACATGTCCTAAATCCTTAGGTGCGAAAGATAAAGCTGTGATGCCTTGTTCTATGCCTAGTGCCAAGTATGCAACCCATTCTATGCCCAGTATTAAGAAAGTGAACTCTAAAGTACCTTCAAATTGTTCAGATCCCTACACTTCTAGTTCAGGAATGCAAAAGGTAGCTCAACCAACTAATGTTCCCATAATTCCCTCTACAGGAGTAATCAGTGACATTAAAGCAAGCGTGTCAAAGCCTCCAGGCAATACAAAGCAAGATAGGACCTCACAAGCAAAGAATGTACATTGGAAGAGAGTATAAGACCACCCTAGGAACACTAAGTTTGAGTTGAATAAAACGAAACGTGTTGATTCTAGTATTAGCTATAAGCGTACTGTAATTAATTCGAATTTTGCTACTATCTGCAAACCATGTAATGATGATTGCTTGACTTCTGTTACTAATCATGAATGTGGTGTGAATGAGTTGATTAATGCTGTTAAATGCTCAGTTAAAATTGTTAATGTCAAAAATCAAGCTAAGAAGGCTAAAAGGCAAAGGCGAAAGAAAGTTAGAAAACATTGGAAACCCACAGGAAGAAATTTTAGTAACATAGGTTATTAATGGATACCTACTGGCCGCAAATTCAATCTTATTGATATGTGCCCTAAATTATCTAGATCAATGCCCATTAGGAAATGGATGCCTACTGGTAGAACTATTCCTTTGAGAAGTGAACATACTTTGAATAGGTCTAATGCATACAATAGTACTGCATCAATCCCTGATAATTCCATTGTTTCTACTTCCTATGTGGGTGTTCCAATCACTGTTACTAACCAAATGGAACCCATTCTTACATGGGGATCCCAATTATCCAGTTATCCATTCTTGTCTGTGTTCAACTGCAGATCGTTCAAATCCATCCGTGGTACCGGACTCAGCCGCTCCAAGCATATGACCGGAGATCGCTCATGCTCATGAACTTCGTGAGTAAATTCATCGGACCGTTAGATTCGGGAACGACCATTTTGGTGCAATTATGGGTTATGGAGACTATGTTGTAGGCAACAGTGTAATCTCCATGGTATATTATGTTGAAGGTCTTGGTCATAACTTGTTTTCGTTGGTCAATTCGTGATTCCGATCTAGAAGTGGATTTTAGAAAACATACTTGTTTCGTTAGAGAACTTGATGGTGTGGAATCTAAGAGGAACTCGTGGTTCAAATCTATACACCATCTCTATCGAAGACATGATGAAGTCTTCTCCAATCGCTTGTTGTCAAAGGCTTGAAAACAAAATCATGGTTATGGCATCGCTGCCTCAATCACTTGAACTTGGCACCATTAATAACCTTTCCGAAAGGATCTTGTAAGAGGCTTACCCAGTTAAAGTATGAAAAGATCATCTTTGTTCAAAGATGCCAATTGGGAAAAAGCAAGAAATACGCCCACAAACCCAAACCCACAAACTCGAGAATGGAAGTTCTTCATACCCTTCATATGGATTTGTGCGGACCAATGAGAGTGCAAACTATTAATGGAAGAAATATATTCTAGTCATTGTTGATGACTACTCTCGATTTACTTGGGTAAAGTTTTTAGGACAAAGGATGAAACTCCAAATGTCATCATCAAACTTATCAAACGACTTGAGTTCGACTCAACAATCTTTGTTAGAATTGTTCGAATGCATAATGGCACATAGTTTGTTAACAAAGACTTAAGTTAATTTTATGAAAGTGTTGGAATCGGTCATCAAAGAAGTGTTCCTCGAACTCCTCAATGTAACGGTGTAGTTGAAAGACGAAATCGAACTCGGTGGAAGCCGCAAGAACAATGCTAATTTATTCAAAGGTTCCAATGTTTCTTTGGGTGAAGCCATTGCCACCGCTTGCTACACCCAAAATCGCTCCCTTATACACACCTCTCATGGAAAAACTCCATACGAACTTGTCCATAAACGAAAACTTGATCTCTCCTACCTTCGTGTGTTCGGTGCTTTGTGCTATCCAACGAATGACGGTCAAGATTTAGGTAAATTAAGAGCTAAAGCGGACATTGGAGTTTTGTAGGTTATGCATCAAACAAGAAGGGTTACCGAATCTACAACAAAAGAACTCGAGATATCATGGAAACTATTCACGTCACGTTCGATGAGCTGTCTGGGCAAATGGCTCCAGGACAATCAAGTTCTGGACCTGCATCACAACCTTCATTAAGTAGTCCTATTGGTTTGTCTTTTATACAAAATCTTTCACCAACAACTCCCTATGTAGGTCCTTCAGAAGATGATTTGAAGAAATTATTTGATCCAATGTTTGATGAACAATATGAGCCAATTGCTAATGATATGTCAAATCCATCAACAGAGGCTGCTCCTATCCCTCGCCAACGTAGATAACCCTTCAAGATATCTATGTCATTAAGCAAGAAGCGCTGCTTCTTGATCACTGTCTCATGGAATTGTGTCCGCACCTATGATGGAGATAATCCTTTGCTACTCCAAGATGCCCCTTTGAGAACATATTTGCTCACGAACCATCATCAAAACCATCTTCATCGGGAGAAACGACTGCTACTTCGGTTCCTCAACAACAACCACATGAACACCTTAGAATATGGACACATGATCATCCATTGGACAACATCATTGGAAACCTCTCTCGTCACAAGATACACTCGTAAACAATCGGCAATTGATGCCTTATGGTGCTTCTTTAATTCCGTACTATCTAAGGTCGAACCAAAAGACGTTAAAGCGCCATGAATGAAGACAATGGTTCAATGCCATGCAAGAAGAAATTCATGAGTTCGATCGACTAGATGTATGGGAATTAGTACCGCTCCCGATCGTCTATGATCATTGCTCTAAAGTGGATCTTCAAAGTAAAACTTGATGAGCATGGTGATGTGTTAAAGAACAAGGCTCGATTAGTTGCAAAAGGATATCGTCAAAGGAGGGTATTGACTTTGAAGAATCATTTGCTCCATTGCGTGTCGAGGCAATCGTAATCTTCTTGTCTAATGCCGCAAGTAAGAACATGGTTATCTATCAAATGGATGTAAAGACGGCTTTTCTTAATGGAGATCTTAAAGAAGTTGTATACGCCGACCAACCGGAAGGTTTTGTGAATCGAGCATCCTACTCATGTCCGAAGAAGGCCCTTTACGGTTTGAAGCAAGCTCCAAGGGCATGGTATGATACGCTATCAAAGTTTCTTCTATCTCTTGGATTCAAAGAAAGGCGCATTGATCCAACATTGTTCACCAGAATGTCAGGCAAACATTTAATTCACGTTTAAATTTATTTTGATGATAATATTTTTGCCTCGACTGACCCCAATGAATGTAACCATTTTTCTAGTGAGATGGGTTCCAAATTTCAAATGTCTATGATGGGACAAATGTCATTTTTCTTGGGATTACAAATTTCACAAAGTCCCGGAGGCATTTTTATAAATCAATCTAAATATGCAAATGAAATTTTAAAGAAATTTGGATTTGATACTTGTGACACCGTTGACACTCCCATGGTAGAACGTACCAAATTGGATGAGGACCACTCAGGGATCATGGTAGATCAAACGAAATATCGTAGTATGATTGGATCCTCGATGTACCTTCTTGTCGCAGACCGAGACATTTTGTTCGTTGTATGCATGTGTGCTAGATACTAGGCTAAGCCTACTAAAAGCACCTTGAAGCGGTTAAGCGGGTCTTCGGTATCTCCAAGGAACCATCAATATGGGACTTTGGTACCAAGGACACCGGTATGTCACTAACGACCTCACGCAGATCTCGACCATGCGGGATGTCAAGATACACGTCGAAGCACGTCTGGAGGTGCTCGGTTTTGGGTGATAAGCTTGTGAGTGGTCTTCTAAGAAACAAATGAGTACTTCTATATCCTCTACAGAGGCTAAATACATAGCCATGTCATCTTGTTGTGCTCAAATCCTATGGATGAGATCCCAATTATCTGACTATGGCTTTGACTTCAACAAAATCCCTCTGTATTGTGATAACAAAAGTGCCATTGCTCTCTCTTGAAACAATGTACAACACTCAAGACCAAAGCACATCGACATTCGACATCATTTTATCAGGGAGCAAGTGGAGAACGGTGTGGTGGAACTTTATTTTGTGAGGACTGAATACCAGCTAGCAGACATCTTCACCAAAGCTCTTCCTAGAGAACGTTTTGAGTTTATCCTTCCACGACTTGGTCTAAAGAGTCTACAACCGGAAACACTCAAACGTTTTCAAGAGGAAGAAGAGGAGTAAAAGTTTTTATTTCTTCATCCATCTCTTGTAAATATTTTTTTTCAAAAAGCAAAATACAAAATTTCAAAACCAACAAAAAGCAAATAGAAAAATATAAAACTTTCAAAAATCCATAAAAATTTGAAAAACTCGAAAAGTTTCAAAAAATATTGTCATTTTGTCATGCTTTTCTTGATTCGATAATATCTACGGTCTCTGTGCTGTCATTCAAAGAGTGACACTGGTCTTTAGATGTTGTTCGAATGTACATAAAAAAATTAAAAAAAAATGAGAGAAAGAAAACCAAGGTTTATAGTCATTTCAGTCTATAACCCGTTTTTAAAGAAAGAACAGAGCCATGCCTTATCTTATCTCTCAAATCTCATGCTCTGATTCTAAAAACAAATATTTGTTATCTTATTGAAAACTATTAAAATCTCAAATGATTTGAAAATTATGATCGGGGGAGAATTTGTGATTTAAATTGGATTTAAACTGATAATTCGATAAATGGTTTTATAGTGATCTACAAGCTCTCCTCCCCACATGTGCCAAACGATATCAAATTTTCCATGCACATGTTGAGGGGAGCATCTATTTCAAATCAAAAATGATTGAAACGTGATTGATTTGTTTCAATGTGCAGGTTTTCCCTAATATGTGCAAAACACTTTCAAATTTCTATGCACATATTGAGAGGGAGCAACTTTTTGAAAACCACATCCTCTCCAAAATTATCCTTAACAAAGTATGAAAAATATTAATTTTGATCAGGAAAGTGATGTTGATATCTTTTAGAAAATGGTAATCAAAGAAGTGAATCCTTCCTCTTGCCTCCGTGTGCCAAAACGATTTCAAATATATGATGCACATATTGAGGAGGAGCTATTTTTCTAAAAATATCAAAAACGATTCAGGTACAAAATGCATTGATAATATATCACAAGTATCTGGATTGATTTTCAGATGGTTTTCAATAGGTTCCAATGGCAGATGAACAATACCAAATAGACCAACCAAATTTACTTTATGTATGGTGATATAAGGATGATTAGGTTAGGTATTAGTTCCCACGATCCTGCCAGAGCCGGAGGGATCTACCCAGGGACAATCCACTAGATAGTGTAGAGTCCTTAGGTATGATGAAAAAAGGAGAAAAGTGAGATATGGGAAGAGTGCGGACTGAGATTGAGCTAGAACTGGAATAAACCCAACAAGGTTCTAGTTATGAAGTCTCGGTAAACACTGAAGGGGTTGAAGAATGAAAAAGAACTAAATGTGAAAAGGGTGAAAAGAAATAGCCATCCATTAATTCAACCTTAGGGAAGAAACCGGGTTCAATTCATATGCTACTGGTGGTTACTAAGGTAACACTGGTATTGAAGACAAGACATCATGGACCCAGTGATGCACTGCACTACAACTTCCCAAGCTACTCAAGTTCCTCTTAAAATGACTTGTTTCATTCTCACGAGGAACCGACATAATCTATCAACTTTCTCTTATAGATTGTTGATATTGAAGAAGGAGACCCTCTCCCTATTCTCCGGCATAGGATCCAAATGTGCACAATTGAGTCTAGAGCTACGAGATCATCAATAAATCTCTTTAGGACACTATCAATGAAGACTCTCTGTTTCACACAATGTGGAAAGAGAGATTATATTTTAAGAGTCTTACCCATTATCCTTGTGGTATTGCCAGAACATCTGAGTGATATGTAAACATATTCACAATGACGATGGAAAACCTTCTAGAGCCAACATCAAACAAGCTCTTGGTAGGTGGCATGTGAGATCTATCTAATAGATCAACCATGTGACAACTGAACAGAAAAAATGGGGCGATTCAAAATTATGAATCAATCCTGGTTCAGGTTATGGATTGACGGATACCTTTGAAAAACCGGTCGGTTTGCTTAAAATTCTTTTCTCTAGCACATCAACTGTGTATTAATGTTTCAAAAATAAAAGGTGTTTATGATTGATAATTGATTTTCCTTAAAACCTTCGTTGTATTGCAAAAACAATTTATTAAGCAATACTCGATTGTTTTTCAAATCTCTTTTCATCAATCAGTGAATCTCAAATTCACTGGTTCACTCACTCCGTGTTGTCTTCTTTGAGACGTTCGGTGCGAGAACGACTTGAGCAACACGCGAAACCCCGTCAAGGAGATTCTTGAATTATACCGATCACAGTGAAGATTTGTATCGATCAACGGGAACCGTGGGCGTGTACCTCAATTCATCGAAGTGATCAAAGACACTTTCGTGTGCTTTATTGCTAATCTGTTGTATGCGCAGTGCCCGACGTTTTCGGTGATCGTAATGAAGAGGTCAATCCATAGCCGCATGCTCACACATCACATTCATCTCTAAAGAAATCATGATAAGTGCATCAACATCTCTGATATTTTCACTCCATGCTTCTGCTACGCTGCTGCAAATATCATGAATCATCTAAAGCTTCCGCTACTCTGATGAGAAGATTTCATGATCCAGAATGTCAGCATGTCGGTCCAAAAGTCACAACATCACATAATATCAACACCACAAAGGAAGAGTCAGAGATTTAAGTTAGGTGATGATCTCAATGCTTGCTCAAAACTCATTATCACGTGGATCAGTTAAAGACCTCCACTTGGATTATCCAATCATGCAATTATGAAGAATCGAAGACCACGGGCTTCTGAGCAAAGAATTTTAACAAGAATCCAAGAACAATCTTAATGTAATATCTGTTTGTATTCAATGTATTTTGAGGTGACCTCCCTTAGGGGGAGATTGTTAGGATTTAGTAAATCCAGTCATTAAAGTGTCGGTCACCTCAAGTATATGTAATCATTAGAATGCTCGTAGTCGTAGTTATTTAATGTTAGGCAGTATTTAGTTAAGTAACACCGTGGAGGACGGACGGGTCTTTACCCACTGTATGCCTGATCCACAGCCCGTAGGTGGCGTTTATGTAAGAAACTATAAATACCCTCTACCTCCCAAGGTAGAGGGTTGGAGCTCATAATAATACTTTCACTTTCTCTCACTAAGTTCCCAAACCTCTAACTCTTTCTCTCTCTAAAACCTATAGTATACGCCTATATTGATCATGGTTTGATGTGTTTATGAAATCCAATATGTTACAAAATTATTGTTGAGGATATTGTTGTAGTTGTTGTTGTTGTTGTTGTTGTTGTTGTTGTTGAGGATATTCATGAGGAAAGTAGTTAGAGTATGGTGGTTGAGACATCTTTAAACTTTTGTAGATGATGGATCTTTGTAGTCGAATGAAACTTGATGTTGTTGATGAAGTACTTTTAGGCGTAAAGAAACAGGCTTAAGCGTAGACTGATGAAGTTACGCGTAAAGTCCTCTTACCCGTAAACTGAAAGCTTAAGCGTAAATCCTGCTTACACGTAAGCTTTAGGTTAAACGTAAGCTTAGGCGTAAACTAAACTCTTAGAAGTAAAGTACCTTAGGCGTAAGATTGAACTTAGGCGTAAAGTGCTTACTCGTAAGCTTTTAGGCTTAGGCTTAAACTTAGGGTTTTACCCAAATCCTTTACACTTATCCAAGTGTAAAAGATATCCACAAGTCGAAGTGTTTTCAGGCTTATCCAAGCAAGAAAATCACTGAGTTACCAACAGCTTTGAAGATCGAGGCGAAAATTTCTTACGCGTAAGAAAGCTTAGGCGTAACTGTAGACTTAGGCGTAGAAGCTTAGGCGTAGTATTAGGGTTTCTTTGGCGTAACTTTGACAGAATTCACCAAAACCAATTTTTATGCACTAAAACTGTTTGTAAACTTGTTTTTAATGATGAAACAGCTTTAAAATCACCAAAATAACAAGAAAGTTTGAAACTTGAAGAACCAAGATGAAATTTTAGCTTAGGCGTAAACTAAGTACACGAATCAAAAACAAGTTTAAAAACAATGTAAAACACATAAAGTTTGAAACTTTTTTGCAAAAACTAGAAATCTTAACACTAAATAAACCTTAACCCATAAGAATCTTGAGTTTACAAGTGAAAAAATCAAAGTTTGAAGCAAATGAAAAACGTATACCGTGACCTTTACGCGTACGTACACAAAACTTCAAAAACAACAGTTTCACCCAACTAAATGGCGATTGATACCACTGTTAGGTCACCATAAATGCACACAAGTATGTAGATGATAGAAATGAGATGAGAATTGAAGGTTGAACATAAAACACATACGTATGGATGAACAAAGGTTATGCGTAAATGTATTAAGGGAACAACACCTCTCCAAGGAAAGGTTACAATGTATTTATAGGGGAAGGGAGCAAGGGCAACACATCTAGTCCCTTACTTGGCCTTATGGGCCTCTGCATAGGCTCATGGGCTTTCTACATAAGCCTAGCACATAATTACAAACATAAAAGCCATAAATATGCAACCTATTACAATAAATTAACTAGCACTTGCTAATATTGTTTAGGAGTGATTCCAACATAACTCGTGGCACTTGATTCTTCATCCAAACTTGATCTTCTTCGATACTTGGAATGCTGAATTGTGCTTGACATGCTTCACTGAAACGGAAATCTTCTTTTATCTAATATTCTTTAACTTTTCCTTTCCGATTCCCTGTACTTGGTTACATATACTAGAAAAACGTCATTTGATACGATTAAGTACTAAAAACATATGAATATAACCAAATAAAATATACAAAAGCACAAATAACGCTACTGAAAACATGTACAATCTGAGCGTTATCAAATTCCCCTAAACTTAAACTTTGCTTGCCCCCAAGCAAATCTAGAATCGAAATAACTTATCCAACTGGTACAAAATTATGATTGAGAAAAATATGATGCAAATCTACCAAGTACAAGTACAAGATAAGATTCATCTAGTTAGCTTTTAAGGATGAAAATTCAAGATCTTTGACAATATCCAATGATTTTCTTGCACGATTAACATTTAAAAACACCTCACGAAAAAGGAGCGAAATATAATTCACTCAATCATTCAATTTTTATTGGAGTAACAAGATAAATCACACTCATTACTCAGTCATGATTTGATTATTACCATAAGCTTGTACAAGAAACAAAACTCCACCGACGTGGCGTGAGCACCAAGTGTAAACATCTAAAGAGGACTTTTATTCGGGTTGAAATATTAGGCTTCAGGTAATGGGTATGGATAAGGCATGAGAATGTTTATGAAATTGGTGTTAAAAGAAAGTTAAAGTCAAGTCTAATACCCATATTACTAGCTACCAAACAGTCTGCAAACCAGTAAATGATTATAGATACAATTTTTCTTCTTCGGATTTCTACAATTCTTCACATCGATTCGCCATAACAATATTCTTCATGCATAGCACATTGGCTAATACTTATTACATAAACCTTTTTTTTACTCATTTCTTCGAAATGGCTCATACGAATGACAAAGTGCGGTCACTCATAATCATCTAGACAATCCAATCATACCAGGCGACTAGCAACCAACCGTTTAGACATCAACAAAGGTTAGGCTAAGGCTGAAAGTGTAAAATATTTTTGTAATTTTTTGGATTTAACAAAAACAAAAAGTTTGGCTCGGAGGGTGTAACTAAGGGTATCTAGCACTAAAAGTGAGTGCTACAAATGGGTCCATATAGGTGGTTAATAACCGATTTGGTTAGTTAATATATCATTATATGAAAAATGGAAGGCCATTTTTGTAAAACCCTAAAATCGTAAACGCGTTAAAAGACTATTATACCCCTCAATTAATAATCCGAAAAATAAAGCCAGCTCGATAATTTCGCTAAGTACTTATGATAATTGATTTTCATGGAGCATTTGAAATAAAACTTACATTAACTTACAAATAAAAATATAACACATTACATGGCTAGATAAAATACATGTTTAGTAAATTAAATAAAAGGTGACACAAGTAAATATGGCAAGTAAATGATTTTGTGATTTGGTCTCTTTGTGCTCCCCTCTTTGTTTGGCCAAAACACACGCCCAATTCCCATATACTCTCCTAAATTAACTCACAATATATCTCCTATATAATCTCATTCAAATCATATCACAAAAACCCTAGTTCCCTAAAGAAAAGTTACGGCAAAAACAAACCCTCCCATCTCCATATTTTTGTCGACACAAAAGGCTCCAAGAAAGGGTTGTACGAGGCTTCATGTAAGGGCTGAATCACTTGCTTGTTACGAGTATTGCTTGGCTTTGGTCGTGGTTAATATTGCTGCTGCTGTCGTGGTTATAGAAGCACAAAGGGGTGCTTTGGTTTGCTTGCTTTGCCCATTGTTTCTCCTTCCTTGTTTCACGCTACAAAGGTATCTCATGACTATGTCCTTTCCTTTTGTTTATGAGTTCTGGTCGTGCGTATATGCCCTACCATACGCATGCTTTGTATCAATAATCATGTCACATAATGTATTAAAAACCAAGATATGAAAACCTAGTAATATGACTACATAAAATCATGAAAAAACACTATATATGTCATATAATGTGTACTACAAGAATTGGTTTTGAATATGATTTTTAGACCCTCAACATGCATGTTTCTTTGGTTGTTATCGAGCTAAATAAATAGATTAAAATAGGTGTACATGGCTGTTATTAATTGTGTCGAATGGAGTAGATCTAGGGCTTCTTTTCGTTAGGTATAAGGGGCGTACATATTTCTGTTTTGGGGTAAGGGTCTCGACAAAATAAAAGGTCACACAAAAGGATTATGTAAACTTGTATTAAACGTGCTTGAGTGGTTAACAACATGAATGGAACTAGTAAATGAAAGATAGGGTTTCGTTGGTTAAATTATTGTGTCGTATGGTGTGTTTTAGGTTTATGTATGTCTCGACCTAAAATGGGTAACCACATAGCATCATCTAAACTTGTACTAATCGAGTTAAATGGTGTATAACGTTAAGTAAAGTCATGACGTAAAAGCTATGGTCGCTTATATGTACATATATGACTTATATAAAATTTAAGGTTAGATACATAATTTATGAAACTCAAAGGTTGAAATGTTAACTTGTTAACTACAAGGGATAAATGAGTAAAATGAGTAAATATGACACATTTACACTTAAGACCCTACACTTTGTAATATTTACACTTTAGACCCTAAACTTGTGTAATTTGGCATAAATGATCCTTAAACTATAATAACACTCATTTAACCTAATATGACATTAAATGCATCATAAATGGCTAAACTTACTAAATATAGAAACCTGCTATTTGTGGAAAGTTACTAATTATGGAAACCTGCCTAAAATAGAAAGTTACTTAAAATGAAAAGTTATTAAAAGAGGAAACCTGCTAAAATGGAAAGCCGTCTAAAATGAGTAATCTGATTCTTAATAAGCGTTACCTAATTCATATAGGTTTCGGGCGGCGGGATTGATTCATCTTGTGACTTTACTTTCATATTTTGCTTGCTTCGAATAAGGTACAGATATTATGACCTTTCTTATAAGGTTTCTCATGATGTCTTGCATCTTTGATCTCTTGCCATTTGTTTATTGAACCTTTGCCCTGATATTGAACCTCTAATATTGAACCATTGCTATTGACCCTTCTGTTATTGAACCTCTGTTATTGAACCTCTGTTACTGAACCTTTGATACTGAACCTTTGATATTGGACTTTGATATTGGATTATTGCTATGAACCTCTAAATTGTGAACTATTGATATTAAACCTTGATTATGATGACTCACCTATTGTATACTGTGGACCTCTTTCCTTGACCTGTCAGTTTGATACCCGAGCCGTTATACTAGGAATGTGGGTTCCATGTCCGTGTCATTGATGCACCAATGGCATGAATCTAGTGTGGTTGAGTGATGTTCCACACCATCCCTACTCTGTATTGATTATGCGCGCTTTGGATATATATTGTATGGCCACTATTGTTCTGCAGGGGCGTATGGATGCATCCTAGATTTGTTCTGTTATCTGATATGTTATGATTTGTCTGGTGAATGATGTCGTGTGCAATACGCGTCTTCACAATCTGGGAGCTGATCACTCCATGGCTACTATGGTTTCTTAAGAGTAGGTTTTACCAATGGTGCGGGGCCTTGGTACCTCATTTTGGATTGCTTGGAACCCTTGTTGATAGCGTTTACCGAGTGGACCATTGGGTGTGAGGCGCATGGATGCGCACTCTCCCATGGTGAACAAGAACATGAAGTCGATGAAATCGAACTCACTTTTGGGTTCTTTATAGTATCACTTGGGAGTGCTCCAATTTCCCGATCATTAAAGGCTTTTAAGAGGGCATCAAGCTTGTTTGTCATCTCGTCTTGTCGTCGCTTAAAATCGGCTTCAAGCTTAGTTAATCTAGTTTCTTGAGATGACATGAATCTAGATGCAATTGCCTCAAGACTAGTGGGATTCTCGGTGTTTGGAGGGTTGAACCTATTAAGTGGACTAGATGAGCTTTGGGGTGTTCTTGAATTTTGGTTCCACTTAAGGTTAGGGTGATTCCTCCATGAGGGGTTGTAAGAGTTTCCTAAGTTGTTTTGTTCGGGCTTAAAAGTGTACCACTTCTCTCCCGCTTCTTCGGTACGCGTGGAGGCGTAGTCCGCAAAAGCTTGTTCGGGGAGTCTTGTGCAATCTCGAGTGTCGTGGAAACAACTACACAATTCACAAGGTAGAGTGATTTTGTTCACTTGTTGTGAAGAATTAGGATTTTTGTAGGAGCTCATTAGGAATTTAACTTGTTGTGAAGAATTAAGTTTTCCACCGGCCGCTTGGTCAATGGATCACTTAGTGGGGAAGTTGACATGATCGTAGAAGAGTTGGACTTGAAGCCAAAGATCAATGCCGTGATGAGGGACTCTATGGAATAAGTCCTTGAATCAAGTCCATGCTTCGTAGAGAGATTCACCTTGACGTTGTTGGAACATCAGTATTTCATTCCTAAGCTTAGTAGTTCTCCCCGGTGGGAAAAATTGAGCAAGGAAACGAGAGGTGAGATCATCCCAACTTGAGATGGAGCCGTCGGGAAGTCGCTCAAGCCAATTACTAGCTTGGTCCCGTAGAGAGAATTGGAAGAGACGCAGACGCGTGGTCTCCCGAGTAGTAGCATCGAGGTCGATGCAATCAAAAACTTTAAGGAAATCTTTAAGATGCTGATTAGGATCTTCGGAACGAAGTCCATGGAATGCACATCCGTTTTGCACCAACCGGATGGTGTCGGATCGCAGGGCCGTAGTTTGGGCTTGATCGGGAAGCTCAATGATGTTTCTATAGCCTAATTGGCTTGGTCTTGAGTATTCACCAAGGGTACGGCCTCTTGGTGGGTCATTTGGTGGTGGGTTGATGAGTGGTGGTTGGTTATCACCTTCCATGATGAAAAGTGATGGGATTACGAACAAAGGTCACGAAGAAGGCGGATAGACTACGAGGAAGCTAAAAATGGAAAAAATCTTACTTGATAGGAATCAAGCAAGGAAACCTAAGCGAGGTGGACTCCTAACTAGCTATTCTATTCCCGGCGGCGCCAAAACTTGATACGCTTACACAGCGTTCGGGGTCAAAGGAACTTCCTTTTCGTCGAGCAAGTTTTTCAACACCCTAGGCAGTGAACCTAATCGTTGTAGTGTAGTATTAGGGTAAGCCACGGGTATTGATATCGTTCTCTAGGGGAATAGGAATGCTAGTGAGAAGTTACTACGCTAAGGTTGGGGTTGAGAAAGATTATTTTTTTATCTTTTTTATATTTTTTTAGGAAATGGAAAGGTACGAATCTCGGGGTTTGGATTTGGGGGTTGATATTTCTACCGATTACTCTAATTATCTAATTATCTAATTATCTAATTATCTAATTAACTAAGCTAGGGGTAGTCTATGTCTATTGTTGTGTGCGTATGATGATTAAAAATGTATTTACTTAGGTTTTATTACTCCCTAGTTATCTCCTATTGATGGTTGAATTGTCACGTCCTTATTCTTAATGCGTTGTGTCTCTAAGGTCGTAGGGTATGCGTTTATCCCTAACTCTTTGAAGCTACCAAAGGTTAATGACTACAAAATCTCTAGGATTCATAAACTTAACATTAAGGTATTCTTTGGATGTTTAGCCTACAATAACTCTAGGTGATTATAAACTAAGGTTCAACAAAGATTAATCAAGCATTAATAACACAACGAATGACCTATCGCAATACTAGGTCAATCACAATTAAGATAAGAGACAACCAATCAATATTCAATAACTAGGTTTCATATTACCTAAGCAAACACACAAATAAATTAGCCGAACATGGAGAACATGCAAGCATACACACAATCAATTGAAGACATAATTGAATTAATGAAGTAAAACACTTATCTTGATGTAAGATAGGGTATGGAACCCTAAAATATCATGACAAGACAGCCTTGGTTCGGTTTAGGTTTTACTCCACAAAACTACCTCTCTAAAACTAAAAATTCGGATTCTATATATAGTGTTACAAGCTGCGGCGTCACTCTTTAATTGTGATGTCGCCGGGTCGCCGCCATTAAGTTTTCGTCTTGGCCACGTTATCATTGTGACGGCGTCACCTTATGCTGTGACGTCGCCGCCTTGCCTCTCGGCGCCGTCTGGATCAAATCTAGGCCGTCTGAGCTGCGACACCCTATTCTTTTAAAACCTGATGCCGTCACTTGTAAATAAGCAATTTGGCTATTGAGTCGTCACGAAACATGTTCCGACGGCATCACAAATAGAACCTCACGCCGTGCCCTTCAGTTCCAGCAGCTTGAGTGTCTCGATTATTGACTTTGGCCATTTTCTTCATATATTCGCGCCTTTTAGTCCGAATAAGTGTCATTCCAGCAATTTGCCTTCAGGAGACCTAAAAAGTGAAAAGGAACGAAATTAAGTAGTAACGGATACAAAAATGATCAATTAAGGGCTTAAATGACTCCTCAAAAAGGTACCTTTTAAATCCTTATCAAATATCCCTACACTTGGTATTTGCTTGTCCTCAAGCAAATGTGTTTTTAGCCAATTAATTTATAAGTTAGGGGTCATGAAGCTTTAGTTTAGAACGATCCACAACACATATAAGCCCCGCAAAAGTCATAACAAGCACGGAAATTAAATACTAGCACCTTAAATGGGGTGTTTGGGTACTCACATCTCTCGGGTGTATTTGAAATATAACAAGTTGGAAATGAAAGATAAACACTCATTAACCGGTCCTAGTACATAGATTACCATAGGCTTGAGACTAGATCAAACCTCCATAGCTTTGGCGTAAGCACCTAGGAAAGACTATCCAAGAGGTCTTTTAAAGGGTTGTAACGTTAGGCTTACGGTAAGGAAACAAAGGGTTCGGTGGGATAGGCGATTTAGTGGTGGCAAGTCAAAAATCTTTATGTTACAAGCAGGCGAAGAATGGCATTGCTAAGCCAAGACTCGACACTCTAAACTCTAGATAACTGAAACAAGCAAACATAAATTTAAAGATAGATGTAGGATGGTAGCCCGTATGTTTTTTTTTTTGTTTTTTTTTTCATACACTTTTACTCTACCATCCTCTACGATAACATCAAAATAATAGGGATTTATAGGCACATGCCTACACTTGGGTTTTTATTACTCTAACACTAATTTGACCCGAATTGAAAAGATCAAAACACTTGGAGTACATTATTACGCAAATAAAGGGAATTTGAATTTAACGTTCCCTTCCCGTCATTTCATAAAATTTAACTTTTCCCATGAGTCCCAATCGTCCCAAAACTGTGTACAAAGGATATGACTCGACTTAGCAACTTATGCAAGCAACTAGATAATTAAACTACGGGTTTAGTACGATAACAATAATACATTAAAAGTGAGTGCATACAAGGTAGGCTAAGGCGATTTGGGTGTACATTTGGGGGTGGATTGTAAACAATGCTCTTCATTGATATTCCGAAAAACCGAAACATCACGAGAACCGCGAAAAGGATAGGATCTGAGGGGTTAACTAGGGGTATCGTGTACTAAATATGAGTACAACGCAAGGGTGTGGGGGAATTACTCAACCGATGTGGAAGAAGTAATTATATTACGGGTATCAAACAAGGGTAATCCTAATGCCTCTTATCATTTAGTTATTCCTAACTACACAAGTGTAGTCTTACTAGCGATCTCGGAATGCATCACAAAATAAGTTCTAGAATTTATTATACTACCGGTTCACACTCTAAGCATTAAAGATGAATGCTTTAATTCCTACAAATCTAAGGGCGATCCTCACATTTTGGGTGGAATTTAAGTGGTAAAGGGATTTTGTGCTAGTTATATAATTTCCTATCCATGAAACGCTTTATTAATACTAATGGCCCACTCCTACATGTCATGAAAAATTTTAAATTTGGTGCCAAAATTACCCTAACCGATATTTCTCATGGTTTATTATACAAATAAAATTGGACAAAGCAAATAGTCAAGGATAAGCATAGTTTCAAAGTTCCCGTTTTATTTTCCCTCCCTACACTTAAACTGAATATTGTCCCCAATGTTCCCCGAAAGTATCAAAGTTATGATAGTGGAAGGTAATTAAAAATGAAAGAAACTAGTACTCCCTTGATTAGCTCGGTAGGATCCGTGTGAAGTGGTGGTTAAATCTTTCTTCAAGAAGAATATTTACGTGAAAAGCTCCTTCTCATCTTATGTATCTTTTTGTTGATAAATTAAACCTGCACACTTGAAGAAAACAAACGAAACCTTCGCGTAAAATCGGCGGTAACAATATATATATGAATCTACTAAACTAGGATATAATGCTTGTAGAATGGATGTTTACAGATTTTCTAGAAAATTAAGACCGAAAATTCCAAAATTTATAAGTAACTCGAAAACGAGAAAAATTAGTAAGTCGTTTACGCTCCTCCCGACGCCATCGAGTTGCGATCTGACGCCGTCGATTTATCCCGACGTAAACCGGTCTGCGATTTTCGGAAAAATTCTAGAAAATTTTTAATCTTTAAAATCTGGAAAAATTTCCTGCAAAACATCCATCATGACTCGATACAAGCATTTGACTCGAACAAACACATATGTATATCTTTTAAATAATTGTAATTCTCATGTTTACGTTTCTTTTAAAAATGTGTGTAATCCTCCCTACACTTATCCCTTATGTAAAATACCTTTATATGTGATTAAGACGAGGTTAAAGACAAAATAAAGCATTTTTACAAATTTAAACATGAGAATAAACAATCAATAAAAGATATACGACTCAAACAAGCAAACAATTAAGCATGGGTTGCCTCCCATGAAGCGCTTTTCTTTATTTATGAATCTTGTAGCTAGACTCGAAGTCGTGCCCCTATGTACCGATATAAGTAAGCTTATCCTCAAGAATGTTATAAGGATCAAACTTATCATTTAAGTTCCTAGTAGTACGTTTGGTTCGATACGCCTTTTCAAATTTCTCTCCATCGGGGTCATAGATCGTTATCCTAATGTGCCACTCTCCATTACCATCATTAGGCGGTCTATCCCAATTCCACCTATGCTTGGGCTTATCGCTCTCAACTTTCCACTTATTCATGACAAGGTTGACGGGCAAGCTTCCTAGGAACTCGGTCATCTTCCTAAATACTAAGGTGTCCTCGAACGGGTTCACCTCCATGTCCCTAGCCAATTCTTTTTCATGGAAAGTTGCTTTACTAGCAAAGGCTTCATCTAGATAAAAAGGTCGTTGGGGACCTATGAAGTTCTTATTAATCCAAGGTCCATATCTAGATTGTGCTCTATCCAACCTAATCTCGTGTGGGATTTCCTCTTCTTTATAGTAAGTATGCTTTTTGACATCGTAAATCGACCTAGCACTCCCTTCTCCTACCACTATTTTGGACATCTTACAATCAATGATGGCACTAGCGGTAGCTAAGAATCCTCTTCCTACAGGCAATGGGCATGTAGGGTCCTTATTCATGTCTAGCACATGGAAATCCGCCAAAAGAGTCAATTCTCCTACGTGTACTACCATGTATTTTATTATCCCTACCGGATATGCAATACTACCGTCCGCCAGACCTAAGATGGTTTCCGTTGGTTCTATCTTACCTAAGTTAAGGCTTCTATGGAGGGACAACGGAACAAGATTGATGCATGATCCTAAGTCGGCTAGAGCATTGAGAGGTTTGGAAGTTCCATGCCTACACGAAAGAGTTAATAGCCCGGGATCATCTAACTTCTTAGGTAAATTATTTTGCACAAAATCAGACCCATGTTTTCCAAGTCTAAGTTCTAGCTCATATTTTTCTTTTAAAGCATTATAATAAGGTGCATGAGCTAAGACTTCAAGAACCGGTTTTTCTTGATGGAGTTCCTTGTACTCCTCCTCTAGATTAGGTTTGGGTTCTTGGTTGACGGGTTTCTCAAGGGTAGGTTTTACCAATGGTGCAGGGCCTTGGTACCTCATTTTGGATTGCTTGGAACCCTTGTTGATAGCGTTTACCGAGTGGACAGTTGGGTGTGAGGGGCATGGATGCGCACTCTCCCATATTGAATAAGAACATGAAGTCGATGAAATCGAACTCACTTTTGGGTTCTTTATAGTATCACTTGGGAGTGCTCCAATTTTTCGGTCATTAAAGGATTTTAAGAGGACATAAAGCTTGTTTGTCATCTTGTCTTGTCGTCGCTTAAAATTGGCTTCAAGCTTAGTCAATCGACTTTCTTGAGATGACATGAATCTAGATGCAATTGCCTCAACACTAGTGGGGTTCCCGGTGTTTGGAGGGTTGAACCTATTAGGTGGACTAGATGAGCTTTGGGGTGTTCTTGAATTTTGGTTCCACTTAAGGTTAGGGTGATTCCTCCATGAGGGGTTGTAAGAGTTTCCTAAGTTGTTTTGTTCGGGCTAGAAAGTGTACCACTTCTCTCCCGATCCGTCGGTACGCGTGGAGGCGTAGTCCGCAAAAGCTTGTTCGGGGAGTCTTGTGCAATCTCGAGTGTCGTGGGAACCACTACACAATTCACAAGGTAGAGTAACTTTGTTCACTTGTTGTGAAGACTTAGGATTTTTGTAGGAGCTCATTAGGAATTTAATTTGATCTTCAAGCTCGAGCATCCTACGGTTGGAAGATTGTGAGTCAATGGGAGGCAAGGAGATTACCTTTACGGTTTTGCGCAACTCACGGGGGTCATTCCAAGTTTCGTTGTCATAGAGAGCAAGGTCCTCTATTATACCCCACGATTCTTCCGCGGTGAGATCACTAAATTTTCCACCGGCCGCTTGGTCAATGGATCGCTTAGTGGGGAAGTTGACATGATCGTAGAAGAGTTGGACTTGAAGCCAAAGATCAATGCCGTGATGAGGGACTCTATGGAGTAAGTCCTTGAATCGAGTCCATGCTTCGTAGAGAGTGTGGAGTTTGTTAGTTTGTTAGACTCCTTGAGATCATTTTGAGCCTTAGGGTTTAACAATAACATAGACAATATAGTATGATACGCAGCGGAATAGAACAAACAACTATGTTATTGACACAAGGTTTTTCCACATAACCCCAATTATTATTTGATTAGAATAATAACGTGTTACCTAACTGTAACAGGGATCAAATCCTTCTTCGATCTTGGAGTTAACTAAACTACACTAACCTAGGCGTTTACAATGAACTACACACCTAGGACACACACACACACACTTTTAATGACTACATTGTGGAAGACTTGTATCTCAAACCTACACCCCATGTCCTCTTTATATACTAGAGGATTAGGGTTTAAAAAAGACTACAAAGGCCTAATAAATAAATCTTCTTTTGCAAGCAAGTCCCTCCATCTTTTTGTAGATTTCCTTCTTGTCACTTTAAGTCCTTGATGTTTCATTCTTTATTGTTTTGTATCATCAAATCAATAAACCCAACAATCTTCCCCTATTTGATGATGACAAAACAAACACGGTTCTTGTACGAATTTCCCTAGACGAAGTAGAGAAATTGAGATAATTAAATCTCACCATGAATGAAACACTCTTGTCTTCCCCTTAATCCATGCCATGCCACTCCAACATCTCTTCCCCTTTTTGTTATCAACAAATAGGAAATGTTAGCAGTAGAAACTTCCCCTTGAATGGTGCATGAACATCAAATGATTCTTCAAATCTGTAAGCTCCTTGTAATGATCACTTGTGAAGAAAAACAAATATAACGAATTTGATGAAGATGTAAAATAACCCAAACTTGTGTCTTATGTCTTGTACTATCCACGTAACTCTGAACATATACAACCAATCTATAGGGAGACCGTAATCCCTTGATGATAATCACTGAGCACAATAATGTCACTCCTTTAAGTGTTATGTCAATTCTTCATCACAATCCTTTAAGCACGAACAAGTTATTTTTAAACGTTGTAAGCCGTTTAAAAATATAATAAGAACACGCACCTGTGAAACTCAACTACAACATCAAATAAGTGATAATCAACCGTCTTCGTAATCACTTTTTCAAGAAAAACCAATAACAAGCCTTTGAAATGTTTAAGAACATGTAAAATTCCATCTCCTTGTGTGTGTAAACTAATATCTCAATCTGTGTGTCGTCAAAAATCAAAACATGATCTAAAATAAACCTCCTGATCACTTTCAACACATTTACACCTCTTGTGCACTTAGCCATTGTTAAAAATAAAATCATCCACCGTCCAATTTCTTATCATCAACCAATTTATGTCCCACTTGACACCGACACTCATAAAAACAGCTTACGAATGAATAAATTCCAATCTCGTCAACATGCAACCTTTGCTTACAAGCATTCACTTAATGCAAACCCACTTGAAGATACACTCCATGCAAGCCCACTTGAAGGTTATTATAATATACTCACAGACCCACGATGGAAAAACATCATGAATTTATCATGAGTAATAGATACATTTAAATAGCAGCAGTTGAAACTTACCAATAACGAGCAATAGTAATAAAGCACAAGCAGTAATAACCAAGAAGCGTAGCAGTGGCGACTTGCTAGCAGTGGTAACCGATAACTAGCAGTGGAACAAGAAAACTAGCAGTGGTAACGATAACACAAGCAGTGGTAACCAAAATCGTAACAACATGTTTCGTCTGGCAACAGTGATCATTAAACGAGTATTCCAGCAGCATACTCATAACAGTAGGTTAGCAATGATATGAGTACGAACTCGCGACCAGTAACATGAGTGGCAGCAGATAACCAATAATGTACGAGCAGTAGACATCGAGAAACAACGAGCAGTAGTAGCATTAAGTGTAATAACTAACATAACTAGTTGTACATGATGAATCTTACCCCGTCGAAAGATCCACTGACCCATGATGATAGGTTATAGATCAAAAGAATATTATAATATAGACCCACTATCACAACTATAAGCTTTGATCAACCAATCAGGTATTGAAGGAATCTGATAAAAACGATTTACACAATAGCACTCAGAATCAAATCACACAATTCCATGTACCTTCATACTAATCATCAATGTGCACCAGGTTCCTAATCCACAGCTTCATGTTCATGTTAGATTCACCAATCAAAGTATCAACCTAGGGTTTCCTTTAAATTCTTTAAGAACAGACCTTATTAAACAAGAAACCCTAATGAAATCGTACATCAAAGCTACTTTAATTCGTGAATTATAGATACCATAAAACTTATAAACAACTTCTATAAAGAATTAATTCAAATAAACACGAATTCAAGAAGTTGAATATCACATAAACTCTAAAAATTCGAATATTCAAACCTCTTTCTGCAGCCAACTTCGACAGCCAGTAACTTTCACATAAAAGCTCAGATCGACGATCCCTCCCTCCGGTGAAAAGTTAGATGGGTATATAGAGAAGCTCCAGTAAAAATTGTAGCCCGATCCAACGGTTCACGAAAAAGTTATGGTCGTTAGAAAACAGTGCTGCAAAAAGTTGCAAATTTTTTACAGCTTTGAATTTTTCTTCCTTCTTCGCCGAGAAACCTTGTGAATCCCTCGGTAACGAGCTCCCCAAGCTCTGATACCAATTGTGGAGTTTTTTAGACTCCTTGAGATCATTTTGAGCCTTAGGGTTTAACAATAACATAGACAATATAGTATGATACGCAGCGGAATAGAACAAACAACTATGTTATTGACACAAGGTTTTTCCACATCACCCCAATTATTATTTGATTAGAATAATAACGTGTTACCTAACTGTTACAGGGATCAAAGCCTTCTTCGATCTTGGAGTTAACTAAACTACATTAACCTAGGCGTTTACAATGAACTACACGCCTAGGACACACACACACACACTTTTAATGACTACATTGTGGAAGACTTGTATCTCAAACCTACACCCCATGTCCTCTTTATATACTAGAGGATTAGGGTTTAAAAAAGACTACAAAGGACTAATAAATAAATCTTCTTTTGCAAGCAAGTCCCTCCATCTTTTTGTCGATTTCCTTCTTGTCACTTTAAGTCCTTGATGTTTCATTCTTTATTGTTTTGTATCATCAAATCAATAAACCCAACAGAGAGATTCACCTTGACGTTGTTGGAACATCAAGATTTCATTCCAAAGCTTAGTAGTTCTCCCCGGTGGGAAAAATTGAGCAAGGAAACGAGAGGTGAGATCATCCCAACTTGAGATGGAGTCGACGGGAAGTCGCTCAAGCCAATTACTAGCTTGGTCCCGTAGAGAGAATTGGAAGAGACGCAGACGCGTGGTTTCCCGAGTAGTAGCATCGAGGTCGATGGAATCGACAATTTTAAGGAAATCCTTAAGATGCTGATTAGGATCTTCGGAACGAAGTCCATGGAATGCACATCCGTTTTGCACCAACCGGATGGTGTCGGATCGCAGGGCCATAGTTTGGGCTCGGTCGGGAAGCTCAATGGTGTTTCTATAGCCTAAGTGGCTTGGTCTTGAGTATTCACCAAGAGTACGGCCTCTAGGTAGATCATTTGGTGGTGGGTTGATGAGTGGTGGTTGGTTATCACCTTCCATGATGAAAAGTGATGGGATTGCGAACAAAGGTCACGAAGAAGGGGGATAGACTACGAGGAAGCTAAAAATGGAAAAAATCTTACTTGATAGGAATCAAGCAAGGAAACTTAAACGAGGTGGACTCTAACTAGCTATTCTATTCCCGGCGGTGCCAAAACTTGATACGCTTACACAGTAGCGTTCGGGGTCAAAGGAACTTCCTTTTAAATCGAGCAAGTTTTTCAACACCTAGGCGATGAACCTAATCGTTGTAGTGTAGTATTAGGGTAAGCCACGAGTATTGATATCGTTCTCTAGGGGAATAAGAATGCTAGTGAGAAGTTACTACGCTAAGGTTGGGGTTGAGGAAGATTATTTTTTTATCTTTTTTATATTTTTTTAGGAAATGGAAATGTACGAATCTCGGGGTTTGGATTTGAGGGTTGGTATTTCTACCGATTACTCTACTTATCTAATTATCTAATTAACTAAGCTAGGGGTAGTCTATGTCTATTGTTGTGTGCTCGTATGATGATTAAAAATGTATTTACTTAGGTTTTATTACTCCCTAGTTATCTCCTATTGATGGTTGAATTGTCACGTCCTTATTCTTAAAGCGTTGTGTCTCTAAGGTCGTAGGGTATGCGTTTATCCCTAACTCTTTGAAGCTACCAAAGGTTAATGACTACAAAATCTCTAGGATTCATAAACTTAACACTAAGGTATTCTTTGGATGTTTAGCCTACAATAACTCTAGGGATTATAAACTAAGGTTCCAAAAAGATTAATCAAGCATTAATAACACAACGAATGACCTATCGCAATACTAGGTCAATCACAATTAAGATAAGAGACAACCAATCAATATTCAATAACTAGGTTTCATATTACCTAAGCAAACACACAAATAAATTAGCCGGACATGGAGAACATGCAAGCATACACACAATCAATTGAAGACATAATTGAATTAATGAAGTAAAACACGTATCTTAATGTAAGATAGGGTATGGAACCCTAAAATCTGTACAAGACAGCCTTGGTTCGGTTTAGGTTTTACTCCACAAAGCGCCTCTCTAAAAGCGAAAAATTCGGATTCTATATATAGTGTTACAAAGCTGACGGCGTCACTCTTTAATTGTGGCGCCGTCGGTCGCCGTCATTAAGTTTTCGTCTTGGCCACGTTATCATTGTGACGGCGTCACCTTATGCTGTGTGACGTCGCCTTGATCTCGACGCCGTCTTGATCAAATCTAGGCCGTCCGTCAGCCGCGACACCTACTCTTTTAAAACCTGATGTCGTCACTTGTAAATAAACAATTTGGCTACTGAGTCGTCACGAAACATGTTCCGACGGCGTCACAAATAGAACCTCATGCCGTCCCCTTCAGTTCCAGCAGCTTGAGTGTCTCGATTCTTGACTTTGCCCATTTTCTTCATATATTCGCGCCTTTTCGTCCGAATAAGTGTCATTCCTGCAATTTGCCTTCAAGAGACCTAAAAAGTGAAAAGGAACGAAATTAAGTAGTAACGGATACAAAAGTGATTAATTAAGGGCTTAAATGACCCCCCAAAAAGGTACCTTTTAAATCCTTATCAGGGACACATTTTGAAAAGATAGGGATCTTCCCAATAGTAGTGTTTAAGTTCCGAAAATAATTTACTCCATTGAGCGTGAGTTAGTCCTTTTCTAAGGATTCTTCCGACGAGGTAGTTCGCAAAGTCAGCAAACCAAGGATCTTCATTTTCATCCACCGTCATGAGGGTTTCATTAGGGAAGTAATCATCGATTTCTTCTTCCTTTAACTCCGCTAGATCAGGGTTTTCAAGAGGTGATAAATGATCAGCGGCTAGATTCTCTGCTCCTTTCTTATCTTTGATCTCAATGTCAAATTCTTGGAGTAGCAGAATCCATCGAATAAGACGCGACTTTGCATCTTGCTTGGTAAACAGATATTCGAGTGCCGAATGATCGGCGGTAAAAACCGGCATGTCCTAAAAAACTTCTAACGGCTTTAACGTTAGTTGGAGGTGGCAGCTTCGTGATAACGTCGATTTTTGCTTTATCTACTTCCATGCATGCACTGGAGATCTTGTGACCAAGCACAATTCCTTCAGTCACCATAAAGTGACATTTCTCTCAGTTAAGGACAAGATGTGCAGCTTCGCATCTTTCGAGCATTTTATCAAGATTGAAAAGAAAAGCCTCGAATGAGTTTCCGAAAACTGAAAAGTCATATATGAAAACTTCCATGGAGGTTTCAAACATGTCTTGGAATATGGCTATCATACACCTTTGAAAAGTTGCAGGTGCATTACAAAGACGAAAAGGCATACGCCGGTAAGCGTAAGTTCCAAAAGAACAAGTAAAGGTGGTCTTTTCTTGAACATTCGGATCGATCGGTATTTGAAAATATCCTGAAAATCCATCGAGGAAACAAAAGAACTTGTTCCCTGCTAGTATTTTGAGCATTTGATCCATGAAAGGAAGAGGGAAATGACCTTTTCTGGTGGCTTTGTTCAATTTACGATAATCAATACAAACACGCCATCCAGTGACAGTTCTAGTAGGAACTAGTTCATTTCGTTCGTTAGTCACAACAGTCATTCTTCCTTTCTTAGGGACACAGTGAACGGGACTCACCCAAGGATTGTCCTCGATGGGGTAAATGATACCAACATCAAGAAGTTTGATGATTTCCTTTTTGACAACTTCTTTCATGTTGGGATTGAGTCGACGTTGTCTTTCCACAACAGTTTTAATGCCTTCTTCGAAATTGATTTTGTGTTTGCAAAAATTAGGACTAATTCCTGGAATATCAGAAGTTTTCCAAGCGAAAGCTCTTTTATGATTTTTGAGAATAGAAACCAAACGTTCCTTCTCCTCATCTTTGATTAATGAAGATATGAGTACCGGAAGAAGTGAGTTTTTCTCTAGATAAGCATACTCAAGATGATCAGGGAGTGGTTTTAGCATGAGATATGTTGGTGGATCTTGAAGAGAAAATTTTATCCTCATTTCTTCATCGATAGTTATTTCTTCAAAATTCTCTTCCTCCATTTCTTCCTCCTCAGTTGTGTCTCCTTCGAAGTCTACTTTCATAAAATCAGTGAACTCTTTATCAAGATCAGTCTCAATAATTTTTTCTGAAGTAGTCATGAATGGACCAGAATCGTTAAGTAATGCATCCAATTCCTCGTCAGTGACTTCATCGATAACATCAATGTTGAAACAAGTGTCATCACTAGAACGTGGATATCGCATTGCTTTGTCGATTAAAAAGGTAATTCGATCTTCTCCAACTCCAAGGTTGAGCTCTTTACCTTTTACTTTGATGATTGCATCAGCGGTATTTAGGAAAGGTCTTCCTAAGATGAGAGGGACTTTACTGTCTTCTTCCATTTCTAGGATCACAAAATCCACGGGAAAAATGAATTTACCAACTTGAACGAGCATATTCTCAGCAATTCCAACAGGATATTGGTAAGAATGATTGGCTAATCGAAAGCTCATCTTTGTAGGTTTTAGGCTCTTGATGGATAATTTAGAATACAGCGAATAGGGCATCAAATTGATACTTGTGCCAAGGTCGGCTAGAGCATCGCATTGAATATTATTCCCAAAGATGCATGGAATGAGAAAGCTCCCAGGATCTCTGAGCTTTGGTGGAATTTTGTTTTGAACAATGGCTGAACATTCCTCGTTAAGGAAGGTAGCGGATATTTGCTCTAACTTGCTCTTGTTTTTCAGAAGTTCCTTCAAAAATTTCCCACAATTGGGCATTCCGGCCAAGACATCAACGAGGGAAACATTGAGTCTAACCTCTTTGATTATTTCAATGAACTTCTTATATTGCTCTTCCATTTTTTTTCTTTCTTAAGGCGTTGAGGATATGGGATATTTGGTGTGTACGCCTTGATTGGTGAAACGGTTTTCTTTTTGGCGGGTTGGGTTGGGTTGGTTTCCTCAGCTTCATCTTCACTATCTTGGGTGATAGGAGCATTATCGTTTGGATTTGGTGGTGGATCATATGAGAGACCACTTCTTGTGAATACAACATTGATATGCTCATTTCTTATTTGTGGTGGACGATAAGTTTTATCGTTTGATGGTTTTGGGTTTGATTTGGTGTTACTTGGTAACGAACCAGATGGTCGAGAAGAAAGTTGATCTGAAAATCTACTGAATTTGTTTTCAAGGTCCTGGATAGAAGCTTGATGATTTTTCTGTCCTTTCTCAACTTTGGCTTTGAGATTGAAAAATTGATTTTTGATAAAATCATTCGTCGATTTTTGAGCGACCACGAATTCTCTCATGGTTTTTTCGAATTCAGACTCTTCCAACTTTTTTTCATAGTTTTGTGAAGGTTGATTGGCTGTTCGAGGTTGAGAATCACGATTGTTATCCCTTTGTTGGCGGCCTTGCCAATTTCCAGAATTTCTATCGTAATAACTACCACGATATCCTCCTCCACGGTATCCTCCTTGAACAAAATTAGCTTCTCCTTCGTTGGGTCCACCCATAGGTTTATCGTCGCACTCCGACGATGTGTGATTCCCTCCACAATTATTACATCCATCTCGCATTTCTTTCATTTCTCCTTTGAGATCTTTGTATTGCAGTCGATTTTTAGAGTCAAGGCTTCCATTTTCTCCATGAGTTTCGAGGTATCGAAATTTTCGACAAAAGCAACGGTTTTTCTAAGTGGTTTGGTTTTGGAATCTTTGGACCAATCGAGTTTAAGAAGTACTTGATCTTCCAGTAAATGATATACTTCTTTAGGAGTTTTATAGAGAAAAATTCCTCTGGCATCAAGAATACCTTGAGAAATTTCGTCTACTCCATGGTAAAAGATTTGGATGATGGTTCCACGGGGTAGACCATGTCTATGACAACTACGAAATAAATCTTTCATCCGAAGCCAAGCTTCGACAAATGATTCGTTAGGGTTTTGTGTGAAAGCACGAATTTCTCCCATTAATCGATCAAATATGGCAGGTGGAAAGAATCGGCGTACAAAAGCTTGCCTCATCTCCTCCCGATTACTGATAATTCTTGGGGTTAATTCATTATACCATACTTATGCATCTCCGGCGAGTGATGATGGAAAAAGTTTGAGTTTAATGGCATTGACATCGGTGTTACCATATCGGAACAGATTTCTATGAATTCCGCAATGTGCTTACGCGGATCGGCCCGCGAACGGCCATCGAATTGACGGTCTTTGATCATAGAAAGATGATGACCCTTCACGGTGAAGTTATCACCTAGGCTGACTGCAACAATAGCACTCTCGGGAGTGGGTGCTACGGCTCGGTTGGTTCCCCACATTGGCTGATCGGCGGCCATGGGAAAAGTTAAATTGGTGAATGGGTTATAAACGACTTTGGCTTCCAAAAGGTTATCAAATGGTGGGTTTGGTACTCTAGGTACACGATTTTCTAACGAGACAAAAGGTGTTCTTCTTCTTCGGATCAAAAGTTCAGGGTTGGTAAGAGGTGAGATTGGTTCTACTCCAGTTGCGCGAGTGTTCATACAACTACCTAGAGAATCCAGGCAATATTCAAGCACACGAGCAAATAAAAAAAACAGTTTTCAGACAGATTTGACGAACCGGATCGGTTGCGAAAGGTGACCGATCGGTTGGAACATTTTTGGTCTGGGTTTGGGCGTAACCGGATAGGTTGGATGGACGACCGATCGGTTAGAGGTCTCGTAAATTTTTTTTTTTTTTTTGAAATGGATCGGCTGACATGGATTTTTAAAACTTGTTGAAACACAATCAAAATCCCGGCAGCGGCGCCAAAAACTTGATGTGCTACGTGTGTACTAGTTTTAAATTTATAAAAGACAATTTACCAATTCTACCAATAACACATACGAGCAAGTGCACTCGCCCATTATAGCAAGATTGTGATGGTAAGTCGGGATTATTCGCAGAGATTTGTGAGTGAATCAAGAAACAAGTATAAAATCTACTAAGGCAATCCAAAAGCAAATAATAACGAAAATCTATATGATGAAATTCAGATGATTAAAACTACACTTGTTTAAACTAGCTTCCTATCCTTGAGTAGTATGATTGTGTTAACCTCTTAACATGTTGGTTACGATAATTAGTTGGTGTACTAATCTATTGTTCTTACAAGTTAAACCTTCGTCAAGATTTTAGTTTATAAAAACAAGCATTAAATTTAACCAATCAATTCAAGATCAATTCAAGTTTCATAAGTTTACTTTCATAAACTTAAACACAAAAACATCCTTTTTGCCTTATCAAATTTGCTTAAGAAATGGTCAATACAAAAGGTAACCGATTAAAGGTCACAATTGATTGTAAACAACTAATCTTACGACCTTTTAGATGTTTCCAATCAATCCAACTTGATAATCAAAAAGTGTTCTTATTACAACCACACTTTAGTTTCTTTGTTTGATCAAGAATAATGGGTAAAAACAATCATCCATAGACAAAATGATTATAACTAGTTGAATAACAATAAGTTCTTTCGACCTTTTACAATTACTAACAACTAGTCAAACTTGATTAACAAATGTCACTATGAAACTTAAGCACAATTGAATCTTAAAATCAACTTGAAATTGAATTAAAACATGTTAACACAATCATAAACTAATCCTAAGATAATTAACATTGTTTAAGCAAGTGCATAAAGAAACTAGCCACTCATAGCAAACATAAACATAAACATAAACTCAAAACTTTGAACATTAGAAAACATGGTTAAGAGTCTTACAATGATTGGAATAAGATTACAAATGATTGAGTAATGATTCACAAAGTATTGGTGTTGACTTCTCGGGGGTTTGACCTCCAATTGTTGACTTCTTGGACCTCCAAACTTTCCTGAAATTCTAATGACGAATTTGAGAGCTATAAGAGATGGGTTTGATGAGTAGAGAGTTGTATTGAAGTGTGTGTTCTCAAATGCTCACAAGAGGTCTCTATTTATACTAATCCTAAGGCCTAGGGTCATAAATGTTGAACTTGGCCTCTAAGGAGTTAGGAAGGAACTATACACCAAGGAAGGACCTAGAAACGTTTGGATGCAATGAGGAATCTTAATGATAAAGAAATAGCAGACCAAGGCTCCCCAGCCGATCGGTTCCTTGTCCAGCCGTCAGTTGGTCACTTTGACAGCTATCCAGCCGAATCGGTTGCAGGCAACGACCGATCGGTTGGTCCCTCTTTAACAGGCTAAATGACAGCTTTCCAGCCGAATCGGCTGTGGGAGCAACCGATTGGCTGGTCTTCTTGCTAAGACGGATCTTGGACTTTTTGCTTGATTCTAGCTCGTGGCACTTGATTCTTCATCCAAACTTGATCTTCTTTGATACTTGGAATGCTGAATTGTGCTTGACATGCTTCACTGAAACGAAAATCTTCTTTTATCTAATATTCTTTAACTTTTCCTTCCGATTCCCTATACTTGGTTACATATACTAGACAAACTTCCTTTGATACGATTAAGTACTAAAAACATATGAATATAACCAAATAACATATACAAAAGCACAAATAACGCTACTAAAAACATGTACAATCTGAGCGTTATCACTTGCGGAATAACAATATCAATTGAATAACAATCTAGTGGCCTCCTCTACCGTAAACACGAACACTAATTCGATTTTAAGTATGAACTTATCGGTCACTGTGAAAATTTTGGGACTAAGTTCAGGGGGGGGGGGGTAAATGCTCTCTTTAATGCATATCACGTTAATTGCAAGAGATGAAATTTACTCTACTGCAAACATTCTATTTTATACCCGAGAATTAGGGTTTCCTAAAAGTTGTTCTTCACATGTGTCAAGAATTTAATAGGAACATGAGCAGTGAATTAAATACTTCTACTTTAGATAAGTGAAAAATGTAACACCCCCAAAATACCGCAGCGGAAGATTGTGTCACTGGGGTGCTACTTCATAATACAAAGTACAAGTTATAGAAAACGACCTCTAAATGAGACGTTTTGAAAAGTTACCATTCGATTAATGAAATCAGAGTTACAAACAATGAGGTCCCAAAGTATAATACATAAATGTTTACAAAATGTTTCGAATGGTATATAAGAATGTATAATGTCTTCAAAACATGTCGTGCGACTTTATGCTCCATGCAATAGCTATCGTCTTATTGACCTGAGATAAACATGCTAAAAAGTGTCAACACAATGGTTGGTGAGTTCATAGAGTTTGTTTAACATGTAAAGCTTTTAAAGAATGTTTATACAGCAAAGGCATTGTATATCCACGCAGTTCCAAGTTCCGTCCATACAAAATCATCAACTTTGTGTGTTCACAACCCACCGCCAAAATATAGTTTAATAATACACGGATTATATTTACCCAAGGTCATGAATCGGGTACACAAGGGCGGGGGCATCTTCCCAAATAGTACTATATTAATCCCAAGGTCATGAATCTGGTACACATGGGCAATGGCATATACCCGACTTATAGTACTATCAATATCTCTCCGACAGCATAGAGTATTATGTATGTATGTAAATATAAATCACGTATTTATATTAAGCGAGTAAAGTATTTCCAAGCATGTATAACGAAATCATGTATAACGTAATCAAGTATAATGTAATCATGTATAAATGCAATCAAGTATACTGCAATCAAATGCACCAAGTATATACAGTAATCAAATGATAACATAAGAGTTTGCTTACAACACTTGTGAAGAATAACTATCAAGAATCAAGAATTAGAATCACTAAAACCTATAGCTTCAACCAAACCCTTTGCTTCCAATTCTTATAATCTCATCCCCTTAAACCTTGTATAACTTCTAATTCAACCATGGGATCATGAAACAAACTTAAGATTATTGTATAGAACACCAAGGCCTTGAACTTTGGTATGTCACTTGAAGTATGAAGATGAAGTATGGAAGGTGATTTGTATTTGGGTGTGTTCGGCATCAAGAGAGGGAAAGAAGACATGGATGAACCTTAGTGTGTAAAATGGAATGATAAGTGAGACTAGAGGAGATCATATAAGACTTTGATACTAGGTTACTTAGTATGTTGTATAAACACATGTATGCTTCTAAGCTCATCAAGGCTTATCACAAGCCAACAAGGCTTGTGACTTAGCATAAAATTTCGTTCATGCTCTATCTTGGATGACTAGGTATGAATTGTGATAATATCTTGCTTTTACGGAGTGAGTTTTGGTCCCGTTAATCGCTAACCGTAAGTCGTAAAGTCACGAAACTAAAAACTGGGAATCCTAAATAATATGAATCTTATAAATATGTTAAAACTTATCAATATACTCTATATAAGCATATTAGATTAGTGATACGTTCTATCAGGTTGCTTAAACGCTGCTATAACTGAAAACGTAGGCTTAAAACGCGTAAATCAAGTAAAACGCAGAACTGGAAAACGTAAAATTCCAAAACTTATGAAAATGTCACGGAAGGTGAAAAACTTATATTTCTATTATTTTTAATGTTTATGGAAATATCGGGATGCCTAAATGTCGTTTAAACCTAAACATAAATCTTAGACACGGTTTCGTGAAATTTGCAAAAATGACCCGATGAGTGTTAAATTCTTGGGTTATCACTAAAATAGGTTAACTTACGAGAATGTGAAATAAAAATTTCAGAAATAAATAGTAAAAGTGAATAGTAAAATTTTAAAATAACCTCTCAAAGTCGCAAACTAACTTCAAAAATGATGAATAGTAAAATGATGAATAGTAATTTATGAATAGTACATTACCGAGATGAATAGTAAAAACCCGAAAATGCGAATTGTTACAGTCTCTACCCCTTAAGGGAACTTCGTCCCGAAGTTCTGTTGATGTAAACTACTTATAGCGTGTCTAAGAAAAGTGTGGTCTCTAAAACAGTGGGGTTCTCTCTTATTCAACAGGAATAGTGTGTGGGTTACGTTGTAATACACCCATAATGTGGTTAGGGAATCGTATCGGATGCAAATAAGCCCATTTATTTATAATTCATTACTTACATAAAGAAGCGTCCAAATTTATGTAACTAATGGGTTATCAACCTATGGTTTGGTGGTTTATAACTTCTTTATTTGAATAAAGTGGCGTCCCAATCCATTCTAATAAGGAGATTCTAAATCATCGTACTTAAGATTTTCCGACACAAAACTCGCTTTCTGAGACAGATAATAAGATAACCAAGTCATCAAATCCCTAAAGCTAAGTAATAATATTATTTAACTCAAATCTCATGTCTCATCAAACAAGAATTGTCACAAGATCAAGTTAAATAATTAGTTATTATTGAGCTCCATATTTTTGATGACTCGATTAAATTCTGGGGTTTCCTTATTATTACTAAAGTCATATCATCCAACAACGTGGATCTAAACAAATAACTAACAAGAAGCATATGCGCACAAAGTGTGTGTAAGGCAATTATAGTGGAGAGTCTTAATGTATAAAGCAGTTATAGTCTAGGCACTAAATGCAACCTAGTTCTCTATAACCAATTCTCTGATACCAATCTGTAACACCCCCAAAATACCGCATCGGAAGATTTTGTCACTGGGGTGCTACTTCATAATACAAAGTACAAGTTATAGAAAACGACCTCTAAATGAGACGTTTTGAAAAGTTACCATTCGATTAATGAAATCAGAGTTACAAACAATGAGGTCCCAAAGTATAATACATAAATGTTTACAAAATGTTTCGAATGGTATATAAGAATGTATAATGTCTTCAAAACATGTCGTGCGACTCTATGCTCCATGCAATAGCTATCGTCTTATTGACCTGAGATAAACATGCTAAAAAGTGTCAACACAATGGTTGATGAGTTCATAGAGTTTGTTTAACATGTAAAGCTTTTAAAGAATGTTTATACAGCAAAGGCATTGTAAATTCACTCAGTTCCAAGTTCCGTCCATACAAAACTTGCAACCTGTGTGTTCACAACCCACTGCCAAAAAATAGTTTGCGCAATACACCGGATTATATTCACCCAAGGTCATGAATCGGGTACACAAGGGCGGGGGCATCTTTCCAAATAGTACTATATTAATCCCAAGGTCATGAATCTGGTACACATGGGCGGGGGCATATACCCGACTTATAGTACTATCAATATCTCTCCGACAGCATAGAGTATTGTGTATGTATGTAAATATAAATCATGTATTTAAATTAAGCGAGTAAAGTATTTCCAAGCATGTATAACGTATAACGAAATCATGTATAACGCAATCATGTATAATGTAATCATGTATAAATGCAATCAAGTATACTGCAATCAAATGCACCAAGTATAAATGTTTTGAGTATTTGTAAAAGTAAAAGCAAGTAGTTGAGCATGTATCTCCCCCAAAGAGTTTATAAAGTAATTAAATGAGTAAAAGTGGGGCTACGAACTCACTTTAATAAATGATATCACAATGTATAACGGAATCGATGGATAAGCCGATAAACCTCTATGCGCAACCTAGAATATGATGTTGTATCTTAGGTTCTAAAATAACGATGTGAATGTATAAAAATGTCTTATATAGTTATTACATCAATTATGCTTGGATACTTAACATTTGTGAAGTTGTACAAGTGTTTACGTTTCATTTATTTAAGTTTTCCCCGTCTAAATCTACCCGTTACTTCTAAACCGTAAATGATCACGACTCGGTTTTTATGTCTTCGGAAAGGTAATTGAATGTACTAAACAGATTAGTGGGCCCTACTGCCACAGAAATTATTTAGCTAATGTGAAATTACCAATTTACCCTTGGATGTACTAGTTATTTCTATCAGCAGCAAACTGTCTCACGCTTTTGGTCATAAGGCGAGTTTTACAACTCTGTTTAACGCACGGCCAGTGCCCACGTTCAAGTTAGGGTGTTAGCTACAACTTTTGTTCTTTGACCAACAGTTGGTTATATGCAAGGTTTATGAGTTTTACCCGTTTGAAATCTGTTACTCAGATTTGGACACGTTTTGCCGTTTTGGCTCTAATTTACACATCGTGATGAGTTACGGCATGAGCAACCCGGAGAAACGACCACAAGACATAGATCTAACTCCCTATGTTTTCACCTAAGTTTATCAGACCCCGGATTTTTCCCAGTAATTCCATTTATACCCCCTATCCAGAAACTGTTTTGCAATTAAGGTCCCTTTCGACGATTTCTAGTGTTTTAGTCCAATTTTCCAAGCACAATCAAGTATAATAAGCATATATAACATGTAAAATACATAAAATTCTAGTATATATAGTAATCAAATGATAACATAAGAGTTTGCTTATAACACTTGTGAAGAATAACTATCAAGAATCAAGAACTAGAATCACTAAAACCTATAGCTTCAACCAAACCCTTTGCTTCCAATTCTTTTATCCATATTGGTAACCCTTGCTAAGCTTGAACTAATTCTTGTATAAACCTTATAATCTCAGCCCCTTAAACCTTGTATAACTTCTAATTCAACCATGGGATCATGAAACAAACTTAAGATTATTGTATAGAACACCAAGGCCTTGAACTTTGGTATGTCACTTGAAGTATGAAGATGAAGTATGGAAGGTGATTTGTATTTGGGTGTGTTCGGAATCAAGAGAGGGAAAGAAGACATGGATGAACCTTAGTGTATAAAATGGAATGATAAGTGAGACTAGAGGAGATCATATAAGACTTTGATACTAGGTTACTTAGTATGTTGTATAAACACATGTATGCTTCTAAGCTCATCAAGGCTTATCACAAGCCAACAAGGCTTGTGACTTAGCATAAAATTTCGTTCATGCTCTATCTTGGATGACTAGGTATGAATTGTGATAATATCTTGATTTTACGGAGTGAGTTTTGGTCCCGTTAATCGCTAACCGTAAGTCGTAAAGTCACGAAACTAAAAACTGGGAATCCTAAATAATATGAATCTATAAATATGTTAAAACTTATCAATATCCTCTATATAAGCATATTAGATTAGTGATACGTTCTATCGGGTTGCTTAAACGCTGCTAAAACTGAAAACGTAGGCTTAAAACGCGTAAATCAAGTAAAACACATAACTGTAAAACGTAAAATTCCAAAACTTATGAAAATGTCACGGAAGGTGAAAAAATTATATTTCTCTTATTTTTAATGTTTATGGAAATATCGGAATGCCTAAATGTCGTTTAAACCTAAACGTAAATCTTAGATACGGTTTCGTGAAATTTGCAAAAATGACCCGATGAGTGTCAAATTCTTGGGTTATCACTAAAATAGGTTAACTTACGAGAATGTGAAATAAAAATTTTGGAAATGAATAGTAAAAGTGAATAGTAAAATTTTAAAATAACCTCTCAAAGTCGCAAACTAACTTCAAAAACGATGAATAGTAAAATGATGAATAGTAATTTGTGAATAGTAAATTCCCGAGATGAATAGTAAAAACCCGAAAATGCGAATTGTTACAAAAAACTTTTCTTAGAGAACAATATTGACAATTGTAGCTCCTTTGTACCAACTCATGGAAAGATGACGACTCCTATTAAGAATTGCTTTATTTCTTTTTGCTTTTAGGTTTCCCACCTCTTTACTTTTAGATAATTGAGATTCCTTTCTCAATATCAGTGGTTTGAGGAGATCAGACAACGTTCAGTAAGGTATTGTTAAACTTCATTGAATTGGACACCTTTTTTGAAACTTCTTCTTCTGATGTTGAACCAAATTGGTGCTGAAATGAAGACTCTTTGTCTTAGAGAACTCAAATTATGATTTGCTAAGTTTTACTCATCGACAATTTAATATACTTAGGCTATTATATATTCAAGTCTATTAAGAAACTTGTGGGCACTGATTTTGCCCAACAAAATGAAATATATACATCGGTATATATTAGAGTCCTCATAAACATACAAATGATCCAATTAATCTTCTCCCCTAAATTTGGTTGTACATTTATTGTTTATGTTAAGTTACCAAGTCAACAATGACATATGTAGGAGAAAAGATCAATATAGATCCCATATTTGACATAGATCAAATGAACCAATAATGTTCTTTCATTTTTTGATAAAAACAAAAAAATAAACTTTCACATTTAAAAAAAAAATATTAAATATCTCACAAACCATTAATCGTTACGCGAAAAAAATTATACCACCGCGACGAGAATTAAATTATCTTTCTATAAATATCACACAAACCGTTAACCCTACAGAGAAGCTTTTAGTACTACATGCACACTACGTCAATTTGACAATACCCCCATTATACACCAAAGAATAATACATAGTGTTGCTTCATCGCTGTTAAAAATAGCAATGAAGCAACACTTTATATTATTTTAGCTCGAAGCCATTTGTAAATTATAATAACAAGTAAAAAGTTGAGTTTTAGATATAAGCAAAAGTTTATTAATTTATCAAAAAACAAAAAACAAATACATCACACGGCTCCAAATACTTAGTTGTAACGAGTGTGGAAACCCGCGCGATGCAGCGGGATTGCTTTTGTTTGCCAGATTGCTATAAAGGACTTACTTTACAGCGACACTTAAACCTTAGGGACTATTTTTGCCAACTTGGACTTACTTTGCAACGACACCTAAACCTCAGAGACTATTTTTGCCAACTTGCGAAAGTTGGCAATTAATGCAAACAGTGTTTGGGAGTCACTGTTGCCCGCTCTTTAGTTAATATATATAATTAAAGAAGAGGTTACATTCACTAATTAATTACTCCCTGTTAGAAATAAGAGTAAGCATACAATAGTACTACGTAATAACTAATTTACCTGTTAGAAATAAGAATAAAGATACAATAGCAACCAACATGCATGTGTAGCAAACTACTTAATGTAAAGATTAGGCAAAAGAAAGATTAATCAAAATTCAGCCAACAATTTTGTTCCTTGTTACGCCACTGTTGGGTATGATCATGATGAAAAGTTAAAATCATATACTTTGCGGTTTACGAACCCTCTATTATTTCAGTTCGCTACATGTACTAGTAAATCAATTTGGGTTAATAACATTTAAAGCTTATCTTGTCGAGAATGGCGATTACTGCGTGTGACTAAAAAATAACTCTTTTAGGCATTAAAGTTGACATTTTGTCTTTCTTTAAGATTATGACCATTTTATCCTTTCTAAATTTTTTTGAAATACTTTTTTCAAAAATTTTTTCAAAATTTTTTTGAATTTTTTTTCGAAATACTTTTTTTGAAATTTCAAATTTTTTCTAATTTCTTTTTTTTTTTGAAATATTTTTGAAAGGTAAAATGGTCATAATATGATCATAATCTTAAAAAGACAAAATGTCAACTTTAATGTCTAAAAGAGTTATTTTTTAGTTATTCGCAGAATCGCTATTCTCGACAAGATAGTCTTTAAAAGGTTATTAACAATAATCAATTTTTGCTTGAACCAATGGCGATAGAGGAAATGGAGAATGTGGAGACATAATACGTGGTGACATCATCGCCATTCCATCATACAACCTAGATGGAAAATTAAGTTGAGGTTTCATTTGCCATTTACTGCTCTTCTTAAATGTCAGAGACTCGGCTTCATTTTCCTGTTTAACAAATGCATGAATCCTCTTCAAAGCAATCTCAACCGTTTGATCATCCATATTTGCAAAGCAGACCCTAAACCATCCCGGTTCCTCGCAGTGGAATGAAGAACCAGGGGAGATATTGAGTTTAACATCGTTGATAATTAGTCTCCATAGCGCCATTTCTTCAACAAACGTTGGCTCCTTCATAAGCCTACGTAAATCCATCCAAACATAAAGTCCTGCATTGCTTGGTAAGCAAGTAATACCCACGTCTTCAAGCCCTTGAGTGAATACATTGTTTAGCTAACCTCTTTGAACTTTCACTTAGAAAACTCTCAAGAAAGGCTTCATCTGAGAGAATTGAAGCTAGAAAATGTTGAGTTTGCGAGGAGATTAACCCAAAACTTGACATTTTTCTAGCAGCACTCACAACACCATCATTATAAGAATAAAGAATTCCAACACGAAACCCTGGGAGTCCCATGTCCTTCGACAGGCTGCAAATTATGTGAACAAGCCCACGATTTGTCCTGCTCTTTGGGTCGTGCTCCATTTCCTGTAACACCTCCGAGATAGAGACAAAGTCAGGAGTATTAAAAACAGTGCCTGCATAGACTTCATCGCAAACAAGATGGATGTTCTTGTCATTGATAAATCTCATTAGGGTTTTTAGTGTTTCCTTATCCATGGTTGTGCCAAGAGGGTTTGAAGGATTTGCCACTAACAAGCCTTTGATTTTTATGTTGGCTTTAATTGCATTTTCATACGCAGATTCTAGTGCTTCTTGTGTGATTCTGAAATCATTTGCACTCCTGCATATTATTGGAACTAGTTGCACCCCAGTTCTCCATCTTAGCTCTCTATCAAATCTGAAAAAAGGATCAAGTTAGTTAGTACACAAAATGCAGCAAATAGTATATAATTAGCTATATAGAATTTCGTTACTTTTAGCTCTCGATCAAAGGTGCATATTATCCATTTTGATGTGTGCAATACCAAACATGTAGTGAGGTGGTGTAGTTTAATTATACTTGTGACATTGCACTTTAGTGGTATATATACATATTACAATTGGTGTTGTGTACACGCTATTAATCACATTTTATCGTAAATACAGTAAACGTATTTAAACTAAGATGTTGAATGTGTATAATTACTTCAAATAAAGAGTAAACGTATAAAAAGTTGAGATATAAACTTACGCCGGATAATATGGAGATGGAACAAGGAATCCATCACCTTCATCTGCTAGGCAAAACATTAGAGATTCACTTGCTCCGGTGGCTCCACCGCCCATCACTATGCGGTCGGGATCAAAAGTAACTTTGTTTCCCCTAGCTTTCGCCATAAATTTTGCAATTGCCTGAATACACAGACTTAATGAATATATAAATTGCGCTGGGATTAACAGATAAATATCTATCTGGTTGGGAATTTTTGAATATATCAAATTACTGTAGGATTTAAAGGCTCAGAACTTGGTGTAGGTTATGAGACTATACAGAGACTAAAGGAAATGTGAAAGGGTTACTTTCATTCATAGATAACATGACTATATTTATAGCCTTACAAGGAAAACGTGTACTACTAGTCCTACCTAAAAACTAGGTAACATGAAACCTATTCTACTTAACATGAAATGCAGTTACACAAAACTCGGTCAAAGCCTTTTACTGGTTCAACCTTTACTAACTAAAACATATAATAGATATGAACCATTATGTATTCATGCAAGTGCAACCATGCATGCATACATGAACCTTGACATAAACGATTAATCCAACATTCACCCCTTAATCGTTTATTTCCTCATTCACATCAACGTTTAAGACCTTTCCCGGATAGCCGACTTTCACTTCGGTCACATCCAAAGTTTTCTCTAGCTCAACCGCTTTTAATTCTTCACACCACATGAATCATGTCACATGGCATCCCGTTAGACACGTTCATTACCATCTCGACCCTTCACGGACCCACGACCTCTTCCCCGGCCACGTCCAAAGTCATCTCGGTTTGAACTTCTAACGCCATAATGTTCACGCCGTGTTGAATCTCCATTGTTCCCGACTTTTCCGGACTCACGACCTCCACCTTGGTCTCGTCCAAAGTCTCCAACCACTGATTTGTTGTCACCACACGTAACCCGTTTGCTCATAACACTTCGTGACACGAGAGCATTACACCAATCAAGAAAACAAAGCCACCCGCTTACCGTTTTCTTTCACCCGTAAACGAATCGAATCAAAGCAACTGCTTTTCCCGACTCTTCCGTCCGTTTATCCCGCGAATGGTTAATCTCTCCATTTTCCGTGACCTACAACCTACCGCCTTCTATGTCTTTGCTTTATGACAACTTCAACCTTTTCCGATCAAACCCGTTCCAAGAGCCCTATTCCACCGACCAAGAAAAACAAGCTTCAAGCTTTACCGTCTTCTTGAGCTCGCAAACGAACCAAATCCAAAGCCACCGCTTTGACGGACCCTTTCCGTTCGCTTTTCACGCACCACCGCCGGTTAGTCTCTTCAACACGGAACAATTGATCAAAGGTAGCTTACACCCCTTCCACGAAACTGTGATCATAACATCACAACCTTTTGATCATGACTAACAGCTACGAACCACCTATGTTTATCACCGGTCACCCCCGTCGTCTTGAACGGTACTCCCCGTCTCCCCCACGACAACGTAGTCCCGAACACCTTATCACGTCCGTCTTCTGCTGTAATACAGTCTCAAAACAGCCCCTGCTGTCCAGGCTTCTGCTGCGATGGCAGCCCCGCACCCGAAGGCTCCTCCCCTTCGATTGTCGACTCTCAAACCCGCCCTTTATCGAACGAAGCTCTTGATACCAAATGTAGGATTTAAAGGCTCAGAACTTGGTGTAGGTTATGAGACTATACAGAGACTAAAGGAAATGTGAAAGGGTTACTTTCAATTACTGTTCACTAACTAGTTGAAACTAATGAAACAAATAAAGTACTCCGTAATTAACTTTCTTAAGTTCGATCAGACGTAATTTTTCTTTTTTTTTTTTTGCTGACATTAGGTATTTACAAATAGAATATAATGTACTAATTTGAGCACAAGTTATCTCCATGCATTTGTACTGGTTTACCTTTCGAAACCTAGGCAATCCATGATAATCTTGAAAGTTCGCAATATCTTTAAAATGTCTCAGTCCGTCGGCATTACATATCAATGACTCTGGATTATTCACTATCCATTTCTCAATTAGATCAAGTGAAAGCTGCAAACACGAACAATTTTTTTTACTTCAACTGGGAGTATTATAGATTTCTGCTAAGTTGCATGCATTATCAAATAGTGTAAAACAGAAAGAAAGAAAAAGAAAAAAAAAAAAAAGACAAACCTGGTTCTCTGCTAAGCCCATTTGAATAACACCATTGGGATTTTGAGTATAATGAAATGGATCTAGATCATAAGCTTTCCATCCATCAAAGTATGGTGAATTTTCTCCATGTTGATCACTTGTCGCAATCTTTGACAATAGGGTTTGATTTTTTGTCAAGAACGCCATCCCGTGTGTGTTTTTGTGTGAAATCTTCTAGTTATACAAAGTGCTTATATACTTGGTAAACGATAGAAGGTTTTTCACAAGAATATGGAGAAGTTATAGGAGGTAGAGATATATATAGGCATACATATATAGTGGAACATAGGTGTTAGTGGTGTTAATACTGTGTTTGAAAGACAAAAATTCAACTTTCAAACTTCAGTCAAATTTTTGCTTGCATGAGCCGACCAAAAAGTATAATATACCAATCCGTCCATCTGTTACAAAATTTTGTGATTAAACCCTTTAGGTTACTATTCACCATTAATATCACATTGTGGTTGTATTATCTAGGAACAATCATGTCAAGCAACAAACAACAAGATTACCAAGACACCGCTCACTACATACCCATGTACCATAGGAAAGATGGTTTAAGTCCGGACGATAAGAAAGCGTTTAAGGCTTGAAAGAAGACTTTTTCATGAAGGTAGAGGTGTTGATCCATCGTTCCTCGCAAATACCGACATGAGGGAAGTATTTGGAACTATTGGGTTTGATTGTTTATTGGATATAAACGAGCAAATTTGCCCGGTCTTTGTTCTTGAGTTTTACAAGACAATGGGTATAATTAGAAATGATGATGGGTCCATCTCTATTGAATTCACCATCAATGAGCAAGAGTTCAATCTTTCGCTCATAGAGTTTGGAAGAATTATAGGGGTTCCATATCAAGGCGTTTGTATGTACTCAAATGAATGATCTTTGGAACAACTACACACAATGGTTGATCATCATGATATCTACAACACTTTGATCCTGGAAGCAACCACGGTGAGGGACACCGTGTTCATGCCAAGAGCATCACCGTCAAGAGTTACAAGGAAGTCAAAAGTGATCCATAGGGATCCTTTTCAAATGGAGCTTTCGGAAATGTATGCATTGTATAGGAAATGGGAAGATGTGATAAGGGAAAATGTGGTGTGCATAGTAGGAAACAAGGACCATCCCAACGCATGTCTAAGCTTCATGATCTATTGCCTAGTGACCAATACTCGGTTTAACGTTGCCTACTACATGGTCAAGAGAATGGCAAGTGTAAGAAGCATGGACAAGATGGTGCTTCCATATGCAATGCTTCTAACCCGTCTTGCCAAATTCATCTTTGCATTAGACCCCTCTCCACAATCCTTGGATCATAGCTTTTGCAATAAGGTTATGGTACCACTAACCGAGGGTAGAACAACAAGGTTTATGGTGAAAGGCAAGAGGCCACACCCACCCACGGATTCCTCGGACGAAAGGGAAAGGCAAGGAGAAGGTGGAGGTGAAGGGAGTAGTAGCAACCCACTCGAAAATATCAATCTTGGCCCCTTGGACTACATTAACCAATTGCCAAACATCCCCAATGAATCACCCGAATGGCAACAAACCAAGGGAATCTTCAAATGCTTCGCCAATTTCTTGAGGAAGAAGAAGTGAAGATGGTTTGATAAAAAGTGGAGGACGGGTGAAGAAGTGAAGGAGGAAAAAGAAAGGTAAAGTCTTAGGACTCAAGTGCATGATGAACAATTTCAAACAATGGTTTGTAAAAATTTAAACTATGCTTGTAGTATGTAGGTATTGCCATTTCTTGGCACTAAACATCCTAACTTAGGTATTTGGAAAATGAGATTTTACGACCTCTGGTGTGGTCGTCACACTCATTCTAGAAATTTCACTTTTCCTACTTTGATAGAAATTATATTAGTTGTGTTCTTGCATTTAGTCCCTATAGAAACAACTAGGAAAAGCATTTACTATAAAGTGCAAAGTTGCACATTTTCTGAAAGCTCTCTGATCTGCAGTTGGCGGATCCCAGCTTTTGAACTAGCCAGATCCCTCCCATAAGGGAACCGCGGGATCCGTATGCACCTGATGTGCAAAACAAATTTGGCTACATCATAATAGTCTACTAGATCACCTCAAACAAGTCAAACACAAGACACTAGAGCCAACTAAGTCTTCCGCCAATAGTTGAAAACCTCACTCTCATCCATGGCTTATCTAGGATATATTTTCGAAATATTGTTTTTCTTTTCAACTAGTCAAAACTCACCATAATTCCGCTCAAACACTCACACATTATCTATCACGTTTGATAGCACTTAGTTAGGTCTATCGTTCAATTTTAGCAAATTGATCTCAATCATTTTTTACTCAAAATTAGGCTCAAAAATTAGTTTTTCATTTCTTTTTATTTTCTAGAGATTTTAGTAAATTCCTCTTAGGACATTATTTGACTTCTAGGACTTGTTATCACCATTTTTTCTAATCAAATTGAATGGAATCCTTGTCAAACTTATAGTTAGACTAACCAAGGTCAATTTTCTTGACCAAAACCTTCATTAAGCACCATTACTTGTTATGGTTGAGGATTTGAGATATCCAACAGCTAGAGACTTCAAAATTAAGTCAAAACCTCGAAATCCATTAATAATAAACCTTACAAAAGCATAATGATTTCACCTAAACCCTGTCTGATAGCCGGATCCCTGGCCTTTAACTAGGTGGATCCCTACTGAGAGGGATCCGTACATGCAGAAAGAATAAATTAGCTTCCTTATTCAAATTCAAGTTACCTTTTGGTTCTCTAACCACTTTTAGCATTCATTAATTACCCTCCTAGAGCTGATCAAAACCTCAAGAGCATGCTTAGTCCTCTAAGTGGTCAAGGATTTAATTTCATAATTCAAATTATCCTTTATAAACCAAAACAACCTTAGGATTAAGTCATCACTCTCAATCACATCTCAAAAATCAGCAACTAAAGAAGCTCTTACAAGCACCATCATCACTATGACTAAGGCTCATAGCAACAACTCTGCAACCATAGGATCATCCAAGAGAAAAGGTCAAATGATCCATGAAATCTCATCCACCGAAACATAACCCATTAGAGATAATGAAGCTAGAATTTCACCTCTTCAAACTCATCCAAAAGCTAAAAGAACCGCAAGGATTAGCATCAAACCTTACGGACTAGAAAAAGGGTCATCTAGTTCAAAACCTAACATGGCTAGTTCTAGCAAGCCATCAAAACCCTTATTCATTAAGCATGGACTACAATCCTTGAATGAGCCTCTTCCACATCCAAACATCTACTCATTAGATCATTCACCACCAAGAACCTCCCATTCACCAACCTTTTCATTAAATAAGGAACCACCTACAACACCAACTAGCCCATCATGGGAGACAAGGAATAACCTTGATCATATGGAAGAAGTTCCATTACCACCCTCATTTTTAGAACCTCTTCCTACTTCTCAAAATGAAGACCCACAAGCACACATAGAGCCTCCTCAAAGTATCCATTTCCCTCCGGGTCTAAACCAAGACAATAATTGTCCAAATTGTCTAAACACTCAAGGACTTGTTTAAGAAGTACAAAATGAGATACATTTCATGTTTAATCATCTTCTTGCAAAGTTGGATCAAATCAACAAGTCCACTCATCCCTAGACTCAAGCACATTGTAGCATTTTAAGTCTAGTATCTAGTTAGTATTTAGTGGTACTTGTATGTCCTAGTTCATCCTCTTAGTTTTAGAGATTTGGTTGGTTATCTCTTGTTTTATTGAATGAACAATTATTTGCTATGTTTTGTGCCTTGTGCTTTGTATTTCTCATATATATATTATCCTCACACTAGCATTGTTTGACACTTCTTCACTGCTAAAGAAACTGTCATCAGATGGCCGGATCCCGACAAAATGCCTAGGCGGATCCCTCCAAGAAGGGAACCGTGGGATCCGTGGATCAGAAACACAAATTTCTACTAACTTGAGTTTTACTTGCAGGAAATTATGCATTATACTCTTGTTTTCTAACCTTTGTTTTGTAGATTTTCAAAATAACACATGAAGATTTTGACACCATAAAGCTAGGGGAGCTTTGTGTCAAACGATATTGCAAAAACATTTGCAACATTAAACCATTTTTGGATTATACTTCATGATACCCCATTGCATCTTTGCAATCTTCAAGGGGGAGCACGTTTTCGTCACCTAGACGAACCATTTGCAAACTTAATTGCAAACACAATTAGTTTATTTTACGTCATGTACTTGACGCCCTTTCAAAGGGATGGACTCGTCAAGGGGAGTTAAGGCAGTACCATTCCGTCACTTGCTCTCTTTACATTTTACATTTTTTATATATAAAAGTTATGTCGGTCTCTTTTAACACTTTTGTTTCGACAAAAGGGAGAGAAAAGTAAAAACTACAAATTCAAACTTTTACAATTTTAGCTTTTCCTTAAAATAATTTTATGTTTTGTCATCAACAAAAGGGAGATTGTTAATACAAATTAGCCGTAAAAACGTTTATTTATATTTTACGATCTTCTAATGTTTTGTCGATAACAAACGTAAAATCATTTTAACGAAACAAATAGAATACGTAAATAGTTTGAGTTAATAGTTTCCTAACACACTTACGTTTTCACATAAAACACTAAAACAAGTATAAGTGATTTTATGATTTAAATACATATGTACAACAACTAGTTTACATATTGAGTTAGCATATACTTAAACTAAGTATACTGAAATGGGTAAAAACAAGTATATACTAAATGGGTAAAAACTAGCAAATGGTATTGACCCATAACCCATGGTTTTATATATACCACTTAACCAAGTTCATTGTATCTAGAAAGAAAATCGTGGATCAACCCATAACCCATGACCCATAACCAAAAATACCCATGGGTAAAAAGGAGCGTTCCACGGATCCACGGCTTTGTGCTAGCCGGATCCCAGTGGAAGGATCCGTGGGATCCGGGAAGCAGAGAAAATTTTCTCTATAAATGAGAGCCATTTCTTCCTTTCTAATGACTTTACACACATACTTTTCCCAAGTATTCTAACCTCTAACCTCATATCCAAGTGATCTATGTAGTTTGTCTTTTGTTTTGTGTGATCTTCTAGGTTCCTCTTAAAGGAGAGATCACCACTTGAAGACGTGCAAGCTCAAGTCCATGAGTTGCAATGCTTCATCATCATCAAGACAACTAAGGTTATCTTGTTGATAGTTCTTCCTTTCTCCATAGATATTGGGTTCAAGGCATTAGTGAAGGATGCCGAAAGTGTCAAGGCAAGCATTAGTGAAAGGTGCTTGTCGTTCGTGTCAAGAGCATTAGTGAAGAATGCTATAGGTGTCAAGACGAAGGCATTAGTGAAGGGTGCCAAGCGTTGTGTCAAAGGCATTAGTGAAGGATGCCGAAGAATCAAATCAAGTAGCATTTGGGAAGAATGCCTAGGTCGTATAATCGATGAGGTGCATCATTATACATATAAGTATTTGTTTATTTACAAGGATGGTGATATCCTTGATGGTGTTGTAACAAGGAGTAGATCTCCTTGAGATTAGGTGTTGTGTCGTGAAGGGTAGTAGTTCCTCCATAGTAATGGAACTAGGTGCTTAGCCTAGTACCTAATAAAGGGTAGGCGACGTTGTGATAGGATTAGTTCTCTAAGGTGTGAAAGAACTCGGTGGTTAGCCTAGCACCGTATAAAGGGTAGGCGACGTTGTGTTAGGTGTGGTTCACCTTGGTGTGAAAGAACTCGGTATTTAGCTTTGTCTGGGAAAAGGTTAAGCGACGTTGTGAAGGCTTCTCCGCCATAAGGAGATTTGGTGTAATGCTTACGAACTCTCGAGTAGGTGACTCGGGAGTGGAGTAGGGCAAGGAAGGTGTCCTTATGGCGAACCACTATAAATAACTTGTGTCGTAGTGATGTGCTTCTTACTCTTTATCTTTCATTACACGTTTATATATCTATCTATCAACGTCCAACATAAACAACCAAATAGATTGACATAAGTCGATCTAAATATTTAAAAGGAAGTTTTAAATTGGTAAAACTATTCAACCCCCTTCTAGTTTTCCACACATGGTTCCTTTTCCTTGATCGGTGTTGATTTCATAACTCATCGTCAGTAACTGTAATCTTGCGATCGCCTTCTTGCTTGTATATTATGCCATGCTCGTTGTTCCTTTGATATATCGGATTACTTGTTTTACCGCTTTGGTGATGATCCTTGGTCTTGCATGAATCTCCGAGTAGTCCGGTGAGTAACTAAGATCCGGTCTTGTATGCGTAGTACACGAGACTTCGATTAAGCTTCTGTAATAAGTTGCGTCAACTGAGTTCCCATATTCCGCCTTGACCAACTTAGTACCGGTATCCATAGGTATCTTCGTATCATTGCTGTCTGCCATACTTGTTTCCTTCAAGATCTTGGTAATATATCATGTTTGCTTGATTGTAATCTCTCCTCCTGTATGTGTGACTTCTATCCCAAGATAATAAGCTAACAATCCTAAGTCGCTCATTTCAAATATGTCCTTCATCTGGGATTTGAATTCTTCGATTTCCTTCTTTGGAGTGCCTGTGATTATCATATCATCTACGTAGACTCCAACTATAAGTGTAGAATTCTTGTTTCACTTTGTATAAACTGCTTGTTCGAGATTACATTTCTTAAAGTCTAAGAACTTTAATGTTTGATCAAGCTTCACATTCCAAGCTCTCGGTGCTTTCCTTAAGCCATATAAAGCTTTAGTAAGCTTATAAACTTTTCCTGAGTTTTCTTGTTGAATAAATCCTTCAGGTTTTGTAACGTAGACTTCTTCCTTTAAATCTCCATGTAAAAATTCCGATTTTACATCTAAATGATGTACTTGCCATCCGTGATATGCCGCTAATGCTAATATCAACCGAACTATCTCTATCCGAGTAACCGGTGCAAATACTTCATCGAAGTCTATTCCTTGTTCTTGTACATAACCTTTTTCCACTAACCGTGCTTTGTACTTGATGATATTTCCTTTTGCATCCCTCTTGCTCTTGTAAACCCATTTGAGTCCTATTGCCTTTTGATTTTCTGGCAATGTAGTAAGAGTCCATGTATTATTTTTGTTGATTGAATCCAATTCAATCTCCATGGCCTCAATCCATTTCTCATCATTGATGCTTCCTTGTAATTACGGGTTCTTCTTACGTAAATAACAAACTTTGTGGTTCAACTCTACGTGCATACTTGTATATTTCATCATATCTCTATATTCACGTCACGGTGTATCATCAAATCTATCTCTTGAGTTCTCTACAAAACTAGTAGTAGCTTCTTCTTCCTCTTACGAGTGTGGGTCGTAATTATATGTCGGTGGTGTGATTGGTGGCCCGGATCGAGTCGATCTTGTTCATGATACGTGTTGTCATCGTTTTAGTGTTGGTGGTGTAAGGTTTTCATTGTCAACTCCTTCAACCACAAAACTAGCCCAAAATGTGTCATGTGTGCTCGTATCCTCTTCATCTTTGTTCCAATCCCACGGTTTTGTTTCCATAAACTTTACGTCCCTACTAACATGTTTCTTCTTGGCTATTGGATCATATAACCTACATGCTTTTGTTCCTTCCTCTACTCCTAAGTAAATCAATGGTATGCTTCTGTCATCCAGCTTCTTTAAGTGATGTATCGTTATCTTTGCATAAGTTGTGCATCCGAATATTCTTAGGTTTTCCAGATTTGGTTTTCTGTTGTAGAGTGCCTCGTATGGAGTTTTATCTATCAGGGCCCTCGTAGGTACCCTATTGAGTATGTATATAGCATGTTTAACTGCTTCCGCCCAAAAAGTTAAGGGTAACTTCATTGCTTTCATCATACTCCTTGTAGTTGATAACACTGTCCTATTCCTTCTCTCCACTACTCCATTCTGTTGTGGGGAGTACGGTGTTGTCAACTGTCGTGCTATTCCGTTTTCCTTACAATACCTTGTGAATTCATTTGATGTGAATGTTAGTGCAAATATTACGATATTTAATCTATACATTCTCATTTGTTTTGTTGATGACAAACATGTAACTTGTAATACATAACGTAAAATGTATAAGTTACTTGTAATTATATTTTGTCTCAACATACTCTCAACACCTCTCGACGACTCAAGTCCTTGTATGCTACAACACAGGTTCGTACATGTTTGTTATGTTGCGTTATGATCAAACCCCTAACAAACCATTAAACATGTTTAGTTAAATAGTTTATAAAACACTTAAGTAAACATAAGTAAATGTGTTGGGTAAAACCCATGACCCAAGAAACATACCCATTTGACTAGATGCATTGCATCTATTAGATACATTGTATCTAATGAAATACCCATGGACCAACCAATGACCCATTACCCAAAACCCATGGGCAAAAGGGAGCGTCCTACGGATCCCTCAAAGTTCCCACGGATCCCTGGAATTACAAGGGCCGGATCCCTCAAAAAGGGATCCTTCGGGCAGAAACATGGTTTGGCCTTTTTGCCTATAAATAGCAATCCACTTCTTACCATTTCTTCACACCTTCACACATAGTTTCTCTCCACCATTTCTAGGATATTTAGATCATTAGGAAACATGTAAACCACCCTCATCTCATATGATCATAATGCTTCTAACTCTCATTTGTTGTAAGCATACTCCCAAAGTGATCCTCCAAAGCAAGCTTAGAGATCTTGCTTCCTTACCTACTGAATTGATCACCCATCACAAGATACAAGCACATGAAGATCTTCTACAACAAACTTGGGAAACTTGTCATCTTCATTCATAGAAGACTAATTACATCATGCTTTGTGTCCTTGATGTTTAGATTAGGATTTCATATCCATTAGATACATTGTCTTGGATATTGTCTAGTATCATATTCTTGTATCTATGACTAGACTAGATGGTTTATATGTTTGTGCCATAAAACACAAGGTTTGTTATGTTGGGCCACAAAACATAACGGGTACCATAGATGTGTTATATATCTATGACTAGACTAGTGTTTGTGCCATAAAACACAAGGTTTGTTATGTTGGGCTACAAAACATAACGGGTGTCATAGATGTGTCATAGACATATGTGAAAAATGTCTAAAGGGTCAAGACGAAGACATTGGTAAAGGGTGTCGACCGTCCATATTGAAAGAACTAGTGAAGGGTGCTTAGAAGTCAAGGTCAAAGGCATTAGTGAAAGGTGCCTAAGATGTACATTCGATATGGTGTGATTCGATGTACAAGATAGATTAGTATTGAGTCACAAGGATATTGTCATCCTTGTTGATATTTTCATAAGGAGTAGATCTCCCTTGGGGTTAGTCGTTGGTGTAGTATTGGGCAGTAGTTCCTCCTTTGTAATGGAACTCGGTATCTAGCCTAGTACCGGATAAAGGGTAGGCAACGTTGTGATAGGTTTGGTTCTACCTCGTGGTTTGTTATGTTGGGCTACAAAACATAACGGGTGTCATAGATGTGTCATAGACATATGTGAAAAATGTCTAAAGGGTCAAGACGAAGACATTGGTAAAGGGTGTCGACCGTCCATATTGAAAGAACTAGTGAAGGGTGCTTAGAAGTCAAGGTCAAAGGCATTAGTGAAAGGTGCCTAAGATGTACATTCGATATGGTGTGATTCGATGTACAAGATAGATTAGTATTGAGTCACAAGGATATTGTCATCCTTGTTGATATTTTCATAAGGAGTAGATCTCCCTTGGGGTTAGTCGTTGGTGTAGTATTGGGCAGTAGTTCCTCCTTTGTAATGGAACTCGGTATCTAGCCTAGTACCGGATAAAGGGTAGGCAACGTTGTGATAGGTTTGGTTCTACCTCGTGGAAGAACTCGGTATTTAGCTTAGTACCGGAAAAAGTGTAAGCGACGTTGTGTAAGGTTTTTTACGCCGAGAATGGAGTTTGTTGATCTAGTAAAGCAACTCTCGAGTAGGTGACTCGGGGAGTAGAGTACGGCAAGGAAGGTGTCCTTGTAGCCGAACCACTATAAATCCTCATGTTGGTTTATCTATCCTTTTACTTATCGCTTTACTTTTTGCATTACATTGTTTATTGTCTATGTAGTTGATGTCTATGTTTGTGATGCATACTTGGTCTTTCATATAGTCACAAACTATATTTAACACTTTACATATTATGACACGCTTGATCAAGAAAAAGTAACCGGACTAATAATGGTGAAACTTGATTTATAATGAACCATTAATCTTGCGGAATCTTATGTGATGTCAAGGGGTTGGCCTTACATGCCGTAATGCGTTAAATACATCCTCGCGTTGAGATTAGCAAATGCAATGGCTATATTTGATACAAAAGTTTTAAGTTTGAAATGGAAACGTATTCACCCTCCCCCTCTACGTTTTTACAGTGAATTCACCACCTCTATCCGTTCTTAGCATCCTTATTTTCAATTTTATTTCCATTTCTATCTTCTGTCTAAATTCCTTGAATGTACTAAATGCCTCATCTTTCGATGTCAGAAAGTAGGCCCACATAGAACGTGTACAATCGTCCACTAACAAGAAAATGAGTTTCTTGCCTGAGTGTGTTGCTGGACTTATAGGACCGCAAAGGTCTCCATATACTAAGTCCAACGGGTTCTTTGATCCAAATTTAGCTTGGTTTGGAAATGGTGTTCTACCGTGTTTTCCTAATAAACATGCATCACAAATCGCCTTTGCATGATTTATCCTTGGAATTCCTTCTACTAGACCTTTCCTAGTCATCTTGTTAATATCGTCAAAGTTCATATGACCTAATCTAGCATGCCATAACCATTCTTGGTTATCTATATTTGCTAAGAGACATATAGGTGCTTCTATCTGTAACTGAATTTTGTAGAGTCGATTCTTAGATCTTTCTACTTTAATCAATAACTTCTTATTCTTATCATACAAAGTCAACTTGTTTCCGTCCATAATGATCTTACAACCAATTTCCGTAAGTTGTCCTAGAATAAGTATGTTGCTCTTGAGGTTTGGTATGTAGTATACTTCCGATACTACTTTCTGTTCCTGGTTCTTACAACCTAATAGTATAGACCCTCTACCCATTATCTATACATACGATCCATCTCCAAAACGTACTCGTCCTGTTACGCTTTCATCAATATCCCTAAAATGACTCTTTATTCCCGTCATATGGTTACTTGCACCATTATCTAAATACCATATGCTTGCGTCCGCTGTAGCAAATTTCTTTGGTTGAATTTGTTCTTCATTCAACAATACTTCCTTGTGTTCATGATAAGGTTTTAAAAGGTACCATTTTGAGGGGTCGTTTAAGTCCTTATTTGATCACTTTTGTATCCGTTATTGCTTAATATCGCTCCTTTTCACTTTTTAGGTCTCGTGAAGGCAAAATCTGGAATGGCACTTATTTGGACCGGAAGGCGCGAATATAAGAAGAAAATGGCCAAAGTCGAAATCAAGGCACTCACAGTTCTTTGAAGTTAGAAGGCGACGGCGCCAGCGCTATTGGTGGCGCCGTCCCAAAATTATTGTGACGGACGTAACTCAAAACTCAGATTTTCAAGAGACGGTGTCTAGTGGTGAAAGAGTAGGTCGTCGCTACTCGGGCACGCCTAGATGCAATCCGACGACGACGCCGGTCAAGAGGACGGCCACACGGACATAAGGTGACGCCGTCGCAAGGTTAACGTGGCCAAGACGAAACCCTAATGGCGGCGACACGACGGCGTCACTAAACATAAGGTGACGCCGTCGCAATTGTAATCTTATATATAGAATCCGAATTTTTCGGTCTTTGTGTGGAGAGTCTTTGGAGTAAAACCTAAAACCGAACCTAAGGTGTCTTGTACAGATTTTAGGGTTTTAACCCTATCTTACATCAAGATAAGTCTTTGATTCATTAATTCAATTATGTCTTTGATTATTTGTGTGTATGCTTGCATGTTCTCCATGTCCGGCTAATTTATTTGTGTGTTTGCTTAGGAAGTATGAAACTTAATTATTGAATATTGATTGGTTGTTTCTCATCTTAGTTGATTTATGATCTAGTAATGCGATAGGTCATCCGTTGTGCACTTAATGCTTGATTCATCTTTGTGAACCTTAGAGTATAATTACCTGAGTGATTGTAGGCTAAACCATCCGAAGAGCGCCTTAGAGTAGGAGTCTATAATCTCTAGTGGGTTTGTAGACAAGACCCTTTGGTAAGTTCAAAGAGTTAGGGAGAAACACATACCCTACAACTTTAGACACACAACGCAACTAGGAATAAGACGTGACACTCAACCATCAATAGGAGATAATTAAGGAGTAATACAAACTAAGTAAACACATCTTTAAACTATCATACGAGCACACATTAATTAGACATAGACTCCCACAACCTTAGTTTAGATAATTAGATAATAGTAGAGTAATCGGTAGAAATACCAACCCCCAAATCCAATACCGAGATTCGTACCTTTCCATTTTCATAAAATATAAAAGATAAAAATAATCTTCCTCAACCTTAACCTTAGCGTAGTAACTCCTACTAGCATTCCTATTCCCTAGAGAACGATATCAATACCCGTGGCTTACCCTAATTACTACACTACAACGATTAGGTTCATCGCCTAGGGTGTTATAAAACTTGCTCAAGAAAAGGAAGTTCCTTTGACCCCGAACGACGCGTGTAGCGTTATCAAGTTTTAGGCGCGTTGCGGGAATAGAATAGCTAGTTAGTAGTCCACCTCGCTTAGGTTTCTTTGCTTGATTCCTATCAAGTAAATTTTTCTTATTTTTAGATTTCTCTTAGTCTATCCCCTTCTTCGTAACCTTTGTTCAGAACCCCATCACTTTTCATCATGGAAGGTGATAACCCACTACCATTCATCAACATACCACCAAATGACCCGCCAAGAGCCCGTACTCTTGGTGAATACTCAAGACCAAGCCACTTAGGCTATAGGAACACCATTGAGCTTCCCGACCAAGCCCAAACTACGGCCCTGCGATCCGACACCATCCGGTTGGTGCAAACGGATGTGCATTCCATGGACTTCGCTCCAAAGATCCAAATCAAGATCCGAGGGATTTCTCAAAATCGTCGATTCCATCGACCTTGATGCTACTACTGGGAGACCACGCACTGCGCCTCTTCCAATTCTCTCTACGGGACCAAGCTAGTAATTGGCTTGAGCGACTTCCCACGGCTCCATCTCAAGTTGGGATGATCTTACTTCGCTTCCTTGCTCACTTTTTCCCACCGGGAGAACCACTAAGCTTAGGAATGACATCTTGATGTTCCAACAACGTCAAGGTGAATCTCTCTACGAAGCATGGACCCGATTCAAGGACTTACTTCATAAAGTCCTCATCACGGCATTGATCTTTGGCTCCAAGTCCAAATCTTTTATGATCATGTCAACTTTCCCACTAAGCGATCCATTGACCAAGCGGCGGTGGAAAACTTAGTGATCTCACCGCAGAAGAATCATGGGAAATAATAGAGGACCTCGCCTCTATGACAACGAAAGTTGGGATGACCCCGTGAGCGCCCAAACCGTCAAGGCAATCTCCTTGCCTCCTCCCGATCCGTGGATGATCGAACTTGAAGATCAAGTTAAATTCCTCATGAGCTCCTACAAAATCCTAAGTCCTCACGACAAGTGAATCAAATCACTCTACCTTGTGAGTTATGCAAGGTGGTCCCCATGACACTCGTGATTGCACAAGGCTCTCCGAACAAGCTTTGCGGACTACGCCTCCATACGTCTCGACGGAGCGGGAGAGAAGTGGTACACTTTCAAACCCGAACAAAACAACTTAGGAAACTCATACAACCCCTCATGGAGAAATCACCCTAATCTTAAGTGGAACCAAAACTCAAGCTCACCCCAAAGCGCATCTAGTTCGCCTAATAGGTTCAATTCTTCTAATACCGGGCACCCTACTAATCTTGAGGCAATTGCATCTAGATTTTGTCATCTCAAGAAACTCGATTGAATAAGCTTGAAGCCGATTTTAAGCAAAAACAAAGCGAGATGACAACCAAGCTTGATGCCCTCTTAAAAGCCTTCAATGAGCGGGAAGTTGGAGCACTCCCAAGTGATACCATAAAGAACCCAAAGTGAATTCGATTGCATCGACTTCATGTTCTCGCTCACCATGGGAGAATGCACATCCATGCCCTCTCATCCAACGATTCACTCGGTAAATGCTATCAAAAGGGTTCCAAGCCATCCAAGAGATACCAAGGCCCGGCACCTTTGGAAAAGCCTACTCTTGAGAAACCCGTCGACCAAGAATCCAAACCTAGTTTAGAGGAGGAGTACAAGGAACCCATCAAGAAAACCGATTCTTGAAGTCTTAGCTCATGCACCTTATTATAATGCTTTAAAAGAAAATATGAGTTAGAACTTAGGCTTGGAAAACATGGGTCCGCCTTTGTGCGAAACAACTTACCTAAGAAGTTAGACGATCCCGGGCTATTCACCCTTCCGTGTAGACTTGGGACTTCCAAGCCACTCGATGCTCTAGCCGATTTAGGATCATGCATCAATCTCGTTCCGTTGTCCCTTCATAGAAGCCTCAACCTAGGTAAAATTGAACCAACGGAAACTATCTTAGGACTAGCGGACGGTAGTATAGCACGTCCGGTAGGAATAATAAAGGACATGGTAGTACATGTTGGAGAGTTGACTCTTTTGGCCGACTCTCATGTACTAGACATGAATAAGGACCCGACATGCCCATTACTAGTTGGAAGAGGATTTTTAGCTACCGCTAGTGCCATCATCGATTGTAAGATGTCCAAAATAGTGGTAGGAGAGGGAGTGCTAGATCCGCTTACGATGTTAAAAGCATACATACTATAAGGATGAGGAAATCCCACAAGAGATAGGGTTGGATAGAGAGCCTTCTCGATATGGACCTTGGATTGATAAGAACATCATAGGCCCCAAAGGCCTTTTTACCTAGATAAGGCCTTTGCTAGTGCAAGAACTTTCCAAGAACAAGAAATGGCTAGGGACATTGAAGTGAACCCGCTCGAGGACGCCTTAGTATTTAGGAAGATGACCGAGTTCTTGGGAGCTTGCCCGTTAACCTTGTCATGAATAAGTGGATAGTTGAGAACCGAACACATGTGGAATTGGAATAGACCGCCTAGTGATGGTAATGGAAGGTGGCACATTAGGATACAAATCTATGATCCCGATGGTGAGATGTTTGAAAAGGCGATTTAATCGAACGTACTACTAGGAACTTGAATGATAAGTTTGATCCTTACGACATTGTTGAGGATAGACTTACGTATATCGATGCGTAGGAGCACGACTATGAGTCTAGCTACAAGACTCTTAAATAAAGAAAAGCGCCGTGGAGGCAACCCATGCTTAATTGTTTGCTTGTTAGTGTCATATATCTTTTATTAATTGTTTATCCTCATGTTTAAATTTGTGAAAATGCTTTATTTTGTTTTTAACCTCGCCTTAATTGCATATAAAGGTATTTTACATAAGGGATAAGTGTAGGGAGGATTACACACGCTTTCAAAAGAAACGTAAACATGAGAATAACAATTAATTAAAAGATATTTATGTTTGTTTGTTCGAGTCAAATGCTTGTATCGAGTCATAATGGATGTTTTGCGTAAATTTTTCCAGATTCTAAAGATGTAAATTTTCCGAAATTTTTCCGTAAAATCGCAGACCGCTTTTTGTCGGGATAACCGACGGCGTCAGATTGCAACCGACGGCGTCAGAAGGAGTAAAACATCGATTACTTTTTCTCGTTTTCGAGCTACTTATAAATTTTTGGAATTTTTCGGTCTTAATTTTCTTAGAAATTCAGTAAACATCCATTCCACAAGCATTATATCTTAGTTTAAATCGAGTCTTATATATATTATTACCGCCGATTTTACGCGAAGGTTTCGTTTGTTCTCTTCAAGTGTGCGAGTTTAGTTTGTCAAGAAGAAGTTACATAAGATTGGAAGGAGCTTTTCACGCAATAATTCTTCTTGGAAAAGAGTTTAACCACCACTTTACACGGATCCTACCGAGCTAATCGGGGAGTATTAGTTTCTTCGCTTTAATTACCTTCCATTATCATAACTTTGATACTTCGGGAACATTGGGGACAATGTTCGGTTTAAGTGTAGGAGGGAAAATAAACGGAACTTTGAAACTATGCTTATCCTTGATTATTTGTTTCGTCAATTGTGATTGTGTAATAAACCATGAGAAAATGTCGGTTAGGGTAATTTTGGCACCAAATTTAAAATTTTAATGACATATAGGAGTGGGCCATTAGTCTTAACAAAAGCGTCTCACGGATAGGAAGTTGCATGACTAGCACAAAACTCTTACCACCCAAATTCCACCCAAAATGTGAGGATCGCCTTAGATTAGTAGGAATTAAAGCATTCATCTTTAATGCTTAGAGTGTGAACCGGTAGTATAATAGATTCTAGAACTTGTTTTGTGATGCATTCCGAGATCGCAAGTGAGGCTACACTTGTGTAGTTAGGAATAACTAAATGATAAGAGGCATTAGGATAACCCTTGTTTGATACACGTAATATAATTACTTCTTCCATATTGGTTGAGTAATTCCCCACACCCTTTGCGTTGTACTCATCTTTAGTACACGATACCCCTAGTTAACCCCTCGAGCCTATCCTTTTCGCGGTTCTTGTGATATTTCGGTTTTCCGAATATCAATGAAGAGCATTGTTTACACCCCACCCCAAATATACACCCAAATCGCCTTAGCCTACCCCTTATGCACTCACTTTTAGTGCAAATGTTTGTTATCACCCTAAACCCTTAGTTCAATTATCTAGTTGCTTGCATAAGTTGCTAAGTCGAGTCATATCCTTTGTATACGCTTTGGGATGATTGGGATTCATGGGAAAAGTTAAAGTTTATGAAATGACGGAAGGAACGTTAAATTCAAATTCCTTTGTTTGCGTAATAATGTACCCCAAGTGTTTTAATCTTTTCAAATCGGGTCAAATTAGTGTTAGAGTAATAAAACTCAAGTGTAGGGATGTGCTCATAAATCCCTAGTATTTTGATGTTATCGTAGAGGATGGTAGAGTAAAAGTGTATGATAAAAAAAAAAAAAAAAAAAAAAAAAAAATAGAGTGTAAAAAAAAAAAAAAAAAAAAAAAAAACAACATACGGGCTACCATCCTACATCTATCTTTAAATTTATGTTTGTTTATTTCATTATCTAAAGTTTAGAGTGTCGAGTCTTGGCTTAGCAACGCCATTCTTCATATGCATTTAACATAGAGATTTTGACTTGCCACCACTAAATAGCCTATCCCACCAAACCCTTGTTTCCCTACCGTAAGCCTAACATTACAACCCTTTAAAAGACCTCTTTGATAGTCTTTCCTAGGTGCTTACGCCAAAGCGATGGAGGTTTGATCTATTCTCAAGCCTATGGTAATCTATGTACTAGGACCGGTTAATGAGTGTTTATCTTCCATTTCCTATTTTGTTATGTTTCATATATACACCGAGAGATGTGAGTATCCAAACACCCCATGTGAGGTGCTAGTATGTAATTCCGTGCTTGTTATGACTTTTATGGGCTTATATGTGTTGTGGACCGTTTTGAATTAATGCTTCATGACCCCTAACTTATAAATTAATTGGCAAAAAGCACATTTGCTTGAGGACAAGCAAATAACAAGTGTAGGGATATTTGATAAGGTTTTAAAAGGTACCATTTTGAGGGTCGTTTAAGTCCTTATTTGATCACTTTTGTATCCGTTATTGCTTAATATCGCTCCTTTTCACTTTTAGGTCTCGTGAAGGCAAAATGCTGGAATGGCACTTATTTGACGGAAAGGCGAATATATGAAGAAAATGGCCAAAGTCGAAATCAAGGCACTCACAGATTCTCGGAAGTTAGAAGGCGACGGCGCCAGCGCTATTGGTGACGCCGTCCCAAAATTATTGTGACGGACGAACTCAAAACTCAGATTTTCAAGAGACGGCGTCTAGTGGTGAAAGAGTAGGCCGTCGCTACTCGCACGGCCTAGATGCAATCCGCACGACGCCGGTCGAAGAGGACGGCGTCACGGACATAAGGTGACGTCGTCGCAAGGTTAACGTGGCCAAGACGAAACCCTAATGGCGGCGACACGACGGCGTCACTAAACATAAGGTGGCGCCGTCGCAATTGTAATCTTATATATAGAATCAATTTTTCGCCTTTGTGTGGAGAGTCTTTGGAGTAAAAATATAAAACCGAACCTAAGGTGTCTTGTACAAGATTTTAGGGTTTTAACCCTATCTTACATCAAGATAAGTCTTTGCTTCATTAATTCAATTATGTCTTTGATTATTTGTGTGTATGCTTGCATGTTCTCCATGTCCCGCTAATTTATTTGTGTGTTTGCTTAGGAAGTATGAAACTTAATTATTGAATATTGATTGGTTGTTTCTCATCTTAGTTGATTTATGATCTAGTAATGCGATAGGTCATCCGTTGTGCACTTAATGCTTGATTCATCTTTGTGAACCTTAGAGTATAATTACCGAGTGATTGTAGGCTAAACCATCCAAGAGCGCCTTAGAGTAGGAGTCTATAATCTCTAGTGGGTTTGTAGACAAGACCTTTGGTAAGTTCAAAGAGTTGGGAGAAACACATACCCTACAACTTTAGACACACAACGCAACTAGGAATAAGACGTGACACTCAACCATCAATAGGAGATAATTAAGGAGTAATACAAACTAAGTAAACACATCTTTAAACTATCATACGAGCACACATTAATTAGACATAGACTCCCACAACCTTAGTTTAGATAATTAGATAATAGTAGAGTAATCGGTAGAAATACCAACCCCCAAATCCAATACCGAGATTCGTACCTTTCCATTTTCATAAAATATAAAAGATAAAAATAATCTTCCTCAACCTTAACCTTAGCGTAGTAACTCCCTACTAGCATTCCTATTCCCCAGAGAACGATATCAATACCCGTAAACTTACCCTAATTACTACACTACAACGATTAGGTTCACCGCCTAGGGTGTTATAAAACTTGCTCAAGAAAAGGAAGTTCCTTTGACCCCGAACGACGCGTGTGGCGTTATCGCCTCGGCCAGTGCATAGTCATTAGTAGTGATGGTTCATCGTCTTCTAAGATAAGGTTTGATTGTTCCTGAGTTGCTGGTTTTCCTCTACAATTCCTTTTAAGATGTCCAATTTTATGACACCTGTAGCATTTTACCTTACTCACATCCCACTCGTCTTTATTCTTATCCGAACTATCTTTATAACTAGAGTTCCCTCCTTGTGAGTTATTTCTATTTCTATTATTCTGCCAGTTCCCTCGTGAGAAATTTGATTTCCCTCCACGTTTGTAAAAACGTTTCCTATTTCCTGAGTGTTCGCCATGTGCGAATAATAGGTTTTCCTGGCTTTCTACTTGTCCTCCCTTCCGGAGTTTTATCCTTTCCTCAAATGCCTTGAGTCTTCCAATGATCTCATCTAAAGTGATGTCGTCGAGATCAGTTGTTTGTTCTATGGATGATACTACCGAATGAACCTATCCGGTGTGAGTCTAATAGTTTTGAACTAAAAGTGATTCATCCAAAGTTTTCCTAATTCTTTTGCCTTCGTGGCATAGCCGCTTAGTTTAGCCGCAAATGCATCCACCGCCTCATCTTCTTTCATTTGAAGTGAGTTAAACCCAATCATCAATGATTGTAACCGTGCTTCTCGCACTCTATCTTCTCAACGTGTCTTTTCTTTAGCGAATCCCACAAATCCTTAGCCGTCTTACAACCCGCTACTTGTAAGATCACATCTTCTGTCAACGCTTGATATAGGAAGGCAGTCGTTGCCTTATCCTTCTTATCATCAACTTGTGTATCTATCTTTGGTTCTATTGCTTCCCATAAGCCATGTGCCTTTAGTATAACCTTAATTTGTATAGCCCAAACTGTGTAGTTTGTGGTTTTCAACTTAGGGCATTGATATTGTGCAATAGGTGTTACGGGTTTTGTTGTAGTTGATGTGCTTGCTAAATCGTCGACAATCATTTTGAAAGTGCTTAGTATTTTCACTTTCTAATTTAATGGGATTTATCCTTCCTAGTGTGGTTTCTATAAAAATATGGGAATATCTAATCTTCCGGGAATCCTAGTAATACGGGATCAATAAATAGTTTTCGGGATATCCTAATAGTATGAAATAAAAATATTCTATACTATTCTAATAAATGAAATCCAGAAAGAGTTTGACTTGTGACCTCGTAGATGCGATGAATACTAGTGTATTCTCTTTGGTTTCGTTAGTAAGAATTGTTTACCAACGTTCCCTTTGGTTCCCCTTTTCTTTGTCTCGTTGTAACCGTTGATGTTCTTCCTTGTTCGAATTTTTGTACCCTCGAATTGAAAGTCACAAAGTTTATTTTTAATTTCTTTCACAAATGGTTTTGGCCTCCTTTTGCTTTGACCCAAAACAAACTGTCTCGACCTTTTGTAAGAGTTCGAATGAATTGTCATTGTGTCAAAATGTTTCTTCCCAACGAGCCCCAAACAAAATTTCTATTCGAATTGATTTTTGTCGAAAGAAATGTTTTGTTTTTTTTTTGTTCCTCCACACTACACACATCTACTTTCTTTTCCCTTGTACGTTATTGATGTCTATATTCCGAAATCAACTTCCCACGTACAAAAAATGGTACCGAGATGGTAACCAAATCTCCGAAACAAATACAAGTTTTGCTTCTGATCTTCTTCACGTCGTTGTTTTCTTTGTGTCACCCGACACTACTCTACACAAACTTGAGTACTCCTTCTTCTTATCACGTACGTATTTCCTTCCACAACAACGTTTTCCCGCGTGTTTCCCGCGTATTCTTCTACTTTGAGTTTGAGTATAACCGGTTTTCTCAAAGTATTTGCCCACTCGCTCTCTATCCCGAACAAAGTGTATGAATTCCTTCCTTCCCTATGTTGTCGCCAACAAGGTTTCTCCACCAATGTGTTTGGTGTAAACGCTTGCAATCCCCTACGTAAACGATCATGCACTATCTTCTACGCATGCTTATTCACGTTTGTTTCTCTAAGAAGTAGAGAGAAAACAAAACTTGTTAAAAAACAAAATTCCTTTCGTATGGAAAAAATGTTTGCTGCGTATGAAAACAAAATGTTTTCTGCGTATTCTCCTTGGGTTCTTCTTATGCGTATAGTATCTTGGTAACCAAAAACGAAGTGTTGATCCTATGCTCTTGAGGCCAATTGTTGTCCCAAACTCTAGATCAATATATGTAGATTGCGAATGTAAAGTAATATGAATAAGTAAATTGTCTATTAACTTCTAATAAGATTCGATACATGCATATATATAAGATTCTAGTCGGTATGATCTAACCGATGTAACGGTTGGTTCTTGTAACCGTTTTTCCTAACTGTTTTGTAACCGTTTTATGGTTACAAAGTTTCTACTTGACGTGTTTGGTCCTTCGTCTAACAATAATTACATAAGAAGCAATAAGAGTAAGATTATCGGTTCACAGCGACGGTGTTTACGACCAGAAGTGATGGTGATGTTGGCGGCCGGAGATAGTGGTGATGGTTGAGGAAGATGACGAAGGGCATTTAAGTCTTTCATGAATAAAAGAGTCAAAGATTATGTAAAATGAACCTGTAAAAAATGTTAAGATCAATGAGAATAAAAATAGTAGGAGCAGTTATCTCGAATAGTATATAGAGTAAGGTTTACCATTGTTGGAAACTACTAAAAAACTTGAAATCGTCTAGAACTTGAATCGTCTAAATCACATGTTCGTTATTCAAATTGAATAGTCCAATCAAAGTACACCAAAAAAAATAAAACAAAAAATAACACCATTTTAATGCTTTCCACATTTGTTTAATACAGTAATGATGAAAAATGGTGAAGCGTATAGCTTGGCCATGAGAGGCTGCTATAGTGGTACGCACACTGTTAAAAGAACTGCACCTTTTTCTCATTTTCAGAATTGTTAATAATTTAAAGTAAATATGCTTTAATATTGAACTTTTGTAGGCAACTGATGTTTTGTATTCACCAAATCTAGACGGGATTGAGGAAGTGATTATTTAAAGGGAGGTGATACTCACACCACATTTTTTTATGAATGCATCACAAATTGTGCATTCAGGTTTGTACCGCATAACATCTTGTAATGCATGATTATGATCGTTAATCAAAAACGCATGAAGATCAATTTTCTTATTTAAACCTAATCTAGAAAAAAGTCAAACCTATGGTGGTTTGACTTCAATATATAACTTTTAAGAGCCTTTGTCAATTTACACGCCAAGACACTGTAACAAAGGTCGAGACCTAGACTAGGTGCAAATGCAATACTGTAATCAAGAATTATCTAACTCAAGTTGGATAACTAATTAAGTTTAAAGCCATTTAATTAAACGATTTTAACATGTTAACTTGGTGATCATAAGGTTTTAAAGATTGATATTATATAAATTTATATTCATTTTGTTTGTTTAATTTTTTCATTAAGTCATGTTGATTAACAAATGACTTAATGTGCAAGACCTCACTTTTATCACTTATTATTTTAAGTCATTTATTTTGATTAAGTGAAAAACAAACAACTTTTTGTATGACTTAATAAATTAAGTTTTTTCATATTAAGTCAATTAAGTTGCATTCAAACAGCACCTAATACTACATTTAAACCACCAAAATAAGTTTTTAAGTTACTATTTTAATTAGTTTCACACGAATTACAACATACCTAAACAAAATTGATATATGGATTGTGTTTGTTTGGTTCGTTTTTGATGCTTTTGGTTTGTTATAATATAATCATACAACAAGAACTAGAGTAGATGACTATAAAAACCATTTACATTCCGATCAAAACCACCATGCTCCTAGTAAATGAAACAAGTCATATGGTTCTTTTGAGAGCTTATTTTATTTATATTGGCTAAACGGAGACATTTCAAACATAAGAATGTTCAAGTAACTCTAGAATGATTCTGTAAGTGATTCAAAGTTGTGTTCAACTTCCTAACTTCCAACAATAACAAACTTCCAGAAACTGGGTCATGTAAAAATTTCAAACTAAGGAGTACGTTGTAGCAAAACAACGTCCGCATACTTCAATATCATTTGAGCTGAATTTTGATTTTAAAAAATTGAATATGGTGATCATGCTTTTTGGTTACATGTTTCCTTATGTAGTCTCTAAATGCGAGTTAAACAATGTACGCCCGCATCTAGGAATGGTTGAGCGTCGAAAATATAAGCTTAACTAGGTAATGTACCTATATTTAGAGTCATTAATTAGAAGCAATATCAAGAACATCAAAATAACATGCATTTATATACGCCAAAATTGGTATAGAATGTCAACGGAGATGGTGTATCTGGTAGCTTCTCGAGATCCAAGACCATGGATTGCCAATAAAGATTTCACGTTTTACTACGTTTAGAGATATGACAGTATGATGCATAATATATGCATACATAGTTGTTAGCATGGAATGGATACCCATACAGTTCAACAGAAGAAACGTAATGCCACTGCACCATTAAGTTCTTCATCTAGAACCAAAACTGTTGAAATATATAAGTGTGACAAGCCCATGTTTGACTGGTTAAGTCAAAGGGCTTGTTGTGTCATTATTGTAACACCCCAACCCGATAAGGGTAGAAGTATCACAGTATGATGTCATATCAGAACATACATAATGAACATAAATCAAACAGCGGAAGCCTTATAATAAATCCCGAAAGAATTCAAGTCAACAAGACTTATCAATACATAAATACAAAAGGAAAACTTCGAAATGGAAATATAATAACAAAATCAAATGAAGTCTAAGATGACTAGGCATGGTATCTATATCAACTCATCTCTCAACCCCAAACAATCCCCACTCTTAGCTTATGTACCGCCGCAGAAAAGAAATGCGGTGAACTTAAAAGCCCAAAGAGCAGATATAACGATACAATAATAATAAACCGAATCGAGAACAAACTAAGGAAGTCACCAATAAATACGGTATATCAAGGGAACAGTAGGTAAATGAAACATAGGAAAAGGGGTCATTATCCACCACGAGCCAACAAAACAAATCAAATCAAATCATATATCCATAGTAGCTTTGTAGTAACCAATAGTAACCATAGCGATATATAATGTACATGGAGTGATCAGCTCCAGTTGTGAAGACGCCAGACAGCATACCTACATCATTCACCGACAAATCATAACATATCGATAATGTAACAAATCTAGGATGCATCCATACGCCCAGAGACAAATAGTGGCCATACAATATCCAAAGCGCATAATCGACAATGTAGGGACGGTGTAACGCCACTCGTCACACACTAGAGTCATGCCATTGGTGCATCAATGACACGGACATGGAACCCCCATGCCTAGTGATAGCTCGGGTCTCAAACTGACAGGTCAAGGCAAGGTTTTATCATAGGTTCAAAAGTCAAAGGTTCATATCAAAGTTCATAGCAAAGGTTCATAATCAAAGGTGCATATCAAAGGTTCATAATCAGAAGGTTCATATTAGCGGTTCACATTAAACAGTTTACATAGGAGCTTCAATCAAAGGGAGCATAGCAAAGTTATAGGGAAACCTTAATAAAAAGGCTCAGAGCAAAGGATAACAGTTCAAAACCAATATCGAAAGATGTAAACGAATCATGAGAAACCCCTACTGAAAAGGGATAGAATATATGTACCTTATTCGAAGCAAATCAACAATGAAAGCAAAATCAAGAAATGAGATCAACCCCGTCGCCCGGATCCTATATGAATTAGATAACGTTCCATAAGAATCAGATTATTCGTTTTAGACGGCTTTCCATTTTTAGCAGGTTCCCACTTTTAGTAATCTTTTTATTTTAAGTAACTTTCTAATTTTAGGTAACTTTCTATTTTAGACAGGTTTCCATATTTAGTAAGTTTAGCCATTTCGGATGCATTTTAAGACATATTAGGTTAAGTGAGTATTTATATACTTTAAGGATCATTTAAGCCAAATTATACAAGTTTGGGGTTCAAAGTGTAAATATTATTAACTATAGGGTCTTAATTGTAATTATGTCAAGTTTACTCATTTTACTCTTTTAATACCTTTAGTTATCATTTAAACAAGTCAACCCTTTAAGTTTCAAAATTTTACAAAACCAACCCTTAACTTTATTAAATCGCATATGTACAAAATCCTAGTTTTAGAATATGATTAACGTATACGTTTTAACACATTTAGACTTGCTTACTACAAGATTATATGGCCCTTTGTGAAATCCCATTTTTTTTGGTCGTGACTCCCTCAACCCCAAGACAAACCATTCGACCCATATTAAAACCAAAGGAGATCCTTTACCCATTTTGTAGTCGAAACAATGAAACCAAGATGTAAATACGTATTTTTTTCCTAGTCTAATGAAATAATTTAATTAAACCTGTACATGCCGTGGGGTCTAAAAATTATATTCAAAACCAGTTACAAGTATCCATTGTACGACCCACATACAATATGATTTAATGTGGTTTATTCTTAATATTTTATGTGGCAAGATTTAAGGTTTTCAGAGGCATGCACATGGTGTTTTCACATCAGATTCAAGGGACCAGATATACACCTATATTAGGTTTATTATTTCATGAGTAGGCCATTAAACGTGATATAGTTTTAGTGTAAAATCATGCGCCAAAGTGGACCTATACCCACGACCAGAATCCAGGTTCACAACAGAATAAAAGATAGCACATATGTCGACATATTCAAGGTTGAACTCATGGTTTTATGATTCACTTAAGCATGATAATATCAAAAGAAAAACATGTATGTCGAGGGGGTCAAGATCAGTTTCATAACCAGGTTTCTTCAGTGTATAGACATACGACACCTATTGATTTTATACCATGATTTTTGCGTACAAGTTTATATGATAAGTCTAGGTCTCGATTAGCATTTTAAGTGACATGTTAAAATGTGTGAATATTATGCGCATGGAAGGTCAGAAACATGACCAGATTCACGAGTAAAAGAGAGATAATGGATTGTGATGAAGATACCTTGGAGCGTGGTCAAGTAACAAGGGAAACCAGGAATAAACAAGCTAATCAAACCCTCCTTAAGAGCCTTAACTCCTTCGACCAGCAGCAGCCTTTAAACCCACGATACCAAGGCCAAGGAATACACGAATTCAGCCTTCACACAATCCCTACAAACCTTGCCTTGGGTTTATTTGATGTCGACAGAAAGAAAGAGAAAAAAAATGGAGATGGAGCCTTTGTGTTTTGGCGTAACTTTATTTGAGGAGATACTAGGGTTTTTGTTCTTTTATTTTGAATGCACATCAAAGGGATATGGTAACTCTTAAATTTGGAATGGAGCATGTAGAAGGCCACAATTTCAGGGATTAGGCGTGAGGGGGGGAAAACGGTTTAAGGCAAATCACACATAATTTACTTTCCAAAATAAAGTGTGCATTTTATTTATTTTATTTTGTAAGTAGTATGTGCAACATTTCAATGTATGATAGCCTTTTAAATTATAATTATAAGTTTAATTTTTATGCCTTGTATGATTAGTTATAGGTTAAGCGTTTAACGTATTTATCGAACTCGTTATATATTACAGGTTTTCACAATGAGGGTGTTATGGTCTTTTAAACGCGTTCACGATTTCAGGGTTTTACAATTATTGTCTAATGTTTGTATCTTTGGCTGCAGATAGCAAGTTGTCTATTCTAGAAGGGCTAAAGTGTATCTTGCCTCTATAAAAGGCTTGAGCCTAGCCCTAAGTCAGATATATCTCTCTCTTATTATTTCTCACACAAAAGCTGCGTATTCTCTCTCAAGTCTGGTGTTGGTCTGGTATTGATAATCTTGGTTAACTCTGATCATCTTGATCAGTTTTATAGATTGGTAGGTATTGATTGAGTGTTGTAGTGAGGTTCTTTGTATTACAATCTTTGTAGTGAGATAGATAGGATCCTTCTGAAAGGGACTATCTTTGTCTTGTGTATTTGTTTGGTGAGCACACGTTTTGTGGACTCATCTACTTGGCTATCCAGTTAATAAAAGATTTCACCTAGGGGTGGTTAGCTGGGTGATTTGATTGTGTTGTGGTTGATTCTGAGATCAGGTCTATTATTTTAACATGGTATCAGAGCAACGGCTTTGATCTCCGTTGGTTCTTGATATTAGGGTTTTTAGGATTTGATCTCAAATTTGGGGGTTTCTTGTTTCTTGAGCAATTGAGGTCTTGTGAGGTTGTTTTCTTAACGGTCGTGGTGTTAATTGTTGATTCTAGTGGTGGATCTTGGATTTATCACTTAGGATTTTTTGAAACCCTAATTTGGTAAATTTGGGGATCTTGATTCTGGTGATTCCTGATGGTGTTATTGGGGTTCTTGGTTGGTTATTGACTCTCTTGACTAAGTTAATCAAGAGGGTTGGTAATCTGGTTTCCGCTGCGTTACTTCTTGAAAGGTTTATTTCTCTTCTCTTAATTCTCTGAATACTTTAGTTGTATCACTGCAAACTCTGTGGGTAACATCTTGACCTGCCTCCTTGAGAGGTACGAAAACCTGCTCTTCCCACAGATAGGTGTTCTTGGTAGTATTGTTGCTGGTATCTTTAGTTGGTTTGGTTCTTGTTTGTTATCTGTTTGGTTTGTTTGGTATTTGCTTTGTGGTAGTTTCTTTTGTTTTGTTATATGTTTGTCTTATTTTTTGTTGTTATGGCTGAAGTTCTCATTAGTTCTTTTGATGCTGGTAATCCTCTCTACTTGCATTCTAGTAATAATTCTAATGTTCCTATTGTGCATTTTAAACTCACTGGTTCTGATAATTACAAAATGTGGTCTACTGCTATGAAAATTGCTTTAAAAGGTAAAAATAAAATGGGATTTTTTGATGGTTCTTGTGTTAAACCTATTACTAGTCTTGTTCTTTCCTAGCAATGGGAAAGATGTAATGCCATAGTTCTTGGCTGGATTCTTGGGTCTTTGTCTCCTGAGTTGTACTTAGGACAGGTTTACTCAGAAATTGCATCTGAAGTTTGGGATGAATTACAGGAAACTTATGATAAAATTGATGGTTATGCTATCTTTAATGTGGTTCATAAGACTAACTCTCTTAAGCAAGGTGAATTATATGTGCCTGATTATTATCATAAGTTGAATTCTCTTTGGAGAGAGTTTGATACTTTAACCTTGTTACCTGCTTGTACTTGTGCTGCTCATGAAGGTGTGTTGACACATAATCAGCTTGTTAGACTTATGCAGTTTCTTATGGGCTTAAATGATGTATATCAACCTATTAGGAGTAATATTCTGGCTAGGGATCCTTTACCAGATGTTAAAGAGGCTTTTAATGTGGTCTCTATGGAGGAGTCTCATAGAGGACTCCACCCAAGTTCTGGTCCTAACAACAAGGTTCAACCTGATGCTTTTGTTACTAAGACCAATAATAATTCCAACTCTAATAACAACTTTGTTAGGAGAAATGGTAATAGTAATAATAATACTGGTAATATGGGACCTAATCCTAATCTGGTTTGTAAACACTGTGGTCTAATTGGGCATACTATTGAAAGATGTTTTGAGTTAAATGGTTATCCTCCTGGTTTTAAAAGGAATCCTAATTTGTCTAAACAGTCTGCTGTTGTCAAAAAGTTTAATGCTAATAGTGCAGATGTGTCTCAACCATCCATTTCTTCTGGTTCTATGAATGGGTCTTTCACTAATGATCAAATGATGAAACTCTTAAGTCTAATTAATGAAAAACCCTCTGCTAATGGTTCTGCAAGTATGGCAGGTATATCTCCCACTTTCTTCAATAACAATGTGATGTTTAATCTGCACTTTGAGAAATTTTTCTGTGCTAAGTCTAGCTCTGTGAAATATCATGTTACTTTAGGATGGGTTATTGACTCTGGTGCTAATCAGCATATGACTGACTCTACTAAGAATATGTTTAATGTTGTTGATATTTCTAGTCTTATGTTAACTGTTGGCCACCCTAATGGTACTATTGCTAATATTTCTGCTATTGGTAGTCCTAGACTCACTTTTGGTGTGGTTTTATTTGATGTTCTTGTTGTTCCTGAGTATAATGTGAGTCTGTTGTCTGTTAATAAGATGATTAAGGATAGTAAGTTCTTTGTTGGTTTTGATGAGCATAAATGTTACATTCATGATTTGAAACTGGGCAAAATTGTGGGGACTGGTAGTGTCTCTGGTGGTCTCTATTTGTTTAATGAAAGTGATTGTGGTGAGTCTAATCTTGCTATGTGTAATTCTGTGTTTGTCTGTCATGTTTCTAATGAGTTATGGCATCAAAGGCTTGGTCATCCTGCTGATCAAGTCTTGTCTACTTTGGGTAATAAAATTGGTTTTAAAAAGGTGGATCATCTATCACCTTGTGATGTGTGTCACAAGGCTAAACAAACTAGAAAACCTTTTCCATTAAGTGAACATAAAACTAAATCTGTTGGGGACCTTATTCATTGCGATGTTTGGGGTCCTTATAAGGTTACTAGTAAAGAAGGTTTTAAGTATTTTTTAACTTTGGTTGATGATTTTAGTAGAGCTGTTTGGGTTTATCTTTTGAAATCCAAAACTGAAGTTTGTGATCATATTACAAATTTTATAAAACTTGTTTTTACACGGTTTAATAAAAAAGTTAAGATTATAAGATCTGATAATGGAACAGAGTTTGTCAACAATCAATTATCCACTCTTTTTTCTGAATTAGGGATGATTCACCAAACTTCTTGTGCCTATACTCCTCAGCAAAATGGTATTGCTGAGAGGAAACATAGACACCTCCTTAATGTTGCTAGGAGTCTTATGTTTCAGGGGGGATTCCCTTGAATATGTGGCCTGAGTGTGTTTTAACTGTTGTATATCTTATTAACAGGCTTCCCTCCTCTTTCTTGTCTGGTGCTTCCCCTTATTTTCTAGTTTATGGTAAGGATCCTAGTCTCTCTCACATCAGATCTTTTGGATGTCCGTGTTACTCCAACTTGTTTTAAATTCACATGATAAGTTTGGTTCTAAATCGAAAATGTGTCTTATTTGGTTTTCTAGTGTTAAAAAAGCTTATAAATTGTATGGTTTGGAAAGTAAATCTGTTTTTTATTCAAGAGATGTTACATTTTATGAAATTGTGTTTCCTTTTAAAATGAAGTTATCAAATGTTTTTCATAAGTCTGCAAATGATTTTGGTAAACCTAATACTGAGTTTAATAATTCTCAACCAAACTTTGATGATAATAGAGTAAACAACTTGAACTTTTTTGACATTCATGGGTCTGAAAGTCCCTATGATGAAGAGGGGGACCCTTCTAATGAGGAAGGTAGTGGTATGGTATCTCCAGATGATTGTGCTAGCACAGTCAATGAAGGAGGTGCAACCACAGCAACCCAGATAGAGGATACTATCACCTCTGAGGGCACAAATCAAAATGTTTTCAATGGTGAGGATCAAAATGTTCAAATGGAAGCATCACCAAGTGTTAGGAGGTCTAGTAGAACTAGAATTCAGCCTGTTAGATTTAATGACTTTGTTGTTGGTAGCAATGTGAAGTATGGTCTTGAGAAATATGTGTCTTATTCCAATCTGTCTAAAGTTAATATGTGTTTCTCTACTACTCTTAATAAGTCTTGTGAACCTAAGTCTCTTTCTGAGGCTATTCAAAATCCTATGTGGAAAGATGCTATGAATTCTGAAATGGAAGCTTTGCATAGGAATAACACCTATGAGCTGTGTGAATTGCCTAATGGTAGGTTTGCCATTGGTTGCAAGTGGATTTGGAAAATCAAATTTAAGTCTTTTGGTGAGGTTGATAGATATAAAGCTAGACTTGTTGCTAAGGGTTATAATCAGAGGGAAGGTATTGATTATGAAGAAACATTTAGTCCAGTTGTCAAAATGGTTACTGTTAGGTGTCTTATTGCTTTATCTGTTTCTAATAATTGGCCTTTATTTCAACTGGATGTTAATAATGATTTCCTATATGGTGACTTGTATGAAGATGTGTATATGCAGTTTCCCCCTGGTTATTATGATAAGAATGAAACTAGATTGTGTAAGTTGAATAAGTCTTTGTATGGGCTGAAACAAGAACCTAGGCAGTGGAATGAAAAACTTACCACTGCCTTGGTGGAAAATGGTTTTAAGCAAAGTCTTAATGACTATTCTTTATACACTAAAGATTCTGATGGTATTTTCTTGGCATTATTGGTTTATGTGGATGACATTGTCATCACAGGGAATAATGTTATTGAAATTGAGAAGTTCAAAAAGTTTCTAAATTCAAAATTTATGATTAAAGATCTTGGTCCACTTAAATATTTTCTGGGAATTGAAGTTTTAAACTGTGATTATGGTCTTTGTCTTTCTCAAATAAAATATTGTTTGGATTTGTTACTTGAGTATGGGTTGTTGGCTTGTAAGCCTGCTGCTACTCCTCTGCAGCAGAATGTGGTTTTGAGTCATGTTGAGACTGAGACTGATAAATTCTTATATAACATGACTGAGTATCAAAATTTGGTTGGAAAACTTATATATTTGTCTGTTACTAGGCCTGACATTTCTTATGCAGTTCATTGCCTAAGTCAGCATATGCATGCTCCTCTTAGTTCTCATTTTACTGCTGCACTTAGGGTTTTGAGATACTTAAAGCAGGCTCCTAGTACAGGTATTCAGTTTATGTATGGCAAAAAGCTTAATCTGTATGCTTATTCAGATGCAGATTGGGCTAAGTGTCATGTTTCTAGGAAATCATTATCTGGTTTTTGTGTCTATTTTTGCAATAATCTGGTTTCTTGGAAAAGTAAAAAGCAAGCCATTATTTCTAGATCTTCTGCTGAATCTGAGTATAGATGTCTTGCATCTACTACTTGTGAGCTTATTTGGATTATAAAAGTTTTTAAAGATCTGGGAATAGAGGATTTGTTGCCTGCAAGTTTGTTTTGTGATAGTAGGTCTGCTATTCAGATTGCTGCTAACCCAGTTTTTCATGAAAAAACCAAACATTTTGAAATTGATTTACATTTGGTTAGAGAGAAGGTAGCTTCAGGGGTCATTAGAACCTTGAAGGTTGCTTCTGCTAACAATGTTGCAGATATCTTTACTAAAGGGTTGAGTGTTTCCCAACACAAGCAGTTTGGTGAAAAGCTGAGTCTGGTTGATTTGTTCAAGCCATGAGCTTGAGAGGGGGTGTTGAAATATATAAGTGTGACAAGCTCATGTTTGACTGGTTAAGTCAAAGGGCTTGTTGTGTCATTATTGTCTAATGTTTGTATCTTTGGCTGCAGATAGCAAGTTGTCTATTCTAGAAGGGCTAAAGTGTATCTTGCCTCTATAAAAGGCTTGAGCCTAGCCCTAAGTCAGATATATCTCTCTTATTATTTCTCACACAAAAGCTGCGTATTCTCTCTCAAGTCTGGTGTTGGTCTGGTATTGATAATCTTGGTTAACTCTGATCATCTTGATCAGTTTTATAGATTGGTAGATATTGATTGAGTGTTGTAGAGAGGTTCTTTGTATTACAATCTTTGTATTGAGATAGATACGATCCTTCTGAAGGGGACAATCTTTGTCTTGTGTATTTGTTTGGTGAGCACATGTTTTGTGGACTCATCTACTTGGCTATTCAGTTAATAAAAGATTTCACCAAGGGGTGGTTGGCTGGGTGATTTGATTGTGTTGTGGTTGATTCTGAGATCAGATCTATTATTTTAACAAAAACAAACTACAAATCAGGCACTGATGAATGGGCAAACCACCAGATATGTTAAACAAGCCTTTGAAAGTACCAGATGGATCATTACTAACGTAATCATTATTAACTAAGCTAACCAAGTAGTTGATCATCTGCACTGCTACACAGGCGATTCATGAACATATAGATCAACATAAATGTTAAGACCACTGTTGTACCTCGATCCAGGTTGAGTAATGTATCAAAACAAGTTCAAGTTGAATGGGGGCAGGTTGGATTTTTCTACCCGCATTTCAAAAAACATTAAATCAAGTTAAATGTGTTTAATCGATTAAATATTTATTGCCACATGAATAATTTAGATCTTTAAACAGACACTTTAAAAGTCTGTATGTGTTCAGTTGGGAACAAACAATATGCATGAAAAATAGACCCTGGTCTTTGGGCGACATTCAACGACCCATTCATAATCTAATGGGCTCAAAGTGCCACCTCTTAGTGTCTAAACGTACCTATATTCAAACATATGACTTTGCTAAAGTAGTTGACACTTGACACTAGGCTAAAATTTCTTACATGTTAAAAAAAACTAATGCTTGACGAAACGACCAGGATGAGTCCTCTTTGGGATATGATTATTATGAACACCCTATTGACAATCGTTTTATGAGTTCTCTGGCTGAAAACACCCAACATGTAACCGCATTCAAGTCATTTTGCCAATATTCGATACCAAACTCCTGTCGTTATTCACAGTCACGTATGTAATCCACAAATAGGCCCCAATCAAACTAATATGTTTGTTGTATTTTTCGTTCCAAGTTCTTCACAATACTCTTTTTTTCTCACAAATACCTTTCGGTATTTTCACCAAAGCAATTCGATTGCTTTTTCTTCACTAATACCCTACGGTATTATCCCAACGTCTAAACAAATATGAGATTTGTTTGTCGTTCCGCTGTTGCTTGTTCCTTTCCTGCGTTATACCACAATACTTCCTTTTTCTTTCTTAATTTCACACCGTATCTTCAACAACTTCTTAATACCCGTCGGGACTCTATTTGCAAAGCAAGTGATCGGCCTGCTTTTTCTTTATTCTTTGTTGTTTTCCGTATTGCTTAACGCCTCTCTAAAAAAACAATCCTTGATTGTTTGTTTATCTCGGTATACCTTATTGTATATCTCAAGCAACGCCTTTTGTTTTCTTCTTGTATATCTCGTTAATACACAAGGTATCTTCTTGACGTCTATCAATCTTCTTATCACGTTTGTTAATACAAATAAGCCGTAAAAACGTTTATTTATATTTTACGATCTTCTATTGTTCTGTCGATAACAAAAGTAAAATCATATTAACGAAACAAATAAAATACGTAAATGGTTTGAACTAATAGTTTTATAACACACTTACGTTTTCACATAAAACACTATAACAAGATTAAGTGATTTTATATTTTAGATACACATGTACAACAACTAGTGTTTACATATTGGCTTAACAAGTTTAAGTAACTCTACGAGTTAGATACATATGTACAACAACTAGTGTTTACATATTGGGTTAATACATACTTATATTAAGTACACTAAAATGGGTAAAAACAAGTATATACTAAAATGGGTAAAAGTAAGTATATACTAAAAGATAAAAACTAGCAAATGGTTTTGACCCATAACCCATGGTTTTATATATACCACTTACACAAGTTCAATGTATCCTTAAGGTACATTGTATCTAGATTGAAAACCATGGATCAACCCATAACCCATGACCCATGACCCATAACCCATAATACCCATGGGCAAAGAGGAGCGGACCACGGATCCCTAGCTTTGTGCTAGCGGATCCCAGTGGAAGGATCCGTGGGATCCGGGAAGCGATGGTGTTTCCTCATAAATAGTGAGTCATTTCTTCATTAGATCTCACCCTCCCAACATACTTTCTCCCCGAGTTAAATCTCACTAACCATAGATCCAAGAGATCTATGTTTGTAGTTTGTTTTTGTGTGATCTTGTAGGTTCCTCTTAAAGGGAAGATCACCACCTTTGAAGTCGAGCAAGCTCAAGTCCATGAGTTGCCAAGCTTCCTCATCATCAAGGCTATTGAAGTCCTCTTGTTGATGATCCCTTTCTTTCTTCAAAGAAGCGTAGTGTTAAAGACATTAGTGAAAGATGTCTCAAGTGTCAAGGCGAAGATATTAGTGAAGGGTATCTATCGTCTATAAGATAAGCACTTGTGGTAGGTGCTTAGAAGTCAAGACAAAAGCATTAGTGAAAGGTGCTTAGAAGTGAAGACACAAGACATTAGTGAAAGGTGTCTTGTAGATCTAATCAAAGGCATTAGTGAAAGGTGCCTTAGATGTACATTCGATATGATGTGTTTGATGTACTAGATAGACTAGCATTAGATCCAAGGATATTGATGTCCTTGATGATGTTGTAAAGGAGTAGATCTCCTTTGGGATTAGTCGTTGGTGTAGTGTGGTAGTAGTTCCTCCATTGCAATGGAACTAGGTGTAGCCTAGTACCCAATAAAGGGTAGGCGACGTTGTGAAGGTGTAGTTCACCTAAGGTGTGAAAGAACTCGGTGGTTAGCCTAGCAAGTATAAAGGGTAGGCGACGTTGTGTTAGGTGTGGTTCGCCTTGGTGTGAAAGAACTCGGTATTTAGCTTTGTCTGGAAAAAGGTTAGCGGCGTTGTGAAGGCTTCTCCGCCATAAGGAGATTGGTGTAGTGATTACAAACTCTCGAGTAGGTGACTCGGGGGTGGAGTAGGGCAAGGAAGGTGTCCTTGTGGCGAACCACTATAAATACTCGCGTTGTGGTTTTGTGCTTCTTACTCTTATCTTTTCATTACATATCTTTATATGCTTGTTTATCAACATCCAACACACACAACCAAATAGATTGACATAAGTCGATCTAAATAGATTAAAAGGGAGTTTTAATTGGTAAAACTATTCAACCCCCCCCCCTTCTAGTTTTCCACAATTGGTATCAGAGCTTCGTTACCAAGTTTCTTGAAGTATATTGTACTTTAAAAACTTGATACGATCCATAGTTAATTGAAAACTACAAAGAAGGTTTTCATAAAAACAAACACCATGTTTTCAAAAACTATATGTTTGGATGTTGAGTTGATAACAACATTTTATATATATATATATTTTTTTTTCACTAATCTTCCTTGTGATATTGATTAGTCAAAGCTCATACTCACCAAGCTTTAGGGTTGCTTGGTAACAAGAATACCTTCCTTAAGAAGGTATCTTAGACATAAAGGAGCGAGAATCGTCTAAGTGACTTTTGTCATTTGTAAAGACATTCCTAAGTGCATTTGAGGTATGACTTTCTACTTATATCTAAATGATACTTGTTTAGTATATAAGTGTTATTTGCTAGGCTTCTATTTGAGTAGATTTTTGTGTTTACACATGTTTTACATGTAGCGTCGTTAGGAAGCTTGTTTTTCACATCGTGTTATTTTTCTCGTCTATAGTCATAGTATGTAGAGCTTATGCTTTATTTCTTCTAATAAAACAAAAAACACGAATTTCAAAAATTCCTCCTTCCCTATTAATAAACCCACTCGACGCACACTTTTTCAACCCTCAACTTTTCAAATTTTCCAATTTCAAATAATTTCCTCTCATTCAAAAAAAACTTCATCTTCTTCTTCATTCCATCTCTTCCTAAACCAAGAAGATCCGTCATCAACATGGTTTACATCGCACTCGTGTTTATCGCCCTAACACTCATCGCACTTGTGTTCCCTATGATGAAGTTCACATACGGAGACATTTACTTTGTGTTGTTAATCTATATTGGGGTCATTTACCCAATCTTTTGTATCATCCTTAGCATTGAAATGCAATATTATTAATTATCTATTTTATCTAGGATGTTTGTGTTATTATGTGTGTTTTATTTCTTTTGATCTATATGTGTTATATTCTTTCGTGATACATTAGATGTCATGTATGCATGCTAAAAGAAAATGTAGGATAAAACATACTTCATGGTACAATAACCGTAAAACCTATGATTTTATTAAAAGCGGTTACATTACTACGGATCCACGGATCCGGAAGTTACACTAGCGGATCCCTTTTGAAAAGGAACCGTGGGATCCGTCCCTTTGAAAACAGTTTTCATGCAAGATTAAAATCACTATCTTCCAAAATAATAATCCACTAGAGCTTCAAAACCATGGATTAGCTAAATACTAATTGTTAATAGAATATCTAGTAAAACGTTAGATTATTATAGGTTGACCATAAACGTCTTCCTTATTAACCCATCACTTCTATAGGTTCAACTATGACGCATGAATACGAGTTTGATTTTTCACTCACTAGCGTCTACACCGAACATTTCCTTGAGCCCAACACACCGGCAATCATGTCCGTGGGTTCAATAATCTCGAAAACCGTCACTTCCATGAAGGACGTATTGTAGACACCTCTCTACAATTCGAAGAAGGTATCAATACTTCCTTCCGAACCATAGGACTAGAATGTCTTCTTGAAATTAACGAGAAGATATGTCCAAGGTTCATAATGGAATTCTTCCGTCAAGTGGAACTCGTTCGTAACGAGGATCGCTCTTTATCTCTTTGGTTTTATATCAAAAACCAAAAATTCACTTTAAGCCTTGGGAATTTTTTTCACATCCTCCGAATTCCAAACCATGGACAATGTGCCTTCACCGAAGATTGGTCTCTTGACTCTCTCTTCAATTTTCGTGAAGAAAATAGCCCATATTGTTCACACATACCCTCTCCGGAAGAATTAACATGCATGATATGCAAACCTCGACCATATTACTCCAATCCAAACATTATCCATACACGGGATATCCGAGAAGAGTATAAGCCTGCTGCTCTTATTCTACATGAAAATGTTTGGAGTCTTAGGAAATCGAGATATTCTTCACCTTGTTGTGCTCACATGTTGTCTTGTTTGCTAACACAACAACCATACAATCTCGCCTACTTCTTACATGAAGGCGGTGCAAATCTTCAAGGCTCCAAGAATAAACTCATTCCTTATGGAATGTTCTTGACACGCCTCTATCACAATGTTATGCACTTCCATCCTCAATTTCAAAGTCCGTTATGCGTACTTGTGAACAAGATGATGGAACCGCTAAACATATCTCTCATGAAGGCGTTCTTCATTCATGATTCCACCAATACCCATCAATCACATAATGATCCTCTAGTGAAGACACTCAAGGAACCTAGAATAGTCAAATAGGATCTAATCTACTCTACTCCTTTGTTATCAATGTAATCCTATCTCTTTCATGAAATAAAACATCTTACATTTGACATCCTAGTTTTAGAACTCCTTTAAACAAAACTTGGAATATAATGCCTTTGTCATGATCATTGCATACCTTTAGTAAAGGTTACATCTAGTAGATAGAGCGGATCCCAAATGTTGTACTAAGCGGATCCCACATCTAGGGAACCGTGGGATCGACAAAGCAGAAAATGCAATTGCAAGCATTATATGTCAAACACATCACTTAGAACACCACACACTAAGCTAAACATAGTGTCTTAAGATTGATCAAGACTTTATCAAGATAGGTTGACCTTTCCTACTCTTTCCACTCATAGATCACATTCTAAGGCTTTGTTAGATCTATCATTTCAAATCCATCACTCTTCCGCTCTCAAAACTCACACTTCATTTTTACTTGATTCCTCACAACTAGGTTAGAAATCCTTGATTATGACATTATTAATCAACCTCACCTCAAAATTGATCAAAGTTGATCAAATCCTAGTTTTCCATCTCAAAACCATTAGGATATTTTCCAAAACACAATCCTAAGACACAACTGATCTCTAGGATCATTTAGTTTTATTCAACTTCAATTGACATCTTTAATGTCATCCTTGGCCATCCATTGGTATTTTTTAGTTCCAAATCCTTCCATAAATAACAATCATTAGCTACACCACTCATTGCCTTCAAACACTTAAGCACCCCTTCATTTAAAACACTTGGGAGAACTGAAACACTCAAGGTGATGTAGGTCTAGGATCTTAGAAACATCATTTCCACTCTTTCATAAAGCTGCTGAGCGCGGATCCCTAGAACTAGCCTAGACGGATCCCTACGAGAAGGGAACCGTGGGATCGGATGACGATCTATGACAAATCTTGGTAAAACAATCATTTCAACTCATCTTCCTAACTCAAACACTCCATCTCATCTTAAATGAGTTCCTAGAACAACACAACCTCTGTAGTTGACTCTTGTGCATGCTAATCATCACATTCAATGAACCTTAGTTGCTTAAGGCTTAAATGCACTTTCCAAATCTCTTGGTTTATAAACCACCTTGTTAGGATCTCCATAGTCATCACTCATCCTAACTTTCAGCCTTTGCAATCTCTTCAAATCATGTCATCATGAGAAAAACCCCAGTAACAACCTATCCACCAAAGAACCACCCATCAAAAGGGCTCGTGTTGTACACGAAATCTCTTCAACCGAATCATCTCGGTCAAACCAATCAAACCGGTTCCTAGAAGGTTAGTACCCACAAAATTACCTATGCCAAACACCACCATACCTCCTAGGCCAAACAATATCATCTCCACTAAACCATCTCCATTGGTTCCTAGAGCTATCTCTTTACATCCCCACAAACATCACCTCACCTCTACAATTTAGAGGACTTACCACCTAGGCCGTCTCATCCGCTTCCATGACAACATTCTCCTCATTAGGATGAATAATGATTCAAAATCAAGGTGTTGAGTCAACACTTGCTCAAACTTCCTTTTCGCGTTTCCATCATATAATCCTATTTGGATTATAAGAAATCACCAAAGTCAACCACCCGACCTTATGGAAGTTGACACATCTTTACCACCATCATCATTCTTGATCGAACCATTCCTAAATGGACCTCCACCAATCCCTCCATCATTCGAGGCCCTCAACCTACTTCAATTGATCCTTTGAATATAGCCACTTCATTTCATCCACCACCACTACCTAGCCATGACAAAGATTGCTATCATTGTCAACATGTTGAAAGTTTGATACATGAAGTGCGAGAAGACCAACGTTTCATGTTCTATCATCTCCTCGAGCGTTTCGACGAGATTAAACCTAAACATAACTTGAGCTAGAGGATTATAGTGGTGTCTAAGCTTCAGCGTTAGTTGGTCTAAGAAATTCCTAGTTATGTATTGTCTATTTTCTTATTTTTGAGTCATGTATATCATAACTCTTGTTTTATTAAATGGAATTACATGCTACTTGTTATTTCGTTGAGCATATGATTACTTTGTACTCATATCTCATATGTGTGATAACATTACTTGTTATATCACCTTTCTGATTTTAGTCATCGACCAGACGGATCCTCGATATTGCCTGAGCGGATCCCTACTAGAAGGAACCGTGGGATCCGTGAAGTCGAATGTTTTCTTTATCACATTTGCGGGAAATTGTGAATTATACTTGCTTTCTAACCTTTGTTTTGTAGTATTTCAATTCACACATGAAGACCTTGACATCCTAAAGCTAGGGGAGCTTTATGTCAAAGCAATACATTGCAAATTACTTGCAATACTAGATTTACTTTTCATAACTTCCCATTGCAAAGTTGCAATCATCTAGGGGAGCAAACCTAGTTGCAAATAATCTAGACTAAATTACTTTCTTGGCGCCTTACATAGGGATGGACTCGTCAAGGGGAGTAAGGCGAGATCTATTCCGTTACTTACTCTTTATTTTCTCTTTCACATGTTTTCTTTAAAAACAATGTGTTGCTTTTCTTCAAACACTTTTGTTTCGACAAAAGGGGAGAAAAAGTAAAACTACTAAATTCAAACGTTTACAATTTTAGCTTTTCCTTAAAATAATTTTATGTTTTGTCATCAACAAAAGGGAGATTGTTAATACAAATAAGCCGTAAAACGTTTATTTATATTTTACGATCTTCTATTGTTTTGTCGATAACAAAAGTAAAATCATATTAACGAAACAAATAAAATACGTAAATGGTTTGAACTAATAGTTTTATAACACACTTACGTTTTCACATAAAACACTATAACAAGATTAAATGATTTTATATTTTAGATACACATGTACAACAACTAGTGTTTACATATTGGCTTAACAAGTTTAAGTAACTCTATGAGTTAGATATATATGTACAACAACTAGTGTTTACATATTGAGTTAATACATACTTATATTAAGTACACTAAAATGGGTAAAACAAGTATATACTAAAATGGGTAAAAGTAAGTATATACTAAAAGATAAAAACTAGCAAATGGTTTTGACCCATAGCCCATGGTTTTATATATACCACTTATACAAGTTCAATGTATCCTTAAGGTACATTGTATCTAGATTGAAAACCATGGATCAACCCATAACCCATGACCCATGACCCATGACCCATAACCCATAATACCCATGGGCAAGAGGAGCGGACCACGGATCCCTAGCTTTGTGCTAGCGGATCCCAGTGGAAGGATCCGTGGGATCCGGGAAGCAGATGGGTTTTCCTCTATAAATAGTGAGCCATTTCTTCATTAGATCTCACCCTCCCAACATACTTTCTCCCACAGAGTTAAATCTCACTAACCATAGATCCAAGAGATCTATGTTTGTAGTTTGTTTTTGTGTGATCTTTTAGGTTCCTCTTAAAGGGAAGATAACCACCTTTGAAGTCGAGCAAGCTCAAGTCCATGAGTTGCCAAGCTTCCTCATCATCAAGGCTGTTGAAGTCCTCTTGTTGATGATCCCTTGCTTTCTTCAAAGAAGCGTAGTGTTAAAGACATTAGTGAAAGATGTCTCAAGTGTCAAGACGAAGATATTAGTGAAGGGTATCTATCGTCTATAAGATAAGCACTTGTGGTAGGTGCTTAGAAGTCAAGACAAGAAGCATTAGTGAAAGGTGCTTAGAAGTGAAGACACAAGACATTAGTGAAAGGTGTCTTGTAGATCTAATCAAAGGCATTAGTGAAAGGTGCCTTAGATGTACATTCGATATGATGTGTTTCGATGTACTAGATAGACTAGCATTAGATCCAAGGATATTGATGTCCTTGATGATGTTGTAAAGGAGTAGATCTCCTTTGGGATTAGTCGTTGGTGTAGTGTGGTAGTAGTTCCTCCATTGCAATGGAACTAGGTGCTTAGCCTAGTACCTAATAAAGGGTAGGCGGCGTTGTGAAGGTGTAGTTCACCTAAGGTGTGAAAGAACTTGGTGGTTAGCCTAGCACCGTATAAAGGGTAGGCGACGTTGTGTTAGGTGTGGTTCGCCTTGGTGTGAAAGAACTCGGTATTTAGCTTTGTACACGAAAAAGGTTAAGCGGCGTTGTGAAGGCTTCTCCGCCATAAGGAGATTGGTGTAGTGATTACAAACTCTCGAGTAGGTGACTCGGGGGTGGAGTAGGGCAAGGAAGGTGTCCTTGTGCGAACCACTATAAATACTCGCGTTGTGGTTTTGTGCTTCTTACTCTTATCTTTTCATTACATATCTTTATATGCTTGTTTATCAACATCCAACACACACAACCAAATAGATTGACATAAGTCGATCTAAATAGATTAAAAGGTAGTTTTAATTGGTAAAACTATTCAACCCCCCCTTCTAGTTTTCCACAACGTTGTAAAGTGACAGAAGTTTCTTTCTTCTCCTTTATTGTCGTGTGCAAGACACCAACAAAGCCTTCAAACAATTGTTCTTTTCTTTTGATTTTTTCTGTCGTGTACAAGTATCACAATAGAAAAACAGGGCACCACGCTGTTTGGTGTCCTCCCGTTTGCAATTTCGACACAAGGTAAGTCGTATACTACTTCTCTTGCGTCCCTTAGTTATCCAGGCAACGTATATGAATATATGCCGCGTGTTCTTCTTCCTGAAACAAAGTTCCAACGTCTTCTTTTTCTGTTTTGGTTTCCTTCTGGTCTCGTTGAGGTTTCTGGTTTTGATACGTCTCGTTAACAAAGTTCTGATGTTTGTGATGGTGTAACGAGCGTGTAAAACAAGGCTCTTGATGCCAAATGTTGGTCCCAAATTGTGTGAGTCGATATGAAATGCAAACAAATAAACTTGAATAACTAAAATCGTCTAACTTTTGTAACGTTACATTCTACTAGTACTTATACTAAACGAAGGGGTATTCCCCTAACCATTAACTGTCCATAACCGTTTTTTGGTTATATAACTACTTTTAACTTTGATTAACCGCCAAGCGGTTGTAGACTATGTATCGACCAATTTTGGTCCTTGGTGTTTGAAGCAATGTCGAGATTAGCATTTACAGTGGTAGTATGAACTGATTAAAGCATATAAACAATCCAATTATGGGAGTTAATATTGATTCCGTAAACGTCTGATGCAAGTTTAATGAATAGTAATCTTTGTTTATAGAAACTTAAAAAGAAAACTGGTCATGTCACTACAAGAATCGACGCTTTTAGCCACGACCCAACCAAAGTCGTGGCTAAAGACTTTTTGGCACAACAAAATGTGGCTAAAAGGTCGTTGCTTAAGCCTCATAGCTAAATACTTTTTGCCACGACAACGTCAACCTGTAGCCACAGCCACTTTTAGCAATGAAAGTCAACCACTGTCGTGGCTAAAATGTTTGAAAAGATATAATTAAAAAAAAAACAATTAAAATAATATTAACTTATAGGGACGAGTCCTGGCTAAAAAGGGAAATACTATTTTAATTATAAATGTTTAGCCACAAATTGTCATGGCTAAAAGTTTAACATTATAGTTTAGCCACGACAAGTCGTGGCTAAAAGTAGTACGTGTTTCAACTGTTGTTTTAGCTCAAATTTTCTGAGTCCCAAATCCGTAACATACAAACGATCCCAAATAATAATAACATAATTCATATTAACATATATAGTGTCAACTAATCCTAAATCGTTTCAAAAGATTCTAAACCATTTAAACATTCAATAACAAATACTAAAGCACAATCATACTTATAGCCTAAATCGTTTTACGAAAACACAACACATACTCATCATAATCATCTCCATCATCCATTCCTTCATCTTCTTCCTCCATTCCATCATCTACATCCTCCTTTCCTTCATAATCGCTTTCTTCATCTTCTTCATCCTCTTCGCTGACCAAGGGGGTTTTATCCAAACTTATACCTTTCTTGGCCAATTGTGTCATCGAGTTTTTTGTTAAAAGAGGCTGCAATTCTTTACCAACACTTTTATCTTTCTTGTTGACTAGCTTATTCAAATCCTCCCGTGAATGTATTTGAAGCACCATGGTAGCTTGAAGATGAATATGTAGCCGAAGATGAGCTTAAAAACAGTTTAAGCTTTCGAACCACTCCACGGACGTGCCCACTATGTGTTAAAATATTTTCCAATATTTTTATTTTGGGTATATTCTCCCCGCTCTCTTGGCTGCTCTTTAGGGCGTCTTTGAGTTCTTTCTATGTAGTTAAAAAATAATAAAGATTATGTACAAAAGAATATATGCATGTGGATTCTTAAGAACATGATAACTAGTAACTATAACTATAGGTACCTCTATATATAAAATAAACTCGTAGATAACATGGGTGTTTCGCTACTGTTTTAGCAGTCGCCAAACACCCTTTCTAACAGCAGCAAAACACCCTTGTTACAGCATAACGGGTATTTGCTAGTAACCAAAAACCCTTTTTTGTTGCGACAGAGGTGTTTGGCTACTGTTTTAGCAGCATCCAAACACTAATATTGCAGCAGAGTGGGTGTTTGGCGACGACTTGTGTCATGTCTAAAAGTTTTGACACTATTTTATCATTGGTTTAATAATAAAAACAAATAGAAAAATATTAAAGACTTTGCCACAACTTGTGTCGTGCCTAAAGTTTTAATATTTTTTGTTAGTTTTCCTAATTTTAGTGGTACTTTAAAAATAATATTAAATACTTTTAGCGATGACCGAAGCCGTGGCTAAAAGTGCAAGCTTATTTTTGACTTTTCGTTCTAAAAGTCAAAGTCAAGGTTTCTAAAAGTTTTAATGACGACGTTGTCATTGCTAAAATTATTTTTCCAAGTCAAACGTTGAAAATCAACTATTTTGTTGTTTTGTGAAATTTTAACCACAACTTTATACGTGGCTAAAAGTCTTCGCCTTTCATGACTAAAAGCCTCGATTCTAGTAATGTGTGAACGTAGCCATTGTAGTTTATAATGGGTACAATGCCACAAAAAATGAGACAAGTTATGCGTGTATGTCCATAGTGTAAGCAATTAATGTATGATCTCTGAAAAAACGTAGATAAACGTTTACATCATGTTTTGTACAATATCACATTTTTTAGCGTCACCAAATATTATATAATCAAAATATCACGGTAACTACATCTATCCAATATTACTCGGTATTACATACCATGATTTTCTAATCACATTATCTTATCTACTAAAAGATTCTGTATCAAAATTGAATGCAAAGGCTTCATGATTAATGTGGTAGTGTTGGGGAATATGAATTGTTGTTGCATCCGTCCTATTGATGAGATTAATGAAACTCAATTAATACAGCGACACATGAAAAGTTTAATGATGATGAAGAGTTTCTAGAATTGATGTCGCCTTCCCAAATCACTATAAAAAAACAACTATTCACAACTTCTTCATCTTCTTCTTTCTATCATCAACCAAACACCTCCTCTGAATATCAACGATGGCCGCCGTCGGCATTAAATAAGATCCTTTTAATTAATCAGATCAAATTGTATTCCACTCTTTATCTAGTTTCCTTTTGAATATGTAGGTTAAAAGAATGAAATCAAGAAAAAGGGGTCATCAAGAAGAAGACTATGAAAACAACGATCATTCTATTTATTTTGTTTTATTGTCTTATTAAAAGATTGATTTTTTTCTAATTTGATTGAATTGTGACTGAATCAGATGGAGGGAAGAATAATAATTATCATAATGTGAAAACGTAGAGGGGGGGGGGTGAATACGTTTTCGTTTCAAACTTAAAACTTTTGTATCAAATATAGTATAAACCATTGCTTTTTCTAATCTCGACGCGAGGATGCATTTAAAGCATTACGGCATGTAAGGCCAACCCCTTAATATCACATAAGATTCCGCAAGATTAATAGTTCATTATAAATCATGTTTCACAATTATTAGTCCGGTTGCTTTTTCTTGATCAAGTGTGTTATAATATGTAAAGTGTTAAATATAGTTTATGACTATATGAAAGACCAGGTATGCATCACAAACATAGACATCAACCACATAGAAAATAAACAATGTAATGCAAGAATAAAAGTAAAGCGATAAGTAAAAGGATAGACTAACCAACACGAGGATTTATAGTGGTTCGGCTACAAGGACACCTTCCTTGCCCTACTCCTCTCCCCGAGTCACCTACTCGAGAGTTGCTTCACTAGATCAACAAACTCCATTCTCGTCGGAGAAGACCTTACACAACATCGCTTACACTTTTTCCGGTACTAAGCTAAACACCGAGTTCTTCCACGAGGTAGAACCAAACCTATCACAACGTCGCATATACTTTATCCGATACAAGGCTAGATACCGGGTTCCATTACAAAGGAGGAACCACTACCCGACCAACATGACACATCTATGACACCCGTTATGTTTTGTGGCCCAACATAACAAACCTTGTGTTTTATGGCACAAACACATAAACCATCTAGTCTAGTGATAGATACATGACACATCAATGACACCCGTTATGTTTTGTGGCCCAACATAACAAACCTTGTGTTTTATGGCACAAACACATAAACTATCTAGTCTAGTCATAGATACAAGAATATTATACTAGACAATATCCAAGACAATGTGTCTAATGGATATTAAATCCTAAACTAAACATCAAGAACACAAAGCATGATGTAGTTAGTCTTCTATGAATGAAGATGACAAGTTTCCCAAGCTTGTTGTAGAAGATCTTCATGTGCTTGTATGCTTGTGATGGGTGATCACTTGGTGGTAAGGATGCAAGATCTCTAAGCTTGCTTTGGAGGATCACTTCGGGAGTATGCTTACAACAAATGAAAGTTAGAAGCATTATGATCATATGAGATGAGGGTGGTTTACATGTTTCCTAATGATCTAAATATCCTAGAAATGGTGGAGAGAAACTATATGTGAAGGTGTGAAGAAATTGTAAGAAGTGACTTGCTATTTATAGGCAAAAAGACCAAACTAAGTGTCTGACCCAAGGATCCCTTCTAGAGGGATCCGGCCCTTGTAAATCTAAGGGATCCGTGGGAAATTTGAGGGATCCGTGGGACGCTCCCTTTTGCCCATGGGTTTTGGGTCATGGGTCATGGGTTATAGGTCATGGGTATCAAGTAGATTCAATGTATCTACAAGATGCAAAGCATCTAATCCATGGTTCATGGATTAAAACCATTGGTCATGGATATTATCCATATATGACTTATGCATGATGTCATGCAATGGGTTATGGGTTATGCTCCACGGGTATGGGTCATGGACTTTGGGTTTTACCCAACTACATTCAATGTATTTGGTCAATGGGTCAAATACTTAAGTTTCTACCCATTTATATTACCCGTTATAATACATACTAGTTATGTATATATTTACCCAATATGTAAACACTAGTTGTTATACATAAACTATTTAACTAAACATGTTTAATGGTTTGTTGGGGGTTTGATCATAACGCAACATAACAAACATGTACGAACCTGTGTTGTAGCATACAAGGAGTTGAGTCTCGAGAGGTGTTGAGAGTATGTTGAGACAAAATATAATTACAAGTAACTTATACATTTTACGTTATGTATTACAAGTTACATGTTTGTCATCAACAAAACAAATGAGAATGTATAGATTAAATATCGTAATATTTGCACTAACAATCTCCCCCTTTTTGATGATGACAAAATATATGTAAACGTAATAGATAGGTAAAATGTCAAAGTTACTTGTGTCCGTAGTTCATATACATTAGCTTCTCCGTTTATACTCTTCTCCCCTTTTTGTTGAAACAAAAAGGGTGTGTCCTTGGAGTTTAAACTTAATTTCTTCCAAGAATAGCGAGTTTGCATCATCCCTAGTGAAGTTAAAATAAAAACACCATATTGCTCCAATTGGCACACCATGCCAATACCTTCAACACGAAACACTAATGATGAGCTTAGCAACTCATGACCTTGAGCTTGCACGTCTTCAAGAGGTGGTGATCTCGCCTTTAAGAGGAACCTAGAGAATCACACAAAGAAAAAAAAATAGAAAGATCTTTTGAATTATAACCATTATTGCCAACGGCTCAATGGATCAAATGTTTTAGGCTTAACCTACATCAAGGTTAGTGTTAAGGGGGAAAAAATATATGATGAGAAAGAAATCTCCCTTTTGTTGAAACATAAAGGAATTTTGAAGAGTGAATATGTGCATGCTCCCCCTTGACGGTTGCTCCCCCTTATTAAGGGCGTCAAGTATTTTAGGAAGGCTAAGACGAAATTATTGCAAAATTTGCAATGTTTTGCTTTGACGAAAAACTCCCTTTATTGAGGCGTCAAGTTCTCCTAGTGTGTTTTGAAAATCTACAAAACAAAAATTTAGTGCAAAATTATATTCGTCCTTGGACGAGTAAGTCATATGATGCACTTTATAAATGCTCGACGGAAGCTCCCCCTAGCTCGAGGGCGTCAAGAAGAACCGACAAAAAAAATAAGCCTCGTCCAAAGAAAAGTGTGCCATATACAAACCCATGTATATGAGTAAACCTACAAAGAAAAAAAATTAGTGTAAAATTTCATCCATAAATAGACGAGAATCCCATACACATCAAAGTGTATATATATGAACCTACAAAGAAAGGATTAGTGTCAAAAGGAGAATAATCCTACTACTTGCATCATCATGGTTGGTTTAGAGGTTCTAAGGTTTGTTCAAGGTAAGAAAAAAAATGTGCTTAGGGATGAGACGCATTTCATTACGAAATTCACTTGGCTTTTGACAACATAGATGTTTGTGGAGGATGGTTGAGCGACCATGAATTGTAGTGGTAGTGAGACACTTGTAGGATGTGGTTGACACAAGTAGCTTGTGGTTTGAGGTTGTGGTTAACACAAGTAGGATGTGGTAGAATATGAGACATACTTCATCACGTAGTTCATGAACTAGACCTTGGACACGGTGATAATGATAGAAATCATCATTATGACTTAGAGGTATGGAAGTTGTGGTAGAGGTGATGAGAGGTCAAGTTTTACTAGGTAATAAAGACACTCAAGATTAGCAAGGGATGGTGATGAAAGGTATCAAGGTGAATCTTTGACTTGGTTGATGACTCAATAGAGGTGGTAGACATGATGACTTTGTGAGTAGTGATAAAAGTGGAGTAAGATGGTTAGGATGATGCAAGATTAGGAATAAAAAAAATGTGTGAATGAGCACAACTTGACTTGATGATGAAATCGACCATTGTCATCCTACAAGAATCCAAAAGAGTTAGTACAAAAGGAAAACATTTATACAAATGGATAAATTATTCACATAAAATCATGAAACGAAAAGAAAGAACACGTAAAGAATCATATAAATGCAACTAATTTATAAACATATAAGAAAATGATAATCCTAAGTGTTGAACAAGTGCTTGTGTGGAAAAAGGAAATTTGAAATGATTATCTAAATAGATAATGTACCTACTATTCCACTGTTCCACCGGTTCCCTCACTAGAGGGATCCGGCTAACAGAAGAGGGGAAAAAGAGGTGATTAGGTTCTAGCAAGATCTAGCACCTACATATCCTAAGTTACTCAGTCTATTAAGTGTCTTACATGAAGATGGACTTAAATGATCAAGAGAAAATGATTGATGGTGGCTAATGATTGCCTTTTATGGAAGAAAATGGGGCTTTATGAGCACCAGTGGATGATCAAAGATGACACTAAGAAATTTGAGAGTGTCAAGTGGTGTTAAATGATCCTAGAGATCAGATGATGACTTAAGAGAAATTTGGAAAATTCCTTAAAAATCATAAGAAATTAAAAACTAGTTTTTGGCCTATTTTGAGGTAAGGATGACTAAAATCAATTTGCTAAAATTGAGAGAAATATCAAACTAGGTGTTTTGAGATGAGAGGAACAATGTGAAAACATTGGAGTGGAAAGATGTTGAGTTTTGAAGTAATGATAAATCAAAAATACTTCGAATGTGGTCCTAAGTCATCCATGGGTGAATGTGAGATCAACTGAGCCTAAGAAAAGTTTAAGTGATCCTAATGTAGCATGTTTAACTAGTCCAATAAGGTCTAGAATATTGGATTGACGCAAGGAGGATAAAAAGGAACTTCTGTCCACCCGGATCCCACGGATCCTTCAGGATCCGTCTAGTTACATCTAAGGGATCCGGCGTCTGAGACAGATTTTCTTAATAGAATAGTTTCAGAATTTTGCTCTATGTTTTGAATTATGAAACTAATGATTTTTACAGCAAGCATACATGTATACACGTTAAGCAAAGCAAGGAGAGCATGTAGAGATCACATATAGGCAATCAAATGAGATCGAGCACACAAATAACACAAAGGTTTAGCAAACTTAACAAGCACTATTCAAGAAGCCAAAAACAGATTTACGGTCTAGATTAGTAAATCATTTACACTAACAATGACATGCAAGGTATGTGTCTAGAAAGAAAAGAGCACATGATGGTGTTCAAGACAAAAGAGTTGTGAGGTGCTAGTTTAGGACAATCTAGTCATTATGGATGGTGATTAGCATACAATGAGCTTCGTCCATGAAGTCATGTAGCTCTTTTCGAGCAAAGCAAGATAATCGCTTGATGATGCAAGTGGTTGTGATTAACTAAAAGAAAAATTAATTTTACAACTTGTTTGATTAGTAATCCTAAGACAATGCAAATTATTTCCATTGTAAACTTACTTTAGGAAAACATAGGAGTATAAATTTCTCAAGTGAGAGAACGAATATGAGACTATTACTAGCGGTGCTCAATTATGGCTAAACATGACCATTTTTACGGGCGATTCCACATACCCAACTTTTATCAAGGAAGCAATTCAACCGTTAGGTTAAATTGAGTTTCTAGTGCAATAAGTTCTGCAATATTCATTCTCAAGTTAGGAAAATTTATATTCCTACAATGGCTTATCAAAGAGTAACAATGATGATACTTTGCTTCGTTTTTATTAATATTATACTTGAAACAACTAAGGTGACGAAGGTGTCATGTAAAAGAAAATTTAAAAGTTGTCCATATGGTGAACAAAAAAAATGGTTGGATGAGCTAGTTCAACATATATTGTTAGAAAGCTCGAGTTTGGACTTTCGGATATGAACAATTATATTTGCGTTGCAAAATAATTTACTTGAGTATATCGGATGAAATAATCAAGTTTTCAATCCTGCTATGAAGCTTGGAAAGCGATCATGAAAAGGAAAACGGGAGAGTACATCATCAACACAAGTGTAGGTTATGATCCGATGTACATTCTTGTTGTTTTTAAAAATTGATACAAGAAAATATGAAATCAAGAAATCATATAAGCACATAAAACATTTTTGTTGCACACATGACAAACTCAATCAAAAAGCTATTTAGTGTGTTATATGTTTTAAACATTTTTCAACTTATAAAACTAACATTTTCGACACAACTAGATGTTATCCCAAACACTCCTTCAAGTAGCACATTGATTAGTAGAATATTACTAAATCGACAAGCAAGAGAATGAATAGCAAGGTAAGGAAACCACATATGTTATTCAATCAAACAAGTACAAAAGCTATTTGAGATAAGAAAATAATCAAGTAATGCAAGGAAGACAATTTATCATTTAGCATAGCATATGAAAGTTCTTTTCATCGCTTTGTGTTAAATATAAACATGTATACCAAGCTTGATTAGTTTCTTTTATAAATATAATCAAAACCTTAATTTCAAAAGAGGACACATTGTTATTCAAAGATGAAAACATCCGTCTCCAATTAGATCAAAAGTTTGTGCAAAAGTTATGACCAAAAAAATGATTTTCTATTATAAATCAATGATTCTATAAATTTTTGTATTGAATCAGTTTATGAAATCATTTTTAAATGAAAGTAGACTCAAATTCCTTTAAAACGATAGGTGGCACGACTTCTAACGACTTATGATTAATTAGCTATGAATTTTTGAAATTCAGAACAAAAACTGTCTTCTGTACCATGGATCCCACGGATCCCTTGCTTGAGGGATCCATCCAGTGTAAACTGAGGGATCCGCGGATCTTACATAGAATTACAAAAATACATGTTTTGACCCGACGAAAAGGTTTAACCTTTGTAGACTTTTTAGTGAAGTTATATTATCCATTTTTACCTTTATTCAAGCTTGATTAACAAGATATCTAACAACAAAACTTCAAAGAGAAAAAAAATCAACAAAGCACTTTTAATATTATGCTTGACTTCACCAAAAATTTGATACAAGGATCTTACTCGTTTTGAAAACCATTTGTTATAAAAAAAAATAGAGCCAACCCGCTCTGATACCAATTGTGAAAACGTAGAGGGGGGGTGAATACGTTTCCGTTTCAAACTTAAAACTTTTGTATCAAATATATTATAAACCATTGCATTTGCTAATCTCGACGCGAGGATGCATTTAACGTATTACGGCATGTAAGGCCAACCCCTTAATATCACATAAGATTCCGTAAGATTAATGGTTCATTATAAATCAAGTTTCACCATTATTAGTCCGGTTGCTTTTTCTTGATCAAGCGTGTCATAATATGTAAAGTGTTAAATATAGTTTATGACTATATGAAAGACCAAGTATGCATCACAAACATAGACATCAACCACATAGAAAATAAACAATGTAATGCAAGAATAAAAGTAAGCGATAAGTAAAAGGATAGACAAACCAACACGAGGATTTATAGTGGTTCGGCTACAAGGATACCTTCCTTTCCTACTTCACTCCCGAGTCACCTACTCGAGAGTTGCTTCACTAGATCAACAAACTCCATTCTCGTGGAGAAAACCTTACACAACGTCGCTAAACGCGTTTTCGATACTAAGCTAAACACCGAGTTCTTCCACGAGGTAGAACAAAACCTATCACAACGTCGCCTATACTTTATCCGGTACAAGTCTAGATACTGGGTTTCATTACAAATGAGGAACCACTACCCGACCAACACGGCACATCTATGACACCCGTTATGTTTTGTGGCCCAACATAACAAACCTTGTGTTTTATGGCACAAACACATAAACCATCTAGCCTAGTCATAGATACATGACACATCTATGACACCCGTTATGTTTTGTGGCCCAACATAACAAACCTTGTGTAAGATATAACTTTTCACATACACATCAAACCATAACACAAATTAGCATATAGATGGAATTCTAGAGAGAGAAAGTTAGAGGTTTAGGGAACTTAGTGAGAGAAAGTGAAAGATATTATTATGAGCTCCAACTCTCTACCTTGGGAGGTAGAGAGTATTTATAGTCTCACATAAAGCGCCACACAACGGTGTGGATCGGGCATACGATGGGTAAAGACCGTCCGTCCTCCACGGTGTTACTTAACTAAATACTACTTAACTTAAAATAACTACGACTACGAGCTTTCTAGCGAATACATATACTTGAGGTGACCGACTCTTTAATACACGGAATTTCTAATTCCTAACAATCTCCCAAGGAGGTCACCTCAATCATGTACCAAAATTACATTGAATACAAATAGATATTACATTAAAATTGTTTTGCATTCTTGATGTAGTCCTTTGTTCCTAAGCTCGTAGTCATTGATTAATCACATTGCATGTTTGGTTACTTCAGTGGAGGTCTTTTCTTGATCCACGTGATAATAATTATGAGCCATCATTTGAGATCATCCGCTATCAAAATCTCGTGACATCCTTTGTGGTGTTGTGACATTAGGACCGACATGCTCACATTACGGATCATGAAATCTTTACATCGAGTAGCGGAAGCTTTGTTGAATCATGATATTGGCGTGGCGTAGCGAAGCTTGGTGTGAAAATATCGAGTCATTGATGCACTAATCATGATTTCTTTGAGTTGAATGTGTTAAGTGAGCATCGGCTATGGATTGACCGCTCCATTACGATCATTTGTAAGCGTCGGGTGTACTGCATACAGCAGATTAGCAATAAATCGCACGAAAGTGTCTTTGATCACTTCGTTGAATTGAGGTACACGACCCACGGTTCCCGTTGATCGATTACAAATCTTGCACGTGATCGGTATAATTCGACGAACTTCCTTGACGGGGTTTCGCGGTTGCTCTAGTTGTTCTCAAACCGAACGTCTCAAAGAAGACAACACGGAGTGAGTGAACCGGTAATTTAAGTCCACTAATTGATGAAAAGATATTTGAAAAACAATCGAGTATTGCTCAATAGAAATTGTTTTTTGCAATACAAATGAAGGTTTTAATGAAAATCAATTATCAATCATAAAACACCTTTTGATTTGAAATAACCGTACAGGTCGATGTGCTAAAGAAAAGAGTTGTTTAAGCACAAAGGCGGTTTTCAAAGGTATCCGTCAATCCTAACTGAACCGAGATTGATTCAAGAAATTGAATCGCCCATTGTTTACATTCGGTTGTCACATGGTTGATCCATATAATGGATCTCACATGCCACCTACCGAGAGCTTGTTTGATGTTGGCTCGAGGCTTTCCATCTTCATTGTGAGTGTGTAAACACATCACTCGGATGTTACAGCAATACCACAAGGATAATCGTGGGACTCGAGATATAATCTCTCTTCCACATTGTGTGAAGCAGAGTCTTCATTGAAAGTATCTAATGAGATTTATTGATGATCTCGTGGCTCTAGACTCAATTTGTGCATATTTGGATCCTATCTTGGGAGACTAGGAGAGGGTCTCCTTCTTCATATCAACAATCTCTAAGAAAGTCGATAGATAATGTCGGTTCCCGTGAGAATGAAACAAGTCCTTTTAAGAGGAACTTGAGTGGTTTGGAAAGTTGAAGTGCGATGCGTCCTTTGGGTCCATGACGTCTTGTCTTCAATACCGATGTTACCATCGGTAGCATATGAAGTGAACCCGGTTTACGCCCTAAGGTTGAATAAATGGAGGCTATTTGTTTTCACCCTTTCTCATTCAATTCTTTTAATTCTTCAACCCTTGATTGCTTACCAAGACTTCATAACTAGAACCTTGTTGGGTTTATTCTAGTACTAGCTCGGTCTTAGTCCGCACTCTTCCCATATCTCATTTTTCTCCTTTTATCATCATACCTAAGGACTTCTACACTAACTAGTGGATTGTCCTGGGTAGATCCCTCCGATTACAGCGGATCATGGGAACCAATACCTAACCTTATCATCCTTATATCACCGTACATAAAGTAAAGTTGGTGGTCTATCCGGTATTGTTCATACGCCATTGGAATCAATTGAAAACCATTTGAAAGTCAATCCGATACTTGTGATATATTATCAAAACATTTTGTACCGAGATTGTTTTGATATTTTAGAATAAGTGCTCCCCTCAACATGTGCATCAAATGTTTGAAATCGTTTTGCACACGGAGGCAAGAGGAAGAAATTACTTCTTTGATTACCATTTTCTAAAAATATCACCATCACTTCCTTGATCAAATCAAGAAGATAAAGCATTTCCGGGAAGGATGAGGTTTCCATAAATTTGCTCCCCTCAATATGTGCCTCGAGGTTAGAAAAGAGTTTTGCACATACTAGAGGCAACTTGCACATTGGGATAAATGATCACGTTTCAAATCAAAGGTTTAAGATAGGTGCTCCTCTCAACATGTGCATTGAAAAATTGAAATCGTTTGTCACATGTGAGAAGGGCGACATGTACATCCTTATAAAACCATTTACCGAATTATCGGTTTAAATCCAACATTCTCCCCGATCACAATTATCAAATCATTTGAGATTTGTGATCTCTTATAATTAAATTGATTTTGAAAGCTTTAAGGAGAAATGTGACTTGATTATGAAAGCTTCTTAGCGATAATGATCGGATTTTAAGACTTTAAACTCCATTGATAAAACATGCATGTATATCTTTTGAAAACACTTTAATGCCAAATAACTTTTTTTTAATTTAAATGAAATCATTCTCCCTCGATCAATGACATAGGTTGTTGATTGAGAGATAGATTTTGACAAATAAGTCGATGATTATCAAAAATAGAGATCGAGTTATTTTTCAAAGCATTTAGTTTTCGGCAGATAAATGTTTATAGAATCGAGCATGGAATTTTGAAAACATGATAAAACATGGCTCTGTTCTTTCTTTTAAAACCGGGTTATTGCTGAAAATGACAATAAACCATCTTTTCTCTTTCTCCCAATTATTTTTTTTTTTTTTTTTTTTTTTTTAAGAATTCGAACAACATCTAAAGTCCGTGTCATTCTTTGAATGACAACATCAAGACCGTAGATATAATCGAATCAAGAGAAACTTGACAAAATGACAATATTTTTGAAGATTTTTCAATTTTCAAATTTTATGGATTTTGAAAGATTTATATTTTTCTATTTGATTTTGAAGGTTTTATAATTTTGTATTTTGTTTTCGAATAGATATATAAAAGAGATATAAGAAGAAAGACCTTTACTCCTCGTCTTCCTCCTCGAAGGCGTTTGAGTGTTTACGGTTGAAGGCTTTTCAAGCCAAGGCGTGGAAGAATAAACTCAAAGCGTTCTCTTGGAAGAGCTTTGGTGAAGATGTCGCTAAGCGATATTCGAGACCTCACAAAATATAGTTCCACTACACCTTTTTCCACTTGTTCCACGATGAAATGATGTCGAATGTCGATATGCTTTGCTCTTGAGTGTTGAGCGTTGTTGCATGAGAGAGCAATAGCACTTTTATTATCACGATGCGGAGGATTTTGTTGAATTCAAAGCCATAGTCGGATAATTGAGATCTCATCCATAAGATTTGAGCACAACAAGATGACATGGCTATGTATTCACCTCTGTAGAGAAATAGAGGTACTCATTTGCTTCTTTGAAGACCGACTTACAAGCTTATCACCCAAAACCGAGCACCTCGGATGTACTTGACGAGTATCTTGACAACTGCATGATCGGCATCTGCATAGCCCGTTAGTGACATACCGGTGTCCTTCGGTACCATAGTCCCATATTGATGGTTCCTTGGAATACCGAAAGACCCGTTTAAGCGCTTCAAGGTGCTTTTAGTAGGCTTAGCACGGTATCTAGCACACATGCAAGCGGCGAACAAGATGTCGGTCTACTAGGCGTGAGATACATCGGGATCGATCATACTACGATATTTCGTTTGGTCGATCATGATCCACGAGAGGTCCTCATCTAGTTTGGTTCGATCAATCATGGGGGTGTCAACGGTCACATGAATCAAATCAAATTTCTTTAAAATCTACTGTTGCATATTTAGATTGATTTATGAAAATGCCTCCGGGACTTTGTGAAATTTGTAATCCCAAGAAAATGACATTTGTCCCATCATTGACATTTGAAATTTTGAACTCATTTCATTAGAAAACGATCACATTCCATTGGGTCGATCGAGGCAAAAATAATATCATCAACATAAATTTGAACATGAGTTAAATGTTTGCTGACTTCACGGTGAACAATGTAGGATCAAGCTGCTCCTTTCTTGAATCCGGTTGATAGAAGAAATTTTGACGATGTATCATACCATGCCCTTGGAGCTTGCTTTAAACCGTAAAGAGCCTTCTTGAGACGATAAGCGTGAGTAGGATGCTCTTGATTCACAAATTCTTGAGTTGGTGGCGTGAGCGACTTCTTTAAGATCTCCGTTCGAAATGCCGTCTTCGCATCCATCGATAAACTACCATGTTCTTACTAGCGGCGTTAGCGAGAAAGATTCGATTGCCTCGATTCGAGCAATCTGGAGCAAAAGATTCTTCAAAGTCTATACCCTCCTCTTGGCGATATCCTTTAGCAACTAATCGAGCCTTGTTCTTGACACATCACCATGCTCATCAAGTTTTACTTTGAAGATCCATTTTAGAGCTATAATCATAGCACGATCTGGGCGGTACTAACTCCCATACATCAAGGCGATCAAACTCATGAATTTAATCTTGCATAGCATTGAACCATTGTCTTCATTCATGGCGGTTTTAACATCTTTTGGTTCGATCTTAGATAGTACGGAGTTGAAGAAACACCATAAGGCATCGGTTGCAAGTTGTTTCGGGTTGATCTGGGGACGAGAGGATTACCAATGATGTTGTCTAATGGATGATCGTGAGTCCATTTTACGAGGTGTTCATGTGGCATTTGTTGAGGCCGAGGTAGGCGAGTCGATGTCTCACGAAGAAGATGGTTCGATGATGATTCGGGAGTAGCAAATATGTTTTCAAATGGAGCATCTTCGGGAGTAGCAAAGGGATTAACTTCATCATTGATGCGAAACATTTCCATGATGTACATTTGAAGAATGATGATTTGTTGATGAGGCGAAGGATCGGCGGTGCTTCTTGACTTAAAGATATTGAGGCGAAGGATTGACTTCATTCAACTGGAATATGAGCAACCTCTGTTGTAGGGATCGACACCTCATTAGTAATTGAATCATACAGTTCATCAAACATAGGATCAAACAATTTCTTTACATCATCTTTAGATGGAGGTACATATGGAGTTTCTTGAGAGGAGTTTGGAACAAGGGATGAACCAATGTGATTGTTTTGAAGTCGGGTCTGGTGGGTGTCCGAGAGCCATTTGACCGTCGACTCATCAAGCGTAACGTGAATTGTTTCCATGATATTTGGGTTCTTTTGTTGTAGATTCGGTATCCCTTTTTGTTTGGTGCGTATCCAACAAATACTCCAATGTCGACTTTAGCCCTAAGTTTCCCTAAGTCTTGACCCTCATTTGTTGGATAGCACAATGCACCAAACACACGAAGGAAAGAGATTAGGTTTTCATTGTGGACAAGTTCATATGGAGTTTTCCATATACGGTGTGGATTAGGGAGCGATTTTGTGTATAGCATGCGATGGCGATTGCTTGACCCGGAGAAACATTGGAACTTTTGAGTAAATCAACATTGTTCTAGCGGCTTCAACGAGTCGATTTAGTCTTTCAACTACACCGTTACATTGAGGAGTTCGTGGTACACTTCTTTGATGGTGATTCCAATGCTTTCATAGAATTCATTAAGTTGTTTGTTGACAAACTCGGTTCCATTATCTGCTTCGACAATTACGGCGGTTTTGTTAAGTCGAACTGCGGTTGTTTGATGAGTTTGATGATGATATCGAGTTTCATCCTTTGTCCTTAAGAACTTGACCGGTGAATCTAGGTAATCATCAACCACAACTAACACATATTTCTTCCCAAAGATATTACGCACCTCATAGGTCCACATAAATCCATATGAATCATATGAAGAACTTCGTGACGAGTTAGTAGGTTTGGGTTTATGGGCAAACTTCTTGCTTTTACCCAATTGACATCTTGAGCAGAGATGATCCTTTTCATACTTTAGTCTAGGTAAACCTACCACTAAGTCCTTTACGGAAAGATCGTTGATGGTGCCGAAGTTCAAGTGATTGAGACGACGATGCCATAACCATGACTTTGTTTTGAAGCCTTTGATAACAAGCGCATTGGAAGCCCTCATCATGTCATCAAAAGAGATGGTATAAAGATTTGACCCACGAGTTCCTTTTAACAGCCTTACCATTAAGATCTCTAACAAAGCGGTATGTTTTACGAAGGCAACTTCTAGATCGAATCACGAAATTGACCAGCGAGAACAGATTATGACCTAAACCTTCCACATAATACACTCTAGAGATGACACTATCACCAACAACATAATCTCCATAACCCATAATAGCAAAAATGATCATTACCAAATCTAACGGTCCGATGAATTTGCTCACGAAGTTCATGAGCATGACCGGTCTCCAAATCATATGCTTGGAGCGACTGAGTCCGGTACCACGAGCGATTTGAGCGATCTGCGGTTGAACACGTACAAGAATGGATAAGCGGATAATTGGGATCCCATGCAAGAATGGGTTCCATTTGGTTAGTAACAATGTTTGGAACACCCACATCGAAATAGAAGCATTCATATCGGAGAGTGAGGCAATGGAATCGTTGTGAATAGATGCGGTACTAGTGTCGACCTTAGCCACATTCACGGTGTGATCACTTCTTAAGGAATAGTTCTACCAAGTGGGCATCCATTTTCTAGTGGGCATTATCGATTAGTCTTAAGACCAACGGTGTCCAATAAAAGCCTATTTCTTGAATGTTCTTCTGTGGGTTTCCACCGTTTTCTAACTTTCTTTCGTTTTTGCCTTTTAGCCTTCTTAGCATGAATTTTAGCATTAACAATATTAATGGACAATTAACATCATTAGGCGAACATTAACACCACATTCATGATTAGAAAGCGAATTCAAGCGGACATCGGTACAAGGTTTGCAAATAGTATCGAATTGAATTAATTCTGATGCGCTTATGGCAAATACTAGAATCAACACGATTCGTTTTATTCAATTCAAGCTTAAAGTTCCTAGATTGTTCTTCTACTTTCTTCGGTGGCACATTCTTAGCTTGAGAGGTCCTATCATTCCTTGTATTGTCTTGAGACTTAGACACCTCCGTTTAATGTCACTTTGATTACTCTTGTAGAGGAATGGGAACATTATTTGCCTTAACTACTCTTTGCATCACTGTTTAGATGTCTTGGGATCTGAATTACATGCGGTGCACTAAGGTTCACTTTCTTAAAGCGGAGGTACCGTGATTTGTACTCCTAGAAGGCACACTTGAGTTCTCTTTCTTAGCATTGACGGATCGGAATCAACTACTTAAAGGTACACTACGGTTCATACTCAAAACATTGGGAATCGAATGCATATCATACTTAGCTTTAGGCATTGAGCATGGAATCAAAGGATTAACTCTCTCCCTAATGACTTTGGGCAAATTGTGATCAAGCATTCTAAGATTTCTTGAGATCGTTTGGCATATAAGCATGCATGACTAATTGCATTATCATGAGGTTTCTCTAGCTTATCCTCTTCAACAATCTCACGCAGACATTCTAGGCACTCCTTAAGGGATGAGAAGTATGTTTGAATGGCAAGTTTGTTGTTCCTTAGATGAGGGGGGACATATGTCACATATAAAGCATATTTATTACAAGAGTGATCCTTTGATACTACATTCTCCCCATTGGTCATTGGCATTTTCCCTTTTACCTGGCTCTTCAGATTCTCAATTTCCTTTTGCAATGATGCTATTTGATCGTTATTTTTGTTACGAGTGACTTTAATTGATTCAAATAACTCATTGAAATGACGTTTAACCTTTTCATTTTCTTCTAGAAAACTTTCATTTTCCTTTTGTAAAGCATTTACTAAGTTTTGAAGATGAAACGTTTGAGAATTCTGAGAATCTAAAGGAGGAGGCATATGGGAGCCTGTCATATTGTTCGTTTGACCTTTTAATTGAGAGATCGGGCTTTCAATTTTACGATCGTGTTACACCGAGCTTGAATCTGCTCATCTCGTTTGTTAATTTGAAAAGCGCATCAAACTCGGAGCATCGAAGATGTCTTGATATTTGAAGTTTTGACATTTTCTTTGAGATGTTGATATTTTAGTTGTAGATTAAAATACTCAACTTCTAGTTTAGAAAATGATTAACCAAATTGTCGTGATCATCGGTTCAATTTTCTCATTTAGTTTAGAATTGGTTTTTCAAGCTCAATGACACGATCATGGGAGACTTTCGAGGCCACAGATAGTTCATGAAATTTGGAAGCACTAATAGAGCAATTTGAAGCGATGAAAAGACATCTTGAGCAACACATTCGGTAATAAGATTCTCATTTAATGTATCGTGTTCTTTCTCTCAATCTCATTATATTTCATTACATCTCATAGTCACTAACTTCAACAACCATTGCATCAAATTCCTTTTCCATTCCCTTAATATCGGTTTCTATCCCTTTTAAGACTCTCAAAATGATCTTTTAGAAGTTTAAAGAATGGCATGACCTCGGTTAAATAACATTCTTTCATTTGTTCAAAACCCTTTCTCCTTGATTATACGTGGGTCCGATCCTTTTCTTGCAAGTTTTCTCAAAATCAACAAATAGTTGAAATATAACGTATTGACTAATTAATGTCTTGCTTTTAGTGGCAATTGTTCTAGGTACAAGATGCATTGGTGTATTAGGAGGATACACGTCGCTCTAGGCATTTTCCTAAGGGAGGTTTGTTTCAACAATATTTTCCGCTTTACGCTTATCTAAATCCTTTTTCCGAAGGCTTGTTAGGAGTCAACAAAGTCCGAGGCTTAAACTTGTTCAATGAAATCCAGTTTTCCTTCTTGTAATCATGAGGAGTGATAATTATGTTTTCTCTTTGCATTTGGGATCATTTGTTTCTTATTCATCTTTTCCTAGTGATTTCATTTAATTTCTTATCTTCCTCGGTGCACTCAACGCAACTAGGTTTCTGCTCTAGGCTTAAGGATTTCATCACCATCATAAAGCACCTTATGAGCATTTCTAGCCTTTTAATTACCTCGGATTTGGTTCCTCAACAAGGGAATGCTATGCTTATCGCTTAAGACACGATGTTTGGTGACCATGTGAGCGATCTGAATGGTGTTTCCTTGTATGTACAACTTGTTTTCAAGTTTGTTTTCAAAGTTGTCGATTAGAAAAATCTCTCAAGAGTTTTGATTCCTTTGCATTAAATTCTTGCTTAAGCATTTTCACATTTTCTTGAAGTTCTTGTTTTTGTTTAGTTGTTTTAGAAAGTTTTTCTTGCAAGGAATTTAATTCTTGTTTCAATACTTCTTCTCTAAACTTACTTTTTCTAATTCTTGTACTCACTTGGACATCCATTTCACTGCTCACGAGTGGTCAACTCAAATTTTGCGTTGTTCATAAATAGCAACACGTTCCTTATAGGCATTTAGTTCGAAATTATGGAATCATCGGGGCACATGCGGTGTATTCATCAAAGACATAGTCATTGTTGATTGCAGAAGATGCATCACTTGGTACAACTTCACTTTCACTTTGTTTCACGTATTGATCGTATGGGACAATATTGTTATTACCCATATTTTCAACGTTTGATTCAATAGTTTGATTGATTGCACTTTGTCATGCATCATTGCACATCGGCATCATCGTATAGTTTTAATACCTCGAGATGAGTTTGTCCTTGGATGGGCGGCTTGTGGTGAAGAAGAGATCTTGGGAGAAACCATTGGAGAGATGCTAGCCATAAAGATTGTGTGTGCGATGGGTCCATCATCTACATCGTAGTCGTATGCATCACGATCGGCGACTTGAAAGGCGTTCGATGATTGTGACCTATCTCTGAATAAATTGCTCATCCACATCCGCATCATAGGTCTTGGCATTGCCCTCGGCAAGAAACAACAATTCCTCTTCATCCAATGCGGCACCATTGTCACGAGCTTGTGCCAAGAACATCTTATCTCTCAAGTAATCGGCGATTTCGTGGGCGCTTTGGAGATGTGCGGTTCCTTGCAATGTGTCCTTCACCACCACGTTATAGCATTTGATTGGCTTAGCTTGACCTTGGTTACCATTTCTTCCTCGATTACGGTTGCCAACATAACCTCTCCCACTCCACCTCTTCCCCGATCATCTTGTCTTTCTGAGCGGTTGCACCACGATCCTTCCATCTTTAACGGTGGCTTGATTATGTGGGTTAGATGCGATTCGAGGTTGTTGTTGGTTTGTGGGAGAGAATTCATGTTTTGACTAATGAGAAGAGCTAGTTGATTAATGATGTTACCCACGTGTGCATCGGCATCGACTTGTTTGAACATAGGATCGTGGATGAGTTTGTGATTACCATTACCCAAGGGTATGACTTGTGATGCTTTGGTTGTGATTCCAATGTTTGAGTAGAAAGTTGTTGAGTCATTAGGCGAGTTTGTCTCTCCACGGTTGGTTTTGAGCCGATTGAGAATCAATTTTTCAAACATAGCATGTCTCTCATTCGAAGGAGGAAGTCATAGAGTTGCTCATAGTTTGTATTCTTGATCCTTTAGTGAGCTTCACGGTTGTGACAAACTTGTGCCATTCGGGATTCATGTTGTTCACAAACTTTGAGTTCGGTGAATGTTAGGCATAGTCATTCGATGTTCCTCATGTCATTCACTAACTTATGAAATCTCACATAGTACTCATAGACACTCTCATCGGTTTCATCTTGAAGTGCTCAAATTAAGTCATAGAGTTGGGATTCTCTCGCTTCCATAGTTAATTAACCACGAGAAGCATCTTAACATTATCCCAAACCGCCTTTGCATCGGTGTTATGATTGATCGACTTGTAGATGTCTTTAGGAAGACCTTGAAGAACAATGTTTGAAGCCACGATATCGCATCGAATCTCTTTTCTCCTTATCATCAAGCTCATCATACATCTTAGGTCCGTCCATTCCGTAAATGTGAGTACCATCTTCATTAGTATCAAGTATGTCTCTAGTCGTTTCAACTCGATATGGTCCTTCATCAATGGATTTGAGAATGTTGACACCATTTTCCTTTCCAAGGCAATACAATCGATTCGTTGAGCCCAAGAGTCGTAGTCGGTTCATCGAGCATGGGTGGGCGAGTATCTCGAGCCACCGCTTGAACATCCTCGACAGCGATGGAGATGACGGTAGAAACGTTGGTAGACATGTTAACAGTTATACGGTTTTATAACTCTATGATTAAGCCGGAAATAGATTCTTTCACGGATTTTACTAAATCAAGAGAAAACCGTAAACACTCACTCAAGTCGCTAGAAGATAAAGCACTAAATCGCTAGAAGATAATGCACTAAGTCGCTGAAGTTAATGCACTAAGTCGCTAACCTTAATTAGCTACACACCTAAGTCGCTGGAGTCCCAAGTCGCTGAGACGTAAAAGCAAGTCGCTAAGTAGTAACTCGCTCTGGACCAAGTCGCTAGCCAAATTTTGGCGACAGAAGCTACACAAGTCGCTAGAGACACAAGTCGCTAAAGAGCAACTCGCTACTGCACCAAGTCGCTACCACAGTCGCTACCCGTAGGTGGAGTCCACTACTTGTACTTTAACTCGCTAGATCTAACTCGCTAGTTCCAACACCGTAAGTCGCTACAAAATGTGAAGCAAGTCGCTACCAAGAAAATATTCCGTGAGCTAAGTCGCTAGCTTGAAAACCATATAAACATCACTTTTCAATCCAAAACAACCCAACCAAGATGATTCAAGCTTACCAAATGAAAACCTAAACACTTTTGATGATTCTAAACATAAAAGTACCAACAAAATTCAAACTTTAACACAAGAAATCAACCAAATGATGCAAAAACCACTAAACTTTTCAAACTCAAAACCACCTAAAACCACTATAAATCCAAAGATGTGCAAGATATGATCTAACCATGGCTCTTGATACCAATTGTAAGATATAACTTTTCACATACACATCAAACCATAACACAAAGTAGCATATAGATGGAATTCTAGAGAGAAAGTTAGAGGTTTAGGGAACTTAGTGAGAGAAAGTGAAGATATTATTATGAGCTCCAACTCTCTACCTTGGGAGGTAGAGTATTTATAGTCTTACATAAACGCCACACAACGGGTGAGATCGGGGCATCAGAGGTAAAGACCGTCAGTCCTCCACGGTGTTACTTAACTAAATACTACTTAACTTAAAATAACTACGACTACGAGCTTTCTAGCGAATACATATACTTGAGGTGACCGACTCTTTAATACCTGGAATTTCTAATTCCTAACACCTTGTATTTTATGGCACCAACATATAAACCATCTAGTCTAGTCATAGATACAAGAATATGATACTAGACAATATCCAAGAAATGTGTCTAATGGATATTAAATCCTAAACTAAACATCAAGAACACAATGATGTAGTTAGTCTTCTATGAATGAAGATGAAAAGTTTCCCAAGCTTGCTGTAGAAGATCTTTATGTTCTTGTATGCTTGTGATGGGTAATCACTTTAGTAGGTAATGATGCAAGATCTCTAAGCTTGCTTTGGAGGATCACTTCGGGAGTATGCTTACAACAAATGAAATTTAGAAGCATTATGATCATATGAGATGAGGGTGGTTTACATGTTTCCTAATGATCTAAATATCCTAGAAATAGTGAAGAGAAACTATGTGTGAAGGTGTGAAAAAATGGTAAGAAGTGGTTTGCTATTTATAGGCAAAAAGACCAAACTAAGTTTCTGACCCAAGGATCCCTTCTGGAAGGATCCGGCCCTTGTAAATCCAAGGGATCCGTGGGCAATTTAAGGGATCTGTGGGACTCTCCCTTTTGCCCATGGGTTTTGGGTCATGGGTCATGGGTTATGGGTCATGGTTATCAAGTAGATTCAATGTATCTACAAGATGCAATGCATCTAGTCCATGGTTCATGGATTAAAACCATGGGTCATGGATATTATCCATATATGACTTATGCATGATGTCATGTAATGGGTTATGGGTTATGCTCCATGGGTATGGGTCATGGACTTTGGGTTTTACCCAACTACATTCAATGTATTTGGTCAATCGGTCCAATACTTAAGTTTCTACCCATTTATATTACCCATTATAATACAGACTAGTTATGTATATATTTACCCAATATGTAAACACTAGTTGTTATACATAAACTATTTAACTAAACATGTTTAATGGTTTGTTGGGGGTTTGATCATAACGCAACATAACAAACATGTACGAAACTGTATTGTAGCATACAAGGACTTGAGCCGTCGAGAGGTGTTGAGGGTATGTTGAGACAAAATCTAATTACAAGTAACTTATACATTTTACGTTATGTATTACAAGTTACATGTTTTTCATCAACAAAACAAATGAGAATGTATTGATTAAATATCGTAATATTTGCACTAACACATAAGATAGATGCAACTAGGTCACAACATTTTGTTACTGAACAAAAAAGAAGGAGCAAGATTAATGAAAGGTACATGCTTTTATTATTTCAAATTACCTTTTTGTATTTGGTATTAAATTTTATCTAGTGTACTAAAAGATTTAGTGCCACTTATAAATGTAAAGACTTCATGATTAATGTGGGTAGTCTTGAGGAGCTTTTTTTCACGCCTCACATGTGAATGCAGCAATCAATGGGGAATTCCTACAGGGAAATTTTAGAGATTAAGAAAAACACAAACTAGCAAACCGACACAAAACCAAAAAAACACAATGGCTTATCAATTCCGAGATCCATTTTGCTTCAAATCAAGAACCCAGATTGCAAATCCTTTATGTAATTTTGAGGTAAATTGTTTTTGGTTTTTTTTATAATGATTGAATTAAAGATTGTGTTTTTAGTGATTTCTTTTGAAAATTCTTTGTGGGTTTTTAAAAGGGTGTTTGGAAATTTAATCTTTTTTTGATTGGTTATGTTTTAATTGTTATAAAATTATTGAATTTAAAGTTAGTTTAGGTTATGAATAATTTGGGAAAATAGTTATAATTTCTTGAACAAAATCAGGTATTTGAAATTATGAATGGGGTCGCTAATGTTTCTGTCCTACCATTCGAATTTCATCCCACAGGGAAGAAGGGGATGAATGCTGAGGGGAAGAGGTTGTACGAGGCTTTACCGCCATATGAACGAAGTTAACTTGACCAGTGTGATGATGGTACCAGTAGCACTAAACCAAAGGTACCTTTTTCATCTATGTAATTGCTTATCCTTCTGAAAAATATGTAATGGTAATCGATTTATGGTAGCACAACCATGATGATGAAGATTTTTTGAATTGTGATGCTTTAAAAATATAAAGCTAAAATCGCCAAGGTACCGACTTTTGATTTCTATTCCAAATCATCATGTTATTCTACATTTATTTTTATGACTTGGATGGCTAATGTCTATTTCTCTAGCATCACTAATAATTTTAGACTAGACTTGGGTATACATGTTTGTAATTTACATGTTCTGTACGCGGTGAGTCGGTGTCTATATGAGTGAAATTGTCTATAAGCTTTATCTATAATTATTAATCAAAAGATCAGTGTGATGCAAACGAACCTAACAACATTGCCCTTGAATCCAAAAATTAAGAATCTCTGGGCCAAATTGCCCTTGAATCCAAAAATTAAGAATCTATGGGTCAAAGATACACAAGTTTACCACCGTCGTAATAAGTTTTCTAATCAGAAGGGGCTTAGTTGGTTTATATAATGTTTTCTAAATTGTCCAATCCATTTGTATGTTAATCTTAGTTGTAATCATGTGAAATATACAAAACTTGCACTCTTTTATTTTCCACTGTTTAGTGGAGAAGGTTTCGTGGCAAGCAATGTGTGTGTTGCGTCTTCTGTTATCGGATACCGAAAGCGATAAAATATTATTACCTAATAGATTTGGATTCATTTTGTTAGATTAAATATTTACTATAAGGACATTGATGCATATTCTTTTGGTCACAGAAAATGATTATCTGAAACAGGAACTTCCAAGGAAGCCATGTGCCAAAGTTGCGCAAAGAAGCATGGGGAAAACCCCTTTTTGGTCAGACATGTGTGATCAAGCAGCATCGACCCTCAAGGTGAAAAAGTGTTTTTGCTTTAAAACGTGGTTTCACAATTTACTCTGATACTTGCCTTGGACATAGGCGTATAAACTGCTTACAGTCTGAGAGACTAACAGAAGAGGGCGACATATCATTCATAGTGATCTGGAACAAGGATGTTTTTATGGTCCTTTGGTAACCCATATTGATGAAACTGAACGAACACGATCAATCGGCATGCAGAATCAAAGTGAATACAAGTTCTTTTCTAATACATCATATTTGTTTGAATTATCCTTTTATAGGTTACCATTATGCTTAACCACCGTTTTTTTCAAAAAAACAATTATATGCATGCGTATGTTCTGCTTACCGTACGAGAGGAACAAAAAGAGAAGAAAATCTTCAATTTCATGTATGTGATTCTTCTTAAATCTATAATTGATCTCTAATATCAGCTTTTCTATTATACCAATTGAATGAAGGTTTATTTTTATGTTTTTTGATTGATGGTGTCAAAATGCAATGAGCAGGTTAGTAGTTAAAAGACATTGGGAATGCATATCATCTTCTTTATATTTTGTTGCATTTTCACGTAAGCAGGTTGGAATGAGGGTTTTGGTTTTGCTCATTAAGCTGCTTATTTTCTGCTATTTGTGTTTTGATTTTGTAGTTGTGATATTGAAATTGGATTAAGCATTAAAGATTGATCCAAAGAAACGTGATACATTCCTGTTGTTGAACTTTTTACGGTACTTCTCTTTCAAAATGCTAGCGATGTATGATACTTAGTTGAGCTTATTGTAAATCAAATGTGTTATATCATGATTATTAAACCTACAATGATGCCTAACTTACGTGGTTCCATATTAGGCGGTCATATCTTTTGCTTCGGCAGTGTTTTTATGGGGTGGCAGGAGAGGTTGGTACATGTTCTCGAATGGTGCCTATGTTGTATAGGTATGATAAGATATCTATAACTGATTTTCCGGCGTTTGGAGATGGTAAAACATTAAATACAAAAGCGATGGTTAAATGTGTTGTTAAGCAATCCACACTGCTTATGTTCCTGTTATGAAATGTGCATGAGAAGAGAGAAAGGGTGCACTTCATGTCAATCATTTTTATTTACATAGATTGCATGTCACCGCTTATATATCGCATTTAATTAGGTTTGTTTTAAAAGATTTCATTTTATATAATGTCTACAGAAGTTGCATCCGTGAAGGGAGAATTATGCGAGAAAGCGAGCAAGACATGGTCTGGAGTTTGTGGAAATACAAGCCACAACGATCAATGCAAGTTGTGGGATGGTGCGGCCCATGGAGCTTGCGACACACATGGAGGGAACACGTGTTTTTGTTACTTCAAATGTTCCGGAGGCACGAAGCTGCCTCAAGGTAAACTGAAAGCCGAAGAGCTTGCTAAGGATAAGACTCAATCTGAGAAAGTGCCACATTTCAAAGATCCTGTGCCACTGCATATGATTCATGTGAGGGTATTTGTTAGGATACAATTATGCATTACTATCAATCTGTGAAACCTCTCCCGACCTCAAATGCAAAATTTTCTAACTATTGCTGAACAATTATGTTATGTGTTTCACATACATTAAGATAAATTCTTTTTCTAATTCAAAGTTCATTTCACATCTTTACTTTTTGATATCGATTATGTTATTGATGATTGATGTTCAGATTTTGAATTTTAGGTTTGTGTCTTATGTTGATTTTGTTAGATATAACTTTTCACATACACATCAAACCATAACACAAGGTGGCGTATAAGATGGAATTCTAGAGAGAGAAAGTTAGAGGTTTAGGGAACTTAGTGAGAGAAAGTGAAAGATATTATTATGAGCTCCAACTCTCTACCTTGGGAGGTAGAGAGTATTTATAGTCTTACACAAATCGCCACACTTTGGGCATGGATCGGGCATACAGCTGGGTAAAGACCCGTCCGTCCTCCACGGTGTTACTTAACTAAATTACTACTTAACTTAAAAGAACTACGACTACGAGCTTAACGATTACATATACTTGAGGTGACCGACTCTTTAATACCGGAATTTCTAATTCCTAACAATCTCCCCAAGGGAGGTCACCTCAATAATGTACCAAAATTACATAGAATACAAATAAATATAACATTTAACAATTGATCTTGCATTCTTGATGTAGTCCTTTGCTCGAGGCTCGTAGTCATTGATTCTTCACAATGCATGTTTGGTAATTCCAAGTGGAGGTCTTTATTGATCCACGTGATGATACGTTTGAGCCATCTTTGGAGATCATCACTATCAAAAATCTCTCGAGACATCCATTGTGGTGTTGTGACTTTGGGACCGACATGCTCACATTCGGATCATGATATCTTCTCATCGAGTAGCGGAAGCTTTTGTTGAATCATGATATTGGCGGCGTGGCGAAGCATGGAGTGAAAATATCGAGTCATTGATGCACTAATCATGATTTCTTTTGAGATGAATGTGTTAAGTGAGCATGCGGCTATGGATTGACCGCTTCATTACGATCATTTGCAAGCGTCGGGCGCACACGCATACAACAAGCTAGCAACAAATCGCACGAAAGTGTCTTTGATCACTTCGATGAATTGAGGTACACGCCCACGGTTCCCGTTGATCGAGACAAGCATCGCTGTGATCGGTAGGATTCCTAAGAATCTCCTTGATGGGGTTTCGCAATGTTCTATTTGTTCTCAAACCGGAACATCTCAAAGAAGACAACACGAGTGAGTGAACCAAATAATTTTAAGTCCACCGATTGAGAGAAGAGATTTGAAAACAATCGTGTATTGCTCAATAGAAATTGTTTTGCAATACAACGAAGGTTTTATTGAAAATCAATTATCAATCATAAAAATACCTTTTGGTTTGAAAAATGAGTACACAATCGATGTGCTAAAGAAAAGAGTTTTAAGCACAAAGACGGTTTTCAAAGGTATCCGTCAATCCCTAACTCGAACCGAGATTGATTCAAGAAATTGAATCGCCCCATTGTTTCTGCTCGGTTGTCACATGGTTGATCTATATGATAGATCTCACATGCCACCTACCGGGAGCTTGTTTGATGTTGGCTCCGAAGGCTTTCCATCTTCATTGTGAATGTGTAAACACATCACTCGGATGTTCGCAATACCACAAGGATAGTGCGTGGGACTCAAGATATAATCTCTCTTCCACATTGTGTGAAACAGAGTCTTCATTGAAAGTGTCCTAGTGAGATTAATTGATGATCTCGTGGCTCTAGACTCAATTTGTGCATATTTGGATCCTATAACGGAGACTATGGAGAGGTCTCCTTCTTCAATATCAACCATCTCTAAGAGAAAGTCGATAGATAATGTCGGTTCCCGTGAGAATGAAACAAGCCCTTTAAGAGGAACTTGAGTGGTTTGGAAAGTTGAAGTGCGGTCGTCCATCGGGTCCATGACGTCTTGTCTTCAATACCGATGTTACCATCGGTAGCATATGAAGTGAACCCGGTTTACGCCTAAGGTTGAATTAATGGAGGCTATTTGTTTTCACCCTATTTTCATTCAATTCTTTTAATTCTTCAACCCCTTCGATGCTTACCGAGACTTCATAGCTATTACCTTGTTGGGTTTATTCCATACTAGCTCGGTCTTAGTCCGCACTCTTCCCTATCTCACTTTTCTCCTTTTATCATCATACCTAAGGACTTCTACACTAACTAGTGGATTGTCCTCGGTAGATCCCTCCGGTTACAGCGGATCATGGGAACCAATACCTAACCTTATCATCCTTATATCACCGTACATAAAGTAAAGTTGGTCGGTCAATTTGGTATTGTTCATCCGCCATTGGATCCAATTGAAAACCATTTGAAAATCAATTCGATACTTGTGATATATAATCAAAGCATTTTGTACCGAATTGTTTTGATATTTTAGAACGAGAACTCCCCTCAACATGTGCATCAAGTATTTGAGAAATGTTAAGCACATGGGGCAAGAGAAAGAATTAACTTTTGATTACAATTTTCTAAAGATATCAACATCACTTCCTCAATGGATCAAGTGGGTATAACATTTCCGGAAGGATGAGGTTTCCATGAATTTTGCTCCCCTCAATATGTGCCTTGAGGTTTGAAAAGAGTTTTGCACATACTAGAGGGAACCTGCACATTGGGATAAATGATCACATGTGGAAACCATTTATCTAATTTAAAATCGTTTGTCACATGTGGGAGGGACAGCATGTTCATTCATGTGAAACCATTTATCTTAATATCAGTTTAAATCTAATTTAAATCACACATTCTCCCCCGATCACAATTATCAAATCATTTGAGATTTGTGATCTCGTATAGATTTAAATTGATTTTGAAAGCTTTTTAGGGAGAATTGTGACTTGATTGTGAAAGCGTTTGAACTGATAAGGATCGGATTTTAAGACTTTAAACTCCATTTATAAAACCATGCATGTATATCTTTTGAAAACAATTTAATGCCAAATAACTTTTTAATTTAATTGAAATCATTCTCCCCCTCAATCAATGACGTAGGTTGTTGATTGAGAGATAGAGATTTTGACAAATAAGTCCTGATGATTATCAAAAATAGAGATTGAGTTATTTTTCAAAGCATTTAGTTTTCAGAGATAGGAGTTTATAGAATCGAGCATAAGATTTGAAAACTTGGTAAAACATGGCTCGTTCTTTCTTTAAAACCGGGTTATTGCCTCAAGATGACAATAAACCATTTGTTCTTTCTTTCTCCCAAAAATATTTTTTGATTTTTTTTTTTTTTTTTTATAAAATTCGAACAACATCTAAAGTCCGTGTCATTCTTTGAATGACAACATCAAGACCGTAGATATTATCGAATCGAGAGAAACATGACAAAATGACAATATTTTTGAAGATTTTTCAATTTTTCAAATTTTATGGATTTTGAAAGTTTTATATTTTTCTATTTGATTTTTGAAGGTTTTATAATTTTGTATTTTGTTTTTCAAAAATATTTACAAGAGATAAATTAGTTTAAGAGAATGATGAAATGAGTACCGAGATAACGATATCGTTCAAAGACGTTGTAGAATAAAGGAATCAACATCTCTTAAACTTTCGCCACCAAAGCATCCGAGGCTTCTAAGAAAATCGTCTCGAACATGAGCCTTCTCAATTTGAATCTTTGGTAGCTTCCCCAAACCGACAAACATCGAATAAAGACCATTTCCCAAAGAAGTAGAGTTTAATACAAAGCGGTCTCATTGATTGAAGCTCAAGACCTTGAAGAACACGAGAACACCGGTAACAAGTTGAAACATTGATCGCCTCGGTGGTTATCAAACCGGATTAACGACACGACCGATCACATGAACTCGTTGTGCATCCCGATGTACACCTTACTCTTCAAGATTGACCAGGTTGTCTAGTTAGGGGAACAATATATCAACATCTTCATTTTACCAAGTGCATTCCAGCTATATAACATATAACCAATCAAGACATAATGTACACATGTACCCAACAAGAGTAGAGACGATGACATCCACGTAACATGTTGAGTCACTAATCATCTCTGTGGATGTCAACTCGAAATAAATGAATTAGCTCGATCAAGTGAACATGTTGTGCATATAACCGGAAGCACTTTATCATAAACCGTATATAAGATGTTGATAGGCGAGATCATCTCACGCCCAAATATTCTTCTCACATTTCTTCCAACCAACACCAAGTAACAAAACCAAAGGTCTCCATAGACCACTTCCCCAAATAGTTGGAATAATATATCCTTCCCCCAAATAGTTTTGATACCTCGTAATCAAGAAACATAATATATCCATAAACTTGAAATCTTGTGAGAAGAACTCAAATAGCCCAAGTGAATCTCGTGAGAATCAATCGCTACATAAACTCTCTCGACTATCTTTATCAACCCATATGTAGACAATTTGAAGTGACCATCGTTGAAGAAAACCCGATATACCAAACTTGAAATCAAGTCGAATTCCCGCATTTGTGTCTTAAGCTTGCACTTAAAGATGGAAGAACGGTGTCGAGAATCTATGCTTCAAGCAAATCTCTAAGTACTCACTACTCAAACAAAGTATGAGACATTAACACCTCTTGCGATTATCCACACCGTCATATGCGTATGACACCGAGTAAAACAAAGTAACTCCTAATAGTGATAGTTAACGGTCTTCAATCATCCACCTCGATCGCCGGTAACTAGATAACCCAAGTCTTCAACTCAAATACTTAAGCCCGAGCAAGTTATCAAATAAGAACACGCCTTTGTGAACATCAACTTCAACCTCAAATAAGTTATAATCGAGTAACTTCAAGTAATCAACTTGTGTCAAATGTCCAACACGTGAATAAACATACAATCGGATGTACATTGACCCATCGATCGAACCGAACAAATGATTCCTCAACGTTAATGCATTCTTCCTTACGGCATACATGTAGAAACCGATCCGAAGATTTACCAATAATGTTTTAAGCGGATGAGGAAGTCATTTTCCTTAATGTTCATGTGGTTGATTTACGAGTGCACATTTGGAGAAGAAAATGAAACAATGATCCGTGAAGATTTGGCAAAGGAGTACCAAAGAGCGGATCACTATTCATGAGTGCAACGCAATGATAGTCATTAACAACGCCATAAGTAACGGAGATAAGGTTTCTTGAGAATTCCAAGAAGTACTTTAGATGGTGAACCAGGTTGAGTCAATAGAAACCGAGCATGAGCTTCGTGTCGGATGATCAACATTCGTTAGAGGTTGGAAGTACTCATCAAACATATCTTTGAAAATCAATGAATCCCAAACAAAGGAATCCCAATTATCCTTAGTAATTGAAGCATTAGGCGTTGGAGGAGTCATAAAAAATCAAGTAATGAATCATTGCTAAAGAATCGAGCAAGTCTAATTGGGGATAAAATTTTGGCTTTTCAATCTCCCCAATTAGTGCTCTCCCTAAACCGATTTAAGATTTTCAAGTTTTCTTCTCGACCCGGATTAAGAAGAAGTCTTTAGATCATCAAATGCAATTGCCTTTAGTCTTCTAATCATGTAGCTTTCAAATGTAGATTAGATCAGACTCGACCTTCTTCAAGATTATCCGAATGGGGAAATAGACAACAACATCTTCTTCACACCAAAGGCATTCCGTTAACTTTTAAATAGCAAATTCCTTAATTAAAATCCTCCCAATCAAACAAGAACAGTAAAGATGTTCATCAAAGAAATCACCAAAGAACTAGAAGCACTTTGTCATTTAATCATATCACCGTGTGAAGATGTCAACCAACGGCTCTTATAAGAAACTACATGTGAAGATGATCCGATAAGAAGAATCTCGGTTCTTACATGGGTTAGGAGCCGTTTGACCATATATTCTCAAATATCACCAACCATGCAAAAATTCACACTTTTCTCCCTCAAGAATTGCATACAGAGATGCCATTCTTGATTAACCAAGTGATTATCATCCAAATGTATTATATTCACACTTCTCCCCGCAAAATTAGCACATGATGTCGCCATCTTCATTATATTGAGCAAGAGGAATAAGAGTAATTATCGGTAGTCCGGTTCACTTGATGGTCAAGCGCATGGAAAAGCATGAAGCATGTTGATGAAGAATGTCGATGAGAATGGTCATAAACATGAAGATTTCTCTTCTTAAGAAGATAAAGCGCATCAAGCGCATACACCTTTCTTTTCTTTGAGGAACGGGCCTCAAGTGTTATCCGCAGACACCATTGTGTTGAAGAACGAGGCCCGAATCGATGTGAACAGGCGTCATTGTTAAGAGCCCAATATATGTTTAGAGCCGCCCGAATCCAAATACCAAGGGACGATTTGTACGACCGCTTTGGACAACAGACGAAGACGAGAATTGGAAACATTGGATCCCCACGTCTTTGATGGGTTCCTTTTGGTTAGCACAAACAGCCTTTGAATCGTGAAACCCTAGATGCAATGGCATTATCCCTAGGAGTCGAACTAGTAGAGGCATCGGACTTAGTCAAATGACATTTTGTGCTTAATGGGATTATTCTACCGCTTGGCTTCCAAACCTTAACAGCACTATTCTCGGCATAGTGGATCTAGTTAAAGAGCAAGGTTTGCCATTCGTGAACATTCGACTGTTGGCTTCCATTGAAATCCTACATTGGTAAAACCTTCCTGTAGGTTTCAAGATTGCTTAACTGCTTTGCTTTCCAAACTTTCTTAACTGGGTATGATTCTTAGATCTCGAAATAACACATCACATTTATCATGATTACGGAAAATAAACATTTTTACATGTTTTGCAGACAAAGATAAGGCCTCGAATTAATTTCATGAAGCTTAGAGCTAATACTAGAACTAACACGATTCTTTTGTTCAAATCAAACTTCTTGTCCCTATGGTGTTCTTTTACTTCCTTATCATGAACACTTTTAGTTTGCGTAATCCTATCCTTCTTTGCATTGCTTCTAGGTTTTGACCCGCTAACTTTAGTTTCAATCTTCACATCAGTAGAAGTAACGATGGGAACATTACATGGCTTCACTACTTTCGCATTCCCGGTCTAGAAGTGTTGGGATCTCGAAATTCTAGGAGGCACATCAAAGGTTGCTTGCTTGAATTTCGACATGGAACAAGGCATACCAAGGGTCACATGCTTGGCTTTAGGCATAGAACAAGGCACAACTATTCTATCTCGCCTATTGTTAGATTTCGGACTTGTGACAATTACATACTCTAAGAGTTCCCGAGATCGTTTGGCATCCATGCGTGCATAGGCTAAAGTACTATCAAAAGGTTTTTCTAATCTTTCATCTTCAACAATCTCACGGAGACCCTTCAAACTTTCCTTAAGGTATGAGAGATATGCTTTATGTGCAAGTTCATTATTCCTAATGGGCGGAGGAATATATAACATATCGATAGCATATTTATCACAATCGAAACCTTAGGAATGTAGTATTTGCAATTGGGGATTGGCAACTTTCCTTTCACCTCACGCCTTGATTCTCAATATCGTTAAGTAAAGAAGTTATCTTTTCAATTTGTTTATCATGATTAACTTTAAATGAATCACGTAACTCTTTGTTTTGATCATTAACCTTTGAAATTTCACTTTAAAACAATCATTTTCCTTTTGCAAGTTATCAATTATGTTTTGAAGTTGGAAATTCGAGAATCTAAAGGTGGAGGCATATGGGAACCAACACATCCTTCTTTTCACCTTTCAGCCAGAAATTGGGCTTTCAATCTTTTGATCGTGTTATAATGAGCTCGAATTTGTTCATCACGCTTATAATTTCAAAACCGCATCAAACTCGGGAGCATCGTGAGGATGTCTTGATATTTGAGGTTTTAACATTTTCTTTGAGATGTTGATGTTTTAATTGCAAAGCAAGATGTTCAACTTCTAATTTAGAATAATGTTTGACCAAGTTATCATGATCATCCTGTTCTATTTTCTCATGCAATTTTGAATTTGTTGTTTCAAGCTCAATGACACGATCATGGGAGACTTTCGAGCAGCAGATAATTCATGAAATTGAGAAGCATTAATGGAAAAATTTGTAGCGATGAAAACACATCTTGAGCAAGACATTCGTAAATCGATTCTCATTCAAAGTATGCAAGTTCTTCCTTTCAATCTCACTATATTTTAATTCTCTCTCATAGTCACTAACCTCAACAATCATTGCATCAAATACCTTTTCCATTTCTTTAATATCGAATCGCCCCTTTTTAAGACTCTCAAATTGATCTTTTAGTTGTTTAAAGAAAGGCATGACCTCGCTTAAATAGCATTCTTTAGTTTGCTCAAACCCCTTTCCTTCATTATACCGGTGGGTGTGATCCTTTTCTTACAAGTTTTCTCAAAATCAACAAATAGTTGAAAGATAACATATTCATCGATTAAGGTCTTGCTTTTAGTGGCAAGAGATCTAGGAACTAAGTGCATTGGTGTATTAGGAGGATACACAGTTGATTTAGGAAGTTTCCTACAAGGGGATTCTTTTCAACAAGATTTTCGACTTTTGCATTTCCATATCCTTTTCCAACACTTGTTCGGGGGGTTAATAGAGTCTCGAGGCTTAAACTTGTTCAAGGAGATCCAATTTTCTTTAGTGTAATTATGGGGTTTGATCGTTATGTTATTCTTTTACACTCGTGATCTTCTAACTTCTTATTCATTTTCTCCCTAGTGACTTCATCGATTTCTTATCTTCCTCGGTGCACTCAACGCAACTAGGTTTCGCCAGGCTTAAGGATTTCATTACCATCATAAAGCACCTTATGAGCATTTCTAGCCTTTTAATTACCTCTCGATTTGGTTCCTCAACAAGGGAATGCTATGCTTATCGCTAAGACTCTATGCTTAGTGATCATGCGAGCAATCAATGGTATTCCCTTGTACGCATAACTTATTTTCAAGCTTGTTTTCAAAGTTTTTAGATTGGAGAAATCATTCAAAAGTTTTGATTCCTTAGCCTTGAATTCTTGCTTAAGCATTTTAACATTTTCTTGAAGTTCGTGTTTTGCTTAGCGCTTTAGAAAGCTTTTCTTGTAAGGAGTTTAACTCTTGTTTTAATACTTCTTCTCTAAAATTACTTTTTCTAATGATTGTACGTATTTGGACATCCATTTCCGCTCACGGTGGTCAACTCAAACTTAGCACTGCTCATAAATAGCAACTTGATCCTTATATATGTTAAGCTCGGTGGTAAGGAATCATCAGCACAAATGCAACAGACTCATGCAGTTCATAATCATCATTTTGAGTAGAAGATGCACCGCTAGGTACAATGTAAACTTCCATGCAACTTACCTCAAGATTGACATGCACAGTCGTGTGACGGTGCATCTCTATCTTGGGTACATCCAAGCTTCCATGGAGCGCCTTTGCATTAGCTTGCACGGGTTGTGACTGGTGCACCTCTCTCTTGTGAACATGAGCATGAAGATTCTATTCTAGCATTGTCCGACTCATCATTATTTGTTTTCTAACATTCTCGCATTCAAAGAACACCCGATTCTTCCACGGATACATAACCCAACTTATCACAACAATCTCTCAACCGCACTCGACACTCATTCACTTTTTCATCCTTTTGTGCGCTTTCCTCAATGTATTTTTTCACATTATCCATGAGTTGGATAAATGTCTCAATGAATTCTCAATTTCCATTCCAAGATGTTTTTGAAGGAAATTCCAGGTCAAGTGTTGATCGAATCACGAATATTCCCCACCGATGAATGGTCGAAATTGTTTGTAGATTACTTGAAGAGTCGCGACCGAGCCATCCTTTTGAACTTCTTCATTGGTAAGTTGCGACTTTAAATGCTCTAAGTTCAACAAAGAAGCTTCTTATCAATGTAGGTAAGTCCCGGCGGAAAAGAGCACTACATGTTCGATCCCCGCCTATGGATAACAAATGAATGAGGTGCGGATGAAGTATCGATAGGCTCAATGTCGCATTTCATTTGCATGGCATTCGTAGCTTGACCGTGCAATTCTCTCATTAGATTCGAACACGGAGATCTCACATCCTCATTGCTTAATTCAATCATCTTTAATCGCTCGATGTAGCATACATTATCATTGTTGTCCACAACATCATACGCTTTAAGCACTTCAAATCACTGGGTCAAGAGAGTAAGACATGATGTGGAAGGATGCACGTGATTTTACACGCCTATGATTTAAACCGAGAAATAGAATCTTTCGCGGGATTTTACTAAAATCAAGACGAAACCGTTAAGCAATGACCAAGAGAGGGTGTTAAGATGACCGATGGAATGATACAATGAAAGACGATTGTGTGATAGGACTTTAGATTGTTCGTAGGAAAGGTCAAATGTTGATTGGTTGAGATTTGATTGGTTGATGCACGTTTTACGGAGAATTTGGGCCTCGAAAAATTCGTTTCACGACATCGCTGTGAAAGTTCACAATATTCGGTCGTTCCGGTCGCTTTGACAGTATTTCAATGAAACGGAGTTACGGATCAAAAGTTATGGCCGTTTGAAGTTTTGACGTAAAAGTCAACTTTGGTCAAACCTCTTCTTCGTAAAATCAACCAAGTCGCTATAACCCTTGAACCAAGTCGCTAAGTAGCAACTCGCTAACTCACCAAATCGCTAAGCACCAAGTCGCTAGTCAAGTCGCTAAACAAAGAACTCGCTACGACCAAGTTGCTAACCAAATTTTGGCGACAATTGCTACACAAGTCGCTAGAAACACAAGTCGCTAAAGAGCAACTCACATCGACCAAGTCGCTACCACAAGTCGCTACCCGTAGTGGAGATTCCACTACTTGTACTTTAACTCGCTAGATCTAACTCGCTAGCTTTAACACCGTAAGTCGCTACAAAACTGTGAAGCAAGTCGCTACCAAGAAACTATTCCGAGAGCTAAGTCGCTAGCTTGAAAAACCAAATAAACTTCACTTTTCAATCCAAAACAACCCAACCAAGATGATTCAAGCTACCAAATGAAAACCTAAACACTTTTGATGATTCTAAACATAAAAGTACCAACAAAATTCAAACTTTAACACAAGAGATCAACCAAATGATGCAAAACCACTAAACTTTTTCAAACTCAAAACCACCTAAAACCACTATAAATCCAAAGATGTGTAGATATGATCCAACCATGGCTCTTGATACCAATTGTTAGATATAACTTTTCACATACACATCAAACCATAACACAAGGTATGGCGTATAAGATGGAATTCTAGAGAGAAAGTTAGAGGTTTAGGGAACTTAGTGAGAGAAAGTGAAAGATATTATTATGAGCTCCAACTCTCTACCTTGGGAGGTAGAGAGTATTTATAGTCTTACACAAATCGCCACACTTTGGGCGTGGATCGTGCATACAGTGGGTAAAGACCCGTCTGTCCTCCACGGTGTTACTTAACTAAATTACTACTTAACTTAAAAGAACTACGACTACGAGCTTTCTAACGATTACATATACTTGAGGTGACCGACTCTTTAATACCGGGAATTTCTAATTCCTAACAGATTTATTTATTGTCTGATGTATGTATGACTATCAGCTTATTACTATGTGGTTTTTCTTTATTATGATATTGGTTTTGTGGATGTGCTAATTAGTTGTTAAGGTTTATTTATTGATACAGAAATGAGTTTTATTTCATGTGTAAAAAAGATGTTTGTTACTTTGTGGCTTGGTTGAACAATCAAGGGGTGTTTGGATGTGGTTTTAAGGCCTTTTTTTTTTCCTCAAACATGTATAAAGATGCAAATGAGTATCAATGCAAAAGAAACTTCATTCAACGTGGTATTCACGACTTTACGTGCTTGGTTGCTGTGATGTACAAAAAAGTCGAAAAGCCTTTTTTTGGGTAAAAGATGAGAGTAATAAAGTTGCTGATACAATGGAGTTCCAGTTGGTTTTAAAGTTAGTAAGAGCCGCTTATATGTGGAGTGAGTGCCCGTTGGCAAAATTCGGTTGGATTCGAGTCACCTATTCTTAATAGTATAGATAAGGCACGTGATTGTTACAATAGGTGTGTTTCATCATAATGGGTGTGTTTCATCATAATCTTGAATCAGCTAACACTTTGTGACTTTTGTGTTTTTTTACTATGGTTTTTTATTGATTGGTAATGTTTGTTTAAAACAAGACCTAACATTACGCAATGAACAATATGAAATCCATCCATGACCAAAAAGGAAGAGTTTCAAACATGATGAAATTAGTGCTGAACATTACGCTATGAGTACTTAGATACAGCCCATGAGCAACGCACGCGTAAGCATTACGCGTTCCACATTTAGATTAGCTTGTGTGCAACGCACGGGTCAGAATGACTCGTTTCTTTATAAGATTCTTAAATATGATTTACATATGTCTAATATGTTTCAGCAGCTTCATCTCGAGATGCATAGAATGGGCCTGCTCAAATTATCAACAATCTATACTACATATAAATTAGGAATAACTTTTTCATTTTAATTTTAAAATATACAATTTTTAAAGCTTATGGTACAATACTTTAAAACACAAAAACACTCTCATTTTTAGTTTTAATAAGCAATTAATATGGTCCAAATTTTTAAATGAATACAAAATACTAAACCAAAAGGTACAATTAACTTTTGCACAATAACATTCATAAATTAATTGGTTAATAAATAAAATTAATACAGTTATTAAAACACTCATTACATAAAAAATACAAATTATCAAACATAATTTGCAATCAACTTAAACACAATTCATACATTAAATGTCACTAATATTAATAACAAAACATATTATAGAAACTATTAAAACAGGAAACAACAATTTTAAAAAATACAAGCAATAAAGCTAAAATTACAAAATATTTTTCTATATATTTTATTCCACTGCACATATTTCTAATCCAATCTCAATTTGCTTAAATTACATGTATATAAAATACGTTTTTATTCGGATAACCGCCGATATTTAAAAATAAAAACTGAAATCGAACCGCGATAAGATGGTTTATCCGATTTCTGATTTTTTGGGATTCAATTTCTTAGTTATCATTTTTGGCGGTTTCGGATTGAGCGGGTCGGCTCGGTTTGTCGGTTTCACATATTTTTTTAATACATGTATCTATAAAACTTAGCTTTCTATGAATCAAATAGATATTTTGAACGATGAAAAAATATTGCTCACTAAACAATTTATTATCACAATTATATAATGAAAAACATTGCCATTAGTTAAAGAGTTGAACTACGTCACATGAAATTCTGATACCCTTAAATTTATTGTCAAAAGAACATAATAAACTAAAATACATGACTTATCAAAAAAAATTATTTCAGGATACCTGACGCTGCAACATACGAGTAGCATGCTAGTTTCATTTTATGCGTTTCATCAACAAGTCAAAATAAACAAGGGCAAATGGCATAAAAAGTCACTAAATTTAGGGTTCTTTTCTAATAAGGGTACTCTTCTTTTTTTCTTGCATAAAAAGACGCGCAAAAAAATTTTCAGCCGATTTAGGTTTTTTACTAACTTTCATTAACCCGCTTCGTTAGTAAATTAAATGTTTGGTCCTTGAGATTATGTAATCATTTTATGCGACATTCACCACCTCCACCACCACCGTCCGCCGCCACCACCAACAGCTGTGAAAAAAACATTCGTCAAATGTGAAAAAAAAAAATACAATAAAAAATTTTCGAAAAAAAGTTTAAAAATAATTATCGATTTTTATTAATATTTACAAAATAAAATTCCTTCAAAAAAAAATCGAATTTTTGGGAAATTTTTTTCGATTTTTTAAATTCTTTTCGAAACAATTTTTTTTCGAATTTTTTTTTTCTAAATTAATTTTTGGAAAAAAAAGGTTATAAAAAAATTTCAAAAAAATTTTAAAAAAAATATTTTTAAAAAAATAGATAGGTGGGTGATGGAGGAGACGGTTGGTGATGGTGGTGGCGATGGTTGGTAGTGTTGGTGGCGGCGACGGTGGTGGACTGGTGGTGGTAGCTGCTGGTGGTGGTGGTGGTGGATGATGGTGGTAGAGGTGGCAGGTGGTGGTGGCGGCGGTTGATGATGGTGGCGGCGATTGGTTGTTGTGGTGGATGTTGCGTGAAATGATTTTACGAATTCAAGTACCGAACATGTAATTTACTAACGAAGTGAGTTAACGAAAGTTAGTAAAAAATCTAAATCGGCTGAAAAAAATTGTTGAGCGCCTTTTTATGCAAGAAAAAAAAAGTACAATGATTGAAAACGGACCTTAAATTTAGTGTCTTTCTGTGCCATTTTCCCAATAAACAACATAAACTAAAGACTAAAATACACCGTTAGTCCCTAAACTTGTACAGAAGCATCGTAATGGGACAAACCTTGCATTTATCATCGTGGGGAGTCCAAAACTTAATGCCAAACTAGTCCCTTGACCACTAATGCAAAAGTAAATGTCTGATTTTTGTCATATAGTCGAGGGTATTTTAGTCCATACACATTTATACTTTTGTCCCCAATATTAATCCTTTTGGGTTTTCTTCATCTTCAACCCAGATAATAAAATCAAGCTTAAGTTAACTGAAAGGAAATCTGTAGTTGACGGTGGTAATATTTTGTATATTAGCACATGCTCATGTCCACGTCTTTTAGTTTTAGCGTACATTTTGACTCTTGCTCTCATGAAGTGTAATCACCTCTGTAAACTAAAATTTTTCGTTCTGTGAAAGCATATGGGTGAGAAAGATGACATTATGTAACAATTCGCTATTTTGCTTAGATGGTTGAATAAACCAACTGTTTGTTTTGAACCTGTTAGGGGGTCAACTCAAAATAAGACTAGCATCTTGTTTTCCTACATAATGTTTGTGTCCAAAACCTTTTTTTTTTTTTCACATAATAATGGTTTGACAGTGTTTGGGATTGCTTATTATCGAGCAAACCTTCTAATGTTATCAACCCGGCCTTAGCCTGAGCGCGTCAAAGCTCAAGCTCGGCTCATTTAAATTTTTAAGGCTCAAAGCTAGAGTTCGTTTGATGCTCTTAACTCGAACCTGGCTCATAAGATCATTTGCAACTATACGTATACGAAGTATATTTACATAGAGCCTAATCGAGCTTTAGGTGAGAAGCTTGTTTCCGGGGTTTTACTGAACAACTCTTCAATAAAGCACATCATCTAACCGATTATCTTATTCTGTAAAAAAAAAAGTATAAGAAAAATTGTAAAAGGAAACCAAAATTAATAAACGCTACATTACAGATAATAATCAGTGTCCAACTTGCTCTTTTGAAACTGCTTATTCTGCCACAAGAAGCAGTAAAACACTTTAGACTGTTTATCTGATTTAAAATAAGCACAGGTGAAAAAAAAAAGTATAAAGTGATTGGATTATAGCATCAAACCAAACATTAAAATTGGTTAGTTTTTAAGGAAACATGGTGGCTATCTTATCCTTCAACACATCCCCAACAAACTTCGGAGTAATCAATAATAATAACAATTCAAACAGAACATTATCATCAGCAGTTTCATCCTTTTGTGATTTATTACAAAAATAAGCTATAGTTAATGACACTATGCCCACGAGTAGCTTGACTCGTTTACACCCGTAGTGATAAAGAATATAAACTCCTCATAAGAGGTTTAGAGTTTAAACATATATAATTGGTTTACCTGTTTATGACTTGTTTTATCGGAAAACTTTACTTACATAGTTAAATATATGGTTCATACGCAGGAGTTGAAGATGAAGAAAACCCAAAATGATTAATAATGGGGACAAAAGTATAAATGTGTATAGATTAAAATACCTTCGACTACATGACAAAAATCAAACATTGACTTTGGCATTAGTGGTCGAGGACTAGTTTAAGATTAAAACCCAAGTTTTGGACTCCCCACGATGATAAATGCAAGGTTTGTCCCATTACGATGCTTCTGTACAAGTTTAGAGACCAACGGTGTATTTTAGTCAAAACTAAATATGACTGGATTTTGTTATTTGCTCTTTCTGACTTATCCGGGAATTGCTAGATTATTTGCATGTATGATTTGTAAAATTTACTGTATCCAATACGATTTGTTTGTACTTTAGTTCTCCTGGCTTATTACATAACGAGTTGAAGTGCACCTCACGCATTGCTGCAGGGCAAACGTGTCATTTTTTCTGTATTATTGCGAGAAACTATATTTGATTTTTTTTTTATGTTTTGGTCCTTGGTATTTTGTATGTGTTTTTCTTTATTCTTCATTGTGGTAGTTTGTTTTTAAATGTCGTGACATAATGTTTTGCTAATATTTGCTCCGTAGATTATCAAAAAAAAATAGGAGGTTATTTGGTATGGTAAAGGTTCATTTTAAAAGTTTTTTGAGAAAATATATATGTAGTAACCTTCAATATTTTTTTTACAATCGTACATATGTTATAATTAATCAATATTGAGCTGATTTTGTACAATCGGTAGATATCTAATACATAATTAAAACTTTCATAAAGGTATACGTCTTTGGTTCTTGTGGTTTAAATTAATTTTATGATAGTTTTTAAAATTATTTGATAGCTTAAGGGTGTATTCTAAAAGTTCTTCTATTTTATATATTATAAACTTCATCTTTTTTTTATATAAAATCGTGCGCATATCAAAAGTATATCAATATTTGGCTTGTTTTGTTCGTCATCGAAAGACCTTTCTAGCAGTATTTTTTTTTATTAAAAAATGGCTAGATATCTGTTACATATTTAACAAATAAAAGTTGTTTTATATAAAAGATCAAAAATAGTAAAAAGTGTAAGGTGATTTTCGCATGATGCAACAAAGTTCAGGGAGGGTTTTGTAAATTTTTTCTATTTTTTTTTGGGGTCATGGTTGTATTTTGGGCTTTGTCTCAAAATTATTGTCATGCGAGAAAAATCATAAAGTTTAATAAAAATGAGACCACTATAAATCTAAATCACTCAAAAAGAATATTCCTCTAATATATTCCATAGTTTTTATTTAAAAAGGAAAGTGGACAATTATTTTGAAATATACCAAAAAAGAAATATGGACTATAATTTTGAGACGTGTGAAGTATATATTTTTTTAACGATAGCAAAACGTTGTCGTTGTGTTTGCGCTATAATATATATTATGAATGTATCGACGCTATGCATATTTTTTAATTTTTTAATTTTATTTTAAATATCTGTTAATTTGATTAGCAATGATTTACCTATATCTTTATTATATATAAAGGAAATACTCATATTTTTTAACGTAAAAAATTAAGAAAACTCAACATGAAAATCATAAACTGTTATTATTATTTTCGTTTATAACCTATATTATTTTCATTCAGTTTAAATCGTGTATAATTTTCAAAATCTCAAACTTTTATTATTTTTCGTGTATAACTTATAAACTTTTTTTATCATTATAACTATTTGTCATTGTTATGCACAGTCTAACATGTAACAAAGAAGATTACAATTATTTGAAGGGGGGATATCAAATGTGAACATAAGAAATTTAATTAAAAAGATCCGCAAATCGCACGAGGCACGTCACACGCTTAAAGAACAATAATATTACCATACGGCTTCAAAGACGAGCTGCCCATTTTGTCTCATTTTAAAAAGTGTATGTTATTTTATTTTTCGTCGGCAAGGGCCAAACTGTAAAATTACTTAAAATACTCATCGTACACGAATCACAATTCACAATGCGACAAAAGAGTACAAGATTGTCAAAGTATCCGGGACCATTTTGACTTTTTCTTTCTTGTTTGGTAATGAAAACCCCTTTGACATTTTCAAATGTCAATCACACTCTCCAACTGTAAAATAAAAAGAAGATTAAAAAGGTAAAAAAGATCACCCCGAATAATAAAGAAAATAAATTACATCCGTTGTATTGCATGTGCTCATTTGTATATATTGCAGTTTGGTGTATGATGTTGTTCTTTTGAGAGTTTTAGCGTGTGAGTTTACTCAAACTTTGAGCTCCTTTTTTGCAGTTTGTGTTTGATCTTAAGGCTTAATTTGGTTTGTTGCAATCTGACGTAATTTAATGTAATTATAATCAGATTACATTATGTAGGTTGTATAGTTGCAGAATTGAGAGAATTGTAATTTATGTTACATTACGTAGGTTGTTTGGTTTCGAATGTAAGTGCAATTCAACCACTCCAATTAAATCAAGTGTGTGGAAATTTAGAATGGTGGTTGAATAGGTTTAACATTTTAAAATCGTAGTTTCGATAACTTATTGTGAAATCAAGCAAGTATAATATCTAAATGTAAATGTAAGAAATAAGTAAATAATTAAAATACCAAACCACAACACAAAGACTCATAGTGGTTTGGTAACGAAGCTCCTTCCTCGCCTACTCCACTCCTTGAGTTTTCGACTCGAGATTTCACTTCACTATGTCAGCAAGCTCCCTTACATGGCGGAGAAAACCTTACAATGTCGCTTACACTTTTGCCGATACTAAGCTAAAGATCGCGTTCTAACCGAGGTTGAACCAACCTTGCTCACTAAGTATTTTAAGGATTAAAATACTAACTTCACTCTCTATTTTGGTGTATAGTGGTGTGTTATAAACCTTGAAGTGTGATACTAGGATATAGTAACACACAAGGTTGCAAACAAAAACTAATAACTATAACACATAAGACCTGAAAATCTTCTTGTGTTCTTCCTTTGCTGGAGAGATGGATTAGTAATGTGGATCACTTTATTTGATACTAAGCAAGATAAACATGAAAGAGTATGTATGAATGTGTGAGAGATTCATAGAGAGATGATTGCAAGGGGTGAGCAAAATGGTATGCAAATGGTTTGCTCAAATAGACAAGATGAAGGTTGGACTAGACCCAGAAGAACCCACGACCCATCAATAGGGGTCCGTCCCTCTTAAACCATTCCAAATATTTGCCAAAATCTATCCAATTTTTAGTGATCATTCATGACTTGTTTGGAATATTTTTACTCATGTGATGCACGTATAATTGTGAATTATGATTAAATAAGTAGTGTTTTTATGCATCATTTATCCCATATATTGCTCTTTTACTATGTTTTTATATACGAATCATTGCTGAATCGTATATATTTCTTATTCTTAGTAATTCTGGAGCAAATATGAAAAAGACACGGAAAATGATGATATTTGGAGCTTAAATGAACAAAATAGCTATTCAGACAATGAATACGGAATATTCATGCAAATGAGAATACACCGTATACTTTACTTAGAAGAAATCAATTCTTGCCTGAATTCAAAACAATACTGAGTATCCATTTCTAAAGACACGTCAAATATTATACTTAGAAGATTTGAAGAATGCTAAAAATAAAAAGAATACGACTGATAACATCAAATAGTCCTGAATCGTTATTTATATCATTTATATGTATTTACGCTTGTTTCTCATTGTTTTCCACTTTCAGGTAAATTACGAGCATTGGAGCTAAAGAGACGCGGAAATGGAAACATTACTAAAGATTTATCATAGTATGCTTATTTTGAAGAAGTTACGGCGTAACTCATCTCTCACATTACGCCGTAACTATTGCGTGACCAAGTCCAACTTATCAAGAGGTTACTGGCAGAACTCTTCTCAAAGGTTACGACGTAACTCCATTAGGTCAAAAGAGGTTCCACGCCGATACTTACGCCGTAACTCATCGCAACACTTACGACGTAACCGAGTTTATTGAAGACTACGACGTAACCACTTATAAGGTTACGCCGTAACTTGCGAATCTAGTGCATTTACGGAGAAATAGAAGGTTACGGCGTAACTCCTCTATTGGTTACGCCAGTAACCCGGACCAGCCTATAAATACCCCACTAATTCTAGCATTTCAAAGCATCCCATTCCACACACAACACTCTGAGAACGTGGGAAAAAGCTCAAGGGAGGTCTAGGGAAGCATACGGAGCTGTTTCCAAAGGAGAAGTCACACCATTACGATAAGCTTTAGCGTTTATTATTTCTTTTACTTTCAATTCATGTATTTCGTACCTTTGAATATTGAATTGATGTGCATGATTAATATGAGAGGCTAAGCACCCTCTGGTGCTAGCCTAGTTATGATTCCTTAATTGTTTTGTTTGCGTTTTGATAAGGTTTTAAAAGGTACCATTTTGAGGGGTCATTTAAGTCCTTATTTGATCACTTTTGTATCCGTTATTGCTTAATATCGTTCCTTTTCACTTTTTAGGTCTCGTGAAGGCAAAATGTCGGAATGACACTTATTTGGACGTAAAGCGCGAATATATGAAGAAAATGGCCAAAGTCGAAATCGGACACTCACGACCGAATATAGAAGCGCGACGGCATCGAGCTATTTGCGGCGCGTCGGAGAATTATTGTGACGGTCGAACTCAAAACTCGTGTTTTCAAGAGACGGCGTCTAGTTGTGAAAGAGTAGGCCGTCACTACTCGGGACGGCCTAGATGCGATCCAGACGACGCCGAAGTCAAGAGACGGCGTCACGGACATAAGGTGACGCCGTCGCAAGATTAACGCGGCAAGACGAAACCCAATGGCGGCGACACGGCGGCGTCCACTAAACATAAGGTGGCACGTCGCGTAATTGTAATCTTATATAGAATCCGAATTTTCAAGATTTGTGTGGAGAGTCTTTGGGTAAAACCTAAAACCGAACCTAAGGTGTCTTGTACAGATTTTAGGGTTTTAACCTATCTTACACCAAGATAAGTCTTTGCTTCATTAATTCAATTATGTCTTTGATTATTTGTGTGTATGCTTGCATGTTCTCCATGTCCGCTAATTTATTTGTGTGTTTGCTTAGGAAGTATGAAACTTAATTATTAAATATTGATTGGTTGTTTCTTATCTTAGTTGATTAATGATCTAGTAATGCGATAGGTCATTCGTTGTGTACTTAATGCTTGATTCATCTTTGTGAACCTTAGATTATGATTACCGAGTGATTGTAGGCTAAAACATCCGAAGAGTGCCTTAGAGTAGGAGTCTATAATCTCTAAGTGGATTTGTAGACAAGACCCTTTGGTAAGTTCAAAGAGTTAGGGAGAAACGCATACCCTACAACTTTAGAAACACAACGCAACTAGGAATAAGACGTGACACTCAACCATCAATAGGAGATAATTAAGGAGTAATACAAACTAAGTAAACACATCTTTAAACTATCATACGAGCACACATTAATTAGACATAGACTCCCACAACCTTAGTTTAGATAATTAGATAATAGTAGAGTAATCGGTAGAAATACCAACCCCCCAAATCCAATACCCGAGATTCGTACCTTTCCATTTTCATAAAATATAAAAAGATAAAAATAATCTTCCTCAACCTTAACCTTAGCGTAGTAACTCCCTACTAGCATTCCTATTCCCCAGAGAACGATATCAATACCGTGGCTTACCCTAATTACTACACTACAACGATTAGGTTCATCGCCTAGGGTGTTATAAAACTTGCTCAAGAAAAGGAAGTTTCCTTGACCCCGAACGACGCGTGTAGCGTTATCAAGTTTTTGGCGCGTGCGGGAATAGAATAGCTAGTTAGTAGTCCACCTCGCTTAGGTTTCTTTGCTTGATTCCTATCAAGTAAACTTTTTCTCATTTTTAGATTTCTCTTAGTCTATCCCCTTCTTCGTAACCTTTGTTCGTAACCTCATCACTTTTCATCATGGAAGGTGATAACCCACTACCATTCATCAACATACCACCAAATGACCCGCCAAGAGCCCGTACTCTTGGTGAATACTCAAGACCAAGCCACTTAGGCTATAGGAACACCATTGAGCTTCCCGACCAAGCCCAAACTACGGCCTACGATCCGACACCATCCGGTTGGTGCAAACGGATGTGATTCCATGGACTTCGTTCAAGATCCAAATCAAGATCCGAGGGATTTCTCAAAATCGCCGATTCCATCGACCTTGATGCTACTACTCGGGAGACCACGCGCTGCGTCTCTTCCAATTCTCTCTACGGGACCAAGCTAGTAATTGGCTTGAGCGACTTCCCCCCGGCTCCATCTCAAGTTGGGATGATCTTACTTCTCGCTTCCTTGCTCAATTTTTCCCACCGGGAGAACCACTAAGCTTAGGAATGACATCTTGATGTTCCAACAACGCCAAGGTGAATCTCTACTAAGCATGGACCCGATTCAAGGACTTACTTCATAAAGTCCCTCATCACGGCATTGATCTTTGGCTCCAAGTCCAAATCTTTTATGATCATGTCAACTTTCCCACTAAGCGATCCATTGACCAAGCGGCCGGTGGAAAACTTAGTGATCTCACCGCAGAAGAATCATGGGAAATAATAGAGGACCTTGCCTCTATGACAACGAAAGTTGGGATGACCCCGTGAGTCGCCCAAACCGTCAAGGCAATCTCCTTGCCTCCTCCGACCGTGGGATGATCGAACTTGAAGATCAAGTTAAATTCCTCATGAGTTCCTACAAAATCCTAAGTCCTCACGACAAGTGAATCAAATCACTCTACCTTGTGAGTTATGCGGTGGTCCCCATGACACTCGTGGATCGCTCAAGGCTCTCCGAACAAGCTTTTATGGACTACGCCCATACGCATCGACGGAGCGGGAGAGAAGTGGTACACTTTCAAACCCGAACAAAACAACTTAGGAAACTCATACAACCCTCATGGAGAAATCACCCTAATCTTAAGTGGAACCAAAACTCAAGCACAACCCAAAACTCATCTAGTTCGCCTAATAGGTTCAATTCTTCTAATACTGGAACCCCACCGATCTCGAGGCAATTGCATCTAGATTTTGTCATCTCAAGAAACTCGATTGAATAAGCTTGAAGCGATTTTAAGCAAAAACAGAGCGAGATGACAACCAAGCTTGATGCCTCTTAAAAGCCTTCAATGAGCGGGAAGTTGGAGCACTCCCAAGTGATACAATTAAGAACCCAAAAGTGAATTCGATTGCATCGACTTCACATTCCAGCCACCATGGGAAGTGCACATCCATGTCCCTCTCACCCAACTGTTCACTCGGTAAATGCTATAAAAAGGGTTCCGAGTCATCCAAGAGATACCAAGGCCCGACACCTTTGGTAAAGCCTACTCCTGAGAAACCCGTCAGCCAAGAATCCAAACCTAGTTTAGAGGAGGAGTACAAGGAACTATATCAAGAGAAACCAATCCTTGAAGTCTTAGCTCATGCACCTTATTATAATGCTTTAAAAGAAAAATATGAGTTAGAACTTAGGCTTGGGAAACATGGGTCCGCCTTTGTGCGAAACAACTTACCTAAGAAGTTAGATGATCCCGGCTATTCACTCTTCCGTAGACTTGGAACTTCCAAGCCACTCGATGCTTTAGCCGATTTAGGATCATGCATCAATCTCGCCCGTTGTCCCTTCATGAAGCCTCAACCTAGGTAAAATTGAACCAACGAAACTGTCTTAGGATTAGCGGACGGTAGTATAGCACGTCCGGTTGGAATAATAAAGGACATGGTAGTACATGTAGGAGAGTTGACTCTTTTGGCCGACTTTCATGTACTCGACATGAATAAGGACCCGACATGCCCATTACTAGTTGGAAGAGGATTTTAGCTACCGCTAGTGCCATCATCGATTGTAAGATGTCCAAAATAGTGGTAGGAGAGGAGTGCTAGATCCGCTTACGATGTTAAAAACATACATACTATAAGGATGAGGAAATCCCACAAGAGATAGGGTTGGATAGAGAGCCTTCTCGATATGGACCTTGGATTGAGAAGAACATCATAGGCCCCCAAAGACCTTTTACCTAGATAAGGCCTTTGCTAGTGCAAAGAACTTTCCAAGAACAAGAATTGGCTAGGGATATAGAAGTGAACCCGCTCGAGGACGCCTTAGTATTTAGGAAGATGACCGAGTTCCTAGGAAGCTTGCCCGCTAACCTTGTCATGAATAAGTGGATAGTTGAGAATCCGAACACATGTGGAATTGGAATAGACCGCTTAGTGATGGTAATGGAAGGTGGCACATTAGGATACAAATCTATGATCCCGATGGTGAGATGTTTGAAAAGGCATATTTAACCGAACGTACTACTAGGAACTTGAATGATAAGTGTGATCCTTACGACATTGTTGAGGATAGACTTACGATATCGATGCGTAGGGAGCACGACTACGAGTCTAGCTACAAGACTCTTTAATAAAGAAAAGCGCTTCTGGGAGGCAACCCATGCTTAATTGTTTGCTTGTTAGTGTCATATATCTTTTATTAATTGTTTATCCTCATGTTTAAATTTGTAAAAATGCTTTATTTTGTTTTTAACTTTGTCTTAATTACATATAAAGGTATTTTACATAAGGGATAAGTGTAGGGAGGATTACACACGTTTTCAAAAGAAACGTAAACATGAGAATAACAATTAATTAAAAGATATATATGTTTGTTTGTTTGAGTCAAATGCTTGTATCGAGTCATAATGGATGTTTTGCAGAAATTTTTCCAGATTCTAAAGATGTAAATTTCCGAAATTTTTCCGAAAATCGCAGACCGCTTTTTGTCGGGATAACTGACGGCGTCAGATTGCAACTGACGCGTCGGAAGGAGTAAAACATCGATTACTTTTTCTCGTTTTCTAAGCTACTTATAAATTTTGGAATTTTCGTGTCTTAATTTTCTTAGAAATTCAGAAACATCCATTCCACAAGCATTATATCCTAGTTTAAATCGAGTCTTATATATATTATTACACCGATTTTACGCCAAGGTTTCGTTTGTTTTCTTCAAGTGTGCGGTTTAGTTTGTCAAGAAGAAGTTACATAAGATTGGAAGGAGCTTTTCACGCATAAATTCTTCTTGAAAAGAATTTAACCACCACTTTACACGGATCCTACCGAGCTAATCGGGGAGTATTAGTTTCTTTCGCTTTTAATTACCTTCTTTATCATAACTTTGATATTTCGGGAACATTGGGGACAATGTTCAGTTTAAGTGTAGGAGGAAAATAAAACGGAACTTTGAAACTATGCTTATCCTTGACTATTTGCTTTGTCAATTGTGATTGTGTAATAAACCATGAGAAATGTCGGTTAGGATAATTTTGGCACCAAATTTAAAATTTTCCATGACATATAGGAGTGGGCCATTAGTCTTAACAAAAGCGCCTCATGGATAGGAAGTTGCATGACTAGCACAAAACCTTTACCACCCAAATTCCACCCAAAATGCGAGGATCGCCTTAGATTAGTAGGAATTAAATCATTCATCTTTAATGCTTAGAGTGTGAACCGGTAGTATATTAGATTCTAGAACTTGTTTTGTGATGCATTCCGAGATCGCAAGTGAGGCTACACTTGTGTAGTTAGGAATAACTAAATGATAAGAGGCATTAGGATAACCCTTGTTTGATACCGTAATATAATTACTTCTTCCACATCGGTTGAGTAATTCCCCACACCCTGCGTTGTACTCATTTTAGTACACGATACCCTAGTTAACCCCTCGAGCCTATCCTTTTCATGGTTCTCGTGATATTTCGGTTTTCCGAATATCAATGAAGAGCATTGTTTACACCCCACCCCAAATATACACCCAAATCGCCTTAGCCTACCCCTTATGCACTCACTTTAGTGCAAATGTTTGTTATCACCCTAAACCCTTAGTTCAATTATCTAGTTGCTTGCATAAGTTGCTAAGTCGAGTCATATCCTTTGTATACGCTTTGGGACGATTGGGATTCATGGGAAAAGTTAAAGTTTATGAAATGACGGAAGGGAACGTTAAATTCAAATTCCCTTTGTTTACGTAATAATGTACCCCAAGTGTTTTGATCTTTTCAAATCGGGTCAAATTAGTGTTAGAGTAATAAAACTCAATTGTAGGGATATGCTTATAAATCCCTAGTATTTTGATGTTATCTTAGAGGATGGTAGAGTAAAGTGTATGAAAAAAAAAAAAAAAAAAAAAAAAAAAAATCGAAAAAATAGAAAAGAGAAAAGAAAAAATAGAGTGATTAAAAAAAAAAAAAAACAAACAAACAAACATACGGCTACCATCCTACATCTATCCTTTAAATTTATGTCTGCTTATTTCAGTTATCTAGAGTTTAGAGTGTCGAGTCTTGGCTTAGCAACGCCATTCTTCATATGCGCTAACATAAAGATTTTGACTTACCACCACTAAATAGCCTATCCCACCAAACCCTTATTTCCCTACCGTAAGCCTAACGTTACAACCCTTTAAAGACCTCTTTGATAGTCTTTCCTAGGTGCTTACGCCAAAGCGATGGAGGTTTGATCTATTCTCGCCTATGGTAATCTATGTACTAGGACCGGTTAATGAGTGTTTATCTTCCATTTCTATATTGTTATATTTCATTTATACACCGAGAGATGTGAGTATCCAAACACCCCATGTGAGGTGCTAGTATGTAATTCCGTGCTTGTTATGACTTTTATGGGCTTATATGTGTTGTGGACCGCTTTGAATTAATGTTGAATGACCTCTAACTTATAAATTAATTGGCTAAAGCACATTTGCTTGAGGACAAGCAAATAACAAGTGTAGGGATATTTGATAAGGTTTTAAAGGTACCATTTTGAGGGTCATTTAAGTCCTTATTTGATCACTTTTGTATCCGTTATTGCTTAATATCGTTCCTTTTCACTTTTAGGTCTCGTGAAGGCAAAATGCCGGAATGGCACTTATTTGGACGAGAAGCGCGAATATATGAAGAAAATGGCCAAAGTCGAAATCGACACTCACGATCATTGAATATAGAAGCGACGGCGTCGGAGCTATTTGCGGCCGTCGGAGAATTATTGTGACGGTCGAACTCAAAACTCGTGTTTTCAAGAGACGGCGTCTAGTTGTGAAAGAGTAGGCCGTCGCTACTCGACGGCCTAGATGCGATCCGCACAACGCCGAAAAGTTGAAGAGGACGGCGTCACGGACATAAGGTGACGCCGTCGCAAGATTAACGTGGCCAAGACGAAACCCTAATGGCGGCGACACGACGGCGTCACTAAACATAAGGTGGCGCCGTCGCAATTGTAATCTTATATATAGAATCCAAATTTTCGGTCTTTGTGTGGAGAGTCTTTGGAGTAAAACCTAAAACCGAACCTAAGGTGTCTTGTACAAGATTTTAGGGTTTTTAACCCTATCTTACACCAAGATAAGTCTTTGCTTCATTAATTCAATTATGTCTTTGATTATTTGTGTGTATGCTTGCATGTTCTCCATGTCCGCTAATTTATTTGTGTGTTTGCTTAGGAAGTATGAAACTTAATTATTAAATATTGATTGGTTGTTTCTTATCTTAGTTGATTAATGATCTAGTAATGCGATAGGTCATTCGTTGTGTACTTAATGCTTGATTCATCTTTGTGAACCTTAGAGTATGATTACCCGAGTGATTGTAGGCTAAAACATCCGAAGAGTGCCTTAGAGTAGAGTCTATAATCTCTAAGTGGATTTGTAGACAAGACCCTTTGGTAAGTTCAAAGAGTTGGGAGAGAAACGATACCCTACAACTTTAGAAACACAACGCAACTAGGAATAAGACGTGACACTCAACCATCAATAGGAGATAATTAAGGAGTAATACAAACTAAGTAAACACATCTTTAAACTATCATACGAGCACACATTAATTAGACATAGACTCCCACAACCTTAGTTTAGATAATTAGATAATAGTAGAGTAATCGGTAGAAATACCAACCCCAAATCCAATACCCGAGATTCGTACCTTTCCATTTTCATAAAATATAAAAGATAAAAATAATCTTCCTCAACCTTAACCTTAGCGTAGTAACTCCTACTAGCATTCCTATTCCCTAGAGAACGATATCAATACCCGTGGCTTACCCTAATTACTACACTACAACGATTAGGTTCACCGCCTGGGTGTTATAAAACTTGCTTTCAAGAAAGGAAGTTTCCTTGACCCCGAACGACGCGTGTAGCGTTATCGCTTACCTTTACTTTACATAATTATTTCTAAGTGTATGCATGCATAGTTCTTTGGTAGTCACCCCGGTTCGGTAGTTTTGAATGGCGATAGAGGCCAATTTCCTAGGAGATATGACCAACCGACCCTAGGTGAGCGGATCGAGACGGAAGGGTAAGATATGACCAACCGACGACCCTTTCTACTTGTGCGATTTGACCAACCGATCACCTATCGCTTGGATGAACTTAAGAATTGGGGGTGTAGTGTCTAAGTTCCTAACGGCCGGCACTCACTATTTAGAATCTAGCATGTGAGGTACTTAATGACTCGGCTAAGGGGACCAGGAACAACAGGACTTATGACGTTGTGCCTAATTTCTCCTGTGGTGGCATCTTTGCTGATAGGTTAGGGCGAATTGACCAAATGTTGTCCTCTCGAATTTGACCCCACCTGAAGTAATTGGAAGTAGGTAGACGTAGACATAGCTAGCTAGGAGGATTAACTAGGTTAGCACAACTATTCCTCTATTGATTTCCCTTTACCATTTATTTGCTTTTACTTTATATTCTGCATTAGTAGTTTAATTAATTAAAACCCTATCAAACCATTAATATTATGTGACAATTAGACTTAGTAATTATCCGACACACATAGCTCTTGGGACGACCTCGGCTTTACCATTTACTACACTACACACGACCGGGTACACTGCCCGTTAGTGCATTAGGGTAGACCATAGGTATAGCGAGACACTATAAATATTAAGACCAGTCAAGAAACTCGCATCAAGTTTTGGCGCCCACGGGAGCTATATTAGGATTAATATTGAGTCTTTCATTTCATTTTAAACTTTTCTCACGATCATATTTCAAGTTTTCGTACCATGGAAGTTGTTAACATCGATGACCTCACTCTTGAGGAATACTTGGCGTTGACTAGAGCAGATCAAGGGTCGGGTCTCGTAAGACCGCAATCGGAGCGGATGTTCGCTTCGAGATTAAAGACCAATTTATGAGGAGCTTCGCGTAACCCTTTTTCAGAAACAGGACGAAGACGATATGAGCACGTTGAAAATGTCCTATACATCGCTAGCCTTTTAACATTCCGCGTGTCTCATGATGTCATATGCTCGTGGTCTTCCCAATGACTCTCACCGAGCAAATGTAAGATGGATCGAAAGATTGCCTCCGGCGCTTAATATGGGCGCTACTAAAGAAACACTTTATTCAAAGATATTGCCCGCCATCAAAGATTTCTAATCAACTCTTAGAGATCCATAATTTCAAACAAGAAGACGACGAAACTCAGATCAAGCTTGGGACGATACAATGATCTTCTTTATAAATGTCCTACCAATGATCTTAATAACCAAAGAAGGTCAATATTTTCTACAAAGGAATAAATGTAACTACAAGATGATGATGGACTATCAAGGACCTATTCCAAACATGACTCCTACTATCGCAATTGAAGCCATTCAAAAATGGCGGACCATTCTCAAAAATGGCACGACGGTGGAAGTAAAAGAAACCAAGGCGGAAGTTTCGACGAAATGCAAAGAATCGCTAGTAAAATTGAATGTCTCAATCGAGATATGCTAAAGGTCGAGAAACCGCTTCATGCCATCTAAGTGGGTTGTGAAAGTGTGAGGAGGACATCTTACGAAGAATTGTCCTCATATGGACAAAGAGGGTATTGAATAGGCTAAGTATGGAGAAAATCGACCATTTTATGGTGATAATCGAAATAGTAATGGTTATCGTGGAAATTACAACCGTGGGCCTTAAGGAGAAAGAAAGCCCACTTGAAGAAACAATTAATAAATTTACGGAAAATTCACCAAAGACAAAAGGAGCAAGATGAGTGGTTGAAAGAATTCCGGAAAACACCGATAGAAACATTTCCAAACACGACTCAACTCGAAAACCTTGAATCCATGGTGATAAAGCTCGGTGAAAAGTAAGGAGAAATAACGATAAACTCAAGGATCTAAACCAACTATGGAATGTAAGGTAATTTTCTCGGATGGTAACTCGAAGGTTCGTGCCGTTGATACGGGTTTAGGGGCGATTTCGTCATCAGATATGAGTTACGCCGTAACATGCCTAATGAGTTACGACGTAACCTCGTGTTTGACAACAACAATGGGGTTGTGAAGAATAATCGAGGAAAATGACTCTAATGAATTACGCCAGAATTAAGAATCTCGATTCTGGCGAATCGATACATGGGCGGGAAAATTCCTCGACTTGGCCGGGTCGAAAAACTCGAGGAACTCTCCTCGAAGAGGAAGAAGAGCCACTTATCACTCACCGTGTACTCCATCGTCACACATCGATGAAGAAACCACAAGGGCATGGCCTACATGCAGCCCCTTCTACGAGTATTGCAATGGAGGAGACAATGAAAGAAAGGAAGAATGGACATTCCCTCATGAGCGTGAAAGACATGGCATAAAATTCGGTAATTTGGCCTTTAAAGATTGGTACGCAATTCAATTTGGGAATGCCAAGATCAATCCAAATCTTCTTATGAAACAAAAAATTGATTACACGGAGCATATTCAGAAGGATGAAACTAATAAAGATATACTACGCGGATGAGCATTTAAGTGAAACCGATAACAAGGAACTACGCAACATCGGTGCGAAAAGTAAAATCTCCTGGGGAAATTTTCTGGGCATCATGCAGCCCGTATGACGATATGTGTAATGGTGGAAGCAACTCTGGAAGATTAGGAAAAGATGAATTCTTTTGGTCCTCAACCAATGATGAGGAGAGAACGAGTTTACCTTTGATGAACAACCTGGGGTTCGATAGTCGGGTAAAAATTAAGTATGGGCATGTGGACGCATTAACAAAAGATAAGATTTGTAAGGAATACATGGATCAAGAAAATTCAAACGACAAAAGTCTCGAAAACACGAGTAAAATAACAATTGACGATGACATAGAGCGGGTGAGTAATGATAAAGAAGAATGCAGGCACTTTCTAGTGGAGAATATGCTCGATGAAGAATGGTTCAAGGGCACTGTTTCTGATAACGATGATATCGAAGGGATGCTAGATTACCTTGCGTTGCAAGGAAATGAGGAATTCACTGATCCCGATGACAAAGCTTACGAGCAAAGAAGGTGCAAGCTCCAGGGGATAACCTACAAAAGACCACCTCCTATTATAGTTAAAAAATACGAATTCACTCGCTACCACCTAGGTCCGGAGGAGAAATTTTGTAAAGTCCGAAAGATCGAAACCATTGAATACCTCCGAACTGCCTCAAATGTTGCATGGATGAGGCACAATTTGATGAAGGATATTGAAGAAGTGGGGTAAGCTCAAAGACCCCCATAGAGCCTCGCGGCTCTGAGTCTAACTTAAAGACTCGTTAATTAAAAAAAAATGCTCTTTAGGAGACAACCCGAATTATCCCTTTCTTCGCTTTTATTTCATTTCATTGGGTTTTGTGTTTTCTAACCATTTTGCGGAGACAGAAGTAATGCTCACTGCGCTTCTCGATTCGAACAGAGTTACTACAGAACTCATCTTGGTGATTACGCCAGAACCAACATTTTAGCGAAAATTCTTGACGCATTACAATTACGGTAATACCATCTCGGTGGTTACGCCAGTAACTATTCGCTTCACAACTCATACCAGGTTTTGCCAAGTTACTACGTAACTCTCTCATAGGAGTTACGACGTAACTCTCCTCTGCTAATTCTTTCATTTTAAAACACAATAACCTTGTATTAGTTTTAAATGAACTTTGTGGGTGTGTTCCTCAGAAACCCTCACGAGACTTCACTCGTCCACTTGGGACACCTAGTGGTTTAAAAGGCTTGTTGTATTCGCTAAATGCAATCGTGATTCCTACGAAAGTGAGTTAGGTTTGTTTTCATTTTATTTTTTCTTTTAGAATTATGCTTGTCGGTATTATGATTTCGTGGATTGAAGTTTGTTCATGACGCTTAAACGAAGGCACGATCCTCTCTGTGGGCCTTCTTCTTTTGGAGCAAATTTCGGGAAGTTCTCGCCTAATTCTACCTTTCTTCACCTTTATTTTAATGCCTAGTACAAAAGGGACTTTGTACAATTCAATTGGGGACGGGAGTAGAATTATCTCTTTAACTTTATTTAGCCCTCATTTTTCTAGTTTATTTTGAAAAATTATGCCATTTTAAAATTTTGACATGTTTTTCCGAACCTAACTAGATTAGACCTTAGTCGAGCACATACAACCCTTGATATTACATGGTGAGATTAGCCTTATCCGTTTCCAATATTTTACCCCAAATCCACCAAATTATGAGTGTCTTGGGTAGCTTGCAAACTTTAGAACTTGGCCTTTGGATCATTTCGAGACCATAGACGAGGTATGTTGAGTTAGCTCGATGTATTTGGACTTTTCGGTTTTAGAAGGCGATTATAGGATTATCACCCAAATGACCTACCATTGTGAGTCTATCGATTAGTCACCTCGACTTTTCAACCCCAATGTGAAACCCTTTGTTGCACTCCCATTTAGCGCAAGATACCCTAGATACACCCTTCCGAGCCATTCCTTTCATTTTGTCAACCCAATATATTGTTTCACACACCTTACACCTTAGCCTACCCGTAGTCTTTATTTGTAATTGGGAAGTCATCATTTGCCTAAGTTCAAGGTTCGAGTGGAAAGGTTTGGAAATCACGCTTTCATCGACAACAATTATGAAGATCATTGAAGACCCCCCGAATTCCCATTGTTCATCTCAAGTGGGGGGATGTTATGTTATTTAGTTATGACTTAAAAAAAATCGAATAAAAAAAATTGATTGAGTTATGATATTGTAAAGTGCAATGTTATAAGCACTATAGTATGAGCTTTATTGTTTAGTATCTAGGAGGCCACCTTGGTCACATTTTAAGATTGGAGTTGGAGTTATACCAACTGAAGAAGAAAAGGTAGTGTGCCCATCACGACGTCCTCTAATGACACATCTACCTTGCATTTCATGATCCGGTCTCTAGACTTCTAAACTTGAACTTTGGGCAGACGGTAAGTGGTGATGACTTAGTTATAGATATAGACTACATGCTTGTTTTTCATTTTATACCAATTATATATCCCATGTCTTATCCTACCCTTTAGTCATGAAGCATGTTTAGGTGATGCAATGAGCAATCTTTGGTGTCTTGGCCATGGATTTGGTCATGTATCATTGATTTTGTCCACTTCACGCGACATGTTAGTAATGACGAGTCACCCTTAACCTTTGTCGTGTCTACCCATATTGCCTTCGAGAATTGTTTAGCCCTTAACTCTAGTGGTGGAGATTTGTGTAACCGCCAAGCTTATGATAGAATACATGCTATGACTGTGCAATTGAGTGATCACCCCGAAATTGACACTTATAATATTTGAGAGATTTGAGTGTTTGTTCCCCTTTCGTGAGGTGTTCGGCTTTATTTTATTCTAGCATAAGGGATTTTTAAACTCATATTTTCCAGGTTTTGGGAGATATCTTTTTAGGAATCTATCTAATAAAGTCTACTTGAGGGCAAATAGAGTTCAAGTGGGGGGATATTTGATAACATCAAATAGTCCTAAATATTAAGTGTCAATTTCCCCCGTTAATACTCGTTATTTATATCATTTATATGGATTTACGCTTGTTTTCCACTTTCAGGTAAATTATGAGCATTGGAGCTAAAGAGACGTGGAAATGGAAACAATACTAAAGATTTATCACAATATGCTTATTTTGAAGAAGTTACGGCGTAACTCATCTCTCACATTACGCCGTAGCTATTGCATGACCCAGAAGTCCAACTTATCAAGAGGTTACGGCGTAACTCTTCCCAAAGGTTACGACGTAACTCCATTAGGTCAAAAGAGGTTCCACGCCACTGATACTTACGCCGTAACTACTGCAACACTTACGACGTAACCGAGTTTATTGAAGACTACGGCGTAGCCACTTATAAGGTTACGCCGTAACTTGTAGATCTAGTGCATTTACGGAGAAATAGAAGGTTACGGCGTAACTCCTCTATTGGTTACGCCAGTAACCCAAACCTCGCCTATAAATACCCCACAATTCCAAAGATTTCAAAGCATCCCATTCCACACACAACACTGAGAACGTGGGAAAAAGCTCAAGGAGGTCTAGGAAGCATACGGAGATGTTTCCAAGGAGAAGTCACACCATTACGATAAGCTTTAGCGTTTATTATTTCTTTACTTTCAATTCATGTATTTCGTACCTTTGAATATTGAATTGATGTGCATGATTAATATGAGCTAAGCACCCTTTGGTGCTAGCCTAGTTATGATTCCTTAATTGTTTTGTTTGCGTTTACCTTTACTTCGTACAATTATTTCTAAGTGTATGCATGCATAGTTCTTTGGTAGTCACCCCGGTTCGGTAGTTTTGAATGGCGATAGAGGCCAATTGCCTAGGAGATATGACCAACCGACCTAGGTGAGCGGATCGAGACGGAAGGGTAAGATATGACCAACCGACGACCCTTTCTACTTGTGCGATTTGACCAACCGATCACCTATCGTTTGGATGAACTTAAGAATCGGGGGTGTATTGTCTAAGTTCCTAACGGCCGGCACTCACTATTTAGAATCTAGCATGTAGCGGTACTTAATGACTCAACAGGGACCAGAACAACATGACTTATGACGGTGCTTTGATTTCTCTTGTGGTGGCATCTTTCTCGATAGGTTAGGCGAATTGACCAAATCTTGTCCTCTCGAATTTGACCCCACCAAGTAATTGGAAGTAGGTAGACGTAGACATAACTAACTAGGAGGATTAACTAGGTTAGCACCACTATTCCTCTATTGATTTCCCTTTACCATTTGTTTGCTTTTACTTTATATTCTGCATTTGTAGTTTAATTAATTAAAACCCTATCAAACCATTAATATTCTGTGACAATTAGACTTAGTAATTATCCGACACACATAGCTCTTGGGACGACCTCGGCTTTACCATTTACTACACTACACACGACCGGGTACACTGCCCGTTAGTGCATTAGGGTAGACCATAGGTATAGCGAGACACTATAAATATTAAGACCTGGTCAGTAAAACCTGCATCAACGACATATCCATGACCTGGATACATCATATAGAAGCCCTAGCCTGAGAGTACCCAAGACGCTTACAGAAGGAATACGACGTATCCATTTATGGGAATACACGGTATCGAAGGCTAGTTAGTTGGTTGACCAGAATATGTTGGGACAATATTTTACTTAAATGTTCCTAACAAGTACGTATTTGAACATAAAATAGCTAAGTCACTCGCTAATAGAAAAAAATCAGTGAGCACATACTCAAACAACATGCTTCAAGAATGTCACAGACCAACTGGAGATGCACTTTACCTCGCTGATGCGGAGTCAATGAGGAAAGCAACTGAGTAACGTCAGGGACATTGAGATCTGACAATTGTCTATTTTTCTCTGGTACATCTTTCTCATAAAACAACGAAAGTGTCTCTAACTGTAAACAACGATCTAATAAAAAAAAGTCTCACTGATTGGTAGAATTAGCAAGCAGCTCCATCAAAGCTCAAATCAAAGTCATCATCAATGAATCTAAGATCTCTTGAAGATATCTCAAGCTGATACGGGTAAGCCAATATGTACAAGGATCTCTAGCTGAAGTATATGGCTCATCAGGGGTAGCAAGACCCTGATGACCTCTCAGATCTCTGATCAGACCAACAGATCATAGCTCTTGTCCTCTGAGATTTAGGCAGTACTTTCTCAATAATATGTTTAAGTTGGATAAACTTTGGGAAGATAAATCATTACTCCTTCCCAAGACACTAAAGTAGCTCTTACGTACACACAACTGTCAACTCTGGTAAACCAAAATGACATTCTAGCTAAAAGTCTACGCACGTGCCCATCTACACCAAGTTGACAAAATTACTATTCCTACGTGACGCAACATTAATTCTCCAACTATAAATACTCGTTACAAATATGATAAAGGCAAGTAGTGTAGAGTGATTTCACACAAAAAATAATACAAAGTATTATAGCAGTAGAAGTCCTCATCAGTTAGAGTTCAAAACTTAGTTTGAATCTTTGTGAGTTTTAGTTGTCACTCAACGAGGATAGTATTCCGCAACTATCTCCTTGAAAAGCTACCCAAGTATTGTTAGTATATCAAAGTGGGTTCTTGAGTAACATTGTAATTAGTTTATTTTAACGTAATCATAAACTCCTGATGATTTTTTTTCATTAATTCATTTTTTGCTCAAGATGTATCCGGACCAACAGAATATTTTATTACTTGGAGCCCACTTTTGATATCTTGAATATGGCGTATGCATAACGAATACGCCGTATCGGAGTCGATTTTAGAATTCTATAAATACGAGTGATATGATCAAATAATACCTATATTTATGCATCATTTATCCTATTTATATTGCTCATTTATCATGATTTTATATGAGAATCAATACTTAATCGCTTACTTTTGTTATTTTCAGTATCTATGGAACAATTTTGGATAAGATACGAAAAACGACGAAACTTGAAGCTAAATTGGAAGATTTGTACAAGTTCCATCAAGAGCGTACAACGTATCCATATTCTGGAGATACACCGTATAAATTATTTAGAAGAATTCAAGATATATCAAAATTAGAAGAATACGACATATTTAACTCTGACAATACGCCGTATCTGAGCCCTTGCAGTCAAAGCCCAATTCAACTGAAGAAGACATACGGCGTATGAAACTATATACATACGCCGTATTGAACCCCAGTTCAAGTATATCAAGATTTGAAGGCATACGACGTATTTAACTCTGGCAATAGGCCGTATTTAAATGAAGATAGACGAATAAACTGGAATATTTTATACTTGGACCCTACTCAAGATATCTGAAATATTGCGTATTGAACTTCAATAAGCCATGTTGACGCGTCACTCAGAACAAATACGAGCCCTAGTTTCGTATTTTCACACCATTCCACCACCACCAGACGACCAAACGAGCTTGGTAACATCAAGAGATCAGTTCCAAGATAGGGGATCAAGAGAAGAAGTTTCTGTATCATCACAAGAAGTAATATCGTTCGGTTTGCACATCGATTTCACTATGTCGTTAGTTTGTATATCGCTTGTAATTTCTTTCGTGTTTGCTACTGAGATTATGGGCTAACACCCTTAGATGTTAATCATGTTGTGACTATTACATTGATTTGATTCCGTTTATTAAGACTTAATAAATTTTATGTTCGTTTACTTGTTTATCGTTTTATGTATATTGCCTAGATTATCACATTATAGCTTTTTAGCTATGAACCGGTAATCCGTATGACTATGGTTGGTATTCGTAACCTAACTTCACGGGTGCCCTTCCATAAGGACTAGAGGCTTGGACTCCCTAGCTGCAACTCACGAGTAATTAGTCATTATCAAAATGAAAGGTATAATGTTAAATAAAGAAAGTTTAAAGGTCATAACTAATTGTATTATTTTGTAAAGTTAAACCCTAACCCTTATAAATATTAGCGTAGTTGAAAGTTTTTTGTGAATGTTGTGTGTCAAATTGAAATAAAGGAAAAGTATATTTCTGATACGTAACAAGTATTAAACTTTTGGACCACACTATTACTTGAGTACTAAAAGGGAAATAAAGTAAAGAAATCTAATCCCTGATTATATCCGGAATCCTTGTGAAGGCCAGCTGCAACTCCCTCACACATACACGCTTTTTACTATTTCCATAATTTAAAAATAAAAAATAAAAATAAATAAATAAATAAAAAATAAAAGCTATGTTTATATCCCTTCTCAACTCATCCAAAATTCTCAAATATATAATACTCAACTGACTAAATGTCAAGAAATACTCAAGTTAATGTAAAAACAAACATTATTTGATGCATTTTGCAAAAAACCCATACTATGTCAATAGCTTTTCTTTTTCATTAGTAGATAAAAAGCTTACAATAATTTATCTCAATGGCTTTCAAAGACCATAAGTCTTTTGTGCATAATGCTATCTCATGCGTGAAAATGACTTTTAACAAAACAATAGATAATTCAAGTTCTGTCTAAAACATGTGAAATATATTTGTGTTTTGTGATGCAAAATTGTCGTTGAAAAAAGACTTTGAATGTGTTTGTTTGACGATCATCGATCATCATCATCATCGTCGTATGAAACCATGTATGCAAATACTCTATTATTTTTACAACATTATACAGTGATAATTAAGAAATTATTACATTTATGATTTTTGTTTGAATTTTACATATATCAAAAGTCTAAACCAAGGTACCTTTATTTACTTTTTTCTTTTTTGGTAGTATTTTTTTATAATATTAAAAAAAACAAAATGTCACCCCTTTATTTTATTACCACGCCAATATATAAAATCTCACACATCCTCTTTTCTCTCACTAAAAAAAGTCAGCGCCTTGATTTGTTTCCATTGTTTCTCTCAAACAAAACATGGAAGCTGATTGGGACCTACATGCGGTGGTCAGAGGCTGTTGCTCCACCACCACCACTACAACCACCACCACCACTACAACCACCACAGCCGCCACCACCACCACAACCAGTCAACTAGACACTTATTACCATCACAGTCAGCAAAAGTCAACGCTATATGATAACAGTATAATGGATGTTTTTCCAGATCTATATCAACCCACAACTGATAATAGTATAGAACACTTTTTGAATAATCTTTACAACCCTTTGCAGTTTACAAATTTACCAAATCAACCCATTTGTTCTCAAAGTATACCAGTCTCACCCTTGTCTGTTCTTGGTGGACTACAAGATCCACCATATTATCAGCAGAAGCAGCAACAAGTGACACAGTTTCAAGGAAAGCAGCAAGGGTTGAGTGTGTCTAGGTGTACAAGTTCTAATGCACAAAGTACAACAAAATTTAAGAAAAGGTAAAAGGATTTTTGGGTTTTTGTTGAATACTACTAGATTTGTGTAATACCCTTGAAGCAAATTGATTTGTAGCATCATTTAATTATTTTGTGGTGAATAAAATCATGATATTGTTTAACTTTTTAAGTGTTTATGAATGAAGAATATGTAATTTGGGAGGTACCCACATGCAGTAATACTTGTCAGAAAAAATTCCAAAAGATATTTTTTTTTTAAAAATTTGTATATTGTTTTACAGGAAAAATCAAGTTAAAAGTGTTTGCCAAGTGCCAGCTGAGGGAACATCAACATCATCTTCTGATTCGTGGTCATGGAGAAAATATGGTCAAAAACCCATCAAAGGATCTCCATACCCAAGGTTTGTACTTTTAATCTCCCCATTTTTTTTTCTATTATTGTCACAATCTTAAAAGTTGTTTTGTACAAAATTTACACTTGTTGTGAGCATAGTAAATCTTGAAAGAATTCCAAGAACGAATTGAACTAGAATAATTTGGATAAAAAAATATTGGTTGTTTTATGAACATGACAAATCTTGGCAACATACTTTTTGGAACCGTTTAGTGTTTAACTTAGCCTTTAGAATACAGAAGTAGGTTTTGTTTGCTAACAAGCGTATAATTTTTGGATAGTAAACACTCCTTTTTGAAGCGCTGCTTAACTTTTACATTTTTATACAGTTTTAATTACATATACAACTACTAGTTCCTAGCTGCTTATTACTTGTAGCTGCTAATTCTGCAAACCATAACCATTGAGTGATTAATATTTGTTAAAAAGCATTATACATATAACTTTTCAAGTTTTGTTAATATAATCCTTTCCTTAAAACACCAGGGGATATTACAGATGCAGCACCTCAAAAGGCTGCTCAGCTCGAAAACAAGTCGAACGCAACCGGTCCGACCCGAACACACTAATCATCACATACACCGGAGAACACAGCCACCCAATGCCATCTCAACGCACCTCTACATCCACCACCACCAGGAACAACAAAACCACCACCACTACCACTGATGAGGTCACCAATAAACCAACCCCATCATCACCAATCTCACCATCAACCACCTTATCTCCAGTGACAGAAAAAACAGAAGAAAATGACACTGATGATGACGTCACTGGTAATGACATCTTTAATGGGTTGTGTGAATTTGATACCATAGACATGTTTTCCGACCATCATATGATGTTGAGGGTTTGAGTTTGTGTGACGATGAGTTTAAATCCGGTGAATTAGTCAGATAAAAAGATCACAATGTTGAGGCTTTGACTATTTGACGTTTGACTTTTGGGATTCAGACGTGAGCATGATGAGATTATACGCGTTTAGTTGCGCTGACTTTGTTATTTTCTATTACCAGATTTAAAGTTGCTAAATCCAGAGTAAATATTTTTACTAGGTTGTAGTATTTACTTTGGATTTAATAATAATTTAATTCGTTCTTTTTTATTTTCTTTTTGTTCTTTGTGCTTTTTTGTGATGAGCCGTTGGTAAAGTGAAACTGGCTTTTGTCTAGATGATGGTTAAAGTAATGTTTCTTGTACAGTGTTCATCAATTATTGTACGTTGTTTACTGTTTGTTTTACATGTGTTGGGAGATGTGTGTTGCTATTTTAGGCAGTTTGGACATGTAGTCTTTTTGAGGCTTAAAGAATATTTGCAAACTACAATGATCATTTGTGAACTACATTCGTCTCCTAAATTAAACTAATAAAATCAAAATATAATTATACGAAAGTGTATCTTATAGTATTACTACCTCCGTCCCAAAATGATTGTCCTCATTTGACTTTTTAAAGTCTTAATTTCATAACTTTGATTTTTAATATTTTTGTATGTGTTATATAATACTTGATGAAAATTACACCAATGAAAAACATTATATAGCCAATCCATTCATAAATTTTGCATCAATTATCATATAACACAAACAAAAATATACAAGATCAGAGTTAGAAAATTAAGACTTTAAAAAGTCAAATAAAGATAATTAATTTGGGACGGAGGGAGTAATATTTTGAGTTGTGTGTAGCATTATCATTTCAATTGAATTATTTTAAGGTCATACTAATCTTGCACCCCCTAAAAAAATTTTAGGGGGTGTTAAAGTTTCCGTGCCAATCATTTGGTACAAGTTTTTTTTATACAAGTCTTTTTTTTGATTTACATTTACTCTTTATTTTTTTTGTCACTTTTTTATACAAGTCTTTTTTTGATTTACATTTACTCTTTTATTTCTTTTATAAAAGTAAGATTTTTTTACTTTTTATTTCTTTTTACTAATAAAGTATATAACTTTTTACAAGTTTTATTTTTTTTATTAATCAGTTTTAAAACTTAAAAAAACGTAGTCGGAAATTTTTGAGGCTCAGTTCGAAGGTTGCAAAAGTGAGATGTTATCTCACTTTGCCGTCCATCAGTTTTCATCATCGCCTCGGAAAATTTTTAGGCTCAAAAATCATCATCGCCAAGTATTTTTCATCGACAAAGTTCACATTCACAATAGTAAAGATTCTCAAATCTGCATAAAGCAATTCACTAACAGTAAAGATTCTCAATCAATCTGCTGCTTTCCTTCGTTATAAGGAATATCACATTCACAATTCACAGCTCATACCACAAAGAAGCAATCACAGCAATCACAGTTCATACCACAAAGAAGCAGCAATCACAGTTCATACCACAAAGAAGCTAACCAGGGGAAAATGTCGAGCTCACCATTTTATACCAATGAGGTAATAAACTTTACAATATGACATGCAAAATTTATAAAAAACGAGATTTTTAATAGACTCAGATTATTATTGTTTTATCATTTTGGCTGCAAATTTGAAGGTTGCAAAGTCATTTTGCCATGCCATTCGATTATGCCACGCCAAATCATTTTCGCTGAAAATCAACAAAAGTTTTTTTATCATCATCGCCGTATCTCGAATTTTTTGTGCATGTTTTCGGCTTATTTTTTGGCTTATGTTTTCGGTTTATTTTTGCCAAAACAACCATGAGCCAAAACAGCCAAAACAAAAATAACCACTATCATAAACTTCAAAACCAAAAATACTTGATTATGATAGTGGTTATAAACAACCAAAACTGCCATGAGCCAAGAACAACCATGAGCCAAAATAAACCGAAAACAAAAATAACCACTATCATAACCATGAGCCAAAACTGCCATGAGCCAAGAGTTGCAACGACGGCGGAAATGGTTCATTTAACCACTATCATAAACTTCAAAACCAAAAAATACTTGATTATGATAGTGGTTATAAACAACCAAAACTGCCATGAGCCAAGAACAACCATGAGCCAAAATAAACCGAAACCAAAAAATACCATGCGTACAATATACCAACTTCAAAACCAACTGCATCCATATATACCATGCACCTCATTAGACCAACAACAACATCAACCCATATACCATCACGAAAACCGAATATAAAACTTTAGATCTAGGGGGCGTCGGTGAGAAATACCGCGCGTGCCCTATGTTAAAATGATCACCTTTTTCCGATCTATCGTTTGGTATATGGGGTGAAAATATCCGGTGGTGCGTGGCCGGAAATATTTTTAGTTCGCCGGAAGTATTTTTGAGTGAGAGAGGAGAGAAATTGGTAAAGTGTGAGTGAGAGAGGACAAAAAAGAGTATAGTAGAAGAAATAGTGTGTGAGTTGGTAATAAGTTGGGCGCCACTGGTTTTCAATACCGGTTTTGGTTTTTTTTTTTTTTTTTTCAAAAGTTATTTCAAAAGTAATCTTGACAGCTAAGGAATATGTATAAGCATATACTATATGAAATTCGAAATCGTTTTCATATTATCAAATTTTGTAAAAAATGATATTAAAACTTCTTACCCAGCCTTTCAAATTTTTGTTAAAAAAGTTATGTGTAAAAAAAAAAGTAAAGTTTGTAAAAAAAAATAAGGTTTGTTAAAAAAGTTATTTGTAAAGTAGTTAAAAAAAAGTTATTTCAAAAGTAAACGTAAATTTGCGTAAGGTTTGTAAATTTATGTAAGGTTTGTTAAAAAAAATTTGTTAAAAAAAATAAAAGTAACAATAAAAATAAAACTAATATAAAAAAATGTAACAATAAATAAAGTTGTATTTTTTATAAAAGTTTGTTAAAAATAAAAGTTCTTGTGTTTTTTATTTTTTAGGTGTTCGGTAATGAATATGCTTTAATTGATTGGGTGAAATCTACTGCTGAATCGATTGGTTTTCTTATTGTTCAAGGAAGAAGTAAAACAGATAGAAATTATAAGATCTTCTGTCGAATTGTTGTGTTCAGATATGGGACGTCTGTGACGTGAAGGTTTAGAAGATGAACTTGAATCAGCAGAAGAAGACTGCTAAAATTAATTGCCCATTCGATTACTAGCGAAATTTCATAAACGTAAAATGGTTGGATATTGAATGTCAAGTGTCGAGGCATAATCATGTATTCAGACTCATTCCATGGTTTTTCACAAGCCATGCGATTAAAAGAAAATGAGTTCGTTTTGTGAAGCGGATGATGAGCGACATGTAGCACCACTAATTATACTTTCGCAATAAAAGAGAGCGATCCGAATAACGTGTCGGCATTAAAACGATATACAATGCACAAGACAAGATACGTCGCGCTAATCGTGGTGATTTGACTCGATACAACTCTGTTAGTACATTTGCGTCGAGGTTATACATATTACCCTAGGATAAATGACCACACAAATGAACCGGATGAAATATTTTTGTTCACCCGACGTCATATGCCTTGTGGACAACATATCCGAAATCATGCCGATGGACTCCATACATACAACACCACGATGTTTAAACCGCCATTCTTTATAATTGTTGGGGTTACTCCAACAAACACAACATTCTCAATGGCGTTTAGCTTTTTGGACAAGGAAAAAAAGACAAATTTCAAATGGGTGTTGGAAGAAATCGCGATCTGAGCCTCTTTGAATACAAGCAAAATCAAGAAACCGCATGCGTGTAAGGATAAGCTATTTAGCGAATTGCGCTATAATGTTTCAAGAGATGCTTTACTCATCATTACTCGCAGAAAGTCAACGGGATGGCGACCCACATCAATGTGATCATCGATTGCGGTCAATTTATGGTTTACCATGCTATCACCAATCAGATTACCTTAAAGCAAACGGTATGAATTTCAAATTTATGCCTATCAAGTTATTCTCCCGTCGATCCGATAATTTTAACTAGTTCCTTTTTGAATACGGATTGCCTATTCCGCTTGGTTTTGTTGATAATTTTGGAGAACCTTAAGCGTTCCTGCCGGTTGTCCAAATACTCAAGAGTCCGAAGAGCCTCGAGGGCTCAAGAGCTGAATATTTTCTTGTCAAGATGACGTACAAAAATTCCAAAGTGTTTATACCGAGCATCGTCGTTTGTCAAAAATATGTTAAACAGCTCGAGGTATATACGCTCCACGAATCTGTGTCACCCAACAACTTCTTTGTTAAAGAAAGTAATCGTGGACGTCCGAGCGAAAGGACAACAAATCCAAGTCTAAACCAAATATCCGGATTTGAACGAAGGACTTAACGAAGATCCCCACAAGGCACCGCAGAAGCTACACAAAACCTAAAAAGTCCTGTAGTAAATAAAGAATCATGAGACACGCTTCTTATGTGGGAGAGCCTTCTAACGTCTCGGACTTAAACGAAGGACCTAACGAAGGACTTAACGAAGAACCCCCACAAGGCACCGCAGGCTACACAAAACCTAAAAAGTCTCGAGTAAATAAAGAATCTGCGAGACACGCTTCTTATGGGGGAGCCTTCTAATTTCCCGACTTAAACGAAGGACCTAACGAAGGACCTAGCGAGGCGACTTAAGACACCACTTGACGCTCCGGATAACTTTAGCGAATATTGTATGACCGAAATTCCATTGGTTTTTCGACCGGATCATGGGGATCTTTAACGTGGAGGGTGATGGAAATTGTGGCTATCGAGTCTTGTTGTAGGTCTTGGCGGTCATCAAGAAATGTGGCCCAGACCGAGCTCTTGCCGAGCGGTAGACAATAACGAGGAAGTTTACTGAGGAGCCTGGGTAATTCTTTTACATCTATACGTAACTCGATGAATTGGTTTAGGGTGCGGCACCCCGGCGTTGTTGGATGACTATGCCGAACCGGGAGTGGTTATTGCTACATCTATTAACCGTCTATTGTATGTATAACCAATTCACAATCTCTTTGTGTCTTCCGCTAAGAGGTTCTCCGATTCGGTGAAATATTGTATCCGGTTGTGATTCTTCGTGTGGGAACAACGAATGTGCTCACTTCGTTCTTGCGTTTCTTGATGAAGACTCACCACCCCGTATAATCACCCACAATGGAGACATTTTAGAAATGCCGAGGCCGCGCCATGGGAACATGTGTTTGCTCAACGACGAGGATGTTAAGATATACGTAAAAATGCTTATTGATTTATATTGTAAATGACACAACATGTATAGACGACATCGATTTATATTGTAAATGACAAAACATGTATAGACGATTCATCGATTTATATTGTAAATGACAAAACATGTATAGGCGATTACGAATTTATGTTGTGAATAATTATACAAATTCTTTTGGCCAGATCTGACAACAAAATCCTTACTTGTGTCGTTGTCAACGTGGATTAATAATTGAAAGAACATCCCACCACCGGTGCTGTGGTGCAAGTATTATGATGTCCTTTCTCAAAGGTAAATAATTAAACGTTTGCTTATTTGCGTAAATATATCAATAACTTGTTTGTTTAGAATACATTTCTTATAATTGTTTAAGTCATGTAACGACCGGGGACTAAAGACTATGGGTGTCGATACTTCATGTGGAAGGAAATATTTCAACAAAAGTACTTTGGTGAAGCTCTTCTTCAACGCAGTTGCTCAAACACTAAAACTAAAGATACAACGATCAACATGCTATTGGTGAAAACAATTTGTTGCGGCAAAAATAAAGCGTTGGAGGCATCACCGGAATTGGCAAGAAATCCAGGTTGATCACGCATGTCACCGAGTGGAATACTCTATGAGCTTATAGATGACATTAATAATCTTCATGGAGTAGATTTCGTTGTAATATTGAAAACCTTGTTGTTTTACTTGTTTAATGTTTTAATGTTATTGTTTAATTAAATGAAACAAACACACAATTAAAAGCATAACGTAAAATAAATATCATATAAAACACTACTACACATTAAATACACTATACATATAAAACACTACACAAATAAATACACACTATATATACTCTACAAATAAAAACACTATATATATATACATTACACAAATATAAATTATACACAAAAAAAAAAAAACAAAAAAAAAAAAAAAAAAAAAAAAAAGAAGGACAAACCAATCATTGGGCGATGATTGGCAACGATAACTCTTATGGGGTGCAAAAAAAGGATTTTATGGGGTGCAATATTAGACCCACCCTTATTTTATAACATACTTTTTGAATTTAGATTCTCTGTATTGATTTTCGTATTTTTAGATATCGAATTAAGTATTCTTGGAAATTGAATCTTTTATCTTGAGAATCAATACACACAATAATTGAAATTTTAAAAATTATTTATTAAATAGTACGATTGAAACGACACTACATACAATTTAAAAAACAGCTAAGTAAAATACAATTTCAAACAATTAGCCTTAAAATCAAACCATAACCATTAAATACGCATATATTAGATTCAAACCATCAACAAATAAATTTATTAATAACTACAAAACAAACCACACCAACATAACTCAACAATACACTCACCACACACAAATAAAAATAAAAACGTTTTGCCAAACATATGACCAAACTAGTGGAAAGTGTTGGTGACGAGGAAAAGTAGAGGTGTTAGCGCAAAATGATGGAGGCTTCAGGCGTGCTTAAGGCTTCCATTACCACCGGTCTTATATTATGTATGTCTAAAATTATTTTTTTCTTTAGACAAAAGATACAAAAGAAGAAAACATATTTGTTAAATCTAACTTTTCTATAAAATTGATGTATATTACCTATCTGTTTTTAGACGTGAACGGTCAATATGTGACTGGAGGAGTACACCTAATTATACTATATAACATTCATTGAAGTGTAACTTGGAGCTTGTATTGTTTCGAAGCCGCCGGTTGGGTGATCGGCTTCAAGGAGGAGGATGGCTCGAGTGCATTCTAGAGTCGTGGTTCGAGCCGACACTGTTCACATTCTGAGCCGAGTCGAGCCGTCGGCTTAAAGGGATTAAAATAAGGTTAGTGGGGTTTTCACTTATTTGCCTCTTAATTTTAAGGTTCACTACATGTTGTACACTAGTTTTTCATTATCGGTTCTAGATGTTTTTATACCAAAACCAGATCGGATTTTTTCATTTGTTTGGTTTGGTTTGTTATTCAAATATCAGGCACACACAAGGGGTGCAGGTAATAAAATTAGACATGAAATTTATTTTATGAAAAAAAAATATTGTTATTTAAGGTTTGTTGATTTAGTTGGTAAAAGCTTAAAATGTTTTAGGGGTTTTGGTCGGTATGATGAGTATTCTAAGAGTTAATCAAGGTGCCATGGTTTGTGTCCTATGTTCGTGCATTTTATTTTGAATCAAGTTATTAAGTTTAGTTTTCTTGATTTTTCATTTAAGTTAGACACTATTCTAAGAGCTTGTTGTCTAAAATTTGAGTTGCATGTTTTCCTTTTGCAGGATATATGGATGATAAGGGCAGTACTTGTTTGGCTATTTTTGTTTCGCAAAAATCGAACGACATAAAATTCAACTGTATTTTGCAGCCAACTTTAGTTTTGGCGTGGCAAAAACCGTATGGCATAAATGCAATCATTTTTTGCAGCCGACTTGATATATGGGCCAGTGTACTAGATATGGGATTTCGATAACTCATATGTTTTGTGGATCCTATTTGGCTAGCATTTACTTTCCTGTGATGATTCAGTTACTTTATGAGTAGTAATTTTGGCATGGAAAAAAGTGAAAAACTGGATAGCTAAAATACAACCGGGTTTTGCAGCCAATAAGAAATCGAAGCCCATATTCGATTTGTTTCATAACTTGGCACCGCAAAGTAGAAATTCCCAGTGACTGAATTTTTTATGTTGATCGACTAAATCCCTATGCATTCGATTATTGAGGAGTGTAAGTGCGCTCGGTGTAATCTTGAATTTTGTTGCGTTCCCTTAGTATTATATCTACCTCTCTAAGCGCTTCTTGAGAATGTTTAGATCATGTCCTCGTCTTTGTTGTTGTATAATCTTAAGCTTTATTGCGTATTCCCTTAGGATTATATCTAGCAACCTTAACACTTCATAAGAATGTTGAGATCTTGTGCTATGATTCATTCGTGCATAATTTTTAGATATGGAAGGGTACGTTAAAAAGGTATGTGTGTATATAAGTATCTTTCGTGTGGAATGTAGATTTGTGGATTTGCTGATAGTCAATGTTGAGTTTTACACAACGAAATTTGCTTCACAGTACTTGCGTGACTATGATGATTTGGTTACCTACTGAGCTGTAATTTAGGCGTGGCTAAAACTGGATGGCATAAAATGCAACCGTCTTTAGCAGCCGATGCGATATCTGAGCCAAAGCAATTTGTGTAAAAACTAAATGCAAATTAGTAGGACCATGGGATTTTATATATTGCTTCGAACATGATATTTTATTATATGGTCGATAAACGTCGTTGCTTATTGCTGGAATGATGCCCTTTAACAGTGAAGTGTGTTTGTTTGGCCATGATGAATTCTGCCGTGCCAAACACCGGATGGCATAAAATGCAACAGTGTGTTTTGGCCAATACGGTATCTCAGCCAACACATAAAGATTTTTAGTCCAAACAGCAGTACCGGCTCCCAAGTTCCACTTCAACAATATTGTTGTATAGTATAATATAATGTATGCAGATGCAACAATGTTGTGTATTTTTGAAGCATGTTTGGAAGGTGACAGTTTGCGCTTATCTCGGCTTGCAAACAATACATTCTTCTTTATATATTTTTTTTATAGAAATGATAAAGTAGATATACAACATGAAATTAACCCTTGATGTAAAACACACAAAAAAACGGAGGGTACCATAAAGCCTTTCTTTTGTATAGAATGGATTAAAATCGTGCTAATCCGCATGTTAGCGTGGAAGTTTACTTAGTTTACTGCCATGGCGGGTTAATATGCTTTTTTATATTCTCTACAGACCTGAGCGCTGAAGGGAAAACGAGTAATCAAGAATCTCATGATGGGACTGTGAAAACTGAAACATCGGCGTATGTGTACTCTGAGGATTCATGCAAACAAGATATCATGATTAGCATAAGACCCATAGTGAGGCTGTGATGATTGATTTGGATGTGTTTTAATAGAATCTAGTAAATTTGAGATTGTTCGTATCTTGGCGGGAAACTTACTAAGTTTGCAGCCATGGCGGATTAATCATTTTTTTTATTCTTTGTATCCGAGCCTTATCAAATCAGGCATTTTGAGTCGCAATGTCAAATTTGCTTGATTAAATTCGTGAAGCATGCAACAGTAAGTTTGTTGGTAAAGAGTTGGTTTATATCGATGTGATTTACTTCAGATGTTTGATATTTTGTTTCTTGCAACTTGTAGTTATCAGAGCATTGGGTAACTTGTAAGCTCCCGGAAAATTTCATAGTACTTAAGACCTTAATCAGAAATTAAGCACGATTTATATCATCATGAAATTTTCTAAACATCATATTTGCATATCATTTGGCATATGCATGATCAACGCAGCTTGAGCGTTCATAAATATACCGTTGTGATCAAAACAAAATTCCCCACGATCCCGATAATCTTAAAATATGTAATGGATACTTGAAAATTTGTAAAAATATGAAATAAATTATAATAAAAATATATTAAAATTCATATTGAGCTTCGGAACTTATTGGACTTCATACCACCTCACGACCCAACCCAACATGTCATTGGGCCTCATAACTGAATCAAGACTACACCATAATTCCATTTGGGCCTCGTCCCAACTCGAGCCCAACACCCATGATATTTCTTTGGGCTTTACTTGTACACGATCCATAACCAAGCCCACACACCCTTAATATTTCCTTGAGCTTAGCTCTTATACATGGTCCATAAACAAAGCCCGAACACCCTTGATATTATTGGGCCTAGCTCCTAGCCTAACTCATCCCAAGTAAGACACTAAGTCCAACAATTTTACAAAATTGTGATACTACATCTCTTGTAAATTTTGTGACCGGTCGAGTAAGAAGAAACCAAACCAAACTAAAAACTATAAATCTTTCCTTGAATGCTAAACATAGCGTGTAAGTGTAGACAAAGGGAGGGGGGAAAAGCACTTCTTAGCCACCCTAACACTTTAGTTTAATATCCTAAGACCACTTGACCATACTTTGACTTCAATACACAATGGATATTGTGTCTTTTCTTGTCCAACTAGCTCGACATGTCCACCTTTCTTCCCACAAATTTCAGCTGCCACCAAACGCATGCCATATACAAACATAACCTAGCCTTACTTCTACTTAGAAACTAGGTGAGACTTGCATAAAATAATACAAGAACCATGCTTGTTTTTCCCTTATAAACACACGACACACTCATTTCTTCCAACTTACCCATACTACTTTCACAACACACGCAAATCTTCCATTTAGAATACCTAAAGGAAAGAAACGCAAAGGAAAATTGAATAGGAAACAAGGTTTAAAGCTAAGGAACTTGGATAAAACAATAGGTTGGATATCGTTATAAGGAGAACACGGGGTTTAGAGCTCGAATCACTTTCACATTGTTCATCCCTACTTGTAACGAGTGTTGTAAGTACCTCTACACTCATTTCATTTCCAACTCGTTTAGTTTACCCATGTTTTATCACACGTTTAAAAATGTTACGTGCACCATTTCACAATAGATCGTATTATGTGCTTGTTATAGACAATCTCCACACATAGTTTACATGTTAACACTAGTTAAAAACGTCGAAAACACAACACCAACACTTGGGAAACTCTCGTACACTTTAAAAACCCACGCAAACATTAATGGGCCTAAACCCAACCAATAAGCCCAACAAGCCCAAACCGTGAACAAATAAAACCCAACCCGGCCCAATAAGTCTAAAATAAGCCAATAAGCTATAAAAATAAGTTGGAAATAAGTTTGTACTCACTTTAAAAAGTTTTCGTTTTTCAAAAAATGTATTCGAACCTAATTTGCAAATATAATAGTCCTTGGGTTAAAATTGTAACTTTTTAAGAAGTTAAAGGGGTCCTATTGTACGTATAATAAACACACATGAAAAGTCTAAGGGCTATTATGGCCATATTCGAAAGTTTAGGGGAAGGATTTCACGTGCATGCGCACGAATAAAACCACGAGGACCAAACTTGTAATTTGCTTAAACTAGTTATAAGAAAACTTTGGGGTGAAAAGTGTAAACTTGAAGAACTTAAGGTTTAAACGTGTAAAAACAAATTTGGAGGGCTGATTTTGTAAAAGTAGTTTTCCTAAGGGGTAAAACTGTCAAATCTAAAAGTTTTGGTATAAAAATACATTCGGGTAGAAACGGTCATTTTCTCAAACTTGGAGGACTAAACTCGTACTTTTCATAATGTAACACCCCCGAAAATCTTAATGATAGCGGAAGACTAATTCGTGTGTTACTTGAATGGAGATCATAGTCAATAATTATAGAAAATGACTCGAAAGAGACGTTTTATTAAAATAGTTATCATTCATCGAAAACTCATAGTTACAAAATGTTGTAAATAGATCAAGTGTTTTTCCCAAAAGAAAGATCATGAGTTTGAAAAAATGACAACTTTTATGTTTTACACCACCAGATAAGCCTTGCCATGCCCCATTCCGCGCCTTGGTCTTAATCTTCACTGATTACCTAAGATAACATGCTTAAAAAGGTCAACAAAAATTTTGAGTGAAATCCATAGGTTTAAAATAGTTGAACACAAGTATATGAGCATGATCATTGTAAACTAACAATATCATAAGAAAAATCACAGATTATTATGCCATAAGCTCATGAAACTAAAACTCAACTGCATACATCGAATTACCAGTGTACGAAAGTATGCCCCAAAGGAGGTAATAGCCAATTACCTAAAAAAATTCAATATGGTGCGCCCCGGTTATTTCTCTATAACCGAAGCGGGTCGTAAATCCCATAGTACTATTCACGATATCTCGTTCACCGCGGTGATTAATGGTTCGTGATCGGGGACTCAAGGCTAAACACTTAGCGTACCAATAATCAAAAGATAGAGCATTTATGAAAACCCTTGTGTTCTAGTTTAGAGCATGTATCTCCTCGCGAGGTTGGCAAAATAAAGTAAAAGCGAAGCTATGAACTCACCTTGATGATTGTTGGGAATTATGTGAAGTAGGAATTACTGGCGACATTCTGGCGATGGATTCTGTTGAAGTGCAAAGAATCTACCAAGAAGAGTTTCACTTGAAGTTATATTAGCGCATAGTTTGTTCTGCGGAGATAGTTATTCCGCATATTATATAGTTTGTTAGGATTTGCATGAGCTATTTTAGGTAGTGATATGCATTTATTTTATTATTATTGTTTATTTAGGGTTCCTTGTGTATAAAAGGAACTTATAGCTTTTGTATTACATATCTCTTGAGAAAACATTCTAGAGAAAAATATCTTGAGTGAGAGAGAAAAAGATCCATAGAGGATCATTATTTTATTAGAAAAAAAACCTTGTTGGTAACTTTGATTGTGTTAATTATTATCCGCTGTGCATCTATTCAATCATTGTTATTATACCCTAGTTGAGTCCGGATCTGGGTTTCTACAATTGGTATCAGAGCCTCGTGGCTCTCGATCTAGGGTTTATAAGGTTTTTGGGTAATTAGGGTTTATACCCTAATCGGTGTATTCTGTAGCAGATCTGAAAAATAAAGATACAACAGTAAAAAAGGGGTACGAGGTAATCAGTTTAATTGTTTTAATTATTTTGATACGCCTCCTCGTACTGTTTGATATAATTGGTTGGCGCAATTAAATCTTGTCAGTAAGGTCTCGTGATAGTTGGTATTGTTTGATTTCAAAGGGCGGGTCCCACCTTTGAATACGAGATTTGTGTACTTGAATAGGATATACACAGTTTTCGATTAGTTCATTCACGTGAGCATTAATTCATCACTTTGTGGGATGTGATCTAGTGGTGTGCGGTGTATGGTGGTACGATCTTTTCATTGGTTAATTTGATTCAACGTGGGTCATTCCTGCTGAAGAGATTGGCTAACGTGACCAAGTCGTATACGATTTGATTTCTCCTGATCATTCATTGGTTCGAGTTAAGATTTAATATGGTGTAGACTATTATTGTTATGGTGGGTCTCTAGTTGTGATTGGTCAGCGAGTGCTCTTGAGATATTATTGTGTACTTTGATCTCATTTCTGCTGAAGAGGTCACGTGAATACATATTGTTTGTTTGCTGATCAAATTTATTTGATTCGTGAGTTACACGCTGGTCCCAATAGGTGTGTATTCTTGGTTATTGGCTCGAATTATTTGTGATTGGTCAAAGAATTTAATTTGAGTTGGACATCTCGTGATCTTTCTTGGAAAGTTACTGTACTGACTCATAGATTGGTTTATATTATTCTTTTGATTGGCAAAAGTGGTACGGTAAGATTCAATCAATTTACACCTTTATAATGGGCAAATTTGATAATAATAGTGATGATGTGTCTCCCTATTTGATGAATGATGAGTACGATGTTTGGGCTAAGAAGATGGAACACTGGATCATGAATAATGATATGAATATCTGGAAGGTGATCCAAAATGGCAACAGTTTGAAAAGGATTGGAAGCGATCAAGATGGAAATCTCTTTATTCATCCTCCAACGACTGCGGATGAACACATTGCTGTACAAAGAGAGACAAAGGCCAGAGCTACTTTGCTTAAAGCTATTCCTGCTGATCATGTAGCAGATTTTTGTTATATGGATGATGCAAGTCGTATATGGAATGCACTCAAAGAAAGGTATAGTGGAAAGGTTGAATTCAAGAAGATGAGCAAGGAAGTCGATCTTTGCGAGTTATCTTGAAGAACTTGCCGATCCACACTTTGCATTCATGGGCATCTCTCGGTACATAATTGTGTGTTTGGTTGTAGTGAAAATACAATGAACTTAAAGCCTATGATGAAATGAAACCTAAATATAATGAATGCTATGTTGAAGTTGAGGCATATAAACAGCCTTAAAAACATTAGAAAGACAAAAGTATGGTTTCAAAAGAATCGATAGCTTATGAGGAAAAATTAGGGGCTACAAATTGATCTAGATTGTGCTAACATTGATTTAAAACGCATTTGAAAAGAAAAAGCTAATCTTGTTTACGAAAATCAAGAGCTTAAAGAGAAACTAGATGAGGAAATTGCTAGGCATAAAGAATGGTTATTGAATGGAAACAAGTTAGCTAGTCACATTTATGGTAGTCAATCCGAGACATCTAGGATAGGTCTAGGTTTTCAAAAATATGTAGGTCCTGAAGCTAAATATGATGGGCGTAAATCTACACCAAGAGGCTTAGCTAATTATGTAAAGAAGGTGAATTACATGCTATCCCCGGTCCTATTAGAGGAGAATTTATGCTGTGACCTTTTCATTACAATTGACTTTGATGGATCACACCATTTATATGGCAAAAGTCAAGTGACTTGCCAGACCTTAGTAGCAAAACTAATGACTCTGTCTCTTGTTCTAAAAGTGACAAGTCATCAGATCTAAAGTCCACTGACTATGCCTCATGTGATTCAAGTGAAAAGTCTGACTTACCTAGACACATACCCATGACCACACCCAAGTCCAAAGTTGCTGATGAGCCCAAACCAAAGCCTGTTACTTATTCTGTTGAACACAATGTTAATACAAATATCGTCATTAAACGTTATTTATATTTTTGATCTTTGCCTAAGTTTTGTTAACGACAAAAGTAAATTTAATTTATAAAAGCTTAAAGCTTGTCAAGTTTATTAGATATTAAAACAAGCTTTCTCAAACAATATATTCATCATTCAAGCATTTACATTTATGATTAGTAACATCTTGATATGACTCTAATCATTATGTATGATAGTAGTTTGTAGAATGTGTTAGGTTCTTAAAACCAAACACTACTTAAGCATTTGCATATTTCTATTAATAGTAATACAACATTTGACATCATGTATTACATCATGGAGATCATTGGAAGATTCCATTAGATATTTTGTGAAGATTTGTACTCTTCATATCTTGCACAATCTTACTTAGATAGAGTTGACTTTAGGCAAGATTTGATATCTTGATTGTCGATTGGCGGTACCATTTTGGTACAGGCGGAACCCTTTTAAGGGTCCAGCGTCGTCCGGACGCCTCTGTCGAATTTGGCTATAAATAGCAATGCCAAGCCAAGTAGTTTCTCATCCCTTTCTAACATACTCTCATACATATCTTCTCTAACCTTTCTAACTCGGTTTCATATCATATTAGTGATCTCTTTTGTAGCAAAGAAGATCAAGTCATATTCAAGCTTCAACGAGAGTTGGAAGTCTTGTTTGTTTAGTGTTGTATGATCTAGTATTGATCCATACTTCATTGTTGTATCAAACCATCATAATCTTGTGAGTGTGAGTGGTTAGTATTTTAGTCCTCAAAATACATTGTGTGTGGGAGTGGTTGTACCCTTGGAAAGAACTCGACATCTAGCTTAGTGTCGGAAATAGTGTAAGCGAAGTGTAAAGGTTTTCTCCATGGTGAAAGGAGCTTGTTGACTAGTGAAGTTAAACTCTCGAGTGTGAGACTCGGGGGTGGAGTAGAGCAAGGAAAAAGAGTCCTTGTAGTCGAACCACTATAAACAACTTGTTGTGGTTTGATCATTTCTTTCCTTATTTACTTATTACATATTGCTTGCATATTTCATTAACATACTTAAGATCAATATCAATTGATCTTTCAATAAGTTTCAAAACAAAGATTTTAATCGGTAAACTATTCAACCCCTTCTAGTTTTCTACAATTGGTATCGAGCCTCGTTGCTCAAGAATTTCTAAAATAACTTGTATTTTATAAACTTGAAACGATCCATGGATTCTCAAAACTTTAAAGAAGGGCAATCATGCAAAGACCACCACTCTTTGAAACCAATGGATTTATCTATTGGAAAACCGTTTTGAAACATATGTAAAATCAAAAGATATAGATCTTTGGTTTATTATTGTTAAAGGAGATTTTAGTTCTACAACAAAGGATATTTCCGTTGATGAACAAAAGAAATTAGTTGCTAAAAATAATGAAGCTAAAATGATGCTTTACAATGCTTTACCTAGAAAAGAATATGAAAGAATTTTTATGTGTGAAACTGCCAAAGATATTTGAGAATCTTTAATTGTTACACATCAAGGTAATTCACAAGTCAAGGATAACAAAATTGATCTTCTTGTTCAACAATATGAACAATTTGTTATCCCTAAAGATGAAACCATTGATTGTGGCTTTGCTCGTTTTAACACTATCATTACATCACTTAAAGCACTTGACGAATCTTTTCGTAGTAAGAACTTTGTCAGGAAATTTCTTAGAGCACTCCATCCCAAATGGAGAGCTAAAGTGACCGCTATTGAAGAATCAAAGATCTCTCAATAATGTCACTAGACGAGCTAATTGGCAACCTCAAAGTTCACGAAATGGTAATGGAAAAGATTCGGAGATCATCAAAGGAAGAAAGGAGAAGATCAAATCCGTTGCTCTTAAAGCAAAGGCGGAATCAGCGATGATGGTGAATCTTGTTCCGATAGTGAAGATGAAGAGTATGCCATGGCGTTAGAGATTTCAAGAAGTTCTTTAGAAGAAGAGGAAAGTTTGTAAGACAACCTCGAGAAGAAAAGAAGCCATTCGAAAAGATCGGGATGATAAGAAGATTAAAGGTGAAAGAAAGTGTTTTAGATGTGGTGATACAAGTCATCTCATAGAGAATGTCCCAAGTCACCTAAAAGCAAAACTCAACGAGCCTTTGTAAGTGGTGCTTGGGTGATAGTGAAGACGATGAAGAATCAAGCAAGGAAGAGATCGCTCTAATGGCACATGAGTCAAATGAGGTACTTTCCGACTCTTCTTATTCTTCTATAGATGATGATACCTTGCAAAAACAATATAATCAATTGTGTGAGCTAAGTCTAAAATCATAACTAAAATAAATTTCTAAAAACCAAAAGGAGTTTTGGAAAATGAGGTATATGAGTTAAAAGAAAAAGCAAAACGTCTTGAAAAGGAAAAGCAAATGACGATGATTGTAAATCATGTCAAGAGCTTAATCTTGAAATAGAAAAACTAAAGCTCACACAAGAAGTTTTAATAGAAAATAATTCTAAGTTTAAAAGGTTTAACAAGAACATCGCTCTTGCCGATGAAATAGTTAAAATCCATAAAACACCGTGAGACAGGAATGGGCTAGGTTTTAATGAAGTATTAATCTCAAAGAGTCAAAATAAACGGCGAAAAGGACGAACATTCATCAAAATTGTCTGCGATGCAGACGGACCGACGGAACCAAAATAAGGGTTCCGTCCACAAAATGGTACCGCGGGTACTTCAAAGTGTAATGAATGTTCGCAATCGCACTGCATTGAATTTGTTAAAATAACAAAGAAAACCAATGATAATGTTAAACTAAAACCGACCATTATATCGGGGTAGGATTTGTTAAAATGAATTTAGATCAAAACTACTCAACAACGATATAAAACTTCTTTTGCCAAACGCCTTTCCTAAGAGCAACCACAACGTTCAACCTAACTACCAACACAACGGTTGGAATCAAAACTTTCTAGACCATATCAAACTCCAGATTACATGCCATGGAACCTTACCCATCATTTCCATACATGAATCAAATAAATGGTATGTTTAACCCAAACGGACCCATGAGATATTGGGGACCAAATGTTTGAGTTATTTGCTTCTTAGGTATGCTTGAAAGTTGGATTGGAACCCGATGAATGGATAAAAGATAGTGGATGCTCACGACACATGACGGGCAACAAAGTCTCTTCTCATCATACCAAGAGTATGACGGAGGTAATGTCACTTCGGTAGCAATCTCAAAAGCAAAATCATTGGCAAAGGTACGATTGCTCATAACTCTCTAACTATTGAAAATGTTGCTCATGTGGATAGGTTAGGATTTAATCTACTTAGTATTAGCCAACTATGTGATAAAAAGTATAAAGTACTATTCGATGAAAATGGTAGTAAAATACTAAAAGATGGCATCACCATAGCTAAAGGAGTTAGGAAAAATAACATATACATCATGAAAATAGATAAAACATATAATGACAAACTTTGCCTAACAACATTAGACGATAGCTCATCTCTTTGGCATAGGCGCTTGGTCACGCTAATATGAGACTTATACAAAACCTATCTTCAAAAGAGTTGGTTAGGAATTTACCAAAACTAAAATATGACCAACACTTTTGCGACGCTTGCAAAATTGGTAAACAAACACATAGTAGTCACAAATCTAAAAATATGGTGTCCACATCTAAGTGTCTAGAATTATTACATATGGACTTGTTTGGACCATCCGCTATAAGAAGCTATGGAGCAACTTATACACTTTGGTCATAGTAGATGATTACTCAAGGTTTACTTGGGCGTTGTTTTGAAAACCAAAATGAAGCTTTTGATAAATTTGAAATACTTAGCAAGAAAATTCAAAATCTTCTAGGTGTCAAATTGTGTCGATCCGAGCGGATCATGGTCGTGAATTTGACAACGAAACTCAATTTGGAAACTTTTGTGATACAAATGGTATAACACATAACTTTTCCGCTCCACGAACACCTCAATCAAATGGAGTAGTAGAGCGTAAAAATAGAACAATTCAAGAAATGAGTAGAACAATGCTTAATGAACAAAACATTCCTCAAAAGTTTTGGTGTAACGCCGCTTGACACTTCTACATATATTTTAAATAGAGTCCTAATACGTCCTTTCCTAAACAAAACACCATATGAACTTTATAAAGGTAAAAAGCCAACATTAGGATATTTTAAAGTCTTTGGTTGTAAATGTTTTATTCTTAATACTAAGGATTATCTAACCAAGTTTGACCCAAAGTCTTATGAAGGTGTATTTCTTGGTTACTCTCAAACTAGTAAAGCTTACATTGTCCTAAATAAAGAAACAATGATAGTCGAGGAATCGTTGAACATAACATTTGACGAAAGTCCACCTCCCTCTAAGACATCACCTTTGGTAGATGATGACTTAGTTGAAAGTCAAATAATTGAAAGTCAAATTAATAATAACAAGGAAGATGAACCATTAAATAAGGAAATTGTCAATATAAAAGAATCTAAAAGTCATCCATTAGAAAAGGTCATAGGAAAACTTAATCAAAGAACCTTAAGATCACAAGCTCAAAATCAAAGTAATCATTTTTGTTTTGTATCCACCATTGAACCAAAACCATAAATGAAGCAATAAAAGATGAATCATGGGTAATTGCCATGCAAGAAGAATTAAACCAATTAGTTAGAAATGATGTTTGAAACTAGTTCCAAAACCCAAAGATCAAACTATAATTGGAACAAAATGGGTCTTTTGAAACAAAATGGGCGAAAATGGTGTAGTATCTAGAAACAAAGCTAGGCTTGTTGCACAAGGTTATAATCAACAAGAAGGAATTGACTATGATGAAACTTATGCACGGTAGCTAGACTTGAATCTATTAGAATATTACTTGCTTATGCATGTGCGTATGATTTTAAATTATTTCAAATGGATGTTAAAAGTGCTTTCCTTAATGGGTTTATTAACGAAGAAGTGTATGTTGCTCAACCTCCGGTTTTACCGACTTTGAGAAACCACATTATGTCTTCAAACTCAAGAAAGCATTATCTGACCTTAAACAAGCACCTAAAGCTTGGTACGACCGTCTTAAGACTTTTCTTATTGATAACAAATATACTATGGGATTAGTAGATAATACTCTTTTACTAAGAAAAAGGAATCGCAAATTATTATTGTTCAAATATCGTTGATGACATTATATTCGGATCAACTTGTCAAGAGCTATGTGATGATTTCTCTAAAATCATGCATGACGAGTTTGAAATGAGTATGATGGGTGAGTTAAACTTCTTTTAGGACTTCAAATCAAACAACTAGATGATGGTATTTTCTTTAACCAATCTAAATATATAAAAGACATGCTTAAGAAATTTGGTCTTGAAGATTCCAAACCAACTAAAACACCCATGTCCTCGGACACTAAACTCACCAAGGACGAAGAAGGTGAATCCGTAGATAACACTAAATATAGAGGAATGATTGGTAGCCTACTCTATCTTACGGCTAGTAGACCCGACATTATGTTTAGTGTTTGTCTATGTGCTCGCTTTCAAGAAAACCCAAAGGCATCACACTTAGAAGCATTAAAAGGATTTTTAGATATATTAAGGGAACAACGTGTTTAGGATTATGGTACCCCAAAGGCGGGTATAGAAACCATAGTGTATGCCGACTCGGATCATGCCGGTGATTATGTCGATAGAAAAGTACAAGTGGTATTTGCACTTTTGTTGGACATTGTCTCACCTCATGGTTTGCAAAAAAGCAAACGGCTTTAGCCATCTCTACTCATCGAAGCGAATCGTCTCGGTATTAAAAAGCATGTCAACAAGCTCTTTGGATGAAGCAAGCTCTCGTGACTACGAATTCATCTCAACGACATTGTGATACTGCGACAACAAAGGAGCCATCGATCTCGGCAGAAGAATCCCGTTCAACATGCTCGTACAAAGCACATTGAAATCCGTCATCACTTTCTTGCGACAATGTTCAAAAGGAAACATTTCAATCGAGAAAGTATCCTCAAAGACAACATTGCCGACATCTTTACTAAACCTCTTAAATGAGAACCTTTTAATCTTCTTAGACTTGGTTTAGGGTTAATGATGAGTGTCTAAATACTCATCATTTTGTACAAAATAAACTGCAAAATCATCGAAAACACTCGAAACACATCAAAATGATCAAAATATCACAAATCGGTGTTTTATGTGTTTTAAATGCAAAATATCAAAATCGGATGAAAAACATATCAAATTTGCAAAATTGCGGTTTAGTCCCCAAGTTTCTAAAAGTTGTCAAAATAGTCCCTGAGCACAAAATTTCAAAGAAAAATCACCAAAGGACCTTTTAAATCATAACTTGTCAAATTTAGTCCTTTGGTGAAAAATATAAAAGTTTTGAGAAAATTACAAATTAGTCCTTGAAGTTTCAAAATTGGCGAAAATGGCCCTGGAAAATTGCAAAATGATGATTTGGTCCACAGTACTTTTGAAGCTTGTCGGTTTAGTCCTTTGAAATAACTTTGAGATAATGGCAGTTTGGTCCTTACATTTTCAGGAATTACATAAATGGTCCTTGTTATTATTAACTCTTCACACCATTTTGACCCTTGACACCAATTGGACCCCTGTCAAATAACCTTTTGGACCCCCCCTTGATTAATAGCCTGTGGTCAAAACCTGGTCAAAACCCACCCACGCGCAAAAAAAAACCTTCCCTGTCTTCCCTTTCCCACTAGCCTGCAAAACTCAACCAACACTCTTCCCCCTCCTCCAACTCACCTTTCCACTCAATTTGTTCCCTCCAAACACAACCTTCCAAGAAACAATAACATCTTTCACCTTACCCACACTCAATCTCCCATATCTGTTAAAGTCTCATTTCCCGCCAAAATTGACAATTTTGCCAAAGCTCTCAAAAGTCACCCAATGGCTCAGGAATATGGTGGGATTCACTTATAGAGGTGAGAGAAGACTCCTAGAGCTATAAAAGAAGGGGGAAAGAAGCAAGTAGTTAGTAGTTAGTTTTTATCATTTTTCTCTAATGTCGTTTTTTAAATTAAAGTTTTAGTTAAAAGCCAAATGTTGTAATTTCATCTTCCTTGTATTACATTTAAGTAATTTCATCTTTGTAATCAGTTTTTAAGAATCAATTTTCAGGTTTAGCTAAAATTTGTATTTTGTGTTAACTGTTGAAAAATCTCAATTCGAATTCTAATATTCAAACTTTGAATACCTTATTTTCTCATTCAATTGAGCTTAAATAAGCTATACAGAGTCTTTGATAAGCCTACAATTAAGTTTCAAATATTTTGGATGCATGGTCAACAAAAAGTCAATATGGGTGAATTTGGCAGTGATGGATTTTGGTGATGAAGAAATTGGTATGGGTTGATTTTCTGGTTCCTATCTGTTTACTGGTTCAATCATGTGTTTATTAGTAAGATTTGAATGGCTTTTTGTAAGAGTTAATCAATATTAGTTAGTTAATTATGATGTAAAAGGGTGTTTGGTTTAAGCTTATTTAAGGTCAACAAAACTGGTTTATACCCGTTTTGACTTTACAAGTCAAAGTCCTTTTAAGTTTTGTTAGTTAGTTTTAAATGGTTAAACTGAAATCACAAGTTTGCAAGTGGTTTTGAAAACAAAAAAAAGCTCAACTCCTTTCTGTCTTACTGTCTTAAACAGCAGCCATGGCTGCTGTTTCAAGCCTTCTCCACGGCTTATTTTTGGTCCAAAACTCTTCAAAATTGTTTTGCTTACATCTCCTCATGCCACTCTAGACTTAGGTATAGTTTATATGCACTTAGGATCCATCTAGGTTAGTTAAAATTGCATCTCAAATCTGTCCAGTCCCACAGCAGCCTGCACATTTTTTGTTTAGCTTATTTAGTGCTCCCTTTAGCTTATTTAGGTTTACCTTAGTGCTTATGTATAACTTTCTAGAGTGCTTATTTATCCAACTTCTTTAGCTTAGGACTCCCCTAGATAGCTTCTTTTCCAACTGTTCTCCCTTTTTGTTTATTAGTTATTTTCTTTTTGGTTAGCTTATCTCAGTTGCTTATTATACTTGGTAGTTTATTTCCTTTTTACCTTGCTTTTTTTTTTCTAGCTTATTTTTATTTTTCATGCTTAAGAACTAGTAAACGGGGTGTTTGGTTTGGGTCTGCCCACGACAGAAACATCACAACAGCAACTTTTTTTTTTCTTGTCTTTTGTCTTTTTAATGTTTAATTAGTGCTTATTAGATGTAGTGCCTTCTAGTAGTAGCTTAATTGATAGCTTGTTGAAGCATTTTTTTTGCCCTTGTCTGCCCACTATCCAAACAGCCCTTAGGATGTTTTTGTGCTTTTGCTTCTGTTTTTTTTTGCTTTTTACAGCTCATTATCAAGCTTTTCATAAGTGTAGTTTTCTTTAAAAAGTGCTCCTTGACCACTCTGCTGTGTTGTTGAGCTGTTAACAGCTTTGTCATGTTCAAGTTTTTTTTGAAAGATAAGCTTATTTTAGTTTCCATAAGAAAAGTTCAAAATAAAGAAATCCAAAAAAAAAAAAAATAAAAGACGCAAAAGGGGTACTGCAGGATTCGAACACAGGACCTGTGGGTTCCCTACCACGACCACAGCACACACACTCCTTTCCATCTGTGCTACTCTTTCTTTTGTGTTCATTTCGTATCCTTTAATTCATTTAAATACATTTTAGGTTATTAGCATATTCCATTTGCTTAGCTTATTAGGAGCTTTTCCCCTTTAGCCTTTTTTGTGTCCACGTAATTTTATAAGATAGTTTTCAAAAAATAGAAAAAAAAAAATAATTTTTAGAATTTTGTAAAATCGTTTAGTATTTATTATTATTATTTTTTTTAATTTAATTAGTTTTAATCTTATTTAATTCATAGTAAATAAAATAAAAGTCGAAAAAATACCCGGCTTTTTCCTAAAATTTTCTTTTGTCATGTAGTACGTGAGAAAATTGTTTTTACATTCGTAGGACTTTTATTTCACAAATTTTACGTTTTATCTTGCGCTCCAACAGTAATTTTCGTATACATATAACGTCGTTTTCATTTTAGGCCACGCTTTTAGATATTTTAAGTTTACGTTTAGTTAAAATAGTTTATTTAAGTTATTTTGTTTTATAAAATCACAAAAACATCATTTTTAAATATAGTGATAGCGTTTATTTAATATTTTTTATCTTTTAATTTCCTTTAATTTGCATTTAAGCCGTTTTTAATTTGTTGGCTTTTTCTTGTAGTTATAATTATTCACAAATCTCTTTTCCGTCCAAATCTCGCGATCACTATACGTTTGATAATCCATTGCATAGCTCGCTGGGACATAACGACCCGGGGAAACACTAAACTCCCTAGATCTTCATTGCATCTGTGCTTGAGCAGTTTTAAGCTGGTTACGGTCCGCCATTCACAAGTGGCGGGCTTGTGTGATTTAGCTTGACTGTTTGGCGCGGATCAGTTAATGGAACCAAACATGTAGGATAAACATAGCCTAAAACATTAGAATAGTCAAACCAAAATAATTTTGTCTTGTATACTCTTTCAGAGCCACGGCACAAACGACAACACCGGACGGAACCAAAAATTTGGTGTCGTCGTCCGTGGTGTCTCTGTATAAAACGACTTTATACATAACATCTTCTTCCTCACAACCCACTTTACCAAAACGTAAAACTTAAACCAAGCTCATTATTGTCATCTTCCCACTCACTAATCATCAAGATAACATCATTGTAAGTATCCTAACTACATTTCATCTCTTAATTACGAGTCTAGGATTCTTATTTATGCAAAACTATCACAAATCATTACATGGGGTTTTATGTATGCTTTTATACCAAATATGAATTCAATTGGCAAATTGCATAACTAGTCATTGAAATTAGGTACTACATTATCATATTGCATAAACAAATCATGTTTCCCACTAATTGATAGATAATAAATATAAGGCCTTATTCAAACAACCAAACACCCCATGTCAAAAGTTTTGAAAAGCTTCTCACTTGTAGGAAAACATTTTCATTGATAATACAAATAGAAGCGTTAGAATTTTCATCACTTGCATGCTCTTGAATACTAAAGGTATTGCATAACTAATATGCACTCCCGGGTATATTCAAATGTAGCCACATTGAATTAGGAGCATTTGGGTTATCTCATGGTATTTGCCAAACACTCCACTAAAACCATTTTGTGCATAAAATGAGTCGAGATAACCGCAACTCCAAATTGTTTTCATATAGGCACACATTAGAATCAAAAACGTTAATTTTTTTTTTAACATATTAATTCTTGTCCTTAGGAATAACCATGGTAGCCGCAAGATTCTATGATCACAAAGACACTCTTAACTACATTCCCAAACACCACAAAACCAAAGGACTCACCAAGGAACAAGTAGAAATATTTAGGGGTCTAGAATCAAGGTATTTCCACGAGGGTAGAACCATTCACCCATCCTTCCTTGAGCATACCAATCTTCGTGAAGAACTAGCCGCCATTCAATTCGATTGTCTTCTTGACATTGATGAACCAATTTGTCCTAGGTTCGTATTAGAATTCTATGCTAGTGTGACCGGTTTTAGTGATGAAGATGATGATGAGTTTTGTCTTAGCTTTAGAATCAACCAAAATGACTACACCATCACTTTAAGTGAATTTGCTAAAGTACTAGGAATTCCCAACCGAGGAACTTGTGTCTACACGGATAAGTGGTCACTCACCGCCCTTGATGCAATCAACGACCGCACTTCTCCTTATCTAACCCGTTTAGCCGATAAGGATGTCATCCGTGAACACCTTTTAACCCAAAACGGATACAACCCGAGTAACCCGAAAGGGAAAAGAGGTAGACCGAGATCCATATGGAATGGAGCTCAATGAACTTAAGCACTAATTTAAGAAATGGGAGGAGTTACTTAGAGCAAACGTCATTAGCACCATAGGAATAGGGATCACATAAATGCTTGTCTTTGCCACATGCTTTACAACTTGTCCACCGACAACCATTCAACTTAGCCTACTACATAGCTAGGAGAATGATTGATATTCCAACTCAAGGATCCGTTGCTCTTCCATACGGGATGCTTCTCACCCGTCTCTATAGAAACTTCGCTCCAATTCCACCAACCCCAAAAGGGATGCATCTTCACTATGAACTCATCCTCACATCTTTGTACCTTTGAGTGATGCTCGAGTTGCTAAGACTAAAGGCAAGAGAGCTAAACCTCTAACTCCTTCATCATCATCATCAAATAGCTCAGGGATGGTCTTCCAAGCTCTCATCTTCCACCTCAAGAGTATTACGCATCTCTTCCCGAGATTGAGAATGAATCAGTGAATTCAAGCAAACTAAGGGAATGTTCAAGTGCCTTGGTAGGATGATGAACAAGATTTACAAGAAATTGGACAAATAAGGGTACTTTAAGGAGTGTTTGGAACAATGCATTATCGTTAATGTTTGATACTATTTAGTTGTTTTTATTATGTAGGATGATAATATAACTTGAAACAATGGTGTACGCTAACAATCTCATGCAGGGGGATAGCACAAGTATGCTATCAAATTTTACCCATTTTCACTATATTGTGAAAATCAATAAGCCTTGCTCAAAATCTATGCTCCTCTATGTTTAGATATGTGTTACTTACTTTTCCTAACTAGAAATGTTTAGTATAACAGACTTTTAAGAAAAATTTCGTGTTTGAAATTTGCGACACCTAAAATGAACTCGTCCAATTTTCAAGACTCCACGGATCCGACGGCACCAAAATTTTGGTACCGTCCTTTATATCGTTGGTACCGCCATACCAGCTGGCGGACGGGGCGGCACCCTTTTAGGGTACCGTCAGTGTATTATTTTGGTGCCGTGGATTCTCCGGTAATTTTCTCGAATTCGACTTTTCGTGATTCCAAATTATCTTCCATCACTTATAAATCAATCTTAACTAGTTTTTACTGTTATTAGAACTAGTATCATTTACCAAAGTCCATAAGAAATCCATTTCCCACCAAAATTCAAAAATTTGAAAAATCCACCCAAGGAGCCCTTTGGCATAAAGGAAGGAACCAAATCTTTGGTACCTTCAAATCCGTGGGTAATCTGAATATTAGGAAATTCCACTCACTAGAACACATTTATTGCATATCTTTTCTTCTTCACTCCATCTTCTTTGTATGGATTGACTTGGGTGATATGACTAGCATTCAACCCACTTCCAATTCATTAGGAACCTCATCTCTTCAATGGTTCAACATCAAATCAAACCTTTTCTCAACAATTTCTTACCTCTATAAATTGAAAGGCTTTACCATGATCATCCTCACACCTTCTTCATTCTCAATACTATCTAGCAAATCAAAACCCAAGTTAAAAATGACTAAATCATCACCAAAACCTTGCAAGAGAACCGCTAGAATGAGCGTAAGACCTTGTTGTTTTGTTCACCTTAGCTCATCATCCGAATCTTCACCACTCACCATCTCATCTCCCATTAGAGATGATACACATCTTACCTTAGCTACACCCACTTCATCACACATTGTGATCACCACTCCACCACCAATAAAAACACCTACTTCACCTCCACCGGCACCCATCCAAACATCCAAAACACCCTCACCACCTTCACCAAGGTCACCCACTCTCACTCCCATGGAGTTATTTTCAACTCCACCAACATCACCTAATCCTTTCCTAGAGGACTTGGAGGACTTGCCTCCTAGGCCAAGTCATCCACCACCATTGCCATCTTTTGGCACAATTGACCGAATCGCTCATGAGTCACCTCGGTCATCCATTGACCCAAATGCCCCATTAGAGCCAAGACCTCTCCTTTTCCACCCCATTCACAAGGACATTCATGGTCCTTTATACGGGGATCATCCACTTCCATCATCAATGTCCCCTCATATTGAGGACATTCCGGAGTGCATGTGGGATGACAATCCCACTAGAGAGGAGATTCAAGCCGAACTCCACAACCTCCACCAATTCAAAGGCATGGTGGATTCTCACTTAAGTGAGACAATGCAAATGCAAAGTGCTTTGCTTGCATCCATCATGACCACTCCAAACATCCCCAACACCACCAACACATCCACCATTCCACCACCACAACCTCCGCACACTTTCTACCCTCCAAGGCATGGTTGCTCAACTTGTGAGCAAGCGGGTCAAACCGTGGAACGGACCGGATTATGGTCCATGACTTCCACGAAGAAATGAGGTTCATCCTCAACCGCATTCTTGAGCGTCTCGGCGCTCTCTCCCGTCCACCATCACTTTAGGATGGTTTTAGAATAGTCTTTCTTTTTACTTTCTTAGGATAATTTTATTTTCCTTGTACTAAAACACATCATTGTGTTCTCTTTTCATGATCTTGATTCATGAAAATTTTAACTAATGAATGTTGTTTATTACATTGTTGGTGTCATTACATAGTGTTTGGAAATGCTTGTGAATGATCATTATTACTAACAATTTTTTTTTGTAGCTTTATTTTCACAATCCATGTATCTTCCCATTAAAGCACCCAATTTAGGGGAGCTTTGAACAAGGGAGATAATAAGCTCGACTCATTACATTCCATAGCCTCTTCTTTTGTTGAGACAAAGGGAGAAAATATAGAACTTGAAATTATTTATATTTGACTTTTACGAAAAGTCAAGCGCATACAATTGACTTTCTAAAAGTCAAACAGAACCCTCATTGATAATACTTGACTTTTCTTAAAAAGTCAAACTGCATACTGACTTTACGAAAAGTCAACATCATGCATCAACTAGTGAATTCTTTGACTTTCATAAAAGTCAAAATTCATACACTTGCATTATCATTTCCTTTTCAAAGTTCTAAAACTAATATTTTATAACTCTTGTACAAACTTTGTTTCTTTTATAAAATAAAATTTATATTTTGTCCTCAACAAAAGGGGAGATTGTTAATACAAATATCGTCATTAAGCGTTATTTATATTTTGATCTTTGCCTAAGTTTTGTTAACGACAAAAGTAAATTTAATTTATAAAAGCTTAAAGCTTGTCAAGTTTATTAGATATTAAAACAAGCTTTCTCAAACAATATATTCATCATTCAAGCATTTACATTTATGATTAGTAACATCTTGATATGACTCTAATCATTATGTATGATAGTAGTTTGTAGAATGTGTTAGGTTCTTAAACCGAACACTACTTAAGCATTTGCATATTTCTATTAATAGTAATACAACATTTGACATCATGTATTACATCATGGAGATCATTGGAAGATTCCATTAGATATTTTGTGAAGATTTGTACTCTTCATATCTTGCACAATCTTACTTAGATAGAGTTGACTTTAGGCAAGATTTGATATCTTATTCGTCGATTGGCGGTACCATTTTGGTACAGGCGGAACCCTTTTAAGGGTCCGCGGTCCGTGGACGCCTCTGTCAATTTGGCTATAAATAGCAATGCCAAGCCAAGTAGTTTCTCATCCCTTTCTAACATACTCTCATACATATCTTCTCTCAACCTTTCTAACTCGGTTTCATATCATATTAGTGATCTCTTTTGTAGCAAAGAAGATCAAGTCATATTCAAGCTTCAACGAGAAGTTGGAAGTCTTGTTTGTTTAGTGTTGTATGATCTAGTATTGATCCATACTTCATTGTTGTATCAAACCATCATAATCTTGTGAGTGTGAGTGGTTAGTATTTTAGTCCTCAAAATACATTGTGTGTGGGAGTAGTTGTACCCTTGGAAAGAACTCGACATCTAGCTTAGTGTCGGAAATAGTGTAAGCGAAGTGTAAAGGTTTTCTCCGCCGGTGAAAGGAGCTTGTTGACTAGTGAAGTTAAACTCTCGAGTGTGAGACTCGGGGAGTGGAGTAGGGCAAGGAAAAAGAGTCCTTGTAGGCCGAACCACTATAAACAACTTGTTGTGGTTTGATCATTTCTTTCCTTATTTACTTATTACATATTGCTTGCATATTTCATTAACATACTTAAGATCAATATCAATTGATCTTTCAATAAGTTTCAAAACAAAGATTTTAATCGGTAAACTATTCAACCCCCCTTCTAGTTTTCTACACACAATTTTGCTTCTAATTTTGTTTCTGATAAGTTTAATTGTAATAAACAAAGTTATGTTAAGAATCAGTCTTTTAAGAAGAAATCTTGTTTTGTGTGTGGTAGTAAACTCCATCTTATTAAAGACTGTGATTATCATGAGAAAAAGATGGGTGTTTCCTCTGGCCATAAGACTTCTAGACCCACATGGACTAATGTTGCTAGTATTCCTCCATTTGTTCCCAAAGTCGCACATGTGAGAGTAGGTAAACCGGTTCCCACTAGTAAGCCTAAGGTGTATGCATCATTTACTTTGAAAGGCTTAATAGGCCTTTTCGATTCCTACGGTGGAGGATATTCTTCACCGCTTACTCTTGGTTGGTGGAGCAAGAATGCTAGACTTATGCCCTATAGACCTACAAGTTCTTACTTTCAGTCATATATACCTTATGTATCTCATATGAATATGGCACATGGTGGAGTTGGAGTGGCAACTGCTGTTAAGCATTCAAAATGTTATTCTTGGAAAACTCAAAGGCAAGGTTCATTCTGGGTACCCAAGAAAAATAGTCCTTGTCAGGTGCATTGATTGAGGGGAGGTCTAAGCCTAATGGGAGGCTTATTGTTGTATTTTTTGTATTCTAACCATTTTTGCAGCTGGATCCTCATATGCCTAAGGGGAGGCTTAGTGTTTCTGCTGACACTACAACTGTCTTTGGTTTCTGCTGCTGCTTGATGGTTTATTTTACATGTTTTGGTTATTCTTATTCTTTCTTTATTTTATATTTAAAAAAAAAAAAAAAAAAAAAAAACCTCTAACCTATAAGTGTTCGGTTTCTACTATTTCTTACTTGCGGGTTTTGGTGTTGGTTAATAACCACACAACTCATGGTTTTCATCTCACCATGTCTTTCGACACAAGATTTGACTAGCCCACGGATTATGGCTTGTGGTAATGGTCATGAAATCCATAAATGGTAATCAACTCGCCATGATGATGACGACATTCCATCAAAGAGTTGGCTAGTCCAAAAGCAAACGGTTTTGGTAAAGACATCTCAATTCCGTTGATAAATTGTAATGGTTTGCTCAAAATCATAGGGTCGCATCTCACCCATGCTTAATTCTGAGAGTTGTATGGTCATCAATTCACCATGGTTTATTCCTTTTTGGAATCCAAGAATTGACTAGTCCTGAGCAAACTGCTACAGGTAAAGACATATCAAATCTGTTTATATGGTTTCTGGTTTGCCAATAAATCAGATGGTTATCAGTGTACCATAGTTTTCGAACTTAAACATATGGCTACTCCAGTAGTGATGGCTATTGGTAAAGAGACATCAAATCCATTATTTTCAATGATTCACCTCTCAAGTTAACTCCTGGATGTGATGAGAATAGTATGAAACTCATTTGTTTTGATGTACCTTTTGTCATTTGTTCTTTTGCGATCGGCATTTCACGCTTTTGTCATCATAGAGATGTAATTATTTTGGTTCTTTCTTTGCGATGTTCGAGTACAATCCTCAAGTTACAAGCGTTAAAGTTCTATCGAGGCCGGAACTTAACCTAGTCAAATTCCGGTTTAGGGAGGATTGTTGGGAATTATGTAGTAGGAATTCTGCGACATTACTGGCGATGGATTCTGTTGAAGTGCAAAGAATCTCTTGAAGAAGAGTTTCTTTGAAGTTATATTAGCGCATAGTTTGTTTCTGCGGAGATAGTTATTCCGCATATTATATAGTTTGTTAGGATTTGCATGAGCTATTTTAGGTAGTGATATGCATTCATTTTATTATTATTGTTTATTTAGGGTTCCTTGTGTATAAAAGGAACTTATAGCTTTTGTATTACATATCTCTTGAGAAAACATTCCAGAGAAAAATATCTTGAGTGAGAGAGAAAAAGATTCATAGAGGATCATTATTTTATTAGAAAAAAAAAACCTTGTTGGTAACTTTGATTGTGTTAATTATTATCCGTTGTGCGTCTATTCAATCATTGTTATTATACCCTAGTTGAGTCCGGATTTGGGTTACGCACAAATAGATCCAGCACAATGTAGCGGAGGTTCCAACCCGAAACCTAAAATGATGAGATGGCGAGTCTCAGTGAATGAGCATTTTGGTTCGCGACCAAAATAATAGAGCATTGAATATTCTTATTCAATAGATCATTGGATTGTCCAATCCAATAGTGTGCGTGCATGCTTAACGTTTTAAGTTAATTTACGTGCTACATTGTCTTAGTTAATGATCCTCACTTACGCATAAGTGAAATGTTTTTCCCCGTTGTGATCTTAATAGATTTGTTGAGTATTTTAACGTGTTTAGATTTCCCGTGTGTTTTATCGGATTAAATATATATATATATATATATATATATATATTGTAGGACCTTAAATCTATCAACCTTATCACAAACCCAACACGTTATGCGTAGAACTCGTTAACACACAAACACAAACGTATGCGTAAATAAAGAAGGAAAGATTAAGATGAGATGGTGACTTGATGTTTATAAAACTGTGTATGTTGTGAGATAAAGATGAACACAATAAGTTGTATATTCCAAAGAAAACACACACACACACTCAAGCACACACCTCAAATGACACATTTGAGGTGTATTTATACTCTAAATACAAGATGCCCTAATGGGCTTTCCATGGGCTTGGATTGGGTTGGATTGGATTATATCTTTCATAAGGCTAGCTTAACTTGACTAATAGCCATTTAGCTTAGCCCAATCCATGAGCCCGTTGACTATTCTAGCATGATATCTAACACACGATATAAAGTTCCTAAATGTAAATGACCATCACTTCTAATAAAAACTATTAAGGCTAACAATCTCCCCCTAAGGGGTGGTCATTCAAATGATGCTCCACTTGATTAGATCTTTACTCTTCTCGAGCTTGAACTTTGTGTGTAGATATAAAATAGTCTTGATTCTTTGTTCCTTCATGCTTTGTGATCAATTAATGTGGTTGTCTGCCATTGTCAACTTCGTTCGTTAGGTATCTCCACGTCTTTCTCCACCATGCTCACACTTCTATTTGTCTTTTGGTTACCAATGATGTAGTTCTCGAGTCTTTAAACTTTGTAGATTCTTTGACATTGACGAAGAATCATCTTTCACTTTTTGTTGCCTTTGATATTGATGAGAACTTTCATGTGTTGTTGGTATGACCATAAGAAGAAAACATAAAATAGGTTAGTCCGGCACTTACAAGTTTGAATTTCGAGGGTGTTAACAGCATAGTGTGAAAACACGTCTCTAATTCTCACAAAGGCCGTTCCTGAACTGGAGTCCCACAAGTGAGATAACGCGATGTGCCAAATACACCTCTGATTCGGATGAGTCATTGAGCTACACGAAGCATCACCTCACGATGTAGACCATTTGAGACATACTAAGCGTAATCCATGGGAATTACAGTGACTGCTTGTCGGGGCGCTTGATGTTGACCACAGCGGAGTTTCCATTCAATCACTAAAGATCACAAATGTGAAACTTCTCATAAATGTTCGGCGGTTGCTAAGATCTGCGTGGGACTCTAGAATATATCACTTGTGTCCTTATTGATGAACAACAAGCGATGTCATGTCAAGTGTTCCTATGAGATCTTTTGATGAATCTCGTGGCTCTAGACTCAATTAGTGCATTTTGGTTTTCTGAGCGGAGACTAGGGAGAGGTCTCCTTCTTCAATACCAACGATCTCTAAGAGAAAGTCGATAGATTATGTAGGGTTCCAGTGAGAATGAAACAAATCCTTTTAAGAGGAATTGAGTGGCTAGAAGGTTTAGTGCGGTGCGTCACTTTGGGTCCATGACGTCTTTGTCTTCAATACCGGTGTCCACTTAGTGACAACCATGAGTGAGATGAATTGAACCGGTTTACGCCCTAAGGTTGAATATCGAGGGCTATTTCTTTTCACCCTTTTTCATTACATTTCTTTTTAATTCTTCAACCCCTTCTTTCTCCTTTCTCACATTACTCCTTTTTTTCAATCATTCCTAAGGACTTCTAATACTAACTATTTGTGATGTCCTTGGGTAGATCCCTCCGGCTCTGGCGGATCATAGGACGAATATTCCTATCCTTAGTCACCTTATAACTCCATGACTGTCCTATTGTTGCCATAAAACCATTTTTCTTGAAAATCTCATAGAGTGTTTATGATAGAAAACATGTTTGAGACACTCTGAGAGTTTTATATTTTCAGAAACACTCCCCCTTCACATGTGCTTATAAGTATTAACAAAAATCTGCACATCGAGGGTAGAGTTTGCACTTTTTGAATTGATCGGCTCATGATAGACAATTCCCCACGAGACACGGTTACGTTGCCTAGTTAAAGAGTTCCATTGTCAGTTTTTAGGTGACAACTAGCTCTAATAACTAACTTGAAGTTGTAAACAATCCTTGAAAAGGAGGTTAGACCCATGAAGGTGCATATCTATCACAAGTTTCTCGAGATGGTACATATACTGACTTAGATTCCCGTCAATTAATTGGTTTCGTCTGAGTCGAGCTCATTTTGAGATTCAAACAACGATCATTAAACTTTTTGATCACATTTTAATCACGTCTCCTCCCCCTCAAAAATAGCATATTCGTGATATTTTTGATATCAACGGATTAAACAACATTTTAGAATCTTTTGGGGAGACAAGCGGATTTGATTTAAGCATGAATTTGGAACATTTTAGTTTTATACTCCCCTTTAATAAAGCATAATCAATTAAAGGGTTTTAGAGGAGTTATCTTGAGCACAAAATATTTTGAAAGATTTTGAAAATCTTTTGAACAATCTTGAAAAGGTGATCAAGATGATGATTATTTCTCACCGTTTAAATGTAGTGCCTTTGAGCGTACACTTGATTTTTTCTATAAAAGCACGAGTTTTGATTTGAAAAATAATCAAAAGTCATCATTTTAGTCCGGGTTTCGTACTGAAGTATACGAAAGCCATTGTTTAAGAAGATATTTTGAGAAACGACATGTTTTGAAAAACATTAAAGAACTCTCGCTCAAGCATCTGTACATACCCGTATCATTGTTGAATGACATTTCTAGAAATGTACAGAATATCGATTATACAAGAGACTGATGCGTGCAAAACCGTCAAGGTTTCTCACACAAGCCTGCCACTTGTGAATGGCAGACCGTAAGAACCTTAAAACAGTTTGAACACGAACTCAATGAAGATCGAGGGTATAGGGTTTCCCGGGTCGTTATGTCCCAAATGAGCTATGCAATGGATTATCAAGCGTAAAGTGATCGAGAGATTTGAGCGGAAAAGGATTTGAGATTATTACTACGGAAGAAGGACATAAACTACAAGGGTTAAATACAAATTAAAGAAAGTTAAAAGATAAAAATATTAAATAAACGCTATCACTATTTTTAAAATGTTGTTTTGTGATTTTATAAAACAAAATAACTTAAATAAACTATTTTAACTAAAACGTAAACTTAAATTATCTAAAAGCGTAACTTAAAATGAAAACGTCGTTATTTATAAAAATTCTGTTTGGGCGCAAGATAAACGTAAAATTTGTAAAATAAAGTCCTATGAATGTAAAACAATTTTCCTACGTCCTAATTGACTAAAAATAATTTTAGGAAAAAGCCGGGTATTTTCCTGACTTTTATTTTATTTTCTACTAATTAAAAACTATAAATTAGAGATTAAATTGTTAAAAATAACAAAATAATTTGGAAAAATACGAAAATTTCGAGAAAAATACTTAATAATAATATAAGCCTAGGAAAAATGAAAGTTGTAAAAAAAAGCTTAAGAATGAGTAAAATAAACCAATTTGTTAAATGAAGCTTAAAACACCAAAAGTAGATAAAAAGTAACTATGCATTTGGTAACCAAAGACACAAAAGCGCGAGATGGGAATCCTGTTGTGGTGTGCTGCGTGGGAAAGGTGGGCAGGAGGTCTTGGGTTCGAATCCCTTGCCTGTCACCTTTCATCTTTTCTTTTTTTCTACTTTGCAATTCGAACAGAGGAACAAGATAACACTTTTTACAAAAACTAAACTTACAAAAACTCCAAAAGAAACTGTATAAACTGCTTATTCACAACAGAAACAGTTAAAGGACCAAGGGGTGTTTGGTTGCAAGTTACTAAGGGCTGTTTGGATAGGTGCAGCTAAGGGACCGTTTGGGACAGCGTTCTAAGGGGCTGCCAAGGAGACAAAAGCTAACTAAAAGCTACTAACAATCTATAAACTAAAGAAACCTAATCTAATTAACTTAAAAAGTATTAATGTATCCTAAATAAGCAAAAAGAAAAAGCTAAAAGAGGCTTAAATTTGGAATAAGCTACTGGTAGGGTGCTATTCCAATCAGCCCTAAGGGGTGATTTTAAGCTAGTTTAAATCCTATTTAGACCAAAAGCTAATGACTAGAACTCCCAAAACAGCATAGACAACATGACCATGAACTTATAGAACCAATATGAGCTAATTTGGAGCTAAAATGGAGCTTATAAAGTAGTTTAAAAAGAAGCCTGTTGGACTGTTTGGTGCTTTACTCAGAATCTAAATGTGCAAGGAAATACTTTCGAAAGCTAAAACAAGCTACAAAAAGCTAACACTAAGCTAACTAATGCATAAGTCCTAATCTACTATACCTATAAGCTACATAGGGATCTAATATGGAAGACAAGCTAAGGCATTTCAAGAATGCACTGCAAAGATGCAAGGGAAGCGAGAGGACAGTTTCAAAGGACCTCAAGAACTACCAATTAAGCACTAATCAACCACCCAAGCAACTAAGCTTCACACTAGCTGGGGGATACTTGAAAAATCAGAGATTCAAACCTGGAATGGTGGTGAATAAGTGGTTTCACAGCTTTTAAATAGGCCATGTGACCAGCTTGAAAACTGTGATGCAGGGGAGCACTTATCCGGTGATGGCGAAGGTCACAAAAGTATGAACTGATATACTAGAATGAGCAGTAGGCATGACCAATAAACAAACTAAGCTAATAAATTCATCCAAAACAGTTTTAACTTTCCACTTTGACTCTAGTTGACTTTGTATAAAACTATTTGAATTAAGGCTATAAAACAACAATAAGCTCACAGAAGCTTATCAAAGCTTATGTGAATTCAAAACTAAAACAACAAAGCTTATTGAACAGTAAGATCTTAATAACGAAGTGATGACAAATAATTTAAGAGTAAATCGTAAATTGCATTAGCTAATGAAAAATGATATTACAATGAAAACTGAAATAACTGTTTAAAATAACTACAGATTAAAACAAAAATGACAGAAATTAAATGGTACAAGCCTTTTAAAAAAAATGAAAAACTAAAAAAAAACTACTCTCTTCCTTCCTTTTTATACCCAAGCTTGCTTCTCTCACTTCCTTGATTGATTCCCACCACACTTTAGGACCCTTGGATGTCTTGGGAGATTTTTAGCCATAGATTGGTTTTGGCGGAAAATGGGGATTTAACAGTTTAGGTTGAGTGTGAAGAGGGGGGTTAATAAATGTTATTTGGAGTTGTTTGGAGGTGGGAACAAGAAAAGATAAGGTGATGGGGTGGGTTGAGTGTAGCGGTGATTGCGAGAAACAAGTGGGAAGGAGGAGATTGGCGCCAAAGGTTGGGTTTGACGGAGGATTGACCGATATTAATAATCAAGGGGTCAAAATGCTTATAAGGCGGTCCAAAATGGTATAGGCGGGCCAAAGAGGAATTTGACAAGGGCCAAGTATTAATGACAAGGACTAAGTGTGCAATTTCAAAATCGAGGACCAATCCGCTAATTCAACAAAGTTGCTCAAAGGACTAATCTTGAAAAGCTTCAAAAGTACAGGACCAAATCATCATTTTCCAATTTTCGAGGGCCATTTCGCTAAATTTCAAAGTTGGAGGACCAAACTTGTAATTTTCTCAAACTTTTGATATTTTTCACTAAAGGACTAATTTTGACAACTTTTGATTTTAAAAGGACCTTTGGTGACTTTTCTTTTGAAATTTTGACTCGGGGACTAGTTTTGACAAATTTTGAAAGTTGAGGACCTGAACGCCAATTATGCAAACTTTGCTCATTTTCATCGATTTTAAACATTTTGCATCCGAAACATATAAAATGTAATTTTGGAATATTTTCGATATTTTGATGCATTCGAGCATTTTAAACGTTTTGCGATTCAGATTTAACCAAAATGATGAGTATTTACACACTCATCGAGACATGTCGTGAGAAGAATATTTTGGATTTTTGATTTTATATTGTTTTGAATTTTTGAAAGTTTTATATTTTTATATTTTGCTTTTGTTGGTTTTTCAAATTTTGTATTTTGTTTTCAAAAATATTTACAGTGAAGCTTTGGAAAAATCATTTTCAAGAAGATTCGAGAAGGCGTTCTAACTCTTGAGGGTTAGGCTTAGCATGCCAATTCGTCGAACTAAATCGTCAAACCTTTCTTTTGGCGGGGCTTTAGTAAATAGATCGGCGAGTTGGTAATCGATCTTCACGAAGAATAATTCAACGATACCATTTTCAACGTACTCTTTGATGAAGTGATAGCGGACACGGATGTGCTTAGTCTTTGAGTGATGAGCAGGATTGCATGATATGGCTATGGCACTTTTCGAGTCACAATACATAGGTATTTTATCGAAAGTAAAGCCATAATCATGAGTTGTGTTCTCATCCATAGAACTTGAGCACAACACGAGATAGAGACACATACTCGGCTTCATCGGTTGAAAGTGCGGTGCAATCTTGTTTCTTTGAAGACCGACACTAACTTTTCACCCAAAATTGTGCTCCTCGGATGTACTTTTGTTGTAACTTGATCACTGCGTGGTGCGCATCCGAAAAGTCAATTAGATCAAATCCGATTCCTTCGGATACCAAAGTCCCATGAATGGATGTCTTTAGGTACCGAAGATCCTTTTAACCTCTTTGAGGTGCGATTCGGTGAGCTTTGCACGAAACCGTGCTAATAAGAAAATAGCAAAATGAATATCGGGTCGACTAGCAGTGAGGTACATGAGAGAACCAATCATGCTCCGATATTTCTTCGGATCAATAGGTTTCCCAAACAAATCGGCTCCAATTTTTGGTGAAGTTACCATTGGTGTTCTGACAGAATCACAATTATCCATACCATGATTTTTCAAAATCTCAGTCGTATATTTAGCTTGATTTATAAAAATTCCACGTGGGGATTGATGAATTTGTAAACCAAGAAAGAATTTTAGTTCCCCCATCATGGACATTTCAAATTTGTTTTTCATGAGATTTTCAAAATGTTTTGAAAGATTCGGATTAGTGGACCCAAAGATGACGTCGTCCACATAAATCTGAACAAGCAAAATGTCATTTTTGCATTTTTGTGTAAACAAGGTAGGATCAACTGTGCCTTTGGTGAAATTGTTTTGGATAAGGAAAGAGGACAGTTCGTCATACCACGCTCTCGGAGCTTGTTTTAGACCATAGATTGCCTTTTTGAGTTTGTAGGCGTAGTCGGATGTTCCAAGTCGAAGAAGCCTTACGGCCGACTCACGTACACTTCTTCTTTCGAGTTCCATTCAAGAACGCGGTCTTAATGTCCATCTAATAAACCGTGATGTTTTTGTGAGCGTAGGCTAAGAAAATCTGATGCCTCAAGTCGGCTACCGGGCGAATGACTCTTCAAAGTCTATCCCTTCCTCTTGTCTGTATCCTTTGGCCACAAGACAAGCTTTGTTGCGAATGACAGTCATTTATTCATCCCGTTTGTTCTTCCATAACCATTTAAGATCAATGACGCGAACGTCAATGGATCTTGGAACCATTTCCCAAGATTCATGTAGATGGTATTGGAGAAGTTCCTCCTGCATTGCTTCTATCCATGCGGGATCTACCATTGCCTCACGAATGTTCTTTGGCTCTATATAGCTAATTGAGCAAAGATAAATGCATAAGTCGCAATCGGTGGCAAGTTGGCGTCTCGTCTGAATTGGCCTTGAAGGTTCACCAATAACTTGTTCAATTGGGTGGTCTTTTGTCCACTTCAGAGTAGAAGGATACCGTTGGTTAAATGTATGCGAGTTAGATGGTTCTCGTAAGCTTGAAGATGATTCAGCTGATTCCGTAGCAAACGGGTTTTCAAATAAGTCTTCATCTAACGTTGCATCATTCTGGTTTTGGTTTTGCTCATCAACTGCGGTAGAGCGGGTGCAATAAGCGTAGTAGATGTAGATGATGTAGATAGAGTTGGTGCATTGGTTTCGACCGTTGTAGACGATCTTACATTGGTGGTGGAGGATGATTTTGGCGGGTGCGGCGGAATGATGGTTTGATGCATTTGTCGAAGTTCCACCATAGTATTCATCGAACATTAACTCAAGAAATTCTCCCATTCTTGTTCTTTAGGATTGTCAAGCGGAGTTGATTGAGCTCTTTGAGGTACGAGTCATGAGCGATGTGTCCAAGTCTGCTGGTTTAGAGTGGGTTCTAGAGCGAGTCTCGGAAGCCATATGTGAAAGTTCGTCAAACTTCACATTCATCGTCTCCATGATCCTCCTAGTTCTCTGTTATACACCACAGATGCCCTCGAGTTATCTGAATATCCAATGAAGATTCCAATCTCACCTTTGCTTACAGTTTTCCAAGATCTTCTCTGTCATTCGTAGGATAGCACAAAGCGCCAAACACGTGAAAGTAAGAGATATCCGGTTTTCGTTGTTCACAAGCTCATATGGGGTTTTATTGAATCTTGGATGGATGAGGATCGGTTACGAGTGAAACAAGCGTTAACAAAGATCGACCCATAGAAATAACGGTGCACTAGAATAAATTTGCATTGTGCGGCGGTTTCCACAAGAGTACAATTTCTTCTTTCAACTACCCCATTCTCTGTGGAGTTCTAACAACCGATGTCGATGTGTAATTCCAACATCTTCAAAATAAGATTTTAACTCGATTTATGAATTCGGTCTTGGTTATGCGTTCTTACAACCCTTACGGAGTTTGAAGAAGTACTTGAATTCGTTTCAGAAAGGTGATGATGATTCCTGGTGCTTCATCTTTTGACCTCAGAAACTTAACCCATGTATATCTTGAATAATCATCGACGATAACAAGAATATACTTTTTCCCATTAATGCTTTCAACTCTCATTGGGCCACATAAGTCCATGTGCAACATATGTAACTTTGCTTCCGAACTAGGTACGGTTTTGGGTTTATATGTTGCTCTTTTTCTTTTTCCTTGTTCGCATGATGGACATAAGTGATCCTTGGTGTATTTGAACTTTGGAAGTCCGTTGACGATGTTATCTTTGGCAATTTTGTTCACGGTGTCAAAATTGAGATGGGATAACCGTCTGTGCCACAACCAGGACTGAGTTCCAGATGCTCGTGTCATAAGACATATTGGTGATGAAGAGGCCATTTGATTAATGTTGATAGCATACAAGTTTGTATCACGATTCCCAGTTAAGAGATCAGTGCCATCCAAGTTTCTAACGAGCAAGCATTTTCCTAAAGCAACCTCTAAATCGCATCACGTAATCGCCTGATCGAGAACAAATTGTGTCCCAACCCTTCGACATAGTAAACCCGAGTGATCAAATAATTTCCAAAAGGTTGATCTCCATAACCCATGATAGTTGCTACATGATCATTTCAAACGTCGGTTCCCATGAATTTCAGACGAAATTGATCGGACTTGATTCCGGTCATGTGCTTGGAGCAACCAGTCGATGATTCAAAGACAAATTTTGATAACTTGCGATGTGAAAAAGAATATTGTGGAAACCGTTTTGATTTTGGTTCCTTTGGGTTAGAGGTAAAATCGATCACACTCAAAGAGGTTTTCTGGAATTCGGTTTATCACTCATTTTACCATTACGAGTGTGAAAGTTCTACTGTGGGTTTCAAATATCATCCCTAAAGTATACACTATAGTTCTGTCGTTGAGTGTAAAGCCTAAGTTTTGCAACTAGTCTTCCTACTGCGTTTAGCGTAAGATCTTTTTGGAATGTTCTTCTTAACATGCTTATCATTCACATTCTTAGAAACATAATCATCTTGAACATTAATTAAAGATTTCTTGCAAGTTAAACAAAGAGATTCAACACATTCATTAGACTTAGCAAGTTTCATAGGTTCAATACATTCAGATGAAATGTCTTTCTTATTCAAAAACGGTAAATTCCTAGGGTGTTCTTCTACTTTCTTCTCTTTATTCAAGCTACTACTCTTAGAGGCAGTTGAGACTCTATTGTTCCTTGTATCGTTCTTAGGCTTTAGTCTGCTGCTCCTAGAGGTGCTTTCTAGTCCTGTAGAAGGTAAGGCACACGCATTAGGATTCACATTTTTATCAAAAGAGGTGGTTTCAGCTTTCCTAGTCTCTTTAGAGTGCTTTTCTAAAATTATGTCGTTTGTTCCATATGTTTTAGATGTGGAGGCAGACGCATTAGTGGTACTCATCTTAAAATGGCCAGGTGCTAAAACTTTTGGTTTCTCGATAACCGCTTTTCCTTTATCAACATGTTGGTTAGGTAGGGCAGGTGGAGTGACTAGTTTTGATGAAACATTTTTCTCATTGACTTTTGGAGGAGGCATAGAAACAAACATTTTTGGTTTGGAAACCGGTTTGGGAACATTTGTTCTCTCCTCAGTCATTGGTTTTGTGATCACAATATCCACTGCCTTTCCTTTTTGACTTTCCAGCTGAGCCCTCAAAAGATCATTTTTCGCTTTAATGTCATTGTAGGCACGCTCATACGACAGTTTGTCATATTTGCATTCCTCAGTTTTTCGATCAAGTTGTTTAAAATATGACACATTTTCTTTTTCAAGTTTTTCAAGAGTTTTTTCATATTTTGAAACAATTTTGGAGGTCTCAAACTGAGTCTTTCATGATCTTCAATGTAATATGTTTGCAAAATAATGGACATAATATCGATGAGTCGAACATCTTGAAGAGAGAGTCATTTAAAGTTTCCAAAACTTTGATTTGTTCAACACGATCGTTAGCTTGCTTTACCGGTTTATGGTCCTTGACAAAGTCACTTGTTTCTTTAAAAATGCTTGTTCAAAATGAATTACCCTTGCACCGATGGCATTCGGTGAGGGCGATTTGAGTTTCAAAAAACTTTCTCTGTTCAATATCAAAACTAGAGAACCAGTTATTAGGTGTAATAGTGGTTTTAGTTTTAACAGTTTCTTGAAGATCCGCAATTCTCGTTATCACATTGTCTAAAATACTTCTCGCATCACTTGAGTTAAAAGGATTGTTTGAAGACATTTGTTCAATGTTCGAAAGAGATTTTGAGACAACAACTGGTTTTGAAACAGATTTTGAAACAGGTGTTGACTCTTTGTTTGAAACATTTTGTGTGATGGAGAACTTTGACTTTTCTTTTTGATTGACAAAAGTGATTCCAGAAAGTTTGTTCCATTTCTTGTAGTCAATAGGTTTGATTTCCGGACCTTTTTGTTTCATTCTTTCTCTGCTCTCCTTAGATAGTTCTAACGTTTCAAGAGAATCACGAACAATTATGGGTTCATGCGAAGGTTTTCCATTGCTCAACACATTCCGTTCTTTCTGAGCTTTCTTGAGGAATGAAGAAGGTTCGTTACCAAGTGCTATTCTATGTGAAGTATGAAAACGTGGATTTACTTGATTAGAAAGCATCTTGTTTTATTTAGCTGACTGACCCGTTGTAAGAAGCAAATTTTCCAAGGATTTGATTTTCTCATTTTTGTCAAGAATTTCATCAAGAAGAGAATCTTCTCGTTTTGAAAAATCAGTAATCAACTGCTTCTTTTATTTTTCAAGATCAGAAAACATTGATTTTTGTTTTGAAAGTTGGTCATTTAGATCTGAAATTTCCTTGTTTAAAGATTTAATTTTCAAGTTCGAATTCACATCAAGTGTGTTATACTTGATTTGCAATTCTTTTTCTTTAGAAACCAAATTTCGATAACCAATTTCTAATTCTGATTCTTTGTTTTTCTGAAATTCAAAGGCTTTTGCGTTCTCCTTGTAACTCTCAAGCTCAACGGTCAATTTGGCATTCGCGGCCTTAACTTCACGATTGACCTTTTTAACTTTCTCACTTTCAATGCCACAGTTGTTGATTAATGATTCAAAATAAGCACGAGTTTCCTCATCAGTCTTAGTATTTTGTGCCACACAGCCTCCACTAGGATCCACATTTGGAGTTTCAGAGTTAGTATTGCTACAACTCGGATTGTCCAGGTATGTATCATAAGTAGGTGCCGATGTCACAAAATCTCGTTAAATCATGAGTAAACACATCAAATATGACATTGTTATAACATGGATCAATGATTGGTACCTCGACATCTGCGTTGGCGTCATAGGCGGGAGGTGCGTCGAAATCGATGTCGTGTCAGTCTCAAGATTTGCCATGAAGATGCGGTTTGCATTGAGTTCCTTGAGGTCTTCCAAATCATCCATAATAGCCATAAAGTCATGTTCCTCAGCACTCAATTGAAGGCATGCGTTTTCCTTTTGTACCAACAAGATAGCTTTCTGAAGATACGTAAGATCCTTCTTTTTCGGCTTAGTAGGACAATTCCTTGCCATGTGACCCACTCCTTGACAGTTGTAACACTTAACCCGATTACCGATTCACATTTCCGTAATTCCCAACGATCGGGCTGCAACATTACCATTTTGATTACCCATCGCTCTATTCCCAACATTCGTCCCATCGATTTCCAACATTCGACCCAACTGACACTCGATACGGAACCGCTCGATTACCCATGCGAAATCCAAGAGCATATCCTGCCGATTCCCAATAACTCTAACCATTTGTCCTTGATTACCCATGTTTACACCCTACTGCAATTTTCCTGCTATGAGTGTTTGATGAAATCCTTTGGTTGTTGTTAGTTGGTGTGGAATAGCGACTTCTGAATGCTTTATCTATTAAAGAAAATGCCTGTAACAAAGCTTCTTCTTGTTCAGATTCAGGACCAGTTATTCCTTGTTCCTGGTATTGTGGATACTGTTGTTGTTGTTGAATAACTTGTTGTTCTGGTGGATAGAATTGTTGTTGAGGGAAGACAGCTTGTGGTTGTGGAATGTATTGCTGCAAGTTGTTGTTGGTGGAAGATGATGAAGCTTGTTGTTGTGTATTCACTGAGGGTTGAGTCTTTGCAATTAGTGCCAATGGATCATGATTCTTTGCTAATATTTCTTTCCTGACTTCATTCACTTCATTTTGGTTTTGTTTCAGAAAATCGTTGAGTTGATCAAAGTTCACTTGATGTAAGTCTTTTGTTTGGTTGACAATAGTGACATATCGTCCCCATTCTTCTGGTAGATTGTTTAGGAACTTGATGTTGCTCATGATAGTTCTGGGTGTCAACTTGTTTCTTATCAGCTCATTCATTAAAGTGCGAGAACCTTCCATAGTAGGATTCAATGGATTCGCTTTGGTGGATGTAAACTTCTCCCAGCGATTAGCAACTTGTTCTCCGTGTCTTGTTGACCAATTTCGGTTCCATGACAAAGTCGTCTAACACGTTCCCACATATCGAAAGCGGTTTCACAACTGTCTCACAGACAAAGATGTCTCTTGGTAAACCCGTTGGACAATATGAATTGCATTGTCATCTGCTTCGACTTGTTTCGATCCTCTTGAGTATTCCGATTCTTTTGAAGACGAAAAAATGGTGGGACGGAGGTGTTGCATCAAGATTTCGTGGTCTTGGACTTGTCGAGGTATAAAGGGTCCATCCCGAATGGATTTGATCATCAATTTTCCATTAGGTTTTGTCTTGATGTAACGAAGCATTCGACTTGTCCATTGAAGATAACCACCTTTTTCCAACATAGGAGGATGGTTTTCGGCACCGGCTGCATGAATGTCTTGTTGAGTTGCCTTTGATGAAGGTATGATCTGATAAAGTTGATGTAGGATCGATTCAACGATAAAGGAGTTGTGTTTAGTAAGATATTGCCGGTTTGAAGTTTTTTTGAAAATCGTACTCGTAACCTTGGTTCTTAGGTGTAAAAAAAAAATTCACTATAAAAATCAATTCTAAGTTCGTATGAAAAATTTGAGTTATGACAATTTTGACGCCAAATTTGACCGAAAAAAATTTGAATTTGGGTCAAAAATTTTGAATTTTTGACCAAAATTTTCACAGTTAAACCAAAATTTGAATCTCGCGTAAAAATTGAACGTTTAGTCTCCTCAAAAATTTAAATTTTACTCAAGTTTTCCTGCCAAGTTACGAGTAGGATATGGGGCTTAGGCGTAGGATTCCTTAGGCGTAGGAAATGCTTATGCGTAAGTTTAAAGTTAGGCGTAGAAAAACTTATGCGTAAGATTTAGCTTAAGTGTAAGACAAGGCTTAGGCGTAAGAAAAATACTTAAGCGTAAAGTGTTCTATGCGTAAGTCTAAGCTTATGCGTAAGATTAGGGTTTTGCCCAAAAAAATCCTTTACACTATCACAGTGTAAAAGATATCCAAAGTCGAAGTGTTTCACAAACTTATCCAAGTGAGGGAAGCACTGAGTAACCGTTATAGCTCGAAGAAACTGCACAAAACTCTTATGCGTAGAAACTTATGCGTAGAAATAGGGTGTTGACTTTTCTTACGCGTAGAACTAGAGTTTTGACCTACGCGTAAAAAATTTCCAGTGATTCAAACAAATTCTCTTGCACAAACAGCCTTAAAAACACTCCAATAACACAAATCTTTTGACCTTTTTCACCCAAAGTGTGTAGAAAACTTGCGTGTAGAAATGACCAATGAACCAAACACTAGTTGAAAAATGAAGAAAAACACGTAAAGCTTCGAACTTTTTGCAAAAAACTGAAACTTTAGCACCAAATAAACCTTAAACCACAAGAATCTTGAATTTTTAAGTGCAAAAATTAAAGTTTTATGCGTGACAAATATGTATACCGAGAGCTTTACTCGTACAGTACCAAACTTCAAAACAAACACAAACACTCCTAAACCATTGTTAGGCGATTGATACCAATTGTAGGACCTTAAATATATCAACCTTATCACACAAATACCCACATTTTGCTTAGAACTCGTTAACACACAAACACAAACATATGCGTAAAAAGAATAAGAAGAAAGGAAAGATGGTGACTTGATGTTATGCATATGAACAAGATAGAGAGATGAAAACAATAAGTTGTATATTGCTCCAAAGAAAAAAACACACACACACACACACAAGCACATACCTCAAATGACACATTTGAGGTGTATTTATACTCTAAATACAAGATGCCCTAATGGGCTTTCCATGGGCTTGAATTGGGTTGGATTGGATTATATCTTTCATAAGGCTAGCTTAACTTGACTAATAGCCATTTAGCTTAGCCCAATCCATGAGCCCGTTGACTATTCTAGCACGATATCTAACACACGATATAAAGTTCCTAAATGTGAATGACCATCAATTCTAATAAAAACTATTAAGGCTAACATATATATATATATATATATATATATACTAGTTTTCGAAGCCCGCCCAATGGGCGGGCATGACTTATAATTATTTGTTTGCTGTTTTTTGTTTACTTTAATACATTTTTAAGAAGTCTCAAACAATATTATAAAACAATGTGCTGGGAAGAATGATAATCAATAGATGTCGAAGGCTATAAAAGAATTATCACATTTCTTGGTTCATGGTCTTAAATGTAATTCTTGCTGTACAAAACTATACTTGTGTTACCGTATCTAACCAATGTATGCAATGATGTTTTTCCATTCTTCCTCACTATCCTTATGCTTCTGACCCATGTTTGTAGTCCAAGTCATGTAGTTATTGGTAAACATCTGTGTATGGCTAATTATGTTATAGTGCGAAAAATATAATAAATAAATAAAGTTAAGCTTACAACACCACACAATCCTATGTAAAATCCAACACACCTTATCGAGAAATGTCTTCTTTAGTTGAGCGTGAGAAGATGTTGGTGACCTACTCTTTGAACTTACAATTTTGTTTAGATTTACAAATTATGAACATACAATTTTGGAATGCAATGCCCACTTTGAACTTTCTACATATTAACAATCTGATAATTCTGCAAGTGTTAGTTTATACTCCGTAAGAGGTAAAGACGGTAAAGTAAGAACAAATGCATGCATGAAGAGGATTGTACGTACATAGGCTACTGTTTGAGGGAAATAAAAACAATCATTTTATCTAATATTGTATATTGGATATAATAGGCATTATATACAAAGTGATGAAATAAAGGTACCAACAATTTTCATTCCATGCTAACAAAAGTTATGGTAAAATAAATCGTGTGTATACCATCATTTTAAGTTTTTGACTCGACCTCAATTAAAAGTGACGAAATAAAAGTACTGACAATTTTCATGCCATGCTAACAAAAGTTTTGGTCACAACATCATAACTTAGTAACTTATTGATCAACAAAATCCGACCATCGCAAAAATGAGAGTTTCAAACATGACGAAAATTAGTGCTGAACATTACGCAAGAAACAATTTGATCCAATCTTAGTGCATCGCCAGAGCCGTCCCGGGCTATGGGCAGAGCGGGCAAAGGTCCGGGGCATCCAAAAGATAGGGGGCATCAAGTTTTGGTCTTATAAAATTGATTTTACGGTTAAAGCAAAAAAGAAAGAGTTGTTGAAAATAATAGTAATAGTAACTAAGAAATTAGGGAAGTAAACCAAAAATGCTTATACCTTGATGGGTAAGAATGGTAGTCTAACCACAATCCTTCTTCTGATGGCTTGTAGAGCACCTTTCCAATTTTTCTATGCTTCTGGAAAAATAGTGAACACGCAAACATGCAAATCTGGGATTTTAGAGATGCAAACACTGTTTAAAAGGGTGTTTGGATGCAAAAATCTGATATAATTTGATACATCATATTAATACACTCTCTATACATGACTGTAATTAACATTAACTAAAAAGCAAACGTGTCAAGTAAGTCTAGAACACGTGCATTTCTGGATTATAATGTTACAGCCTAATAATCGCTTTATTGAGACGCTTCTTTTAATGTTTTTTAATGCTATACCTCTTTAGACACTTTTTAACATATGGTAACTCAAACTAAAAGTAAAAAACAAAAAAGAAGAAGATTGGAAAGCATATGGTAAACTCACATAATAGTCGTGGCTCATGCTTATTTACCCAACTTAACTCATCAATTAGCCTTTACATCTCTGCCATTGAAAGAAGCATACTGCAAATGTTAAAAAAAAAAAAAAAAAAAAAAAAAAAAACCTCTTATAAGTACAAAACCATAGAAGCATATCGTCCATGTGTCTAACATTGGTTTCTTTTCTACATTCATCCGTAATGTCACCGACACCTCTTTACATTTACCATTTTGAAAAAAAATGCAGACCCAATATAGTGGAAAGTAGATCATTCACAATAATTTTGTACCGTTAAGAAAACATAAGCATATGAATATTTAAGGTGTGACACCGAAAAAATTCTGGATGGCAAAGTCCTCCCCCATGTAATTTCCCATGCCTAATTTACGCACTACAGCCAACACAATCTGAATTAGAGGTGGTGCTAATTAACTTAAAATGAGGTAAGTCTAGGTTGTTTATACACAATGGACAGAATTTAAAGGGTAAGGAAGAAAAAAAACTGCTATTCTGTCAGTTCAAACACAAAATGATAATTGTGAGCATATTGGCACTGAACCTATGAGAGCTCAAAAGTTGGACGATTAAAGATATTAGTTGTGAACGCACCTCCTGAACTCACCTCCTGAACCCACCCCATGAACCCAACCCCTGAACCTACCCGTTGAACCAATAGGAATCAATCTAATGTCTACAGGCAGAAGTTGAGGAATGTAGAACTTACTGATGGTAGAGCCACTTCATCCTAGCGATCATATAATAATGTGTCATAAAATTATGCATGTGCAGTTCAGCAGCCGCATTGTATTTCTTATTTCTTACCCATCGCCTCTTTCGTAGACTCTATTATCACTCTAAACACACTTATGCTTTCGCCTTAGTTGATTCGTACCCTTTTTTTGCCTTCTCTTTGGCCCATTCTAACAACCCTTAACCTGAAATGTAGTGTGTCTCTTTGGCTCACAAGCTCAGTTTTTATTGCTTATGAGCTTATCCAGTTTTTTTTAAAAAAAAGCTAATTAACTTACAAAGAGACACACTACATTATCAAAAGTTATCAGAAAATTATACATCAATAACCTATAAAGTTACTTTGACGGTTTGATCATACAATGTAAGTTGCAGATAACTTTCTTAGTTAATTCCACATGCAACCTTAGCAAAATAAGGTATCCCTTTCGAAAACAATTGCACTCACAACTTCTTGTTACCATACATAAGTTATAGTTACGCAATCTCCAAATAGTAATATTTTACAGAATTACGCATAATTTTTTTTTGCTAAAATACTTTGTTTAATGCTCGTTCAAACTATTTTATTTTACCCAAATCTATATGTTTAACCCGTAAAAAAAATATTACCCCAAATAGACCCATATACCAATAAAATGGGCTGACACTAAAGGTTAAGAGCACGGCCCTTCAAAGGGAAAAAGAACATAAAAATGTATATATATAATCCTTTTTCGGTTTTTACCATCAAACACATAGACCTGGATTTGGATCAGTAAGAACGGACTCACACGGCCATACTAACATATTAAATATCAACAGCAAGTGGCAGCTTCTTAGGATTGTTAACGACTTTTGTTTCAAAACTTGAACAACAATTGTTTTCCAACCTGTTGGTCAATCCGAATGGGAAAGCAATTTAGACCTGCTACTTGTTCTTTTAATAGCATTATATAACTTCACCAAAATAAAAATAAAAAGAATATTTATCTTATTAAAGATTTGGTCTTTGTGGCCCCATAAAACTCTAACAACTAACAATTGCAATTGTTTATATATAAGACCACGCAAACTGCTACTATAACGTCAACCGAATTATTTATAGAACACAAGTATATAAAGAAAATAATCAAATTCCGAATTTTTTAAACATAAACAAAGGAGACCAGCTTTGCTTCGTAGTCATTTCATCAAACATGTTATGTGCATACATATATATCATCAGTTACTTTCAATTCAATTAGCTATATGATAAAAAAAAATTATGGACTTTCAGCGATTGACTAAACATAAAAAAGACATAAAAACCATAGAAAATCAATTCTGCATGTTTACAAAGTTTTGTGGCGTACCTGTGGCCCATTTGCAAATGTTGCTGCCGATGTTGTAATAGTTTTGAGAAGGATCTATTGAGTTGAGGCTGCTAATCATTAACTCCAACAAATAGTGATGACTGCATAGATCATGAATACTGGCAGTTTGGCCATTAGATCTTTCAATCATCTAATACACAAGATTGGTCATCTAGCAATTAATTCCTTAGCATATATTAGTAAAAAAATTAAGAAAAACATTAACATTAACCAAGGATCCTATCATTGAGATGAGATAACAATGAAATAAAAGAGGCTTACCGATAGTATGTCATCGATGCCATTTTTCTATCTCCAGTGTTAATTATGAATCCTAAAGATATTTGACAGCCAAAATCATGAATCCTAAAACACAACCTGAAAAAAAAAAAAACAAAACAAAAAACAAAAACAAAAACAAAAAGCCATAAGAAGAACATGATTAAAAAAAATTAGTTCCCAATCAAAACTCATATCATAAATAACAAATTGAAAGTACCACATTGCAACTGTGACAGATAAATATGAAACTCACATTGATAAGCACTTGTAGATGGGCTTGGCTGCATACTCGTGGCATGACAATGGGAATCAGAGACATTTGTTCTAGCTGTAAGAATAGTGCCAGCAATGATTTGTTCTAGCTGTAAGAATGCTTGATATCACATAAAATAAATGGATTTTGGATATAAACAGGTCTAAATGGCTTTCCCGTTTGGATTGACCAACAGGTTGGAAAACAATTAAATCACTCACATTACAGGTATATGCCAAAAGAATTATACTGAGAAAAATTATCAAACCCACATTCATAAGCGTATGAGAACTGAGCTTCCTGCGCAGTGATACTCAACAGGTTGTTGCTCGGAACATCACTTTGAGCTGTAAAAATAATGGAAAAATGCAAATTCCCATCGTGAACTACAACCGTTGGATATCTAAAAATCCAACATAAAGTAAATAAAAACAAACTTTTTACCATGTTATATTGAAGCAGATTATAACTTCGTCTTTTGCCATCGCCTCCAGTAACCAACTAATACAAACCAATCAAATCCACCTTCATACAACACCTAGAAAAACCACATAACCGTTAAACAAAACCCAAATACTAAATATCAAATACATGTGTCTAAAAACGTAATGCTACCTAAGGCCCTTGTATTGGTAAAACGCGTATGGTGATGCAATAAATAGTTTGGATCAGTTGCTCAGTATGGGCGGAGACCTGAAACAAAATCAATGCACCAGGAATAAGAAACGTAATAAATTAACAATTTTCTTAATACGTGGCAGCCGGATGGTAATATTACCTGGTTTTCCGAAGTGGCTACAATTACTACAACTTTCCGAAGAAGCCCTGATTCTACTAACACGTCGACTCGGATAAGAAAAGTTAAGACACTCGCTGCATGATAACACATTAAAATAGAGGAGAAAAAAAACAGAACAAAACCTCTAGGCTGAACATAGTCAGCTGTTGTCCAGCACCAATACTTGCATGATCCCTAAAGCCGGATTGACTAAAAGGAGTCAGTTTTTTTCCTTTAGTACCTGATAGCACGTTAGGGTTCCTCAATATAGCAAAAAAACATGTTAACAATATTTGTTTATACACAACATAAAATGAATAGAGACTAATAAGACCATAAATCATTAAAGAAGGAAAATAAAAATTATAGATCAATATGCAGAAGGATGAATGAATGATATTAGGGTTTTGAGAAAAATGTATGGTATGAAGGACATTACCGTGAATGAATAAAACGTAGGATTCTATTTTGTAGATTATCACCTAAGTTTTAGGGATTGTTATACTTATCTTATTAAAATTATGTTGCATTTATAGATTATAATATGCAACATAATTATCAAAATAACTTATTGCCTAAGTGGTAAACACACAAGTTATTTATACTAATCCTACAAACGACACAAGTTCGAATCTCACCATGGTCATTTTTTATTAAATTTGAATTTCAGAAATAATTGCTTAACAATTTCGAAAATTAATGCATAAAATCAGAAAATTAAATATTATTGCTTAGGTGGATCAAAAAAACGCTTAGTTGGACAACATATGCTTATGTGGCATGAAAAACAATTACTGGGCATTGAGGTGGCATTAATGCCAAATGCCTCCTGTTATATCTATACATTATATATAAGAGGAGGCATGCCACATAAAATGCCACTTGGGATCCCATAATGCCATGTCATATTTCCATGTCATCATTGATTTTATGTGGCATTTTTTTAATGACATGTGGCATTTTTTTATATTTATGTTCAATTTTATTTTTTTTTAATTTAAAATTCAGTTTATGTTCAATTTTATTTTTTTTTAATTTAAAATTCGGTTTGTATTTTAATTCGGTTTGTATTATATATATATTCATTTATAAATTTCGAAATTAATAAAATTATTTAGAATTTCGAAATTAATAAAATTATTTAAAAAATTTGTCAAGTGAGAGATTCGAACAAAGATCTAAGCATCCACACACAAACACTTCAACCAACAGAGCATGCCACTTTTTGTGATTTATCATTGCATTCCCACATTGATATACTTGCATGAATCCGGCTAATCCTTTCATTAAGTACACCCTACAATTTTGCATTAACAAACGGAAGCAATTAAATCTTGATCGCCCTTTTCCTCACTCTCTCTAGAAAACCCTAGCGCTTCAATTCTCAGCAGAAAACCTATTATGCTTCTTTTTCATTCGTGCACCATTCTATACCATGTTCCTAAAACCCTAATTTTCAAATGTACACAAATGCCTGTTCATCACTAATCAAGTAAGATATAGGTGTATATGATAAATTACAATGGATGCATGGTGTTTTTAGTTGTATATGATATGCACGTATTAGTTGTTTTTGATTTATTGCATTACTACATGATTTTTTTCTTGAAAAATTGCATGGTTTGGACTTATGGTTCATCTAACTTATGACCGAGAGAGCGTTGTGGTAATGTATTTACGAACATCTCAATGGACTGTGTTGTAAACTCATCATCTGAATCCTGTAAGTCATCTTCCATATCTTGTAACTCATCGTCGTCATCCTATTTTGTTTCGTGAGTAACAATTAAATTTTGAAAGTTGTTTAATAATTATAAATCTATTTTAAAACATGCATTTGCTTGAACACCATATGTTGTTGGTTATAACATTGGTATCTTTTTACTTTTTATGGTTGCTGGTCTCTTGGTAGTTTGTCTCATTGGTTATTCCTTTTGATTACGTATGCAGACTCATGTTCAGATGAAGTTTCCTGAACCAACAAAACTTGGTCTGGAATTTCTAAAAACAAAGTCTCTGAGGAATCACTTTATGTTTGTCCAGAAGCAGATATGTTGCTCTCCAAAAATATGCCCAGATCTCATTCATCTTTCGCAGAATGGGGAAAAGTCTGGGCTAATCCTAAGATTCGTAAACAGAGGTTGGCAAGAAATCAACCCTTTAAGAAGCCACGCCAAAGAAAGAGACAAAAATGTTAAGTGGATATGAAAACTGTTAGGGGCAGGTTAACTGCTAAGCTTTCCAAGTGAAAAATGGATCTGTGGTGGAGCTATTTAAATGAACTTTTACTTATTATAAAATTTAGTGGTCATTACTTATTACTGATGTGGGTCAAATGTGTCGGGTTGGGTGGTTCAACAACAATTTTTAGTTCGTTCTTTTACTTTTAAAATTAGCGTGCCCCTTTTATCTTTTATAAATACTACTCGCCTATAGAAGTATGTGGTTGAGGGTTGTAAAGTGTTCCTCCTTTAATATGTAATACCAAACACCCCTGCCTGATATGCAATAAACACATATTCACTTCAACAGGTGTTCCATCTTGAGTGTCAATCGAGAGGAAAGTAACAGGTATGGGAAAGAAACAAACTGAAGTTTTACACACTTAAGTAAACAACATTGATTGCAATATAGATATTATTTTTGTTGTTGTGAGTAAAACTATAAAATTTTGATGCATTTTAGGGTAGATAAAAAGCTAAGAGCTTACTGATAAGTGTGTAAAACTATCAGCAAGTTAAGAGTTTTCTGATAATTGGTGTTATATGCTTTTGTTAATAGTTGTTCTACGCTTTACTTAATAATGACCGCCTTTTTTCCATTACTGATTCTGAACACTAAGTGGCATTGCCACCCCACCGTTGGTAATGGTCAGTCACGAGTTCCTTTAATCTCACTTTCTTTTTCAAAAAAAAAATAGTTGCACTCCATTGTGTAAATTTTGTATAAAGTCCTCAGACCCTTTTAAACTTTTGCTCCAGAGTATGAATATTTACTAAAATTTCTGCTCAATAACCACTTCAGTTTGTTATTGGTATTCGAAAATAGAACTATATGGAAGCTAAATGGGCGAGTCTGTCCGATTGGATAACGGTTTTTTACTGGCAATCTAACATCACATTTTTGGTATAAATTTATAGAACTTTTGATAAATGCAGTGTCAAATATAATTACAAAAGTTGTATAATTTCAGTTACTTTGACTATTCCGTCTTTTATTCAAGCTAAAATTTTATTTTACCTCTTGGACCCGTAAGAGGTCAAAATGTAATGCAAAGCAAGTGAAAAGGTTTGTTTAAGAGAATATCCGCCAAACATGTTAACGAGGTCTAAAAATGATGAATGTGCAGTTTTCATATCATTGTTGTGATCACATTTGGCACACTTTCCACTCTTTTTAGTAACCAATTGTGTAGTTTTTTTTTTTTTTTTTTTTTTTTTTTTTAACTTGGTAATGGGTAGGATTTGTTCATAATCTACATTTACATGGGTCTTAAATGAATGTTAGTCTATATTGTATTGTTTGCTATTGTATATTTTGATAGTTGACTATCGAAAAAAATAGTGTGCAATTCTTCAGGACGTGAAACAACGGCCCAACGCGTGAGTACCTAGGTACGAGCCATTGTTAGAAGATGAAGTAAAGGAAGACATAGAAGGGCTATGAGAACCGTAAAGGAACTAATCTTGACTAAGTTATTGTAATACATAAAATTAGAGTTGGTAATTTCGATTCTTTTACTTATGAAAGGGTCGGTTCGGGTAATATTTGATATTTAACATGTTAAATGCTTAACATATAAAAAGTTGCTAACGGGTGGAATGGATAACATTAAAAAAAATGCTAATGGGTCAAATGGGTCGAAAGTCATATAAATAATTTAGAATTATGCATTATTTTTTAGTTCATGAAATCTGCTTCAGTAATATACCTATGAATAGAATCAAATGTTTTTTTTTTGAAAGGCTATAGAATTAATTATTGAAAATGCAAGATCAATTTGTGAGGTTCTCTAATAGGTCTCTATAACAAAACAAAGCTATAGAATCTAAAGAGCAGGAACATGCATTCAAGAGAAGTTGGTTAGATAGAGAGCTTATACATAAGTGGAGAACCTCATGTGAACATGCATTCGGTTTTCTTTCATGGGAAACTATATATCGATGTCTCAAGGATCAAGGGCAAGAGGGGTTTGGAGATTATATTTTGTGATAGAGATAGTAAATACACAAATTCAACGACACACGTTGTGTATAAAAAAGCTTTTTTTGCATTTGAACTAAAAGCATATACTTTGTAATGACATATAATTTATTAAGTTTTAATCCCTTTTATATGATTATCGTTCATTTCTTTCTGTTCTTTAATCACCCTATGTATTAGCTCATGTGATACCTTGATCTTACTATTAAAAATGAATTTGTTCAGGTAGTGTGAAGACATGCATTGGAATCTCCTAAAGGTGATGTTCTGAACTTTCCTCCAATGCAATTTTGTTCTGCAAAGGCCATTCCATGTTAAACACCGCTAAGAAACTACTAAAGTGAAATATACAGTACGTTTTGTAAAACTTAATTATGTGATATCACATGATCACTTTTAGTACCCAATGCGAAACACCCCCTTAGAAAGAGCTTATTCATTTTAATTTAAGGTGTTTGTTGGATGTGCAAGCAAAATTAACATATGGTGTTAAGAATTGCATATAACAACTACCAAGAAAATGAGGATAGAGACACTGTTATGGTTGGGCTCGCGCTATGATGGTTGCGCTCATGTTCTTAAAATTTAAATTCTCAGGATGATAGGTATTATTCTATGAAATTCTTTGCTCTACACTGAGCGCGGTTGGTACACAAGCCCTCGATTGATGCTCAAATAAATGGCCTATTTTAAAGCCACTTTCTATCCATCCAAATAAGTTAAAATTGTAAGTGTAGGGATTAAAAGATACACATATATGAAAGAAACATAACTTATTAAGCTCTGTTGCCACTTGGCCACCCTTGAGTGGTTACCATTGATCATCTTCTGAGATTACACCAGCAGTATAAACCATATACACTCGAATTCAGCATTGTATATTAAACCAGAATAGGAAACTTACCTTAAGGACTGATATCTTTGACTTATAAGAACAGGAAATCAATCTATAGACATGTATTCAAACCCCTTGACCACTAGATACTTTTGGCGATTTGGATGCCCGAGTGGTTAGATCATTGCATTTAGGTTGAAACGTAACTGGTTCGTATATTTGAGTTCGTTGCTATACTTAGTTGGTGTATTTAACATAACTGGCTCTAGGATTTTGTTAATAAAGGTATTATTGCCTGAAATAGGTGTACCATCCATCTAGAAAGAGCTCGAAGAGCTTTCTTAGATATGCACGACTACAGAATTATGTTATTCATATTATTTGGGGACCCGTGTAAATTATGCAAGTACAATAATAACATCCCATGGTTGCTATTTAATGCCTATTTATTTGTTGGTTTAGGGGCAGAACTGCAGAGTAAATATTTCAACCCAGGAATGACTATGCTACTTCATGAATAAGTTACTTCAAGTTATTAACTGCTCCAAAGAAGGTCAACAATCGAAAGTATGTCCCAATGTCATTAATGGCTTTATTAGCAGAGATGATATATCACTTAATGTTAATGAGATTAACCCGGAAGGCATCCGACACTGAAGGTAAAGTCAAATGATGCTAATATAATAATGTCACTTTGGTTTATTTCAGTTTTCAAAACCTGATATGCCCAGTTTCTTTTAACCGTACAAGCTTATCAAAATGTGGCCAATGGACATAATCTATAAATTGAAGTCGAAAAGTACATACGCCGATTAAAGTGGGCTTATGAGAAAGCTGATCCAAACACCCTCATGATATATTAAAGAAGTGGAGCTTTAGGTTCGAAAATATGTAAGTTAAAGTTTTATAGATAACAGATTTGTATCTCGCTATAGACTATATATTTGGTCAATTATACCGTTATATTATCTCAGACATATTTAAATAGGAAGTTGGGCAATAATCTTGAGATAGATGAACTATTTCAGTATTTGTTAAATTGGATGGGGGAATGTTGGTTATATATTTGTCTGCATTGTTTCAGAGTCTTAGTGCCAAGAATAAAAGGCCAAACGTGCAAAGAAATGTTCAATCACACCTCAGGCACTAAAAGCTTTGCTAGAATACGTGAGGAAGAGGTAAATTCATATATTTGTTGTTAAGGAGCTTTCCTAGAGATACTGGAACAATGACATAATTTGTTATGCTCAACCACTGCAGAAAGAAAAAAGACCAGATGGCCAGTAACCGACACAGGCTGAGCTATTAAATTGACCCTTTTACACAAAGATGCTCAATGGGTATGGAACTGAAGCATTAAATTTATTTGATGATATGATAAAAGTAGGTGTCACACCTACATATATTACTTTTACTACAGTTTTGTCTGCGTGTGATCACTGTGACTTATTTAAAGAGGGGTTAAAATGGTTCAATGCAATGAAACATGAGTATTTTATTGAACCACTGATCAAACATTACTCGTGCATTATAGATCTTTTTGCATGGGTTGGTCGTCTTGAGGAAGACATAAATGTGTTGACATATATGCCATTTGATGTTGATGCAAGCATGTGGTCATCAATTTTAAGGGGATGTTCATCTCACATAGACGCAGGTTTGGGTAAGAAAATCTCAGAGAAAATTACAATGATTGACCCAAAGAATTTGGATGCATACGTGCAACTAGCAAGTATATTTGCCACTTCTGGGGAGTGGGGCAGACCAGAGCAGCTTAGAAAGTTAATGACTACAGAAAGAATAGAAAAATATCCTGGTACAAGTTGGGTTGATTGTTAAGGAAACCCGATTTCTTATGTTTATTGTAAGTATTATATTGATGTTCTTTTCAGAAATGTTTGTATATCCTGCCACTTTGTACTACTAGAACATTTTTTTCTACTAAAATTTATCCCATCACAGCAGGTCCAGGTTAAAAATCAACTAATAAGGGAAAAAATGTTTTTATATCCTGCCATTATGTGATTTTTATTAGAGTAAATCTTTGGCATATGATTGTTCCCCATATCTTTTATTTGCTTTGTTACTTTTGCATTAGTTTCAACTATCTATAATAATGACTTTAAATTACCTTCATTAGCCTCATTGCATTAATATAATTAAGCATGCTTATGAATCTGGTATGCTTTGGTGGTTAACACATTACATGTTGTTTGTTAGTTCTTGGGTCTTTTCTTATTCGTTAAGTTTATTAAACTCACTTGGGTCCTTCATTAATCACCCATAAATTATTTTAGTAGATATTGTAGATAAAGGTAATTCTACTTAAACATTATATAATCAGCTTTATTAGTAATAAATTGATTATTTATGACCAGTTTCGAACCATAGATTATTAATTAGTATAAAAAGGGTTGTTACTCAAGTTTCGAAAACTCCATATGCAATAATCAGATAATCACTTTCATAAGAGGGTTTTTGGATTGCGTATTGTGTAAACGCTAATAATCAGGAAATAGTGTTTTGAAAATTGGTACAAAGAGTTGTAATTTGCTTTTGCCTAGAGAGATTATAGTGGGTAATAGTTAAATTAAATACAATGATAAGTTAATTATATATTCCAGATGTTTTCTATGTTTCCCGTTGCTGTCCTAAATTCTTATTAATCATAAATTTGCATCATATTCAGCCTGGGTCTCGGCCAGCTACCGAAGTTGAGCAACCAACATCTGGTAAATTTCTGCTTCATCATTTTTTCTTCATCGTAATTATTGTTCCCTTTTGTTTATACCATGTGACATATCTTGATACCTTGGATAATCAAAAAGTTTACTAATTCCTCCTCTCAAATTCTTTTATTTCAAGACAAGTAAGAGACGAAGGAAGAAGTTTGGATAGTTTACTTAAATTATTCACATGTTCGCCAATTAACTCCGGTTCCACTAGGAAGTTGGAAAATTCTGAGGCCCCCACTTTGAGATCGGCTTCTTCAGCCCCCTTATTTCAAGAGTACACAAGTTGGGAGGCCAAAGTCCTTGAGGAAAGGAAGCATTCATACTTGGACAATTTCTGATTCTCATATGTTTCAATGAGGAAAGATAGGGAAGCTGGTGGTCAGGAAATGATACCATACTTTGAAAATCGAATATTATCATATGGGTGAGATTGGGAAGCTGAAGATTAGAAAATGACTACATATAAGGACACTTTCCTATCATCAAAATGGTGAGGTGAACTGAAAAACTCAATTCAATGTTCGATTTCAAGTTCGGCCAGTTGAGTATCTTAACATATTCAATTATGGCATGCTTATGTTGTTGATCCTTTCACCTCTAAACTCCTTTTCGAGTAGTTTCTGACAATTTTTAATTCCATGTGACTTGAGAATATGCCCTTGTCATGTTGTTGTTGTGAAGGAGATAGATGTAATTGAACTACGATCAGTGATAGTCAACTTCTCGATGCTATTTGGAAAACTGCAACGCTCCATACTTTCAAAAATCCATACCTCCAAATTCCTTTGAGATGGTAACAAGTTGTTCCCACAATTATATTTATCATCTTCTTTTTCTCCAAAACTCACCATTTTATTCACAAGAATATAATACCAACTTCCTTACATTGCTCACTTGAAGGTTTGATTGGATCTCTAATATTTGCATACCTTTAGCAGTTGGGTTATTTCTTTTTATATAGTAATTTTAATTGTATTTGTTTCAATTTTGTATGATCAGGGTGGTGCTAAGAAGGTCATCATCTCTGCTCATAGCAAGGACGCTCCAATGTTTTATGTGGGTGTCAATGAGCATGAATATAAGCCTAAGATTGACATTGTTTCGAATGCCAGTGGCCCAACCAACTGTCTTGCATTATAAATGCAAAGCTAACCCTATTTATCAATCAGAAATCCTCTTTATCAAGCATGTTCACTTTGACTACATGTGTAGTTTATCTCACTATATTTTTGACATTTTTTGAGCTTATACCGGCTTCTATTCTCAGGAAGCGTTACTCATGATTCTTGCATAAAAGGTTTAATTTCAAAGAAAAGTGAATCATACTCATTTTTTTGTTCCACGATTCAACATGCCTATTGTTGGTTTATTTAGGTACTAGAATCTCTATACAAAACAAACTTGATGTCTGCTATTTGCCAAGGCGAGGCTTAAAAGGTGATACAAAGAAGTAATAATATGACAACGTGTGTGGAAAGAAGATAGTGAGTCCCATTGACAAGCTACCCTTAATCCCACAAATGCATTTTCAATTCATATGACCATGTTTTGTGAGTTCAGATTCAACCTTTTCCATCAAGGGATAAAACTGATATGATTTTTTTTCTATTCTTCTCTACTCTTTAGTTTCACGCCATTGTTGTACCATCTGGATTTTATTATAGGTATACAACGTTGACACATGATTATTTATCCAATTACAGCCGCAAATGTGCAACTTTAAGGGGTGTTTGGCTATGGCTACTTCATCTGTTTTCTGCAGCAGTTTAGGGTGTGTTTGGGTCAATTTGCAGCAATAGTTAAAGGGTGCACAACAAAATAAGGGGTGTGCCTCATGTGGCTGTTCCGTTTTCTCATACAGGGACTTGCAAATTAATAAATACATGAATGGAAGTACGTTTTTTAAATACGCAGTTGTTTCAGGATGACGTGTACTCTGTTTTAGGGTCTTTGAATATGTAGTTTTGGTTTTTGACTGTTACGAAATCAAGTGGATAGGCGCAAGAAGAGATGTACATCTGAAATAGTAGAAATAAAATATTCCTATCTTGATGTAAGTTATTTATATAGATTTTAATAGTATCTTGCTATAAGGATCGGGCCAAAGATTTAGATTTATCTATATGTGTGCTAATGTTTACAGATCGAGTCAACATGATATTGAATAGGTGGTCGATTCGCCTTTCCAGAGATCAAGACTTCAACGACAACAGCTTTGGGTATATAGATAACAAAAGAAACATGAAGCTCATAAATCTCATTGTTTTTATTCATGTAGTATTAGGCTTAATCATAACGAACCCTTTTGCGATGTGTTTGGAAAGAAGGTAGAGTTGGAGAAAGATAACGGGTAATGGGTACTGTTTCCTTTTGACCCAATAAGCGACCAACATTTTTTTATACAATTGGCAAGTAAAAATTTGGACTTTTACTTTCGAATAGTTGGTTAGTTATCTCTAACTAAAGTATCTCATAAATTCGTAAATAAATTCAAAGTGTGACTAATAGAAGTTGCAATATGTACGAGTATGATAACGGGTCAAAACTAGCCATTTTCTAAAGTGCCCGCAACCTACATTTATAGTCACTTGGTTGCGCAAACAATATATTGATGTACTCTTTGTCAAAGAACACCCAAGACAAATTATCCTCCTGGTAACTATAAGATATTCTCTGGAGTACTGAATAAATTCGTTACACGTCACATCTTTTTTAATGAATACCAGTGAAAACATTAATCTTTCTACATACAGCGTAGCAGCCTTGGAACGTACTGAATTTGGTAACCGAAAAGAGAACATTCTTTAATATAAAGTGTTAACAATTATAACTTCCTAAATTTTAGAATAATGCTACACATAAACCTTTCGAGTTTTTGACCAACTACTTGTCTTTATAAAAAATAATTACCAATGAATGGTATTTTTAAAAGTATTATCTATTCTGTAGCATCCTTTGACAAATTAACTATAACAGCCATTTTTTTATGTTATTTAAATTGAATACAAATTACATGAGTTTTTGACCAACTACTTGTCTTTATAAAAAATAATTACCAATGAATGGTATTTTTAAAAGTATTATCTATTCTGTAGCATCCTTTGACAAATTAACTATAACAGCCATTTTTTTATGTTATTTAAATTGAATACAAATTACATATCTAAAACACTGAAAAGAAGTGATTCCCTTTTTTTTATTATTATTATTTTTCATATATCAGGTGAGTCATTATGTATATATTTAAAAAATATGTTTTCATGTATGGATATCGCTAGGGTGCAAGTTTAATGTTAATTTTACATTTTTTTTTTTTTTTTTAATTTACTTTAGAGTAAATTACACCGTTCGTTCTTGTGGTTTGCGTTGACCTCAAGAGTTCGTCCTTTGACCAAAAAAGTTGCACCGTCCATCCTTAAGTGGCAAACGTTATGCGCCATTAGTCCCTCCCTCTAACGGAGCCCACTAACGGTCGTTAAGTCTTGTTAACCTGAGGGTATAATCGTCATTTCAACACCATAAGGACGAACGGTGCAAGGACGAATGATGTAGTTTACATTTTTTGTCCTTTTTTTACGTTTTCGTCCGTTTTCTTACGTTTTCGTTCGTTTTCTTACGTTTTCTTGCTTTTAACCCGCTTTTTACGTTTCGTCCGCTTTCTTACGTTTATTTACGTTTTCGTGCTTTCTTACGTTTTCGTCCATTTTTACGTTTTCCGTCCGTTTTCTTACGTTTTAAATCGCTTTTTTTACGTTTCGTCCGTTTTCACCGTTTTCATCCGTTTTATACGTTTTGTCCGCTTTAATCGTTTTCTTCCGCTTTTCTTACGCTTTACTCTGTTTTTACGTTTCGTCTTTTTTACGTCTTCATCCATTTTCTTACGTTTCGTCCATTTTCTCACGTTTTTTGTCTGCTTTTCTTCGATTTACTCGCTTTTTACGTTTTCGTCAATTTTTTACATTTCGTTCATTTTCTTATGTTTCGTCTATTTTTTTTACTTTTTCGTCCGTTTTCACGCTTTCTTACTTTAACTCGCTTTTTACGTTTTCGTCCGTTTTCTTCGTTTATTTACGTTTCTTACATTTCTTACGTTTTCGTCCATTTTTATGTTTTCATCCGTTTTTACGCTTTACTCCTTTTTACGTTTTCGTCTTTTTTTAAGTTTTCGTCGTTTTCAACATTTCGTCCGTTTTTATGTTTTCTTCCTTTTTTTCCTTTTTCTTCGTTTACTTTGTTTTCGTTTTCTCCATTTTTACGTTTTAAATGCTTTTTACGTAAAAAGAGTAAACGTGAAAAGATCTGGCGTAAAAAAAGACGAAAACATAAGAAACGGACTAAAACGTAAAAATAGACGAAACGTAAGAAATGAACGAAAATATAAAAAATGACGAAACGTAAAAAGAGTAAATCGAAGAAAATAGACAAAACGTAAGAAAATGGATGAAAACGAAAAAGACGAAACGTAAAAAACAGTAAAACGTGAAGAAAACGGAATAAAACGTATTAAAACGGACAAAACGTATAAAACGGATGAAAAGTGGACAAAACGGATGAAAACGTGAGAAACGAACGAAAACGTAAAAACGGAGTAAAGCGTAAAAACGGATGAAAACATAAAAATGGACGAAACGTAAGAAACATACGAAAACGTAAAAAAACGTTAGAAAACGGATGAAAAAGTAAAAACACGGAGTTAAACGGACGAAAACGGATGAAAACGTAAGAAAACGGACGAAAACGTAAAAAAACGGACAAAAAGTGTAAACTACACCGTTCGTCCTTATGATGTTGAAATGACGATTATACCCTCAGGTTAACAAGACTTAACGACCGTTAGTGGGCTCCGTTAGAGGGAGGGACTAATGACGCATAACGTTTGCCACTTAAGGATGGACGGTGCAACTTTTTTGGTCAAAGGACGAACTCCTGCGGTCAACGCAAACCACAAATATGAACGGTGTAATTTACTTTTTACTTTATGTTTACTCTTCATTAACATATCATTTTTGTTCTTCAAATATCGTTTTTGTTGTCTTCTATTAACAAAATGAGAAACATGTTCACGAAGAGGTGTAATATCATAAATAAAGCGGATATTGATCAATCCATGTACACCGACGTTACTTGTATTATTATTAATATCCTTCATTACTTAATTCTATAAAATTTGTGTTTGCTAACTTCACTGTACGATTATATTGTCCTAGATAGTTGATTGTATGATCAATTAGTGCTTATGCAAATTTATGTTTTATGTTAGTCACTTTTCTTAACTAACAAAAATTCTCAAATCATGTGCCACATGGTTCAAAAAGGCACCGATAATGTTACGTAACGATAAAAGGAAAGCCGAAACCTCTCGACCTTTTTGCTCGATCAATCATGTTTGGTTAAAATAAATGAATTAAACTAAAGTGAAAAAATATTAAAAGACACTATACAATAGTAAATATTTTTGAACATGCCATACAACGGTAAATATGTTTTCAAAAGACAATTACTAGGTAATAAACTCTAAAGGTTTCTAAATCTATCATTTTCTAGCTCACTGGGACTCATACACAAGTATGTAGTGATTATTTCTAATTGCCACCTTAGGATTTAAAGTAATTCAGTGTATTACGGATATGCTTGAAAGTGGGAAAGACGGGTGGAAAGATCTTAACTTTATGTACGAAATTACGCGTTAGGGATGAGGATTTGTGTTCATCTTATCTTGCCATTTTCGAACAAGAGGTATTGTTTTATTATAATAGGGGACATGCCCATAACTTGATCATGAGTTATCAGAACACATTACACACAAAAGGCTAATTAACTATGGACACTTGTGTATGAAAATGTAAATTCAGGGGTACAAAATGCGAAATCATCTATGAAGAGCATGGCATACATACTAGATGCTCAAAGCCATTTTGTTACTCACACCATAGGCAGGTATATGACTTCTTGAACAGGCAAATACGACCCTTTAACTTATGAACGGGTAAATATTTATGTTAAGTCTGATCCTTGATAGGAAAACAATCATATATCTAAAAAAAAGGAAGGGTCGAATGGCTCAAACATTACCGAAAGCGTGCGTTTGATGCATAGATTATAGAACCTACTAAACCATTATGTTTATACAACTATGCCTGCACAAAAAAGAATTTGTTTGGATCCCTTAACCAATCCATCCATTTTGCCACTAAATAACAAGAAACATGTTCATTTTTAACGAATGTTATCAGTAATGCAGATAACAAACACACCAAGAGATACAAAGGGAATTGACAAATTGGTTCAAGTGGTATGCTCAAGCTTATTTCTATACGTTATATAAATGTTATTGACACACAAGGCAAGGCATACTAGAAAAAATTATTTTTTGCTGTAATGTTAAACAATTAACATGCACGCAGAGAATGATAGCTTTGATCTCTACAGTGGGATGTTCATACACAATAGGTTTGCCAAGCACCAAGTATGAAACACTTATGCTATGTGGGTATATAATTTTATTAGCTAACAAATGGATCCTTAAAGATAATAACATCATACATTGATCGCCCAGATGGAGAGTTTAGAAAGTGCACTTCTTAAAGTGAAGGAATCACTAGAAGCAAGGATGAACAAGCAAAATGGGCGCAAGTGAGACTAAAGATTGGATTGTAAATCTAATATCATGTAAACGTACAATAAAAATGGTGGAATGCCTTTTCTTGATGAGCATACTTTACTATAATCTAACTTATACATATTGATGGTATTTTTCAAATGTTTACCATCTACTAACTATTTTTTTTTTCAAGTCTCCATATAATTAGTAGTATGTGATGTGTGCTTAAACGCACACCATTTTTATACCGGAAATCACGCTAAAACGGACTAATAACCATAAAATATGTGAAATTATATTGCAAATATATTTGGTATGTGTTATTATGTCTTGCAGGTACAAGGGTTTGAAAACAAAACAAAAACGGTGATTTTCGGATGAGTTTCAATGACATTTTCGCGTTTATCGAGATTCAAACGAAGTCGGAATCTATGTCTCCCTTCTCAATATATCATGTACAAATTGTAATTGTATATCGCATCAAATAAGTTGTACGACTACGTTATGAAATGATCTGAAGTATGGTGAGTTTTTCCTGAATGAACAGGAAAAGGGCGCAAAGATAACTACAAATTCTCTTCATAGTTATTTACCAAAGAGTTAAAAGGCTAATAGAAGCTTTGTATGCCTCAGAACAAGATATATTATACTAAGCAGATTTTAAGTCAAAGCAGTTTCGATTATGCAAACAGTTTTTAACTTTTTGGGTATTCGTAAAACGTAAAGCTTTTTTCGTAACAAATTAATGTTACTAATCAGTTACATAAGTGAAGTTACTATAGTCAGTAATGCTATGCTAGGTTTTTCTTATAGGCATTTATTGCAGGTGGACGCGTGCAGTGACAGATGGTGCATGATATTGTGTTTTTGTTGATGATGGGTTATTATGAGGTTACGAGCATGGAAATTTGTTTGCATTATTTGGTATCGTCGTCGAATGTTGATGATGTAATATTTCCGGCGTGTATTGGCAAGTTAAATGGTGTGGAGATTATGGGGTTTCTAAGGTATTTGAAAAAGTGGTTGGTTAAGTATCAGAAGTTTCCGGTATCAACAACAAAATTCCACTTGTAACCCGACAATACATACATATTCCCATCACAGCGAACATAAACCAAACTATAAATCCATTTACAGATATTTCAAATTCGTCAAAATCATCTAAATTTGATAAAAAATCAGCTGGAAGCACCTATATACAATAAGTAAATAAACATAATTAACAAAAACAAAATAATAATAATAAATGTTAATAATATTATCAAATGTAAAAGATGTTCATGATTAATATTGTTTAGAACAAAATGTTATAAATTAGTTACCTCATTTTAGCCGTTTTATGGATTATGGTAACATCAATTATAGTTCTTAACCGTTTAATTTAACTTTTAATAACTTTTTAGTATATATTTGTTATACTAAATCCTAAAAATAAAAACCACAAATCATAGTACTAACCGTTTTATGGATTATGGTAACATCAATTATAGATCTTAACCGTTTCATTTAACTTTTAACAACTTTTTAATATATAATTCTTCTACTAAATCCTAAAAATAAAAACCAAAAATCAAAATACTTACCTGCTTTTAGCCGTTTTATGGATTATGGTAACATCAATTATAGATCTTAACCATTTCATTTAACTTTTAATTACTTTTTAGTATATATTTGTTCTACTATAACCTAAAAATAAAAACCACAAGTCATACCCGTCCATCAGACGGGTTTTGACACTAGTATAATATATATATATATATATATATATATATATATATATATATATATATATATATATATATATATATATATATATATATATATATATATATATATTTCCATATATGAAATAAGTTCTTCAATATAAGAAAATATGTTCATTTGATCAAAATACCCGTTTTACGAAGTTATGATGAGTTTATAAGTTTTTCTAAACTTTTACCGAATTTACACTTTTTACCCTCAAGTTACGAAAAGTATGAGTTTAGTACCTTAACTTTGATAAAATGTCAATTTTTACCCGAAATATATTTTATATCAAAACTTTCATAAATGACATGTTCAACCCTTGGTAAAACTGATTTTTACATAAACAGCCCTCCTAGTTTACTTTATACGCTTTAAAAGCTTTGCTTTTCAAACTTGACATATTTAACCCAAAACTTAATGATAGCTAGTTTCGGTAAATTACACAACTGGTCCTTGTAGTTTTGGTATATACATGCACACGTAATATCCGACCTTTAACTTTTGCAAATGAACACGTTTAGCCCCTAGACTTCCCATGCAAGTTTACTCACGTACAAACTACCCCTTTATCTTTATAAAATGCTTAAATTTTAACCCAAGGACTAATATATTTGCGATTTAGATCCGAAATACATACTTAGAAAACAAAAACTTTATAAACGTTTACAAGTTCATTTCTAACTTATTTTTAGTGCTTAATGGCTTATTACTATCTCATTTGGCCGGGCTGGACTCTCGTTGGACTTTGTTTTGGCTAAATGGGCTTACGTTTTGGGTTTTAGGCCCGTTTAGTGTCGCGTAGGAAGTTTAGGTGTACGAGTGTTTATTAGAAGCTTTGCTAAGTGTGTTGTGACTTATCTCGATATGATAAACAAGTTTTAACATGTAATTTAGCGAATGAATATGTGTCGAGGTCTCTTATTTCAAGTCGCATGCTACAACCTAGTGTAAAAGGGTGCGTTAATATGTTTAACGTGTGATATACAAGTGTTAACGTGACAGAGATAAAAGAATTCGAACATGGTTTCAGGAAAACTTACAACACTCGGTTTGAGTGGTGACGAGTGAGCACGAGTATGGACACCTATAAGAACTTATAACTCAAGGAAATCTCTACCCAAGCCTCCTAGTGTTCCCTTTTCCTTGTTACGTTTCTTCCTTCCTTCGAAACAAAGTCCCACAGTGGACGATTTTGGTGATAAGGGTGACAGTGTTTTCAAGTGTGTTGCTAATGTTGGTGTGAGGTGATATTCATCAAATGTTATTATGTTGTGTGTATATAGAAAGAAATAGGGATGGATTCTACATATATTTTATTTCTAGTCTCACTTAGGTGCTAGTATTTTTAGTCTTGTGTTACTTTGAATTTTGTTTTAGTCTTGAAGACGTGGGTGTGTGGCAGCCGGTCTCCATGGCATGCCTTGGCTTGTCACATCGGTTTAGAGCAAGGGACACTAAATCCTTTGGTTAACAAAGTCAAATAGGGTCAAATGGAAGGATTAGGTGATTTAAATATTTTGTGTGGTGGCTAGTCATGGGTTTTGTCTCCTTCATTATTCTACACAAGTAATCTTTAGGATTCCAAGGGGGAGGGTTGGACTTGATTTACTTTCTTGTTACATGACACAACTAGTTCGGTTTGGCTTGTTGCTAGGTTCGAACGACTCATTATTTCTTGAAATCAAGAAGTGTTAACTAATATAAGTTGCAAGTTTCAAGTAATTTGGGCACTTGGGCCTTGGTGGGAACCGGTTGGGCTTTGGGAGATATATGGGTGAGTTTGGGCTTGGTGTGGATACGGTTATGGCCCAAAGCAGTCATAGAGGTTGGGCTCGACATGGCAACGTGGCCCAAAGGAAATGAGATGGTGAGTTGGGTTCGAGTTAAGGCCCAACAGAAGTTTTAGGCCTGGTCCAATAATAGTTTATAATTTATTTTTATTTATTTTATATTTTTATAAATTTTTTACGTATTCGTTACGTATTTTATGGTTTTTTTTTAGGATCGTGGGGAATTTCGTTCGGATCACAATGGTATATTTTTGAACGCTTAGGCCGCGTTGATCATGCATATGCCAAATGATATGCAAATGTGATGTTTAGAAAATTTCATGACAAAATAGATCGTGCTTAATTTCTGATTAAAGTTTTAAGTACATTAAAATTTTACGGGAGCTTACAGTACCTACCCTTTAAGAGAACCACGTCCCGCGGTTAAACTCACAGAGGTTATCATGGGTGATCTAGATGAACAGGTGGGGATACTTGGAACGCATTACATCCTCGCGCTCCCAGGTGAACTATGCACCTCGTTTCTTGTGATTCCATCGAACTTTAAGGATAGGAATGCGACTTTGCTTAAGCCTCTTGACTTCTCTGTCCATGATCTTGACGGGTTCTTCGACAAAGCTAAGTTTGTCATTGAGCTGGATGTCCTTGAGAGGTACGACTAATGTTTCATCCGATAGACACTTTTTAAGATTCGAGACATGGAACGTGTCATGTACTCGACTAAGTTCTTCGGGAAGTTCGAGTTTATATGCCACCGGACCAATTCTTTGAAGAATTTTGAACTGCCCGACATATCGAGGTTTGAGTTTTCCTCTTTTTCCAAATCTAACTATCACTTTACAGGGTGATACTTTGAGCATTACACGGTCTCGGACCTGGAATTCCATTGGTTTTCTTTGAACATCTGCGTAGCTCTTTTGTCTATCTCGAGCTGCTTGCAGTCGTTGCCTAATTTGCATTATCTTTTCTGTTGTCTCTTAGACAATTTCGGGGCCTATGAGATATACTTCTGCCCAACAAACTGGCGATCGGCATTTTTTTCCATAGAGTGCTTCAAAAGGAGCAGCTTTAATGTTGGCGTGATAACTGTTATTGTAAGAGAATTCAGCCAGAGGTAAGTGCTTATTCCATCCTTTTTCGAAATCAATCACACATGATCTTAACATGTCTTCCAGAGTTTGGATCGTTCTTTCACTTTGTCCATCTGTTTGAGGATGGTACGCGGTACTCATATCCAAGTTGGTACCCATGGCTATTTGAAGTGTTTGCCAAAATCTCGAGGTGAATCGGCTATCACGATCAGATATGATAGAGATTGGTACACCGTGACGAAAACAATCTCCTTGATGTACAGTCTAGCGAGTGTAATCATCTCGTCATTCTCCTTGATTGGCAAGAAAAGAGAGGACTTCGTAAGACGGTCTACAATAACCCAAATGCTTTCAAAACCATTAGAAGTTCTCGGAAACTTTGTGATGAAATCCATTGTGATTCTTTCCCATTTCCATATGGGAAGTTCTGGTTGAGTTAAAAATCCTGATAGCTTTTGATGTTCAGCTTTGACTTTCAAACATGTCAAACACTTACTGGCGTATTCAGCGATATCAGCCTTCATGTTAGGCTACCAGTACAAAAGCTTTAGATCTTGATACATCTTGTTGGGACCAGGATGTATGGAATACTTCGATTTATGCGATTCATGCATGATGAGTTCTCGGATACCTCTGTAGAGTGGAATCCAACTTCGATTCTTGAAACATAACGTTCCGTCCGATCTCTTCACGAATCCATTCTCATTCTCCGGCATGCCATAAATCTTCTCATTCAGCCTATTTTCTTCCTTAAGTGCTTCGATTTGAGCTTCAAGAATTTTCGATGGTAGGGGTGAATTGATTACCATTCCCAATGATCTTTCTTCTTTTCTGCTCAAGGCGTCCGCAATAACGTTCGCCTTTCCAGGATGGTAACGAATCTCGCAGTCATAATCACTAAGCAATTCTAACCAGCGACGTTGACGCATATTCAGTTCTTTTTTATCTAAGATGTGTTGAAGACTTTTGTGATCTGTTTACGCTATACACTTGGTTCCGCAGATAATGTCTCCATAATTTGAGTGTAAATACCACAGCGCCAAGTTCTAAATCGTGAGTAGTATAATTCTTCTCATGAGTTTTGAGTTGTCGGGATGCGTAAGTAATCACTTTGTTCCTTTGCATGAGAACAGCGCACCCATGTGTGAAGCATCGCAATATACTACAAAATCTTCAACTCCTTTCGGTAGTGCCAAGATAGGTGCTTCGCAAAGCTTGTTATTTAGGAGTTGAAAAGCTGATTCTTGATCGTCTCCCCATTCGAATTTCTTCATTTTCTGGGTTAAATCGGTCAATGATTTGGCTATCTTTGAGAAACCTTCTATGAATCTTCGATAATAACCAGCAAGTCCTAAGAATTGACGAATTTCTGTGGGGTTGGTGGGTAATGGCCAATTCTTTACAGATTCGATCTTTGCGGGATCTACATGGATTCCTTCACTGTCGATCACGTGACCAAGAAATTGGACTGTCTCAATCCAAAATCACATTTGGAAAACTTTGCGTACAATTCTTCATCCTTGAGTAATTTCGGGGCGGTTCTCGGATGCTCGCATGTTCTTCTTTATCACGAGTAGATAAGAATATCGTCGATGAACACAATGACAATTTATCCAGATATGGTTTGCGAGACTCTATTCATGAGGTCCATGAATACAGCAGTGCATTAGTTAAACCGAATGGCATTACTTGGAATTCATAATGGATATATCGAGTTCTAAATGCGGTCTTGGGTATATCTTCCTCTTTTACCCGTAACTGATGATATCCAGATCTTAAATCAATCTTCGAGTATACACTCGAGCCTTGTAACTGATCAAACATATCATCGATTCTTGGTAAGGGATAGTGGTTCTTGATCGTGAGCTTGTTCAATTCTCTATAATCGATACACATCCGAAATGATCCATCTTTCTTCTTAACGAATAAAACCGGTGCTCCCCAGGGTGAGGAACTTGGTCTAATGAATCCTTTTTCCGATAGCTCTTCTAGTTGTTTGGACAATTCTTGCATTTCTGAGGGCGCTAAGCAGTGCGGTGCTCGTGCTACGGAGTAGCTCCGAGGATAAGATCGATTTGAAATTCGACTTGTCGAGCAGGTGGGAGTCCAGGAAAATCTTCTAGAAACACCTCAGGAAATTCTTTGAGTATAGGTACATCCTCTAGTCGTTTCTCTTCCGACATCTTTTCCGTTACATCCTTTTTCCATGTACTTTATCGATTTTGCACAGGATATGATACTTAAGTACTTTCTGCTTTGATCTCCTTGGATAACTAAGGTTTCACCGTTGATCGGGATATGAACGGTTTTCTCGTCGCAAACAATCCTAGCACGGTGTTTGGACAACCAATCCATGCCAATTACGACATCAAAACTACCAAGTTTGATTGGCAAAAGATCTATGAGGAACGAGTGGTCTTGTAGCAAAATAGGGAAATTACGGATTACGGTGTTGGTCCTATTATATTTCCATCGGTAAGCTCTATCTCATAATTTGTATCTAAGGCGATTAGGGATATTTCTAGTAATGGTGCAAAAGTAGTAGATACAAAACTCTTATCGGCTCCAGAGTCAAACAAGATTTTTGCAGAATGATTGTTAAGAGAATACCTACCCATCACAACATCAGGGTTCAACGGCACATCTCCATCTCCTAGCACGTACGCTCTTGCACACACATTGTTGGTTTGAGCTGCATTCAACTTTGGGCATTGGCTCTTGAAATGACATTTTTCTCCACATCCATAACAATTCATGTTTGCCACAGTGTTTCCCCATCCAGGGTTTCGGCAATGCTTTCCTTGATGACCTACCTTGTTGCACTTGTCACACTTCACAAGACAAGGTCCAAAATGGTGCATCAAACATCCATTACCTCGGGATGTGGTCTTACATACCCTTTTCGGTGATGGGTGCAACATAAGCCCTTGCGGCTTCTTGCCTTCGGTTTTGCCGATTGTGATGATGGTTTCTGTTGCGGTGATATTGGTTGTTCTTCCGATTGTTGTTGTTGGATTGATGGTGGTTGGAATTTGAGCTTTTCTGATCATCAAACTTTCTTTTGTTGTCACTTGAGCCTTGTGCATTTGCAAGCTTCAATATCGGTTCCATAAGGCGGTGGGATACAATGACAACTTCTTCAAGAGTCTTTGGATTCGAAGCGATAACATCTCCCTCGATGCTCCGAGGTAAACCCCCGATTAAAGCTTCCAAAAGCTTTTCATTGGTGGGAAACAGATAAGGAAACAGAGCTCTCAACTCATGGAATCTCTTGAAGTAAGTCTTGAGATCATTACCTTTAGCAGCCAGGTGGTAATACTCATCTTCGAGTTTCTTGATCTCGGTTCTCAAGACATCTTGTTTCATTATGATTGTTTGATTGACCATGAAATCTTACAAGCTTCTTCCACTCCAATTGGTTGAGCATGGGCTTTCCACCAAGATAACGCATCTTCTAACAAAGTTCGATTCGCGAACTTGACTTTGCAATCATCTCGTGCAATCACTTAGCGAAAAAACAGTCTCGCTTCTCTCAAACCAATGAAGTAAACCAATAGCACCTTGATGCGCTTGAAGAATGTCGACTGCGGTTCATGAACTCTTTGTAACTACACTTACGAGTTACGGTGGACTCACTTTGATTTGTAGGAGTGTTAGTTACATTTGAGTTTGCCATTTCAACAAGGCGTGCGACTTCGTGGCACGATTCTCTTGACAAGATGAGCGACTTGACCTCGCGTCTTTGCTTGAGCAACACACTCGACTTGACCTCTCGGCGATTTACGCTTCTCGGGCAATCTCGACTTCTCTTGCAACTTGATTCTCTTGCAATCTCGACTTGTCTTGCAATCTCGACTTGTCTTGCAATTTCGACTTCTCTTGCGGCGACTTGACTTCACGTGCCTCTTGGGTAATTCGTTCGACCGGCAATGCGTTCGACTTGACTCTTGCGATGTCGGTGACATCTTTGTGCTATAGCGGCTTAACGCTTTCGGTGACCATTTTTGAACAAGCTGGGTGTAATGGTGGATGAGGTAGCTTTCTTCTTGACCATTTTTCTAAAATTTCCAAGAAATAATCACCAAGATTAATAAATCATCGACCGATAATAAAAGTGATTACACATTATAAATATCATAATAGTAAAGATCACCATTTTAAATCAATGATATGATATCCTTATGAATAACAACAAGTGAATCATGATTTTTCTCAACAAATCATATATATAAGGACATAAGGATCGGTTCGGCATACATTATCGATGAATAATATCACAACATAAGAATATAAGAAATACAACCGTAGGATACATAAAATACATCATTACATAGTATTGTTCACAACCATAGGTTACATCATCATAATTCTTGTTCCAAAGTTACAAACCAAAAGGATACAAGCCTTAATGCCTCATATGGCGGCTTTATGATACATACTAAAATAAATATGAATAGGATCTACGCATCTCCCGATGCGTCATCATGACGACGGCGGTTCTCCTCAAGCATGGCTGTCAAATCTTGGATCTGCTGCTCACGTGCTCGATCTCTCGCCTCGAGGTCATCAATCCTCTCCTCTAGGATAGCAGTGTGAGCATGAGCGGATGCAAGCTCGTGATGCAAGACTCTCTCGACACCTAAGGCAGTGTCTCTCAAAGTACTAGCATCTCGAACAGTAGTCTCCAGCCTCTGAGTCAATCGGTTCATGGCATCTCTTGCTTCCACAATCTGAGTACTCATCATATCGAACACAATCTCAATGGAGTAGCGACCTATCACAAGGTTTTTGACCTCCTCCTCCAAGCTCTCTATCCTAACTAGTGGAATCTCATCATAATGCGCCAGGAGCTCACTCAACTTGTCTTCGTGCCTGACGAGTCTCGTAGCCAACAGAGGAATGGTGTGGTGTACAGGCTCACCGATAACAGGCAGAATTGGAGCTGGTGCAGTGGTTGAGCTCTCTCCAAGCTTGAATGAACTAGGTGCTCCCTCCTCTTCTCTCCAACGATGAAGTAGTGGTATCAAGAATGACCATCGCCTAGCACCGGCCTTCTTCCTTGGTCCGGTCTCAACGTCCACTTGAGTAGGCATGTCAGGATCAGATAGTGATGGTGGATAACACTTGACGCAAAGCGGTTAAAGTGGCTCACTAAAAGTATCCAACGGAGGTGATGCTGTAGGTGGTGATGAAGCAGGAATAATAGTGGTCTAATGGTAGAACACAGTAGGTGGCTGTGGTGGTGAAGTAGCAGTAGGTGGAATAGTAGGTGAAACTGGTGATGACTGAGTAGGTGGTGACTGAGCTGATGGTGTCACATGAGTCATAGTGATGGATCGTACACGCTTCCTAGCGGTATGTTTGAAGGTCTTACCTTTAGGATGAAATCTATAAGGCACTCCAAACGGCTCAGGTTCATAAGGCTTAAGAACACGGATCCTACGTCGACGACGACGGATCGGTAGGGAAGATGATCCAGAAGAGTCTGATGAAACAGAGTCGGTGCTCTTAGATGACTTGGATGATCTATCATCCACAACGACATCTGAAGCAGGTAACCATTGTTGCGACTCGTAGTACTGATCTAGGGTCATAGAAGCAAAAGCATTGTCCTCTTGAGAGCGAGCAATCATAGCCGGAACAGTAGGAGTTCGAGCAACTTCACCTTCCTCAAAAGGTTCGATCTCGTCCAAAGCGATGGTGGTATGACCGGACCGGATGAGTGGCATATTGACGGTTGTAGAGGACATAGCGTCTTCCATCTCGGTTTACGAGACGAACAACCGGGTGGGATGCAGACATGGTACTGTAACAACCCATAAATTAATGTAAGTAAAATGCCAAATAATATATTTAACAAGATTTTAGTTAGCAACACATATTTTCCAAGCAAATCTCCATGCCTAACTAAAATGAATGCAATTTACTTATGATCTTGTGATACATCAATCCTAATGCATAGAGTGGTCACGGAAGGGCGTAAGGCAGTGGTGTAAAATAGTCCCGTTTTAAAAGTGCAGTTATAGTCCAAAATGTTTTGAAAAACTCTTTGGTTCTCTATAACCTTGGCTCGATGTTAATCTGTAACACCCGAAAATCTTAATGACGGAAGACTAATTCGGGTGTTACTTGAATGGAGATCATAGTCAATAATTATAGAAAACGACTCGAAGAGGCGTTTTATTAAAATAGTTATCATTCATTGAAAACTCATAGTTGTTACAAAACGTTGTAAATAGATCAAGTGTTTTTCCCAAAAGAAAGATCATGAGTTTGAAAGAAATGACAACTTTTATGTTTTACACCACCAGATAAGCCTTGCCATGCCCCATTCCGCCTTGGTCATAATCTTCACCGATTACGAGATAACATGCTTAAAAGGTCAACAAAATGTTGAGTGAAATCCATAGGTTTAAAATAGTTGAACACAAGTATATGAGCATGATCATTGTAAACTAACAATATCATAAGGAAAATTATAGATTATTATCGCTAAGCTCATGCAACCAAGACTCATTGCATACACGAATTACCGATTATGCGTAAGTATGCCCCAAAGGAGGTAATAGCCAATTACCTAAAGAAATTCAATATGGTGCTTGATTATTTCTCTATAATCGAAATGGGGTCGTAAATCCCCATAGTACTATTCACGATATCTACGTTCACTCGCGGTGATTAATGGTTCGTGATCAGGGGACTCGTGGCTAAACACTTAGGCAGTACCAATAATCAAGAAGATAGAGCATTTATGAAAAACCCTTGTGTTCTAATTTAGAGCATGTATCTCCCTCGCGGGGTTTGCAAAAATAAAGTAAAAATGAGGCTATGAACTCACCTTGATGATAGTGAACACGCACAATGTAACACCCCCAAAAATGACTCAGCGGAAGCATACAAGTATTTGGGGTGCTACTAAATTGATACCACAACATAAGCATAGAACAACGGATTTTTATAAATAACTTTTATTCATTTCTTAAAAACAATGTTTACATTTTTGATTTAATGCGGAAAATGGCCCATTATAAAAAGGTGGTCCCAATACATAAATCAGAGTCGTCTATGACCATGCCATTATTAATTTGGTGTCGGTCTGCGTGCGGTGCCGTGATTTTCTGAATTCACGAGATAACTTCTCGTTTTCTTTCCTAAATTATTAGCGATTGATAAAAAGTGTATTTTTCTCTTATCTCAGTATTTATTTTTAGTCCTGTATGCACTGCAGTATACGGAATGACTTTTCGGAATAATGGATTAAGCTTATGTATGCTTACATATTAACTTGGACAATAATAAATTTTATAGATACTTTGTGGGCAAGTATTGTATGTGTGGTGTCTTATTTCTAAAGAGACGAAATGACCTCTCGTTTTTAAATCTAAATATTGACATCTGTCAGAAAATAACCGATTTGAATTTTCTGACGTGATAAATATTATTATAATAAATCCAAAATTTTACGGGTTGTTATAGTCTACCCACCTTACAGGAGATCCGTCCCGGATCTCAGTTTATGTTATCCAATAGGGTGTCGGAAACGAGGTGATAGTATATGGAACAAGTTTTGAATGTTCCCTAGGTTGTCCTAGGGTTTCCTCTTTGGGTATGGTTACCTAGGTGTTGTGCCAGGAGCACATCCTCTATCTGAAGAGTTATGATTTTTCTGGGGTAGGTCCGTTGGGTGAAAGTTCTAATTCTTGATGTTATAATGTTTCACTGTTTTGTTAGTGTGGGCACTTCTAATTTCTCAAGGTCTTATCAAAACGTACCCATTTCTGGTGTTTCATGATCCTAAAGTATATGGGTTGATTCTTAAGGTTCGCTATGGGTTTGTGTGTTTTCTTCTTTAAAGGGTGAAGAAACATTTGTTTTGAATGTCTCTAAATGTTTGTACAAGTTTGACTAAGACCAGATTTCAAAATCGATAAGATGTAAAAAAAATGACACATTTTTTAAATATTGTAAAACCGGTTCTAAATTAGGGGATGTATAAGGAAGTTTTGCAAAAACTTTTAGTGTTTCAGCATTTTGTCTCATTTTAATGAGGGATTTGGAAAATATTATTGTTGGATTTTTTTTTAAGGAGAATCCTCCAATTTGAAAGTTTTGTTATAGTAAGGATGTGTAGCAGGATATAGCATTTACCCATAGCTACGAGTAGGGTTTAGTTGTCTAATTGGGTAAGGATGGAGGTTTAATAGTTGATGAACCTCATGGTTATCTATGGTTTTAGGCAGAGGTGTAGGATACATCCTAAGGTCAGGCTTAGCTATCAAGGGGGACATTGATCATTTCAGTTTATGGGGTATTAACTTAAAACACTTTTCGAGGAAGTAAGTAACTAATAGAGTGGTTCCGGAATACCTTTCAAAGTATTAAGGAACACTTTATTTTGGTAAGGTATAGGTAGAATTGTAGTAAGGTGGTAATTTGGTTTGTAGAATGATTCATGAAGTGATTCATGAAGTATTTTGATTATAATGGTTTGAGGGATAATCGAAAATAGTTTATATGGCAACTCTTCTGTTTGTAGGAGAGTAACAAGGTAGGCACGGTTATTCTTAAGAGGTGGGTGGAGTTTCTAGGTATTAATTTTTCAGGGTAGGCGTAAAGTTTTCAAGTTTCTGTGGGATTATAGGTCCTTTATCATGCCCTTCTAGATTTTGCCAAAGGTTTATTGTACTTTCTCATAGGTGCTATTGAAAGGTTGCTCCTAGAATGGTTTGATTTGTTCATAGGGTGTAAGGTGTGGGGTAGGAGTGACTATAACATAACCCGATTGTGATATGGAATTATAAAGTTTATGATTAAGAAGTAGTATGACGCAAGTGAGTGGTTTATGACTAAGGAATGCCAGTGAGTGGTTTGTGTTTAAGGAATGCCAGTGAGTGGCTTGTGATTAGGGTATGCCAGTGAGTGGTTTGTTACATGTTACATGTTTATCAAAATATTATCATTTTCTCACTTGACATAAAGCTATTGTAACTATCCTAAGTACTGCAAAATTCACCACTGAGTTGGACATAGGTGATCAGGCTATGTCCCACTGTCCCTGGTTGAATATAGGTGATCAGTCTATATTCACCCGAGGTTCAATGAATTTTGAAATACTTAGCTTAGTTATGCTAGTAATATGTCACAATACTTTTAAAGGTTGTCTTGAAGGATTAGAACAATTATTCTCTTTATGTGAGGGAAAAGTGTAGTGTTGTGATACGTGAGTATATGTATATGGAATATAATTATAACCTATAATGAAATTAGGTGAGCAGTGATAAAAACATATATCTTAACAAGTATGATCTCAGCAGGATCATAAGTGAGGCATCAGCTCGGCAGGCAGGCACTTGTCGGTCATAGGGTTTAGTTTTTGTAAAAGTGGTTATAGTCTAGGTTTTAAAAATACCCAGTTCTCTATAACCTAGGCTCTGATGCCAATCTGTAACACCCTAAAAAATGACTCAGCGGAAGCATACAAGTATTTGGGGTGCTACTAAATTGATACCACAACATAAGCATAGAACAACGGATTTTTATAAATAACTTTTATTCATTTCTTAAAAACAATGTTTACATTTTTGATTTAATGCGGAAAATGGCCCATTATAGAAAGGTGGTCCCAATACATAAATCAGAGTCGTCTATGACTATGCCATTATTAATTTGGTGTCGGTCTGCGTGCGGTGCCGTGATTTTCTGAATTCACGAGATAACTTCTCGTTTTCTTTCGTAAATTATTAGCGATTGATAAAAAGTGTATTTTTCTCTTATCTCAGTATTTATTTTTAGTCATGTATGCTACTGCACTGCAGTATACAGAATGACTTTTCGGAATAATGGATTAAGCTTATGCATGCTTACATATTAACTTGGACAATAATAAATGTTACAGATACTTTGTGGGCAAGTATTGTATGTGTGGTGTCTTATTTCTAAAGAGACGAAATGACCTCCCGTTTTTAAATCTAAATATTGACATCTGTCAGAAAATAACCGATTTGAATTTTCTGACGTGATACATGTTATTATAATAAATCCGAAATTTTACGGGGTTGTTATACACAAATAGATCAAGCACAATGTAGCGGAGGTTCCAACCCGAAACCTAAAATGATGAGATGGCGAGTCTAAGTAAATGAGCATTTTGGTTCGCGACCAAAATAATAGAGCATTGAATATTCTTATTCAATAGATCATTGGATTTTCCAATCTAATAGTGTGCGTGCGTGCTTAACGTTTTAAGTTAATTTACGTGCTACATTGTCTTAGTTAATGATCCTCACTTACGCATAAGTGAAATGTTTTCCCCCGTTGTGATCTTAATAGATTTGTTGAGTATTTTAACGTGTTTAGATTTCCCGTGTGTTTTATTTGATTATATATATATATATATATATATATATATATATATATATATATATATATATATATATATATATATATATATATATATATATATATATATATATATATATACACTTGATTTGAAGCCGCCCAATGGTGGCAAGACTTATAATTATTGTTAACATATTTTTCTTTATTGTAAGAAGGTTGTTAAGAAATGTTTTGAAAGTGAGTTTTTTTCTGAAACGGTAATTGTTAAATTCCTTTACTAAATAGAGTCATACTTTGTTTTTAGAACAATTTCATCTACAATTTCTATGAAAATAAGACTACATTGCTTGAAAAATATTGTTTTTCTATATACATGCTTTAAAATGGAAATATTATTATTTAGATAAAATGTTAATAATAGTGTCTATATATAAGAGGCTTTGTGCATCAATACTCCATGTTACGTGATAATGTCCCCTACCAAATACTCCATGTTAAATAAAGTGTTAAACCTTTGTTTTTTCACTTTGTATGTCTATACTGTGTGTTACACATTCTTCCTTGCTTGAAAAATATTGTTTTTCTACATACATGCTTAAAAATGGGAAGATTATTAGTTAGATAAAGTGATAATAATAGTTTCTATATATAAGAGGCTTTGTGCATCAATATTCCATGTTATGTGATAATGTCCCGTACCAAATAGGTTTGTTTTTAAGTCGTGTTATAAGCATGTGAGATGAATTTAGTGAGATCAACTTGTGTGGTTTATATATTATGAGATAGTTAGTTATCGTTCTAAAAGAATAAGATAAACAACAATGTCTATAAACAACTAACATGATCGATGTATTTGTCATATTTAATTGGAGAATCCAATTCTATCGATGAAGGCTCATGTCATTCAATAAACATAATTCCAAGATTACAGCTATATAAGATTAAATTTGCATCACTAAAAAGATAATAGAAATTGCCTATAGGCATTTTCGTGGACCGTCGATTGAACGGGCTATAGTGATTAATAGCATTCCCCGCATTGACTCGATCTTTAAGATGGTTGTAGTTTACCTCCAACAGAGCCTGCGAGTGAAAGAAAGCTATGCAACAAACATTGATCCAACAAAAACAATTAGAATTATCACCAGTTATAAGAGAAACCTTCTACCCAATCCTTTTGAAAAACAAAATTACCTGTAATATTGGTATTGGGACTTTCATCACAGTTTAGAGCATAAATGAGTCAAAAACTATTGAAATAAATTAGATAAAGGAAGTAAATGTCGAGTTTTTCATAGTAACTCAAAGTCTATCATACAATCATAATTTATAACTGAAGCATCATTGGATTTAAGAAGATTTGAAAAGTTATAGAAAGTGCCAGGGCCAAATTTAATTTACAAAAATTTGTTTGTGAGCCTACCCGTGCTAAACCATGAATTGTTTCGGTTTGGACCCGTTTTGACCCATACTTAATCACCCATCTTGCCTATTGTAATAATACAAACTCAAATGGTTCATTAGAGATATTGCATCACATGGTTTGGTTAATCACTTATCGCCGTATCACGTTCACCATGCAGTCTCTATAGGAAGATTCATTTGATTTACATTGTACCTTGATCATGTAATTGGGATCACTCCATCTACGTCGCCACTGCATATATGGATACAGTTAATTTGCATAATGTATGATTCAATCCTTCAAATATGAAAAATAGGACTATGTGTCAAGTCTTATTCACTTTTATATCAAGACATTAATACTGTTCTCATTTAACAATTGGCAAAACAATGGTTGCAAATAAGCGTGGTGTATTCTGGTGCATTAATTCTAAGTAAGTAAATTTAAAAAGAAGTAAAAATTTTGTTCACGAGATCCAACTATCTGTGAGTAAAAGGTTACATGGGAGCACATACTGTGAGATTACAAATGAAAAGGTAGCCCCACTAATTCCTGGCCGAAAATACAAAGATAAACCATTGCCACCCTTTTTGTTATGGCATTGAAACCATTTCGATTTTCTTCGTCATAATTATCTCATGTGTCAATTAGTAGCACTTTCTAAAAAAATATATTTGTAGTCTGTTGGATTTTTAGATAATGAATGATTATTTTAGTCATTGTTTAATAACTAAAATGTTTTCTTCTTTATTAAGTTGTATGTGATGTAACCTTTCTATAATGTAAATATAACTTGATGGATAAAGATAAAGGCTTTACCAATCGGGTAAATTTCCAACAATTTGTACCACATTAGATTGTGTAAAGCTACCAATAATAAGTTCATACTTCAATACTCGCATTAAATAGTAATACCGGTATTCCAAAAGAAATAACGTGATAACGGAAAAGTAACTAACCAATATTGACCTCATCACCTCCTAAATGGAAGAGTTTGAAAGAAATATCTCTCGCATGTCTGGAATAATGAGTGATTGGCATCAAGAAGGTACTCGATTTAAAAATTACATAAGATTCTTAATTATATAAGCAAAGCAATGAACTTTCCATGTATGCTTCATATATTTAACGCGGAAAACTCAATACATGCAAGTAATACAGTAATATAATTTCAAACGTCCTTGCAGTATTCTGTCAAGTTAACATTAAGAAAAACAACCCTTAACCATAAGAATAGTAATGCCATACTATTGCTAACTAATTTGCCGTTGGTCATTGATAAGTTTATATTTTGTTTCCTTTGCAAATAATGACTAACTATGCAGGAAAAAGTTAGATAGGCTCGAACCCAAAATGTTATTGTTTGCTTGAGAGGAACCATGTTTGGATACTGCAAGTTGATGTAATCTTAAACTTTGTATATTATCTTTCTGATAGCATCAGGCCTAAGGTATTATCTTTCACAACCTCATCTATTACATTTTCGATTTTCTTTAATGTGGTTATATGGGCAGCATATATTACATAATTAAAACAAAATATATATGTTAAGATTTATAGAAAATCAATAGGAGTTTCAAAAACATGCTTACCAAGGCTTTAGGCATGGAAGGAGTCATCGGAATCAACTGCCTAGATTGCTTAACAACAAGTTGTTCGAGCCTTTGAGTTTCAACAGACAACTACAATAAACATGACCAAACATAAGCACTCGCAACATACTAATGTATGATTTATATTTAAAATATGCCTAAGCTACCTGAGGAGCAGTCATCCATGGTTCAGAAACAAACTAAAAGAAGTTAATAGCTGTGATTATGCCATAGGCTATTAAGATTCCCTAATAAGGTTACCCAAACACCCGCTTATGATTGCATATTGCATAATTATGATGTTTGATTGGTGGTATATCATAGTTTGTGTTTATATGTGTTTTTAGACTGACAAGTTGAGTTGGACCGTCGTTGATGTAGTGGACTAAAAGGTTCTTCATGCAGTAAATAATTACCTCTAAAAAATTGATATGTACTAATGGTTTGGGATTAGTTAGGCTGAGTGTGGAGCATATGATACCATATCAGTTAAAATTAAATAGCTTTTTGTTTTCAAGGACTGGTATATGATCCAAACAGTCATTTAAAAAGAGATTTAAAAATGTATAAAAACGGTTTTGGGTCAACCCGGCATAACATGAGCTGAAGTCAGTGACTAATTAGTACATAATTTATATGAAATTGTTTTGTTGTTCTTATAAGAAGATTTGTTTATGCCTGGTACCCATCTATAAAAACCTTGCTACGGTTAGAGAATTTTTTAGACACTGAATGGTATTCTTGCTATGTTTTCAGTTCCAATAATTCTTACTCACTTTAACTTTTTACTTTTCAGTTAATCAAGCAAGATCCATCTTTTCCTGCACCAAGTTCAACAGTTTGATGCTGTTGCAGAAGTCAAAATGACATGCACTGCTATAAGAAATTTGTTTGTTGCTGGACCATGCATGTTGCTGCAGGGATCTATCTTCCTTTTGTTTTTAGTATCTAGTGTTCAATGTTTCTCAATAATGTTTTGTGAGTTTAATAACTTCTATTTGGTGTCAAGTATAAAAAAAGTATTTAAGTCATTACTTTCCATCATAGTTAAATATAGGAACGGGATGTGCTTCCATCATTTTCAGTTACACCTGATCTCAGTCCCTCTGTACGATGTGCAATGTAGAGTTAATATCAATGGCATATAGTAAAAGCAATATAAAAACTGAAGGTAAAGCGAAGACACGGTCTTTGAAACCTCTTGAAAGCATTTCATCGACCTTATCCAACATACACATCTTGATGTAATCAAAACAAAGAGCGCCTTGAGCATGTCAAAGACACAATCGGGAGTACCAACAACCACATGAATACATAACCTTCTCAATTTGTTGTGCAAGCTCACGAGTAGAAGCCCAAACTAATGCTTGGCATGAAAACTATCGTTGTTCCTTACACAACTCAGCTATATGCTGAAGAATTAGCTTAAACCTGTTTCGGAACAGCCTTTCTTTAGTAAGCATATATTAATCAGGTTTCCATGTTTTTAAACCTCATTATACTTGCTGAGAAAAGAGTACATAATCCATACCTTCTTGGCAGATTTTGACGAAGTGAACCAACTGGATGACGGCGAAGTCTGCACCTCAGGACTACCTAAATTAATTGCACCAGTGAACATCAAAAAATTACACGCAATTGTCTTACTGAAATTAGCGCATTAAATGTCCTTACCATTCGATTCAAAATCGCTTTTTAACCGCTTTTTCTTCTGCATACATTATTGATAAAGAAATTATTGTTAAAAAAAGATCAAATTCTACTTTCTAGGCTTATAGTAGCCCTACTGCTTCAAATATAATGATAAACCGAGAGGAAGGTAGATATCTGACTATGAATGCATCCGGACCATCCAAAGGTTTTGGTGCGATATTCAAAATCAACCGCATTGATAAAAACATGTAACCAAAGAAGACAACCAAATGTCCATATATTATACTTCAATCAATATTGTAACTGAGAAAAAATAAATTTGAATACACTTCTTACCATCAGATTGTAGAATGTCACTACGTAACACTTGTCCTGCTTGGGCCAGAGAAATTAGCTGCAATCACCACATAAGACGTCACGTGCGGAAAAATATTGAATTTTATAATAAGAATAAAAAATGCAAAAAAAAAACTACTTGCATTGCTGCAATAAACTCTTTGAATCCTATATAGCCTTGTCGTCTAGAATCTGCTATCGCCCACACCTAAAGAAATTGCATGAGCTGGTCCGTATAAACAAATCAGGATAAAATAAAAGAAAAGCAGCAACTATTTAAAAGGTTCTATTGGTGTGACACCAACATATATAACATGCAACAAATTGATAGTGCAGCCCCAATACCCAAGAGCAAATCCCGTTGAGGATTTTTGACCTCTTCTGATGTACTCGCAACTGAATCAATCCATAGATTCGAAAAAAAGACTGTATAAGCACCAGCAAGCATCCCATCTATCTTTCCATCCAAACTCATGTTCAGGTTTCAACTAATACGTTTTTATACTTAAACCAAAATAAAGATCCACGCATTGACCAATATTGTATTTGAGACACAAATGATGTCTTTAATTCTTCAAGCACCTAACAGCTACCATGACAATACCTTCATAACAAAAGGCGAATCGATTACTATATTGAGGGGCAAACCAAACTCTGAAAAAAAAGGCTTAGGATTTAGCAAATTACCCCAATAATTCCAAATGCAATAGGATGAATAAGAGATGAAATGGTCATCAAAAACCATCGTAACTCTTTTCTGCTCCAACTGCAACTTGTTTTGCAGGCAGATTAATTTCAGTTATCCACTCCATGGCGGTATGGTCAATCTACAAAAACAAAAATATAACAACTTTGTTTTTATACTTTTTTCTTTTTACATTTTTGTTGGCCCTACACGTCAAGTGGATTGGACCCATAAACTTGGAAACCAAATGATGAATTTCACACGCACCTGTAAAAGGGGCTTGAGTTCCAGAAAATAGTAGTTGTCGGTCTCCATACTATGCAAATACTCTATAGTTGCAGATCCAACGTAATTAATCAGTTTTGCTAACCTGCTTGTAGCTTGCTCCCGCCTCTTTAGTGTATCTTGTGGAGCTACGATGGTGGTCCTCTCGATAATTTTCAAGTAACAAAGAAGAAATTATAGAAACAAAGCAACAATAACAAAAAGAATAAAGTAGTGACAAAAATTAATTTACCTTTTGACGATGCGTTACAACACTGCAATTACAGCCATGTGAAGCTGCTACATTGTCATATATGTTAATCACCGAGTAACTAATAATATGCATACAAACCTTGTGACTGATAAGGATACAAAAATTGTGACCAATTGTTTATGTACATAATCAATTTTTCATAAGTAACTAATAATTTGTATGAGATTTTGTGCGTAAGAAAATACCTTGACTGCAACATCCTGCATAACATAATGATAAATTGATGTCTCACAATTCCGTTGCCCTTTTGATAATAGTACTCGGTTTAACTCGAGAATACAATATCATTTGAGTGTGGTTAACAAAATACATTAGTGGGGAATATGAAAAACATATTGATCCATACCACAGTGCATGATGTACAGTCCCACATGAACCTGTGACAAAAGCCTCATTAGTATACACTATTAATATACTTCTAATCACCAAACATGCCACACATTATGAGTTGCTTATTTGCTTCAAAATAAACTATTGTATTTATAAGGTTTAAATACATTAGGCCATTGAACACCTGAAAATAAGAGCACATTGTAAGAGCATAAAACTATCTCACTCGAAATTGAACCAACTAAAGATCACAAAGATTAAACCATAAGTAAAACTTTGTTTCATGAACGATTTAGCTGTTCAAACAATAGTATGATAATGTACAACATCGAAATTATAATCATTAGATGAGATTGTGAGGGAAAAAGGATATTAGGGTTTTTGAGAAAAAAATATAATGAACCGTATAAAGAAAAAAATATATGGTTTTTGAGTTTTTGTTTAGGGTTACCTAAGCCGTAGGGATTCTCCTACATAATTGGTTGCATAGATTTATAATTTTGGACTTGCAACATATATTCCAAAAAATCATGTTGCCTTAGTGGTAAACACACATGTTATTCAACAAACCAACCAAGGTTCAATCCTTACAAGGCTCATTTTTTACAAAAAAATTTCGAAAATAATTAAATAAAATCCGAAATTTACAAAATAACAAATTAATTTAAAAAATTATTGCTTAGGTGGACAACAAATGGTTATGTTGCATGAAATTTGATTATTTGGCATTGAGATGACATTGAGGTGTCATTGAGGTGGCATTAATGCCAAATGCCTCTGTTATATATATATATATATATATATATATATATATATATATATATATATATATATATATATATATATATATATATATACATACATTTCCATATACGAAATAAGTTCTTCAATATCAGAAAATACGTTCATTTGATCAAAATACCCGTTTTTACGAAGTTATGATGAGTTTATAAGTTTTTCTAAACTTTTACCGAATTTACACTTTTTACCCTCAAGTTCGAAAAGTACGAGTTTAGTACCTTAACTTTGATAAAATAACAATTTTTACCCGAAACATTTTTTATATCAAAACTTTCAGAAATGACATGTTTAACCCTTGGTAAAACTGATTTTTACATAAACAGCCCTCCTAGTTTACTTTATACGCTTTGAAACCTTTGTTTTTCAAACTTGACATATTTAACCCAAAACTTAATTATAGCTAGTTTCGGTAAATTACACAACTGGTCCTTGCAGTTTTGGTGTACACATGCACATGTAATATCCGACCTTTAACTTTCGCATATGAACACGTTTAGCCCCTAGACTTCCCATGCAAGTTTACTCACGTACAAACTACCGCTTTATCTTTATAAAATGTTTCAATTTTAACCCAAGGACTAATATATTTGCGATTTACATCCGAAATACATACTTAGAAAACAAAAACTTTATAAACGTTTACAAGTTCATTTCTAACTTATTTTTAGTGCTTAATGGCTTATTACCGGGCTGGACTCTCGTTTGACTTTGTTTTGGCTAAATGGGCTTACGTTTTGGGCTTCAGGCCCGTTTAGTGTCGCGTAGGAAGTTTAGGTGTACGATTGTTTATTAGAAGCTTTGCTAAGTGTGTTGTGACTTATCTCGATATGATAAACAAGTTTTAACATGTAATTTAGCGAATGAATATGTGTCGAGGTCTGTTATTTCAAGTCGCATGCTACAACCTAGTGTAAAAGGGTGCGTTTAATATGTTTAACGTGTGATATACAAGTGTTAACGTGACAGAGATAAAAGAATTCAAACATGGTTTCAAGAAAACTTACAACACTTGGTTTGAGTGGTGACGAGTGAGCGCGAGTATGGACACCTACAAGAACTTATAACTCAAGGAAATCTCTATCCAAGCCTCCTAGTGTTCCCTTTTCCTTGTTACGTTTCTTCCTTCCTTCGAAACAAAGTCCCACAGTGGACGATTTTGGTGATAAGGGTGAGGGTGTTTTCAAGTGTGTTGCTAATGTTGGTGTGAGGTGATATTCATCAAATGTTATTATGTTGTGTTTATATAGAAAGAAATAGGCATGGCTTCTACATATATTTTATTTCTAGTCTCACTTAGGTGCTAGTGTTTTTAGTCTTGTGTTACTTTGAATTTTGTTTTGGTCTTGAAGACGTGGGTGTGTGGCAGCCGGTCTCCATGGCATGCCTTGGCTTGTCACATCGGTTTAGAGCAAGGGATACTAAATCCTTTGGTTAACAAAGTCAAATAGGGTCAAATGGAAGGATTAGGTGATTTAAATATTTTGTAGGGTGGCTAGTCATGGGTTTTTTCTCCTTCATTATTCTACATACGTAAACTTTTGGATTCCAAGGGGGAGGGTTGGACTTGATTTAATTTCTTGTTACATGACATAACTAGTTCGGTTTGGGTTGTTTCTAGGTTCGAACGACTCATTGTTTCTTGAAATCAAGAAGTGTTAACTAATATAAGTTGCAAGTTTCAAGTAATTTGGGCACTTGGGCCTTGGTGGGAACCGGTTGGGCTTAGGGAGATATATGGGTGAGTTTGGGCTTGGTGTGGATACGGTTATGGCCCAAAGTAGTCATAGGGTTTGAGCTCGACATGGCAACGTGGCCCAAAGGAAATGAGATGGTGAGTAGGGCTCGAGTTGAGGCCCAACAGAAGTTTTAGGCCCGGTCCAATAATAGTTTATAATTTATTTTTATTTATTTTATATTTTTATAAATTTTTTACGTATTCGTTACGTATTTTATGGTTTTTTTAGGATCGTGGGGAATTTTGTTCGTATCACAACGGTATATTTTTGAACGCTCAGGCCGCGTTGATCATGCATATGCTAAATGATATGCAAATGTGGTGTTTAGAAAATTTCATGACAAAATAGATCGTGCTTAATTTCTGATTAAAGTTTTAAGTACATTGAAATTTTTTGGGAGCTTACACGTAATTTGAGGGTAAAAAGTGTAAATTCGGGGAAAAGTTTAGAAAAACTTATAATCTTATCGTAACTTCGTAAAAACGAGTATTTTGATCATATGAATATCTTATTTTCAGATATCGTTAAACATATTACATATATGAATATATATATATATTTATAAGAAAATAATTATATATATATAAAATCCGATAAAACGCACGGGGGATCTAAACAAGCTAAAATACTCAACAACACTACCGAGATCACAACAGGGGAAAAACATTTCACTTATGCGTAAGTGAGGATCATTAACTAAGGCAATGTAGCAAGTAAAATTAACTTAAAACGTTAAGCACGCACGCACACTATTGGATTGGACAATCCAATGATCTATTGAATAAGAATATTCAATGCTCTATTATTTTGGTCGCGAACCAAAATGTTCATCATACTGAGACTCACCATCTCATCATTTTTAGGTTTCAGTTTGGAACCTCCACTACATTGTGATTGATCTGTTTGTGCTTGTTCATATCATCAAGGTGAGTTCATAGCCTCGCTTTTACTTTTATTTTACAAACCCCGCGAGGGAGATACATGCTCTAAACTAGAAAACAAGATTTTTCACAAATGTTCGCTTCTTGATTATTGGTACTCCCTAAGTTCTCCTGTATCATGAACCATTAGTCACCGCGAGTGAACGCAGATATCGTGAATAGTACTATGGGGATTAACGACCAGTCTTGGTTATAGAAAATAATCGGGGCGCACCATATTTGAATTGCATTAGGTAATTGGCTATTACCTCCTTTGGGGCACAACTTACGTACACCAGTAATTTGGTGTATGCAGTTGAGTCTTGGTTGCATGAGCTTAGCGCATAATAATCTGTGATTTTCCTTATGATATTGTTAGTTTACAATGATCATGCTCTTATACTTGTGTTCAACTTTATTCAAACCTATGAATTTCACTCAACATTTTTGTTGACCTTTTTAAGCATGTTATCTCAGGTAATATGTGAAGATTATGACCAAGGCGCGGAGTGGGGCATGGCAAGGCTTTTCTGGTGGTGTAAACATAAAGTTGTCATTTCTTTCAAACTTATAATCTTTATTTTGGGAAAAACGCCTGAACAATTTACAATGTTTTGTAACAACTATGAGTTTTCGATGAATGATAACTACTTTTAATAAAAAGCCTCTTTTGAGTCGTTTTCTATAATTATTGACTATGATCTCCATTCGAGTAACACCCGAATTAGTCTTTCGCTGTCATTAAGATTTTCAGAGGTGTTACATAACTTATCTTCATGTAATTGCATTTTGAGGTATAGGACGAAAAGTGCTTAACCGAGTTCACGAAACATACGAGAGTGAGTTTGGTTGGTAAAGAGTTTGTTTTCAGTTTGTTTGATTTTGATGTGATTTGAAAGGAGTAATTATGAGGTGTACTTCAACTATTTGGTGTTTTGTTTGTTGCATCTTTTAGTCTATTAGTGAATTAGGTAAGTTATCTTGGTATTTATATATATGTATTTTAGATTATTATAAAAGAGAGTTAAATGGGATTAATTAGCTATTGAGCTTAATTAAGATAATTAGTAAATGGGAATTTAATTAAGTTGGATTGAACACAATCTCAAGAAACCCATAGTGGCCCCAAGTTCGGCCGAACCTCTAAAAGGGGCGTTGGGCTTGATTTTACTTAAAGGGAAAGCTATATTTATCTTAATGGTTCAAAGAAATATATTTCTTAATAAATAAATATTTGTTTTCTTATAGATAAGCATTACTTAGTTGATAGGGATTAGTTTAACAATAAATATAAACCTAATTAAGAATTAGATTTAGTTAGTTTTTCCAAAACCCTAAAATTCTCTCCCCCTCTCTTGTTCCTCTTATCGGCTAAATACACACACATACACATTGTGTGTTTGTGTTTTTGATTTTATATCTACTTTGTGGAAAACTAGAAAGGGGCGGGGGTTGAATAGTTTTAGGGTTTTAAAAATTTAGTTTTAAAAATTTATTGTGAAATCAAGCAAAAATAATATGTAAATGTAAATGCAAGACAAGAAAATAAGTAAATAAAATAAAGATCAAACCATAGCATAAGGATTTATAGTGGTTTGGTAACGAAGCCCCTTCCTCGCCTTACTCCACTCCCTGAGTTTTCGAATCGATAGTTCACTTTACTATGTCAACAAGCTTCATTATTGGCGGAGAAAACCATACAATGTCACTTAAACTTTGACCGATTCAAAGCTAAATATCGAGTCATAATCTATGTAGAACTAACCTTTCTCTCTATATATTTTGAGGGCTAAAATACTAACCTAACTCTATTTTGGTGCATGGTGGTGTTTATGAACTTTGAAGTATGGTAGTGAAATATAGTAACACAACTAGGTTGCAAACACAAAAAATAATAACTACAACACCTAAGACTTCAAGATCGTCATGTGTTCTTCCCTTGCTAGAAAGATGAATTAGTTATGTAGACTGATGCGCGCAAAACCGTCAAGTTCTCTCACGCAAGCGTAAGAAAACCTAAAACAGCTTAAGCACGAAATCAATGAGGATCAGAGGAGTATAGAGTCTCCCCGGGTCGTTATGTCCCAGCGAGCTATGCGATGATTTATCAAACGTTTAGTGATCGAGGAGTTTGAACGGAAAAAGGATCAGATTATGATATTATAACTACGGAAAAGCCAACAAATTACAATGGCTTAAATGCAAATGAGAGGAAATTAAAAAGATAAAATCTATTAAATAAACGCTATCACTATTTTTACAATGATGTTTTTGTTTTTAAGTTTTTATAAAACTGAATTTAAAATCTACGCGACGTACAAATTAAAAAGTGAAACTAAATCAATATTAACCCTAAAAATATGAAAATGATATTTTTACAAACCTAATGATATGAGAAAATATTTAGAAAAAGAAAACTATTTTTATCACTAATTATCTAATTATTATTAATTAAAAACTAATTTTTAACTATTTAATAATTAACCAAAATGCAAGAAATTATGAAACAAAGCTAGAAAAATAAAATTAATTAAACGTTAACATATTGATCATAGTTTTAAGTAAGTACTACATGAATAATAAATAAAACTACATTTTGATTTTGCTTAGTAAATCTTTCTTAAAGTACCATAACCGCAAGGTGGGTACATTGGCGTGTATTTGGGGAATAGCCGGGGATAGTAAGGGAAATGACTTGATAGGGCAGGTGAGTGGGAAGTATTGAGGGTGGAGTGGGGAATGGTTTGGTTTTTTGTGTTTCGCATTTTGACTAAGCATGTAATTCTGATATAGGGTCGTTGGTTGGATTTTAACAGGCAGTTAACTTCAACAAAGGCATTAATAATTGGACAAAGATTAAATTGTTCATCATTATATCAATTTATTTAAATTTGATTCGATATTTTGAATTTGGTTTTCGGATATTTAATTTTTAAAATGATTCACCAGCATTGCATTTGTATTTTAAACCTTTTGATTTTCTTTAAAATCTGGCATTTGATTTAGAATGGAAAAATTTGATTTATTCTCGATTGATTTCTTTAACTAAACGATTTTGAATTTAATAGTTTATTTCATTGTATTGAAATTGGTTCTCACATACTGGTTTGCATCCTAGATGAAGATGATTTTAAATCTTCCAAGCCTTATATACCAAAGTTTAGTAAACCTGTCATACCAGATTTTGAGACACCTCACGTGATTTTTTTGACATTGGCAATTAGATAAAATAATCTTGGGTCATTAGTTCCTGCTCCACCAAATCGGGAATACTATTTTTAGAAGTTTTTTTGGAAAATGACTTAGGTTTAATCAAGCCTGGTGAACTTTGCTTATGCGATGAACGAGATAGATATCAAAAAAATTTTTTTTTAACGGATCGAATTATGTAAATGAAATCCATGTGAATTGCTCAATTTCAATCATGCAAAGACGAGATTCTATTTAAGAATTTTTTTAAAGTCACCCCTAGTGAAGAGATGGTAAAACTGCTGTATTACGTGATTGACGACCCATTTATTTTCATGAATTTAATCGAAACAGTGGATTCCCGAGCTTCGATCTATATTGCTGTTGAGAATTGTATAGAACCTTATATGACGCCAGGAGGTTCACTTCAATTAATAAGGCTTCTGACGTTCGATTGAGCAGGATCCTTTTGTTGCAAATTTGACGACCGACATAATTCCATGACTTTCGATTCCATTCTAATTAAATTCACTCACGTGCTGTGTAGCTACGATACACTGCACGCTTGATCAGTTGAGTACGAAGGCGCACAACCTACACAGAGCGTTGCCTCTCGATTTCGTTGAAACTTCCTTCATTGGTGATGAAAGGATACACTTTTGCATTGCAAATGGCTGGATCATCACGAATGCGTGATCCAACCGATAGTTTAGATTACAACTGATCGTGTACTATACCTTAAGTTAGGCTACTATTCCGAAGGAATGCAAAGTCAACCGTGAAAATCTCCAAAATGGCGTTTAGATTTCATTCCTTTTAATTTCGTGACGCCGTTAATAGCCAGTTGCCATGAACCGGATAAAACTTGGGAGGCATTGCCATGTCGAAGGAATAAATTCATCTCACCATGTTGATGATATGCGATTTACATATCAATATTTTAATCTTAATATTACGAGATCCTTTTACAGGATTGAGTCCACCTGGTAAAATCAGAAACCAGATGTCGAGAATGTCTTTTCCTTTTAACTTTTAAGTTCTCGAGAGATGCGTTGTTTTCAGGGTAAAATCTTGAGAAACCCAGACAACCCTGCTGTGAGGTTGTAGTCAACACCCATGTTATAGAATTGGAAATCACTACCTAAATTTTCTGGTAAGGGTCACTAATTTTTCTGGGATGGAGTGGTTCTCAAGGCCATACATCCTTCTCATCAGGAATCATACATAGGCGAGCTTTAGTCAGCTGCACTCGAGAGTAAGATCTTTGAGGCATGGGATTAAACTAAAATCGAAAACATCCTGAACCTAATCTTGAGGTAGTTTGAACTAACTTGCATCATCCCATTAATTGCGACGTTATAAAGTGCCTTCCGTAGATGGTCTCTTAAGATGTCAAGTGAGACATGTAGGCCTACGAGTCCACCCTCCATTTCATCGTGAAAATCCTAAGTGACTCGTTGATAGCAAGGAGTAGGCAATCGTGGTAAGGTTTCTCTGTATGATATACGAAACCTCAGACTGAGTTCCATTGCACGTCCTAATGAGGAAAATGGTTTGTGCTTTACTTGGAAGACCTCCTACAATCATGAATACTTTCATCCAACAATACTTTGAAGAGATCGTAACCTGGATTCGAGGGTAGGATGATGGATTGTGAATATGATTGATTCCCTAGAGAACTGAATACCCCTAAGATTGTATAAAGTATACTATTCAGTCAAAATGTCTGATAAGTAAGGTTCTCTGTAATTAAACGATTAATCCAGAACCTGAGGATGTCATTACCCGAATTAGGAAATCACGATATCCTCTTAGTCTTAGAGAAGGAAGGATCTCTAAGAATGTAAGAGGTCCGAATACACATAATCGGAATGATCCAACAATCACGTCTCAGAAACTCCGCGAGGAAGTGCAAGTGGTGAGAATTGTGAATGGTTCCAGAATTGAGTCCAATTGATATCTCAACTGCAATTAAATACGTAATATAGAATTGATCCATCTCTAAGACACTATTCAAGGATGCAATTATAGCGCTGTCAATCGCATGGGACGGATAGATGCCAAGTTGAGGACTTCTTTGAAATTCTCGCACCAGAGGAGATAGACGTGATAATCATGTGATGTTCAAATCTTCCTTAGGATCGTGAGTGACATGTAGATTCATTCGAACAGATTCGTCTCTAGCTTCAGAGAATAGATATCAAAGGCTTGCATTAATGCTTTTTGTTGCTAGAATTATGATAAACTTGTTATATGCACCAATTTCATATTCTTGGAATTTGAATTTACCGTGTGCTTGACTGTTTAACGAGTGGATATTGATAGGTCTCGATTAAACATGGTGTGGGATCGAGGATTTTGATCTTATTGGGATCTTGTCTTTCCTGTTCTCTGCCTGAGAAAAAGTGGCACGGGTCCTAGCTGTTACGAGTCTGGATAGCGTGTGTGGAGAACGAGTGTTTTAACTTCTGCTGTATCAAAAACCATCATCTTGACCGGCTCAACCGATGTCATGAACATGTGAGTTTGAGAAATCCAGAGTTAGATTCGAATTTATTTGCAGAAACGGTTGAAATAGACGTTGAATTCTTTTGGAAAGTCGATTGAACTTTTTTATTGAAATGACCTTGGTTTTGAACCTGTCGTATTGATACTTCGTTTTCATTAACGAGTCGAGGTAGCGGTGCCGAGAATGAGTATTACATCGTGATTCTAACTCGGTGGCTGTATAGATGGCCAGTAAGATTCCTCACTACGATAAGTTTGAGTTCGTGAGCCAACTTGAGTCGAGTATAACTAGATGTGGATCTAGCATGAGAGAAGAACACTTGACACGCTGCTCACGACTGGATTTTACCCAACTTACTAGATTCGGGGATAGAAACTTAGATTCCATGAGAAAGATGATCTCATGAGAAATGTGAGGACTTGACATTGAAAGACTTCTAGGTTTCACCGTAATGATCATTAAGATGGGCAAGGATAAATTATCAGAATCTTAGATCATCCATGAAGGTTAACACGGTTAAAACGAAGTAGGCTGTGGATTTAATATGAAGCAATTTTTACATTATGACTGAGCCAAAAAAAATATTAGGTTAATTATAGGTTGAAAATGTTTATATGTATATGGAGAACTACATTATCGATATGATGGATGTGTGGTGGGATGAGTGATTAAGGTAAGGAGTAATAGATAAAGATACATATAGTAAATGAATAGGTGTCCTCCAAACATAACAGCAAAGATAACAAATGAATGTTTAAGGACAACAACAAAGTATCATGGATTAACATATAGCTTTTTATTTTTTTTAATTTTAAAACTATCTGATATAATATAAAAAAAAAATTTTTTTAATGTGTATTTAAGAAAATATTATAATACTATATATAAAACATATAAATAACAAAGAGAAATGACCTGTAAATTGAGGATCAATCTTCCAGTAAAAACCTAAAACTTAGCAATCAATGATGATTAAGTTCCCGGTATTATTCCCAAAGCTACGATATTTTCAACTTTTATGATTTACGAAAGATGATATGAATTATATGGAAACACAAATTATGGTTAAAGCAAATAGAAATTAAAGATAAAATCTATTAAATAAAATACATTTTTACAAATTTTTTTTTAATTTTAAAAAAATTTAAAATCTAGTGAAATTAAAAAGTAAAAAAAAATTAACCCTAAAAATATGAAAATAATTTCAAACAAGTATAAAAATTTAAAAGAAAACTATTTTTAACTAATTATCTAATATATAATTAAAACTAATTTTAACTATTTATAATACCAAAATAAAATATAAACAAAGCTGAAAAATAAAATAGAATGAAAAATCTAAACTTAAACTAGAATTTTCAAAACTATTTGATTTTAGGTATTTTAATTTTTAGAATTTTAAACTATTTAAAGTTAAATTACTAAAATTACAAAAAGTAAGAAAAACGAAAATTCTTTTTACTTTTATTAAAACTAATGAAATGAAATTATTTTTGAACTTTTTACAATTTTTATTAAAAGCTAATAAAATTGATTAAAATTTTAAAAGGAAAAATACAAATTAAGACCAAAATTTAGAAACTTTGGAAAATACTAAAACATTATTCAAACTGAAAAATAAACGTTTTGAGAGAAAATGAATCATGAAATGGAGGAATAAGAATTTCAAAAAGTATTAATAAAAGGTCAATGATACCTAAGCAAAGTACTAAAACCAATCTAAACAAAATGAAACTAACTCAACACGAAAGATTAACAAGGATTAAAAGCCATTGACAAATAAGCAAAGCTAACTTTAAGCATAATTACTATTAAGCATAGAAAAACAAAAGCATAATTAAAACCACCTACATGAACAAACCCAATTTCTCTATATACTATTAAAATTAAACAAAAAAAAGCAGTGATTATTGGAGAATCGGATGAGCAGGTAAGTTTACTTATTTAAAAGCTAATCTAAAACTTTAAGCAAAAGGTAAAGGGCTTGAGCCACGAAACCAAAACCTATTTAACCAAACATTGAATAACTACATCAATTGCAATCACACCCCTATAATTGGTGTTTTGACTTTTTGTACAGATTACATTGACCAAATTGAGTTTAAAGATAAAATTGGACTAATATGGTAATTGAGTAATGGAATAAAGCAATACTTTACAAATTTAAACTGAGGCAATACATTTCAACAGATAGGAGATGAACGATAAGAATTTTACTTAAAGTAACGAAACAAATAAAGATAGCTTAAATCAACTGAAAGATACAAATTAACCTAAAATTTACCTCTAAAATTAAAAGTAACAAACCTTAACTTCTATTTTAATCAAATCTCTCAATCTTCATAGCAATTTTATTGACAATATGTTATCCATTATGAACCGGATGAGCAATTTTGATAACCTATAACACAGGCAATAATTGAACCTTAAAGGTCCAGACCATGGCAAGTAAACAAGAACTATATTAAACCACCCTTGCTTTCCATTTAACCATTCATTAGAATCAACCCTTCTTTATAATTTTGTCCGGTTATTTGTTGACCAAGATTACAAAGGTGTAATTGTGCTTGGATAATTTGTGAGTTTAATTATTTAATGAAAAGTGGTAAATCTAACAGGATTTTGAAACAAAATTAGGACTAAATGGACTAATACTTGCATTCAAACTTAAATAGTAATTAAAGTTTTTAAATATTGAAATCAAAGAAATTATTTAGATAGTTAAACTAAATTGATACATAAAATAATTAAAAGCTAATATCTTGTATTCTTTGGTCTTTACTTAAATTCTCTCATCTTTATGACACAATAAAAACTGATTGAGACCATTTTGACTTTGATGTTTTGCGGGAAAAATGATATGCATTGAAGCGATTGGTTGAACGCATTTAATGTCTTGGGGGTGAGTGATGGGGTTGATTGGAGAGGAGGGTATTACAACGCTTGGGAAATGATGGGGAAGGTATGAGGGGGTTTGGTTTATTTAAAAGGGGCGGTTTCGGGTCAAGTTTTGACGGTAAGTATGACCAGGTGTTTAAGTTGGCTTGGGTATTTGGGCGTTTGTTTGTTGGATTTTATCAGGACCAAGATTAACTTCAAAACAGGACCAAACTTGACAAATTCCGGGACAAATACATTATGAGTTCGGTTGGCATTCAACTTTTAATGTCAAGTTTATTTTAAATTTTGAAATTCAGGACAATTTTAACATTTTGGATTGGATAAATTGTAATTTTCCAAAACTTTGTTTTCCCCAAGGATAATAGCAATTTTGTTTTAAAAGACCTTTGGTGATTTTCTTAAATATGGTGGGACTATTTTCAATTAAAAATTGGGGCAAACGAATTTTGCAATTTATATTTTTCATCGATTTTGAATTTTGCATTTAAAACTATAAAACATGATTTTGTATATTTCATCATTGATGGTTAAGGTTCGATGATTTTCGTTATTTTGAAAAAATTTTTTACCTGACCCCTGGTTTGTAGCTAGAATGATTTGAAAACAATGGATTTTAAACTTTTCAAGCCTTACTTGATACCAAATTTTGGTTCAGAAAACTGGACGAAACCATGTGATTTTCAAACACGCTTCACGTTTGATTTTTCTTTACGTAGCGACCATCGGTAGCAACTCTTAATAAATTAAACTTACTTTGTGGGTACCAATTAGGTTTCAGCTTTCCACCTAATCTTGAGAGAGCACTCTTCACTTTGGAAGGTGATTGAGACCATAATTTTGCAATTGAAGCATAAAGGTTTGTAACTTTACCAAGAGCTTTCTTGATTCCAATCCTTTTGCTTCGGACAGCGATACCGGATAAAAGTTAGACACTTCCCAAAAAATTTTTTTTTGCCAAACAGGGATAGGCGTAATTTCATGATAAAATTGGGAATCCCCCCACTGAAGAATTGCCCTCAATATTCAAAGCGGTTGCCAAACAAAACTAAAGGGAAATTTAGGCCATTATTTAGAAAAATTTTTTTTTTTTTTGAAAAGTGGACCCCCTAGGTGTGAGAGTGAAAGATATGGGGAAAACCCATTAGCATCCTTTTTTGATTCCACCTAGCTACTCGATCCCCATTATTGGTTCATGGGGAAAGTTTAAGCGCAACCATGTGGAATGTCCCCAAGTAATGTACTTCATTTCTTTAAAATAGGACATGGGTATAATCAATGGCCAAGGAAAACCTTACATATAAATGGCGGACGGTTTACTTTCGAGAAAATCTTCAACTTGAATTGAAAAAAGGTCATCCCTTAAAGGGTCTTGATTTGATCAGACTTCTTTGCTTTTGTTTATGATCAAGAGTCGTAAGCTTGACGGTTCATTTAATTCATCATTTAACTTTCCGATGATACCCGATTTGAAACAAAGTTGAGTTAGGCCCGTATGCTTTCTAGTATAGTGACCGCCTTCCTCCGCTAGGTCACGATGGGTTTTTGAAGGACGGAGGCAGTCGCAACCTATCGCCAAGAGGAGGTTTTCCCTCTCCATTCTTTAACCATTGAAATTCCATTGCCATTGTTGCGGTGTCTTATGCAGGAGTTAACCAATTTTGAGACCTGAAATTGGCTTGCATCGTACAAAGATATGGTCGTGGGTTCAAACCAGCAAATAGGTTTAATTTACAATGGGCACTTGGGGTAAAGCCTACTTCAACCCTTTCCAAGTGTAGGCCGCGTATTATTTTTCCGTGAGAGAAGGATGGCTAAAGTATGCCCAGATGCAAAAATCACTTGAATGGCTTGAGGCTTTCTTCCTTGAGATATTCCGTGGGTTGACAAGCTCCGGTTTTACATTCATGGGTCTAAGTCGGGGCCAATAGAACGGAATAAACACCTTCTTGCGGGAGTTGGGGCATGAGCCGTAGGATCGAATGAACCTTGAAACAATACTTGACCTAACTCGCGGATGATTGTCGCAGTTTTTAAACAATGGGTCTCAAATAATTTCATCCTTAAAGAATTATTTTTATTGGGAGACATCCTTTACCAAAAGTTCCCGTGGTAATTTGCAAGTCCAAACCTGGGTAAGAATCTGAAAAGAAACCATATTGAGGTTTCAGAGAAAGTTTCATTAACTCCTTTTCCAAACATTTTGAAGGGTCTTCAGAAGTGACGGCGGTCTGCTCCTTTTAAGGATATGATACAAATTCTTGGGGGGAACCAGATTCTTTGATCTGTTACAAGGATTTGAGTCTAGATGGCCAATACACGCTTTGGTTAATTGAGATGGCAAATTAAGGCTACCGCTATAATTCTTTCTGGTGTAATGGGCCACTGCATTTTTCCATGGATTGGTGAAATGTTTGTTTTCGTTGCCAAGAGCTGAAGCAAAATCTGCACCAGACTCGAAGGGTAAATCGTCGGCAACAGAATGGTCTGTAACTTTTTCTTAAGGTTTCAACTTGCCTTTGGGGAAGTAAAGGCATCTTTTGAGAAATGGGTCATTGCAGGATTTTAAAACTTGAATAAATCTCAAAAACGCATGCCTGAAAACTCAATACCTTTGGGAGTAGTAGTATTTACGTAACATAACTTTGGTTATTACTCAATCCCTTCTTAGAAATCTTATGGAGGACTATGCCTTTTACCATAAATGCTCTTCTCCCGTTTAGGCAGATTGGTGTTTCACCTTTTAAGATTTTGAATGGGAGAAATGAAAACGATCCAATGCAAATCATCCATAAACACCTCCATATTTCCGATATTGTGAAAATGCCAATCAACGTTGCTCCGAGCATGCAGCCAAAAGGCATGTAGGGAAGTCCGTATGGGCGTGAATGTGGTTTTTTGATCCGGATCAATGGGATAAAGTAACAAAAACCATAAGAAACAATGTATTCTGCTAATTTGACAGGTCCATGAAGGTGAGGAAAATGGTCTTTGTGGTGTTAACTTTCGTGCAATCACTCCATCGAACCAATCGTGGAATAATCTTTTTTCATCGTGACAAGAATGCCCCCTTTTTGGACTAATGAATCGGGTAACCAGATACGAGTGGGAATACGATCAAAAGTTTGAGAATCTGTTTGATAACTCATGAATCTTAGGATTACCTCACTTGAATGCGTTGAAGTCATCCTCCATTAATTTTTAGTACAAAACTGGTTGATACCCTTAATGGGATTTCAAGCAATTGCTTCTTGGATTAAACCTTAGAGGCATTTCTCCTCTCGTAAGCTTTAGCAATAGAGGGAATTTATCATACTCAAAAGCTATCTAAAGAGTGTCCTTTAGTTCAACTGAAATTTATGTTGATGATGTTTCAGTAATGGAATAAGAAAACTTAAATGCAATAATTAATAATAAAATTTAAGAACTTAAACAATTTTTTTGAAACATTAAACGTGATAAAGATCGATATAGTAAAGTTGTTGAACTCAGATAGAAATAACAGATAAATTTAATGTAATTAATATGATTAATTATGTTATAATTAACCTGAAAGACATAAAAAGCTAATACATATTTTCAAATAACTAAAACAGTTGAATCCGTCATAAGATAATATTAAACGTGAATAAATTCATACAAATAACCTGATAAAGTCTATATATATATATAATTGAATAGTTAGAAATTTATTTATAGATAATACTTGATCATAATCGAACTTAATGAAACAGCAAATAAACATCTAACGAACTTATCATCTAGATAAAAGTTTAAATACCTGCTATTTTACTGAATTTGCTAAATAGACTAATATTAAATGAGTGAATTAAATTGAAGACAACTTAAGTCTGAAGAAAGATGAATTTGTAGGTGGTTAAAAAAAGAGTTGGAAAGATGAATACTTTATATGATTGTCTAACCGGACTAACACGGAAAACTGTAAGTCGTCAATAAGCAGTATCTAGCATCCCGAAGATGTTGTAATCAACCGTTATTTAAATTGTTAATGGGAAATAGATATTTCTTCAGGATAGAGCTTAACAGGAGTGGTGAGTTTAGAGAAATGGATAGATAGGATATACTAATGTGAATATAAAACTTTAAATTTACCAAGATCAGAATCCTGATTTGATTGTAATGAACGTTTTGTAACTAGTTTACAAACTGTACGTATCAAAGTTTGACAATGACACATAATGTGGGAGTTCATTGACCACTTGTATTAAACCGCAATTATCAAGTTTGGCAACGTAATAACTATGCACTCAGATTCATTTAACTGATGTGAATTTTGAAATTTAGGTTGAGAACTTTGTTCATTAAAGTACATGTAAATTGACATAGAAAACTTAATCAAAACCTTTCAACATGGATTTTTATTTCCATTTTGATATGAATCTTGAGATTGAATTTATACTATTTAAAATAAGGTCAAGTTCTCTCCATAAGCGTAAGAAAACCTAAAACGACTTAAGCACGAAATCAATGAGGATCGGAGGTATAGAGTCTCCCAGGTCGTTATGTCCCGGTGAGCTATGCGATGATTTATCAAGCGTTTAGTGATCGAGGAGTTTGAGCGGAAAAGGATCGATTATGATATTATAACTACGGAAAAGCCAACAAATTACAATGGCTTAAATGCAAATGAGAGGAAATTAAAAGATAAAATCTATTAAATAAACGCTATCACTATTTTTACAATGATGTTTTGTTTTTAAGTTTTATAAAAGCGAATTTAAAATCTACTGTGACGTCTAATTAAAAGTGAAACTAAATCAATATTAACCCTAAAAATATGAAAATGATATTTTACAAACCTAATGATATGAGAAAATATTTAGAAAAAGAAAACTATTTTTATCACTAATTATCTAATTATTATTAATTAAAACTAATTTTAACTATTTAATAATTAACCAAAATGCAAGAAATTATGAAACAAAGCTAGAAAAATAAAATTATGAAATGGAAAAATCTAAACTATCAAACTAGAATTTTCAAAACTATTTTTGTATTTTTCTGGTTATTTTACTATTTTTTATGAATTTTAAACTATTTAAAACTGATTAAATTACTAAAAATTACCAAATAAGCTAAGAAAAATCTGGAAAATTACTTTTTTCACTTCTTATATTTATCTAAACTTAATGAAATTGAAAAATTATTTTTTTGAACTTTTTCTGAATTTTTTGTATTAAAAGCTAATTAAAAATTGATTAAAATCTATTTAAAATGAGAAAAATAGCAAATTAAGACCAAAATTTATGAAACTTTCAGGAAAATACTAAAACATTATTCTAAAGCTGTAAAAAATATAAAAACTATGTCTTATGAGGAAGAAAATGAAGCTGCTGTGTAATATGGAGGAAATAAGCACTTTCAAATAAGCTATTAAGCTCTAAAAGGTACCAAGCTGATTACCTAAGCTAAAGTATGCTAAAACCAATCTAAAGCAACTAACTGAAACTACTCCTAACACCTGAAAAGCACTTAACCAAGGATTAAGCAAACTGCCATTGGAGCAAATAAGCTAAACAGGTCCTAACTTTAAGCACTAGCAGCAGCTTATCTATTAAGCTATAGAGAAAACAAAAGGCATGAATCTAAAGACCACCTACCATAGAACATAATCCCAAAGTTTCATCTATCGATGACTAGATATGAAGAAGTTAGAGACAAAACAAAAGCGCCCAGTGGATTTATCTTGAGGCAGAATCGGATGAGCAGGCATGCAAGTTTGAGCTTATTTAAAAGCTAATCTAACAAGCTTTAAGGCAAAACAGATAAAGGGTCTTGAAGACCACACAGAGAACTACAAATAGACCTGATTTGAGACCTAAACTAGTTGAAATGAACCTAGTGCATCAATTGCAAGATCTGCAAGCCGACCTATAACTTTGGTGTTTTGACTTTTTGTAACAGATGACGACTTGACCAAATTGAGTTTAAAGATCAAAATGTGGACTAATATGGATGAATGATGATGTAATGGAACTAAAGCAAGCTACTTTATCAAATTCTAAACCTAGGAGGCAGATTCTGACTGATTTCAACAGATAAGGAGATAAGAAGCGATTACAAGTATATTTTGACTTAAAGCTCAAGCGAAAGCAAACTAAGGACAGATATGCATTAAATCAACTCGATAAGCATAGACCAACAGATCTAATCCATAAAATTTACCTCTGACAGATCTAAACAAGTGAACCAAACACCCTTTAACCTCTAATTTTAATCAAATCTACTACATCTCTACTATAGCTAATTTTATTGATCAATCTATGTTATGCTCACTTAATGAACTCGGAATGAGCAAGTTTTATCGATTATACCTACTAACACGGTGTATGCAATAATCTAGAGAATCACTTACAAAGGTCCAAGACCACTATGGCACCACACATAAAACCAAGAACCACTAATCTATTAAACCAACCCATTGCTTTCCATTTCAACCCATTCCATTGTCTGAATCAACCCATTCCTTTCTGCATCAATTTTTGTACCCGTGTTGACTTTAGTTGACCAAGATTCACAAATGAGTGAAACTGAATTGTGAGCTTATGGATAACTTTTGTGAGCTTATATAAGCTTATTTGAGATTGAAAATGAGTGGCTAAATACTTAAACAAGGGATTTTGAAATGCAAAATCTCAACAGTGGACTTGAATGATGGAAACTGATAATTACTTGCAATTCAAACTTGAAATGAGTAGTAAACACTTAAAAACTGTTGATTGATACAAGATAAGCTTAGAAATACAAATGAAAGTTATTTAAGATAAGTTAAACTACAATTCGACATACATGAAAAAATAATTAAAAGCTAACTATCTCTTTGTAGCTTCTCTTGGCTTCTTATAAGCTTCAAACTTCCTCTCTCATCTTTCTGAATAGATCCCACCAATAAAACTGACCATAGGATTGGTAGGTACCATTTGTGACCGTTTGATGCATTTTGGCGGGAAAAACTAGATATGCCAGTTGGAGAGGGCAGAGTTAGGTTGAAGGCGCATTTAATGATCCTTGGAGCGAGGTGGAGGGTAGCAGTAGGGGTATGATGATGGAGGAGGGGGGAGGGTGAGTTGCAGGCATGCGTGCACAGGGGAAATGATGGGGGAAGGGGTAACACGTGAGGGCGGGTTTGGTTTATTTAAAAGGTGGGCGGGTTGTCGGGTCAAGGTTTTGGACCGGGTAAGTATTTGGGCCAAGGGGGTGTTTAATGTTGGGCTTGGGTATATTTAGGGTCCGGATTTGGTTTTGTTGGATTATTAATACAAAGGACCAAAGATGTAACATTCCAAAACCAAAGGACCAAACTTGTAAAACGAAATTCCGAGGACCAAACATGCAACTTATGAAGAGTAGTCGGGGTTGGCATTGCCAACTTTTAATAGTCAAGGTTTAGTTTTAACATTTTGAAATTCGAGGACTAATTTTGAACATTTTGGATTTTCGAGGACTAAATTGTAATTTTCTCAAAACTTTAGATTTTCCACCAAAGGACTAAATATGACAATTTGTGATTTTAAAAGACCTTTGGTGACTTTTCTTTTGAAATTATGGCTCGGGGACTATTTTTGACAATTTAAGAAACTTGGGGACTAAAGCGCAATTTTGCAAATTTGATATGTTTTCATCGATTTTGATATTTTGCATTTAAAACTCATAAAACACTGATTTTGTGATATTTCGATCATTTTGATGTGTTTCGAGTGTTTTCGGATGATTTTGCGCTTTATTTTGTACAAAAATGATGAGTATTTACACACTCGTCAATCCCCATATGAGATATTGCTAGTCCTAGCAATGATTTGAGAAAACGTAATGGATTTTAAACTCTTTACCAAAAGCCATTACTTAGGAGTAGCCAAATGTTTCAGTTCAAGTAAGAACCATGGTACACCGATAACCATGTGATTTTGAGCAAACCACCGACTTCAGCGGATTTGATTTTGTCTTTACGGAAGCCGTACCATACGGACTAGCCAACTCTTAGATAAATTATCAACATTATCTTTGGTGGTGATTACCAATTATGGTTTTTCCATTGCCTTTACCACAAGCCATAATCTTGCGGGCTAGCCACTCTTCACTTTTTAGGATATGGTGAGTTGAGAACCATACAATTTTGGGCAAATTGCAAGCCATATAAGCGGTTTGATATATCTTTACCAAGAGCCGTTTGCTCTGGATTAGCCAATCCTTTTGTCTTCTGAGACATGGCGGATGATAACGGATGAGAAAGTGTAGAACACTTACTCCCGAAAAAAAAATTTTTTTTTTTGGCCAAAACGGAGGATTAGGCGGTATATTTTCATGATAAAATTAGTGAGAATCCCCCACACTAGAGATGAATATTGCCCTCAATATTCAAAGTACCGTGACTATGCGAAACAAAGAACGTAAAGGGAAATATTACGGCCATTATTTAGAAAGAAGATTTTTTTTTTTTTTTTGAAACATGTGGGCAACCCCCACACTAGGGTGGTAGAAAGAGGTGAGAAGGCGAAATATGGGTGAAAACCCATTAGGCATGCTCTTGTTTTTGATTCCCGAGTCGCTAGCTTGACTCGATCCCGCATTTATTGGTTCATGGGAAAGTTTGAAGATCCGGACAACCATGGATGGAATGTCCTCTCCAAAGTAATGCTTCACTCGATGACCATTTACTTTAAAATTAGGACCATCGGGTTGAGATAACTCAATGGTACCATAAGGATAAACCTTAGCGATAGTAAATGGACCGGACCAGCGGATTTGAGCTTTCGAGAAAATCTTCAATCTTGAATTGAAAAGAAGGACTCTATCACCCACGTTGAAAACGCGGTTCTTGATTTTTGAGTCATGGATCTTCTTTGTCTTTTGTTTATAGATCAAAGAGTTCGTAAGCTTGATCACGGAGTTCATTTAATTCATTCATTTGAACTTTCCGATGATCACCCGATGTCTGAATATCAAAGTTAGCATGCTTCAGGCCCGGTATGCCTTGTGCTCGAGCTCAGCCGAAGATGACACGCCTTCCGTACACCGGCTTGTATGGAGTGCACCCGATGGGTGTTTTGTAAGTGTCGGAAGGCCAGTGCGTCATCTAACCTATCCGACCAAGAGGCACGGTTTTCGCCAACCGTCCTCTCCAAGATTCTTTAATCCCGATTAGAAACTTCCACTTGCCCACTTGTTTTGCGGGTGATCTGTGATGAAAGGTGCGGTGAGTTACACCATACTTTTGCATGACTCTTGCAAATTGGTCATTGCAGAATCGTACCACGATCAGCGATGATGGCTCGTGGAGTTCCAAACCTAGCAAATAAGGATTTCAAGAATTTCACCACAACTCGGGCATCGTTGGTGGGTAAAGCCTTAGCTTCAACCCATTTCGACAAGTAGTCAACGACCACGAGTATGTACTTATTCCGTGAGAAGAAGGAATGGCCCCATAAAGTCAATGCCCGGATGTCAAAATCTCACACACTTGAATGGCGTTTTGAGGCATTTCATTCCTTTGTGAGATATTCCGTGGCGTTGACAAGCGTCGCGGGGTTTCGACAATTCATGGGCATCCTTATAGATCGTGGGCCAATAGAATCCGGAATCAAACACCTTCTTGGCGGTGTAGTTGGGGCTATGATGCCCCCAAGAGGTCGAAATGGCAAGCCTTGAGAATGTCAATAGCTTCGACCATGTACACATCGCGGATGACTTGATCCGCACAGATTTTAAACAAGTAGGGTCGTCCGAAATAATGTTTACATCCTTAAAGAATTTATTTTTCGTTGGGACGACATCCTTTCACCACAAAGTTACCCGCATGGTAATTTGCAAAGTCGGCAAACCATGGGGTAGAAGAATCTCCGAAAAGAAACCATATTGAGTGTTTCGAGAGAAATGTTTCATTAATCTCCTTTTTCTCAAACACATTTTGATGAGGGTTCTCTAATCGGGATAGATGATCGCAGACGGGTTCTCGGCTCCTTTTTATCACGGATGATGATATCAAATTCTTGTAGGAGGAGAACCCAACGGAGCAATCTCGGCTTTGCATCTTGTTTAGCAAAGAGATATTTGAGTCTTAGTGGTCCGTATACACCACGCATTTGGTTAATATGAGATATGGCGAAACTTCTCAAAACGCATACACCATGCCTAATAATTCTTTTTACGTAGTGGTGTAATGGGTCCGAGCTTGATCATAGTTTTGCTCGCGTAGTGGATTGGCTGGAAATGTTTGGTTTCGTTGCCCCAAGCTGCGCCGATAGCAAAATCACTTGCATCGCACATGAGCTCGAAGGTAAATCGATCGGGGCAACTAGAATCGGTGCTTAGTAAGCTTTTTCTTAAGTGTTTCAAAAGCTTCGACGCTTTCGGGAGAGAAGATAAAGGAGCATCTTTTCGAGAAGATGGGTCATTGGTAAGGCGATTTTAGAAATCTTGAATAAATCTACGATAAAACCGGCATGACCTAGAAAACTCTAATACCTTTGGCGGTAGTAGGGTGAGGTAGTTTAGCGATAACATCAACTTTGGCTCTATCTACCTCAATCCCATTCTTAGAAATCTTATGGCGAGGACTATGCCCTCTTTGACCATAAAGTGGCTCTTCTCCCGGTTTAGGCAGATTGGTGTCTTCACACCTTTTAAGCATTTTGTCTAAGTGGGAGACATGTATAAACGAGTCCCCAATGACCGAGAAGTCATCCATAAACACCTCCATAGTTTCCCGATCATGTCGTGGAAAATGGCCATCATACAACGTTGGAGCGTGCCGGAGCATTGCATAAGCCAAAAGGCATCGTCATGGGCAAGCGTCCCGTATGGGCGGTGAATGTGGTTTCTCTTGATCCAGTGGATCAATGGGGATCTGAAAGTAACCCGAAAAACCATCAAGGAAACAATAGTACTCGTTCCTGCTAATCTCTCGAGCATCGGTCCATGAAGGGTAGAGGAAAATGGTCTTCTGGTGGCTTCGTTTAACTTTCGGTGGTCAATGCACACACGCCATCCAGTAACCAATCGAGTCGGAATCAACTCGTTTTCTTCATTCGTGACAACGATAATGCCACCCTTTTTGGAGCATAATGAATCGGGCTAACCCAAGGACTATCGGAGATCGGGTAATCAGACCGGCATCAAGAAGTTTGAGAACTTCTTGTTTGATAACCTCATGAATCTTAGGATTCACCTTCTCGACTTTGAATCGGCGGCTTGAAGTCATCCTCCATTAAGATTTTGTGAGTACAAAACTCGGGGTTGATACCCTTTATATCGGAGAGTTTCAAGCAATTGCTTGCTTGTGTGACTTCAAGACCTTTATGAGGCAGTTTTCTCCTCCTCGGTTAAGTCTTTAGCAATTATGACGGGTAATTTATCATCACCCTCCAAGACGCATACTCTAGATGAGGAGGTAGGTCCTTTAGTTCAACCTCGGAAATTCTTGATGGAAGATTGCACCGATTTGATTTCCTCCTTAGTGATCTCTTTCGGAGGAGTGAAGGTAATGGATCTTCATTAAGCAATTGCTCAAGATAGAGAATATCCCCTCGAATCATACACACCATCAATTCGGTGGAATTGATTCATCGATAACCAAGAATTCATCGATCTCTTCCGGAAGGAAGTCACCTCCCTCAAGCGGCGTGAGAGAAGGGAAGAGTCGGCAATGATAGGTTGAGAAGATGTGGTGGAATTGGAATTTCCACCGCGAATTATGAAGATAACCAAGAAACTCTTGAGACTACCTGCGAAGCAATGTCAATTAAATCGACTCGATTAATTGATTCGGTGTCATAATTTGAGGAGTACCTCGAAGTCGATCGAGGTTAAAGGTAGCGACTTCATTACCCACACGGAGAGTGATCTCTTGCTCAAATACATCTATAAGAGCACGGCCGTCCTCGGGAATCCCGCCCAACAATGAGGGAACTCGAGGATCGACATCGAAATCAACGACCACAAAGTCGGTGGGAAGTGGAACTTTCCTACTTTGACAAATACATCCTCGGCGATGCCAAGAGGGCGCGATATAGATCGATCCGCAAGCTCAAGAGTCATGCGGTGGGAATGAGTTCAGGAAGAGCAGTTTCTTCCATCTTGAGTAAGGCATCAGTTGATGCTTGCACCAAGATCGGCGAGGCAAAGCATTCAATCATCCGGGAAAAACACAAGGAAGAAGAAATTTTCCGGGATCTCCTAGCTTCTCGGGAAGCTTTTTCATGAGCTAGCGAGCAATTTTCATTCAAAGGAGTCTTAGCCATTTCAAATAGCTTTTCTTTGTTGCTCGACATATGTTTGAGTAGATGCAAACTTTGGCATTAACATGATGGCATCCATGAAGCTTATGTCAAAGTGAAGTTCTTGGAAAATTTGAAAGAATTTTTCCATCGATGACTAGCTTTCTCATGAGCTTTGCTCATGTAACCGTGAGGGTAAGGAATAGAAGTTTTGGATTTAGGGTCATGGCCTGAGGTTCAAAACAACTCAGGGCTTGGGTTTGGGGACAACACGAGGATGGACATTGTTGGCACTTCCGTTATTAGTAGGAAGTTCCTTGTCCTTTGTAGCCTCGGGTTAGCTTTCCACTACCTTCCGGAGAGAGGAAGAAGAGGTAGTAGGAGCAGTGGGTCCGAATAAAGCACCACTTGGGTTGTGATCGCTTTAGCATCGCCCCTCGGATTAGCGATCGTGTTGCTAGGTAGAGTACACAGGCCGGGGTCGATCATTTAAAGACTTCTTGATCTCGAAATCTGGTGACCAACAACCGATTCATTTCTTCACGGGACTTCATGAGCTGTTTCAAAAGCTCATCGGAAGATGGTCCAGTTGGAACAATGGCTTGAGTTTGAGCAGGAAATTCGGCTATTGTTAGGATTAGGCCCTTGATTACGAAAATTCCTGGATTATTGCCATGATAATACCCTTGGTTGAAATTTCCACGACACAGGTTTCTATTGTAATTTCCTTGATGTTGGAAATTTTGATTACGATTTTGAAAACCGTTGTTTTGATTGAAATGACCTTGGTTTTGAAAACCTTGGTTCGGTCTATTACGATTACGTTACGGTTTTGATTACGATTGAAACCGGGAGGTCGAGTAGTGGTTAGGGCGGTGGTTCGGTCTCTGAGAGCACGATATTGATTGCTTCCTTGATTAGACATCCGCCCGGCATTGGCTTCAAAGGGTTCTTGTCGGTGGCCATACGGTTATAGTAAGCATGGGGCCACCACGGGTAACAGACTTCCACTTTCTTAACTTCGGCAGGAGGTGAAGTTTGTGGAAAGAGACTTTCTTACGGTTGGAAAGAACCAAAGCTTGGATAGCTTCCGTGAGTTTATCAATCTTAGCATCGGTGCTAGGTGACTCACGGGCGATGAAGAAGAAGAAGGACCAACACCGACTTGGGAAACAACCGGCTTGCTTCGTGCGGTCACGGACCTTGGACTTATTTTCGATTATCGCCAAAGCTTCTTTGTGATTTGCTTAGGAAATTTCCTCCAGCGGAGGAATTGAGAGAATCTTGATCGATTGACTCACTCCATTGTAGAAAGTATCGAGTTGCATCAACTCGGAGAAACCGTGGTGAGGACATTTGCGAAGCAATTCCTTGAAACGATCCCACGATTCATCAAAGGATTCATCAAACTTACGGTGAACTTGATGATTTCATTTTAAGACTCGTGGTCTTGGAAGGTGGATAGAATTCATTCACAAATTTCTTCACGGATCTTCCCATGTCTCTATAGGTGAGGGGTTGTTTTCAAGCCAAATCCGGGCTTGCCCTCGAGAGAAAGCGAGCAGGAAGAAGCTACGACATCGGTAGGGACATTCTTATACTTGATGGTAGATGCAATCTTGTTAAACCATCTTATATGAGCATGAGGATCGTCCCGCTCAAAACCGAAGAATTGATTAGAGGTTACAAGATTGATAACCGGTCTTGAGCTCAAAGTTTTCACCACGATGGGTTTGGTACAGCGATAACATCTCCATACCGTCGATGGGTGCTGGAGAAGCTCGCGCATAGGAATCTCATTCGCCATGGCGGCGGAGTAGTGTGAGCAGTCCGGATCTCGGATCCGACCGATGGAGCGAAAGTCTGCGAACACGCCTTCTTGGAATCTTGACAAGCTCACGAAATGGGCTCACGGATCTAGAAGGCGAGTGCGCATACACTAGAGTTAACTCTAAGGAATCTCGAGCTAAGGAGAGAAATGGAATTATGAAAATCTCGGATGAGAATGAGAATTATGAAGACGGTTTGTAAAATGGTGGTGAGAAGAATCTTTATGGGTTTTACGGTTACGAAACGTCGATATCACAACAAAATCAATTAACACAAGATCGAGGCAAAACAACGATGAACTTAACCAATAATCCAAGATGAATGGCTTCTTTGAAAAAGGTACACCAATCACAATGGACACAAAGGCAAGTTTTATATCTTTAGTTCGGGAACTTATTATGGTCGCACCCCAGTTAGGTAGTGCCTTGCCTTGGTTTTCGGTGGTAATCTTTTAAGTTGTTAATTATTAGAAAGCAGCGAATCTTTTGTATTTTATTTTGATACATATATAGAAACAAAAGAAAAATATTTTTGTGTTTTATACGTTTTGGATGTTTTGGGTTTTGGATTTTTAGAAGAAAATATGGATATATATATATCAGAGATGGATGATATAAACAAAGAGTGAGGATTCAAACAACTAATGCTAAAGCGGAGATAATCGACCTGACTCCCGTGGCGCTAAAATTTGATCTCTGTGAGCAGTCAAGTTCTCTCACGCATAGCGTAAGAAAACCTAAAACGACTTAAGCACGAAATCAATGAGGATCAGAGAGTATAGAGTCTCCCGGGTCGTTATGTCCCAAATGAGCTATCGATGATTTATCAAGCGTTTAGTGATCGAGGAGTTTGAGCGGAAAAGGATCGATTATGATATTATAACTACGGAAAAGCCAACAAATTACAATGGCTTAAATGCAAATGAGAGGAAATTAAAAGATAAAATCTATTAAATAAACGCTATCACTATTTTTACAATGATGTTTTTGTTTTAAGTTTTATAAAAGCGAATTTAAAATCTACGCGACGTCAATTAAAAGTGAAACTAAATCAATATTAACCCTAAAAATATGAAAATGATATTTTTACAAACCCAATGATATGAGAAAATATTTAGAAAAAGAAAACTATTTTTATCACTAATTATCTAATTATTATTAATTAAAAACTAATTTTTAACTATTTAATAATTAACCAAAATGCAAGAAATTATGAAACAAAGCTAGAAAAATAAAATTATGAAATGGAAAAATCTAAACTATCAAACTAGAATTTTCAAAACTATTTTTGTATTTTTCTGGTTATTTTACTATTTTTTATGAATTTTAAACTATTTAAAACTGATTAAATTACTAAAAATTACCAAATAAGCTAAGAAAAATCTGGAAAATTACTTTTTTCACTTCTTATATTTATCTAAACTTAATGAAATTGAAAAATTATTTTTTTGAACTTTTTCTGAATTTTTTGTATTAAAAGCTAATTAAAAATTGATTAAAATCTATTTAAAATGAGAAAAATAGCAAATTAAGACCAAAATTTATGAAACTTTCAGGAAAATACTAAAACATTATTCTAAAGCTGTAAAAAATATAAAAACTATGTCTTATGAGGAAGAAAATGAAGCTGCTGTGTAATATGGAGGAAATAAGCACTTTCAAATAAGCTATTAAGCTCTAAAAGGTACCAAGCTGATTACCTAAGCTAAAGTATGCTAAAACCAATCTAAAGCAACTAACTGAAACTACTCCTAACACCTGAAAAGCACTTAACCAAGGATTAAGCAAACTGCCATTGGAGCAAATAAGCTAAACAGGTCCTAACTTTAAGCACTAGCAGCAGCTTATCTATTAAGCTATAGAGAAAACAAAAGGCATGAATCTAAAGACCACCTACCATAGAACATAATCCCAAAGTTTCATCTACTGATGACTAGATATGAAGAAGTTAGAGACAAAACAAAAACTGCCCAAGTGGACTATTACTGCTGAGACAGAATCAGATGAACAGGCATGCAAGTTTGAGCTTATTTAAAAGCTAATCTAACAAGCTTTAAGGCAAAAGCAGATAAAGGGTCTTGAAGACCACACGGAGAACTACAAATAGACCTGATTTGAGACCTAAACTAGTTGAAATGAACCTAGTGCATCAAGCTGCAAGATCTACAAAACCGACCTATAACACGGTGTTTTGACTTTTTGTAACGAGATGATGACTTGACCAAATTGAGTTTAAAGATCAAAATGTGGACTAATATGGATGAATGATGATGTAATGGAACTAAAGCAAGCTACTTTATCAAATTCTAAACCTAGGAGACAGATTCTGACCGATTTCAACAGAGATAAGGAGATAAGAAGCGATTACAAGTATATTTTGACTTAAAGCTCAACTGAAAGCAAACTAAGGACAGATATGCATTAAATCAACTCTGATAAGCATAGACCAACAGATCTAATCCATAAAATTTACCTCTACAGCAGTCTAAACAAGTGAACCAAACACCCCTTTAACCTCTAATTTTTAATCAAATCTACTCTAATCTCTACTATAGCTAATTTTATTGATCAATCTATGTTATGCTCACTTAATGAACTCAGAATGAGCAAGTTTTATCAGATTATACCTACTAACACAGTGTATGCAATAATCTAGAGAATCACTTACAAAAGGTCCAAGACCACTATGGCCTGCCACACATAAAAACCAAGAACCACTAATCTATTAAACCAACCCATTGCTTTCCATTTCAACCCATTCCATTGTCTGAATCAACCCATTCCTTTCTGCATCAATTTTTGTACCCGTGTTGACTTTAGTTGACCAAGATTCACAAATGAGTGAAACTGAATTGTGAGCTTATGGATAACTTTTGTGAGCTTATATAAGCTTATTTGAGATTGAAAATGAGTGGCTAAATACTTAAACAAGGGATTTTGAAATGCAAAATCTCAACGATGGACTTGAATGATGGAAGCGATAATTACTTGCAATTCAAACTTGAAATGAGTAGTAAACACTTAAAAGCATTGATTGATACAAGATAAGCTTAGAAATACAAATGAAAGTTATTTAAGATAAGTTAAACTACAATTAGACATACATGAAAAATAATTAAAAGCTAACTATCTCTTTGTAGCTTCTCTTGCTTCTTATAAGCTTCAAACTTCCTCTCTCATCTTTCGAATAGATCCCACCAATAAAGCCGACCATAGGATTGGTAGGTACCATTTGTGACCGTTTGATGCATTTTGCGGGAAAAACTAGATATGCCGATTGGAGAGGCGAGTTAGGTTGAAGGCGCATTTAATGATCCTTGGGCGAGGTGGAGGGTAGCGATGAGGGTATGATGATGGAGGAGGGAGGGTGAGTTGCGAGCATGCGTGCAGGGAAATGATGGGGAAGGGTAACACGTGAGGCGGGTTTGGTTTATTTAAAAGGTGGGCGGGTTGTCGGGTCGAGGTTTTGGACCGGGTAAGTATTTGGGCCAAGGGGTGTTTAATGTTGGGCTTGGGTATATTTAGGGTCCGATTTGGTTTTGTTGGATTATTAATACAAAGGACCAAAGATGTAACATTCAAAACCAAAGGACCAAACTTGTAAACCGAAATTCCGGGGACCAAACATGCGACTTATGAAGAGTAGTCGGGGTTGGCATTGCCAACTTTTAATAGTCAAGGTTTAGTTTTAACATTTTGAAATTCCCAAGGACTAATTTTGAACATTTTGGATTTTCGAGGACTAAATTGTAATTTTCTCAAAACTTTTAGATTTTCCACCAAAGGACTAAATATGACAATTTGTGATTTTAAAAGACCTTTGGTGACTTTTCTTTAAATTATGGCTCGGGGACTATTTTGACAATTTAAGAAACTTGGGGACTAAAGCGCAATTTTGCAAATTTGATATGTTTTCATCGATTTTGATATTTTGCATTTAAAACTCATAAAACACTGATTTTGTGATATTTCGATCATTTTGATGTGTTTCGAGTGTTTCGAGATGATTTTGCGTTTATTTTGTACAAAAATGATGAGTATTTACACTCATCAATCCCCATTTGAGATATTGCTAGTCCCTAGCAATGATTTGAAAAACGTAATGGATTTTAAACTCTTTACAAAAGCCATTACTTACGGAGTAGCCAAATGTTTGAGTTCAAGTAAGAACCATGGTACAGAATAACCATGTGATTTTGAGCAAACCACCGACTTCCAACGGTTTGATTTTGTCTTTACGAGCCGTACCCATACGGACTAGCCAACTCTTAGATAAATTATCAACATTATCTTTGGTGAGTGATTACCAATTATGGTTTTTCCATTGCCTTTACCACGAGCCATAATCTTGCGGGCTAGCCAACTCTTCACTTTTTAGGATATGGTGAGTTGAGAACCATACAATTTTGGGCAAATTGCAAGCCATATAAGCGGTTTGATATATCTTTACCAAGAGCCGTTTGCTCTGGATTAGCCAATCCTTTTGTCTTCTGAGACATGGCGGATGATAACCGGATGAGAAAGTGTAGAACACTTACTCCCAAAAAAAAAATTTTTTTTTTTGGCCAAAACGGAGGATTAGGCGGTATATTTTCATGATAAAATTAGTGAGAATCCCCCAGCACTAGAGATGAATATTGCCCTCAATATTCAAAGTGCGGCTATGCCGAAACAAAAACGTAAAGGGAAATATTACGGCCATTATTTAGAAAGAAGATTTTTTTTTTTTTTTTTTGAAACATGTGGGCAACCCCCACTAGGGTGGTAGAAGAGGTGAGAAGGCAGAAATATGGGTGAAAACCCATTAGGCATCTCTTTTTTGATTCCCGAGTCGCTAGCTTGACTCGATCCCCGCATTTATTGGTTCATGGGGAAAGTTTGAAGATCCGGGACAACCATGGATGGAATGTCCTCTCCAAAGTAATGCTTCACTCGATGACCATTTACTTTAAAATTAGGACCATCGGGTTGAGATAACTCAATGGTACCATAAGGATAAACCTTAGCGATAGTAAATGGACCGACCAGCGGGATTTGAGCTTTCAGAAAATCTTCAATCTTGAATTGAAAAGAAGGACTCTATCACCTCACGTTGAAAGCGCGGTTCTTGATTTTGAGTCATGGATCTTCTTTGTCTTTTGTTTATAGATCAAAGAGTTCTCGTAAGCTTGATCACGGAGTTCATTTAATTCATTCATTTGAACTTTCCGATGATCACCCGATGTCTGAATATCAAAGTTAGCATGCTTCAGGCCCGGTATGCCTTGTGCTCGAGCTCAAGTTGGAAGATGACACGCCTTCCGTACACCGGCTTGTATGGAGTGCACCGATGGGTGTTTTGTAAAATTTGCACGGAAGGCCAGTCGTCATCTAACCTATCCGACCAAGAGGCACGGTTTTTAGCCAACCGTCCTCTCCAAGATTCTTTAATCCCCGATTAGAAACTTCCACTTGCCCACTTGTTTGCGGGTGATCACAGATGAGAGTGCGGTGAGTTACACCATACTTTTGCATGACTCTTGCAAATTGGTCATTGCAAATCGTACCACGATCGCGATGATGGCTCGTGGGTTCCAAACCTAGCAAATAAGGTTTCAAGAATTTCACCACAACTCGGGCATCGTTGGTGGGTAAAGCCTTAGCTTCAACCCATTTCGACAAGTAGTCAACGACCCGAGTATGTACTTATTTCCGTGAGAAGAGGAATGGCCCGTAAAGTCAATGCCCCGGATGTCAAAAATCTCACACACTTGAATGGCGTTTTGAGGCATTTCATTCCTTTGTGAGATATTCCGTGGCGTTGACAAGCGTCGCGGTTTTAACGAATTCATGGGCATCCTTATAGATCGTGGGCCAATAGAATCCGGAATCAAACACCTTCTTGGCGGTGTAGTTGGGGCTATGATGCCCCCAGTGGAGTCAGAATGGCAAGCCTTGAGAATGTCAATAGCTTCGACCATGTACACATCGCGGGATGACTTGATCCGCATGATTTTAAACAAGTAGGGGTCGTCCGAAATAATGTTTTACATCCTTAAAGAATTTATTTTTACATTGGGACGACATCCCTTTCACACAAAGTTACCCGCATGGTAATTTGCAAAGTCGGCAAACCATGGGGTAGAAGAATCTCCATGAAAAGAAACCATATTGAGTGTTTCGAGAGGAAATGTTTCATTAATCTCCTTTGTCTCAAACACATTTTGATGAGGGTTCTCTAATCGGGATAGATGATCGTGACGGGTTCTCGGCTCCTTTTTATCACGGATGATGATATCAAATTCTTGTAGGAGGAGAACCCAGAGCAATCTCGGCTTTGCATCTTGTTTAGCAAAGAGATATTTGAGTCTTGAGTGGTCCGTATACACCACGCATTTGGTTAATATGAGATATGGCGAAACTTCTCAAGCGCATACACCACTAATAATTCTTTTACGTAGTGGTGTAATGGGTCCGAGCTTGATCATAGTTTTGCTCGCGTAGTGGATTGGTGGAAATGTTTGGTTTCACGTTGCCCCAAGGCTGCCGATAGCAAAATCACTTGCATCGCACATGAGCTCGAAGGTAAATCGATCGGGGCAACTAGAATCGGTGCTTCCGTAAGCTTTTTCTTAAGTGTTTCAAAAGCTTGACCTTTTCGGGAGAGAAGATAAAAGGAGCATCTTTTCGAGAAGATGGGTCATTGGTAGGCGATTTTAGAAATCTTGAATAAATCTACGATAAAACCCGGCATGACCTAGAAAACTCTAATACCTTTGGCGGTAGTAGGGTGAGGTAGTTTAGCGATAACATCAACTTTGGCTCTATCTACCTCAATCCCATTCTTAGAAATCTTATGGCGAGGACTATGCCTCTTTGACCATAAAGTGGCTCTTCTCCCGGTTTAGGCAGATTGGTGTCTTCACACCTTTTAAGCATTTTGTCTAAGTGGGAGAGACATGTATAACGAGTCCCCGATGACCAGAAGTCATCCATAAACACCTCCATAGTTTCCCGATCATGTCGTGGAAAATGGCCATCATACAACGTTGGAGCGTGCGGGAGCATTGCATAAGCCAAAAGGCATCGTGCGTAGGCAAGCGTCCGTATGGGCGGTGAATGTGGTTTTCTCTTGATCCGGCGGATCAATGGGGATCTGAAAGTAACTTGAGAAACCATCAAGGAAACAATAGTACTCGTTCCTGCTAATCTCTCGAGCATCGGTCCATGAAGGGTAGAGGAAAATGGTCTTCTGGTGGCTTCGTTTAACTTTCGGTAGTCAATGCACACGCCATCCGTAACCAATCAGTCGGAATCAACTCGTTTTCTTCATTCGTGACAACGATAATGCCACCCTTTTTGGAGCATAATGAATCGGGCTAACCCAAGGACTATCGGAGATCGGGTAATCGAGACCGGCATCAAAGTTTGAGAACTTCTTGTTTGATAACCTCATGAATCTTAGGATTCACCCTCTACGACTTTGAATTGCGGCTTGAAGTCATCCTCCATTAAGATTTTGTGAGTACAAAACTCGGGGTTGATACCACTTTATATCGGAGAGTTTCCAAGCAATTGCTTGCTTGTGACTTCAAGACCTTTATGAGGCGGTTTCTCCTCCTCGATTAAGTCTTTAGCAATTATGGCGGGTAATTTATCATCACCTCAAGAATGCATACTCTAGATGAGGAGGTAGGTCCTTTAGTTCAACCTCGGAAATTCTTGATGGAAGATTGCGCGATTTGATTTCCTCCTTAGTGATCTCTTTCGGAGGAGTGAAGGTAATGGATCTTCATTAAGCAATTGCTCAAGATAGAGAATATCCCCTCAGATCATACACCATTAATTCGGTGGAATTGATTCATCGATAGCCAATTCATCGATCTCTTCGGAAGGAAGTCACCTCCTCAAGCGGCGTGAGAGAAGGGAAGAGTCGGCAATGATAGGTTGAGAAGATGTGGTGGAATTGGAATTTCCACCCGCTGAATTATGAAGATAACCAGAAACTCTTGAGTACTCCTGCGAAGCAATGTCAATTAAATCGACTCGATTAATTGATTCGATGTCATAATTTGAGGAGTACCTCGAAGTCGATCGAGGTTAAAGGTATGACTTCATTACCCACACGGAGTGATCTCTTGCTCAAATACATCTATAAGAGCACGGCCCGTCCTCGAGAATCCCGCCCAACAATGAGGGAACTCGAGGATCGACATCGAAATCAACGACCACAAAGTCGGTGGGAAGTGGAACTTTCCTACTTTGACAAATACATCCTCGGCGATGCCAAGAGGACCTGATATAGATCGATCGCAAGCTCAAGAGTCATGCGGTAGGAATGAGTTCGGAAGAGCAGGTTTCTTCCATCTTGAGTAAGGCATCAGTTGATGCTTGCACCAAGATCGGCGAGGCAAAGCATTCAATCATCCGGGAAAAACACAAGGAAGAAGAAATTTTCGGGATCTCCTAGCTTCTCGGAAGCTTTTCAATGAGCTATTGAGCAATTTTCATTCAAAGGTCTTAGCCATTTCAAATAGCTTTTCTTTGTTGCTCGACATATGTTTGAGTAGATGCAAACTTTGGCATTAACATGATGGCATCCATGAAGCTTATGTCAAAGTGAAGTTCTTGGAAAATTTGAAAGAATTTTTCCATCGATGACTAGCTTTCTCATGAGCTTTGCTCATGTAACCGTGAGGGGTAAGGAATAGAAGTTTTGGTTTAGGGTCCTGGCGGAGGTTCAAAACAACTCGGGCTTGGGTTTGGGAGACAACACGAGGATGGACATTGTTGGCACTTCCGTTATTAGTAGGAAGTTCCTTGTCCTTTAATCGCCTCGGGTTCGCTTTCCACTACCTTCGGAGAGAGGAAGAAGAGTAGTAGGAGCAGCGGGTCGAGAATAAACACCACTTGGTTGTGATCGCTTTAGCATCGCCCCTCGGATTAGCGATCGTGTTGCTAGGTAGAGTACACAGGCAGGGTCGATCATTTAAAGACTTCTTGATCTCAAATCTGGTGACCAACAACCGATTCATTTCTTCACAGGACTTCATGAAGCTGTTTCAAAAGCTCATCGGAAGATGGTCCGGTTGGAACAATGGCTTGAGTTTGAGCAGGAAATTACGCCCCTATTGTTGAGGATTAGGCCCTGATTACGAAAATTCCACGGATTATTGCCATGATAATACCCTTGGTTGAAATTTCCACGACACAGGTTTCTATTGTAATTTCCTTGATGTTGGAAATTTTGATTACGATTTTGAAAACCGTTGTTTTGATTGAAATGACCTTGGTTTTGAAAACCTTGGTTGGTCTATTCGATTAAGTTACGGTTTTGATTACGATTGAAACCGGAGGTCGAGAGTAGTGGTTAGGGCGGTGGTTCGGTCTCTGAGGAGCACGATATTGATTGCTTCCTTGATTAGACATCCGCCCAACATTGGCTTCAAAGGGTTCTTGTCGGTGGCCATACGTTATAGTAAGCATGGGGGCCACCACAGTACACATGACTTCCACTTTCTTAACTTCAGGTAGGAGGTGAAGTTTGTGGAAAGACTTTCTTACGGTTGGAAAGAACCAAAGCTTGGATAGCTTCCGTGAGTTTATCAATCTTAGCATCGGTGCTAGGCCGACTCACGGGCGATGAAGAAGAAGAAGGACCAACGACTTGGGAAACAACCGCTTGCTTCGCGGTCACGGACCTTGGACTTATTTTGATTATCGCCAAAGCTTTGATGCTTTGCTTAGGAAATTTCCTCCAGCGGAGGAATTGAGAGAATCTTGATCAGTTGACTCACTCCATTGTAGAAAGTATCGAGTTGCATCAACTCGGAGAAACGTGGTGAGGACATTTGAAGCAATTCCTTGAAAGCGATCCCACGATTCATTGAAGGATTCATCAAACTTACGAGTGAACTTGATGATTTCATTTTAAGACTCGTGGTCTTGGAAGGTGGATAGAATTCATTCACAAATTTCTTCACGGATCTTCCCATGTCTCTATAGGCGGGGGTTGTTTTCAAGCCAACCGGGCTTGCCCTCAAGAGAAAGCGGGAGCAGAAGAAGCTTAACATCGGTGGGGACATTCTTATACTTGATGGTAGATGCAATCTTGTTAAACCATCTTATATGAGCATGAGGATCGTCCCTCAAAACCGAAGAATTGATTAGAGGTTACAAGATTGATAACCGGTCTTGAGCTCAAAGTTTTCGACCACGATGGTTTGGTACAACGATAACATCTCCATACCCGTCGATGGGTGCTGGAGAAGCTCGCATAGGAATCTCATCCGCCATGACGGCGGGAGTAGTGTGAGCAGTCAGGATCTCGGATCCGTGATGGAAGCGAAAGTCTGCGAACACGCCTTCTTGGAATCTTGACAAGCTCACGAAATGGGCTCACGGATCTAGAAGAAAGCGATGCGCATACACTAGAGTTAACTCTAAGGAATCTCGAGCTAAGGAGAGAATGGAATTATGAAAATCTCCAGATGAGAATGAGAATTATGAAGGCGGTTTGTAAAATGGTGGTGAGAAGAATCTTTATGGGTTTTACGGTTACGAAGCGTCGATATCACAACAAAATCAATTAACACAAGATCGAGGCAAAACAACGATGAACTTAACCAATAATCCAAGATGAATGGCTTCTTTGAAAAAGGTACACCAATCACAATGGACACAAAGGCAAGTTTTATATCTTTACTTGAGAACTTATTATGGTCGCACCCCCAGTTAGGTAGTGCCTTTGCTTGGTTTTCGTGGTAATCTTTTAAGTTGTTAATTATTAGAAAAGCAACGAATCTTTTGTATTTTATTTTTGATACATATATAGAAACAAAAGAAAAATATTTTGTGTTTTATCGTTTTGGATGTTTTGGGTTTTGGATTTTTAGAAGAAAATATGGATATATATATATCAGAGATGGATGATATAAACAAAGAGTGAGGATTCAAACAACTAATCTGCTAAAGCGGAGATAATCGACCTGACTCCCCGTGGCGCTAAAATTTGATCTCTGAGCAGTCAGTTCTCTCACGCAGCGTAAGAAAACCTAAAGCGACTTAAGCACGAAATCAATGAGGATCGAGGAGTATAGAGTCTCCCGGTCGTTATGTCCCAATGAGCTATCGCGATGATTTATCAAGCGTTTAGTGATCGAGGAGTTTGAGCGGAAAAGGATCGATTATGATATTATAACTACGGAAAAGCCAACAAATTACAATGGCTTAAATGCAAATGAGAGGAAATTAAAAGATAAAATCTATTAAATAAACGCTATCACTATTTTTACAATGATGTTTTTGTTTTAAGTTTTATATAAAGCGAATTTAAAATCTACTGTGACGTACAAATTAAAAGTGAAACTAAATCAATATTAACCCTAAAATATGAAAATGATATTTTACAAACCTAATGATATGAGAAAATATTTAGAAAAAGAAAACTATTTTTATCACTAATTATCTAATTATTATTAATTAAAAACTAATTTTTAACTATTTAATAATTAACCAAAATGCAAGAAATTATGAAACAAAGCTAGAAAAATAAAATTATGAAATGGAAAAATCTAAACTATCAAACTAGAATTTTCAAAACTATTTTTGTATTTTTCTGGTTATTTTACTATTTTTTATGAATTTTAAACTATTTAAAAGCGATTAAATTACTAAAATTACCAAATAAGCTAAGAAAAATCTGGAAAATTACTTTTTCACTTCTTATATTTATCTAAACTTAATGAAATTGAAAAATTATTTTTTGAACTTTTTCGAATTTTTGTATTAAAGCTAATTAAAAATTGATTAAAATCTATTTAAAATGAAAAAATAGCAAATTAAGACCAAAATTTATGAAACTTTCAGGAAAATACTAAAACATTATTCTAAAGCTGTAAAAAATATAAAAACTATGTCTTATGAGGAAGAAAATGAAGTTGCTGTGTAATATGGAGGAAATAAGCACTTTCAAATAAGCTATTAAGCTCTAAAAGGTACCAAGCTGATTACCTAAGCTAAAGTATGCTAAAACCAATCTAAAGCAACTAACTGAAACTACTCCTAACACACGAAAAGCACTTAACCAAGGATTAAGCAAAGCGCCATTGGAGCGAATAAGCTAAGCAGTCCTAACTTTAAGCACTAGCACTTATCTATTAAGCTATAGAAAACAAAAGGCATGAATCTAAAGACCACCTACCATAGAACATAATCCCAAAGTTTCATCTCTGATGACTAGATATGAAGAAGTTAGAGACAAAACAAAAGCGCCCAGTGGACTATTCTCTTTGAGGCATGTAATCGGATGAGCAGGCATGCAAGTTTGAGCTTATTTAAAAGCTAATCTAACAAGCTTTAAGGCAAAAGCAGATAAAGGGTCTTGAAGACCACACAGAGAACTACAAATAGACCTGATTTGAGACCTAAACTAGTTGAAATGAACCTAGTGCATCAAGCTGCGAAGATCTGCAAAACCGACCTATAACTGGTGTTTTGACTTTTGTAACGAGATAATGACTTGACCAAATTGAGTTTAAAGATCAAAATGTGGACTAATATGGATGAATGATGATGTAATGGAACTAAAGCAAGCTACTTTATCAAATTCTAAACCTAGAGACAATTCTGAACCGATTTCAACGAGATAAGGAGATAAGAGCGATTACAAGTATATTTTGACTTAAAGCTCAGCGAAAGCAAACTAAGGAGATATGCATTAAATCAACTCGATAAGCATAGACCAACAGATCTAATCCATAAAATTTACCTCTCAAATGAAGTCTAAACAAGTGAACAAACACCCTTTAACCTCTAATTTTAATCAAATCTACTCAATCTCTACTATAGCTAATTTTATTGATCAATCTATGTTATGCTCACTTAATGAACTCAGAATGAGCAAGTTTTATCAGATTATACCTACTAACACAGTGTATGCAATAATCTAGAGAATCACTTACAAAAGGTCCAAGACCACTATGGCCTGCCACACATAAAAACCAAGAACCACTAATCTATTAAACCAACCCATTGCTTTCCATTTCAACCCATTCCATTGTCTGAATCAACCCATTCCTTTATGCATCAATTTTTGTACCCGTGTTGACTTTAGTTGACCAAGATTCACAAATGAGTGAAACTGAATTGTGAGCTTATGGATAACTTTTGTGAGCTTATATAAGCTTATTTGAGATTGAAAATGAGTGGCTAAATACTTAAACAAGGGATTTTGAAATGCAAAATCTCAACGATGGACTTGAATGATGGAAGCGATAATTACTTGCAATTCAAACTTGAAATGAGTAGTAAACACTTAAAAGCGTTGATTGATACAAGATAAGCTTAGAAATACAAATGAAAGTTATTTAAGATAAGTTAAACTACAATTAGACATACATGAAAAAATAATTAAAAGCTAACTATCTCTTTGTAGCTTCTCTTGGCTTCTTATAAACTTCAAACTTCCTCTCATCTTTCGAATAGATCCCACCAATAAAGCCCGACCATAGGATTGGTAGGTACCATTTGTGACCGTTTGATGCATTTTGGCGGAAAAACTAGATATGCCAGTTGGAGAGGGCAGAGTTAGGTTGAAGGCGCATTTAATGATCCTTGGAGCGAGGTGGAGGGTAGCAGTAGGGGTATGATGATGGAGGAGGGGAGGGTGAGTTGCGAGCATGCGTCTTGAGGGAAATGATGGGGGAAGGGGTAACACGTGAGGGCGGGTTTGGTTTATTTAAAAGGTGGGCGGGTTGTCGGGTCAAGGTTTTGGACCGGGTAAGTATTTGGGCCAAGGGGGTGTTTAATGTTGGGCTTGGGTATATTTAGGGTCCGGATTTGGTTTTGTTGGATTATTAATACAAAGGACCAAAGATGTAACATTCCAAAACCAAAGGACCAAACTTGTAAAACTGAAATTCCCAGGGACCAAACATGCAACTTATGAAGAGTAGTCAGGGGTTGGCATTGCCAACTTTTAATAGTCCAAGGTTTAGTTTTTAACATTTTTGAAATTCCCAAGGACTAATTTTGAACATTTTGGATTTTCAGGGACTAAATTGTAATTTTCTCAAAACTTTTAGATTTTCCACCAAAGGACTAAATATGACAATTTGTGATTTTAAAAAGACCTTTGGTGACTTTTCTTTTGAAATTATGGCTCAGGGACTATTTTTGACAATTTAAGAAACTTGGGGACTAAAGCGCAATTTTGCAAATTTGATATGTTTTTCATCTGATTTTGATATTTTTGCATTTAAAACTCATAAAACACTGATTTTGTGATATTTCGATCATTTTGATGTGTTTCTGAGTGTTTTCAGATGATTTTGCAGTTTATTTTGTACAAAAATGATGAGTATTTACACACTCATCATAGACCATTAAATGAGTATAAAAAAAGATAATGATCAAGGAGATGTGTGTTAATATATGATAGAATGCTAGAAAGATGATTAAAAGGGGTAAGAAAAATGTTATGCAAAAGGCTTGCTTAAATAGGCAAGAGGAAGGTTGGATCAGGAAATGACAGATCCACGAATCCCTTAAGGTATCCGTCCATCTTGAGGGATCCGTCCCTCATATGCAAGCCAAAAATATATCCATTTTTTAGAGGTCAATAATGTTTTGTTTGGAATATTTTCTCTTATATGATGCATGAGAAAAACCGAGATTAAAGGGCTAAGATGCTTGCTTAGATTGTTAAACATACAAGAACCTAAAATGTGGTAATTATGTTTTTCATGCAAAAAAACTTTAGATGCTTTGATATTACCAAAATAGTTAATCCATTTCTCCAGATAAGATTGCATTTGAACTATTTCCCAAAAGGAAGATTCTTGACTAGTTAGCCAAATGAGGATTAAAACCTTTTCTTAAAACGAAAGCAATTTGTTTAATCAAATGTAAATAAAACTTTTGTGAGAGTTTATGAAATATGTACGGTTCTATAAAATGATGCAATAATTTCATGCAATATGTATGATAAAACACTCTTTGATCATCATGTGAGTTTTGGAGATTCATGTACATACCTTAACGCTCTGTTCTCGAGTTTCTTTTTTAAAGTAATAGAAGGGGATGGGAAGGGAAATCAAAAAAAGAGGCGTTCTTGAGTTTTTTTAAGATGGAAAGGTAGGGGACGGGAAGGTGGGAGGGAGGGAAGGGATGGGCTTTTGAGTGTTATTTTGTTCCGTCCAATTTTGGGCGAATTTGGAAGGGAAACGGGTTTTCAACATTACACGCCTATGTTAAATTACAATATTATCCTCATATTCATCTACGAGTTTTAAGATAACGGCTTATGGTATATATCCACATAGTATCAAGTTCTCTGTGATCAGATGACTACTATACGTCTATACTGTTTTTGTACAGAAGTTGTGTTTCTATGGGAAAAATTAAGTGACGATGCTTCTCAGTGTGCTATTTCATTGATTGACAACCTTATCATGCTTTTATCAATTTTCTAAGCGAAATTGCCTCATTGAAAATGTCACTATTTTTTAATTCATAAAGTGATGTTGGAGAAATGGAAAAATTATTGCTTTAAAACTTGATTCGTTCTGTAAACCTCTTCTATTTCATGACCAGTAGGAGCTTCTTTGCGACATAATGTTCTTAAGTTCATTCCATTTACACTTGCAGAAGTGATGAAAAAATTCTAACAAGTAATTCGTGTATCCGGATTATTATTCATTATTCATAAATTATTACCGTTAACTGTAAAAAAAAGGATACTCCTTAGATTTGATTGCAACTACGTGTGACTCATCAGCCATATTTGTGAAGTAGCATATTGGTAATACGAGGGTATATTAGTAATTTGTGTAGATTCCTTTTCTTTTCTTGCTACTTTAAAAAAAGCTCAAGAACACAAAAATAAATAACCACTTTCTTCCCATCACATCCCCTACTTTGCCCTTCCCATCCCATCCCCTTCCATTCTTTAAATTTTAGACTTGAGAACAGAGCATAAGTGATTATTGACAAAGGATAACTTAAGTCTAAATTTTTTGTACTTGAACTTTTAGTTAACACGTTTTATATAATTATCATTAACAAACGTAAAGAAATCGTTAAATGGAAATAACGTGTTATGTTATTATTTGTATTAACATGCTTGTTTCTGACGTGAATGTAATCTAAGTCTTGGACTATCTATAGGTTAGATCTCACTATTAGTCTGGGGTTTGTTTTGCTGATTAAAGATCTACAAGTTCATGTTTGATGGTTAGCTAAAAGGTATGTAATTTAGATTACTGCATGATTAATTAAATTGTTGGTGTATAAGGGTTCGTGGCGGAAAACCATTTTGGTGTAAAATATAATTTAATAAAGTTATCCGTTGTACATATTAATCTGGTTAATTGCTTATTTAACTGTTAAATAAAATTTAAAATTACTACTTGTTACACATTGTTTTCCATCAGTTTCTCGCCTCTAGCACAGTGAGGTTATCATGAGGATGGCATGATCTTCAACATGCAAAAATAAAAAATCCAATAAAAATATAGACGTGAAATGTAGTCATTTACGTAAAAAATCATATATATATTTTTTATAGTTTCGTCCGGTTTTTCCAATTTCGTATTTTAGTTTGTAATTTTATTTTTAAAGAATGAAATTTGGAAAAATGGAAAAATAAAACAAAATGGTGCGCTCTAAAATAGGTGTTTTGGCTTGAGCCGCGAGGTATGATGTTTTTGGGTATATGAGTGAAAAAGGATGTGAAATGGGGAATACGTGACGTGTCACAAGAAAAAAAGTTATAGCTTGAAGCCTTGAACCATGACAACTTAGTCTTATGAACACAGTATAGATTGCTAAATGGCTAAGTTTGCTTGCTTATTCATTTTGAAATCATCATATCATGTAATATGACATTGACAAGATAGTAACATTATTCGGCCATTTCATTTCCATTAATCTAATAGTCTCTGCGAGAAATTAATTTTTTTTTTAGAAATCATAAAAAATGCAATTTGAAGCATTGATTTAATGTTTTTTTTACGATTTTTTACGTAAAAATGTTTCTTTAGTTGATTAAAAACAAATTGTTGATTCAAGGTTTTGAAAATGCAACTTTTGATTCATTTATTTGCAAAATATCATAATGTCAAAATTTTGAATGGCTATTGCGAATCACGCGTTTGTATTAAATCAACAAAATGAAAATTTCCACGTATAAAAACTATAAATCAACGCGACTAATATATTGTCACGTTTATTTCACAATTTCTTAATTTAAAATTTTCTTTTGATCCTGATTCAACATTCATACTGTGTTCTTTTGCAGTTGCTTCCAACATAGTTGGCTAAATAAGTTAGATTTGGCCCATGTTAAGTTGGCTGTTTTGAGAGTTTACAAGTTACAAGTTACAACTAAGAAGTTGCATTTTAGTATCTTTATCACTAATAGCCGAAGGCCCAAGATTAAAGCCGAGTACTTTTCAATGGGCTTATCCCAATAATCCAATCATGGTCTTGTTGCAAACATATAAGTGGCAAACGTATAATTTAGATTTCGCCCAACTTAAAACGAGCGCAGGAGCGGAGTCAGAAAATTTTATTCGATGGAGCACATTTTTAATTTTTTAAGAAGCTACACTATAAATTGGTTGGAGGGGTGCAAATTATAAAAAAAGTCAAATATTTTAGAAAACTTACACTACAATTTTCTTCGTTATGGAGGCACATGACCCTTGTGACCTTTATCTCTGCCCCTGAACGAGCGGGTAACCCTTTGCATTGAGCATGAAAATCTTAGCGGTGAAAACAATTTCATGTGGCAAACTCGCTGTTTACAAAAATTTCGAGAAATTTGTGGCAATTCGTTTGTGTACTTTAGTGTATGGGAAGTCTTGAAACATACTTTTAAATGGCACCCTATAAAAAAAACATTGTCCTCGGAAGGTGACACCGGATGACCAAAGACGATGGTGCGGATCTTGAAGATACGAGCGAGCTATTTCGAGACGGTCCGCAACCACGACCTCCCGACAAGCCAAGAAGAACCAAAAGCCAAAAATCGGACTCAACCGCAACGGCGGGTTCATCGTCCTCTCGAGAAGCTTTCAAGGAAATGGTCCAGAGGAAATGCGACAAGATCGTGCAAAAAAAGATGACCTCATAGCGACTCAATTTCTTTTTTGAAAAGTTGTGGTTTCTTGCTACTGGCACCGAGGGCACGACGAAAGAAGATGGCGTTTTGATCAACCAAATGAAACCGAAGATCCGAACCAAATATCGTTCATAGTTTAGTTTCTTTTACTTTTTATGTGTTCGGCATACCTTTTTTTATTTTTGTTGTAATCGTATTTCAAATTTGATAAAATGTGTTAGTTAAAAAAAAGCCTCATTGTAACTATAACCTGGGTTATAATGGGAGGGTGTTTTTGAGGTCTTATGTTATACGAATGTTATAGAGTAAAAACTGACGCGTCCGTAACTTGCTCTATAACTCGAGCTGCAACTAGTTCTCTAACCTTTAATAACTCTTTTAGTTTCATTATAGGAAGTGACGGATATTAATACTTAAAAATTTATAAAAGTTTGTTAATCCCAAATAACACACTTTTATTTTTTTGATTTTTATTGACTGTTAAAGTTAAAACAAACGAACCAAGTAGTTTTCTGGCTAAAATTTGTATGTAGGCTTTTACCTTGGGTCGTCATAAAAGATTTATGTTACCAATTTTCCTGAGAACGTTGGGTCTAGTGACTTGTGGAAGGTTTGTGTGGGTTATGGGAAGGTGGTTGATGTTTATATCCCTAATCGTAAGTCCAAAGCTGGGAAACGGTTCGCTTTTGTCCGTTTTATTCGGGTAGATGATATTGATCATTTGGTAGGGAATCTTTGTACCATTTGGATTGGTCGTTTTCATCTCCATGCTAATGTAGTTCGGTATGAAAGGGTGAGCAAACATGTTAAGCCTTCGGGGTTTTCTCATACTAGTGCGCAGGATAGATCAGGTTCTTATGCGATGGCGGTTAGAGGTAATGTCCCTTTGAATATTCCACGTTCTCCTCCTAATTCTGTTTCGGCTTTGGTTTTGGACGATTCATGTGCTGCTGATCGTGATCTATCACGGCATGTTATGGGTCGTGTGAAAGACTTTAACTCCATCTCCAATTTACGAATCCTCTTAATTAAGGAAGGTTTTTCGAAACTCAAATTGTCGTATCTTGGTGGCTTATGGGTGATGATTGAAGCTGATTGTGAGGCTACTAAACAAAACTTGTTGAAACATATTGGTGTCAATTCCTGGTTTTACTCTCTTCAGGATGCGTTTCATGATTTCGTGAGTGACGAACGTATTGTTTGGGTGGATATTGAAGGTGTTCCTCTAAATGTGTGGACCTGGGACACTTTCTTGAAGATTGGCAATAAATGGGGTGAGACTATGGACATAGAAGATAACTTTGGTTCCTCATTTGCTCGTAAACGTTTATGTATTAAAACTAAACAACCAGATTCTACCTTGGAAAAATTCAAGGTCATTTTTGAAGGTAAGGTGACTATGGTACGAGCGAAAGAACTTTTCACTTGGAATCCAACCTTTGTGCAACCTAAGGAGTCAGGTTATATTTCAGATGATGATTCTTTTCAAGGTGATAAAAGCATTCATGATGGGTTTCATAATAGTGTTGAGGTGTCGGAAGATGATAGTGATAATGATGGTGGTCCAGAGACTTTTTTTGGAGAAAATTCTCCTTTGAATGTTCGGAGTGAAGAGATGGGTAAACAACATTCTGACGATCCGTTCAAGATTTATGACCTTTTGAACAAACAACCTTTTGGTGACGTTCACGATGCGAGTCCATCACTGTCATATCCTCCTGGTTTCACCCCTGATATTTCTCTGGTTAGTAAAGGAGACGCTGCTACTAATGATGTTGTAAAGGAGTCTACTCATTTGGTGAATGCTCAGGTCATGTATAGTTCACAAGAGGTTCATGAGTCATCTAATGGGGATTCGGCACCCGACACATAGTAAGGTTCCTAACGGAGGGTCTATCTTGAATGTTTTGGAGGATATGATTCGGGTAGGACATAGTATGGGTTATAAATTGGAAGGATGTATGAAGGATATCGAGAGTATTATTGGGTCTCAAGGAGTGGACGACGTTCTTAAATGAATATCATTTCTTTAAATATTCAAGGTCTTGGTCACAAGACTAAAAAGGAGTGGGTTAAGGAGTTAAATGTTAAACATAGTATTAATTTTTTAGCGTTACAAGAGACGAAGATGGAACGAGTTACGCATATGGATGTTAAATTCATGTGGGGTAATTCTAATTATGACTTTGTTTTTAGCGAATCGGTTGGAAGTTCAGGTGGCATCTTATGCATGTGGGAGGCGTCTGTTTTTAAGAAGGATTATGCCACGATTTCTGATAATTTCATTGCGATATACAGGACTTGGTTACCTTGCAATACCAAGGTTCTTATGGTGAATATCTATGCTCCTCGGCAACCTTCTGCTAGACGTGTTCTTTGGGAGTATATTTCGCATTTGTTGGATCGTTGGAATGGTGAGGCGATTGTCATGGGGGATTTCCATGACGTTCGTCATATTGATGAAAGGCTTGGCTCGGTGTTCAATCAATCTAGTGCGAGATCTTTTGATCATTTCATTATGTCTTCGGGGCTAGTGGATGTTAAATTGGAAGGATTCTCTTTCACGTGGGTGCATCCTTCGACTTCCAAAATGAGTAGACTGGACCGCTTTCTCATTTCTGAAGGCATTATGTTGCTCTATCCTTATATTACGGCTTTGTGCTTAGATCGTCACTTGTCTGATCATCGGCCTATTCTTCTTCGTGAGATTACTACAGATTTTGGTCCGACTCCTTTCTGGTTTTATCATTCGTGGTTTAGGTTGGAAGGGTTTGATGATATGGTGGAGCAAGCTTGGCTTTCCTTCTTGCATTCTGATTCTAATAGGATGATTAGATTCTAGAAGAAACTTCAAGACCTTAAAATTATTATTCGGAGATGGGTTAAGGACAAGAAGTTGCAACAGTGTGCTGCTAGGAGTTCCATTAAAGAGGAGTTGGGCTTTATTGACAAAGATTTGGATTGTGGGCAGGTTTCTGATGATGTTCTCCTTAAACGAATGGATCTGATGCGCCAACTTCATGACATTAATCAGATGGAAGCAAATGATAATTTCCAGAAATCTAAAATTAAATGGGCTATAGAAGGGGACGAAAGTACTAAATTCTTTCACGGAATTATTAAGAAGAAGAGATCTTAGTTATCGATTCGAGGAGTCTTCGCTGATGGCATCTGGTGTACCAGTCCGGAGTCGGTTAAGGATACTTTCAAAAATCATTTTGAAGCTCGTTTTCAACATCCGAATCATGAAAGGTTTATTCCTAATTCTACTTTTAATAAAAGGTTGTCTTCTGACCAAGTGTAGGAGTTGGATCGGGGTGTTTCAAGGGATGAAATTCGTAGGGCTGTTTGGAATTGTGGAGAGAATAAATCGCCAGGTCAGGATGGGTATTCGTTTGAATTTTTTTTAGGAAATATTGGAGTTTCGTATGGCCTGATTTTTGCGGTGCTGTTGAACAATTCTTTACTTCTGGTGTTTTTCCAAAAGGATGCAACTCGTCTTTCATCGCTTTGATTCCTAAAGTTACGGATGCTAAGTTCGTCTCTGATTTTCATCCTATTAGTTTGATTGGATATGTTTACAAGGTCATTACGAAGGTTCTTGCTAATTGGTTGGCTATGGTCATTCCTGACCTAGTTTCTGAAACTCATTCCGCTTTCATTTCTAACAGGAAAATATTGGATGGCCCTTTTATCTTAAACGAGGTGCTTAACTGGTGTAAAAGGAATAGGAAGCAATCTATGTTTTTTTAAGTGGACTTTGCTAAGGCGTACGACTCGGTTAGGTGGGATTATCTTTTAGATGTTCTTCATGCTTTCGGTAAAGGGTCTAACTGGTGCAGGTGGATACGTGGTTCTTTTAGCTCCGCTATAGCTTATATTTTGGTTAACATGAGTCCAACGTCTGAATTTCCTTTACGTTGTGGCCTTAAACAAGGATATCCTTTGTCTCCTTATCTTTTTATCCTTATCATGGAGTCCTTACATATTTTGTTCTCACGTGCAGTCGATGATGGGTTATTCAATGGTATTCAATTGCATGGGTCATGTAATATTTCTCATCTCTTCTACGTTGATGATGCTATGTTCATAGGTGAATGGTCTGACTTGAATTTGCATAACATCGTTATTATTCTTCAATGCTTCTTTTTGGCGTCGGGGTTGAAGATCAATATTCAAAAGAGCCAAGTTTTGGGTATTGGGGTTCCTCTTAGTCCTGTTGTTGAGGCTGCTGATTCGATTGGGTGCACTGTTATGCATAGTCAATTTCGATATCTTGGAGTGAGGGTCGGTGGATGTATGTCTCGGAGGTCAGCTTGGGTCGTCACGATTCAAAAATTACAATCTCGGCTTTCTAAGTGGAAGATCAAAACTTTATCGATTGGTGGTAGGTTGACTCTCCTAAAATCTGTGCTTGGTGCCTCACCTCTATACAATATGTCCATATTTAAGGTTCCTAAAGGAGTTTTAAAGGATATGGAAGCGATTCGGTGTAAGTTCTTTTACGGAGCGGACTCCTACGATAAAAAGATTACGTGAGTAGCTTGGGATAAAGTTTTGGCGTCTAGAAAAAATGGAGGCCTTGGCGTGTCGATTTTTCATGCGTTAAATCGTGCTCTTCTGCTTAAATAGGTATGGCGTTTTATCTCTCAATATGGATCTTTTTGGTTCAAGGTTATCAATGCGGTGTATGGTTCGAATCTTATTTTGCATTCGGTGTCTTATTCTTCGATTTGGTGCTCGATCTTACGTGAAGTTCATGTTTTGAAAGGTAAAAGTTTTGACTTCTTTTCTTACTGTAAGAAGCATTTAGGGGATGGGGTTTGCACTCGGTTCTGGTCTGATGTGTGGATTTCAGACGTGCCTCTTAGAGACAGTTTTCCTCGTTTGTTCGCTCTAGAGATGGACAAAGATGCCTCGGTTGCTGTTAAGTTGGGTGCTGGGTCGATTGCTTCTTCGTTTCGTAGGGAGGTACGGGACGGTGCTGAGAGACATCAATGGTCTGATCTTATTTCAATTCTGGACTCTGTTTTTCTTTCGTCCTCTAAGGATAGATGGATTTGTGACTTGTCAGGAGATGGTGAGTTTAAGGTTAAAGTGGTTCGTAATTTTCTTGATGACAAGTACTGGGGGAGCGAGCACCGGAAGAACGAGCTCGTCAATCCAAGGGGCGTATCGGGCGGCCCAAGTAAAAGATGAAACGATAACAAGGTTGGAAGAGATGAAATATTTTATGATTAACACTAACGACAAGGATCCAAAATGTTGTGGCTTGGTGAAGAAAAGGACCGAATCATCAAAAATATAACTTCCAACCTCGTCACTAGATTTAATTGTATTTTCGTAATTTCCTTTATGTTGTAGTTTGCTTTGTGCTGTGTTTTTTTGATTTCGTATTTTTTTTCATTGTAATTATTATTATTATTATTATTATTATTTATTTATTTATTTATTTATTTTTTAAACTCCGTATTGTAATATGTTTAAGAATTAATGCTATGTTTTTTAATAAATGAAGTATTAGTTTTTTAGTTTAGGTGTTGAATTTGAAAATATTCGAGTTAAAGTTGAGTTACGGTTGAGTTATGATAAGAGGTATTTTTTTTAGTTATTGTGAAAATATTAAAGCTGATGTGGCGCTGACGTGATACTAAGTAAAACTTTAATTCGAGTTATGATACCCAATGCTTTTATGCCTAAAACACATTAGTATATTTTCGGTAACGGATTCGTTTTTCTAACCATATATGTAAATCAAAACACATAAATTATGTAAAAAAGAAAAACACATAAATTTACATATAAAATTATTTTAATATTAAAAAAAAAAAAAAAAAAAAAAAAAAAAAAACCTTGTTCACATGACTTCCGTGCAATTATGATAAGTTAAAGAAATGATAACATTCCTAAATTCCGAAAATAAATCGAATCTCGAAATAAAAAGTTTCAAATCCAATATTTTTATCGATGGGCTTATGAATAAATGTGTCTTGAGCTCAAATGGCGATGAAACCCTATCACCAATGCAATTTGGTACCCCATTTTATAGACCAACTTTCGCCATATCCCTTGCTCCCAAAAACCTCGATATCTTTTTCCAATAAGATCTCCATTTGATACCATGTGTATATACCGTAATACAATTTGCATAATTTTATTTAAATGTTCAAAAAGTTAGTAGTTTATTTTTAAGCAAACATCTCTTTTGTGTAAGATCAGCAAGTAGCACTTTTTTCAAACGAGTAAATTACACGTAAATTATATTAACATGCGAGATCAGCAAGTAGCACTTTTTTTCAAACGAGTGAATTATAGTCATTCATTTTTTCATCAAATAGTAAAAAACTCATTTTTCACATTTAAACAAATATAAAACATATCTTGCAAACGGTAAATCCTAAAGCTACGAAAAATACACAATCGCGTTGAGAATTAAATTATTCTTCTATAGATATACATTTCTATATACTTTCGACAATTTTTCCCCCCAAAATTTCCATCCAGAAAACTCATACGTGTTTTGTAAAAGACTAAAATCACTTGTGAATTGTCATTTTTCTGATTTGTAAAATTTCCGCCCAGAAAATCACTTGTGATTTATTATTTTTCTGATTTGCAAAATCACTTTTTATTTTTATTTTCCTTCACAACTCACATGTGATTTTTAAAGAGTAATAAATCACATGTGATAAAGAGTAATAAATCACATGTGATTTTTCTGAGTCGAAATTTTGAAAAAAATTTGTCGAAGTATATAGAAGTGCATATTTATGTAAAGATAATTTAATTCTCGTCGCGATTATATAACTAATTTTGTATAATGATTAACGATTTGTGATATATATTAACTTAGAAAAAGAAAAAATTTAAAGTGGGTTTTTTTATTTGACGAGAAAAATAAATGGATGAGATTGCATTGTTTGTTCTTTAGATAAAAGTTGTTTCGTATAGAACTTTTGTCATTTATGCTACACGAAGGAGCTAATTTCTTACAAACCACCCAAATAGTATCATGCAGATTTAGTCACAAGTTTAGGTGTACATTTGGTTCATGCCAATTTTTTTATTTTGTTAAACACTTAGAACTCGTATAAATTGTTTACTTAGCGCAACCACTAAAGTGGTTTATCAACAATATATATATATATATATATATATATATATATATATATATATATATATATATATATATATATATATATATATATATATATATATATATATATATATATATATATATATATATATATATATATATATAGGTATGGTTAAAATGAAAGTTTAACTTATAATGAAAAGAATGAGAAGGCGTGTGGAGGTGACATGTGTCAGCATTCTTGCATCAACATCCATGTAACCCCACCCCACCCTTCCCACCCACCCATAAAAAAAATTCCCGTAAAAAATTTTTTTTTTTGGGCAAAAAAAAAAAAAATCCGCCAAAAATTCCGCCAAAATTTATTCTTGCATCACGAGTTATAAAAATCTTGCATCACAATCATGATTATGATGCGATAAATTCTCTTAGTGATGCGATAACTTATAACCTAATGCACTAATAAGTTTTGGTGCATCTTTATTATAAGTTCTGCATCATTCCACAAAGGTGTAGATTGGCGGGAACACCCGACCCGGGTGAATTTGGCACCACCATAATCCACCTTCACAAGGAATAGCTCAAGCCTCTCCGGCACAGTGGGGCACCAACCTGGAGTGGCCGTGAAAACTAGGACCCACTAGCTCTTATTCCACAAAGTCTCCAGGTGTCTTGCCATATGTTTTGGAGATGGGTACTATATGAAGCAAATGCCAAGGATGGGACTTGAACTTGGTCAATTTACTCAAGCCAAGTGCTCCGACCATTGGACTAATCTCCATTGGTAAGTTCTTTGCATCATAGTTAATAGTTCGATTGCATCAACTATGATGCACTAAAATCAAGGTTATAACCTTAAATGCACTAAAATCATGATTGTGATGCAAGATAACATAGTAACTTTATAAGCGTAATGCGGTAATTTATAACCTTAATGCATTAAAATCATAATTGTGTGTGATAACTTATAACCTTAATGCACTAATAAGTTTTGGTGCATCTTTATTATAAGTTCTTGCATCATGAATAATAGTTAAGTGCATCAACTATGATGCACTAAAATCAAGTTATAACATTAATGCACTAAAATCATGATTGTGATGCGATAGCTTTATAAGCGTGATGCGATAATTTATAACCTTGATGCACTAAATTCATAATTGTGACACATGTCACCTCCATCATTCTCATTCTTTTCATTATAAGAAACTTTCATAATAACTCAAACCTATATATATATATATATATATATATATATATATATATATATATATATATATATATATATATATATATATATATATATATATATATATATATATATATATATATATATATATATATATATATATATATATATATATACTATCAAGTTTAATAACAACTCATGTTATTACTCTTTACAATTTTAACCTGCACGTGCACGAGTTTAAAAAATTAAATACGGCTAAAATTTAATTAACAAAAATATAAATATCAAAATGAAAGCAAGACCTTACGGGTTACTGTGAGACGAAAACATATACACGATATTGTACATACACTAACGATGCATGTAATTACTCTTTAAAGTCTAAAAAAGATTAAATATTGTTAAGGTCATTACGTCTTATTAAATACGCATAATGTATAAAACATGATATTAATAGTTTAATGTTAACAATATCAACCTCAACATTATACGAGTTAAACAAAGTCAAATTATTCGTCCAACAAAATATTTATACAAATCGATATTAATGAATAATGAAAATTTTATGTAAACACCTGCGTGTGCACGGGTATTATAACTATATAAGCACAAAAGATTTTACATAGTATTATAAAATAATCTTATTTAATAACTTTGTAGCTTCAATATCTCAAAATAAAAATTTACAAGATATTAGTTTACACTCTTAACCAGGTGCATTATTAAAATAAGATATTATACAATTTATATGCACAAATAATTAAAATTTTTGATGTATTGTGACTTATATCAAAACACATTAAATAAGATTTATGTCAAATCTTTGTGCACGCATGGAGTTATGTAACTAGTATGAATATATATTATTAGGTTTTGTTAAAAATAGCTTTTAAGGTTGCTATTAACAATTAAATTTGAAAAAAATATGTCAAGACAATATATAATGTTCAAACAAAATTATTCAAAATTACTAGCCACTTCCTATAGTATCTCAAACACAAACGCAAAACACTCTCTTTATTGTTCATGTTAGCGAAAATTGTAGAATATGTTTTTAAATATGTCTTAATATTAACATATTTTATTATTTACACTGTGTTCTTAAGTTTTCTTAGTAAAAAAAGTAAGAAATAGGCAGTAAACATTTTTAGTATATTTTTAAGAGTAAACATTTTACTTTAAAAATCAATAAAATCACACTATATTTCACTTTTTTTATTTTTTTACTTCTTTAAGTACTACTTAAAAACACAACTTTTTATGTTTCTTTTCATTTTTAATTTTTTTTTAAATGATACTCGAAAACACAATGTTTGAGTTGACAAGTTAGTTATTCTAGAAGTCTTTGAAGTTGTGTACATTTTGTTATATACACATCTTACATATACTCCGTATAAATTTATTTCTTTTGGGTTTTCTTGTTTACGTATTTTCATGAACCTTGAAGAAATCAAATATTTCTTTTTGTACCCGTAGTTGTTAAGTTCATTGATAGTTGCAATTTTTTAGTCACCCCCAATATACACATTAACACATGTGAATTTATCAATATCAATACAGTAAAACCTCTATAAATTAATACTCGATAAATTAATAACCTCGATAAAATTAATAACTTATCCAGTCCCAACTTGGGATCAGTACAAATTTGGGCCTCAATCGATAAAATAATAAGATAATAATTTTTTTAAAACCCAAGTGTATATATATTAGTCCCAATTAAACTATAAATTAATAATTACTAAAAATTTCATATATATGTATATATGTTTGTGTGTGTGTGTGTGATACACTTCAAAATCCTAAGATTTTTTAGTAAAAAATGAATCAATCGTCACTTGTTGTTTGTTGAAGTTCAAATATATATATATTGAGTTTATCTTAAAATCTCCTTATTGCACTAAAGAGTTGGTGCGTTGTCGTCTCGTATTACAACAAAAAGTGTTAACTTTATTTTTCTAAGTGTGAATGTGAATTCATAAAATGTTAATTGGAACTTGTTTTTCAAATTTATTTCATCTCTAATGAGTATAAATTGTAACTAGCTAGTATATTAGACTTGAAAATTTAATTGTCCTACGTAAAACCTCTTTAAATTAATAAACTATTAATTTATCGATATAATAATATCTCGCTAAATTAATAAAATATCCCGGTCCCAACACTATTAATTTATAGAGGTTTTACTGTATCTATTAATAAGCTCATGCATATGGCTAGTGTAATATTGATGTTCTTCTAACATTATGATCATTATCATCGTTTTCTTACTGTTGGTGGTGCCACCTGTGGCGAGCAGCTTAAGCAACGGCTGCCCGCAGGAAAAGTGTGGCACCTTTGACTCAATACCTTACCCGTTTCGCCTCAACAATGGTTTAGATTGTGGCGAGTTACTTTCGGAGACTTTTCATCTTTCTTGCATTAATTCAACTTTGTTGTTCATTAGCATTGGATCATACAAATATCAAGTACTTCATTTCTTTCCTGATGGTGGTGGCATATTAGTGGATTTTCCTAATGACACGGTTCGTTACTCTTCATCGTGCAGAAGCTACTATGATATAAAGTCTTTTCACTTTCAAACAAATAGTTATTTTGGTATATCGAAAGATAATGTGGTTGGTTTGTATGGATGTGGAGATTCTTCGTTATGTAGGAGTGATTGTGGCGGATGTCATGATACTAACACGACCACTACCTTCACGAGTAGTGGGTGTTGCTACTCACTTTCGGAGGATCGTGATGGTGTTTGGCATGTAGGTGATAGTTTTGGTGTGTTTGAGGATTTTGGGTGTAAGGGTTTTTCTGCTAGGGTTGGTTTGGGTTCGGGTTTTAGTAATGGAGTGACTAAGCGTGGAGTTAAGTTAGAATGGGCGGTCCCTAGTGATTCGATTAAAGAGGAGTGTGATTTGAATGCTCGGGCTGTGAATGCAAGTTCTGTGGTTTTAGGTATGAGGTGCAAATGTGTTGATGGATTTATTGGTGATGGATTTGTTAAGGGTAAAGGTTGCTTGAGATGTGAGTTTTTATCATGTTCTTAATTGTTATTTTGTGAATTTTTGGTACTTAAGGGTTCCTTGTAATTTATACTAAAGTTTTTGTCTTACGCATATAGATTGTCTCAAGAAGGGAGTGGAAGTGTATGGCGACCCGTGTTACCCTAAACGACATGGTCGGGCTAAACTTATGCTTGTAGCAGGTACGTATCTCGTCCCATGATTGGAATGCGTATTTTAGGCGTATCTGGATTTTCATTTTAAAAGTGAGTTCTCGGTATTGAATAACCATAGTATACTATTAACTACTAGAAAGGTACCCGCGCAATGCAGCGATGGGTATCCGGTGACTATTTTTGTGACGAGCAAATGTTTTTCAAATACTTTATAACGTAGTAGATATATGTTTTTCAAAAATTGAATGTCAAAATTATTAATAGTGTATATATTTAGCATTTTTATTTTTAAAATTTTAGCATTAAATTGGTAGTTATAACTTTTCTTTTTCAAATGGGATGTTACAACTTTGGGTTGTTATAATACATTTAAGTTCCAGTATGTTACAATTCTGAATTTTTAATAGCAAATTAATACATTTAACTTTAGGCTAAAATCTCTTTATGTGTAACTTCCTTTTTATAGAAATATTTTTTGTCTTAAAAATTTTAAGACTTCTTTATTTAAAATGTCCTAAACACTTTATAAAGGAGTATAGATAATACCAGTTGAATTCTGACTTCATCAGTTTTGTGCTAAATTACCTGTAGTATTTGATTAGCAGTCAATTTAGCTTGGCTTTGTTTAACATACAGGAATTCTTGCACTAGCCCTCTCGATCGCAACATTGATAGGGCTCTTTTGTTTGTTAAAGCGACAATCCAAGCTAGGAACAGTTGATCTTGATCAAGCTCATAGCCAAAGCAGTGTTTCATTTCACAAAGGGCGCAAAACTCGTTTATTCACTCACAGTGAACTGGAACAAGCCACCAACGGATTCTCAGATGATAAAAAAATCGTCAACATGGAAGACGGGGGCACTATATACTCCGGTGTCCTTACTGACGGCCTGGAAGTAGCCATACATAAAGTGCATTGCACGACCGAAACTGACCTTATTCAAGTCTTGTCACGTGTCAAGATTCTATCAGAAGTCACACACACAAACATGGCCAACGTCCTTGGTTGTTCAATCGACTCTGGGTACACTCCACTTGTTGTCTATGAGCACCCAGGAAACGGGACACTCGAACAACATTTATGCCAAGTGGGTATAGATGGCAAAATCGGTCTTGATTGGCATAATAGATTAACAATCACAGCCCAACTAGCAAGTGTACTCGCGTATCTACAAACCGAAGTCTTCCCTCCTGTGCACCACCATGGTCTACAATCCGGGTGCGTGTTGTTAGACCATGACATGTCAGTAAAACTCGCCGGGTTCGAGTTATTAGACCATGGTTCAAATGGGTGCAGTTCAAACGGTCCATTTTCGAACAAAAACGATGTTTATGGTCTTGGTGTGGTGCTTATAGAAATTTTAGCGGGTCAGAAGTCAGTTGAGCTAGCAAACGTGGCATTAAGGAAGATCAGGAATGGAAAGATCGAGGAGGTTGTGGACCCCATGTTGTACTACCATGAACAACCGTTGCACAGAAAAGAGCAGATGGGGATAGTGGCAGATGTTGGGACAAGGTGCTTGTTATTTGGTGTTGATGGGCGATTGGGAATGAATGATGTGGCGAGGGAGTTGGTTCATGTAACGAAAGAGAGCATTGATCATGTTGGTAGTAGAAGGGGACCTGCTGGCCTTGAGGAAACTTTTTCTAATTCGAGTCTTTTGCAAATGATATCGTTGTCACCAGACTCCATATATGTACCATAAATGTATAGGTTAGTCTCCTGACATTACTATGCTTAGGTGTTATTGTTCAAAGAAGATGAGAAGATAATAACTGTAGAGAGTAAGTTGTTTTTATTATGGGATGTTTGGCGATTGACAGTTCAGATGAATCAGTTTTGGATTAGTTGGAAGTCAAACTGATTCAAATTATCCGTAGATAATCAGAACTTTTTAAACATCTTATTTGGTTATCACAACAATAAAAGGCATAAGCATACTGAAACACCATATCATGCAGCCTGTTTTATCACAATGTTCATAATACATAATCAATCTTATAACTGGAAGTCAAACACCCCCTAAGAACATGGTTTGCTATGTAATTTGTTGAAAATGAATCTAATTTTTTTTCATACTTTGTTAGATTAATGTGAGATAATGGGTCTGACGGGTAAAAATATGATTTTATTTAATTTATCTGAACCATCGAGGAAACCACCGCCAAATGGCCTAGTGGTAAGGTCTTTGGCTTTCAAACAAGAGGTCAAGGGTTTAAACATCGCTATGTGTGTACATTTGGGGTGGCCAATGAAGGGTTGGAAACGGTCACGGGATTAACCCAGTCCGCGTACATCTGAGTCAAAAGGTGCGCCCTCCCGGGTAACCTAACAGGGAAAAACACTTTCGTTTACCTGTTTTATCTGAACCATTGAAGACAATATATGCAGGAAACTCAGTCAAACGAGTATATACTGTGTGCATAGTTTCTAGTTTCCTGGTTCTATTATTGTTGGATCCGCCTAACAGTCAACAAAATTGTAATTCTAACACGAAACTCGGCCTACAAGCCTTACAAAATCCAAATCAATTTGCAGTTCAAATCTTATTACCTGCTTCAATGTTCCCAGCCGCCTCTGCAGCCGCAGCTGCAGCCTTATCCAACCCCATCTTCTGCAATTCTTTCAAGAACCCATCAACCTCCACATTATTGATTTTGTAAGGACTGTGGACGGCTCCTGGAAACGAGCGGTTTTCTACTTCTTGTTTATACTCTGATAAAGCTTTGTTGATCACTTCTCCTACTTGCGCAAACTGCTTACAAAACTTTGGTGTGACCTGTGTATAACAGCAGCTGCTTTAGCAAGTGTATGTGAATAATCTAAATTATTAGTAAAGAGAGCCTTATAAATCCGTTATATTATTATAAATATAATGCGAGGGCAAATAGATATACATATTCGTGAAGTATTAAAATACGATTTGTTGCAATAGTCGACTAGAAACACGTTTTGTGGAAATGATGACAAGCTGCAAAGCGTTTTAGATACAGTCTGATAATATGAGAATTCGAGTTTGTAGACGGTCGAGTGGTCGACCCAAACTTATACTGTTGGTTACCTTCATACCTATATAACTATTACTTGATATTTTTCTTGAATGTAGAGGCAACATTAGGGAATCTTGTGTGCCTAAATCAACGAATAGAAAGATACATTTCCTGACTTGAAATTTTTTGTGTAGACTAGAAAAGATACATTAGAAAAGTGTTTGATCATAAAACATCTAAAATACCTTTAAAAAACCAAAACACGCAATAGTAACATCACAAATTGTAAGAGTAAAACTAATCAAATAGTTAGATTTTTGTTTGATACTAACCTTTGCATGATGTGGATGTTGCATCATTCCTAAGAGATCATGGTAAACAAGGACCTGCGTCAGTTACCAGATTACAATGATTATTACTAGTCAGCGTGTTCGTTTGCTTACTTTTTATCTCTGTATACAGCTTTCAGTATAAGAAAATTATATTAAAATCAAAAAAAGTGAGACTGAAACCTGGCCATTGCAAAACGGGCCTGCCCCAATACCGATGGTGGGGATTCGAAGAACAGAAGTGGCAGCTGCAGCCACTGGTGCAGGAACACATTCAAGAACAACAGAAAAGCACCCGGCTTCCTGCAATGCTAGCGCAGTCTCCACAACCTACACAACATATAACAATTTATATATGAGTATATGACTAAGGGTGTGCTTGGTTCGTATGGGGGAACAAGAATGGAAAAGGCAAAGGGAATGTAAAGAAATACTAATGACTATTATCATTGCATTTGCTTGGTTATCATTAGAATTATCGTAGGTTGTATTAATTCGTTGTTGAAAACATTATATAAAATTGACATAAAAAAATTCAAATGATAAGAGCTAAACAAGAAACATCACGTCATTCTGCCCAATGCTAGATGTTGTGTTTATGTGTGGGATAGAGATAGAGGAACAATGTGAAGGGAATTTGGTTGCTGCTATCAACTGTTTTAATGAATCTGAGAAGAAAGGTGGAAAAAAAAAGTAGAAGCTACTATAATATAAGAAGTTACCATTTACCAATGTGCTGGAAAAAAAATCCTGGCAAGTAAAATTTAGGGGGTAATGAAAGTTATAACCCCTAATTTAGTGGGTGATGGCCCATTATCCACTTTTAAGTGATGGGTGATTGTATTATAGGAAGCCAAGCACCATCTATACTAATTTATAATGTATTTAGGCCTTCTAAAATTAAAAGGCTTAAAAATTCAGATTTTTTTACTTGCTTATTATGGAAAGATATCTATACTACTATATAATGCATTTAAAAGCCAAACCTCATTCCAAGCCTAACTCCTAACCAAAAATTAAGATAAGGAGCTCCAATCATGAGATGACATGTGTTAATTCTTAACAAACTCCAAGCCTAACTCCTAACCACTAAAAAGTAAGATAAGGAGCTCCAATTATAAAGTGACATGTGTCACTTCTCAATTAAAAATTCATCTTTATTTTCAAATTGAAATATCTTTTTATCTATTTATTTTTTATAATCTAATTTCACCATATTTTCTAAAATTTTATGCTCTTTAATTCAACATCCATTTTGATATATTTTTATGAGTTTTAGTTTTATATTTTTAGTGGGTTTATTTTATTTTTAATTCAAATTTTACAACTTTAACATTTATTTCAATCAATACAATCTTGATTCGTCAAATATATTTTTGGGGAGTGTTTGACATGTAAGAGATTGCGAGTATTTTATATATGGAATAATGATGTAACGGAAAGCTACGGTAACTAAACAAACACATACAAGTAACACATATACATTCGAAGTGTTGTGAAACGAATTCACTAAACGGGTAAGCAAACACATATAACTACACTTATCGCCGCCGCTGTGCGCGGGTATCTGACTAGTATATTATAATGCATGTAAAATTAAGATAAGGAGCTCCAATCATGAGATGACATGTGTCACTTCTTAACAAACTCCAAGCCTAACTTCTAACAAACTCCAAGCCTAACTCCTAACCACCAAAAATTAAGATAATGAGCTCCAATTATAAAATGACATGTGTCACTTCTCAACTAAAAATTCATCTTTATTTTCAAATTAAAATATCTTTTTATCTACTTATTTATATTATAATCTAATTTCACCATATTTTCTAAAATTTTATGCTCTTTAATTCAACATCCATTTTAATATATTTTTATGAGTTTTAGTTTTATATTTTTAGTGGGTTTATTTTATTTTAATTCAAATTTTTACAACTTTAACCTTTATTTCATTTATTCCAATCAATATAATCTTGATTAACAAAATCATATCTTGTTGGGGAGTGTTTGGCGTGTAAGAGATTGCGGGTATTTTATATGCGGGAATAATGATGTCGCGTGAAAGTTACTGGTAACCCAAACAAACACTTACAACTAACACATATACATTCGAAGTGTTGTGAAACGAATTCACTAAACGGGTAAGCAAACACATATAATTATACTTATCGCCGCCGCTGTCACCACCATCTCATCACATCACCCACCTCAAAACATTTGTTCGCTACAAAATAGTCATCGGGTACCCGCCGCCGCATTGCGCGGGTACCCTTCTAGTTTTTCATTATGTTACCCATTCCCTATAGTCCATAAGACCATAACCCTCAACCAAGCATGCCCTAATATGGGTACATCTATAATTATGAGGTACAGTTTGACTTTTGAAGTCAAACATATTCTTTCTCATCTTAGAAATTGATAGGTTTCTACGGCCTTTTGATAAAAAAAAAAAAAAAAAAAAAAAAAAAAACCCTTGACACATTGACTAAAATGTGATAGGGATACTGTGAATGAAAAAGTCTTGGTTACAATTTGTGAATAACCCTGTAAAAATTTTGAACTGGAAAAACCACAACTTTGACCTTAAATGTCAAACTGTACCTTGACTGCACTGAGAACATTCTTCCCTTGAGGTCTAAATCCACCAAGAACACTAATGGCCTGAGGGGTCAATCCTACATGACCCATAACAGCTATTCCCGCTTCAACAATGTGTTTTGCAGCCGAAATTCTTGAAGGTGCACCCCCTTCTAGCTTGATTGCATCCATTCCACCTTCTTTCAATACTCTGACTGCTGTATCAACCGCCTGCTCACAACCAAAACTGCGATATTATTCAGTGCAGCTATTAGACGGTTAACAGTCATTCAAAAATTTTGAAATTTCAACAAGAACCATCCAACTATGTTTTATCCATCATTTGAGTATCTAACGATTAATGTTCCAAACTTATGCAGTGATTGCCTATCATTCACAAGATACATGAATTAACACTATTAACATGCTAGAATGTGAGAAAGTGATTTTGATTAAATTTTCAGATTATAACTGCATAAGACAACCATGATTTTGACCTTTTATAGTTCAGATTTGAATTCCTTAAAACGTGACCTTGAGACATGATTAATAAAGATTAAAGCTTTGAGTTAACTCGCTGTTTGGCTGTTTCTATTACTAATGTTCTTCTTAACCAATTTGTGTTTGGCTGTTTCTATAAACGGACCAATTCTATCATATTACAAAATCATGATCACCTGGTTGACCTCAAATAAACAAACATGCAGTTCTTGCAGACTGGTAACATACGTAACAAACAACAGCCATTAGTGTTAAAAAATACACCACAATGGTTACACAACAGAATCACTTATTCTCAACTCAAGAAAAACTCAGCTATAAAAGAGCGACTTTGTAATATTTCTGTCTCACCAACTATATCTACTTATTAAGAAGCAAAAGAAAAACTTAAGTAAGCCCCGGTGTCAGGTGTGTAATTGTTTCTTGCAAACTGACCTGGGAAAATGTCCTCAAAACAGCTATATATATGGGAAAAAAAGATTAACTTACTACTGCACTTCTGCCTTTTTAAGTCACAGATAATCAATTCCAGTGTTTGGGACTTTGGGTATCGGGAAACTGATTCTATTTTAATAAATTTTAAACAACCATTTTAGTTTAAACTATGAGGTGCCATTTCACATGTATATCCTTGATTAATTAATCAAACTTTTCTAACAGTCAAACAGCTAATGCCAGTGCTGATTACAACTGAGTATCTTATTCTAGCTTTTAATTCTCTTTTTTAAATATCATATAGTCACTCTCAATGTAAAATGCCAACACCTGAGAACTTTTTATAACTAAACTATGTAAATACTTAAATAAGTACTAGTAACACACAAACTGACTGTCTTGATTCGGATTCAGTGATTCTGATTCTGATTCTATTTATTTCATAGCACATAGTACACTTTTTAAAAGGTGTAGTAAACATGTACATGTGCGTATTAGATTCATAATTACCAAAAGCAAGATCACCTAAGAATCTTCTATAATTAAACTATGTAGATTATTTCTTTATTATTTTTTTTTACGGTCAAACTAACAATCTCACAATATACACATTACAACTATGTGATTTACTTGCAAAAGGTTGATAACCGGCAACGCTAAATAGCCCACAAGCATCAGACAATATGTGGAAGGCAATATTCCCAACGACTCACTATAATATCCGATTCTATTTTCTCCTAAAAGTTTAAATCACTAGGGAAAACACTGACCACGTGCACCCCTTTTGGATGCCGACCGACCTACGTGTTCTAGTGACCTTTAATTATGAGTTGGGATTGAGCCCATGACCTAGCAAAAAAATTGCAGTGTAAATTTTCTAAAATATTTGGCTTTTTTTGTAATATGCCCTCCCTAAGAACCAATGTGTAGTGTAGTTTCAAAATTTATCAAAGTCTGCCCCCCTCGAGCAAAACTTTTTGGCTCCGCCCCTGAGTCGCTATTTCTCCAAAGCCCGACCGGTCAAGGGACATGAGTCATACCACGGGGCAATGCCCCCATGGTTATCTGACTCTATTCTAGTTCAAATTATATTTATTTATACACATATAGTCCGCTTTGGCGTAGCCAGGGAAGGGTCAGAAAGGGTCCGGAGTAACAAGAAAGCCTCATTCGTTTGTTTAAAAAAAAGTTGTACCAAATATATAATACCTGTTGAGAACTAGATTCATAAGTACCAAAAGCAAGATCACCAACAAGCAAAGGCCTTTTAGCACCTCGAGCAACAGCTCTACAATGTACCAACATCTCCTCCAACGTAATAGGCAACGTAGTATCATGTCCATGAACAACCATGGCAGCAGAATCACCAACTAATGCAATATCAATACCAGCACTATCTAAATGAACAGCTGATGGGTAGTCATATGCTGTCACCATTGTTATCGGTTCTCCTTTTTTATGCTTTGTTTTTAGGCTTGTTAGTGTTACTCTTTGTTCATGGTTTTGTGGCTTTGGTCCTCCGTAGACTGTGTTTTCTGGGACGTTGCTCATGCATCGGATGTAAGAGGTGTGTTTGGTTAGTGGTTTTGTGAGTTTGTTGATGAGGGTTGACATGGTTTCCTTTTTTTGGGGGGTGGTTGTAATGGTTTTTTTTTGGGGTTTATGGAAATGATGAGATTTTGTGAGTGAGAGTGTGGTGGTCGAATGGTGACCGATTTGCAGTGTGATAAAAGCAGTTGCGCGGCGCCATCTTTGAGGACGTGACATAAATGTGATTTTTAAGAGTAGGTGAGCGGTGCTTGCTAAACTACTAACTACAGTAGATCGTATTAAACTTGGCAAAAATGTTTACATAAGCTAAGGGGGTGTGTGGGGGAATTGAGGGTTTTGGGCAATGGGAATGATATCAATTAAGAGTGTTTGGTTAGTTGATATGTGTTTTAAATGCGGGAATAATACTTAATACGAGAGTTTAGTGTTAACACAAATAATGCATAAAAATGTTATTTTCATTTTTCCATTTTTTTACATTTTGATAATAACAAATATAAAAACATTTTATGTAAAAGTTGACGTAAACAAGTTATTAGTCGTAAATTTTGATTTCGACACAAAATCACTTAAGGTATGAATAATGGATGTTAGACTTGATTCATGATCAATCAAAAATATTTTTTTTCATACACATTACATTTTAACACGTTACATTTTAATGTCTACAAAACATTTTTACAAAAGTTTACTTACAAATTATTTTGTGTACAAGTAACAATGTTTTAATAAAATGTAAATTAGATTTGTCTTCTAGGAACATAATCTTGTAAGATTAAAAGATTTTTTCTAAGATTTACAAGCCACAACAAAAGATAAACAAGAAACCATCCTGGCAGCCCATGGCTCCCTTAAGTGAGTCACGGATCGCTTATTGATATGGGATCCGTGGATCCGTTGGGGGAGACAGCTTTTGTTTGCCTATAAATATAAGCCCATTTCCACACTTTTAAACCACCTCTTGCCATCATTTTTCTGCATTTTTTTCTCACTTCCATATACCTCTTTCTTTGATCATTTCACTTGTTTATACCTGTTTCAAGTGATCCAAGAACTAACCGGTTTAGGTGCTAGAGAAGAACACAAGAAATCTTCAAGATTCGAGTGTTGTAGTATTAGTTCATGAATTTTACCATTTGTTGCATTGTCATATTTCACCACCATACACCAAGTTCATAACCACTTATCATACACCACCATAGAGTTTTCCGGTTAGTATTTTAGTCCTGAAAATACGAGTATGTTCCGGTTAGTATTTTAGTCCTGAAAATATGAGTGTGAAAGGTTGGTTCTACCTCGACAAGAACTCGACATTTAGCTTAGTGTCGGAAAATATTGTAAGCAACGGTGTACAGAGCTTGTTGAAATAGTGAAGTGAACTCTCAAGTTGGGTACTCGGGGAGTGGAGTAGGGCGAAGAGGAGCTTCATGACCGAACCACTATAAATCCTCGTGTTGTGGTTTGATCTTTCCATCTATTACTTATTGTCTTGCTTATTACTCATAGTCTTGCATTTACGTTTATTTTATATAGAGTAAAATACACGGTTGGTCCCTAATCTTGTACATAAACATCACGCTGGGACAAAACTTGCCTTTTTCATCGTGCGGAGTCCAAAACAAGGTTTTTATAGTCTAAATCAGTCCTTTGACCATTAATGCCCAGATCAATGTTTTGTTGTTGAGGGAAACATCGTCTTTCACTGTAGCTTACTTTATACAAACTGTTGTATAGTGTTTGTAGTTGCTATATGTATGTGTAACACGGCTTAGTCGTCAGTTATCATCCCTAAACTATCCTACAAAAACTATCTTCTATAAAACGATAATCCTTTCAACATGGTACGTTGCCGGTATGGTAAGCAAGCTATAATTCGCACTTCGTGGACCTCTGCCAGCCCAGGGCTTCGATTCTTTGGTTGTCCTGTTGAAGTAAGTGCCTTTTAATATGTATCGTATCATTTTTTTCGCAAGTAGCAAACTACATTGTAACAATGGTTGTTGTTTAATCACTTGCCATAATCATGAATAGGGGTCTTCTAGTCGGTTGATACGATGGTATGATCCTGAAATCTGTGCTCGTTCAAGAATGATCATATCAGGCCTTTTGAGAGGGAGAAATGAGCTTGTGGCAAGATTAAAAGTTGCTCAAGGTGATGTGTGGAAGTAGAAGATTTACCTGGTGCTCAGTTGGATATTGTTCTTGATTGTTTATGCATTGGGATAAATTTTTAGCTTTTATGTAATGAGGCCAGATGGTTAATGTTCATTATCTTGAATTGTAATAACTTTGTGTCCCAGAAGGTTATGAATCTTGTTATTATGATCGGTTTACCGCATGTTTATGGCTTTATGCACATGGTTAAGATTAAAGTTGACTTTTAATTGTCAACATTGTTATGAAGTATTCAGTTTGGTTTGTTTTTTACTTTCAATGCCTTATGGTTATGCAGATGGTTAGCAATTTGTTTAGGTTTGACTTTTAATTGTCAACATTCTTATGAGGTTTTGTTTAGCTTTGGTTACTTTTGATGCAAATTATTCACACATCAAGCTTAGTCAATGTATAAAAATACACAAACATGACATGGTTTCATAGTTAATGCAAATGGATATAATTCCAAATGTATAAAATTGCATACTTTTCGAAGCATGAGAATTACAGTTAGACACACACATATGTTTTTAGAGTACATAACTTGTCCATAGGAAATAAACTAGATGAAACATTGTCTACCTAATTAGCATAACAAAATTGACCTATGCTGAGGCCATCATTCTTTCCAGTGCAGCTTGCTTCCTAGTCATTCTCCGTGTAGCAGTGGGTTGAAGCGAACCGCTTGCACATCACTTGACCGTGGCGAGAATCGACCGTGATTGATCATGTTGCTGGGATTGACACTGGGATTGCTCATGTATGCTGGGATCGGCAATTGCTTCATCTTAATGTTGGTGGGATTGAGAGAGGGATTCATCTTGTATCCTGGGATCTTCTTGATAGCAGGGTTTGGGGTCAAGAAAATCTCCTTTTCTACGAGTAAGCTTTTCAACCCTCTAGGCAGTGAACCTAATCGTTGTAGTGTAATATGGGGTAAGCCTCGGGGATTGATATCGTTCTCTAGGGGAATAGGGATGCTAGAAAGAGATTTATGACGAGAAGGTGGGGTTGAGGATGAATCTTTTTTTTTTATCTTTTTTATGGTTTTTTTTAGAAAGCAAGGGTAAAATCTCGGGGTATATGATTGGGGGATGGTACTTCTACCGATTTCTCTACTTAACTAAATATCTAATTATCTAATTACTACGGATAGTTTATGCTTAATTGAGGTGTGCTCGTATGGTGATTAAAGATGTGTTCACTTAGATACTATTACTCTCTAATATCTTTTATTGGTCGGTTGAATTGTCAGTTCCTTTATCTTAACGCGTTGTATTCCTATTAGTCGTAGGGGGTGAGTATTCCCTAGTTCTATGAATGTATCTCTCCTTTAGAATACACGAGTTCGACAAGTATAATATTATCTTCCCCGAATATCCTATCGTCCTGAAGCACACTCACGCAATAAACACAACGAAAGTCTAGTTGCACTTCTAGGCTTCTATCAATTAAGACAAGAGACAACCTAATAACAATCAATAACTAGGTTTCATAGATCTAAGCAAACACACAAGTAATTTAGCTAGACATGTTAAACAAGTAAGCATACACACAATCAATTGAACATGGGGTAAACATGATGATAAATTGGAATAACAAACTTATCTTGATGTGTAAAATAGGGTATGGGACCCTAGAATACTGTCCAAGTCGGACTACAACTGATTTAGGGTTTGCTCTCCAAAATTCTACCTCTCTAAATACAGAAAAATCAAATTCTATATATAGATTTACAATCGCGACGGCGTCGCCTTTTGCTACCGACGCCGTCAGGTCGCCGTCATTATGGTTTCGTCTGGGCCAAGTCATCGTTGGGACGGCGTCACTTGAGAAGTGTATCGCCATCAGTCTTCATACAAGACGCCGCCTGAATCTTGGATCTTGGGCATCTGGTGTGAAAAGTGTGAGTGACGCCTTCCAGAAGTTAGGCGTGACGCCGTAAGGCTTTAGGACCGAAATTCCGCTGAGCTGTCGCGTGCACTTTTTTATCAAGTCTTTATAGAGGGATGGCGTCGCCCTTTGGATGGGACGCCGTCAGGTGTAATGATCATGCTTTGAGTGTCTTCGATCTTGACTTTGCCATTTTCTTCATGTTTTCGCTCCTTTTCGTCCAAATATGCTTCATTCTAGCATTTTGCTTCCAAAAGACCTAAAAAGTAAAAAGGAACGATTTTAAGCAGTAACAGATATAAAATATATCGATTTAGGGCTTAAATGACCCCTTAAAAGCGTACGTTTTAAATTCTTATCAAATATTCCTACACTTGGTATTTGTTTGTCCTCAAGCAAATGTTCTTTTGGCCAATCAATTTATAAGTTAGGGGGTATGAAGCGTTGGTTTAAAATAGTGTACAACAAGTAAAAGCGCCACAATAGTCATAACAAGCACGGAAATTATACACTAGCACCTCACAAGTGGTGTTTGGATTCTCTCATCTCTCTGGTTTATATGAAATATAATATGAATGGAAATGGAAGAAAAACACTCATTACCTGGCATAATACATAGATTACCATAAGCTTGAGAATAGATCAAACCTCCACCGCTTTGGCGAAAGCACCTAGGAATAGCTATCTATGAGGTCTTTACAAGGGTTGTAATGTTAGACTTAGGGTAGGGAAATAAAGGGTTTTGTTGGATAGGGGATATTTAGTGGTGGCAAGTCAAAAATCTTATGTTACAAGCATGTAAAGCGTGACGTTGCTAAGCCAAGACTCGACTCACTAACACTAGATAACTTGAAACAGAATAAACATAAACTTAAAAACATAAACATAAAGATAGATGTAGGATGGTAGCCCGTATGTCTTTTTCAATTTTTTTTTGGACAACTCTTTTCTTCTTTTTTTTCGATTTTTTTTTCATTCTTTTTTACTCTACCATCCTCTACGATAACATCAAAATATAAGGGATTTATAGGAGCATCTCTACACTTGATTTTTTATTCAACTAACACTACTTGACCCGATTTGAAAAGATCAAAACACTTAGAGTATTTAATTACGTAGACACAGGGAATTTGAATTTATCGTTCTTTCCCATTACTCCATCAAATATTACTTTTACCCATGAGTCTCAATCGTCCCAAAACTGTGTACAAAAGATATGACTCGACTTTGCAACCATGCAAGTAACTAGATAATTGAACTAAGGGTTTAATAATGATAACAATAATGCACTAAAGATGAGTGCACACAAGGTAGGCTAAGGCGATTTGGGTGTACATTTGGGGGTGGATTGTAAACAATGCTTTTCATTGATATTTCAGAAAACCGAAACATCATGAGAACCGCGAAAAGGATAGGCTCTGAGGGGTTAACTAGGGGTATCGTGTACTAAAGATGAGTACATCGCAAGGGTGTGGGGGTAATTACTCAACCGATGTGGAAGATGTAATTATAATACGGGTTTCAAACAAGGGTTATCCTAATGCCTCTTATCATTTAGTTACTCCTAACTACACAAGTGTAGTCTCACTAGCGATCTCAGAATGCATCACAAAACAAGCTCTAGAATCTATTATACTACCGGTACACTCACTAAGCATTAAAGATGAATGCTTTTATTCCTAAAGATCTAGGGGCGAAACTCACATTTTTGGGGTGGAATTTGAGTGGTAAACGGTTTTTGTGCTAGTCATATAATTCCTATCCATGAGACGCTTTATTAAGACTAAAGTTTAGCTTGTAAATGTCATAAAAAATTTTAAATTTGGTGCTAAAATTGCCCTAACAAATATTTCTCATAGTTTATTACACTAATTACCAAGGACAAGACAAATGATCAAGTGAGTGAATAGTTTCTAAGCTCCCATTTTATTCTCCATCCCTATACTTAAACTGAACATTGTCCCCAATGTTCCCTGAAAGCATCAAAATTATGATAAAGGAAGGTAAGTAAGGAAAAGAAACTAGTACTCCCCTGATTAGCTCGATAGGATATGTATAAAGTTGCGGTTAAATCTTCTTCCAAGAAGAATGCATAAGTAATAAGCTTCATCCAATATGTTTTTCTTCTTCTTGTCCAATATAACTTGCATACTCATAAGAAAACAAACGAAACCTTCGCGTAAAATCGGCGGTAAAACTATATATGACACACAACTACACTAGAAAGCAAGTAAGATATAATGCTTGTGGAATGGATGTTTGCAGTTTTTCTGGAAAATTAAGACACAGAATTTTCAAAATTTATAAACCGCATAAAACGAAAACCGATCATTCTGTTTCTACATAGCTGACGTCGTCAGGCTTTAATCCTGACGCCGTCAGGTTGTCCTGACAAAAAGTGGTCTGATGCGTTTTTCTGGAAAAATTACATCATTAAAACCTGGAAGAATTTCTGCAAAACATCTATTATGACTCAATACAAGCATTTGACTATAACAAACACATAAATATATCAATTTCAATAGTTGTAATTCTCATGTTCATGTTCTTAAAAACTTATGTGATCTTCCCTACACTTATGTTTTTGTAAAATACCTTTATATGTAATTAAGATAAACTTATGTGATCTTCCCTACACTTAATTTTTTTGTAAAATACCGTTATATGTAATTAAGACGAGGTTAAAGACAAAATAAAGCATTTTCACAAAGTCTAACATGAGAATAAACAACAATGAAAAAGATATATAAACACACAAATTGAAAAACAAAACAAGTAAATAATTAAGCATGGGTTGCCTCCCACGAATCGCTTTTCTTTATTTATGAGTCTTGTAGCTAGACTCGAAGTTGTGTTCATACGTCATCTCATTTTCCATCCTCAATGAAAACACTATCATATTGACAAAATTATCATCAACTCTATACCTAGGTACTAGGGTCAAGCAATCCTTATAGTAGAGTCTCCTTTTCTCTCACATAAAGTTCAAGCCTTTTTTAATGTCTTCTTTGCTCTTTTCCTCAAAGGCTCTAAAGTTATCTCTTTTAAAGTAGGATAGATGACCATAACCACTAACTTTCCAAGGCACCCTATATGTAATCTCATCGTCTCCTTTCGAAAATCTAACTGTACCCTCGGGTTTGTTATAGCTTAGTTTCGATTTTTCAACAAACGATTTGCCTAACACTACATGGGATAGGCTATAGTCAATGACACGTCCTATATCTTTTAAGATCATAAAATCCACCAAGTAGGTGAAGTTTCCTACAAAGACGTGTACATTCTTTACTCTTCCCACAAAATTGCAAACCCCACCGGGATACCTATGGTCCCTTCTAATCTTGAGTCGCGCATTCATTATGTCATTGTAAACAACCGAAGACATCACGTTGATTGGAGAGTCTACATCTATGTAAGCGTTTTCCACATTCCTATATCCAATCATACAAGAGATCTTAATGTTACAAGGATTTCCTCTCCTAATCTTTGGGCATATTCTAAAGAGGGGTGATCGAGGATTGTCGATTATGTACGTATGGTATGCAATTTCTTCCTTAGTGGGATAATGGTTAAAGTAGGCATTGGTTTCTTCATCCTCATTTTCATTTACTATTTTTATGGCCTCAACGTCACCTCCTCCTAAGTCATCACCTGAACTATTGCTAACCATGGAATCAACACCCGATGCGTTAGCCGCTTTTTCAACTGCATCCTTAATTGTACTTTCAAGTAACCTATGTAATTCTTTAAGCTCATCAATCTCACTAGTGATGTGGTTGTGAATAATATTGAAGGAATGTTGGTCAATTGGTTGGTTTAGAGTTGGTGGCAGTGGGTAATAGGGCGGATGGTCAGGTGGAAGTGGTTGATGTGGTGGCGGATTGTTGTTAAGTGGTAGATTGTCACCCATGGTGATAAGTGATAAGGTTACGAACAAAAACACGAAGAAGGGGGATAGACTACAAGAAAGCTAATGAAAAATAGAAAAAGTCTTACTTGATATGAATCAATCAAGGGAGCCTAAACGAGATAGAATGCTAACTAGCTATTATATTCCCCGAGAGTGGCGCAAAAAACTTGATAGTAGGGTTCGGGGTCGAGAAAACCTCCTTTTCTACGAGAAAGCTTTTCAACCCTCTAGGCAGTGAACCTAATCGTTGTAGTTTAGTATGGGGTAAGCCTCGGGGATTGATATCGTTCTCTAGGGGAACAAGAATGCTAGAAAGAGATTTATGACGATAAGGTGGGGTAAAGGATCATTTTTTATTTTTTTTTTTAAATCTTTTTTTATGGTTTTTTTAAAAAGCAAGGGTAAAATCTCGGGGTATATGATTGGGGGATGGTACTTCTACCGATTTCTATACTTAACTAAATATCTAATTATCTAACTACTACGGATAATTTATGCTTAATTGAGGTGTGCTCGTATGCTGATTAAAGATGTGTTCACTTAGAAACTATTACTCTCTAGTTATCTTTTATTGGTCGGTTGAATTGTCACTTCCTTTATCTTAACGCGTTGTATTCCTATTAGTCGTAGGGGGTGCGTATTCCCTAGTTCTATGAATGTATCTCTCCTTTAGAATACACGGGTTCGACAAGTATAATATTATCTTCCCCGAATATCCTATCGTCCTGAAGCACACTCACGCAATAAACACAACGAAAGTCTAGTTGCACTTCTAGGCTTCTATCAATTAAGACAAGAGACAACCTAATAACAATCAATAACTAGGTTTCATAGATCTAAGCAAACACACAAGTAATTTAGCTAGACATGTTAAACAAGCAAGCATACACACAATCAATTGAACATGGGGTAGACATGATGATAAATTGGAATAACAAACTTATCTTGATGTTTAAAATAGGGTATGGGACCCTAGAATACTGTCCAAGTCGGACTACAACTGAGTTAGGGTTTGCTCTCCAAAATTATACCTCTCTAAATACAGAAAAATCGAATTCTATATATAGATTTACAATTGCGACGGCGTCGCCTTTTGCTAGCGACGCCGTCAGGTCGCCGTCATTAGGGTTTTATCTTGTCCAAGTCATCGTTGGGACGACGTCACTTGAGAAGTGTGACGCCGTTAGTCTTCATACATGACGTCGTCTAAATCTTGGATCTTGGGCGTCTGGTGTGAAAAGTATGAGTAACGCCTTCCAGAAGTTAGGCGTGACGTCTTCAGGCTTTAGGACCAGAAATTTCGCTGAGCCGTCACTTGCACTTTTTGATCAAGTATTCATAGAGGGATGGTGTCGCCCTTTGGATGGGACGCCGTCATGTGTAATGATCAGGCTTTGAGTGTCTTCGATCTTGACTTTGCCATTTTCTTCATGTTTTCGCTCCTTTTCGTCCAAATATGCTTCATTCCAGCATTTTGCTTCCAAAAGACCTAAAAAGTGAAAAGGAACAATTTTAAGCAGTAACGGATATAAAATATGTTGATTTAGGGGTTAAATGACATCTTAAAATCGTACGTTTTAAATCCTTATCACTTTTGTTGCTTCATCTTGATGTTACTGGGATTGAGACAGGGATGCATCATGTATGATGGGATCTTTAGTTGCTTGATCTTGATTTTCAGATTGAACACCACTTCCTTGAACTGCACTAACTTGACTTTCAACAACACTTGTACCTTCAGCTTCTTTATCTGTTGCTACTTTGTTACCTTTAGGATGTGTCTTTTTTGCTACAACTTTTGTAGGCACTTTTTTGACATTTCTCTTATGGCCAGTTTGACTACTTTGAGCTCAACCATTCCCTAGACATGTTTTCCGGTTGTGTCTAGCAATGCAACAAATACTACACTTAACACTCTTCCAAGCCCTTGACAGCTTACCATTCTTCACAATCTCTTCACTTTTAGGAGCTATCCTAACTCTTTTTCTACCTCTTGACCTAGGCGGAGTTGTTTCGGATTTCGGTGAAACAATTGTTGTTGGAAAAGTTGATTTTTCCTAAAGTTCATTGCTAGTTATAGGCTGGACACGGTGTTTGTAGGTTGCCTCCCAAGTGAGAAGATAGTAACAAGGATGAGCCCATGTTTCTACAGCTCCTACTTGTTGCTCATTTAAAGCCATATTCCAATTGGTAGAAACAACGTGTTTACATGGTAAACCTGTTATCTCCCATCTTCTGCAAGTACAAGACTTTTCTACAACATTAACTACACATTGGTCACCCCATGGTCCACTAACACGAAACTTAGTTCCTCATTCCATAAAACATTATACTTAACAGCCTCTTTCTTAATACCCTCTAGCATGTGTTGTGCAGTTGGTGTTAGTGGCCCATCACTCTTCTCAATCACCATAAGAACATGCATTATCCTCTTCATGCATTATTCCCTTATGTATTCTAAGGCTGTAATAATTGGTTTGTTTAAACCCTCAATTATTTTGTCATGAAACACTTGACACATGTTATTAAGTAACACATCAGAATGAGCTCTCCCTAAGGATTACAAATAAACATGTATTAATTATAACTGTTTATATTGCATTAACAAAGACAAATTAACTGAAACAAATAGATGACTTACATGAAAAATGTGACATTGACCAATGGATCGGTGCTATCTTACTTAACTAATCATGGGCTGGTTGATTAAATTTCTTGAAATCAGCGATAGCTTTCAAACTACAGACAATGATTGAGGTCATTGCACATTCCCACAGATGGTCTTTGTAGGCGCTACCTTTCCATTGAAGTTTCATTTTCTCATGAATGCTTCTAATACAAAATCTGTGTCATGCATCTGGAAAAACATCTCTTAAACTCCACTTATATCATGCACAAAATCATATATGTTTATTGTCTGTTTCAAAACAGAGAGACTTTAATTCATGAACAGATTAAGTGAGTACCTTTTGCATGTCAGTAATAAAAGTGATGATTGAGGTGGGCTCAAGTGCTATATCATCGGATAAAAAATGAAGAAACCAAGTCCATGATCTTATGTTTTCTGATTCAGCAAAAGCATAAGCTAAAGGGTATATACCATTGTTGCTATCAATTCCCACAGCTGTCAGCAATTGACCATTCAAAAGACCATGAATTGGAAAAGCATCTAGCCCCAACAACAATCTCCCACATGCTTTAAATCCTTCCTTCAGTGCACCTAAACAAACATACATTCTCTTGAATTCTCTCGTTGGAAGATCCTCATCTGGAGGTCATTCCACATTCATCAGTACTGTTGTATTAGTGTTTCTCTTCTGCAACTCTTGAACATAATCTCTCAATATGGTAAATTGTAGCTTGAATTGACCCCTGATGCTTGTTAATGTTAAGTTTTTGGCCCTTAAAACCTTCTGCAGGGATACTTCAAGCTTGAATTGGTTGGTAAGTTGATTATGAATAGACTTGACAGGAACCCGTGGATTGGTTTCAATTTGTACTATAATTTGCTTTGAGATATAGTTAAAGTCAAAAGCTCTGACTGCCCTTGATTGCAAACAAGTGTGTTGCTCATTATATTTTCTGACTAACCATGGACCTGCCTCACCATTCATGCTGACAAACAATAGCCATGGGCAGAGTATTTTGGAAGGGTCATTTTTGCCAGAAAGCAATGCATTTATACCCTTTCTGGTTAATGGACTTCTAGATAGGCCTAAATCCAGTCCAGGACCTTTACTTGGGCCTGAAAGTGGAACACAACCCTTACATCTGACTTATTCTTGTTTTGTCATTCTTCATAAAAATCAACTCCCTCCTAGTTTCTATTGAATGCTCTATTACCTTATTTTTTACATCCATTGCAGTAGGAAAGTCTTGACCACAATAGAAGAATGTGGTATAAACTCTATTTCCAAAGTCTGCATGTGGGTAAGAAACATACTCACTGTAAAAGATATCATCAACCATCACAGGTAAATCATTTTCCAAATGCATGTCATCACTTATATTAGTGGTTGTTCCTGCTTTACCTAACTCATTACTCTGACTTACTTGGACCAAAGCAAGTTGTGCATCATTCTCCTGACAAGTATTCTATTCATTTGCTTGAATTGAATCATCAACTGCATTGTCTAAGTCACTAGTCTCACTCACTTGGAACAGAGAAACATCAACAATAGGATCCTCTTCCATGTTATTGGCATAAACAGATGCGCTTCCTACTTCCCCTAAATGCTTATCCTGAGTCAATTGAAACAGATTTACATCAAAATCAGGCTCCTCAAACCTGTTATTGAGATCAACTAGTGCTCTTCCTACTTTCTCTAGCTGCTTCCCACAGTCACTCGAACAGTTAACCTCAAAATTATCAGGCTCCTTAATAGCATTGTCCTCATCAATAAGTACTAAAGCACGCTCACTGTTATGAACAAGTTGGCTAGCAAATGATGTGTCTAGGGTGGAAATAACAGGCTCAATGTTTGGCAAATTTCTAGATTCACCAATATAATTGAGGTCCATAGGTACTTGTGTAAGTTGCATAAAAGGATCTAGTGCAGGCTCATTATCAAGATCATCTAACACCAATCATCTACAACAAGATTGAATAGCAGCACTAGCAACTTTTCTACTATTTTCATCCATCTCCCAAAAAACAGTCTTAATAGATTGTGGGGACATTTCAGACAGCTCTAATCTTGTCTTACCTATTTCCACATACACATCTATCAACGTATGGTCTTTGACAAGGTCTTTCAACAACTCAAGATTAGTAGCTTCACGAAAACTAAACAATCCATCATTCAATGTACTACCAGGCTTAAGAAAGTAGTAATAATTGGTTTGTCCATTATCATAACCGATTTGGGTCATGAGAGCATCCATTTCATCAACAGATACCCCATTGATTTCAACATAATCAACCAAGCATTCCTTACCTCCATCATATATTCTACTTGGCCAGTATTTGAATGTACCTTGATGATGGAACCTCATGCTAAAGGAACCTGGTTCATCTGCTGTATAAAAAATGTAAAAAAAACAATGTTACGATAAAGTTACCTAAAAGGGAAATAACTTAAACAATCGTACTAATATATAGGTGTATACGATTATAAAAGAAAATGCAAAAAACACTAACCATATCTCCTAATTGCAGAGTTTTCCTCCTTCTCATGGTCATCAAAGAAAGGAGGTTCTCTGATTCGCCATAAAGTAAATCAAAGGTTGTTGCTTGTTATTTTCTTACTTAGATTATTGGATTTGATGATTGACATTGCATTAGGGTTTTTTGGGTAGGAATTCGAAACAAGTTTAGGGATGAGCAATGAGTATACAGCTTAGTTATATTATACATTATGGCGGGAAATTGGATTAGACATCTGCTACATAGTACATCAAGGTAATAATACGATTCTACCCTCAACAATAAATGGATAACGGGATTTTATGGACTATAACGGGACTTTGACCTGGGCATTAATGGTCAAAGGACTGATTTAGACTATAAAAACCTTGTTTTGGACTCCTCACGATTAAAAAGGCAAGTTTTGTCCCAGCGTGATGTTTATCCACAAGATTAGGGACCAACTGTGTATTTAACTCTTATATATATATATATATATATATATATATATATATATATATATATATATCGTGGTTGCACATATCTTGATATACTTGAACCTAATTGTCGAAACTTAAATTTTAAAAACTGTAAAAATTATTCAACCACCATTTTAGTTTTTCACAATTGGTATCAGAGCTACGTTAACCAAGATTTTTAAAATAAGTTGTATCTTAAAACTTAAATCGATATATTGATTTCAACAAATACCTAGAAGTGCAATCTATGCAATGACCACCATTTTTTGAAAGCCATGGTTTTATATATTAGAAAAATAGATCTGAGACTTATGTGAAATCAAAAGATCTAGATCTTTGGCATGTTAGGGTGATCTTAAGCCGGTTCTTAAAAACCCGACTATACAAAAAGATGAAATTTTTCCTTATGAAAAATAAACCGAAGAACTTAAGAAGAAACTTGCTAAAAATAATAAAGCTAAAACAGTCCTTTATAATCCTTTACCCAAGAAGGATACTGATAGTGTATCAATAATAGTAGCCGAAGCCCACAAAAATATACACACGGATAAAGCCCATTACTAAGGCCCATCAATAAACACTTGATAGTCGGTCGACTATAATCTCAGGCCATCCTAGCTTGACGGAACTCATCAGGCTACGCTAAACGTATAGTTCTTCTGCTCCCCAACTGTCACTAACGGTTATAATATACCATCTGATACTGTACAGTGGGGACACACGACAAGCACTACTTTGTATGAGCCAAGAAAGAGAGTCCACATGTCTTCCTTGTCTGCTCTCTAGATGATCAACACCTGGCTTCTTTACAACCGTTGATCATCTCTCAAGGGTTTATCTTTAAACCCTACTCGCCTCTCTACAAATAGAAGGTCTCACAAACAACTTCATAAATTTTCAGACACTTGGACAAATATTGCCTTACATGCAGTCTCAAATGTTTTTTTAAGTGTTACCCAATCTTCTTGATCTCAATCATTCTCATCAGGTCCTTACAGTTCAACACAGGAAACCAAATAACAAAACCATCCCAACCCATCTCTTAATACCGATTCACATACCATACGTAAACATGGCGCCATCCGTGGGGACCTGATACGAAATAGCCACAAATTTCTCATAATTTTTTTGCCTATTTTCACTCATTTCTCACTTAAAAACCTCATTTTTTCCCTTTTGACATAAGTTTCTTAACCAAACATGTCTGGCGAATAACTCCCTCAATATTCGGACATAACCAACTACCACCTCGGACTTGTACAAGTGGATGACCTCACTCACACAGAGAAGGATCAACAAACACCGGAAAAAGAGGTTCACTAGCGACATAGAAACCTCACAATAGGATCGCCAGGGGAGATGCATGCAACAAGCGACCATGTCAGCTTGCATACAACACTCTCCCAAAAATGGTCCACACGGTCACATGACGAACATAAAGTTCTCTAGAGGGCAAAATGACTAACACATCCTCGTGTGACATATATGTAACCGTATATAACAGATTAACTTAAGAGAATTTTTTAAAATGAACCATTTATACCACTACCTATCGAAAATGAACGCCGCCTATCTTTTTTACCAAAATAAACTTTTACCATTGGGCTACCTTGTATGCGATGAACAGAAAAGAGTAATTATGTTACATGTGGGAGACCTCCTTGGGCGACTTGCTAGACATGTGGACGACCTCCTTCCACTCTCGTAGGCGACCTGGTTTTGGTTATGAAAACAAAGTTTGTTAGTTGCCGATCTAGTGGTTAAGACGTTTCTGGCAGCTCAAATGTCTCAGATTTCGGCAATGAGGTCGCTCCAGTTCTCATGATTCAGATTTTGGCTCTGATGTTTGGGTTTCAGATTCCGTTTGTGTATTCATTTGGGTGAATGTGATGCGTATTAGAGGTGTTCACGGGGTGATTCAATTCGGTTATTTGAAAGATTTAAACTATCCATCGCGAGACGGGTAATTCATTTTACTACCCAAAGCCGAACCGTACTAGGCATATAACCGGACATGCGGGTACATGAAATGAGCGGTTAACCACGTGTCAGGTCATGGTTAACCATTTTTAAAATTTTAATCGAGTTACAATAACATGATCTATGACGTAAAAGGTCATTTTAGCAAATTAAATAACATTGAATAGATTAACGTTATTCCGTCCTCCTATAGCGTACCTATGAGTTATATGGGTTTCCCTTTGCGGTTCTCTCCTAGTGGTTCGGGTCTCGGGGCCTGCCCGTTTGGATGATTTAACTCGGGGTCGGATTTCAAGTATGGTGCCGTTCTAAAAAAAAAAAAAAAAAAGTATTTGTTTGACTTTGTAGGTTATGATCACGCTAATAAATTTTCACATATAAATGTTTAGTAAATGTTATATTATGATAAAAAAAAAAAAGCCGTTATACAATGAAAGCATAGCAATTATATAATCAATAATTGTACAATTATTTGAATCTTTAATTAAAAAAATTAACGTATATTATATACGGTCTTGTTAATACAAATAAGCCATAAAAACGTTTTTATATTTTACGATCTTATAATATTTTCTCGATAACAAACGTAAAATCATTTTAACGAAACAAATAAAATACGTAAATTGTTTGAGCCAATAGTTTACTAACACACTTACATTTTCATATAAAACACTAAACAAGTAATATGGTTTACATCATATAGAAATGCATATGTATAACAAATAGTGTTTACATAATATGAAAATATACATATATACTTGTATATATTGTAATGGGTAAAAATCTAAGTTCTTGACCCATTGACTAGGTACAATGAATGTTGTTGGGTATTATCCATGATCCATGACCCAAGACCCATGACCCAATGTCTAGATACAATGTATCTTGTTGGGTATCCTTAAAACATTACCCATAACCCATGGTTCATAACCCATAACCCATAACCCGGTTTGTAACCCAAAATACGGACTTAAGTTGACCCAGCTGCCGGATCCCTAGGATTGCACTAGACGGATCCCTCTGGGGAGGGATCTGTGGGAACCGCGAAACAGTATACAATTTTGTCTATAAATAGTGAGCCATTTCTTCATTGTAACTCACCCTTTTTACACATAATCTCTCTTAGTATTGTAATATCTCTAACCTCAGATCCATAGGATCTTTCTATGTAGTTTTGTGTTTGTGTGATTCTCTAGGTTCCTCTTAAAGGCGAGATCACCACCTGTTGAAGACGTGCAAGCTCAAGGTCATGAGTTGCTAAGCTTCGTCATCATCAAGACCACTAAAGTATCTCTTGTTGATAGTTCTTTTCTCCCTCCATAGAAGTGTAGTGTTGAAGGCATTAGCGAAAGGTGCCAAAAGGGTCGTGTCGAAGGCATTAGTGAAAGGTGCCGAAGGGTCGTGTCGAAGGCATTAGTGAAAGGTGCCGAAGGGTCTTGTCAAAGGCATTAGTGAAAGGTGTCAAGGGTGTACATTCGATATGGTGCATCGATGTACAAAATAGATAGTTTGGGTTAAAGGATACTGATATCCTTATGATGTTGTAATAAGGAGTGTGTCTCCTTTGGGGTAGTCGTGTACTGGTGTAGTGTTGGGTAGTAGTTCCTCCTTTGTAATGGAACTCGGTATCTAGCCTTGTACCGGATAAAGTGTAGGCGACGTTGTGAAAGGTGTGGTTCTACCTCGTGGAAGAACTCGGTGTCTAGCCTAGTACCGGATAAAGAGTAGGCGACGTTGTGAAGGCTTCTCCGCCACATTAAGGAGCTTGTGTTGTGTAGTGCTTACGAACTCTCGAGTGGGAAACTCGGGGAGTGGAGTAGGGGAAGGAAGGTGTCCTTGTAGCCAAACCACTATAAATACTCTTGTCGTGGTTTTGTGTTTATTACTCTTTATCTTTGCATTACTTGTTTATATGCTTATCTATCATCATCTAACACGCACATTAAATAGATTGACATAAGTCGATCTAAATAGCTTAAAACGAAGCTTTAATCGGTAAAACTATTCAACCCCCCTTCTAGTTTTCCACAATTGGTACCAGAGCTTCGTTACCAAGAAGGAAATCTCTTAAAACAATTTTTTTTTATGTTGGATAGTGATAGATTATTCTAACAATTTCTCTTTAAGAAATCTTCTTGCTAGGACTCTTCCAAAGACTTCATTTCTATCCAAAGAAAAATGAAGCCAACACCCAAGGAAGAACCCAAAAGTAATCACAACCTACTTCTACTAAGTACAATGGATTACTTTAAAAGCTCATGAAGTATTTCGGGTCTATGGTTGTTGAAAACTCTCAGACCTTGACAGATCTTTAGCACTCGTGGATCGTTAGTGTTGCCTATGTAATCATAAGCAAACTAATAGACAGTCTCTAAAACTCGTATTCTATAGCGGAAAGTAAATACAAGTTGTTATAACTAAGAACACTTAGATCCTCTATGGATCTTTTTATTCACTGAAACTCTATGTTTCGAATGAGTTGTTTTTTATTACAAACTATGAGGTTCCTTTTATAGACAAGGAACCCTAATCTATTACTACCCAATCGACTAAACATGCAAGCATGCATTTAATGACTAATACACTAAACTATATTGAGCGGTACAATAAAACCCATGCTAACCTCGGGCGTTCAAAATAATGATGGGTTAGCATTTAAATAATCTGAGCGCATCTGATCCTAGTCGACTTCCACCCTTGAAAGATAACACGATACGGCTTTTACACTTGATGAGAATGACTTCTTCAACAGATTACGCTTCTACTTGACAGAATCCTTCTGCGATAATGACAAAATCCTACTTCACATAATTCCCAACAATCCTCCCCTAAACTGGAATTTGACTTGGTTAAGTTCGAGTTTCCTACCTTGATAGATCTTTGAGACTTCAGTACTTAGAGGATTGTTTTCAAATATCAGGAGCAAAGAACCACTAATTAACTCATCTCTATGAAGAGTAAACTTTGAAGCGCCAGGTCTTTGCAGCAACACATGACATATTGTACATCAAAACTTATTAGTTGCATACTATTCTCATCACTTCCAGGTGTGTTATCTCCTGTGAGAGGTGAATCATTGAAAATAATGGATTTGATGTCTCTTTACCAATAGCCATCTCTACTGGAGTAGCCAGATGTTTAAGTCCGAAAACTATGGTACATTGATAACCATCGATTTAGTAGCAAATCGGCAACTATATAAACGGTTTGACTTGTCTTTACACGTAGCCGTTTGCTCGGGACTAGTCAATTCTTAGAATTGGTGAATTGATAACCAAATATGGATGCGGTTGCCTTTACCACAAGCCATATACTTGTGGGCTAGCCAATTATTGGATTCCAACAAGGAATAGACCATGGTGAATTGATGACCATACAACTCTCGACTTTTAAGCATGGGTGGTTGCGAGACCTATGATTTTAAGCAAATCATTACATTATCAATGATTTGATGTGTCTTTACCAAAGTGTACCCTTTGGACTAGCCAACTCTTTGATACACACAAGGTATATCGGTGAGTTAAAACCATCAAAAAGTGCAACAAACACGCAAATGAAAGTTAGTTTTTTTTTTTTTTTTTTTTTTTTTTTTTACTAAGAACTAACAAACAAACAAACAAATCCTCCCACGAGGCATATGCCTCCCACGAGGCCTATGCCTCCCTTTAAACTTTGCGGTTAAGGGTTAAGCATTCCAATATTGACCACAAGGTGTTGAAACCGTGGTCCATCAAAAGCTTTAGTTAACGGATCCGCCACATTATCATCTCATGAATTTTAGCCACATTTATCAAATGTTTTCATATGCATCTCTTATAAAGTGGTGTCGATTTCAATATGTTTGGTTCTCTTGTGAAAAGCTGGATTTTGACAATGCATATGGTACTACGATTATCAATAAAAGAGTTGTGTTCATGAAGTTATACCCATAGTCCAAAGAATTGGTTTTGAATCCAAAGCACTGTCCACACACTGCGGTAGCAACATACTACGCTTGATGGTTGAGGTAGCCACAATCGTTTGTTTCTTGCCTTGCCAAGAAATCAATCTTTTCAAGGAATTGTGACCTCCAGTTGTGGATCTCCTATCCAGTTTGCACCGGCATAATCACTTTGTCACTATATGCTTCCAACTTAAAGGAGACACTTTTGGGTACCAAAGGCCTAAAGAGGTTGGCCTTTGAGGTACTTAAAGATCTTCTTGATTGCATTGAGATGGGAAGTAAGTGGAGTGACTTGATGTCGAGCACACTTACAACAAAGGTAATATCGGGCCTTGAAGTCATTAGATACATTAATGAACCAATCATAGATCTGTATAAATGAACATTCACGGAAGATCTGGATCATTGTTGGCTTTTGTTTTGGAGCTTCATAAGGTGTTGTGGCGATCTGACACCTTCCATGCAATTTCTTCAACATGTCCTCACATATTTATCTGATGATAAATATCCCATCCTGTTCTGCTGAACTTGAAGACCCAAAAAAGTCGACTCCCCATAGCACTCATCCGAAAGTCTCCTTCATCGGATCCTCGAATTCCCTACACCAAGCTTCTTTAGTGGATCCAAAATGATGTCATCCACATACACTTGCACAAGTATGATGCTGTCGAGTTCTTCTTGAAAAAAGAGTCTTATCAATGGCACCTCTTACGTAGCCATGCTTGATGAGAAATGATGAAAGCCTAGCATACCAGGCCCTTGGTGCCTGATGAAGTCCATAGAGAGCTTTAACGACTTTGTAAACATGATTAGGATGATCTGGGTCTTCAAATCCTTTTGGTTGTGTGACATAAACTTCCTCTTCAATCTCACCATACAGAAAAGCACCTTTAACATCCATCTGATACAACATGAAGCCCATGTAGGATGCATAGGCCAAGAAAATTCGAATGGCCTCTACTCTAGCAACAGGTGCAAACACTTCATCATAATCAATTCCTTCCTCTTGCTTGTAACCTTGAGCTACTAATCTTGCTTTGTTCTTAATCACCACACCCCGTGCATCTCTTTTGTTCTTCAGAATCGATTTAGTTCCAATAGCATATTTCCCATCTGGTAGAGGTACCAATATCCAAACTTGTTGGTTTTGGAACTGTTGCATTTCATCTTGCATTGCTTCAATCCAAATTGAGTCTTCAAGAGCTTGAGAGACACTGGTTGGTTCTACTTGTGAAAGAAAACACGCAAACAGACAATGCTTGAAGTCTGTGTGATTGTCTCTTTGCTGATTAGAGACATAAGAGAGAAAAGCAACCTGTCTAAATTTAGGACTAGAGATAGCCCTTCGAGTTCTAACAGGAGCTATAATGTCACCAATAATATTGGATTGAGGGTGAGAGATGTTGATTCTTTTAGTAGCAGTGGTGTTGACATCAATGGTGGGTTCAAGATTAGACACAGTTGGTACAAAAGTTGTGTCATAGGAAGGTGAGGTGAAGATGCGGTTGGGTTGATGATTTCCAAGATCCAAGGACTTGGAAGCGAGTATCTGGTCACCAAAGTCTGTGGACACTCTAGTAGGAATAGGGTAATGTGAGACGAGCTTTCAGCAGATTTGATGACGATGGGAGAGCGCATCGGTGTCGTGAAACATGGTTCCCACCGACCGCCTCATTTGCAAGCTCCCCATCCACCTTCTCGACCTCAAGCTTAGCCGCAAAATCTTGAGTCCGAAGCCTAGCAAGGTCCTCGACATAGTGTGATTCATCTTCACTCTCGGTGAATTATCTCTTGAAGAGTTACTTGCAACATTGTTAGGGAGAAAGAAGGCACAAGAATGGGTTGTTCATCATCTTCAAATTCACTTCAGTCGACATCTAAGGTACCGCATTGATAGGGGAGTTTCTTGATAGCTCTGCACTTTGGTTAGCCATATGTCTAGTATAACCCGGATAGTCGGTTAGGTAGTCAAGATCAAAGACCACACATGACCACGTCCTGAACATTGGGCTTATCTTCTAGGTATCTCGGGTTCAAAGTCTCCTCTATCTTCTTGGCGGATAAGTTGTACACTCTATAAGCCTTGCTATTAGTGAATAACCCACAATATAACCATCATCGCCCTTCTCATCAAACTTCCCCAAAGGATCACCGGTGTTCGAATGGTCACTTGACAACCAAAAGGTTTGAGGTAATGAATAGTGGAACTTTCCCAAATAGAAGTTCATATGGTGTTTTGAGGTGAGGTCTAGTAATGGAGACTCATTAAGCACATAGCAAGTTGTGCCATGACTTGATCCGAACATAGTGGGCGATGCGCAAGCATTGATCTCGCAGCCTCTATCAAGGTCCTATTCTTTCTTTCGGCTACCCCATTTTGTTGCGGGGTTCTTGGATTGCTATAGTCCTCTTTATCCCTTTAGACCGACGAGTTCTATAATAATAGCATTCTTGAACTCGTCCCATTATCACACCAATTCCTTAACCTTCTTGTTCAACTGATTTTCAACGAGGGTGATGAAGTCTTTCGACCGGAGTTGTTTCATCTTTAGTCCTTAGAAAGAACACCCGGCAAAAATCGCTATATCCATCGGTGATAACCAAACAATAGTACTTGTGATCAATGCTTCGACTTGAGTTGGACCAAATAGATCCATATGTAGCAGTTGAAGAGGCTCGAGATAATGCTCACTGCGGTGTGACTTTGTAGGATGCTCGTGTTGCTTCCCTTTGTTGCATGCAACACAATTATGATCATTGGAGAAAACTTTGGTGGGAAGACCTTGACAAGTCCCCTTTTGGAGAGAGTGTTTATTGTTTTGAAATTCACATGAGCCATTCTCCTATGCCATTTGTTAGACTCATCCAATGATGCTTTAGCCACAGACAAGTGAGGTCACCTTCGGGGTGAACTTCATTGAGGTTGAATGTGTATAGATTGTGAGTTCGAGGACTCTCGGCGAATTGAAGTATCTTACGGAAGCTTGAACTCTTTAGAAAGCACAAGACATTCATCTTGAGAGAAGAGTACCTTGTTCTTGGTGTCACAAATTTGTGAGACCGAGAACAAGTTGAAGTTCAAGTTCCCTAACATAGTACACATTCTCAAAGTTCGAGAGGTGTCTTGATGGTGCCTTTCCAGTAATTCTACCATCACTTCCACCAAATGTCACATTCCTCCTTCTTCAATAGGAACAAAATTGTGCATCATATCTCTATTTCGGACATACTTCTTGAATGTACCACTATCAACAATACCAATATCTTTATGCTTAAGGGATGATCCTACGAAACAAACATATATACAAAAGAATGTTAGTATACGAGGAGGCTCAAGTCATGGTGACTTGAACTTGCCTTGTGGATCATTAGATTTAGGTTTAGCAAAGAGTAAGATCCACCATTGTTCTTGGGTTTCCATTGATATTTAGGTCTCTTATTATTCCAAGAACAACTCTGAGGACTTGACAAAGATGCCCCAACATCCTTTCCCATTTTTCATAGAGTCAACATATGCAGGCCAATAGCCATGTTTAAAATATGGGCTAATAGGTTGCACATAAGGTCTATTGGCTGACCTCCTCCAAGAAGAGTCAGTATAAGTAGCTTGTGGGACATAAGGTGGAATTTTCTTAACATTGGTCCACACTGGTTTAGGTTTCTGCTGAAGAGCACATGCACCTAATCTTTGCTCATGAAAATCACAATCCTTAATTAAATGAAATTTACTTCCACAAACAAAACATGTCTTCCTTTTGGAAGATGTATTCAACAAAGAAGATGTTCGATTACATGTAGAAGTACTTAAGCCAGAAACATTAAAGGAATTGTTTTTAACATACATATTATGCAAAGATTTAAATGACAAGTCTTCAGGGGAAACAGGCTTGGAAGTGGATTCCTCAGCAGCTATCCTAGAAGGCTTGTAGATAGACTTGGGTGCAGGCTCAGGTGAGGGCTTGACAAGGTCGACTTATCACTTGAATCACGGTTGTAAGTAGATCCTTGATCCGATGAATTGTCCTTTGTCGGAGAAAGAGACAAAGTCATAAGATGAAGCATCATTGTCAGCAAGTCTTTTGACTTTTGCCATACGAGATGGTGTGATCCATCAAAGTCGATAGTAATGGACGGTCGGTGGGCATAAATTCACCTCTAATAGGTCCGGGGACGACATGTAAATCACCTTCCTTTTAAAGTATTCTAAGCTGCGGTGTAGATTTACGCCCATCTTGCCTAGCTTCCAATCCTACATACTTTTGAAAGCCTAAACCTATTCACAAGTCACCGATTGACTACTATAGAGTGCTCTAGCTAGATTGTCACCGATATTAACCATTGTTTATGTCTAGCTATTTCCTCGTAAGTTTCTCTTTAAGCTCTAGATTTTCGACAATAGTATCGACTTTTTCTTTTCGGTCGTTTAAAGTTAATATTAGCAATATCTAGATCAAATTGAAGCACCTTAATCTTTTCTTCATAAGCTATCCGATTCTTTTGAAACCAAACCTTTTGTCTTTCTAATGTTTTTAACGAAAGTTTATAAGCTTCATTATCAACATAGCATTCATTGTATTTAGGTTTCATAGTATCATAAGCTTCTTTCGAGTTCATTGTATCTTTCACTACAACCAAATATACGATTGTGTACACGAGAAAATCCCATGAAGGAAAATTGATCATGCCTATCTTACAAGTGCACCTTGCCAAAGAAACCAAGCTTCTCAGATCGTGACTTCCTCGATCACGAGTTCATGTGCAACCAGTTGACTGTTCATCCATGGTGACTAGAGATCTTTGAAGTGCTAGCTCCCTTTGATTCTGGCGATAGGAAATGTAGTTAGCTCCTCTCCACTCTTCCTGTCTTTGCATTCCTTGAGAAATGACCCATCGATGACAAGAGAAGCACTTGACCTTTCTCCTGTCAAAGCGAAATGGATCCTTTCCTTGAATCCAAACTTCCTTCATGCCTTCTCTTCAAACCTCTTGATATCTCTCGACAACATGGCCACCGCCATTTCAACTTCATTTCCTCCATTTCAAGTGGGTCCACCGATCAAAGTCTTCATATACCGTCTTCTTGAGTATCATAATATGCAACAAATGAATGAAGAACATCCTCCAAAATACTGCCAGTTTTGGCTTGAGGATGTGATGGAGTGGGAAGATAAGATGATAATGGTAAGTAAGATGGACTTGAAGCATGCATCATCATATTGGAGTGAGATGTCCCAACAAAGGCTGAATGACCAGAGGAGGATGTACGGTAGGGAGATCTGACATCAGGTTCAAGAGATCTGAGTTTGTTGTACAACTCATCAAAAGTGAGCATGTCCAGCCCACCTTTAGCTTTAAGGGCTATACTCACATGTAACCATGATGGAGGCAAGAGATCGTAGGAACTTTGAGTTGCAATCATCATTGTCGGGCTTTGCATTCATTTGGTTAGTCGACTCGAATCTTGTGAAACCTATCGTATCCCTTGTGGATACCTTCTTCTTCCGAGATGTTGAACTCTTGGAAGTGTTGTCTCAAGATGGACTTCCTCATTCTCTGGACTCTTCATTCCCACCAAACCTTGCTTTCGAGCCATCCGGATGTCCTTTGCATCAACCATGTGGTGAAAATCACCCAAGTGATCTTCGTGAATAGATTGAAGAAGGATGGTTCTTACTTTGTGCTCTCTTTGTCTGCAAGAATCTCTTTAGCGCTTTTGGGAGGAGCAATGGTAAACTTACCATCAAGATGCAGGATAGTCTTCTTGATTGTTGCCATTCTTCACAATCTCCCACATTCCAATCAATATTGGAGATCGATTCAGCATCTTCATGGTCCATGATCATACTCTTCCTTCTTTAGGTAAGAAACTTACCATTCTTGTTGGAGAGACTAAGTTGTTGCATACAGGTGGTGTTGTTTTGGTGTTGTTGGTGACTTTTGATTCATCATCGGTTCGAGCATGGTGAATATGTTTTGGTTGTATGGGGTTGAGGTAAATAAGGTTCTCGATGTCGTAAAGACTCTCCCGAGGCTCGATACCACTTGTTGAAAACTCTCGGACCTTGCGGATCTTTAGCACTCGTGGATCGTTAGTGTTGCCTATGTAATCATAAGCAAACTAATAGACAGTCTCTAAAACTCGTATTCTATAGCGGAAAGTAAATACAAGTTGTTATAACTAAGAACACTTAGATCCTCTATGGATCTTTTTATTCACTGAAACTCTATGTTTCGAATGAGTTGTTTTTTATTACAAACTATGAGGTTCCTTTTATAGACAAGGAACCCTAATCTATTACTACCCAATCGACTAAACATGCAAGCATGCATTTAATGACTAATACACTAAACTATATTGAGCAGTACAATAAAACCCATGCTAACCTCGGGCCGTTCAAAAATAATGATGGGTTAGCATTTAAATAATACAGTGCATGTTGATCCTAGTCAGCTTCCACCCTTCAAAGAAGAACACGATACGGCTTTTACACTTGATGAGAATGACTTCTTGATTACGCTTCTACTTGAGAATCCTTGGCGATAATGACAGCAGAAATCCTACTTCACATAATTCCCAACAATGGTTTCTAAAAACCATAAAAAGAGTTTAAGGTATGTTCCCTTACCAACAACTAGTTGATCGTTACTTATAGTATTCTTATATGAATATAATGATGATATGGGTCTTTCTTTCATGACAAAAACCGTGCATATAAATGTAGTCTTATAAAACTATATGAACACATGATTAGTACTTTAACTTCAAAGTCGCGACTCTCTAAAAAGTCTCTCTTCACTACTTTCTATCTTTACCATCGGGAATAATATTCCTTTTTGATTCTCTTAAAAATACTAAAGATTATCAAACCTATGCCGTCATCACAAAATAGACCCTTGATAGTTAACTTACCAATAATCGATAAACAATCCTCCTTCCCGTCAAAACACCTTGGCCAAACGTCTATTCAAATAGGAACCTCATTCTACAAGTTCTTTTTCAAAATAAGTTTTTGTATAACTTATTACAAGTAAAAAGAATAATTCCAAATACTTCATTTTACGTCTCGCATACCGGATCCCACATGTTGTACTAGCGGATCCCTAAAACAAGGGATCCGGGGAACCGTACACAGACATCGCTTATCGCTTTTCAAAACCCAAAATAATCCATTTTTCCCTCTTCCTAAAACACAAAAACGACCTAATCTCTGGTTGAATCTCCATAGGGCTTCATACTCTCAAGCATCTCATTCTTGAACATCATTGTAAGTAATTACACTCATATGTTCTATTCATCATCATCTCCATCCTAGGGTTTATGGTTTTTAACTTTTCAATTGAGATTCACTTTTTTTTATCACTAATTGAAGAACTTAGGTATTATAAAATTGGTTTCATTACAAAAAGGTTCCATACAATTAAAGGTTTTCAAAACAACATTGTTAATACAAAACCATAAACCCATCTTGACAAATTTTACCTAATTGGAATATTTGTTTTCTAGAATCAATCATGCCTAAGGCTACCCAACAAGATTTCCATAACACCGTTCTACCTTTCTAGATACTATCGGAAAGAATGGCTATCAAAAACCAATCGCAAAATATTCAAAAAGCTAGAAAAATGACTTATCCACGAAGGTCATGTAGTTAAGGAATGTTTCCTTAAAAACACCGACATTTATCAAGTCTTTTCGGCAATGAACTTTGATTGTCTCTTAGAAATTGATGAGCAAATTTGTCTGGTCTTTGTCTTTGAATTTTACAAGAGTGTTAAGATTGTTCGAAACAATGATGAAAGTATTTCAATCACTTTCATTATAAACAACCAAAGCATTACCTTACCCCTCAACACATTCGCACAAATCCTTCGCATACCATGTGAAGGAATTTATATGTATTCCCAAGATTGGTCAATAGCTACTCAATCCTTCGCACTAGACTCCAAACCTATCTATCACACTCCTCTCGATAACTCCATAGTTGTTCGAGACACCATCTTCAAGAAAAGAGTCGACCAATCTCGTCTCAACCGCAAAAAAGAACTCATCCATCGTGATCCCTTTCAAATGGAACTCTCCGAGATATTTCTCATTTACAAAAAGTGGGAAGAAATCCTTAGAGAAAATGTCATTTGCTTGGTTGGAAACAAAGACCATCCCAATGCGTGTCTTGTCCAAATGATCTATTGTCTCATCCACGAAAGACCTTTCAATCTTGCCTATTACATGGTTAAAAGAATGTTAGGTGTGTTCAAAGTCAATAACATGGTACTTCCCTATGGTATACTCCTAACACGACTCCGTGAGTTTGTTAGTGCAATGCAACTAGGGGTGTTATCGGGTCGGGTTATCGGGTTATCGGGTCTTGTCAGGTCGGGTTAAGTCAGGTTTTGAGTTTTAAAAACTCACCCGCAACCCGACCCGATAAGAAATCGGCTTATCAGGTTCGGGTGGTATTCGGGTCGGGTTGAGTCGGGTCGGGTGAGTCGGGTTATCGGGTGATAGTATTCTTTCAAAAGTGACTGAAACAAATAATAAGGAATTTAAATCGGCATACTAATAACAATGCAAAAACTATTTCTAAAAACAAAATATTGAGTTTAAATTGTCTTTTAAAATTGATGAAATTTTGTATTCTTTCAAAATACTAATAACAATGCAAATCAAAGTACAGTGTAGTAACAAATTTTTCTTTTTTACTCATTTACTAAAAGAATTGCCATTATTCTTTCAAAGATAGATACGATGGCTTGGCAGCTAGTGGAAGTGACAAATTGGCAATGTACCAGACCTGAGATTAACTTTAAAAGAAGGATTTTGTAGCTACCCGTTTGCCAAAGGAGAAGGGAACATATCTATATTTGACCATATGCATTATTTGCCTCTTCATTGTTGAAACGAACACTACCAGCCAATAGAACAAGGATTGGCCAAAATACATGCCCGTCGACTACTCAAACATACTGAAAAATGTAAGCATAAAAGCGATACAGAAGGCTCTTGTAAATTAAGAATTATATGGCATAAAGTCATAAATGTAAAGTTAATTGTAGACATAACAAGTGTAAGTAGTAGAGTTGGAAATTTCGACCCTTTTTACTCATGAGTGAGGCGAGTCGAGTCAGGTCCCATGCATATTGCAGACTGGTATAACTGAATTGGGCTTTTAAAATCTATTATTAAAAAAAAATTGATTTTCGGGTCTTATCGGGTTGACCCGATAACCCGATAATAATAATTATGTAACCCTAACCCGACCCGATAACACTATCGGGTTATCGGGTTCGGGTCAAAACAACCCGACTAGTTTTTTAACCCGATTTAACCCAACCCGATAAGCTTAATCGGGTTCGGGGTCGGGTCAACCCGACCCTACTGACACCCCTAAATGCAACCTTCTCCTATTTTCGATGATCATTTTCTTGCTAACCATGTTATGTTAGCACTTACCAAACAACCTTCCAAACGACTCATGATCAATGGAAAAAGGCCTCGTGCTCTCTCGGACTCTTCGGACGAAGATGAAGAAGTTGAAATCGATCGCGTTTCTAACTTTCAAATCAACCCCATGACCTACTATGAACAACTTCCCACTCTTCCAAATGAGTCTGAAGAATTCAAGCAAACAAAAGGGATGTGCAAATGCCTAACCCACTTCATCATGAATTTGGGAAAGAAGAAGTGAAGAGATTGACGAAAGAGACATTATGCTTGTCTTTATGGTTATTTTAGAAATTTTATGATTATCAAGCAATGTATGCTTATAGTTGTGCAAGACTTACTTTGTTACTTTTATCCTAATGTTTGGTTGTTATCATAATTACTCACCTATAGGTTATCGTTTTGTGCAATATATTTTGTACTTTTTCTTGTATTAATGTATGTTTCCTGTAGAAATCATTAGTTTTAGTATGCGACACCTAGATCAAAATGTTGCATGTTTTCTATGGAGTATTCTGTCTCAGAAAGACGGATCCCTGATTTATAACCAGCCGGATCCCTCAAATAAGGGATCCGTGGGATCCGGGCAGACAGAAAAAGATCTTTAATCTTTACCACATCAATCCAATCTTCCAGATCATATTATACTAGTTAAACATGATACTTTAGGATCACTTAAGTCTTCCTCAAGCTCAGTTGGTCTCACATCCACTCATAGATGACTTAGGATCACATTCAAGGTGCTTTTGATTTATCTTTTCATCAAAACTCACCACATTTCCGCTCCAATGCTCATACATTGATTGTATCATCTCAAAATACCTAGTTTGATATTCAAATTGATTTTAGTCATCCTTACCTCAAAATAGGCCAAAAACTAGTTTTTCATTTCTTATGATTTTTAAGGAATTTTCCAAATTTATTTTAAGTTACCATATGATCTCTAGGATCATTTGACTCCACTTGACACTCTCAAATTTCTTAGTGTCATTCTTGATCACCCATTGGTGCTAATAAAAACCCATTTCTTTCCATAAAATACAATCATTAGCTACCCTCACTCATTTCACTTGATCATTTAAGTCTCATATCATTTAAGGCACCTGAGAAGACTGAAACACTCAAGATGTGTAGGTACTAGACCTTACAAAACATCATCTTCCCTTTCCTTGTCTGCTGAGAGCCGGATCCCTAGGTTTAGCCTAGACGGATCCCTCATTTGAGGGAACCGGCTGCATAGACAAAGCTAAAACAATCATTTCAAGATCTCCTTATTAACTTGAACACTCCACCTTGTCTTAATTGACTTCCTAGATCAGTGCAACTCTGTAGTTGACTCTTATGCATGCAAATCATTACAATTTGAAGGATTTTAGTGGTTTAAACTTTAATTCACTTACCAATCCTTTCCCCTTTTAAACTTCCTTGTTAGAACCTCCAAATCACCATTCACACACTTATTCTCAGTAGCTAAACTCTCTTTTCACACCTTCTCTTTCTACCACTTCACCATGAGGAAAGCCCCTAGTGTTAACTCATCCACTAAAGGACCTCCCAAGAAGCTTGCTCGGGTTGTTCACGAAATCTCTTCAACCTAATCATCACCCGTTAAAAACTCAAACACTAGAATTCCTTCACAACCAACTCTACCAATCAAACCAATTCCCAAAAGGATTGTTGCCACAAAACAACCCTTGCCAAACACTACTACAACTCCTAAACCAAAGACCCCTACTTCCACGAAACCATCACCTCTAGTACCTAGAGCTATCTCCTTCACCACTCCACTCTCATCCCCACACCTCTACAACTTAGAGGACTTGCCTTCTAGGCTATCTCATCCACCACCATTGCCAACATTTTTCTCAATTGAGAAAATAACGCAACAACAAAACTTTGGTGTTGAAACAACACTAGCACCCGTATCCTTTTCTCCATCACCCTCAAATAGTCCATTTTGGATTATAAGGAATCAACAAAATCAACAACCGGATCACATGGAAGTAGATACCTCTCTACCACCATCCTCAACACATATTCCACCACCTTCATCCTTGGTTGAACCACCTCCAAATGTGCCTCCACAAATCCATCCACCTTTTGTGGAACCTCCACCTTCTTCATCAAACCTTCCACCTCAAATCACTCCATTCCTACCACCTCTATTCCCTAGCCATGACAAAGATTGTTATCATTGTCAACATGTTGAAGGTTTAGTACATGAAGTACGTGCCGGGCTACGTTTCATGTTTTATCACCTCCTCGAACATTTCGATGAGGTCAAAAAATCTAAACATCCTTAAGCATAGGAATTCAAGTGGTGTTCTCACTTTAGGCATAACTTAGATTTGCTAGAAATCATACTTCGTGTTTGGATCGTTTTCTTAGTTTTAGAGTTATGTACATCATTTCTCTAGTTTTATTAAATGATATTATATGTTGTATGCTATTTGGTTATGTAAATATGTTTGATGCTACAATACATAACTCTTGTTGATGTTAACATCACATTTTACATCCACATTGCTGTCATGAGAATACAGGTATACGGATCCCTCACCTTTGCCTAGACGGATCCCTCCCAAGGAGGAACCGTGGGATCCGTGCAACAGAAGCACTTTTTATCACTAATTTGAATCTCATTTGCAGGAAATTATGCATCATATACTTGCTTTCTAACCTTGGTTTTCTAGATTTTCAAAATACACATGAAGACTTTGACACCCTCAACAAGGGGGAGCTTTTCGTCAAAGCAAAGCAATTGCAAAAATCCTTGCAATACTTTCACTTAGGATTTCTTTACTACTTGACGTCCTCCTCATAAGGGAGCACTCGCCAAGGGGGAGCACTTTCGTCATAGACGAAATCATTTGCAAACATAATGGCAACATACTCGCTTAGTCTTCCTAATTACTTAACGCCCTCACAAAGGGAAGCATCCGTCAAGGGGGAGTTAAGACGAGAATCCTTCTCTTCTCTTACTCTATATTTTTCATATTATTAATTTTCACACATTTTTTTTCTCAAAACAATGTGTTAGTTCTTTTCGACGCTCTTTTTGTTTGGACAAAAAGGGGGAGAAGAGAGTAAAAACTCCAATTCAAACTTTTACAAATTTTAATTTTTCCTTAAAATAATCTTATAATTTGTCATCAACAAAAAGGGGGGGATTGTTAATACAAATAAGCCATAAAAATGTTTATTTATATTTTACGATCTTCTAATGTTTTGTCGATAACAAACGTAAAATCATTATAACGAAACAAATAAAATACGTAAATTGTTTGAGCCAATAGTTTACTAACACACTTACATTTTCATATAAAACACTAAACAAATAATAGTGTTTACATCTTATAGAAATGCATATGTATAACAACTAGTGTTTACATAACATGGAAATGTACATATATACTTGTATATATTGTAATGGGTAATGCAATGAGTAAAAATCTAAGTTCTTGACCCTTGACTAGGTACAATGAATGTTGTTGGGTATTTGTTGGATCGATGTACTCTAACCAAACTAACTTAAATAGCTTGTTAAGGTTTAATAACCTCGGATAAATCCTGAGTTATTAACAGAGAAACACTGAGCAAACTCTATTAAGTATGCGGAATTTACTTAACAAAGCTAAGAAGAATAACTTTAACTATGAACGATTTTATTAATAACTCTAACTCTGCTTATTATGCAGATCTTTAACAACTCTAATAATATCGAACTTCTCTCTAAAACTCTAATAAAATCACGTACGTATTATGCCAATCTAGGGGTCCTTTTATAGGCTCAAGGATACCCTAGTCGGTTTACAATATGTATCCTTGTACGTCAAGTAATCTAACATAGAATATTCTAGAATTACAAGACTTTCTATAAACGAATAAAACAGTTCTTTGATCTTGCAAGATTTTGACCTCGTATGCAAGATTTTGACTTTATCATTAAGCGATGCTTTGACTCTTTGACTTTTCCAGTTGTTTATAGTTTTACAAGATTTTATCTTTCTCAGAACACTCATCAATCTTCAAGACTTTCATATCCCAACAATCCTCCCCTAACTTGAATTCTACTTGATTGACTTCAAGTTCCTTTGTAAATTTATCTTTATCAGCTTCATCTTTGAGAACAGATTGTGTCTTTGTCTTTGGATTGTATCTGTGGAAAACTAGAAGGGGGGGTTGAATAGTTTTACCAATTAAAACTTCCTTTTAAACTATTTATATCGACTTATGTCAATCTATTTGGTTGTGTGTGTTGGATGTTGATAAACAAGCATATTATGTAATGAAAAGATAAGAGTAAGAAGCACAAAACCACAACGCGAGTATTTATAGTGGTTCGGCTACAAGGACACCTTCATTGCCCTACTCCACTCCCCGAGTCACCTACTCGAGAGTTTGTAATCACTACACCAATCTCCTTATGGCGGAGAAGCCTTCACAACGTCGCTTAATCTTTTTCTGGTACAAAGCTAAATACCGAGTTCTTTCACACAAAGGCGAACCACACCTAACACAACGTCGCCTACCCTTTATACGGTGCTAGGCTAACCACCGAGTTCTTTCACACCTTAGGTGAACTACACCTTCACAACGTCGCCTACCCTTTATTAGGTACTAGGCTAAGCACCTAGTTCCATTGCAATGGAGGAACTACTACCACACTACACCAACGACTAATCCCAAAGGAGATCTACTCCTTTACAACATCATCAAGGACATCAATATCCTTGGATCTAATGCTAGTCTATCTAGTACATCGAAACACACCATATCGAATGTACATCTAAGGCATCTTTCACTAATGCCTTTGATTAGATCTACAAGACACCTTTCACTAATGTCTTTGATTAGATCTACAAGACACCTTTCACTAATGTCTTGTGTCTTCACTTCTAAGCACCTTTCACTAATGCTTCTTGTCTTGACTTCTAAGCACCTACCACAAGTGCTTATCCTATGAGGCGATAGATACCTTCACTATTATCTTGCCTTGACACTTGAGACATCTTTCACTAATGTCTTTAACACTCACGCTTCTTTGAAGAAAGAAAGGGATCATCAACAAGAGGACTTCAATAGCCTTGATGATGAGGAAGCTTGGCAACTCATGGACTTGAGCTTGCTCGACTTCAAAGGTGGTGATCTTCCCTTTAAGAGGAACCTAAAAGATCACACAAAACAAAACTACAAACATAGATATCTTGGATCTATGGTTAGTGAGATTTAACTCGTGGGAGAAAGTATGTTGGAGAGGGTGAGAATTAATGAAGAAATGGCTCACTATTTATAGAGGAAAAACCTCATCGCTTCCCCGGATCCCACGGATCCATTCCACTTGGGATCCGGCTAGCACAAAGCTAGGGATCTGTGGTCCGCTCCTCTTTGCCCATGGGTATTTTGGGTTATGGGTCATGGGTTATGGGTTGATCCATGGTTTTCAATCTAGATACAATGTACCTTAAGAATACATTGAACTTGTGTAAGTGGTATATATAAAACCATGGGTTATGGGTCAAAAACCATTTGCTAGTTTTTATCTATTTAGTATATACTTGCTTTTACCCATTTTAGTATATACTTGTTTTTACCCATTTTAGTGTACTTAATATAAGTATGTATTAACCCAATATGTAAACACTAGTTGTTGTACATGTGTATCTAAAATATAAAATCACTTAATCTTGTTATAGTGTTTTATATGAAAACGTAAGTGTGTTATAAAACTATTAGTTCAAACCATTTACGTATTTTATTTGTTTCGTTAATATGATTTTACTTTTGTTATCGACAAAACATTAGAAGATCGTAAAATATAAATAAACGTTTTACGGCTTATTTGTATTAATGATATCTTTGTAGATTTTATGCATAGTCAAAGTATCTCAGAGAAATATTCTTTTACAAAGATCATCCAAAGAAGCTCCATCTTTTCAAAGAACACAAAGAACATATGACAATTTGTACATTAATTCAGTTTAAGTTGCAAACTATTCTCATCACTTCGGTGTGTTAACTCTGTGAGAGGTGAATCATTGAAAATTTAATGGATTTAGATCTCTTTACCAAAGCCATTAACTCGAGTAGCCAAATGTTTTGTGTGTAAGACCATGGTACACCGATAACCATATGATTTTTAGCAAATCTTCACTATCAATGATTTGATTTGTCTTTACCAAAAGTCGTACCCTTCCGGACTAGTTAGTTCTTTCATCATGGTGAAATAATTACCATATAATGGTTTTTCCACAGCCTTTACCACAAGCCATTTTCTTGTGGGCTAGCCAACTCTTCACAATACTGATATGGTGAGTTGATTACCATCCAACTTATTAGCAAGTTGTCAACTAAAAACGGATTTGATATATCTTTACTAGAGCCGTTTGCTCATGGATTAGTCAATCCTTTTGTAACCATGGTGGATTGATAACCTATTGATGTTATCATCTCAAAAACCATTTATTCAACTTTTGTTTCAAAATTATTTGTTACTTAACAAAAGTTTTCTTCAAAATCACTTAATCAAGTTAAAGTCGCAAGCGAGACTTTGATTAAAGTATTGTTTGATCGCCAGACTTTGAATAAAGTCTTGATTTATCAAAATAATTTATTCAATTAAGTCTCATACCGCTTATTCATTATCTTATGCAATAGTAGTCCAGTTGATAAATAAATTGATGACCATACAAGCAATTTCATTGTCCTCTTCAATCTCCATTCTATGTTCTAGCATCCTCCTCATAAGATCGATCGTAAGAGGATATCTTCTATCGAGAAACATATGAATCATTGTGCCATTTTCCAACTCTAGAACATGAACTCCAGATTCTTCAAAAATCTCCAAAGAAACAATTTCCAGCTCTCTTGATTTTTCCAAATTTCATCACTACTGCTCATCGCTTCCCATGCGGTTGTAAGATCTCCCAAAAACTAAACCAATTCCTTCTAAAGAATGATGTTCAAAATACTCTTTCACCACATGATATAAATAGAATAGATCCACTCTATCTATGATATGCAATAAATCCCATAATCTATTAAACACTCAAGCTTTCATCTTCTATGAAACATCGATAGCTTCCTTCTTTAGATTCCACAACTTCAAAAGTAGTAATCGAGATCCGCTCATCTTCATGTCAAGATCTTCTCCGAATATTCAAAGTCTACTATTCCGAGATATTTTCTTAATTCATCCTTAGTTTCGCATCTTAACTCAACTTTTTCTTTCTTTGAAAACTGCTTATCTTCAACATCGCTTTTCCTTTTCTTTTAAACTTTTCTTTCTTTTGCTTCATCCAAGTAGCTTCATCTTTATAATCTTTAATACTTGCAACATCCTTCTTATAAGCTTCCGTCTCAAAGATCATATAATCTTTTCATATCAACATGCTTGACACGCAATCCTTTATATCCTCGACTTTTCAAATAAGCCATCATTGCATTTCTTTCTTTAGCAAGATTTGGTTTTCTAGGCATAAATGAAACAGAACAGTGACTCTAAATGTTCACTAGCTTCAAGATTCAATTCCTCATGCAACTTCTTAGTCGCTTCTCTATTCGAGCTTCTTCACTTCCTTATCTTCTCTATCTTTAGTCAGAAGATATAACTTTTCACATACACATCAAACCATAACACAAGGTGGCGTATAAGATGGAATTCTAGAGAGAGAAAGTTAGAGGTTTAGGGAACTTAGTGAGAGAAAGTGAAAGATATTATTATGAGCTCCAACTCTACCTTAGAAGGTAGAGAGTATTTATAGTCTTACATAACTCGCCACACTATGGGTCATGGATCGTGCATACAGGTGGGTAAAGACCCGTCTGTCCTCCACGGTGTTACTTAACTAAATTACTACTTAACTTAAAAGAACTACGACTACGAGCTTTCGCGATTACATATACTTGAGGTGACCGACTCTTTAATACCGGAATTTCTAATTCCTAACAATCTCCCTAAGGAGGTCACCTCAATAATGCACCAAAATTACATAGAATACAAATAGATAATACAAGAATAATTGATCTTGCATTCTTGATGTGGTCCTTTGCTCCAAGCTCGTAGTCATTGATTCTTCACATTGCATGTTTGGTTACTTCAAGTGGAGGTCTTTATCGATCCACGTGATGATGAGTTTGAGCTATCTTTGGAGATCATCGGCTATCAAAAATCTCCGAGACATCCATTGTGGTGTTGTGACTTTGGGACCGACATGCTCACATTTTGGATCATGATTTCTTCTCATCGAGTAGCGGAAGCATTTGTTGAATCATGATATTGGCGGCAGTAGCGAAGCTTGGTGTGAAAATATCGAGTCATCGATGCACTAATCATGATTTCTTTTGAGATGAATGTGTTAAGTGAGCATGCGGTCGTGGATTGACCGCTTCATTACGATCACCGCAAACGTCGGGCGTACACCATGATACAACAGCTTAGCAACAAATCGCACGAAGGTGTCTTTGATCACTTTCGATGAATTGAGGTACACGCCCACGGTTCCCGTTGATCAAGACAAGTACCGCTGTGATCGGTAGGATTCCTAAGAATCTCCTTGACGGGGTTTCGCAATTGTTCTAGTTGTTCTCAAACCGAACGCCTCAAAGAAGACAACACGGAGTGAGTGAACCAAATAATTTTAAGTCCACCGATTGATGAAAAGAGATTTGAGAAACAATCGTGTATTGCTCAATAGAAATTGTTTTTGCAATACAACGAAGGTTTTATTGAAAATCAATTATCAATCATAAAAATACCTTTGATTTGAAAATGAGTACACGGACGATGTGCTAAAGAAAAGAGTTTATAAGCACAAAGACCGGTTTTCAAAGGTATCCGTCAATCCCTAACTCGAACCGTGATTGATTCAAGAAATTGAATCGCCCCATTGTTTCTGCTCGGTTGTCACATGGTTGATCTATTTAATAGATCTCACATGCCACCTACCGTGAGCTTGTTTGATGTTGGCTCCGAAGGCTTTCCATCTTCATTGTGAATATGTGAACACATCACTCGGATGTTCGGCAATACCACAAGGATAATGCGTGGGACTCAAGATATAATCTCTTTCCACATTGTGTGAAAGAGAGTCTTCATTGAAAGTGTCCTAATGAGATTTATTGATGATCTCGTGGCTCTAGACTCAATTTGTGCATATTTGGATCCTATAACGGAGACTAGGGAGAGGTCTCCTTCTTCAATATCAACCATCTCTAAGAGAAAGTCGATAGATAATGTCGGTTCCCGTGAGAATGAAACAAGCCCTTTAAGAGGAACTTGAGTGGTTTGGAAAGTTGAAGTGCGGTCGTCACTTTGGGTCCATGACGCCTTGTCTTCAATACCGATGTTACCATCGTTAGTATATGAAGTGAACCCGTTTACGCCCTAAGGTTGAATTAATGGAGGGCTATTTGTTTTCACCCTATTTTCATTCAATTCTTTTAATTCTTCAACCCCTTCAAGCTTACCGAGACTTCATAGCTAGAACCTTGTTGGGTTTATTCCAAGACTAGCTCGGTCTTAGTCCGCACTCTTCCCATATCTCATTTTTCTCCTTTTATCATCATACCTAAGGACTTCTACACTAACTAGTGGATTGTCCTCGGTAGATCCCTCCGGTTACGGCGGATCATGGGAACACATACCTAACCTTATCATCCTTATATCACCGTACATGAAGTAAAGTTGGTCGGTCTATTTGGTATTGTTCATCCGCCAATGGATCCAATTGAAAACCATTTGAAAATCAATTCGATACTTGTGATATATTATCAAAGCTTTTGTACCGAATTGTTTTTGATATTTTTAGAACGAGAACTCCCTCAACATGTGCATCAAGTATTGAAAATGTTTTGCATACGGAGGCGTGAGAAAGAATTAACTTCTTTTGATTACCATTTTCTAAAGATATCAACATCACTTCCTCAACAAATCAAGTAGATATAGCAATTCCGGAAGGATGAGGTTTCCATAAATTTGCTCCCCTCAATATGTGCCTCGAGGTTTGAAAAGAGTTTTGCACATACTAGAGGAACCCGCCCATTGGGATAAATGATCACGTTTTAAATCGAAGTTTTAAGATAGATGCTCCCCCTCAACATGTGCATTGAAAATTGAAATCGTTTGTCACATGTGGGCGGGATAGCATGTACATCCTATTATAATCATTTACCTAATTATCGCTTTAAATCCAATTTAAATCACACATTCTCCCGATCACAATTATCAAATCATTTGAAATTTGTGATCTCGTATAGATTTAAATTGATTTTGAAAGCTTTAAGGAGAATTGTGACTTGATTGTGAAAGTGTTTTAACCGACACGGATCGGATTTTGAGACTTTAAACTCCATTTATAAAACATGCATGTATATCTTTTGAAAACAATTTAATGCCAAATAACTTTTTAATTTAATTGAAATCATTCTCCCTCAATCAATGACGAGGTTGTTGATTGAGAGATAGAGATTTTGACAAATAAGTCCTGATGATTATCAAAAATAGAGATTGAGTTATTTTTCAAAGCATTTAGTTTTCAAAGAGATAGGAGTTTATAGAATCGAGCATAGGATTTGAAAACATGGTAAAACATGACTCTGTTCTTTCTTTAAAAGCGGGTTATTGCCCGAAAATGATAATAAACCATTTCTCTTTCTCTCAAAAATATTTTTGATTTTTTTTTTTTTTTTTTTTTTTTTTTTAAAGAATTCGAACAACATCTAAAGACCCGTGTCATTCTTTGAATGACAAAGACAAAGACCGTAGATATTATCGAACCGGAAGAAACATGACAAAATGACAATAATTTTTGAAGAATTTTCAATTTTTCAAAATTTTTTTTTTTTTTTTTTTTATTTTTTTTTTTTTTTTTTGAAAGTTTTATATTTTTGTATTTTGTTTTTCAAATATATATATGTACATAAGATAGATGAAGAAAGACCTTTACTCCTCGTCTTCCTCCTCAAGACGTTTGAGAGTTTCGGTTGAAGGCTTTTCAAACCAAGACGTGGAAGAATAAACTCAAACGTTCTCTTGGAAGAGCTTTGGTGAAGATGTCTCGCTAACCGATATTCGCACCTCACAAAATATAGTTCCACCACACCTTTTTCCACCTTGCTCCTCGATGAAATGGTGTCGAATGTCGATATGCTTTGCTCTTGAGTGTTGAACGTTGTTGCATGAGAGAGCAATAGCACTTTTATTATCACAATGCAGAGGATTTTGTTGAATTCAAAGCCATAGTCGATAATCGAGATCTCATCCATAAGATTTGAGCACAACAAGATGACATGGCTATGTATTCAGCCTCTGTAGAGGAAATAGAAGTACTCATTTGCTTCTTTGAAGACCACTCACAAGCTTATCACCCAAAACCGAGCACCTCCCGACGTGCTTGACGCAGTATCTTGACAACTCGCATGATCAAGATCGGCATGATAGGCCGTTAGTGACATACCGGTGTCCTTCGGTACCATAGTCCCATATTGATGGTTCCTTGAGATACCGAAGACCCGCTTAATCGCTTCAAGGTGCTTTTAGTAGGCTTAGCTCGGTATCTAGCACACATGCACACAGAGAACAAAATGTCTGGTCTACTAGCAGTGAGATACATCGTGATCCAATCATACTCCTATATTTCGCTTGGTCAATCATGATCCCCGAGAGGTCCTCATCTAGTTTGGTTCGGTCAATCATGGGGTGTCAATGTGGTCACTTGAATCAAATCCAAATTTCTTTAGAATCTCTGTTGCATATTTAGATTGATTTATGAAAATGCCTCCGGACTTTGAGAAATTTGTAATCCCAAGAAAATGACATTTGTCCCATCATTGACATTTGAAACTTTGAACTCATTTCATTTGAAAACGATTACATTCCATTGGGTCATCGAGGCAAAATAATATCATCAACATAAATTTGAACATGAATCAAATGTTTGCTCGACTTCACGGTGAACAATGTAGGATCAATGCTCCTTTGATGAATCCGGTTGATAGAAGAAACTTTGACATGTATCATACCATGCCCTTGAGCTTGCTTTAAACCGTAAAGAGCCTTCTTCAAACGATAAACGTGTGTAGGATGCTCTTGATTCACAAATCCTTCAGTTGGGCGACGAGACGACTTCTTTAAGATCTCCGCTTAGAAATGCCGTCTTCACATCCATCGATAAACCACCATGTTCTTGCTAGCAAGATTAGCCGAAAAGATTCGATGGCCTCGATTCGAGCAACTGGAGCAAAAGATTCTTCAAAGTCTATACCTCCTCTTGACGATATCCTTTAGCAACTAATCGAGCCTTGTTCTTCAACACATCACCATGCTCATCAAGTTTTACTTTGAAGATCCATTTTAGAGCTATAATCATAGCACGATCTGGAGCAGTACTAACTCCCATACATCAAGACGATCAAACTCATGAATTTCATCTTGCATAGCATTGAACCACTATCTTCATTCATAGCGCTTTGACATCTTTGGTTCGATCTTAGATAGTACGGAGTTGAAGAAGCACCATAAGGCATCGGTTGCGAGTTGCTTCCGGGTTGATACAGACGAGAGGATTACCAATGATGTTGTCTAATGGATGATCGTGAGTCCATTTTCCGAGGTGTTCATGTGGCATTTGTTGAGGAACCGAGGTAGGTGAGTCGATGTCTCCTCAAGAAGATGGTTCTGCGATGATTCGGGAGTAGCAAATATGTTTTCAAATGGAGCATCTTCGTGAGTCGCAGGGATTAACTTCATTATTGATGCGAAACATTTCCATGATGTACATTTGAAAACCGATGATTTGTTGATGAGATCAAGGATCGGCAGCAGTGCTTCTTGACTTACGATATTGAAACCGATGGATTGACTTCATTCATCGGAATCGAGCATCCTCTGTTGTAGGATCAAGACCTCATTAGTAGTAGACTCATCAGCTTCATCAAACATTGGATCAAACAATTTCTTTACATCATCTTGATGGAGGTACATATGGTGTTTCTTGAGAGGAGTTTGGAACAAGGGATGAACCAATAGGATCATTATGAAGTGCGGGTCCCGAGTGGAGTGTCCAGAGCCATTTGACCGGTCACTCATCAAACGTAACGTGAATTGTTTCCATGATATTTCGGGTTCTTTTGTTGTAGATTCGGTATCCCTTTTGTTGGGTGCATATCCTACAAATACTCCAATGTCGACTTTAGCTCTAAGTTTACCCAAGTCTTGACCTCATTAGTTGGATAGCACAAGGCACCAAACACACGAAGGAAAGATAGATTAGGTTTCTGTTGTGGACAAGTTCGTATGGAGTTTTTCCATGAATGGTGTGAATCGTGGAACGATTTTGTGTGTAGCATGCGGTGGCAATTGCTTGACCCTGAGAAACATTGGAACCTTTGAGTAGATCAAGATTGTTCTAGCACTTCAACAAGAGTACGATTTCGTCTTTCAACTACACCGCTCGTTGAGGGGTTCGTGGAACACTTCTTTGATGGTCGATTCCAACGCTTTCATAGAATTCACTAAGTTGTTTGTTGACAAACCCGGTTCCATTGTCTGCTCGATAATTCGGCGGTTTTGTTTAGTCTAACTCGCAATGTTTGATGAGTTTGATGATGATATCGAGTTTCATCCTTTGTCCTTAAGAACTTGACCTGTGAATCTAGAATAATCATCAACCACAACTAGCACATATTTCTTCCCAAAGATATTCTCGCACCTCATTGGTCCACATAAATCCATATGAATCATATGAAGAACTTCGTGATGTAGTTAGTAGGTTTGGGTTTATGGGCATACTTCTTGCTTTTTCCCAATTGACATGTTTGAACAAAGATGATCCTTTTCATACTTTAGTCTAGGTAAACCTACAACTAAGTCCTTTACGGAAAGATCGTTGATGGTGCCAAGTTCAAGTGATTGAGACGACGATGCCATAACCATGACTTTGTTTTGAAGCCTTTGATAACAAGCATATTGGTGAAGCTCTCATCATGTCATCGATAGAGATAGTGTAAAGGTTTGAGCCACGAGTTCCTTTCAACAGCCTTACCATTAAGATCTCTAACAAAGCGGTATGTTTTCAAGGCCACTTCTAGATCGTAATCACGTAATTGACCAACAGAGAGATTATGACCTAAACCTTCCACATAATACACTCGGAGATGACACTATCACCAACAACATAATCTCCATAACCCATAATAGCACCGAAATGATCATTACCAAATCTAACAATCCCGATGAATTTGCTCACGGTTCATGAGCCGTGACCGGTCTCCAAATATATGCTTGGAACGACTGAGTCCGTGTACCACGTAATCGATTTGAACGATCCGCAGTTGAACACGAACAAGAATGGATAATCGATATTTGGGATCCCCATGCAAGAATGGGTTCCATTTGGTTAGTAGCAACAGTTGGACCACCCACATCGTAAATAGAAGCATTCATATCGACGGTGAAGTAATGGAGTCATTGTGAATAGATGCAATACTAGTGTCTCAGATAGCCCTATTTACAGTGTGACCACTTCTTAAGGGAATAGTTCTACCAAGAGGCATCCATTTTCTAGTGGGCATTATCTCGATTAGTCTTATGACCAATGTGTATCCAATAAAAGCCTATTCTCACGAATGTTCTTCCCGTGGGTTTCATTGTTTTCTAACTCTCTTCGCTTTTGCCTTTTAGCCTTTTTAGCATGAATTTTAGCATTAACAACATTAATCGGACAATTAACATCATTAGGCAAAACATTAACATCACATTCATGATTAGAAATGAATTCAAGCAATCATCGAGACAAGGTTTGCAAATAGCATCGAATTGAATTAATTACAATGACGCCTATGGCTAATACTAGAATCAACACGATTCGCTTTATTCGATTCAAACTTAAGGTTCCTAGATTGTTCTTCTACTCTCTTCCAAAGTACATTCTTAGCTTGAGAGGTCCTATCATTCCTTGTATTGTCTTGAGACTTTGACCGCTCCCTTTAATGTCACCGATTACTCTGTAGGGAATGGGAACATTAGTTTGTTTTACTACTCTTTGCACCACCGCTTAGATGTGGGATCTGAACTACATGCGGGTGCACTCGTGTTCACTTTCTTAACGTTAGAGGTACCGAGATTAATACTCCTAGAAGGCACATTTGAGTTCACTTTCCTAGTATTGATGGATCTAAAATCAACTACTCACCGTGCACTACTCCTCACATTCAAACTATTGGGAATCGAGTGCATGTCATGTTTGGCCTTAGGCATTGAGCATGGAATCAAGGGTTAACTCTCTCACCTAATGTCTTTGGGCATATAGTGATCAAACATTCTAAGATTTCTTGAGATCGTTTGGCATATAAGCATGCATGTCCAATTGCATTATCATGAGGTTTCTCTAGCTTATCCTCTTCAACAATCTCACGCAGTATTCTAAGCAATCCTTAAGGGATGAGAAATATGTTTGAATGGCAAGTTTGTTGTTCCTTAGGTGAGGGGACATATGTCACGATAAAGTAGATTTATTACCGAGTGAACCTTAGATACCACATTCTCCGCATTGATCATTGGCATTTTCCCTTTACCGACTCTTGATTCTCAATTTCCTTTGCAATGAAGTTATTTGTTCGTTGTTTTTGTTACGAGTGACTTTAATTGATTCAAACAACTCATTGAAATGACGTTTAACCTTTTCATTCTCTTCAAGGAAACTTTCGTTTTCCTTTTGTAAAGCATTTACTAGGTTTTGAAGATGAAACGCTTGAGAATTCGAGAATCTAAAGAAGGAGGCATTTGGGAACCCGTCATATTGTTCGTTTGACCCTTTAATTGAGAGATTTGGACTTTCAACTTTCGATCGTGTTACACCGAGCATGAATCTGCTCATCTCGTTTGTTTATTTGAAAATCGCATCAAACTCGGAACATCCAAGATGTCTTGAAATTTGAAGTTTTGACATTTTCTTTGAGATGTTGATATTTTAGTTGTAGATTAAAATACTCAACTTCTAGTTTAGAAAAATGTTTAACCAAATTGTCGTGATCATCCGCTCAATTTTCTCATTAAGTTTAGAATTAGTTTTTCAAGCTCAATGACACGATCATGGGAGACTTTCGAGGGCCACAGATAGTTCATGAAATTTGGAAGCATTAATAGAGCAATTTGAAGCGTTGAAAAGACATCTTGAGCAACACATTCAAGAATAAGATTCTCATTCAATGTATGCGTGTTCTTCCTCTCGATCTCATTATATTTTAATGCACGCCATAATCACTAATTTCAACTATTATTGCATCAAATTCCTTTTCCATTCCCTTAATGTCTGCTTTCTATCCCCTTTTAAGACTCTCAAAGTGATCCTTTAAAAGTTTAAAGAAGGGCATGACCTCGCTTAAATAACATTCTTTCATTTGTTCAAAACCCTTTCTCCTTCAAGAATGCCGATGGGTGTGATCCTTTTCTTGCAAGTTTTCTCAAAATCAACAAATAGTTGAAAAATAACGTATTGGCTAATTAAGATATTGCTTTTAGTGGCAATTGTTCTAGGAACAAGATGCATTGGTGTGTTAGAGGATACACGAGCTTTAGGCATTTTCCAAAGGGAGGATTTGTTTCTACAATGTTTTCGACTTTCGCTTATCTAAATCCATTTTCCGAAGACTTGTTCGGAGTCAACAAAGTCTCGAGGCTTAAACTTGTTTAATGCAATCCAGCTTTTCCTTCTTATAATCATGAGGAGTGATATTTATGTTCTTCTCTTTGCATTTGGGGTCATCTAGTTTTTGTTCATCCTTTCCCTAGTGACTTCATCCGATTTCTTATCTTCCTCGGTGCACTCAACGCAACTAGGTTTCGCCTAGGCTTAAGAATTTCATTACCATCATAAATCACCTTATGAGCATTTCTAGCCTTTTGATTACCTCGGATTTGGTTCCTCAACAAGGGAATGCTATGCTTATCGCTAAGACTCGATGTTTGGTGACCATGTGAGCAATCGAATGGTGTTTCCTTGTATGTACAACTTGTTTTCAAGTTTGTTTTTCAAAGTTTTCGATTAGAAAAATCTCTCAAGAGCTTTGATTCTTTTGCATTAAATTCTTGCTTAAGCATTTTCACGTTTTCTTGAAGTTCTTGTTTTGCTTAATTGTTTTAGAAAGTTTTTCTTGCAAAGAATTTAATTCTTGTTTCAATACTTCTTCTCTAAAATTACTTTTTCTAATTACCGACGTACTTGGTCATCCATTTCCGCTCACGAGTGGTCAACTCAAATTTTGCACGTTGTTCATAAATGGCAACACGCTCCTTATAGGCATTTAATTCGAGATAATGGAATCATCGGAGCACATGCGTTGAATTCATCAAAGACATAGTCATTGTTGACTGCAGAAGATGCATCACTAGGTACAACTTCACTTTCACTTTGTTTCACATATTGATCATATGGGACAATATTGATATTACCCGTATTTTCAATATTTGATTCAAAAGTTTCGGTTGGTTGTACTTTGTCATGCATCCGCTGCACATCAAGATCATCATATAGCTTTAATACCTCGTAGATGAGTTTGTCCTGGATGGGCCACTTGTGGTGAAGAAGAGATCTTGGGAGAAGCCATTGGAGAGATGCTAGCAATAAAGATTGTGTGTGCGAGAGGTCCATCATCTACATCGTAATCGTATGCATCACGGTCGGCGACTTGAAAGGCGCTCGATGATTGTGACCTATCTCCCGAGCAGCCGCTCATCCACATCTCGCATCATAGGTCTTGGCATTGCCCTCAAAGAAGAAACAAAGAATTCCTCTTCATCCAACGCAGACCATTGTCCCGAGCTTGTGCCAAGAACATCTTATCTCTCAAGTAATCGGCGATTCTGGGCGCTTTGGAGATGTGCGGTTCCTTGCAATGTGTCCTTCACCACCACGCTTGTAGCATTTGATTGTCTTAGCTTGACCTTGGTTACCATTTCTTCCTCGATTCGGTTGCCCACATATCCTCTACCAAAGACCACCCCTTCCCCGATCATACTGCCTTTCCCGAATCGGTTGCACCACGATCCTTCCATCTTTAACGGTGGCTTGATTATGTGGGTTAGATGCGCTTCTAAGGTTGTTGTTGGTTTGTGGAGAGAATTCATGTTTTGACTAATGAGAAGAGCAAGTTGATTAATGATGTTACCCATGTGTGCATCAAAGATCGCCTTGTTTGTACCGAGGATCGTGGATGAGTTTGTGATTACCATTACCCAAGGGTATGACTTGTGATGCTTTGGTTGTGATTCCAATGTTTGAGTAGAAAGTCGTTGAGTCATTAGGCGAACTTGTCTCACCCTCGTTGGTTTTGAACCGATTGAGAATCAACTTTTCAAACATAGCATGTCTCTCATTACAAGGAGGAAGGCATAGAGTTGCTCATAGTTTGTATGCTTCAATCCTTTAGTGAGTTTCACAGATGTGACAAACTTGTGCCATTCGGGATTCATGTTGTTCACAAACTTTGAGTTCAACTCAATGTTAGGCATAGTCATCTTGATGTTCCTCATGTCATTCACTAACTTATGAAATCTCACATAGTACTCATAGACACTCTCATCCGGTTTCATCTTGAAGTGCTCAAATTCATCATAGAGTTGTGATTCCCTGCCTTCCATAGTTAATTCGAACCCGAGAGAAGCATCTTAACGTTATCCCAAATGACCTTTGCATCGGTGTTATGATTGATCGACTTGTAGATGTCTTTAGGAAGACCTTGAAGAACAATGTTTGAAGCCCCGATATCTCGCATCGAATCTCTTTTCTCCTCATTATCAAGCTCATTGTACATCTTAGGTCCGTCCATTCCGTGAGACAGAGTACCATCTTCATTAGTATCAAGTATGTCTCTAGTCGTTTCAACCCGATATGGTCCTTCATCAATGGATTTGAGAATGTTTACACCATTTTCCTTTCCAAGACAATACAATCGATTCGTTGAGCCCAAGAATCGTAGTCGATTCACAAGCATTGGTGGATGAGTATCCGAGCCACCGCTTGAACATCCTCGACAACGATGGAGATGACGGTGGGAACAGATGGGAATGTTGGTAGACATGTTAACAGATTATACGGGATTTTATAACTCTATGATTAAACCGGAAATAGATTCTTTCACGGATTTTACTAAATCAAGAGAAAACCGTAAACAATCACTCAAGTTGCTAGATGATAAAGTGCTAACTCGCTACCAAATAATGCACTAAGTCGCTAGAAATTAGTGCACTAAGTCGCTAACCCTTAACTCGCTACACGCCTAAGTCGCTAGAATCCCAAGTCGCCAATGGAAGAGCAAGTCGCTAAGTAGTAACTCGCTGCACTAAGTCGCTAGCCAAATTTGTGCAAGAATTGCTACACAAGTCGCTAGATATGCAAGTCGCTAAAGAGCAACTCGCTCTGCACTAATTCGCTACCATTAAGTCGCTAACCGTGGTGGAGATTCCACTACTTGTACTTTAACTCGCTAGCTCTAACTCGCTAGCTTTTATAACTGTAAGTCGCTACAAAACTATGAAGTAAGTCGCTACCAAGAAAACAAGTCCGAGAGCTAAGTCGCTAACTTGAAGAACCAAATAACCTTCACTTTTCAATCCAAAAACAACCCAACCAAGATGATTCAAGCTTACCAATTGAAAACCTAAACACTTTTGATGATTCTAAACATAAAAGTACCAACAAAATTCAAACTTTAACACAAGAAATCAACCAAATGATGCAAAACCACTAAACTTTTTCAAACTCAAAACCACCTAAAACCACTATAAATCCAAAGATGTGCAAGATATGATCTAACCATGGCTCTTGATACCAATTGTAAGATATAACTTTCACATACACATCAAACCATAACACAAGGTGGCGTATAAGATGGAATTCTAGAGAGAAAGTTAGAGGTTTAGGGAACTTAGTGAGAGAAAGTGAAAGATATTATTATGAGCTCCAACTCTACCTTAGAAGGTAGAGAGTATTTATAGTCTTACATAACTCGCCACACTATGGGTCATGGATCGAGCATACAGTGGGTAAAGACCGTCTGTCCTCCACGGTGTTACTTAACTAAATTACTACTTAACTTAAAAGAACTACGACTACGAGCTTTCTAACGATTACATATACTTGAGGTGACCGACTCTTTAATACCGGGAATTTCTAATTCCTAACATTAGCATTTATTTCCTCTTGAATCTTTCTAGCTGCTTGTTCATTCAAAGCATCTTGAGCAGCTCTTAATTGTGCTAAAGTTGGTTTCTTCTTCTTAACTTCTACGAAAACACCTTTTCCTTTATCCTTAGGATCAATAGCAGGTTGAGAAACTCTTGATTGTTCCTCTTCTTGCACTCCTGGAATAGTAACAGCCCTTGGCTTTGATAAACCGTGCAAAATAGTTGCAATAAATTCATCATCACTAGCAGTATGTACTCTTTGAGGTGTATCGACTTCTTCCGGTATAGCAGCTTGTTGAGGACCACTTGTTCTTCATGTGGAATAGTTGAAGGGCCGCTTCCTTTTCAAAATCTAATACCCTTGGTATAACCAACTCTTGTCTGTGAGTACCAAAGAAAGCAAGACTTTGTTGTTCGCACTGATCTTCGACATTTCTTCTTCAGTACTTTCAATAAGAACATGTTTTTCAGTACCTTGAGATTCTTTATCCTTACTAACATCTTCTTTCAAATTCTTTTCTTCTAAATTCCTCCCCAATTGGACAGAAGATGGTTTAGGAACCTTTTTGCCTTTGTTTTTCTTCTTAAATTGCCTTCGACGCTTGTGTTCTTCTTTAACCCATAAACGATAACGTTTGATAAAAGGCGTAACAAAATTCTTCAACCTTTTATACTTGAGCATCAACCTCTTAATCTGTTTTGCTTGAGCCTCAGTAGTCTTCTTCAACTTGACCAACTCCCTTGTCAAAACATAATTATCCAACGTTAACCCTTCAGGTGAAATAGTATGAGAAGCATCTCCTTGAACTGGTGAATGTTCCTCGGGTTGAGAATCAGAAACATATTGTTGTGGAGATGGAGAAGGTGAACCTGCAACTTCTTCTTGAACTTCAATACTTGGGGAAGCAGTACCTTGAGTTGCAGTACCTTCTTGAGATGCAAGACCTTGAGAAGATGCAAGACTTTGAGAACCAAGATTTGCAGATGCAAGATTTGCGGTGCAATACCTTCACTTTCTTCATCATCCTCAAGATCGCCTCTAACACTTGAACAACTTCCATCATGGAAGTAGTTAAAGGAGTGTCCGGACCTCTGAATAGATCACTTCTTCTCGCCATAAAGGTAAAATTTTTACTTGTCAGACAACAACAGAAGTAAATCAGAGGCTTTGGTACATCGCCAGTTGTTTGTTCGTAAAAACTTGAATAAACCCGGGATACATTAACCATTTTGATCCATGATTGATGTGAAAGTATGCCATCTAGAATCAGCCTTGAAAAATTGAAAATACGATCCGAGCCAATCCCACCATAGCGGATGCTATATTTGATCCAAATTGCTCCCATGAAGTACTTTTAGCACTAATACAATGTAGCAACACATGTATTAAAACTTCCATTGAGGACAAAATAGTTGTTTCTAAAGTTTGTTACATTAAAGACCCTTCATAACCAAGATGCCCAAAAGTTTCCCAAATCAACTCCTTAGCAAAACGAATAGCCCTTCTTCATCATTAAACAATAAGTCTTCTCGAATAGAGGCTTGATAATCTTCAGCTTCTTCCAACAACTGTAGCCCTAATATAAAATTCATCATTCTCCATATTATCCCTTGCAGTAGCCCAAAATTCTTGAATCCAAGGCTCAATGATATCCGGCTTCACTAAAAGAGCATAACTAATTGGCGACCCAGTGAGATAATCAATAATATCATGAAAAGCCTCATTATCTTCAGTCTTATCTAAATTCGCCACCATATTGTGCTTTGAAACAGTAGGACGATTCGCCATGAGTGAGTATGTGATTTCAATAAAAAAACCAATAATAGAGAAGTTTGTAGTATGTTTGGGTAACTCAAACGTGTTAGGTTTGAGCACCGAGATCGTTCCGAACGAGGGTTGAATGGAATTTCCAACTCACGTCTCGATTATCGGGTTTTGAATAAGAGAAGGGGATAAAATGATGTATTCTAAACTACGGGATAAGGAAAGCATAAATGGAAATAAAATCTATGGGGAAAACCTAAGGATTATGGCAAACTACGCAATTCTACACTAAATTGCAAATACGGGATAAAGACGAAACGCGAATAAAATGCAACTACGTCTATTCTAAATCCTAAAAAAACAACCTAAAATTACTTTTACTCTAAAAATGATATTAGAAAACTATTTATGAATTAAAACTATTTTTTAGGATTTTTCTGGATTTTATTAAAATTAAAAACTAATTTTTAACTTTAAAAATAAAACTAATTATCTAAAAATTATGAAAAAGAGAGGGAAAATTATGGAATTACTTCTCAAAATCTAAATTAACACAAAAGACTTTTCAAAACTATTTTTTGTATTTTTCTGATTATTTTTATATTTTCTACAAATTTAAAACTATTTAAAACTAATTTAAATCGTGAAAAATACCAAATAAAAGGGGAAAAATAGGGAAAAATATTTTTTTTTCTTTTTATATTTTTCTTAAACTGGGAAAATTGAAAAATTATTTTTTGGAACTTTTCCTTAATTATTTGCAATAAAAGCTATTTTAAAAAGGATTAAAAACTATTTTTAATTAATAAAAAAGGTAAACAATGACCAAAAATTATGAAAAACTCAGGAAAATTCTAAAATATTAATCTAAATCTATGAAAAATAAGAAATCATGATGCTTATGTGAGAGAAATGAAGGCTGTAATGCAACTGAATTGTAAATAAGCACTTTAAAATAAGCAAATAAGCACTATAAGCTACCAAATTACTACAGAAGCTGATTTATACTAAAATAAGCTAAATGAAATCTATTCCAACTTCTCTAAACCTCTAGTGAACAAACTTCAATGATTAATGCTAATAATCAAGTAAAACCAAACAGCCCTAACCTATCACCTATAAGCTAATGCCACAGCTTATCCACTTATCAAAACTGAAATCCAGATATTGAGGACTCTAGAAGACCAGCTAAAGAGTATCTGGACCAAATTTTAGCTCACAACAAGCTTTGGTGAGCTTGTTGTGACCTCTGCAAAATCTCAGTTTGGCCAATAACAATGTGCACAGGGCACCTTTTGAACAACTGACCAGTTTTAAACTATGATTTCACTGGTTAAAAAAAATTCACAAAAATCAACTAAAAATATACTGATGAAATACACCAACCAGGCTTGTTAATTCCAAAATTTTAACCAAAATGACTCAAAACTGAATGAATTAAAAATCCACAACTGAGAGCAGTTTAAATGAGTAAAAGTGTTTTGACTTTTCCTAGACAGAAATGAATTTTGACTTAAATGAAATTCTAGCTACCTCTAAATCACTGAAAATGATATAATAAGCTAACCTAAGACATGATTAAGCTAACTAGACTAATTCTAAACCTATATAATGGCTTATGCAAGTTTTATAGCCAACTGATGTGCAGTGATGTTTAGAAGGAACTAAAGTTGACTTTCTATGAATGACAATGCAAAATAAAAGCCTATTTCACCTTAACTGACTCTATGAATAACAACTTAACTACTCTAAGCACCTAATGCAACCTAGATTACTTAAACCTCAATTATCACAAACACTCCTCTATACGACTGTTAGGAAACTAAGCTCAACAAAACTTAAATCTAAACTACAATGAACCTTAACTCAGATTCAGCATATCAGATTTGATCCAACAGAAGTGATTACATCATCAGTAACTCAGAAACAGATTGATCTAGCTATGCAGGCATAAAACAGGTATAATGCAAAAGAGAGTAAGAATCAATACTCACAAACGGTCCAACCAACATGGTTTGCTAACAGAAATCAGAAACCACTATTCTAAAACTGATATCAAACCCAACTGAATCACAATTTAACCAAATCCATAATCAATTCAGCAACTAAATCCCTTTAAATCAGAGGTGCAGATTTTTGATTTTTATTTGACTGTGATGAGTCTTAGGAGCATAAAACTGAGTAAGCATTATCAGAACATTAATAATAAAAACTGAGTTTAAAACTTAAAACCAAGATTAATGAAATGAGAGATTAACTAAAAATTACTCTATTAATAAACTTTGTGTACAAAGAGATTCAAAGGCAGAATTTAAGTGTAAACATTAAAATGATTTAAAACTGAAAATAAACTACTCAGAATCTACTCCTAATACTACTCCTAATCTACATGAATACAACAGTGAAATGAAGGGGTTTTTATAGTTGAGCTTGAACTTTGAGAAGAGTCTAGAATCAATCAGGTTGTGCTTTCTCTTGGCGTTTCTCCACCTTTAGATCATGCTTCCATATCACTCAACAAATCAGAACCCTTGGATTAACACAGCCACGTTTCTCCCACCAATCAGAGGCTAGAATGAGGGTATGTGACACACGGATTGCTGACATGGCACCCGTGTGTCAGTGTGTGTCAGATAAAAGTACAAATTTGCCCTTAATGATGGTAATTTTGGTCAATTGAATGAAAGGGTGTTTTAGGGTTCTTATGCCCTGGGGATTTTGGGGACGTTTTGGGCGCGGGTTGTTTTTTTATATTTGTTTGAGTTTATTGACCGGGTTTGGGCATGTTGACCTGGGTCCGAATTGGGTAAATGGGTTAAGATATTAAAAACATGGGTAACCGGGTATAGGTTTGAGGTAATGGACCGGGTAAGGTAAATGGGTTTGGGCTTTTTGATATTGTTTTGGGCCAAGGCTTGGTTTTTTTGGATTTAAGGACTAGTATTGTTATGTAAAAGTAAATATAGGGACCAAATGTGTACATTCTGAAATTCGAAGGACCATGGCTGTAAATCCTGATAATTATCCAAGGGCTGAACTTGACAATCTTCAAAAATACCAAGGACCAAACATGACAATTACGAATCTCCATGGACTAAAATTGTAATTTTGAGAATTGATTGTCCAAACTTGTAAATTCCTTTCCTAGCCTCGCCTTTTGCACTCTTCTTTCTCTCGTGCTCGGTTTTCTTGGTTTTGGCTTCTTTTTGTCCATTTCATCATATCCAGTACTGCAAATGCACAAACTCAAGAAAACCACAAATATTAGCAATAAACGGCTCTTTCTTGGTTGTTTTGGGTCAGTTTTGATAATGAAAAGGTATGTGTTTTAGCACATACCAGTATGTAAGCACAATAAGAGATAGAATCGAATAATAAAGAGATGATGAAAGAATTATGGAAAAGATATGATAATATCAAGATGAGAGGGAAAATCGGAGAGTAGTTATTTATAGGTGATATTTGAAAAATCACAGCCCATAATAACAAAGTTACCGTTAGTAGAATTACCCTCAATATTACCGTTGGAACAAGATTCAATAAGACAAACAAGATTTTCCACGTGTGCGATTTTCCCAAGCAAGACTTTCCAAGCAATACTTTCATAAAAAAACAGTACTTTTCCAAAATCCTCTGTAGAAGCTAAGTATACATAAATATCCTCCCCTCAAACAAGACACATGACTATACTAATACTAATAGTCCTCCCCTTAAATGTAGCTCAATAGTTAATCATGCCAATACTTACCACCAAGTGATTAAATCTTGAAACATCAAAGCCTTTGGTGAGTAAGTCAGCTACATTATCATCCGTGTGAACCTTGACCACATTAATGAGCCTGTGCTCATAGCAATCTCTGATAAAGTGATGCCTAATTTGAATGTGCTTGGTCTTGGAATGATAGACTGGATTCTTCACAATACAGATAGTACTCTCATTATCAATATTGATAGGAGTATTCTTGAAGTTGAACCCATAATCCAAGAGTTGATTTTGCATCCACATAACTTGTCCACAACAACTTGCAGCAGCTACATATTCGCCTTCGAGATGATGTTGTCGCAATTGTTTGCTTTTTACACCGCCATGAAACTAATCTTCTTCCAAGATATTGGCATCCACCGTGGTTGATCTTCCATCATAATTGTCACCGTGATAATCACTATCCAAAAAGCCTCCAAGTGAAAAGGTGAATCCACAGGATACCACAACCCTAACTTAGGTTGTTGTTTCAAATAACGAAAATTCTTTTTTCGCATTCATATGAGAAATCTTTGGTGAGACTTGATATCTTGCACATAAACAAACCGCAAACATGATATCGTGCCTAGATGCGATGAGATACATAAGACGACCCAATCATCGATCCAGATAACTATACGCCCGCTTTGATAGTTCCTTTCCCAAGAATCCTTCCTCCATTGGGATCATTCCCAAATGCAACTCTTCCTCCACTAAAGATCTAAAATCGGCAGAATATCCTTGTCTCTGTCATACTTCCGAGCAACCACTATCTACAATCAAATGATCTTTAAGCTCCTCTTCCGGGTTGCCCCGCACAAAGATTTAGAGAGTTAGTCTTTTTAGGAACCCAAGCCATTCTTGACTTGTGTTCCCTCAGGAGTTACAAACTCAAACTCTTTGAGTATGTAATTTCCAATCGCTTTTCAAAACATGATCCAGATTATCTTTTGATTTTTAGCATGTGGATTTTCAAAACTTTCGGATTTTCAATGTAACTTTCTTTTGCAAAATCATTCTCTTTTTCTTGTATTATGAAAACATCGATTCACTTTTGTTGAAAGTACAGTTTGTCCTCAAAGTATTTCTCTCTTAACCCATTCGCTTTAACACTTGGTTCCTGTGATCTAGATTCCTATGCGAATTGTAGTACCTTCTAGGTTGATAGTAGTGAGATCTCCTAGGATTTCGTGCGGTGGTATTTGCGGACCTTGGTTTGTCCGAGCGAGAATGTGATAAGGTACCGCTTGTGAAGGTCTTGATGGTTTAGAAAAGGTCTTCTCCGGTGGGGTTCCTATGATCGGTGAGAAATTGCCGTGATTGACCCTATTAGAATTATTCCAAACCGGTTTGTTCTCTAGGTTTCTCGTTAGCGCACCTATTCTTTGAAAATTTCCTAAGATATTCGAATGATGTTCACAATCCTTGATTAAATGATTAGGACTAAAACACACAAAACACGCTTTTCACCCATACTCCCAATATGACTTCTTCTATGTCTATGACCAAAACTATTGTGCCTTCTAGGTAAATGATTAAACTGTTTTGACCAAAATTATCCCAAAAGGTTTAGCAAGACTGCTTTGAAAAGGTTTTCCTGGGTTCGCTTGTGAGCAAGACTTTGAGTAAAAGGTACCGCTGACTTTGAAAATTTGTTTCAACAGATTCTTTTGGGGTTTCGCACCTAGATTGACCAATAAGCTTCTTCCTAAACTCTAGACTGCCTACACCAAAACGTGAAACATCGTGTCTTATGGGTTGATGACTACCAACCGGATGTGGAGCGATGATAACCTCTGTCTTTCTTATACTCGGAGGTGATTCACTAATTGAACCCTCATTACTATCTCGTGTCTACATAATTAATGAGTTCATCATCACTAGTGGTAATATCCTCAAAATCACCTTCATCCTTATCACTAGATGTGTTTTCTTCTATGTTATCAAAGTCCATACCAAAACCTAAGATGTTCTAATGTATGCTCTTCTCTGCTTTTGAACATAAGTAACATGTGATGCACTGCATTCTTTCCAGGCATCAAACTTTGCTAACAAATCATCTCTCTCCTTAGTGAGTTTCTCAATTTCAAAAATTTTACGCTTTAATTTCCATTCACTAAGTTTTAACCGGTAATCTTGTTGTTCATATTTTTCACCCAAGCCATTTCATTATTTTCATGTGTTATAATTTTGGCTTCCATTGACTCTAAGGTTATTTGATAACCCGCTACCTCGCACCTAGCTTTAACACAATTATCTCTTTCAAACACATAATTATTTAGCGCTTTTGATAGAAATCATGACAATTTGAGCATACCTCGTAGATAGGGGTTGAACTTGGTGAAGTAGCTACCATTGCAAGTAGAACAGATAATCTTCACACTCCAAGCTCCAAATGAATCCTCCAAATCCATCTCCGATTCCAAAGCAAAGATTATCAACTTCCTCATCAAAAACAAAGGTCGGTCAAAATCTTCTACCGAGTCTTCAACCGCTTCTTCTACTCCTACCATACAATAAGTCACCGGTTCATCATCAAACTCTTCACTCCACCAACTTCGACAAATTCTCTTGAGCAACCAAAGCCTTTGTTTCAGTAATGGGAATTTCTTTTAGCTCCAGCTTTGGTTTCTCAGTCATCCTGTTTGCTTGATATTTAGCAAACCTACACTCCCTTGCAAAGTGTCCAGTCTTTTGACAATTGAAGCATTCAATTTTGGATTTGTCAAAAGTGATTCCCTGTTTAGGTTTGAAGTCAATGCTCTTTCCTATTTTCTTCATATACTTCTTGATCCTTGCAGTGATCAAAGCAACTTGCCACCTGATATCAATCTCTTCTAAAGCATCCTCATCAATCTGGGAGAGATCTTCTTCATAAACGACATGTAAAGAAGCTTGTTGTGCAAAGAAAGAACACACAACTTCATCTGAATGCATAGTAGTAGGTGGTGGGGTTTGTTGAGCATAGGTGGGAGCAGTATACGAGACAAGATTGAGGTACAAGATTTGAGTTGGAGAGGCGACTTTTGGTGGAAGTATCGCCCTCTTTCGATGATAGAAAAGCAACACTGTGTGACTTAGAACTTGTTTGACCATTCATCTCATGCTCATATACCTTCGATGATTGTAGAGATCATCAAAGTCCATAACATCTAAGCCCGGTTGTCCTCGATCATAGTAGCAATCACATGCCATGTGGATGGCAAACTCTTAGAAACTTCGATTAGCATCTTCAATCGAAACTTCGCTGGTATAACTCCAACATGTTGAGGAGATTTTGAAACCTATCATATGCAAGATCAAGACTCTCTTTCACCTCAAAGTGAAAGTTTCAAACTGCTGCTTGAGATTTACGTGCATCTTCTTAGAAGCTTCATTCCTCCAATCTGGTCTTGAGAGCGACCCGAGTTGCTTAGCATCTTTAGCATCATGAAACTTGAGAAGATGACCATCGGAATGGCGCACAAGAGAATATTTAGAGCCTTCTCTTGATTCCTTAAGGTTGTTCTTGGTAAGACCGGTTTGGGTGCTTTAGGTTGTCCAGAACATCTATAGGATCGGAACTACTTCATTGCCATTGACAATTACATTCCATAGAGCATGGTCTCAGAATGGCAATGCATCGCCTCATCTTCATACACCATAAGTCATATTCGCCTTCTTGATTACAAGAATCCTCATTGAGGTGATGGAAGGTGGTGGAATGTAATCACGACATCTTTAGGTTTTGTTGTAGGTTTTAGGGTTTCTTCTTAGTCAGAGTTTCCACACAAGCTCTGATACCACTTGTTGGATCGATGTACTCTAACCAAACTAACTTAAATAGCTTGTTAAGGTTTAATAACCTTGGATAAATCCTAAGTTATTAACAGAGAAACACTGAGCAAACTCTATTAAGTATGCGGAATTTACTTAACAAATCTAAGAAGAATAACTTTAACTATGAACGATTTTATTAATAACTCTAACTCTGCTTATTATGCAGATCTTTAACAACTCTAATAATATCGAACTTCTCTAAAACTCTAATAAAATCACGTCGTACTATGCCAATCTAGGGGTCCTTTTATAGGCTCAAGGATACCCTAGTCGGTTTACAATATGTATCCTTGTACGTCAAGTAATCTAACATAGAATATTCTAGAATTACAAAACTTTCTATAAACGAATAAAACAGTTCTTTGATCTTGCAGTACTTTGACTTTATCATTAAGCAGTATTTTGACTCTTTGACTTTTCCAGTACTTTATAGTTTTACAGTACTTTATCTTTCTGTAACACTCTGTCAATTGATGAGTGTCTAAATACTCATCATTTTTGTATAATATAAACCGCAAAATCATCTCGAAAACACTTTCGAAACACATCAAAATGATGAAAATATCACAAATCGATGTTTTATGTGTTTTAAATGTAAAATATCAAAATCGATGAAAAACATATCAAATTTGCAAAATTGCGCTTTAGTCCCCAAGTTTCAAAAATTGTCAAAAAAGGTCCCCGAGCACATAATTTCAAAGTAAAGTCACCAAAGGTCCTTTTAAAATCATAAGTTGTCAAATTTAGTCCTTTGGTGAAAAATATGAAAAGTTTGAGAAAATTACAAGTTTAGTCCTTCAAGTTTCAAATTTGGCAGAAATGGTCCCTGGAAAATTGGAAAATGACAGATTTGGTCCCTGTACTTTTGAAACTTGTCATTAATGGTCCCTTGAAGTAACTTTGATGAAATGGCAGCTTAGTCCTTGATTTTCAGAAAATGGCAAACTAAGTCCTTGGTAATTAAAAACCTTTTGCACCTTGGTCCCTTGTCAAATTAAATTTTGGACCCTGCCATCTAATTTTGGACCCCTTTTGCCACCAAATATTTGGTCAAAACACTACACGCCAAAACAACCTTATCTCCTTCTTCCTTCCTCGCTCGCTAAACCTCTGCTTTCACTCAACCCCTCCTCACCTTATCTTCTTCCCTGCCCCCACACCTCCTACAATCCAAAACACTTTGATTATAACCTCTTCACACTCAATCCCCACAAACGGTTAAAAACATTTCCGCCAAAAGTTAATCAAAGGCCAAGATTGCCTTAAGTCATCCAATGGTTGAAAATGCAGTGGGATTAATCGTAGATGAGAGAGAAGCTTGGGGAGCTATAAAGAGAGGAAGAGAGAAGATTGAGTGTGGTAGTTAGTAGTTAGTATTTTTAGTTGTAATTTTAGTTCTTAGTTTAAGTCTAGAATTGCTCAAGTTCTAGTCCCACTTTAATTTTATTGTAATTTACATTCCTTGTACCCTTTAAATTTCAATGCAATTCCAGTTTGATTTGAGTTCCATTTTAGTTTTATAGTCTGTTTCATGTTCTTAAATTTTGTGTTTAGGTAGTTCCAAAATGTTTTCTTAAGTAGTTCAACTTCATTTTGAGTTTCGAAAAGTGCAACCGCTTTTTTTAAAAGTCTCAAACAAACTTTTCTCTAAACAAGAGTTTCCTAGCTTTTCCGCCCATTTAGAGTGTTTGGTACAAAGAGTTTCTTGGGTCAAACCATGTTTTGACCCACTTTGAGTTTCTCATTAGTTGCTATATGAAGTTTTAAATGTAATTTGTAGTTTCTTTAGTGTGCATAAGTTTTATAAAAGCGTAGTCAATTTTTCTTGAAGTCAATTTTGTTTAAAAAAAAAATCTCATCACAGCCCCAATCGCTTTTTTAGCTGCTTTTAAGCGATTTAGTTAGGTTTAGGATTTGAATTTTGTGATTACAAGTAGCTTTTAATGTGTTATCATATGTGTTAGCTTATTTTTAATTTTGCAATTCAAATGATAGCTTATTTTGCCTTTAAACACCCTCATGTCCATTATTATACACAGACGCAATGACTTTGTGGCCCTTTTCTCACCCTCATACAAGCTCATTTAAGCTTGTCACAAGTTAAGATTTGCTTTTAGTAAACTAGGGTAGATCGGCTTTTAGTTTTGGCAATTCTTAGGGACTAGATAACTCACTTAGAAGCTTATTTTAAGCACCAAAGTGCCCCTGACCGTTTTTTTCCCCATCTTCTTTATTCTGAACAAAGAAGAGTGTAGTGTAAGTCTTGCTTTGGTTTAGCTTATTTTCTTTTCCCAATTGCTTATCCATGATCCCTAGGTAGTTCTTAGGATTAGTGCTCTCCTTGAGTGGTTTGTAGGACTTATTAGTGGTTTTCGAATGCTTGATGTAGCTTGTGTGTCCTTAGCAATTTCAACAAAACAACCACTCGCTCAATGCTTTTTTTTTTTCATTTTTAGATTTTAGTGTTAAACTTTTGCTTATTAGGTCCCTAGATTGTTTATTTATGTTGTAGATTAGCTTTCATAGGATTAGTTTACTGGATTAGCTTTTTATAGATTTTGATTGCTTAATTTTCCTTGCCCGTTAAAGCCAAACGTCCCATTCAAGTTTGATTTCGTTCATTGCACCTTTTAAGTCATTCTGACTTATTTTTGTCACTTATCCAATTTAAGGTTAATGAAAAAATTCTTATTTTTGCTTATAAATCGGTTTCCAAAAGATAAAACCAAAGAAAAATAGGTAGCCAAAAGGACAAAGGGATTCGACCCCGACCTCTAGCCCCCACACCACCTACACACACATCCACTCATGTCCAACTTGCCCTTGGGTCTTTTCATTTTTTCTTACATAATCAAATCTTTAAATAGACTTAGCAGCTTTAGTTTTAAGCACTACTTTGCTTATTTGTTAGCTTATTTGCTTAACTATACACTTGCTTTCGATTTTTATTAGATCCAAGAATATTTAAAGTACTTTTGTGATTTTTCCATATTTTTCTTAAATCGTTTAGTATTTTTAATTAATTAATTAGATTAAATTAGTTTTAAATCATAATAAATAAATTAAAACTCAAAAAATATTCCGCTTTTTCCTAAAATTTTCTTTTGTCATGTAGAACGTAGGAAAAGTGTTTTTACACTTGTAGGACTTTTATTTCACAAATTTTACGCTTTATCGCATGGCCCAACAGAATTTTTGTACATAACGTACGTTTTCATTTTAAGTTACGTTTTTAGATATTTTAAGTTTACGTTTTAGTTAAAATAGTTTATTTAAGTTTACCGTTACCGAAAGATGTGATATTTGCGGTGGTCCCCATCCTTTTTACGATTGTCAAGCCACCGATGACGAGGTTTATAATGCTACATCAACCCAATATCACAAGACTTTCGTTTTCGATGATGATGAGGATTCCATTCAAATGAAAGAATATTATGCGAGTTTGTCGGCTACAACCAATCCTGTTTCTGAGCCTTTCATTTCCGACTCTTCCCCTTCACTCACACCGGTTGAGAGAAGTGACGTCGTTTTAGAAGAGTTCGATGATCATATTTCAACAAACATTGTTGAACCCGTTGACTCTCTCATAATGGGGGACGAGCCTCTTAGCACTATTCCAGAAATGGAATCGTCTAGTGTTGAGAGCCTTGTCCCAATCCCAAGTGAGTCCGAGGTTATCTCCGGTAATATGTGTGATAAGCCTCTTGATGATGATTCTTACCTCCTCTTGACATTCCAAATGATCATGTTGATATGTTCTCCGATTCGACAACGATTGTACTTCGTTTGACGATTCTTTATCTTATGGAGACATTGATTATGTCGAGGACTTACCTTCGAGCTAGTTAGCTTAGAGGATGCGAGAGATTCGATGATCCGAAATTGAGGACGAGATGCTTCGTGAAAAATTATTCAATATAAATCTCCTCGTTTCTAAGATCGAATCATTCTGTGCTAAGTCAGCTTCATCTCCTATCCCTGTTGTGGATAGTGACTTGGAAAAGCCCGAACCAATTCCTGAACTTAAGGCTTTTTCCAATGATTCTTTTCCGGAATTTGAAGTATTCCGCTTTGATGACGATTATACTAAAAAGGAGAGTAGTGGCAATCCCACTTTTCATCTTTCTCTTCCTGAGTATGATTCGTTTCTCTTTGATCTAGATCTTGAGGAGTTCTCCGTGAACTCTCTCATATCATATCTCCTCCGAGTATGATCATTTCTATTTTGATCTTGATCTTGACCGGGGAGACATGCTCTATCATAAGAGTTTTCTCATTGAGGACACTACCCGCCTCTTCCTCCCGAGGTTTTGTTAAAATCACCCTATGAGCTTAAATGATCAAATTCAAATTAAAGATGATGAAGAATGGATCCTTATTGTTATCAAAATCTTCATTCCATTCCTCACATATCTTGTGCTTTCTTCTCTTCTTCACTCCTTCGAATGAAGACACTATCTTTGACCCCGCATTTTCATTTATCATTTTGAGCCGGTTCTATGTATATCTCATCGGTGTGGAACTTTCACGTGCTTCAAATGTTTGTCCAAACATCTTGAATGAAAGTCCGATGGAGACTGCTTCTTCCACTTTGCTTCCCATGAACAATTAATTGAGGCCGAGTCAAGCTAGCGACTCGGTAATCAAAAACAGAGCTTAACATGGGTTTTCACCCATGTGTACCACCCTAGTGTGGGGAGTGCCCCACATGTTATAAAAAAAAAAAAAAAAAAAAAAATCTTTATAAATAATGGTAGTAGTATTTCCCTTTACGTTCTTTGTTTCGGCATAACACGGGTACTTTGAATATTGAGGGCAATATTCATTTCTAAGTGTGGGGGGGAATTCTCACGAATTTCATCATATAATTATACCAATTCTCCCGTTTTTGGCCAAAATTTTTTTTTTGGAGTAAGTGTTTTACACTTACTCATTAGGTTATCAGTCCGCCATGCCTGTAAGACTAAAGGATTGGCTAATCCATGAGCAAACGGCTCTTGGTAAAGATATATCAAATCCGTTTATATGGCTTGCAATTTGCCCAAAATTGTATGGTATTCAGCTCACCATATCCTAAAAAGTGAAGAGTTGGCTAGCCCGCAAGTTTATGGCTTGTGGTAAAGGCAGTGGAAAATCCATAATTGGTAATCACCTCACCAAAGATAATATTGATAATTTATCTAAGAGTTGGCTAGTCCGTAAGGGTACGGCTTCGGTAAAGACAAAATCAAATCCGTTGAAAGTCGGTGGTTTGCTCAAAATCACATGGTTATCGATGTACCATGGTTCTTACTTGAATCAAACATTTGGCTACTCGAAGTAATGGCTTTTGGTAAAGAGTTTAAAATCCATTATGTTTTCTCAAATCATTGCTAGGGACTAGCAATATCTCGATGTGGGGATTGATGAGTGTCTAAATACTCATCATTTTGTATAATATAAACCGCAAAATCATCGAAAACACTCGAAACACATCAAAATGATGAAAATATCACAAATCGAGTGTTTTATGTGTTTTAAATGTAAAATATCAAAATCGATGAAAAACATATCAAATTTGCAAAATTGCGCTTTAGTCCCCAAGTTTCAAAATTGTCAAAAAGCAGTCCCCGAGCACATAATTTCAAAAGTAAAGTCACCAAAGGTCCTTTTAAAATCATAAGTTGTCAAATTTAGTCCTTTGGTGAAAAATATGAAAAGTTTGAGAAAATTACAAGTTTAGTCCTTCAAGTTTCAAATTTGGCGTAAATGGTCCACTGAAAATTGGAAAATGATGATTTGGTCCTGTACTTTTGAAACTTGTCATTAATGGTCCCTTGAAGTAACTTTGATGAAATGGCAGCTTAGTCCTTGATTTTCAGAAAATGGCAAACTAAGTCCTTGGTAATTAAAAACCTTTTGCACCTTGGTCCCTTGTCAAATTAAATTTTGGACCCCTGCCTATCTAATTTTGGACCCCCCTTTTGCCACTCAAATATTTGGTCAAAAACACTACACGCGCCAAAACAGCCTTATCTCCTTCTTCCTTCCTGCTTTCTGCTAAACCTCTGCACACTCAACCCCCCTCCTCACCTTATCTTCTTCCCTGTCCCCCCACACCTCCTACAATCCAAAACACTTTGATTATAACCTCTTCACACTCAATCCCCACAAACGGTTAAAAAACATTTCCCGCCAAAAAGTTAATCAAAGGCCAAGATTGCCTTAAGTCATCCAATGGTTGAAAACAGAAGTGGGATTAATCAGAGATGAGAGAGAGAAGCTTGGGGAGCTATAAAAGAGAAGGAAGAGAGAAGATTGAGTGTGGTAGTTAGTAGTTAGTATTTTTAGTTGTAATTTTAGTTCTTAGTTTAAGTCTAGAATTGCTCAAGTTCTAGTCCCACTTTAATTTTATTGTAATTTACATTCCTTGTACCCTTTAAATTTCAATGCAATTCCAGTTTCAGTATTTGAGTTCCATTTTAGTTTTATAGTCTGTTTCATGTTCTTAAATTTTGTGTTTAGGTAGTTCCAAAATGTTTTCTTAAGTAGTTCAACTTCATTTTGAGTTTCTGAAAAAGTGCAAATCAGTTTTTTTTTAAAAAGTCTCAAACAAACTTTTCTCTAAACAGTAGTTTCCTAGCTTTTCTGCCCATTTAGAGTGTTTGGTACAGCAAGTTTCTTGGGTCAAAACCATGTTTTGACCCACTTTGAGTTTCTCATTAGTTGCTATATGAAGTTTTAAATGTAATTTGTAGTTTCTTTAGTGTGCATAAGTTTTATAAAAAGCGTAGTCAATTTTTCTTGAAGTCAATTTTGTTTAAAAAAAAAAATCTCATCACAGTCCCCAATCGGTTTTTTTAGCTCTGTTTTAAGCGATTTAGTTAGGTTTAGGATTTGAATTTTGTGATTACAAGTAGCTTTTAATGTGTTATCATATGTGTTAGCTTATTTTTAATTTTGCAATTCAAATGATAGCTTATTTTGCCTTTAAAACACCCTCCCATCCCATCGTATACAAACAGACGCAATGACTTTGTGTGTCTTTTCACCCTCATACAAGCTCATTTAAGCTTGTCACAAGTTAAGATTTGCTTTTAGTAAACTAGGGTAGATCGGCTTTTAGTTTTGGCAATTCTTAGGGACTAGATAACTCACTTAGAAGCTTATTTTTAAGCACCAAAGTGCCCCTGACTGCTTTTTTCCCCATCATTTATAAAGAATGAAAGAAGAGTGTAGCAGAAGTCTTGCTTTGGTTTAGCTTATTTTCTTTTCCCAATTGCTTATCCATGATCCCCTAGGTAGTTCTTAGGATTAGTGCTCTCCTTGAGTGGTTTGTAGGACTTGTTAGTGGTTTTCGAATGCTTGATGTAGCTTGTGTGTCCTTAGCAGCCCCCAACAAAACAACCACTGTTCAGCAGTTTTTTTTCTTTCATTTTTTTAGATTTTAGTGTTAAACTTTTGCTTATTAGGTCCCTAGATTGTTTATTTATGTTGTAGATTAGCTTTCATAGGATTAGTTTACGGATTAGCTTTTTATAGATTTTTGATTGCTTAATTTTCCCTTGCCCGTTAAAGCCAAACGTCCCATTCAAGTTTGATTTCAGTTCTGCTGTACCTTTTAAGCTGTTACAGCTTATTTTTGTCACTTATCCAATTTAAGGTTAATGAAAAAAATTCTTATTTTTGCTTATAAATCAGTTTCCAAAAAGATAAAAACCAAAGAAAAAATAGGTAGCCAAAAAGGACAGGGGTGGGATTCGACCCCCTGACCTCTAGCCCCCCACAGCCACGACACAACACATCCACTCATGTCCAACTTGCCCTTGGGTCTTTTTCATTTTTTTCTTACATAATCAAATCTTTAAATAGACTTAGCAGTTTTAGTTTTAAGCACTACTTTGCTTATTTGTTAGCTTATTTGCTTAACTATACACTGTTTTCAGATTTTTATTAGATCCAGTAACATTTAAAGTACTTTTTGTGATTTTTCCATATTTTTCTTAAATCGTTTAGTATTTTTAATTAATTAATTAGATTAAATTAGTTTTTAAATCATAATAAATAAATTAAAACTCAAAAAAATATTCCGCTTTTTCCTAAAATTTTCTTTTGTCATGTAGAACGTAGGAAAAGTGTTTTTACACTTGTAGGACTTTTATTTCACAAATTTTACGTTTTATCGTGCGCTCCAGCGTAATTTTTGTACATAACGTACGTTTTCATTTTAAGTTACGTTTTTAGATATTTTAAGTTTACGTTTTAGTTAAAATAGTTTATTTAAGTTTACCGTTACCGAAAGATGTGATATTTGCGGTGGTCCCCATCCTTTTTACGATTGTCAAGCCACCGATGACGAGGTTTATAATGCTACATCAACCCAATATCACAAGACTTTCGTTTTCGATGATGATGAGGATTCCATTCAAATGAAAGAATATTATGCGAGTTTGTCGGCTACAACCAATCTGTTTCGAGCCTTTCATTTCGACTCTTCCCTTCACTCACACCGGTTGAGAGAAGTGACGTCGTTTAGAAGAGTTCGATGATCATATTTCAACAAACATTGTTGAACCCGTTGACTCTCTCATAATGGGGACGAGCCTCTTAGCACTATTCCGAAATGGAATCGTCTAGTGTTGAGAGCCTTGTCCCAATCCCAAGTGAGTCCGAGGTTATCTCCGTAATATGTGTGATAAGCCTCTTGATGATGATTCTTACCTCCTCTTGACATTCCAAATGATCATGTTGATATGTTCTCCGATTCGACAACGATTGTACTTCGTTTGACGATTCTTTATCTTATGGAGACATTGATTATGTCGAGGACTTACCTTCCGAGCTAGTTAGCTTAGAGGATGCGAGAGATTCGATGATCCGGAAATTGAGGACGAGATGCTTCGTGAAAAATTATTCAATATAAATCTCCTCGTTTCTAAGATCGAATCATTCATGCTAAGTCGACTTCATCTCCTATCCTGTTGTGGATAGTGACTTGGAAAATCCAACCAATTCTGAACTTAAGGCTTTTTCCAATGATTCTTTTCGAATTTGAAGTATTCCGCTTTGATGATGATTATACTAAAAGGAGAGTAGTGGCAATCCCACTTTTCATCTTTCTCTTCCCGAGTATGATTCGTTTCTCTTTGATCTAGATCCCGAGGAGTTCTCCTGAACTCTCTCATATCATATCTCCTCCGAGTATGATCATTTCTATTTTGATCTTGATCTTGACCGGGGAGACATGCTCTATCATAAGAGTTTTCTCATTGAGGACACTACCCGTCTCTTCCTCCCGAGGTTTTTGTTAAAATCACCCTATGAGCTTAAATGATCAAATTCAAATTAAAGATGATGAAGAATGGATCCTTATTGTTATCAAAATCTTCATTCCATTCCTCACATATCTTGTGATTTCTTCTCTTCTTCACTCCTTCGAATGAAGACACTATCTTTGACCCCGGCATTTTCATTTATCATTTTGAGCCGGTTCTATGTATATCTCATCGGTGTGGAACTTTCACGTGCTTCAAATGTTTATCCAAACATCTTGAATGAAAGTCCGATGGAGACTTTCTTCCACTTTGCTTCCCATGAACAATTAATTGGGTCGAGTCAAGCTAGCGACTCGGTAATCAAAAACAAGAGCTTAACATGGGTTTTCACCCATGTGTACCACCCTAGTGTGAAGTGCCCCACATGTTATATATAAAAAAAAAAAAAAAAAAAAAAAATCTTTATAAATAATGGCCGTAGTATTTCCCTTTACGTTCTTTGTTTCGGCATAACCGCGGTACTTTGAATATTGAGGGCAATATTCATTTCTAAGTGTGGGGAATTCTCACTAATTTCATCATATAATTATACCAATTCCCGTTTTGGCCAAATTTTTTTTTGGAGTAAGTGTTTACACTTACTCATTAGGTTATCGATCCGCCATGCCTGTAAGACTAAAGGATTGGCTAATCCATGAGCAAACGGCTCTTGGTAAAGATATATCAAATCCGTTTATATGGCTTGCAATTTGCCCAAAATTGTATGGTATTCATTCCATATCCTAAAAGTGAAGAGTTGGCTAGCCCGCAAGTTTATGGCTTGTGGTAAAGGCGATGGAAAATCCATAATTGGTAATCACCTCACCAAAGATAATATTGATAATTTATCTAAGAGTTGGCTAGTCCGTATGGGTGCGGCTTCGGTAAAGACAAAATCAAATCCGTTGAAAGTCGGTGGTTTGCTCAAAATCACATGGTTATCGATGTACCATGGTTCTTACTTGGTGAAACATTTGGCTACTCCGAAGTAATGGCTTTTGGTAAAGAGTTTAAAATCCATTATGTTTTCTCAAATCATTGCTAGGGACTAGCAATATCTCGATGTGGGGATTGATGAGTGTCTAAATACTCATCATTTTTGTATAATATAAACCTGAAAATCATCTCGAAAACACTCGAAACACATCAAAATGATGAAAATATCACAAATCGTTGTTTTATGTGTTTTAAATGTAAAATATCAAAATCGATGAAAAACATATCAAATTTGCAAAATTGCGCTTTAGTCCCCAAGTTTCAAAAATTGTCAAAAACAGTCCCTGAGCACATAATTTCAAAAGTAAAGTCACCAAAGGTCCTTTTAAAATCATAAGTTGTCAAATTTAGTCCTTTGGTGAAAAATATGAAAAGTTTGAGAAAATTACAAGTTTAGTCCTTCAAGTTTCAAATTTGGCAGAAATGGTCCCTGGAAAATTGGAAAATGACAGATTTGGTCCCTGTACTTTTGAAACTTGTCATTAATGGTCCCTTGAAGTAACTTTGATGAAATGGCAGCTTAGTCCTTGATTTTCAGAAAATGGCAAACTAAGTCCTTGGTAATTAAAAACCTTTTGCACCTTGGTCCCTTGTCAAATTAAATTTTGGACCCCTGCCTATCTAATTTTGGACCCCCCTTTTGCCAGTCAAATATTTGGTCAAAAACACTACACGCGCCAAAACAGCCTTATCTCCTTCTTCCTTCCTGCTTTCTGCTAAACCTCTGCACACTCAACCCCCCTCCTCACCTTATCTTCTTCCCTGTCCCCCCACACCTCCTACAATCCAAAACACTTTGATTATAACCTCTTCACACTCAATCCCCACAAACGGTTAAAAAACATTTCCCGCCAAAAAGTTAATCAAAGGCCAAGATTGCCTTAAGTCATCCAATGGTTGAAAATGCAGTGGGATTAATCGTAGATGAGAGAGAGAGCTTGGGGAGCTATAAAAGAGAAGGAAGAGAAGATTGAGTGTGGTAGTTAGTAGTTAGTATTTTTAGTTGTAATTTTAGTTCTTAGTTTAAGTCTAGAATTGCTCAAGTTCTAGTCCCACTTTAATTTTATTGTAATTTACATTCCTTGTACCCTTTAAATTTCAATGCAATTCCAGCCAAGATTTGAGTTCCATTTTAGTTTTATAGTCTGTTTCATGTTCTTAAATTTTGTGTTTAGGTAGTTCCAAAATGTTTTCTTAAGTAGTTCAACTTCATTTTGAGTTTACGAAAAGTGCAACCGCTTTTTTTAAAAAGTCTCAAACAAACTTTTCTAAACAGAGTTTTCTAGCTTTTACGCCCATTTAGAGTGTTTGGTACAAGAGTTTCTTGGGTCAAACCATGTTTTGACCCACTTTGAGTTTCTCATTAGTTGCTATATGAAGTTTTAAATGTAATTTGTAGTTTCTTTAGTGTGCATAAGTTTTATAAAAAGCGTAGTCAATTTTTCTTGAAGTCAATTTTGTTTAAAAAAAAAAATCTCATCACAGTCCCCAATCAGTTTTTTTTAGCTCCGTTTTAAGCAGATTTAGTTAGGTTTAGGATTTGAATTTTGTGATTACAAGTAGCTTTTAATGTGTTATCATATGTGTTAGCTTATTTTTAATTTTGCAATTCAAATGATAGCTTATTTTTGCCTTTAAAACACCCCTCCTGTCCACTGTTACAGCAGACGCAATGACTTTGCCCTTTCTTTTCACCCTCATACAAGCTCATTTAAGCTTGTCACAAGTTAAGATTTGCTTTTTAGTAAACTAGGGTAGATCGGCTTTTAGTTTTGGCAATTCTTAGGGACTAGATAACTCACTTAGAAGCTTATTTTTAAGCACCAAAGTGCCCCTGACTGCTTTTTTCCCCATCGTCATACAAAGAATGACAAGAGTGTAGCAGAAGTCTTGCTTTGGTTTAGCTTATTTTCTTTTCCCAATTGCTTATCCATGATCCCCTAGGTAGTTCTTAGGATTAGTGCTCTCCTTGAGTGGTTTGTAGGACTTGTTAGTGGTTTTCGAATGCTTGATGTAGCTTGTGTGTCCTTAGCAGCCCCCAACAAAACAACCACTGTTCAACAGTTTTTTTTCTTTCATTTTTTTAGATTTTAGTGTTAAACTTTTGCTTATTAGGTCCCTAGATTGTTTATTTATGTTGTAGATTAGCTTTCATAGGATTAGTTTACGGATTAGCTTTTATAGATTTTGATTGCTTAATTTTCCTTGCCGTTAAAGCCAAACGTCCCATTCAAGTTTGATTTCATTCTTTGTACCTTTTAAGTCATTCTGACTTATTTTTGTCACTTATCCAATTTAAGGTTAATGAAAAAAATTCTTATTTTTGCTTATAAATCAGTTTCCAAAAAGATAAAAACCAAAGAAAAATAGGTAGCCAAAAGGACGGGGGTGGGATTCGACCCTCGACCTCTAGCCCCCACAAACCACGACACAACACATCCACTCATGTCCAACTTGCCCTTGGGTCTTTTCATTTTTTCTTACATAATCAAATCTTTAAATAGACTTAGCGCTTTTAGTTTTAAGCACTACTTTGCTTATTTGTTAGCTTATTTGCTTAACTATACATCGCTTTCGATTTTATTAGATCCAAGAACATTTAAAGTACTTTTGTGATTTTTCCATATTTTTCTTAAATCGTTTAGTATTTTTAATTAATTAATTAGATTAAATTAGTTTTAAATCATAATAAATAAATTAAAACTCAAAAAATATTCCGCTTTTTCCTAAAATTTTCTTTTGTCATGTAGAACGTAGGAAAAGTGTTTTTACACTTGTAGGACTTTTATTTCACAAATTTTACGTTTTATCGTGCGCTCCAGCGTAATTTTTGTACATAACGTACGTTTTCATTTTAAGTTACGTTTTTAGATATTTTAAGTTTACGTTTTAGTTAAAATAGTTTATTTAAGTTATTTTGTTTTATAAAATCACATAAACGTTCATCGATCTGTAAAAATAGTGATAGCGTTTATTTAATAGATTTTATCTTTTTAATTTCCTTTAATTTTCATTTTAGCCCTTGTAGTTTATGTCCTTTTTCCGTAGTTATAATAATTCCAAATTCTCTTTTCCGTCCAAATCTCCGATCACTATACGTGAGGTGATCCATTGCACACTATTTGGGACATAACGACAGGGAGACTCTATACTCCTCAGATCTTCATTGATTTCGTGCTTGAGCTGTTTTAAGTTTTCTTACGCTTGCGTGAGAGAACTTGACGGTTTTGCGCGCATCATCAATCTTCAGCACTTTCATATCCCAACAATATTATCCATGATCCATGACCTAAGACCCATGACCCAATGTCTAGATACATTGTATCTTGTTGGGTATCCTTAAAACATTACCCATAACGCATAACCCGGTTTGCAACCCAAAATCCGGACTTAAGTTAACCCAGCTACCGGATCCCTATGATTGCACTAGCCGGATCCCTCTGGTGAGGGATCCGTGGGAACAGTAGACAATTTTGTCTATAAATAGTGAGCCATTTCTTCATTGTAACTCACCCCTTTTACACATACTCTCTCTTAGTATTGTAATATCTCTAACCTCAGATCCAAAGGATCTTTCTATGTAGTTTTGTGTTTGTGTGATTCTCTAGGTTCCTCTTAAAGGCGAGATCACCACCTCTTGAAGACGTGCAAGCTCAAGGTCATGAGTTGCTAAGCTTCATCATCATCAAGACCACTGAAGTGTCTCTTGTTGATAGTTCTTTTCTCCCTCCATAGAAGTGTAGTGTTGAAGGCATTAGTGAAAGGTGCCGAAAGGGTCGTATCGAAGGCATTAGTGAAAGGTGCCGAAGGGTCTTGTCAAAGGCATTAGTGAAAGGTGCCAAGGGTGTACATTCGATATGGTGCATCGATGTACAAAATAGATAGTTTGGGTTAAAGGATACTGATATCCTTATAATGTTGTAATAAGGGGTGTGTCTCCTTTGGGGTAGTCGTGTATTGGTGTAGTGTTGGGTAGTAGTTCCTAATTTGTAATGGAACTCGGTATCTAGCCTTGTACCGGATAAAGTGTAGGCGACGTTGTGATAGGTGTGGTTCTACCTCGTGGAAGAACTCGGTGTCTAGCCTAGTACCGGATAAAGAGTAGGTGACGTTGTGAAGGCTTCTCCGCCACATTAAGGAGCTTGTGTTGTGTAGTGCTTACGAACTCTCGAGTGGGGAAATCGGGGAGTGGAGTAGGGCAAGGAAGGTGTCCTTGTAGCCGAACCACTATAAATACTCTTGTCGTGGTTTTGTGTTTCTTACTATTTATCTTTGCATTACATGTTTATATGCTTATCTATCATCATCCAACACGCACATTAAATAAATTGACATAAGTCGATCTAAATAGCTTAAAACGAAGTTTTAATCGGTAAAACTATTCAACCCCCTTCTAGTTTTCCACATGTCTGGTTCAGTTAACCGCGGATATCATAAATTAAAAACTGAAACCGAACCGTGACAAGCGGGTTTTTCGGTTTCGGTTATTTTCGGTTTTGGTTTCTTCGGTTTTGGGTTTTTTCAGTTTTTTATTTAGTTCGGCTCGGTTTGTCGGTTTCTCGTGTTTTTTGAACACCTCTATCCTGGATATTTTGAAAAGAAGAGAAATAACAAGAGAAGATAGGAAAGAGAAATTACAGTTTTTATGTTTTTTATAAGTTAAAATTTGACTGCTTTTTTTGTGTGACAGCTTTTGCATTGGGATAGACAAATACAAATGGATAGTGTATGAGCCACACTTTTAATAAATATTTTCGAATAAATTGTACAAACATTTTTAGCATATGGTACAATTGTGTGTCACGAGTTAAATGGAGTCGCCTACTAGTCTCAAAAAAGTGAGTCGCATAAAGAATTGGGGGATTATGGTGATGTGATAGGTTTAATCTGTTTTTGTAAAATATTGGAAAAAGTTTATATTAATAATGCGTATGTAAATGGATTATTTAAGTAATTTGTTTTTAACTTGGTGGATGTTTGGTCAATGGATTTGTTTGGGTCTGAAATGGACATAATTATTAAAGTTGAGGGACTTAAGATGCAAATTGGTGTAAACCAGCCGGATGAAATTTGTAATTAGCTCAAAACATAAACAAGTGTTTGGATCATGGAAGTACTTTAAACAAGAAACAATCTTCCTTAAAAAGATGCAAACACTTTCACTCACATTAAAACACTTCATTCATAACCCTCATCCATTTAAACCAACAACAACCTTAATAAATCCCATCATCGAACCCAAACTCAAACAAACTAACATTCACTTCCGCAGAACATCAATTCGGTTCTTAGCCAGCAAAGTAATGCCTGAGACTGTACACGTGGCAGGGGAATGGTACTCTGTTCCAGAACTACGTTTGCGTGACCATCACTTCACTGTTCCACTCGATTATTCTGTACCCCAGTCTCCCAAAATCACGGTTTTTGCTCGCGAGGCTGTTGCGGGTAATTAAATCTCACTTTACATTTTTATGTTTTTTTTTTTTAAATTCTATATATATATATAAATAAGATATGTTAAGTGACTATAAATTGTTTAGATACATTTATATTGTTATCCGGATTCATTTTAGCCTATTTGATTGCCATGTGATTCTAATTTCTTAAATCAGGATTAGTTTATTCATTGTCACCATACGCCAGTGCTAATACTTGGCATTGATGCTTTAGTAGCATCTCTAAGGTTTTGCTCTAAAATAGTGCAGATATTTTCAATATGGTCGCGTGAATGTAAATATTATGACATTGTTAGTTGCCTTAAAAAAAAAAATAGGTTGCTCCAGTTCGGAGTTCGCACCAATTTTTTTGTAATTTATTTAACAATGTGTAAAATGAAAAAGATAGGTGATAAAACATGCATCAACATTTGGATATTTTGTGGTATGAATGAAAAAACTTATAAGAATATACTTGTGTACAAATATAAACTAGGTAGTAATAGTAAGTTTTACTTTTTAAGTTAGCTATTAAAGGTTTGGTGAAATTTTTTGAGCAATGCAATTAAGAATGTTACTATATTTTGAGGCCCAATGCGATCACACACCACTTTTCTGCTTTGCATAAACTAATGAAAATGGTGTGGTACAGTTGGAAAGGAAAATAAGGATTGGCCATACCTATTATACTTGCAAGGTGGACCAGGGTTCGAGGCACCAAGGCCAACTGAATCAAGCGGCTGGTTAAGGAAAGCATGCGAAGAACACCGCGTTATTCTAATGGATCAGGCATTTTTTTTTTAAATTTATTTATTTATTTATTTTATTTTTTATAATTAAACTGACACATTATGTTGTTAATCTTTATACTTTCTTGTGATGTGCTTAAATGCAGAGAGGAACAGGGCTGTCAACTCCTCTAACAACATCATCTATGCTACAATTCAAATCTGCGCAAGAGTTAGTTGACTACATGAAATACTTTCGCGCAGATAACATAGTCAATGATGCTGAATTTGTTAGGAAAAATCTTGGTAATCCTTCGGAAGATGCTGCTCCATGGAAGGTCTTGGGTCAGGTATGAAAACTATTCATCTTAGTTCAACAAATTGCATTAAAAGGTACCACACTTTTGTATTACAACTACTTTTTTTGTGCATAGAGTTTTGGTGGATTTTGTGGAGTGACGTACCTAAGTTTTGCACCGCAAGGTTTAAGAGAACTCTATTTGACGGGTGGAATTCCTCCAATTGGTGATGGATGTACAGCAGAGTCTGTGTACAATGCTTGCATCGATCCGATTGTTACTCAGAATGAGAAATACTACAAGAGATATCCACAGGATATTCAAATCATCAGTGATGTTGTAAATCATTTGGCAGAGTCTGAAGGAGGCGGGGTGAGGTTTTGTTTTGCATGAAACTAACTTGCTCAAAACTTGTGTAAACCCGTTGTTTTTTCACTGTGTGTTGTGTGTGTAATAGGTTCCTCTTCCATCGGGTGGTATATTAACTCCAAGGGGCCTACAACTTCTTGGCCTTACGGGGTTAGGGTCTAGCTCGGGTTTTGAACGCTTGCATTACTTGTAAGACTTTATTTACTAAATTCTTTCTATAGATGCTCTCGATGGTCTAAACATAAATACTCTAGTAGACCAAACATCAATGTTGCCTGTATTTTTAATGATTGCTAGTAGAGAAGTTAATGTTTCTTCTACAGTGTATGTGTTTTGGACAAAGGGTGTGTATCATTATATATTGTCTATGAATAGTTTTTCTCTTTGTATAGGTTTGAAAGAGTATGGGATCCGATATTAGTTGCTGGATCAAAGAAGCAAATCAGCTATTACTTCTTGAATGCTGTAAGACAACATTTTCTTGCTGTGGTATAGTATATCTGTAAAGTATTCGTTTGCTGACATATCTCACAAATATGCAGTTTGAGAGTTGGTTATCTTTTGATAGCAATCCATTATATGCTCTTATGCATGAGTCCATATATTGTCAGGTAATTCAATAAATTTGTAGTCTGTCTTTTGGTAATTATCTTAACTTTGTTTTATTCATTATCTTATAATAATCAATTTATTATAATCTAAAGGGAGCTGCATCACGTTGGGCTGCTCACAAAGTAAGGGAAGAACATGAATGTAAATTTGATGCAATTAAGGCTGCCAAAGAAAGCCGGCCCGTCTTACTTACAGGAGAGGTAAAGAAAGACACTTGTATAGCAAATTGGCAACATATACCAAAAATCCATCTGACCATCTTACTCTTCTTCTCAATGCAGATGGTTTTCCCGTGGATGTTTGATGAAATTCACGCGTTGAAGCCATTTAAGGAAGCAGCTAATTTATTGGCTGAAAAGGAAGATTGGCCTCCGCTATATAACAAAATAGCACTAAATAATAACAAGGTATAACTCTTCTATATTATGCTATTATTATTATTTTTTTAATTAATGAAAATTTATTAGATTTTGATGGAATTTTGAAAATTTTGATAGGTACCGGTTGCTGCTGCGGTATATTATGAAGATATGTTTGTTAATTTTAACCTGGTAACAGAGACTGCTAAACAGATAGCAGGCATCAGGCTATGGGTAACTAATGAGTATATGCACTCTGGTCTTCGTGATGGTGCGGACCATGTTTTGGATCATTTGATGCGAATGTTGAACGGTAAAAAGCCACTTTTTTAAGGTCCATAACCCCTGACTAGATCATTTTTTTCTTTCTAGAGGTTAAATAGTTCTTGACTTTCGAAATAAGTATTTACCATAGCATTTGAGGATACGTATTGAACTTGCAAGTTTTTTTAATGAGTTCATGCAGTTCAGCATCATTATTTTAGCAATTGAAAATGTTTCATATGTTCTTTGTGCTGTACCTTGAGGTAGGGGTAGCAAGATGGACGTGTCGAGTGGGCCTTTCTATCATTGTTGAAAACACGATGTTATTTTCAAGAAGAAATTCAATATGATAAAATACACCAATTTTTATAAATTGTTCTTTCAACATTCTTTAGGTATTCTCTCTGTAACATACACCAACTTGATCGTTGGCCATCTTTGGTTCGAAACACTCACTGTTCTAAACTTCGTGATTGCATTCTGGTAGCTTTCTAAGGTCCAAAAGTAGCCCATAAACATGAATATGAGCTTTCAAGTTTTTTTTGAAACTTTTAACTAGAAAATTGGTTCGAGCCATCACTCTCCAAAAATAGGCGTATGCCACTTGATACAGCGAGCATACTGTATTTTTTACTAAAGGCCAAAGAATAGTTCGCTTTGTGCTCACACCATGGTTGCGTGCCTTTCAACCTTTCCACCCGCTTGCTTTTTGTTGTCACCTTCACTCCTTGGGTTTCTAATAAGAAGCCATGTGGGACAAATTAGTGTTTCTGCGAAGGATTGACCTTTCAAGTTTCATTTGAACATAATAGGTTATGTTAGTATTATTTTGAATGAAATTTTGAATTTAAGTAAAATAAAAGTGACATATTAGAAAGCTCACATATTTTTCATTCTCACAAAAACACTAACATGACCTATCATGTTCATGTTGAACTTTAAAGGATCTCAATACTTCTGCAAAACCAGTGATGCTTCTTGTCAAGTAACACTTCCGAAACAATGAAAGTACATGTGTTTGCATTTTAGGGGTCATCGAATGTTTAAGGCTAGGCGTAATGGTGACCGCGGTCATTACTGGTATATCAACGACAATTCAACTTTCTCTTTCTACAACTATCTTCATGACCAAAACCGTAATGGCGACCGTCGTTATTTTTTTTTTTCTTTTTTTTTGTCATTTTTAATTTTTTTAAACAACAAAATTAAAATTTCATTAATAATAAAAAACCCATTACATTTATAATTCAAATACATTAAAAAAACATTAAAATAAAAATTCTAATAAAATGAAGTTACAAAGTAGTGTTCATTTGTTCGATGCCTAATGTGTTTCACTAAATCAGCTTTAAGGCTCAGATGAATTTCGTCATTGACTATATCTTTAAGAACTTGTAACGTTTCTTCATGCGTTCGTACGTGATCATCACTACGAGATTGCTCCTCTGGATAAAAATCGGGAGAGATTATCTTCCCAATGTCTTTTAGAATCATATTATTCGAGCCTGGCTACTTCATGCGCTTGCTTATATCTTATTCGCTTCGTATCAGTGTCGATAGTCACATTTTTAAATGTCAGGGCAAAACGACTCGATCTTAAATACGATCGAGTCCTTTTTTTTCCCCAAGAACATGTTGCTTAAGGGCCATAATGGGTGGAACGCTTTGACCTTGCCGTCGACCGATACTCACGACCTGTCTAAAGATCCTAACTTAAACTGGGTGAAGTGTGAGATAAACCAATTTAAAAAGATACTATTATTTCAAAGAATGAGATAGCAAAATAATTCGAAATAGTCTTTGTTTCAATATAAAATTTAAGGAGAATTTCATCTATATCCTTGAAAAACTTCAATATTACATCAATATTCTTGCTAAAATCAATATTACATCAATATCCTTACAAAATTTCAAAATACTCATCTATATCCAAATATCCAATTTAACCATAAACAAATGATTATAATGCATTAAAACTTATCTAAATATTAATTAGCAAATTAAATGACAATCTTACCCTTATAATCTAATCAAATACTAAAAAATTGTGTTAACATTTTCAATCACGTATCCTTTTCTTCGATACCAGTTCATCTGGTAGTTGCCTTCTTTTTTATGGGTTTTTAGTTAAAGAAATATGAAAGAAGAGTATTGATAATAAACTAATTATTCATTTCAATCTTCTCAACGTATCATTACATTATTGGAAACACTTTATTTGATTAATTTAAAATTACAAACTCTTTCTAATTAAAATTTATAATTTTGCAGAATGTTTTAGAATTGAAAGATTGTTATTCCACATTGTTGATTCATATTTTGAAAAGTTAATGACCGGTAATGAACTTTGGCCTTGATTTCCTACAACACAATTTAAAATCAATCTTAACAAAATCTAAACAAAGAATAATCGAACAATTTAATATTGTGGGCATGTTTTGAGACAATCTTGTAAAAACGGAGACCAGGAAGAAGAAGAAAAATGAGTAACTGAAGTATGCTCATTTTTTTACAAAGGTATAAATGTAAAACAACCTTTTAGTTACCTATAACTAATAGTTTTGAATATTTTAATTATTTTGTTATAATTAAATTGGATATTTGGATATAAATGAGTATTTTCAAGTTTTGTAAGGATATTGATGTAATATTGATTTTAGTAAGGATATTGATGTAATATTGAAGTTTTTCAAGGATATAGATGAAATTCTCCCTAAAATTTATATACAGATGCCGGGAAAGATCAAATAAAAAGATGAATATTTGTTAGAAGTTTCAAAAGACTTGAAAAAAATTCAAAAATTCAAAATTTTTGAAATTATTTCCTAAAATAAAGGATGTTAGTGCATAAAAATTGTTTTGAAAAAAGTTTTCTAATTTTTATGTTTTATATGTTTTTATAATGCGCCAAAAAACGAAATTCATGAAAAAGGTTTTTTTTTTTTTTTTTTTTTATGCACAAAGCTTTTAATTTTTAAATGTTATAGGGAAAGAAATTTTGATGCAGTAACTAAAAAAAAGTTGGATGTAAAAAACAAATTTTTTATGCATAAAATGTCGACTTACATAATTTTAATGCACAAACGTATTTTTCGAAATTTTTTCATCAAGATTATAGACTTTTAGAGAAACTTGCTTTACAACTTTTTTTGTTTACAAACATCCTCTATCTTGTGGATTTTTTTTTAAATTTCTTAATCACTATCTGAGATGTGATTTCGGTAGGATCGAGATCGGCCACAACGAAGTAACGAAAGTTCTTATAGACGAACTGATCTTTTAACCAAATGAGTCTTTTAGATATTTGAGCTCGATGATTCACAAATCAGGAAAGATAGACAATGACGTAACCCATCGTATTAGAAGAGGATGGGCGAAATTGAGGGAGACATCAGGAATACTATGTGTTAGGAAATTCCCCTTTAATCTAAAGGGAAAATTTTATACGGTGGCAATTAGACCTGCTATGTTGTACGGGTCAGAGTGCTGGCTTATCACGAAAGCTCTAGCAAACAAGTTGGAAGTGGCGGAACTGAGAATGCTAAGGTGAACTTGTGAAAACCATGTCTGACATGATTTCGAACGGAGTTTTCAGATCATTACTTGATGTTGAATCTATTATCTCGAAGATGAGAGAAGGAAGGTTGAGGTGCTTTAGTCATGTCATGAGGAGGCCACAATCAACGTCAGTAAGGAGAGTCGAATCACTAATAGTTAACGGTTTGAGAAGGTGGGGTAGACCTAAACTTAGGTGGGAGGATAAACTTAAGCAGGTAATGAAGGAGCTTCTCTTGTCCGAAGACATGATCTCAGATAGAAATGTGTGGAGAAATGTGTTGATCTCAGATGAGCACTTGATCTTATTAATTATCTTAGATAAATCTAAAAGAATTAAAGTATAGAAAACTGTCTTGAAACAAGATTAAACACAATGCGGAATCTTGTGTTTAACAATAAAGAGAACAATGAACACAAATTTTAGCTCACAAAACACTTCAATATATTAATACGAATACTCAAAAGTATTAGGGTTACAAAACCTTGAAGTGATCGACTCTAAGAATGATACGTACTTTACATCTAACATAGGACCTCCTTTTATAGCACAAGGAGTTCTTTACAAGATAACTATTGTAAACCCTAAAAATCTAAAACGTGCGAAAAGACTACTTTACCCCTCAAAATTTATGCTTGTAAAATATGCATATTAAATATGTTATAATCTAACTCGTAAATGATCAAATTGTACAAGATAATAAAATTTACTTGCACGTTATGTCTAATAACAAATCACACGTTATTAAGGTTCATAGACCAGAAATTTTGTACACAAAATTTAACTACACTTATAACTTAAATAAACCAATACAATTGTATAAATGGAAAATTCATTTAGTCTTAATTGCCCCCCCCCTTTTTCGGCTAATTTAACCTCCTTTTTCTCCCATATTTTTCGGTTAATCACTCACATCATTTAATATCATTTAATCTCACCTTTTATAACTTACACATTTAATTGAAGAAAAGATTTGGGTATTCATTTCCTCCCCATCAAATTGGCCGACATTTTCCCCACAATTCCATCACTTTATTCCCCACATTCTTTTTTGAAAACTTGTTCCCCACATGCCTAGTTGCTCCATCAAAAAGTCACGGCAAAAATAAAAACCTCCATCTCCATTGTTTCTGTCGACGTGAAGGGCTCCAAGAAGGGATTCGATGGCCTCTTTTAAGGACTGGAATCACGGGTTCGTTACGAGTATTGCTTAGCTTGGTTGTCGTGGGTATGGTGATATGTTGTTGTCGTGTGGCCATTAGAGCACAAGGGCGTTTTGCGTGTCTCGTTTTGGTCTTGTTTATCTTCTCCTTTGCATGCTACCAAGGTAACTATTATGACCCTCGTTCCGTCTCCTTTTTAAATCTGAATCTGGTCGTGTGTAAACACCCTAGCATGCGCATGCTCCTTGTACAAACAAACATGTTACGCAAAGATTAAACTAGCTTTATATGTATATAAAGTCATGAGGAAACCTTTATTAATTTTCGACTAATGCACTCCACATATTTTGTTTGTGTTTCTGGTTCTGGTCGTGAGTTTTAGATATCATATGCATACTTTCGGAACTATAAAACATGTCACATAATGTATTAAAACTAAGCCATGAAAACCTCGTATAATGACTACATGAAATCATGAATCAACACTTGATATATGTCGACAAGAGTACACAAAAATCTGGTCTTATGTGTGTACTATGCGCATGCCTTTTATTCATTTAACATGATATTTAATTGTTAAAACGAGGCCAAGTCACATCTAATATATTTGCTACGTAAATCATGGGATAACACTATATATGTCAAGAGATGTACATGAAGCTGGTCCCTTAAACCTGTTTTGAAAAGACCCCTCGACATGCTTTTGTCTTGGTCATTAACATGAGTAAATGAAACTAAAAAAAAAATGAGAGTACGCTTAATAACTCTAAAAATATTAAGGCGATTCATATAAGAAATAAATCAGTTATGACTTAAATGAGCTAATAAGTATTATACGAATTATAATCCATGTAGATTTATTGGAGGAGACGTGACGTTGTGTCTTCGTGTTCATTCATCCGTTTGCTTCCCTTTCATTGGCGTTAAGGTACAGATATTCTATCCCTTTTCAGTAGGGATTTCTCATGACTTTCTGATCCCTTGAATTTGTTCGCTTATGATATTTCTTTGCTATTGATCCTTTGCTATTGACCATTGCTATTGAACCATTGCTATTGAATCTTTACTTTGCTATTGACCCCTCCATTATTGCACCATCATTCTTCGAACTTCCGTTATTGAACCCGTTGCTACTTGAATCTGCTATTGAATCATGCTATTGAACCTTTGATATTGAAATATTGATATTGGACCTTGATATTGAACTATTGTTATGAACCTCGAATTGTGAACTATTGATATTGCACCCTTGCTTATGAAGACATATACATTGCTACACTTTGGACCTATTGCATTGACCGTCGGTTTGATACCGAGCCATTAACTAGGCATGGGGTTCCATGTCCGTGTCATTGATGCACCAATGGCATGACTCTAGTGTGTACGAGTGATGTTACACACCGTCCCCATTATTGTATTGATTATTGCGCCGTAGATATTGTATTGGCCACTATTGTATTGCGGGGCGATGGATGCATCCTAGATTTGTATTGTATTGGATTGATATTGATATTGTATTGGTGATGTGGTGCGTGTGCAATACACCCCTCACGATCGGGAGCTAGCTACTCCATTGGTTATTGAGGTCTCCTCCTATTGTATTGGTATTCGAGGACACCCTCCGAATACAATGGCTACTATTGGATATTGGGTCGCTAATGCCACTATTGATTGTATTGTATTGTATTGTTGGCTCGGGATAGATTTACGATAACCCTTACACTTTTGATAAACCTATATTGTACCTTCCGTATTCCCCAACGCACCATAATCAGACATTTGTTCATTACTCAATACCCTTATATGATTCACTTTACCAAGATATAGATACTCCATTACATTGATCATCACACTTTCATTCCGTTACTTGGACTATGGTTCCATTCACGCATCGGGTTATTATATGTCATTGGATTGATTATGATATTCATGTTTATACGACTACTGATTTCTCTGTATGATATGTATGTATGCGATATAAGATTTACCTGTTGTCATCTGATGATATGCTATCTTACTGTTATGTGATCCTTTGATTGTCTGGTAACCGTGCTTGTGTGAAATCGATTGCTGATCTAGTTATCTTTTGTACCTCGTTCGATTAATCTCGTGGACTATGACTATCCGTGGTGTCCTTATCTGCTTGTTGTTGACCTGCCATGTTTGCATTTCTGTTTATGCTACGGTTTGATTGGGTAAATGGTTCAACTTATGAAGTCTAGTTGACTTGTTTAGTTGCCCTGCTATGTCTTTAATTCATTTAATTATATCGTTATATTGTATTCCTACTTATTACGTGTGACTGCTATGTATTGACTGCTGTTAGCACTTCCACTGTTATGATACTGGTTATGTCTTCAACTAAGGGTTTTGACCTGTGTGAATTGCCATGCTCACTTATTAATTAATTGCTTCCGCCTTCCTGTAGATATCTGTTTGGCTTGTATGTCTTCTGATTTCCTGAATTGATGGTATGACATATATGTTGTGCGGATGCGACGCCTGCTATGTTTGCTTATGTTTCAGTCCTTGTATGCCTGGTTTGTATGTGCTTGTATGCTTGTCATGATGCTTTGCTTTGCTTCGTTCTACTTGTTATCTGTTCTTTTTGGATATCTGTGTAATTGTGTTCTGCAGGATCCTCTTTGACTCATTGTTCTCTTTTCGCTGCGACCTTATTATCAGTTTCCTTTGTTTCATTTCGTTTCTGCTTTTATTTAGCTTTCGCTTTGTTATATCTGCTCACTGGCTTTTTAAGCTCACCGCATTTCTTTTCTGCGGCGGTTTTAGATTTGAAGATGGGCTTTGATGGGTGAGAGTTGGATTATCCGAGTGGACCAACCCTAGTTACTTATTATTTGGACTTATCTTGAAGAGCTTTGTTTTGAGATTTCATTTCATTTTGATATTGTATTTCCTTGTCAGTAAATTGTTTATCTTATTTAATACTTCATTTTTAAGGATTCCGTTTGTAAAGATTTTAATTGTACGTTCTGATATGACACCAGAATGTGACACTTCTACCCTTGTCGGGTTGGGGTGTTACAACTATAATGTTACAATATTCGTATCAATCTAAATATATAAGATATACACCATATCTATTTCATAATTATCTTTCCATGCGTCTTCAATCTTCTGCCTTTATCACATAAGCAGTAGTAATGGTTGTATCGGCGCTAGTCATCTCATCGTCTAGCAATCGCCTATAAGCTTAGCAGTACTAAGTCGATATGCTTGGCAGTACAAACTGTTAGCTTAATTCCCAACAATCCTCCCCTAAACTTGTTATTTCTATTCAAATCATCAAGTTTCTTGAATTAAACTTCTCTACATGATATTGAGGGAATTTTGCAAACATCTACTTTCTTGGTCTGTTAGCTTGTTCGAAGATTCTTGTTATTAAATCTCTTGCCATTTCACTATGTTCTTCAACTGTAAGCCTTGAGGATAACATAACCAATAAGGTCTTCATTCTGAGAGGATATTCCTTTTCCACCAACATGAATATATCTGAAGCACGCGTATACACATGATAAACACTGAATGAACTATATAACATCCATGTAGTTCTTGGGACAGTAGCATCTTGACTCCAAAGTATATCATAAGGATCAGGTTCAAATAGTCTTTCTAATTCATCCCATAACTCCTGCTCCTTGTCATCTTCAAACTCCCTTTCATTACACCTTTGTTGCACCAAGTCTCATAATTTTACCAGATCATCTCTGTAAAATGATTTCACCATGTCTGCAAATGTCTTATACATTTCCACAATATTACCAACTCTGGTAATCTTCCAAGCTTTTCCAAATTTATCAGTATAAACTTCCCAATCTATGATAGGATGTGTTGGGAATTATATTTGAGTTGATAAGACAAAACATGTGAAACATGAGGGACTGTTTGTGACAAATAGAGTAACTTCAAAGAAAAGAATATTCAAAAGATCAAGTTACTTTGTTAAGAAGATATTTTGTATATTTACTTTTATCTCTTTGTAAACCCTAGCATTCTCTAGTATATAAAGAGATGCAGGGTACGTAGGTTTATATGTGTTTCAAACAATGTAAACACCAAAGGTATATGTGTGTGTTCCTAGGCGTAAGTTCTCTAATGTAAACGCCTAGGTTAGTATTTAGTAGAGTATAGATGATGGCGAAGAACCTTTAATAATAACAATGATGTTATCTTATTCCGTTGTGCATCTTATTATCGTTGTTATTGTTAATCCCTAGAGCTCATAAACGATCTTCACAAGATGCTTGGTTTGAAGTGCTTCAACATGAACACCTTCATCAGGAACAATGATCATCATATCCTGCAAATCTTCTTCTTCCATTTCTTTTGCAGCTGTAGATGAACTTTCTTCAATCATTTGCTTCTTTAATGCTTTTGAATCCGAAACTAATCATACTCTCTTAGTTCTGGTACTTGGTTCTTCTGTTCCTTGTGGCCTGAAATCTTGTATTCTTCTGTAGGCATTTACATACATTTCTTGAATCTCTTCAAATGTTTTCCCTTTCAGCTGAGCATCCTTTTTGTAATCTTGATGTTGTAAGTATATCTTCATGTTTCTCATCATTTTCCCTTTAGTAGGAGGTTTAACCCTCTTCTTTGACCTCTGTTTCTCTCTCATTTTCTGTATCAGATCCTGAATAGCATCTTCTTTTTCTTTTTCAGGAACTACTGCACTTTCTTCTTCTTGCAAGATCTGAGCTAGCAATCTATCAGATTCCTCTTGAGTTATCTCAGCAGACTTCTTCAATTTATGTTCTTCAAGAAACATAGCCACCTCTTGTTTATGCACCTTTTGAGCTAATTCATCATCAAAGTAGATCTGTGCATAATCCTTCCTCTTCTCCTTGAGTGGTTCTTCTTCAATTAGAATAGCCTTTCCCTTATCTGCTCTTTTAATGTCTTCAACACTAGCAATAGCTTTTGGCTGACTAGCAGTACCTTGACTAGCAGTACCTTCTGGCTTCTTAGAACTAGTAGCAGTATCTTCAATATCTTCAAGAATATCTACCAATTCTGTAGGAGCATCAGGATCAAATGGCTTAGTTCTTTGATCACCACCACCCATATTTTGATCATCTCCACTTAAGTCAAAATCTAATCTCCTCCCCTGAGTTTCTGCATCTGTCTTCCTCCCCTGTTTGAGAAATTCACCAATATCAACATGAGCATCAGTATCAGCAGAACTTGAGGAGTCAACAATGTTTGCTCTTCTTTTAGCCTTTAGTGTCTTAACTTTGATCTTCAATCTTTTAACCTTTTTAACCAAGGTAGTGTATACTTTTGCATAGAGCTACTTTGTGTCTTGAAGATCTTTCTCTAAAACCTTCACCTTGGTAGATAATGCAGTACACAAATCCGTCAATTCTTTAAGTGTCAGACTGCTCTCAACACATCCAGATGTGTGACCTTCTAGAAGAGGTGCATCATAGGGCATAGACTCAGTATCCAACCTAGCTGGACTAGGAGGAACACTAGAGCCACCCAAATTTTCCATTTGGCTTGGGATTCCGTCTGTTGTATCAAGCCCTTTTGGACTAGACACATTTGATGTTGCCATGGTTGGGGTCTTAGTAATGTCACCACTGCCCTGTGCTGCTTCTAAGCTAGTCACAGTAGTGGTAGCCCCTTCCACTCTGCCAGAGGCAGTCTCATTTACTCCAGGGGTCTGAGTAGGACCACTTGGCTGAGAAACCATAGTGACCTATCTGTGTGTCCTCCTATAGGTTTGTGTAACGATGGGGATATGAGTTATATTTGGAACCACAATGTGTTAGATCGTTGTAGCTTGAGGTTGTTTAGACCTCATATTATCTAGGACACATAATAACGAAAGCATAATATTCTTAATTAAACATTTAACAATAAGCTTCCCTTGAAACCCATATGTTAACCATCTTCTTGATTCTTCAAATCTGTAAGCTCTAGGTAATGATCACATATGAAGAAAACCAAATATAACAAACTTGATGTAGAAGTAGAATAACCCAAACTTGTATCTTATATCTTGTACTAACCACGTAACTCTAAACGTATACAACTAATGTATAGGGAGACCGTAATCCCTTGACAATAATCACTGAGCACAATAACGTAACTCCTTCAAGTGTTTGTCAATTCTTCGTCATAATAAGAATGCACAAAAATAAGAACACGCATCTAAGAAACTCCACTTCACCTTCAAATAAGTGATAAATAACCATCTTCGTAACCAATTAATCAATAAATCCAAAAACGAGCTTTTTAAAACCTTTATGACCAAATTCCAATCTCCTTGTGTGTGTGAACCAAATAACCAATTTTGTGTGTGTTTAACATCTCTCAATATCAACTGAGAACCAAAATCATAACCATGTATTGTCCAATATTGAGCAAAGCTAGCAGTACAAAAACATTTCTCGGACAAAGCTAGCAATACTAACCTTCCAAACAACTTAGCAGTACAAATACTTTTACCATAGCAGTATAAACTGCTTTCGTAGAACGAGCAGTAAAAACATACGTTGAACAGTACAAACTCACAATAGCAGTAGTATCAATGATGTAGCAACACGTATAAATAGAAACTACCATTCAACTCCACATGCTTCTACCCAGTTGTGACGAGTCTTTTTAATATATAACAAACCACAAGCGAAAAATTGATAAAGACACTTTCCCATGATCAAATCAGTACGAGGTAGATCACAATTAATTACAACCGACCCATGTTCTTGATTCAAACAATATAAAGTGAATTGACCAATCAAGAACTCATGCATAAGATGACAATCAGTAAAGAATGAAATCCACTTCATCGAAGAATAATATTGATCCTTATTCGAATTAGTCAATTAGGAATGAATTTAAATCGAATCATACCATGTGCAAAAAGACAACTTCACAGCCCCACTTATATCATGCTCAGCAGGATGAAAAACCAATTGTTATACCCTAACAACCCAATTACCTCAGACGTATATACTTAGTAGCACCAGTAACCACAGTTTGATTCACATTCATTGCAACCAGTAAAGTTATTAGGACGTCATAGCAGTAACCTCAGTAAGCTAGACATCATGAGACTAGGGTTACTTCCAAAAAGAAATATCCTTACTTGTTGCAAACCTTCACCGTACTAGTAATCTCAGTTAACTCATGCGTGGGTTTTGGTAACAACTTCCATTATTAAATTAACTCAACAGATTTGTGAATTTAGATATCACAAAAATCCTTAAACAACTGATTCCCATGATGAATCATAATAAGAAAATCCTTTAAAAATGAAACCATTTAAAAGAAACCTTAAAATTCGAAACTTTATACCTCCCTCTGCAGCAGTTTTCGACACTGAATAACTTTCAATTGACAGCTCCAATTGAAGATCCCACCGGTTAAAAGTTAGCTTGATATACTGAAAGTATCCACAAAAACTTTTAGCCTGATCCAACGGTTAACGAAAAAGTTATCGTCTCTTGAAAACTGTCCTTCAGAAACCTTACAAAAAATTTTAGATTCGAATTTTTCTTCTTTTTCATCATTTTTCGACACATAAAACCTTGTAAAATCCCATATATCACGAGCCCCTTGCTCTGATACCACCTGTTAGATCGTTGTAGCTCGAGGTTGTTTAGACCTCATATTATCTATGACACATAATAACGAAAGCGGAATATTCAATACAAGAATTAACGTTATTATGAACAAGGTTTTTATTCATAACACTCCAAACCTCAAATTTTATTATTAATAATAAAACGTGTTATCTAAACTATAACAAGGATCAATGAATTGATCTTGAGGCTAACTAACAAACTCTAATCTAGGCGTTTATACTCTACGCCCTAGACATACACACACACCTTTAATAGACTACATTATGGAAGACTTAATTATAAAACCTATTGTTGGGAATTCTACAAGATAAGAATTCTGCTTATTGATACTGCTGACGGATTCTGCTGAAGTGTTGGATTCTGCTGAAGTAGTGATTCTGCGGAAGTAGTAAAACCGTGTAGTTTGTTTTTGCGGATATAGATATTCCGCGTAATTTATAGTTAGTTAGGATATGCATGAGTTTTATTAGGAAGTGATAATGCATATCTTCTTTTAGCTTTATGAATATACGTTTCTTGTGAAACGGTTTAGGGTTCCTTGTCTATAAAAGGAACACATTAGTATGTATGATGTACGAGTTTGAAAAACAAGTTTTAGTTTTATTAAAAGATCCATAGAGGATCAAAGTATTCTTAGTTATCTGTGTTCTTACTTGTGTTTGATTTCCGCTTTAGAATACAAGTAATAGAGACTTTCTATTAGTGTGTTTGTGATTACATAAACATTGCTAACGACTCACGAGCACTCAAAGATCTATCAAGGTCTAAGGTTCAACACCTATACCCCATGTCCTCCTTATATACTAGAGGATTAGAGTTTACAAAATACTACGAAGGACTAAACAATAAATCTTCTTTTGCAAGCGAGTCCTTCCATCTTTTTGTAGATTTTATTCTTGTCACTTTAGGTCCTTCTTGTTTCATCCTTTTTGTCTTATCAACTCAAACGTATAATTCCCAACACAATGGGTGTGTGCTGGGATTGTTGATCCTTCACCCTGTACCTGCACAAGCATATTAGGAAACAAAGGAACTACTACCCCATTAAACAACTTTGATGCCATAGACATATTTGCAAAAAGTTTTTGTTGCAAACAAGGTGTTGGATAAATTTCTTGATGGGTAAGCAGTTTACTTTTTTTCAAAAAAGTTTGAATAAACCTTGGGTACATTGAAAATTTTGATTTAGATTCCACATTCTTCACCACACTATCAAAAATAAATTTAGAAAAATTGAAAGTCGTATCAGTTGATAAGTAGATGAGAGCAATAGCAATATTGCTACTGAATTGCCCTCATTAAGTTTTCTTAGGACTAATATACTAAAGAAGTGTGTGAATGAAAAACTCCATTGTGGGGAGAAACAACCCTTTTGAAAAGTAAGTTTTTGATTGGTTGTATCATAACCCATTTTGGAAAGATAATGAAAAATTTTAGTATTTGGTAAATCATTAATTCCATTTTCATCTTCTAAACGGAGATGCCTCCTAAGAGAAGACTCAATAATTCTGATTTTCTTACCATCTACTTTAATTTTTAATTGTTTGTCTCCCTGTTCAAGTGTCTTGACAGTAACAGTCTGCCAAAAATGTTAGATATGGGAGACATAAATAGTGAGATTTGTAGTAAGTGCATACCTGATGTGGGTATTATTCAAGAAATCCACTATCTGATGAAAACTTTCACTTTCTTCAGGTTTTTCCAAGAAAGCGACCTGATTGTTTGATTTTACAAATTTCAAAGCCATTTAGATGATAAAGGATGAGTAAGACTGCTGGGATATGATTATGTACGAGTTAATTGTATGTTGGTACTGCCAATTAAGGTTTTATTAAGATTGCTTAGGGTTTGAGAAGGTTGTGTGTGTGATAATATATCTTCGAGAGAAAATCTGATAATAAGATAGAAAGTAGATAATTATCACAAATAGAAACCCTTATAACCAAATAGTACCAACGGCTATCCAGCAGTACAAAGTTTTACTTTAGCAGTCCAAACTTAATACTAGCAGTACAAACTTTTTGACAAAAATTTATCGAGCAGTATAAACTTGATATCCTTGAAAAACATACTGCCCATAACATTTTAAGAAAAATAAGTGTAAATAAGAACACTTAATATAGTTTTAAGCAAACTACCAGCTATCAACGAATTTGAGATGTCTTTACCAATAGCGGTTTGCTTTGGACTAGCTAACTCTTTAATGTGAATCATGGTGAGTTAAAAACCATATAGTTTTTGGTAAACTATAAACCATGAATGGATTTGAGATGTCTTTACCAAGAGCCGTTTGCTTTGAACTAGCCAGTTCTTGATGTTTATGAAACATGGTGAATTGATTACCATTTATAGTGTGGCAAAGATCACACACAATGCAGATTCCACTGCACAAATATAATTAAAATGCTTTCTCAACCTGTACAAGTTAGTCTAAACAAAAAAAAACACAATTCACAATATTCCAACTAATAGGTTATCAAAGCAGTACCAAATTTTGTACTAACAGTACAAACTACACTTAGCAGTAGAAATTCATAACTAGTAGTAGAAAACCATTTAGCAATAGAAACAACTTTTTGACATTAATAACAGTACAAATCCTTGCAAAACATTACAAAGACACAAAGAGACAAGGTTTTCCAGAGATTCATCATACCAATACTAGCAATTAAGAACTGAAATCTACCCATATCAAAACTTTTGTGAGCAAATCTGCAACATTATTATTAGTATGAATTTTAACAATTTGTATTACTTTCTTTCCATAACAATCTCTTATAAAATGATGTCTTATCTCAATATGTTTTGTTTTTGAGTGAAAAACAGGGTTTTTAATAATGCACATTGTACTACTATTGTCAATGAAAAGTTTGGTGTTCATAAAATTATACCCGTAGTACAACAATTGATTTTGAATCCATATAACTTGACCACATCAACTTGAAGCAGCTATATATTCAACTTTAGTAGTAGAATTTGCCACCATAGTTTGTTTCTTACACTACCATGAAATCAACCTATGTCCAAGATATTAACATCCTCCAGTTGTTGATTTCGTGTCCAAACATGCTCCAGCATAATCACTATCTGAGTAGGCCACCAGATCAAAGGGTGAATCTTTTGGATACCAAATGCCCAACCTAGGTTGACTCCTTAAGTACCTAAAAATTCTCTTTACAACATTCAAGTGTGACATTTTAGGGGATACTTGAAATCTGGCATAGGCACATACAACAAACATGATATCTGGCCTTGAAGCTGTAAGATACATCAATGACCCAATCATGGATCTGTATAAATGTACATCAACTTCTTCACCATCTTCATCTTTGACCAGAGGCTTGTTGGAATCCATGGTTTTCTTTGCAAGCTTCACATCACTAAAGCTAAACTTCTTCAGGATATCAGTCACATAATTTTCTTGACAGATAAATATGCCTTCATATTGTTGCTTAAATTGAAGTCATAAGAAGAATGTGAGTTCACCCATAGAACTCATTTGAATCATGTTATGCATTAGCTTTTCAAAATCATCACATAACACCTTATTTGATGACCCAAAAATGATATCATCAACATACACTTGAACCAGTAAGATATCTTTGTTGGTTCTTTTGATAAACAAAGTCTTGTCAATTTTTCCTCTAATAAAACCATTTTTCAACAAGTACTTTGATAAGGTGGCATACCAAGCTCTAGGATCTTGATGCAAACCATACAATGCTTTCTCCACCTTGTAAACTCTATTAGGATAAACAGGATATTCAAAACTAGGTGGTTGTGAGATATAAACTTCCTCATCAATTGTCCCATACAAGAAATCACTCTTCACATCTATTTGACACACTGTAAAGTTCTTATAAGAAGCATAAGCCAAGAATAATCTATAGCTTTTATCCTTTCCACAAGAGCAAATACTTCATCATAATCAATACCTTCTTCTTGAGTGTACCCTTGAGCCACTAACCTTGCTTTGCTCGTGATCACAATGCCTCTTTCTTCTCTTTTGCATCTAAAACCTCATTTTGTTTCAATTGCCTTTTTCCCAATAGGCAAATCAACCAAGGTCCAAACTTCTTGAAGCTTAAACTGCAGCAACTCTTCTTGCATAGCTTCCACCCAGCTTGAATCTTGCAAAGCTTTATAAGAATTATTGGGTTCCATTTGTGATAGAAAGCAAGCAAACATGCAATTCTGAAGGTCTTTGTGGCTGTTTCTTTGATGAAGAGTTTGAGAAAATAACCCTTGATCTCTCAATCCTTTTATTTTACTTCTTGTTTGAACAGCAGATTGAGAATCTCCTAGTATATGTCCTTGTGGATGATCTTCGTGCACTCTAGAGGTTGGAATTAGGACTGACAGAGTAAGAATGCTCCATATTGTGAAAGTCATCCTCTGCACCAAACCCATCCAAAGCTTCATCATCAATATCTTCATAGATGTTAACCAGATCAAGCATATAAGGATCATCAGGATAGTCATAATTAGCAAAAGATCTTCCATCTTTGTCAACAGTAGGAAATCTTGGATAAGCAAAAACACCAGGCTTAGCAGTAGTAACTATTGGCTTAGTGGTAGGTGTAGCAGTAGTAACTGTTGGCTTAGCAGTAGAAACAGATTGACTAATGTTAGTTGTATTTCCTTCCTTATCACCATGTACTGATGCATTGCTCTGCACTTCATCAATAACTTGTGGTCCTTCATTCACCACCTTTTCAACATTAGAAGGTTTAGCCCCACTTTCTGTATCTCCTTTTGGCACTCCATGAACAAGATCTTCTTCTAAACTCTTTTTCTCTAACTCTTTGGTTGTGAAAATCTGATCAAGCTTCCATTTTTCAACCAAAACAAACTCCTTTGCAGATTCATTTACCTTAGCTTGTGTACCTGCATCGGAATCAGGTTTTGTACCTATAGACTCATTAGTTGTACCTGCAATCATTGGCTCATAATTCATGCTTTTGGTTAGTGAATCAATATCAGACAGCCAGTCAGGTCCACTTCCTACAACATTAGGTGAGTTTTCACTAAACCTAACATGCAAGTTCTCTTCCATATGCCTAGTTCGACTGTTGAACACCCTAAAAGCTTTTTTATTGGTGGAGTGTCCAACAAAGAAACCTTTGTCTGCCTTCTCATCAAACTTGCCTAGGTGGTCAACGGTATTTAAGATAGTAACAGGACACCCAAATAGTTTTAAGAAATCTATCATAGGTTTTCTACCATGTAAAAGTTCATAAGGGGTCTTATTATGAGGCTTAACTACTTTACTCCTATTTTGCACAAAGCAAGCAGTATCAACTGCTTCAGTCCAAAAAGTAGTAGGTAACTTTGATTCAGATAACATAGTCCTAGCAGCCTCAATAAGTGTGCTATTCCTCCTCTCAGCAACACCATTTTTTTGAGGAGTTCCAGCTACACTAAACTATCTCATAATACCTTTTTCCACACAAAACTGATTCATTACTCTATTCTTAAACTCAGTTCCATTGTCACATCTTATTATCTTAACTTTGAGATTAACTAGGTTTTCTATTCTTGTTATAAAAGCCTTAAGGATTTCAGATGTTTCATCCTTAGTTCCAAGAAAGAAAACCCATATGTTGGCATAAAAAGATCCATATGCAGAAAACTCAGTTCCATTGAGGAGTTCCAGCTACTATAGTCATTATTGACAACTAGGTAGTACATCTTCTTATTCAAACTTTACACAAATGTTGGCATAAAAAGATCCATATGCAACATATATAAAGGTTCAGAAATAAAGTTAACAGCTTTGGACTTACAAGAAGCTATGTGTTGTTTTCCCATCTGACAAGCAACACAAGATTCAAGATTTTCAAACACTTTTGAAGGTAAACCTCTTACGAGATTTCCCTTAACCAGTTTATTTATAGTTTAGAAATTTAGGTGACCAAGTCTTCTATGCCAAAGTTTGGATTCATCAATTGTGGCTTTTTCAATATGCAAGTTAAAGCTCTTTTGGGAACAATGTTCTTTATGTCAACACTGTATATGTTGTCTGTTATAGGGATTCTAAGTAGCACAAATTTATCATCAGGCATCTTATAATTAGGAGATAAGACAAGACATTCAGTGTTGGTAAAAAGAATAGTGTTCTTTTTGTCACACATTTGTGAGACACTAAAGAGGTTAAAGTTAAGCCCATTTACAAGATAAACTTTTTCAAAGTCCAAATTCCCTGTTCTTATTGTACCTCTTCCAATGATCTTTCCTCCTTTAGGATCATTCCCAAATGCAACATATCCACCATCAATAGCTTCATAATCTTCAAGATTGGACATGTCACCAGTCATATGTCCAGAGCAACCACTGTCAAAGATAGCTTTGTCCTTTAGTTCCACCTATAAATTACCCTGCGCATAAAATATGAGAATTAGTTTCTCTTGGGGATCCAAGCCATTACTGACTTGGGTCTGACTTGTGCATCAACATAGTCAAATCTCTTTAAGTCCATTAATGCACTACTGTTCCTGGAAACATGATCTAAAATCTTTATTTTTGGTTTCCAGACCAAGCAAGCTGAGGCCTTTACAGCATAAAAATGATTGCCCAAAACAGTGTCAGTGATCACTTTTGGCTCTGCAGTAGAAACTGTTTTTGCCTTAGTAGTACAAACATCTGTATTATTTTAAAAAGACCTTTTATCATTTGGAAGAATAGTAGTAATTGACCTAGTAACACCAGACCTCATCAATACTGCCCTTGGAACCATATTCCTGTTAGCATGAGGGTGAGTTTTTTTAGAAAACTTTTTGTGTTTTACCCTGCTATGTTGGTTCCAATCAGGTTTTTGATAGTAAAACATTTTTCTTGTAAATGCTCAAAACCACCACAAGTATATTATTGACCAAATTAAAGTTACTACCTAACTTCTGTGATACTAGGTTGTTCCAATTTCTTTGGTTACCTCTTGGCCTATTGTTGTACCTTCTAGGTATCTCTCTAGGTTCCTCATTATATTCAACTACTTTCCTAGAGATCCTTCCACCTAATACAAGTTTCACAAACCTAACTTGTTTAAATTTTGATTCAATTGTTCTATGAATTTCTTCCTTTGTAGTCTTAGGTGTTGACTCAACCTGTTCATCCTCACTATCTGATGTCTAATCTTCAATGGTTGGAGCATCAAAAGACTTCTTTTCTACCTTAGGTGTGTCATTACATATCTACTAGACTCACCTACAAGTGTGCTTCCTATTTCACTTATAAATGAAATTTCTTTCTTAGGGGGAGCATAAACACTTTTAAGTGGAGGAGGCACGTCATTATATCCTAATCCACTGCCTTTCCTCATTAATTGACTCTCAATAGACTTATGCACAAGATCAGATGCAAATTGTTGTTTCTCAACTCTAACTACATGTTTTTATTTTTCAGCCAAAGCTGCATCTTTTTCTTGTTTAGCCTCTTCTAACCTTTGATTGAAAACATTAATCTCACTATTTTTCATGAAAATAAGACCTTCTAGAATATTTATCTTATTAACATACTCTATCTCATTCTGTTTAAGAAATTCAAGCTTTTGCTCAACAGACTTTAGACCAACTTTATAACCTAAGTTATCTAGTTTCAATTTCTCAACTTCATCTCTTAAACTTTCATTCCTAGCCTTAAGTTCTTCTACAGTATCTAAACAAGATTTATATGAACAACTAGATTCATTAGATACCTCAGAATCAGAACTAGATGATGAATAAGCATATGCCATTAGAGCAAAGTTGGGTCCATCTTCAGTTTGATCACTCCAATCATAGTCTTCTAGACCATCACAAGATACTAAAGCTGTAGTAGTCTTTGTATCTTCAATAGCAGTTTTCCTTAGAATTTCTCCATTCTTCTTTGGTGCCCTACATTCTCTTGCAAAGTGACCTTTTCTTTGACAGTTGTAGCATTCAATCTTGGACTTATCAAATCCTGCATTGATTTTTCCTTTAAACTTTAGCTCCATTCCTGTCTTTTTCAAAAATCGTCTTGCCCTCTTAGTCAACATTTCCATTTGCCACTTCAAGTCAATTTCTTCAAGATCATCGGATCAATTTGTTCCAAATCCTGATTTATCACATGAGTACTGGTTGTAAGATTAGCCAAGAAGGCATAGATAGGGCAATCACTTATGCTATCATTGTTTGTAGAACCACTAGTAGAATTATGTGTGCTAGCAGTAGAAACTCCATAAGCAGTAGAAAGAGATTCCTGATGGCTGTCAGAACCTTTGGAAGATACAAAAGCTAGGTTTTCTGAACCAGAAGATGAACTAGATAACCCCTTGACTTCAGATTCATACACTTTTAGATTGTTGTATAAATTATCCAAGGTCATCATTTCAAAGTCAGCTTTATTTCTCCAAACCACAGTATGCATACTCCATTGAGGTACTAAACTTATGAGAAACTTTATATTTATATCCTTTTGAGGAATTGAAGCTTTCATAAGTGCAAGTTGACTTATAAGTTTCTGAAGTCTGTCATGAGTAGTATCAAGACTTTCAGAACTTAAGGCATCAAAGTTCTCAAATTGATGCTTCAATAGATTCTTTCTTGACTTCTTTGTCGCTTCATTCCCACCAAACCTTAGATCAATGGCTTCCATTAAAGATTTGGCATCTTCAATATCACTAAAACTCAAATCATACTCATTAGGTATTCCCATCATAAGAATACTATGAGTCTTGATTTCCAACCTTCTTTGAGCTTTGTCTTCAGCAGATTTAATGGACACATCCTTCCCATCAGCTCCTTTAGTAGGTAACGAGTCACTCTTCAGAATGATCTCCCACATAGAGTAGTCAAGCATCTTAATGTACTGCTGAATTCTCAACCTCCATAATTCATACTCTCCTGGCTTCAACATAGGCACCTTTGATGTAGTCACCATGTGGGTTGATTCAGATTCCATGACTTTAGTAGATGTTGAACAAATTTGAGTTAACACGGATTCTCCTTATGCACAACTTCTATATCACAAGCTCTGATACCACTTGTTGATCCCAGATGAGCACTTGATCTTATTAATTATCTTAGAAAAATCTAAAACAATTAAAGTATAGAAAATTTTCTTGTAACAAGATCAAACACAATGCGGAATATTATGTTTAACAATAAAGAGAACAATGAAGACAGTTGTTATCTCACAAAAAACTTAAATATATTAATACGAAGACTCAAAAGTATTAGGGTTACAAAACCTTGAAGTGATCGACTCTAAGAATGATACGTACTTTACATCTAACCTAGGACCTCCTTTTATAGCACAAGGAGTCTTTTACAAGATAACTATAATGTTACAGTATTCGTATCAATCTAAATATATAAGATATACACCATATCTATTCCATAATTATCTTTCCATGCGTCTTCAATCTCCTGCCTTTATCACATAAGCAGTAGTAATGTTTGTACTGGCAGTTAGTACTGCTAGTGTATTTTTAAGCAGTCCGACTGTAAGTTTAGCAGTACTAAGTCCATATGCTTGGCAGTACAAACTGTTAGCTTAATTCCCAAGAAGATGGGATTAGAATTTGCGGGCGATTTAGGATAGGTTGTTCGTGGTTGCGTGGTTGTTGCGTTTTGGCCTTTTAGGAGTCTCTCTGTTGCCTTGCCTTTTTTTTAATAGTTTTAGAGCCTCTTTGCTTGTTCCTTTTTAGCTTTTGGCGTTTTGTGGCCTCTCTTGCCCCTTTTTTCTTTGTCTTTGCTTTAGGCCCCATAGCGTTGCCCCTCTTAGATCTTTGCTGCTTTTTTTTCCTTGGTCTTGTTTGCCTTTTGCCCCTTTTCTTTGCCTTAACTTTAGGCCCTTTGCGTTCCCTTGCATTTTTCTTGGTGCTCGTGCCTTTTTGCTTTTGCTCTTGTCTGCTTTGCTCGTGTCCCCCTGTCTCTTTTGCGCTTTTACCGTTCTTTCTAGGTTTCTGGTTGCGTTTGTTTTTTTATGTTTTTGTGTTCGTTTCTGCTTATCTGCTCTGTTTGCTTTTTTTTGTTTATGTTTATGTGTTCGTTTCTACCTATCTATATCTGTTTGTTTGCTTGTTTTCCCTTTTTTTTTCTGGGTTGCTTGCGATGTCTGCTTTTTATTTTCTTTTGTTGGTTTTTCTGCCTATCTACTTTGTTTACTTGTATGCTTTGTTTTTCCTTTCTCCTTTTGCATGCTTTCCTTTGTTTTTGCTCTCTTTCACACTTTACTTTTTCTGCGCACTCTCTCTGCACACACTTGCTGAAGGTCTTCGTGGAAGCAGTCTCCTTACTCTCGGGTTTATCCTGATGTAGGGTAAGATTTGTCTACATTTTACCTCCCCATACCCCACCACGACGAGATTAGGTATGTTGTTGTTCTTGCTAATCACTCTTTACTCTTTTTTTTATTCTTTTTACGCTTCTCACGAATATTCGTCCTTTCATTTTAACCCTACCGTATGATGTATATTTTACATTAATAAATACGGATAAAGTGTTACAAACGAGTCATTCCCTAAATTGCTAGGATTTTTAAAAGGGATTGTCTAAACAATGATCTTAGAGGATTGGTTTAAATTGTTAAACAAGGAATGTTTGACTTCCTTAAATACAAAATCACATTTAATTAAGGTAATTCATAACTTTAATTAGTGTATATTGAATGCATTTTTTACTTTAACAAAAAGGGTTTTGCTAACAATAGCCCTAAGGGTTGTCGTTAAGATGCTTTGTTTTACTACAATTTCTTGTAATAATATAATTCATCCAATCACAATTAATCATTAATTGTATTTGTAATATTTCCGGAATTTTCTCCACTTTTTTCAGGATTATCAACCAATCAGGATCATTCAAAAGATATATTGTAATGAAAATTATTTGCTTAACGACAACCCTTAGGGCTGTTGTTAGCAAAACCCAAAAATAAATTATGTTGAATAAATGCATTTATCCAATGCCCTTAGGGGGAGGGAGTGGTACCCTAGTACCCGAATTGCCACATCACCTCTATCCAATAAAAACCCTCCAACTCAAAACTACTCAATTCTACTCTAACACTACCCTAAGTGGAAGGAGTGGTACTCTAGTACCCAAATTTCTTTTTTTTTCCTTTTTTTTTTTTTTTTTTTTTTTGTAAATAAAACAATATTTCTTTTTTGTTAATGCCTTTATTGTTGAAGGAAGGATACAAACACAAGTCTTCTTCCTGTACCTGTAAAACCAAAGTCTTCTTCCTGTACCTGCAAAACCAAAAAACACAAGTCTTCTTCCTTAGTACCCAAGTCTTCTTCCTGTACCTGCAAAACCAAAAAACCAAAAAAAAAAGACAAAAGAAAAAAAGAAATACAAACACAACACAGCTCACCGATCGGTATAGAAAACCGAATTTGGTACACGCTCGAGCTACCCGATTTGGGAGGGATGGTGTTACCGATCGGGTTAGGGTACCCGAATCCTTACCCGATCACCACTCCCTCCCCCCTTAGAGCATTTGTTAGATAATCTATTTTCAAAAATGTATTATCAACGAGCAGGGAAGCCCGCGCGTTGCTGCGGAGTTTTTGGCCCTATTTTTCCTGTGTTTATGTTTAGAAAAAAAGAGTAAGTTAGCCCGCGCGTTCTAACAAACATTATAAAACTGGCAGAAACTTCTCCTTGCAAGAATATGTGGGCACACTATATAGGGAGTTTACTACAAAATTTTAGAAAATCTTCAACATTCCTCTTAAACCAACGTGTGCAGTAGCATATTACAACCAATTATCATGTGCCTCAATTTCATTTGTTGGAATATGTTAGTAATTACCTCAAAGGCAATATAGATATCAAACGTAAAACAATTTCATGGAATGATGATTCTCAAAGACGACCCTGGAATTCACATGCTTGAAGAACAACCATGTCACTATTATGTTTTCAAAGTATTATGAGGTCATCAACATACTCGAACGCACCAATGTAATCAACACTCATTCTTAATATATAATGACCTGATGTACATTTGCAGTCGTCTTAAACACTTTTCGTTCATGCTATAACTTGATCCAAACGCTCCTTGTTGCTGCAGTAGCCTAATCGAAACATACTTGACTCAGGCAGTGACCTAGGTATATTGAGGGTAGTCCACCTTAAACACTCATCGTGTCTATTACAACTTGATCCAAGCACACCTTATTTCTGTAGCAATAGATATCTCTATTATTAACCCATGAATCTCAAAAAATCTAATATCGGATACATTGCATTATACGACAAACCGTAAACTCAATTATTATTAAAGCTGATTAGCTTGAACTAATAAGACATAAAAATGTAGCGATAATAGTTGTAAATTTTTTATTATGGTATAACTTACAGCAAGTTTAGGTATTATAATGAACTGTTTTGTTGGTTATGCCATATACTATACATATTTGAGGGTCAAATTGTTAATGTTTTTACTCTTGAAAGTCAAAGTTAAGGATGAAAGTTGAGAAACAAACCTTGGTTACTCCTTATGTTTTTTTCTTTCTTTATTGTTTTATCTATCACAAAATGATGTAAATGATAACATTATAGAATATTGGGTGATGGAATTGCCACAACTACTCTGATCATTAAACACAAATAGCAAACTGTTATTGCATTTTCATGTTGCTAATAATCAGTTTATAGTGTTTGGGTATAGTAAATGCAAAAGCTTCTCAAGGGTCAAACAATCGTTTTTGTATAACTAAATCAGAAATAGATATTTTTATTATCTGATAACTTATAGGTCATTTCACACATAACTCCTAAATAATCAAAATTTTGTTAGCCATTCAAACGGTGATCATCTGATTCTCACAACTCCTAACTCTCACTATCACAACATGGCGTAGGTGCATAGCATAAGGCCGTAAGCTGAACTCAAAAAGTACATCGTGACCCCGTTTATATAAACTAATTAGAAACTAAAACAAACAGCCCCTAAACATATTTTTATCATTGCATAACAAAGCTCAGTCCATGAAACTATATCCATCTAACAAATGTGACGATAGCTTTTATTCTAAGTTAGCAAGCTCTTATCACATTTCATAGCATAGCTTCAATGTTTTTCCAGCCTTTGTAAGCGAACTACTTTAACTTCATCATTTATGCAACTCTCTTAAATTTTGGTTTTCCAACTAATAAACACATTTCACATTTATTCACTTGTGGAGACCTGAAACTTCTTTGTCCATTTTTTAAGTATCACTATTATGCATTAAGAACGATGGAAATTTTTTTGGGAACATAGTAACAAAGAAATCACATAATAAAAGAGGCACAAAACCTGTATCAGCTTTGTGTGGCATTCAGGTGCTCGTATTTCTGCAACACCATCATGGTTGCAACCGCTCCAGCCTCGGTGGCACTTTGCTTCTTGCATCTCCAAGAGGATCAGCAGTGACTGGTTTACTGGTTTCTCTTTTGATGTTCCAGCTAGCAAAACTGCATGTGGCATCCCATTTTCCTCTTTTGGCTCGGCGTAACTGTTCTTTGCTGATGTGTCGTTTGCTTTCTTTGTCATTTGAGGAGCTGTTTTCACAGGATATGGTCTAAATTGAGGAGCAAGTGGAACATATCCGGAAATTTAAAAAGTAATAAAAAGTTTAGTTATATTTTGAATTAAGAAGTGAAGATGAGAATTAACCAACCTGTATTCGGCATTTCTTTAAGACACTGCATGACACGGTCACGCCCATCCTGATTTACGCACAAAAAACCTACATTTGTCTGCTAAAACAGGTCCTGAAAATCCACCCATTTCCACCCCCACTTCAGCCCCCAAATGCACCCATTTCAGTCCCATTTGAGACAGGGGAGTGGACGTCCTCTTGCCAATGATATACTGATACAAAAATTGAAGCCATGAAATTTTGCTCAACTCAAATCAGCTCATAAGTCGAACAATAAACTTAAACAAACAACGCCTTGGATTTTTAACAATTAGGCAAAACGGCTAATCACATAAACTAACATTTTCACACAAATCAGTCAACATAAACTACAAATGTGTAGATTTGTAATGAAAGGTTAAAGACTAATTGAAATTCTATAGCAACAACAACTTTAATTTGGAGGCTAGCTTTCAAGCTCGTAACTTAAGTTTGTTTTGAATGTGGTTTCCTTTGAACATTACATTCTACATATATTTATGAGAAGGCCATTAAGCCGCACGCGCCTATTTTAAGCCATACTAAAAAAAACTACTCATTTCAAAATCAACCCTTTTTGACCCGTTTCCCATCCCTACATCCAGCAAATATTCAAAGTATGTATGTGAAAAGTGAATATTAACCAAATAGATTTGGGAATATGTGAAAAGTGAATAGACCATTAATATTTCGTAATCTCGATCCTAACAATCAAGTAAATAGACCATTAACAGCCTCATCAAACATTTTGTAACCGTTGGGTTTCTCAGCTTAAGGAATTGTACCCTGCGAATGGGAAATTTGGTTCAAACTATTTATTTAGTAAAAGTAGTTGAGCATGTTACATACCTATTGAATCAGATCATGTTGGCACCCTAAGCAGGCACAATTGTCGTTGTTGGTCTTGTAGTGTAAGGCCATCATTCATGTGGAGGTGGTGCAGGCTTAGCTGGCGCTTTTGAGACAGGGGAGTGGACGTCCTCTTGCCAATGATATACTGATACAAAAATTGAAGCCATGAAATTTTGCTCAACTCAAATCAGCTCATAAGTCGAACGATAAACTTAAACAAACAACGCCTTGGATTTTTAACAATTAGGCAAAATGGCTAATCACATAAACTAACATTTTCACACAAATCAATCAATTTTGCAACAAAAAAACAAAAATCTTATACCTCATGATGGCATTGCAATCCATAAGACCGCCTCCGAACACATTGCACAGCTATAACCGCACCTTACTCACCTCTCAAACGACGCCATGGCACAATCTAGAGCACGCCTTCTTACATGTCATTTGTTAGACGCAATGCTTGTTTCTCCATAGAAACAAAGACAGAACCCAAAGTTAAATACAAAAGAGAATTCTGAAAATACGTAGTCGCATAAATATTATATGGCAAGAAACAAAAATCAAAAACCTTATTACCTTGAAGTTCACCATTGCTTGATTCTACATGCGTTGTCCCCGGATCATGGGTCAATAAAGGACCGGCAGAATGGGGTCACCTTGTTGCCGCATTAGTATCAACTGAAGTCAGACCAATCTGTGGCCTTATTGTCGACTACCTCCACCTCCAGATCCTCTAGAAAACCTATCATTCCCACGTTGGAACCTACCACCACCATTTCCACGTTGGAACCTATCATTTCCAAATCTAATACCCGTTGATTGCTCTTTTTCTTGCAATTGAGGCAGTTATTTTACTACACCTGTTGCATTCTTCTGGCCTGCAAAGGAATCACAAAATCATACAAAGTCAATAAACATGAATATCATGTAAGATACATTACAAATTAGATGTAGTAAAATGAGTTAATTTATCAAAATTATTAAAAACTGGAACACATACCAGCAAGGAAAGTGTCTATATCTGTTGCAGCAACATAAAAACAACACCTCATTGATAAGTTGTCAATGGCAGACCATGTCAATGCCCATTTCAGCCTCCATTCAACACTAATTCCAGTCCCCAAAGACATCCATTTCCTGCCCATTTCGTCACCCAAATCGACCAATATAAACCTCTAAACGCACTCATTTCAGTACCCATTCCAGTACCCAAACACACCTGTTTTACCTCCCATTTCAAGCAAGCCAATCCGACAACCATTTTAACTTCTTTATCAACAACATGCATAATTTGATAGTTCAGCCAATGCAATACCCATTTCAGCTTCTTTATCGAAACTGATTAGTTGACTCGCTAGATAGCCACTGATCGTCTAAACTATCATTAGGGCCGTTTGGAGTATCATTTATGATTTTTATATATTATTAGTATAACTAAAAAAGGATGTATATTCAAACAGGATGTTGCTAAAGCAAGATAGTTCAAACGGCCCTGATGCTAATATATTAGTATAAAGCAAGATTGTCCAAACGGCCTTAACGCTAATATGATTTTTATATATTAGTATAACTTAAAAAAAGTAGGCTCGGATCTATAAATAGGGTCAGGTGATGGAAAGACCAGAATTCCGCCGTGGCTGCAAACGAACACAGTTGCATAGTAGCCATTGATTGTATGGCATTTGTTCGTTGCCCCGCCAAGTTCGGTTGGATCTTCCACTACCCATTTCATTTCGCTTTCAGTTACATGATCATCACGACCCATTTGAAAAACATTATTAATATTACTATGAAATCCAAAACATAAGACATAAACCCGCATTCATCACCATCACCACGGAATCATCGGCTTATTCATATGATTTAGACGGGTATCGATACGTCATGTCTGCAAACACAAAGTCGTGATGCCCGCCAAGATACGTGTCGGTTTCACCCGCCACGGTAGATGTACCCGACCGTCGTGGTCGCAAACACGATGTCGTCTTTGCCGCCAAGATACGGATTCGTTTCACCCACCACGAAGTCAAAATTGACTGCAATAACCATTTTATGAAGACACTATTTTAGACTTAGAGCATATAAACCCATAAAATCGATAAAAACACACAATTAACGAAAACCTAAATTAAAACAAAACCCTAATTTTACATTCTTTTATGTTTACGGGTTTGTTTAATCTGTAATGACCCTAAAGTTAAAAACCATTAAACACAGTTAAAGTACCATCAAATTCCAATTTAGTTAACCCCCTATTTCACAATTCTTAGAAACCCCAAAAAAAAACACAAATCAATATTTGAAATGAGGAAAAAATAAAATAAAATTAATGAATGGGTATACCTTTGTTAGAACCACATGATACTCACATCATATATTAAAAAGTCAGATGAAGCACCAGTAAAATAAGGCCATCCAAAAACGCAACTAATCATTTTGCGTTCGCTAGATAAGCTCAGTTGTTTCCATATCAATTTAGGACTATTTATTTTGAGAGAGCTCAATTTTTTGAGAGAGATTAGGATTGATATTGTGTTTGATTTGGTCTCGGATAAGAATCTGGACCACATTCAAGTGTATATTTTGAGAGAGATTGGGAAGAAAAGAGAAAAGGGTAATGGGTTTGTGTTGATTTGAGATGCTTCTGGAAATTTGTTTTTTGTAAAGTGAGTGAAATAATGAACAATAGTTAGGCACCGACAAACTGTTTCTTCCACATTCTGTGTAACACAAATATCTCCGGCCGACATACTGTTCATGCGCATGTACTGTTCATGCGCATGTACTGTTCATGCACTCCTGTAGTAACCACTTAGCTGACCATTCATGTGTTGCCAAGTGGACAAATTGTCACTAATGACAGCCACGGAACCAATAGGAAAAAGAATTAAGAACGCAAATGACTGCTTTTGTTTAACCCACCAAATGTGTTTTAGTATATAGTATAATTAGCGTTCATTCACCAGCTTAACATAAATTGATATAATGTAGAAAGTATGGTATGTGTCGAGTTTACTTTTGAGAACGGTACAAATTGAAAAACTTCTCGAACTTCCTAGTATTTTATATTCGTACGCCTTTGATTGACTACATACTTCATTGCCTTGTCATTTGTTCTATCCACTTTATTGACCAATTTAGAGCAATCACAATGTTAACGCCCGAAAATAACGGCGTTAAGCTGTTATTACCTTTGGACCTCCGGCGTTATAACGGTGTTAGTCCTTGCCCGTTAGTGGCATAACGCCCGTTATTTGTTTTTTGTTTTTTTTTTTCTTTTTTCATTTATGCCCCTAAATAAGGGGTTGTTTTTGTAAATTGTTGGGAATGTTATTGATGTTATTGGGATGTTATGGTTGTGGATGTTTTTTGGAGATGTTAATGTTAAATGTTAAATGTTAAAGCTGATGTGGCGCTGACGTGAACGGTGTTATTGGTGTTATGGTGTTATGATTGGGAATGCTCTTATATATATAGTTCAAGCCTTCTTGGCACGTACATGTAATAATCTAAAGATTAGGACTTTAGATTATTACATATCACATACCCTTTCGTGATAGTAGATTTGTTGAAAATTGACAAAAACTTGAAAAAAAATAAAGGCACAAGTAACGTGGCGCGGAAAACCATAGCGAAATGTGTGCAAAGAAACGTTTCAACACGTATCACATTAACCCGTACATATCCTTAAAAACACACATATATATAACCACAATCCTCATCAACTTTCATAATAACACATTTTCGTCAAAAACAAAACAAAAAATATAAAATTTATCGTTTGAAATATGGCTGGATTAGTCGATAAGGCGAAGGAATTCGTGGCTGAGAAGGTGGCCAATATGAAAAAACCTGAAGCTTGTGTTAAAAACGTTGATTTGAAAGATTTTAGTCGTGAATGTATTACGTATAAAGCTGATGTTAATGTTTCCAACCCGTATGGTACCCCGATTCCTATATGCGAGATTTCATATACTTTTAAAAGCGCTGGCAGGTTCGTTTGTTTGTCATTTGTTGGTTATATAGAAATTTATAACAATTGTTTCTGATTTTATTCGTATATGTAAATGACATTATAAAATTAATGATTCATCGTTTCTATATGACTTATCAAAATGAATTAACGTGATTTTATTAAGGCCAACTTAGATGAATATAGTCATGCTTTTTTGATATGGAGGAAAAGTTCTTTTCTGAAAAGAAAATTGAGTCAGATTAAATATTACCCGCTAAATATTTTTGTTTTTGAGACATACCATGTTGTCGATCGGCTATCAACGTCCTGTAAATAAGCTATTCTGTTAATAAGGTAAACCTGTGTGATATAATGCTAGCAAACAGAAAACCATATAATCATGAACATAGATTATGAATGAACAAGATTATTTCTAACCACAACTACAAAAGTTTGTTCACGTTTTCTAAACGGAACAAACTTCGTGCATGGAAAATTATGAATTTATGATTATAATATAATCCAATGATAATTCTATATATGAAATCAAATATAGATATATTTTCATGTGACTAATTCTGCGACATTAAAATTAGGGTGATCGCTGAAGGCACAATCCCCGACCCTGGCTCACTAAAGGCGAATGCCGATACAATGCTAGATGTTGGACTTAAGGTGCCACATAGCGTGTTAGTGAGCCTAGTGAAAGACATTGGTGCTGATTGGGACATAGATTATGAACTCAACATTATTCTTACTGTCGATCTTCCCGTGATTGGTAACCTCAATATTCCTGTGAATAGCGTTGGTGAGATCAAACTACCTACACTATCGAGCTTATTCGGTTGTGGTGGTTCTACAGAGACTAAAGAAGTTTAATGGATCAGATACGGATATAGATTCGGTGATCGAATTATATATATGTTACTTGTATACACGTTATGTATTTAAGTTTGCTGTGACTCCTTTATGTGTAGTGTATTTATACTTGAATTTCGAACGACGGTATGTAAAATTAACAATAAAAATACTATAGCGACTATTTTTGAGTTTTGTTTTAAAGAGGACGGTTTGTGGGTGTGCGATTTTAATGAGTTTATTCTATATGTTAAATAATTTATAAAGTAAATTGAACTGTTTGTCCATGCGTGTACTGTATGCAGAATTTCACGTTTAGTCCTCACTACAGAGAAGTTACCGCAGACTGTCCAACGTTTGATTTTTTGCACGTCGTTGGTTCAATAACCTAACGATCGTTATCTCCAACACGTGCCTTGCACACGAGGTTATTTTTTTTTTATTTCATATTTTCTCTCTCTTAGTTTTATCTTATGCCTATTTTTGTTCTTGAATTCTGATTTTCTTTAATTAAATTCAAAAACTTTCATGCCTTTCATTAAACACAAACACAACTTCTTCATGCAAAAAACATGTTCGAAACACAATAAAAAATAACAACTTTTATAACAAAACCACACGATAAAGGATTAATATCTTAAAACAAAATTCAAGAAAATCATTTCAAAAACATTTTTATCAAGTCCAAATCAATAAAATCTAAGATCAACAATTTTAAGTTAACATCAATCATGTCAGCTAACATAACTTTCATTCAAAACATATCCTCAATTCAGAGGCGGCTCAAGCTCTCCTGAGGCCTAAAGCGAACATGTAAAATGGGGCTTTTAGAACAAATATAGAAGACTACATATTGTATGCTACTATCAAATTTATTTGGTATAATAACTCATGTTCAACCCGATGACATAGTTAATCTATTTCTCATTTGTTTTAGTGTTGTTGATCTTAAATAGTTTTTTACTGGTCGTTATATAAAACAACTCGTTTAAATTAAAGAATGGTTCTAAAATATCAAATATGAAGATGGTTTGCTGTTGTTTGTACAGGTATGGCAGATAGTGCATGTCTGCAGTTTAAGGTTTCGATTATTTGGGTCTGCATTCTTTTCCTAATATACTTGTTGGTTATATGATGATGTTTTTCAAGGTGTTTGGCAGAAGTGCATATGTTTATTCGGGTGCTTGCTAGAAGGGGCATATGTTTATTTTGGTGTTTGGCAGAACTACATGGCTGCAAGTTTAAGGTTCTATGGGATGGTTTGCAGTTCTGTCAAAACAGTGCCTAAAGGTTAAAACATTAAGCTCTTAATCGTTACACAAATGATACACATACACACACAAGGTTAGATATAGTAGGGGGCCTTCACAATTTCGGAACCTAAAGCCCTAGCTTTACTAGCCTTACCTTTGAGTCGCCATTACCTCAATTAAATCATATACAATAAACATTAAATCCTCAAAATTAAAACAAAAATACAAAATAAAAACCATATCATCAATTAACCTTAGCAGCAACACCATAATTTCCAGTCAACCCACATTATCATCTTCATCTTAACCTCCAACTCTTTTCCGAAGCCCAATTAATTTCACATGTTGTAGTGTCTTGGGGGTTAGGAATTCAATATGTCTTTAATGATATGTTGTAGTGTTGGTGTCAAAGTTGTAGTCGTAATGGTAATGTGGTGAGATGGTTGAAGGAAAAAAAGATGAGTATGGTAGATGAGTGATGGGGGAGACTCTAACGTTGCGTTCTCGAGTTTAATTTTGGGAAGAAACGAAATAAAAAAAAAAGGAAAGTGCAAATAACGTGTGTTCTCCAACTTTTTTAAAGCAAGAAAATAAATGAAATGTGAAAATTGAGGAAAACTTTGGCTAAAACTTTTCTCCAAAAATAGGAGGAAATGAAAGAAAACTAATGTTTAAAATGTCAAATGACAAACTATCGTTACTTTTTAAACTTTAAAACTTTTAGATATGAGTATAATTGTGGATACATCAACTATTCTCGTTCTTTTTCTTTTTTTTTTTCAACTTAAGAACACAAAGCCTTACTAATTTTTTCTTCCTTTTCCCCTCTTTGTTTTTCAAGTTAAGAACCTTCAGTTTCTTTACCTTTCTTTTCATCCTTATCACTTTCTTTTCTTTAATAAAAAACTCGAGAACTTTGTGTAAAAGAAAAAGATGTGTATTGACATTTTTACCCTCACATATTTTGCACACGTGTCTTTTGACGGATTTATTTAATGAGCGTTAGCGTTTTGGACTAGCAGCGCGCAAAAATTCAAACGCAGAGGAGGTATGTAGTAATTTCACCATAATGAAGACTAAACATGAAATCTGCATATACCACAGGACTAAAGACGTAATTTACTTTTATTGATACGAATAAAATGGAGATGGAAAATCTTAAAATAGTTGCAAATGTCTGAACTGTAAACTCCAAAGTCCAAACACTATTTTTGGGCTCAAAAGTTAGGCCACAAAGTAGATCAAAGGCCTCAAAATGTGTTTGCATCACAACCCAATTTTCTGACATTTCTCGCGAAATATATATATCGAGAGCATTTTTGTTTTTTTTTTAATTATATTTTCATGTGAGAGGATCACACAAAGTGAGTACATTTTAATTGTCTTCTAGTTTTCATACTTTCCAAAACTATATATTCTTACAAACAATAAAGATTTGAGGAGAGTTATTTTACATACCAAACTTTCTCATATACAAAAGGACTCATCTCCACCATCCATTTAAAAAGAAATCAATGGATGAGATTAAAAGCATTTTATTATTTCACATATTTTTATAATTTAAATATCTTAAATCGTTAATCATGTCGAAAATATATCTGGCGTCGCGACGAAAGATTTAATTATTTTTATAGGCGGACACTTTGATATCTTTCGAAAAAGAAAAAATTCGTTTTTAATTTTTTCGTCTTTTCGTTTTTTACGTTCTCGAAATTTGCGTGAAAAAATCGTATATGATAAAGCACTAAATTGAATATCGAATGTGATATCGGTGTTAAATTATATATGATATGTAATATCATATGTGATTTTACACTAATAGCACATGTGATATTACATATCATATATGATTTAACACTAATTAGTGTTTTATCATATATGATTTTTAATGCAAATTTCGAACGTAAAAAACTAAAAACTTTAAAAAAACGTGAAAAATCGAAAAATATTTTTGTCGAAAGTATATCAAAGTCTTATCTATAAAAGATAATTAAATCTTCGTCGCGAACGATATATATTTTTCGCTTAACGATTAACGGTTTGAAAGATATTAATATTGAAAAAAATGATGAAAGTGAGTTTTTTAAATTGTTGTGAGTAATCTCATCAATTAGATCAAATAAAAATGGAGGGTGAAGATTGATCCCTTAGTATGTAAATAATCTTTTATCCTCAAATGATCTTAAATCTAAATATTTTCTCACAATTTCAATATAAAACTAATAACTCATAGATACCTGTTAAATATAAATAACCCCGTGTATCTAATTAGACACCTACTTAATGGTTAAATATCAATAACCCCCGTGCATCTAAAATAATGGTTTGTTTGATCTCGGCCTCAAGGCATTGGTTAATATGATTACTTAAAAAAAAGAGTAAATTGCAAAAATCGTCCCTAAACTTTGGCCAAATTGCACGTTTCGTCCCAAAACTTTGGAAAGTGCAAATATCGTCCAAATGGGAAACTTTGGGCGAAATCGTCCCAGCTGCAGATCGAATGACTAAAATACCCTTGTCTCTATATTACCTTCGGTTTCTTGCGCAATGGTCCCTGATTACCGGTTCGCAAATTTAGTCCTTTTTTTTTTTTTTAAATTTAACTTTTAACGTTTTTGTCGGTTTTCCGTTTTAAATGCGTTTTGTCCGTTTTATTACGTTTTGTCCGTTTTCTTACGTTTTGTCGAGTTTTCCGTTTTGTCCTTTTTCTTACGTTTTGTCGTTTTATACATTTTCCTCACGTTTTGTCCGTTTTCTTACGTTTTGTCCAGTTTCCTTACGTTTTTGTCGCCCGTTTAAATACGTTTTTTCCGTTTTCTTACGTTTTGTCCGTTTTGTCGCTTTTTCCGTTTTCGTCGTTTTCTTACGTTTTGTCCGTTTTATCTGTTTTCCTCACGTTTTGTCCGTTTTCTTACGTTTTGTTCGTTTTCTTACGTTTTTGTCGAGTTTTCCGTTTTGTCCGTTTTCTTACATTTTGTCCGTTTTGTCATTTTCCTCACGTTTTTGTCCGTTTTAATTTTCCTCACGTTTTGTCCGTTTTCTTACGTTTTGTCCGTTTTCTTCGCTTTCGTCGGTTTTTCGTTTTCCTCACAAAACGTTAGAAAAACGGACAAAAACGTACGAAAACGGAAAAAACTGACGAAAACGTAAGAAAAACGGACAAAAACGTAAGAAAAACGGACAAAAACGTGAGGAAAACAGACAAAACGGACAAAAGCGTGAGGAAAACAGACAAAACGGACAAAAACGTAAGAAAAACGGACAAAAACGTACAAAAACGGAAAAAACCGACAAAAACGTAAGAAAAACGGACAAAAACGTAAGAAAACGGACAAAAACGTGAGGAAAACAGACAAAACGGACAAAAACGTGAGGAAAACAGACAAAACGGACAAAAATGTAAGAAAAACGGACAAAAACGGAAAAAACTGACAAAAACGTAAGAAAAACGGACAAAAACGTAAGAAAAACGGACAAAAACGTGAGGAAAACAGACAAAACGGACAAAAACGTAAGAAAACGTACGAAAACGGAAAAAACTGACAAAAACGGACAAAAACGTAAGAAAAACGGAAAAAGACGTGCGAAAACGGAAAAAGCTGACAAAAACGTAAGGAAAGCGGACAAAACGTAAGAAAAGCGGACAAAACGTGAGGAAAAGCGGACAAAGCGGACAAAACGTAAGAAAAAGGACAAAACGAAAAAAGACAAAACGAAGAAAAGCGGACAAAACGTAATAAAACGGACAAAACGTCTTTAAAGCGGAAAAAGCGACAAAAGCGTTAAAAGTTATATTTAAAAAAAGAAAAAAAAGGACTAAATTTGCGGAACCCAATGAGTACGGGGACCATTTGCGCAAGAAAGAAAGGTAATATAGAGACAAGGGTATTTTAGTCGTTTGATCACAGCCAGGACGATTTCGCCTAAAGTTTCCCAGGGGACGATATTTGCACTTTCAAAGTTTTGGGACGAAACGTGCAATTTGGCCAAAGTTTAGGACGATTTTGCAATTTACTCTAAAAAATTATGTTTATTAAATTAAAAATAACAACTAATTAAGTTAATTTACAAATTTAATAAATGTGTATTAAATGCAAATTTTCATCTATTATATATAAAATTGAACCCTTTAATTTAGTGTGCGAGAGGGTTTGTCTTGAAATCACGTATCTGATACAACATACGATTCTGACACCAATAAATACAATTTTTCATGAATGGTTTAAAGTGAGAGAGGATTTGTGCACTAATCAAATTACGGTACAATCAATGCATTGCACACCAATAATGCTTCAATTCATTCAATTTAGCATTCAATTTCGAGGCTTTAATCTATTAGGTGTTACATAAGACAAAGAGGTTGCATAATTTTAACCTCAAAGTATACAAACCAATGTGTCCATGAATGCAGAAGTTCCACAAACCAATTGGTTCAGTTGCTTACAACTTTTCAGTTAGATTTTGAGGATTATAAATAACCCGCTATCATCATTTTCACCACCATCATTTGGTTCGACCTTTTTCCAAATCGACAACATCAACAAATCCAAGACATCCTAAACTCATCTCACCACTCAAACACAATCAATAACAACATCAACTACATCAAAAAATCATCTCCAAACACAGCCAAGACTCGAAACAAAGAAATAATAATAAAAGATCTCAATTATTTCTTCTCTTTCATGTATAACAACAACATCTTAGACCTTTTAAGATCGAAACACGAAGAGAAGTATATCATCATCGATCCATCTTTTGAAGCTTAGCTTCTTTTTATATCCGAAAAAGAAAGAAAAGATTTATAACAACTATGTTATAATCTCTCTTTGATTCGAGAAAAACAAAATCAAAAACGAAAAAAAAAAATTAAACCTACTCGAGACCTTATATTAAGATCTTGAAGTCACAATTCTTCATAGCTTCTTGGTTCGGGCTAAACCGAAAGAAACAATAGGTGGTCACAATACCTACCCGAGACCTTGAATATATATCTGATCTTGGTACAAATAAAGATATTTTTTCAGTTTAGAGTTCCAAGATCTATAGGGTAAGTGAGAATTGTAGTCTTTGTGTTTGTGGTGACTATCATATGTATAGATGTAGGCAGCAGTTTACTGTGTGTGGTGGAGAAGAGAAGTGGCTGCACACATGATTATTAGGGTTGTGTTGTGTGTAATGTTAGTGTTATACAAAGTGAAAATAGGGTTAAATAATTGGGCTGTTGCTTTTAATCCGAAATTTTGGTCGTGCCAGCATTACCCTACTAAATTAGCATAATACATAACCATTTGCCATAAAGGGCTCTTCAACTACACAATACATGCCATTACCATACTGTGTGCAACGCAATAAACCCAAAAACAATTGGTAAATCTACCTAAAAAATAACAAAATCCTACCGAGGTAACCCAAATTTTACATCGTTGTATATTTTAGACTCGCCATCACGGTAAAAACTCAACAATTTACTCAACAAACACAAAAAACTCAGTCTGTTCAATTTGTGTAACAATCTTCAAAGATTTTTTGTGTGGGAACCAGCCCCATCATACATATATAAGAAATAATACTTCTTATTAAATATTCGAAACTTAAAAGAAAGATCAAAACAAAAATTAGATAGCCCAAATCAACTAAAATAAATCTAATACATTACATATAACTAATTACATAAAAATTAGCCTACAAACATAAAATAAAATAAAAAGACAATAACAATAAAAAAACCTATAAACTTCTCAAAAGACATCTATATTCAGCCATCTACACATATTCAACCATCTACACCAACATTACGTACAAAACACGTAATATTCAACCAAAACCAAGCCGGTGCAACGCACGGGTTACATGTAACTACTTGCATACAATATTACGTAAAAAACACGTATATATTCAACCCTTAACCAATCGGTGCAACGCACGGGTTTTTGTAGCCTCGTTTAAAATAAAAGTTCCGTATAAATTAATGGACTCTAACCAATGCCCTAAATACACTTGTTAGACAATCTCCTAATTTAAAAACATGTGTGATATCTTTGTCTTATATTCCGTTTATGTTCAATTAACACATGTTTGTTGAAGGTGTATCTATTATGTATAATCATATAAGCTTTATAAGCTTTCATTCGATTTTGGTCAAATGAATCAATATTTCATAACTTCTAAAGAACGGTTGTCGCCATTTAAAAACACATTTAAAGAGTGGTGAAACTCATACAATATAAAACATGATCGTAGCCTAAGAGGTTTATAAGATAAACTTGAACGTGTGACTCAAGCGGATTTCCTTGCCGGAAGAAAAATCTTGGATGGTTGTTTAATCGCGAATGATATTATTATTATGGCTAAACATGAAAAGCACAAGCTGCTATTTTTAAAGTGGACTTCGAAAAATCGTTTGATAGTGTTAATTAGGACTTTAGTCAAATTGCTATGGCTTAGTTGGGTTTCGGTAATTAATGAAGAAAGTGGATTAGTAATAAATGAATCCACCCGAAACCCAACTAAGCCTGGCGGAGCTAGAAATTTTTTTGTGGGAAGGCCGAAACAAAAAAATTTCCGGAAAAATATTAGATGGGAGGGCCGAGATGAAACAATTTTTTTTAACACATGAAATCGCGAAAAAATAAACTAAGGTTGGTTCCAGTAAACATAAACGATCGACTTGTTCGATCGATCACCAATCAATCTTGTTACTGTGGTCATTCGATCGACTCATGATTTTAGGAGGGAAGTGATCGCTTCTCTGCTCGACTTCAGCTTGGTTCTTTTTTTTTTGTGTATTAATAAATAAAAATGTATATTTGTGGGGTATGTTTTTGTAGTGCGGTCGCTTTATCGCAGACACAATCGTCTGAAGGTCATTTGAGAGAAAAAGACGCAGGCGAGGAAAATGGGGTATTAAGTCCCTTACTAGAACCAAATTTAACGGACTTAAGTTTGGGGCCGGACCTTCCCGTCCCTCACTAAGCTCCGCCCTTGATTAGTACTTGTCTTAGTTCGGCTTTGATATCGGTTCGAGTCACTGTCATTGAAGCTTGCAACTAAGGTATTATCTTTACATGATTGTGTCGATAACATATCCCTTTTACAATATGCGGATGACCCCCTTTTTTTGGAAAATGATCATGTTTAAATGCAAAAATTCTTATTCATATTCCTAAGTGTTATGAGGATGCTTCAGATCTTAAAGTTAATATTTCTAAGAGACGATTATTTGGAGTTGGTGTTAGTTCTCATGAGGTGGAATCTTTTGATTTCTTAATAAATTGCTTACACGACACTCTACATTTTATGTATCTCGGTCTCCCGAATGGAAGTAATATGCACATTTGTGATGGGTGGAGTGAAGTGATTGATAGGCTGCGTGACAAACTTTCCTCTTCGAAAGCAAAAAACCTCTCCATTGGCTGGAGACTCTCGCTTGTTAAATGGTACTTGGTACTTGGTAGCATGTCAAAAAAATGAGGGCCTTAGCTTTGGCAGTTTTTAGCTAAAAACTTAGAGGACATATCAAATTTTTTTTACATACCAAATGACTCATCTCCATCATTCATTTAAAAAGAAATCAATATCTGAGATTAAAAACATATTATTATTTCACCTATTTTTTATAATTTAAATATCTCTTAAACCGTTAATCGTTAAGCGAAAATAATTCTGGCATCGCGACGAAGATTTAATTATCTTTCTATAGACGCAAGACTTTGATATACTTTCGAAAAAGAAAAAAAAAAATTCACGTTTTTCGTCCTTTTTTCGTTTTCTTCAAACTGAATTTCGTGAAATATCATATATGATTTAACACTAATTTGAATATCACATTTGATATTAGTGTTAAGTCACATATGATATGTAATATCATATGTGATACTATTGTTAAATCATATATGATAAATCACATATGATATACATCTCATATATGATATAACACTAATAGTGTTATATCATATATGATTTTTAACGTAAATTTCAATGAATATAAAAAGCGAAAAACTTAAAAAAAGCGTAAAAATACGAAAAAAAAATTCGAAAGTATATCAAAGTCTTATCTATGAAAGATAATTAAATGTTTGTCGAATGATATATTTTTTTTTCGCTTAACGATTAACGGTTTGAAAGTTATTAATATTTGAAAAAAGATGATGAAAGTGGGTTTTTTAAATTGTTGGATTAATCTCATCCATTAGATCAAATAAAAATGGATGGTGAAGATTCATCCCTTGGTATGTAAATAATCTTTTGTCCTCAAATTATCTTAAATCAAAAACTTAAGGTGCCATTTAGTTGGTAATTTTTATTTATTTATTTATTTTTATTATTTATTATTTTTTACTTTTTTTCGTTTTTAAATTCTTAAAAAAAAAGAATTGGTTGTTTTATTTTTTTTTAAGAGTTGAAAATTTTGAAAACAGTTAAGATATAATTATAGATTTATTTTTTTTTTTCCTTTTTTTTTTCTGGAGAAGAGTTGAAAATTTTGAAAACCGTTTAGATATAATTATAGTTTTTCATTTAAAAAAATAAAAATATGTTTAGATGAAGCTCTAATAAAACATTTTTTTCTTTTTAAATCAATTTTTTTTCTTTCCATATTGGATCTTTCGTATTTATCCATTTTACACGTTTTTGTGCTTTTTTATACGTTTTCATCCGTTTTTATACGTTTTCATCCGTTTTCGTTTGCTTGTATACGTTTTTGACCGTTTTTTTTCTAAATTTTCGTCTATTTTTTACATTTTCGTCTGTTTTTACGTTTTCGTCCGTTTTTTTACGTTTTCGTTTGTTTTTTTACGCTTTAGTCCGTTTTTTTTATCTTTTTGTCGGTTTGTTTACGTTTTCGTCTGTTTTTTTACATTTTCATCCAATATACGTTTTCGTCTATTTTTTACGTTTTCATCCATTTTTTTACGTTTTCTTCAGTTTTCTTACTTATCGTCCGTTTTCTTACGTTTTCGTCCGTTTTTTTTATATTTTCGTCTCTTTTTTACGTTTTCTCCCGGTTTTTACGTTTGAGTACATTTTCTTACGTTTTCATCAATTTTTTACGTTTTCGTTCTTCTTTTATGTTTTCGTCCAGGTTTTTACGTTTTTGTCTTTTTTTACGCTTTAGTGCGTTTTTGTATTTTTTTTACGCTTTAGAGCGTTTTTTACGTTTTCGTACATTTTTAACGTTTTCTTACATTTTCATCCGTTTTCGTCTTTTTTTTTTTTTTACGTTTTAGTCCGGTTTTTTACTTTTTGTCTGTTTTTTTACGTTTTCGTCTGCTTTTTTACGTTTTCGTCTATTTTTTACATTTGCGTCTGTTTTTTACGTTTTCGTCTCTTTTCTTACGTTTTCGTCTCTTTTCTTACGTTTTCGTCTATTTTTTTTTATATTTTCATCCATTTTCTTTCGTTTTCTTTCGTTTTCGTCTCCTTTTTACGTTTTCATTCATTTTACATTTTTGTCATATTTTTTTTACGTTTTCGTCTGTTTTCTTACTTTTTCATCATTTTTTTACATTATCATCCGTTTTTTTTTTTCCCATTTTTTTTGTTTTCGTCTGTTTTTTTACGTTTTAGTGCATTTTTTACGTTTTCGTCTATTTTTAACGTTTTCTTACGTATGATAACGTAAGAAGACATAGAATAACGTACAAAACTTACGAACTCATATCAAAATGGATGAAAACGTAAAGAAAGGACAAAAACATAAATAAACGAACGATTGTAAAAAAATGGACGAAAACGCAAGAAAATTGACGAAAACGTAAAAAAAATAGACAAAAACGTAAAAAACGGACGATAACGTAAAAAACGAGCGAAACGTACATAAGCGAAAGAAAACGTAAAAAACGTGCGAAAACGTAAAAAAACATACGAAAACGTAAAAACCGGACGAAAACGTAAATAAAAGACAAAAACGTAAACATATGGACGATAACGTAAGAAAACGTAAAATAAGAGACGAAAACGTAAAAAAAAGGGGGGAAATGTATAAAAAAAAATTAAAAAAAAAGGCGAAAATGTAAAACAAACCGACGAAAACGTAAAAAAAATAGACGAAAACATAAAAAAACAAAATAAAACGTAAAAAATGGATAAGATGTAAAAAAACTGACGAAAACGTAAAAAAAAACGGAAGAAAACGTAAAACAAAGTGAAACGTAAAAAAGCGGATGAAACGTAAAAAGCGAATGTAAAAAAAGGACAAAAGCGTAAAAGACAAGAAAACGTAAAAAGCGTAAGAAAACATAAAAAGCAGATGAAAGCGTAAAATGCATTTAAAACGTAAAAATCGGACGAAAACGTAAAAAAAGGGACGAAAACGTAAGAAAACGGGCGAAAACGGACGAAACGTAAACAACGCCAAAAATGTAAAAAAGGAACGAAAACGCAAAAAACGGACGACAACGTTAGGAAACGTATAAAAACGTACAAAAACGGATGAAAACGTATTAACACGGACGTATAAAAAGTGTGAATGGAAAAAGTGAGAAGAGTATAATGGGCTTTTCAAATTTGTAGTTAAATTTAGAGAATTAGAATTTCATATTTTTTGAAAATTGATGGAAAAAAATGTAACTAAACGGATTTTCAAATTTTCTCTTTTCATATGAATATTTCCCTGGAAAAAATGTGAAATGTGTGGAAAACTAGAATAGGGGGTTGAATAGTTTTGCTGATTTTAAGTTAGTTTCAAAAACTTTAGATTCGATGTTATGTGAAATCGTATGGATGAAGAGAAAGTATAAATCTAAGAGTAATGCAAATAAAGAAAGCAAGTAAAGTAAATGATAGAAATGACACAACCGATTTATAGTGGTTCATTTCTGAGGACACCTTCCTTGCTCTACCCCACTCCCCGAGTCACCTACTCGAGAGTTCAAGCACTATGTCAACAAACTCCTTCAACTTGGCGGAGAAGTCTTCACAACGTCGCTTACACTTTTTCCGGTACAAAGCTAAATACCGAGTCCGTAACACGGAGGACCAAACCAACACTACTATAACACAACAAATATGTGAAATATGAAATATAAGATCTTCGCTATAGAAATCTTGTGGAGGAACAAATCAATCAAGGACCCCTTGCTTGGATGACTTGTAGAATGCTCGTGATCTCGCCTTAGAGAAGAGCCTATATGAGAATCACAATAAAAGAAAGAAGAACTACTCTCTAGATCAAGTGATCTTATGTTAGAAGAGTGTAAGAATATATGAGAGAGTTTGTAAGAAGAGGGGTGAGCAAAAATGAAGAAATGGCTCTCTATTTATAGACAAATTCTTGCCACTGTTGCACGGATCTCACAGATCCCTTGCTTGAGGGATCCGTCTAGTGTAACTCCAGGAATCCGTGAGACGCTCCTGTTTGCCCATGGGTTTTTTGGTTATGAGTCATGGGTTATGGGTTGGTCCATGGGGATTTCATTAGATACAATGTATCTAATAGATGCAATGCATCTAGTCAGATGGATATGGGTCAATACCATGGGTTATGGATATTCTCCATGGGTTGTGATTTTTACCCATCCTAATAAACTATTACAACAAATGATTTATTACAACAATTTGTATTAGATGACTATATGTAAATGCTTTACAAAAACAACATGTATCCTTATAATTTTACTTATGATAACATTATATTTGTTATCAACAAAACACAAAGAGATCGCTCAATATTAATAAACGTTTTTACGGTTTATTTGTATTAACAATCTCCCCCTTTTTGTTGATGACAAAACATAATGTTATGATGAGTAAAACTTAATATTAGATGTATGTTTTGAAAGACTAAGTATTACTTCTTCTCCCCCTTTTTGTTGAAACAAAAAGTTAACCCAAGGAAGAAATAAAATGTGAAAAAATAGTCCACGTATCGCTTACTCCCCCTTAACGGTAGCTCCCCCTAGATTTGGGGCGTCAAGTGAGAAAAATAAAAAAATCCTAAAAAGAAAAAGGGTTATTAGTAACATGCATAATAATCTTGTGATCGACGAGAATCAAGATTGGGAGCCAAGGTATGTAAATAAGGCCTTGTAATAAAACAAGAAAATGTAGTGGTATTTATGCCACATACAAGCATGTAAAAATAAGAACAAGACTTGTTCTTAAAAATGACTTAAAAGAAAAAATAAAAATAGTAATAATGATTCCTTCCATGCTTGCATAAGGTTATGGATGAAGGTTTTGATGAGTAATGATATTTATGCGATCAAGAATGAGGTTGAGTATGACTCGCATTTCTTCCCTAATTTCTATTGCAATATCCCAAGTGGATTGGCAATGTTCACAATGTAAGTGATGTGGGTAATGAGTGCGGAAGTTTTCCGAACGACTTTGATTTGTGAGATGCGGAAGTTGTGGTGGAAAAGATTGAAAAAGCGGATCAAAGTCCGAAATGTTTGAAAGTGGTGGTGGAAAAGAACCTAGATGTTCTTGTAACAAAATGGGAGCTAAGGGTGTTGAGGTTTCAAGGTCTTTGAAAATTGTGTTTGGAGAAGTGGGAGGTGTTAAAAAGACTATTTCTTTTTGTTTTGGTTGTTGAGATCTTGTTAGAGTCTTAAGGAGTTCCAAAAGAGTGACCTTAGGTGGTGAGTTGATGGGTGATGAAGTTGGTGTACTTGTTGGTGATGAAGGAGGTGCTATAATGGAAGCATCTTGTGGTAAAATAGTGGTTGGTGATGAACCATTCGATGATTGTTTTGCTAAACAGCAAGGCCGGATGTTAATCCGTGCGGATTTCCTAGATTTTGATTGTGGTATTTTGGATGGTGAGAGGAAAAAATTTTGGATTTCTTGAAAGGGATTGTTTGCACTAGGTGATTCATCTAAGTTGGAAGATCTTTTGGATGACATGGTGGTGTTTGTTTGTGAAGATGAGATGAATATGCAAGCATTTTAGGAATCCTATTTATAGAAAAGTAATGCATTGTAATGAATGCTTGACCTAAAATGTGGATTAAAATCTAATGATTAGATATTAATTTAAGGCATGTGATCACGAGAACCCAAGCATTAAGGAACATACTCTAAAAGAAATAAAGCTAAATGATGAAAAAAAATTGAAGTTTTCATCCAAAGTGAGAAAAATAGAAGATAAAACTAGCTTCTGTCTCACGGATCCCACAAATCCTTCCCTTGAGGGATCCGTCCAAAGACTAAGGCCGGATCCGTGGTATCGGTGATTCGAGCGACTCAAAATTTTCCTTTTGGAAACATTTGTGCCTAGTGTGTGCTTATATGCAAACCATTTGGAGTTGCGGTTATCTCGACTCCTAAAAAGAAAAAAATAATAATAAAATAAACTAGAAGTGAAAAAGCACACTGTTATGTGAGATAACCCGAGTGCCCCTAATTCATTGTTGCTTAAATGAATGTACCCGAAAACACATATTAGTTATGTGTCCTCTTTAGCATTCAAAAGACATGAGATGCAATGAAAACGGGTTTTTACTTTGTATTAATATTGAAAAAGCGATTTGTCCTAGACGTGAGAAATGGCTTTTGTGAAAGTGATACGGGAAGAGGTATCATTGTAGAAAACATTTTGAAAAGAGGTTTCTATGTGTGAATAAAACGTTTGTCTTTTGAAAAGAAAATGTGCATGTAATTACGTGTTTGAAACTTGTATTTATCTTGAAAAATAAGAGAAAAATTATGAGTTATAAGTGAAAACTTATCTTAGGTTTTGAAAATTCCCGTATTGCTTGTGAGTTGTGCGTGAAATAGAGATCCTAGACTCAGAAAGAAGAAGGCTAGTGTTTACATACCTTGTAGAGTTAAAAAGCAAATTACAACGATTGTTCCATGAGACCAAGACCAAGACGAAGTAGGTTGAATTGTTCCCGCTTCAACGGTTTGGTGAGGACGTCGGCTATGTTGTCTTCGGACGCTATCTTCTCAATAGAGATGTTCTCCTTTTGAACATTGTCTCTTAAGAAGTGATGACGAATCTCTATATGCTTTGTGCGAGAATGTAATACCGGATTCTTGCTTAAATCGATGGCACCTTTGTTGTCACAAAGAATGGCTATATCACTTAGATGAATGTCGTAGTCAACTAACGCTTGTTTCATCCATAGTGCTTGTTGGCATGCTTTGCCGGCGGAGACATATTCGGCTTCGGTTGTTGATATTGCTAATGCCTTTTGTTTCTTTGAGAACCAAGATGTTAAACAACATCCCATAAAAGTACATACCCCACTTGTACTTTTTCGGTCAACATAATCACCTGCATGGTCAGAATCTGCATATACAATTGTTTCTACTCCCGTACCCTTAGGATACCATAATCCTAATTGAGTTTTACCCTTAATGTATCTAAATATCCTTTTGACGGCTTCTAGATGTGATGTTTTAGGATCTTCTTGAAACCTAGCACATAGACAAACACTAAACATGATATCCGACCGACTAGCCGTGAGGTAGAGAAGACTACCAATCATGCCACGATATTTTGTGTTATCAACGGATTCACCGTCTTCATCTTTTGTGAGTTTAGTGTCGGATGACATTGGTGTCCTAATTGGTTTTGACTCTTCTAAACCGAATTTCTTTAACATCTCCTTAATGTATTTAGATTGATTAAAGAAGATACCATCTTCTACTTGTTTGATTTGTAGACCAAGAAAGAAACTAAGTTCTCCCATCATACTCATCTCGAACTCGTCATGCATGATTTTAGAGAAATCATCACACATGTCTTGACAAGTAGATCCGAATATAATATCATCTACATATATTTGGACAATGATTATATGTGACTCTCTTTTCTTAGTAAAAAGTGTGTTATCAAATAACCCCATGGTGTAGTTGTGTTTGATTAAAAATGACTTGAGTCCATAATACCAAGCTTTTGGAGCTTGTTTAAGACCGTAAAGAGCTTTCTTTAGCTTATACACATGTTTAGGTTTTTCAAAATCGATGAAGCCCGGAGGTTGAGCTACATATACTTCTTCATTAATAAAACCATTTAGAAAAGCACTTTTGACATCCATTTGATAAAGCTTAAGATCATTAGCACAAGCATAAGCAAGAATTATTCTTATAGACTCTAATCTAGCTACGGGGGCATAGGTCTCATCAAATTCTATTCCTTCTTGTTGATTATACCCTTGGGCAACGAGTCTAGCTTTGTTTCTAGACACTACACCGTTTGCATCTAACTTGTTTTTATAAACCCATTTGGTTCCTATTATGGTTTGATTACTAGGTGGAGGGACAAGTGTCCAAACATCATTAGAAACAAATTGATTTAACTCTTCTTGCATAGCCATTACCCAACTTTCATCTTTTATGGCTTCTTGTGTATTCTTAGGTTCTATGGTTGAGACAAAACAAAACAAGCAACTTTGGTTTTGAACTTGAGACCTTAAAGTTCTTTCATTTATCTTTCCTATGACCTTATCTACGGGGTGATCTTTGGATTCTTTAATATTTATGATTTCATCGTTTAAAGGTTCTTCTTCTTCGTTTATCTTTTTCTTTATTACAATAGATTCACTTTCGACAATCTCGTCATCGATAAGAGGTGGAGTGGGTTTGGGTGGACTTTCATCAAATTTTACATTTAATGACTCTTCTACCTTCATTGTTTCTTTATTTAATATGACGTAAGCTTTGCTATTAGGAGAGTAACCTAAAAAGATACCTTCGGTTGATTTAGGATCAAATTTTGTAAGGTAATCTTTAGTGTTAAGAAGAAAACATTTGCTACCAAAGACTCTAAAGTGATCTAACGTAGGCTTTTTGCCTCGAAGTAACTCTTATGGAATTTTACCTAAAATTGGTCTAATTAAGACTCGATTAAGTATGTACGTTGAAGTATCAACTGCATTGCACCAAAACTTTTTAGGTATGGATTGCTCATTTGGCATTGTGCTATTCATTTCTTGTAGGGTTCTATTCTTTCTTTCAACTACCCCATTCGATTGTGGAGTGCGAGGAGCCGAGAAGTTTTGAGTAATACCATTAGCGTCACAAAAGACTCCAAATTGCACTTCATTATCGAATTACCTACAGTGATCCGTTCTAATAGACACTATATGACTTCCTAGTTGTCTTTGGATTTTCTTACTTAATATTTCAAAATAATTGAACGTTTCAGTTTTGTTCTTTAAGAATTTTGTCCATGTGTACCTAGAGTAATCATCCACTATAACCAAAGTGTAGTAGTTGCCTCCATAACTTTGGATAGCGGATGGACCAAATAGATCCATGTGTAGTAACTCTAGACACTTAGTTGTAGACACCATGTTTTTAGCTTTGTGACTAGAATGGACGTGTTTTCCTATGTTACAAGCATCACAAAAGTGATGTTTATATTTTAATTTAGGTAGATCTCTTACTAGATCTTTGGATTATAGCGATTGAAGAAGTCGCATATTGGCATGACCCAATCTTCGATGCCATAAGGTTGAAGTATCATCCATAGAGGTAAGACAAAGTTTGTCTTTAGGTTCATTACCAATTTTAATGACGTAGACTCCATGTTTCCTAATTCCTCTACCTATGGTGATGCCGTTTTTTAATATCTTACTACCGGTTTTGGTAAAAGTACATTGCACTTTTATCACATATTTGTCCTATACTTAAGAGGTTAAAGTTTAGGTTCTCTACGTGACACACATCGTTAATGGTTAGAGATTTGTTAGAAATCGTACCTTTACTGATTGTTTTGCTTTTGCTATTTCCAAACACCACATTTCCTCCATTGAAGGATTCATACGCGGAGAATAGATCATTATTGCCGGTCATGTGCCTCGTGCACCCGCTATCCTTGACCCATTCATCCAGATCTAGGTCGACCTTTAAGCACACCTAAGAAAACAATTAACTCAAAAGTTTGGTCCCCATTTTTTCATGGGTCCATTAGTGTTATACATTCCATTCATGTTAGACATGTATGGATAAGGTGAAAATGCATTCCATGGTACAAAGTTTTGAAATGGAAAACCATTTTTGCATATTTGGGTTCCATCCCATTTGATGGTTACTTCTCGGGTAAACATTATTAGGTCTCCTAGATGTGTTTGGTTTTGAAAATGATGGACCTTTGTTTCTTAGAAAACTTTGATTATATCTTGGGGGTGGTTGTCTAATGGTAATATGAGTTGGTTTCTTCTTATTAACGATGACAAAATCAGTTCTAGAAGAGTAAGCTATGTTTTTACCACTGTTTGTTTCAGCAAATCCACGGATCCCTGGCTGTAAACTAGCCGGTTCCCTTTTTGTGGGATCCGCCATAACATTGGCTTGTTTTTCTATTGCTTTTACGAATTGTTTCTTTGTTTTCACTAGTTGACGATCAAGTTGTCAATACCTAAACCTTTTGGTTGTTTCTGTTTAACACTATCTAATATCATATCTAGAGTATTAGTACTCATTCTAGCAATCTTAGAATCTAGTTGATCAACTAGTGTTTGAAGTTGAACGCAAAGTTCACATTCGCCACTTGCTATCTTGCCCTTTTCTAGACGTTTCAATTTTGCCTTTAACTCTATGACTTCCTTATCTAAACGTTGGTTTTGATTTTTCAAAAACTTGTTTTTGTTGATTACTTTTAAACTGATTTTTCAAAGTTTATCATATTCATTATGTAACGAGTCATCATCTATTGATGAGCTACTATAGTATTCGTGACATACCTCGTCATTTGCCATGAGACAAATTTCTTCGTCCTCCTCCTCACTCATTCCCCACGAGCCGCTCACGAATGCCTTTTGATCATCGCGTTTGGGACACTTACTAATAAAGTGGTCTGGGTCCCCACACTTAAAGCAAGCACGATCATCCCTTGGCTTCTCGTCCTCTTTGCTTTTCTGGAATCCTTTCTTGTCGTCATATGGTTGTTTGACGTATCTTCCCTTCCTTCTAAAGAACTTTTTGAAGTCCCTTACCGACATGGCATACTCCTCGTCATCACTATCCGAAGAGGAGTTCTCTTCATCTCTTGAGGCCTTCTTGGCTTTGAGGGCAAGAGATTTGTGCTTCTCTTTCACTTTTGAGGCTTCGGAATCCTTAGCAAGGACAAGCTCATAGACCTTTAAGTTGCCTATGAGTTCATCAAGGGTGAGGATTGTCAAATCTTTTGACTCTTCGATTGCCGTCACCTTAGATCTCCACTTGGATGGAAGTGCCCTTAGATATCTCCTAACATGGTTAGGCTATAAAAAGATTCATCAAGTGCTTGTAAAGATGTAATTATAGTATTAAAGTTAGCAAAAGAATGATCTATAGTTTCCTCATCCGATATTGAAAATTGTTCATATTGTTGAACATATTGATCAATTTTATTGTTTTTCACTTGTTTATTACCTTGATGAGTTACAACTAAAGAATTCCAAATTTCCTTAGAGGTTTTAAGCATGGAGATTCTTTCGAATTCCTTTTTGGGTAACGCATTATACAAAACCATTTTAGCTTCACTATTTTTGGAAAGCTTTTTCTTAAGTTCATCAGTGAGTTTATCATGAGGTTTGTTAACTAAAATTCCATTTTCATCTTTTGCAGTGGCTTCAAAATCGCCTTCAACAATGATGTACCAAAGATCAATATCTTTAGACTTCACATACGTTTCGAATCTATTTTTCCAATATATAAAACCATTAGTTTCAAGTAGTGGAGGTCGTTGCATAGATTGCCCTTCCTTGTAATTTTCAGAACCCATAGTGATCGAAAAGTTTTTAAAATACGGTTTACTTTAAAACTTTTATAAACTTAGCTCTTGATGCTAATTGTGGAAAACTAGAAGGGGGGGAGGGTTGAATAGTTTTGCCGATTAAGTTAGTTTCAAAAAACTTTATATTCGATGTTATGTGAGATCGTATGGATGAGGATAAAGTATAAATCTAAGAGTAATGAAAGTAAATAAAGTAAAGCAAGGGAAAGAAATGACACAACCGATTTATAGTGGTTCGGCTACAAGGACACCTTCCGTGCCCTACTCCACTCCCCGAGTCACATACTCGAGAGTTCAAGCACTATGTCAACAAACTCCTTCAACTTGGCGGAGAAGCCTACACAACGTTGCTTACACCTTTTTCCGGTACAAAGCTAAATACAGAGTCCGTAACACGAAGGACCAAACCAACACGACTATTACACAACAACTATGTGAAATATCAAGTACAAGATCTTTGCTACAGAAATCTTGTGGAGGAACAAATCAATCAAGGACCCCTTGCTTGGATGACTTGTAGTAAGCTCGTGATCTCGCCTTAGAGAAGGACCTATATGAGAATCACAATAGAAGAAAGAAGAACAACTCTCTAGATCAAGTGATCTTTTGTTAGAAGAGTAAGAGTATATGAGAGAGTTAGTAAGAAGAGGGTGATGAGAAATGAAGAAATGGCTCTCTTTATAGGCAAAATCTTGCCATCGCTTCACGGATCCCTCCCTTGGGATCCGTCTAGTGTAAAGCTAGGGATCCGTGGGACGCTCCTCTTTGCCCATGGGTTTTTTGGTTATGGGTCATGGGTCATGGGTTGGTCCATGGGTATTTCATTAGATACAATGTATCTAATAGATGCAATGCATCTAGTCAAATGGATATGGGTCAATACCATGGGTTATGAATATTCTCCATGGGTTGTGATTTTTACCCATCCTAATAAACTATTACAACAAATGATTTATTACAACAATTTGTATTAGATGACTATATGTAAATGCTTTACAAAAACAACATGTATCCTTATAATTTTACTTATGATAACATTATATTTGTTATCAACAAAACACAAAGAGATCGCTCAATATTAATAAACGTTTTTACGGTTTATTTGTATTAACAAACTCCTTCAACTTGGCGGAGAAGCCTTCACAACGTCGCTTACACTTTTTCCGGTACAAAGCTAAATACCGAGTCCGTAACATGGAGGACCAAACCAACACTACTATAACATAAAAAATATGTAAAATATGAAATAAAAGATCTTCGCTACAGAAATCTTATGGAGGAACAAATCAATCAAGGACCCCTTGCTTGGATGACTTGTAGAATGCTCGTGATCTCGCCTTAGAGAATGACATATATGAGAATCACAATAAAAGAAAGAAGAACTACTCTCTAGATCAAGTGATCTTATGTTCGAAGAGTGTAAGAATATATGAGAGAGTTTGTAAGAAGAGGGGTGAGTAAAAATGAAGAAATGACTCTCTATTTATAGGCAAATTCTTGCCATTGTTGCACGGATCCCACGGATCCCTTGCTTGAGGGATCCGTCTAGTGTAACTCCATGGATCCGTGAGACGCTCCTGTTTTCCCATGGGTTTTTGGGTTATGGGTTATGGGTCATGGGTCCTAGATTATGAACAATGGGTATCTAAATAGATACAATGTATCTAGTAGATGCAATGCATCTAGACAATAGGTATGGGTTAACTCCATGGGTTATGGATATGATCCATGAGTATGGGTCATGGGTTGTGGTTTTTACCCATCCTAATAAACTATTACAACAAATGAATTATTACAACAATTTGTATTAAATGACTATGTGTAGATGCTTTACCAAAATAACATGTTTCCTTATAATTTTACTTATGATAAGATTATATTTGTTATCAACAAAACACAAAGAGATCGCTAAATATTAATAAACGTTTTTACGGTTTATTTGTATTAACAAAATGTTTCACCAACTAAACAGCCTTCACAGAAGATGATTTTTTGATGGAAATGACCATATCTCACGGAAAATGACACTCTATGGAAAAAGGTTATTAAATCCTTTTACGGGGAATGATTGTTTTGATGGTTCCTTTGATCGTTTAAAACATAATGGTGTGTGGTTTGATATTCTTCGAGCCATTTCAAGCATTGAGCAAATTGTTCTTTCTTTTCGTTATTCGTTCATCAAGAAAGTCTTAAATGGGAGAAACACTCTGCTCTTGAAAGATACTTGGTGAGATGATGGTGTATGCCTTGTAGACCGCTTCGAGAGATGGGTACTTATTGATGGTGCTTGGAAGGGCGTTTGGAATTGGAGAACTCAACCTAGGGGTAGAGCCGTAGATGTCACAACTCGTATTTTTCCAGGTCATTTGTTGCCTATAAACTTAAAACGATTTACTTTGAAAGTTTACACAAGCATTTTTACATAAAAACGTTAAGTTAAATCGTAAAACGGCATTTAACGTAAACCGGCATTATACAAACTTAAGTCTAGATAAAATACATGTTATAGGATATTTACAATCATATTTTATAAGCCTACGTATTTTATTTTGCAACTTTTATGTAAAACGCTCTCGTTACGCGTTTACGTCCTTCATGCATGCAAAAAAGTTTCACCACCTATGTAATATCCCACAACACATTTACATACACTTATACACTTTAAAATTTTGTGTTTTCCCTCCCATTTGTCCTCATAAAACCAGCCAACTAAAAAGAGTAACACCAACATCTTTTTCTTTACCTTGAAACATACACACACCTAGTTTCATGTTTAAACTCAAGCATAAGATATCATGCGACCCTTTTACAGCTTACAAAACATCTTCCCCCCTCCCCTGCTCCCCTTTCCTTGGAAACCAAAAATGGCACCCACACATTTCCATACACTCAATACCCATTTTTTGTTCACTAGTCATTATTGGAATGGAAAGACTAATTTCCCAAACATACTTCGTCACATTATCTTTGATAATATGTTTGTTTTTTTTACCATATAAGAATTTAGGATCAAATAGAAATAAAATAAAAATGAAAAGGATATAACAAATGACAATCACACATTTTAGATGCATTTATAAAAATAAATGCATCTCCTTTTAACTTTTCTCTCATCGTTTGAATTGTGTGACTAAAAATAATTCTCAATCATCTCATTTTACTTTTTCTTTTCACTAGATACCTCATATAGGTACACAGATAAAATATATTTTCTATTTGGAAATACCTAGTGGTCAAATTCTTATAATGACATTGTTTTGGTATATACTAATTATATAACCTCGTTCACACACGGGGCTTTGACAAAATTGTGCACTTTATTGGTCTAATTGAATTTCTCAACATACCTTTTCTACGTCTTGAAAATCTCTTACTCCCTCCGTCCTAAATTAATAGTCCATGTTTTCTTGTTGGAATATCACAATTTAATTGTCCACTAGTAAGAATAGATAGAGAAGCTTGATCAAGTTTACCATCTTACCCTTTATTAAAATTATTATTACATATCTTAATGAAGACATTAATTAATCAGTGAATGGTAAAACTGCCATTCTTGTAAAAATAAGAGAGAGACAACAGTAATAATTATGTTTTACTTAAACTGTGTATTTTTTGTCTGGAAAAACATTTTCTGGTACAGGAGGAGTATTATATATGAGATATATGCATTAATAGGGCTGAGCACAAAAACCTATAAACTCAATCGAAACTGAAAAACCGAAAAAGTAGAACCAAAGAAACTGCCGCAGTTGACAAAGCGATGCGGGTGGTTTTTATTTTTTATAAAAATCGAATGTTTGGGGCGGTTTTTGGTTTATAACAAAAAACCGAACTGAAAAAATCACCCCGCCCCACTTTTATATAACTTTATTTATATAAGAGATTTGATATTTAACTTTAAAGATATGAGTATATACTTTTATCTAGAAAAATAATTGTGTTGTTTATTATCTGTAGATTCGAAATTGATCCATTTTTTGATACAATAGTGTTCTTCGAATGTATTTGTAAATAGTGTGTTTCGTTTAAATTTATTCTTATTTATTTTGGGTTTTTCTTACATTTTATATTTTATATTTTTGTTTGGTCGTTTCGTAGCTTTGGATTATTGAATATTATGCTACTCTTCATCTATATTTAATTAATGTTGCTTGAAAATTTAGAATTATAAACGTTAAATAAGGTAAAAACTTGTTTGTTGCTAAGTAAGAAAAGGCCGAAAAAAATGAAACTGAACCGATTCCATGTTAAAAACCGAAAAACCAAAACTAATAAAAACCGAAAGCAAACGGTTTGTATCTTTTAAAAATGGAAATATGCGATTTGGTTTTCAAGTTTAGCATAAGAGCGTCACACCCCGCACCATGTTCACCCCTATCATTAATATGCGAAAACTACCACATATTTATATCCATAAGACCATAATCCATCCACGCATAATTGTTGGTTCTCTATCGTGTGGAGACACACACAGATATAAACACGTACACAGACAAATACATTATTGAAATAAGCTTGACAACGACTAAACGCACCACAACCATTCAAAATGTGAAACTTCCTTAGAAATGTTTTGCTAATCTTTTAATGTCTTTTGGTCCACCATTTTGACTTCCAAACTTAGGTGCCGGTTGGTTTAGTTCATGAAATGACGGTGAGTATAAGTTTAATTAAAAGGTAAAATTAAGAATGAATATAATAGATTGAAATGCTTATTTTTCTAAAAAGTTTACAACAACACAAAATATGTGTCGACATAGAATTCCACAGCCAACAAAAAGTTTACAACAACACACAATTGAACCATTTGGTTTGTTATGCAACACCTTCATCAAAAAAAAAAAAAACAAAACATATTAAAAACAAAAGATATGTTACATAATATCAAAAATGATACTACACATATGATGCAGAACATATTTAAAAAATATAACAGCATTTCAAATGCAGTTCAAGCAAACTAAACTAAGAGCTTAACTAACAAACATTGTACACTATAATCAACTTAAATATTACAAGTGATACTACACATATTATGTAGAACATATTTGAAACAACTTTAATATGAAGCATTTACATCAATAAAAACAATAATCCAATGCAATTTAAGCAAAATTAAACTAAGAGCTTAACTAATAAGCAAATTTATACTATTATCAAATTAATATATCACTTGTGATACTACACATATAATAAAGAGCAAATTCAAAGCGACTTTAAAATGAAGCAATCACACAGAAAAACAACAATCAAATCCAGTTATGCAAAATTAAACTAACATCTTAATAATAAACACAATTACACTATCTTAAATAGCTTATCAGCAAGTTAAAACAATATATCAGCAAACTAAACACAATTTTCAGTATTCACAGCTAATCAAACACTTACTTTAGAAACAAGACACATAAGGAGGTGTTTATTAGTCAATGGTCAATGCTCAATATTTTTCGGTGAACCAACAACCCTCCTCCTTTCATGGCAACCACCGCAACCACCACAACCACCATTATCTCCGCCGTACCGGAAAACAACGACAACTAAAAGATGAATATGTCATCTTTTCGTCTTCATCATATCTAAAAGATAATGGCGTCATCTTCTCGTCATCATCACCGAAAAACGTTTTGCCCCCGCCGGTTAACCCGAGCTAAGATTCCGGTATCTACCACACTTAATGATGATCGCGACGTGGAGGTGAGATGATGAAGATGATCGGAATGAAAATCGGAATAATTGTGGATGGAGATTTATAACAGATTTTGAGGGAAAGGGAGGAGAGAAAAACACACGTTGAGACGTATGTGAAATAAATAAATATAAAATGATGAATTAAAAAATATAGCGTGAGTAAAAAGGTTTTATATGATTAAAATTTAAGTTTAATTCTCATCATTAAATCAAACAAAATGAGTGGTGGAATTTATCCTTCATCTACCAAAATAAAGATATGCAAATTATTTATTATTATTATTTTTTTTAATCATAATCAATTGTTATCGTCTTAACGCAAGTGGGAAAACAAGCAAATTTCAACCCCATGAAATCCTCACGTTAGTATGTTTCTTTAATTCTTTGTTATTCAGAACAAAAATATACAATGTCAGGAAAGTAAAACTATGAAACTGAACACGTTACTCATACCGTTCCCAAAAAAATCAATAGCACTTTTTTTTTTCTTTTTCTTTTTTTAGTAATGTTTTCCATATAAAACTATGAAACTGAACACGGAACAAAGAATATAAAATTTAACAAGTAATAAGTATTAAACTGATAAAAAATACGAAACATATACTGATAAAAAATTGTATTATACTGTCGAATACAATGGGCCGGCCAAGAGACGAGGGTGTTAAAAAATGAGTAGAGGGATGGGTAACACAACCCCTAGTTTAATTTCAACTCTACATAAATTGTAATCAACTTCTGTTGCACATAATATCATTTGTCAAATCATATACTAAATAACATGGTTGGTTGTTAAAAGTCAATATCTTTTAAGAAGGTTGTACAATTATAAAGCCAACTTATCCCATGCATAAACCGTAATCATTCCTTACACCTCTACAGATTTAAACATGGTGGGAAAAGAGCAAGTGAGACCACTAGCGCCCGCCACCGATGGCCACCATAGCAGCAGTGAAGACGAAGAGACGCCTATTAAGAAAACCTCTAGTCGAAGAAAATACATTAAGTGGTGCATTTGCATGTTGGTTGTAATAGTTCTCCTAGTCGTGGTGGCTGTGACCTTGATCTTCACAATATTTAAGATTAAAGAACCGGAGATCAAGATGAATGGTGTCACGGTTGACAATCTTGATATGATCAATGGTACCATTCCAAGACCAGGGACCAATATATCTTTGACGGCTGATGTATCAGTTAAAAATCCAAATTATGCATCTTTCAGGTTAGCAATGATACGTTATATAGGCTGATGTATTTTGCTATCATTACATGGTAAGCTATAAACCCTATCTGGTTCAAATTGTTTTACTTGCATTATATTAATTAGTTGGTTTCCCTACTAGAACCGCAACAAAACCAACAAACTGAATAATCTGAGCAGAAAATTTCAACATAAATCATAAATTATTTAAATATCTGATCAACAAATCCTTGCCATTTAGTTATTCATCAAACTTCAAAAGCACATTTTCATCATTCTTTTTTATTTAAAAAAAATAATAATAAATAACTCACAAATCGTTAATCGTCACGCAAAACAAATCATATCATCTTAACGAGAATTAAATCATCATTTTGTAGATGGACACTTCTATATACTTTTGGCGTGCTTTTACTTTCTTTTTTTTTAAGTGTGAAACTTTCGCTTTGAAAAATCACATGTGATTTGTAAAAACAGAGTTGATTTATTATTTTAAAAATCACATGTGATTCATAAAAATCACACGTGATTTTAAAAAAACAAATCACATGTAACTTTTCAGAGCGTAAATTTTAGTCAAAAAAATAAAAATTGAAAAAAAGTTCGTCGAAAGTAAATCGAAGTGTCTTTCTGCTGAAAGATGAAAAAAAATTCGTCGCGATTGTGTATTTTTCGTCACTTAGGGTGGTGACAACCATGCCTAAGTTTTTTTTCATGCCTAATCACCATCAATAATATCCTTCCATCTCATCTCATACCAATCTCATACCCAACAATAGATTTTTAGTGACAACCATGCCTAACCCATACCTCATTTTTTTTTTTTTTTTTTTTGAACCCCAACGTTCATATTTGTTTTGAACCCCAACATTCATATTTGTTTCATGCCAAACCGGGGTAACATGCCGATTCTACAAACCCATCCACCAAACCGAGTCATGCCGATTCCCACGCAATACTCACACTGATCGGCATGAATGAAGCCGATGCTCATGCCGAAGGCGTTGCCAGTACCCTTAATGATTTACCTTTTGTAAAATATTTTATTAAAAAAAAGTTGAAAATGGGTTTTCTAAAAAAAATATATATTTATGATTTGTTCATTGAATATTTAAAAAAAAATTCTGATGTTTATTTGATCTCATCTATTTTTCAAAATTATTTCTAAATTAATTGGTTGTTTGATATCATGGTTACCAAAGAAAGTCGGACTAACGTCTCCAATGCTACTCCGTAGTTTAGTGTGACACTTGTCACTCTTTGTCTTTGTTGAAGGTCTTGTTGAAGGTTTTTAGATGACTTTTTGCATTGTGCTAATTATTGGGGAAAGACTTTTTAGGTAAAGACTTGTTACGATACAAAAGTTTGATACATCAGCGCATATGTAATCTTTTGTAGTTTTAAGTTTTAACTATACTTCCTCAACTTTTGAAAAGCTAATCATTCAGTATTGTTTGATTATCAAGTACTAGTGATTATCATAACTAAAATGTGAGAAGTCATGTTTTAAAGTTTAATTCTTGTCTTGTGCAAACAACTCTTATGCAATCACGCCAAACTTTTCAAAAAAGGAGGGTTAACTTAGTTTGTGTATGTGTGGTGATGAACTCAAACCCTGTATATTAGTCAACTAAAAAGCCGGAAACATGTTTACCGGAAAAGCAATGCTTCTTTAATTGTATTGGCGGAGTTTTGTAGATGTAGGTTTTTGATAAATAGAATGCGACAAATATGAAAAGTCTTAAATGATCAATAGATGCATCGAAGAAGCTCTAACAATCTAAACAATTTGGCTCAGACCACATGACCTTTTTTTCATTTCTTTTTTTCCTTTTTGTGGTAAATATGGTTTCATAAACAATTAAAGTTTTTATCTTAACATGCGTTACATAAACAAGGCTTAGTATTTTACTCAACACAAAAGGAGTTTTATTGCTCTAGGTACAAGAACACGACAACGAGTCTCTACTACCACGGGGTGGTGATAGGAGCAGCACTAGGACCTCCAGGACAGTCGAAAGCTCGACAGACGATCAGGATGAACATCACCCTCGAGATTATGGTTGATGGTCTATTAGGAAATCCTAATTTACAAAACGATTTGGGTACAGGATTATTGACCATGAGCAGCTACACAAGAGTTGGTGGTAGGGTCAAGATGTTGACTTTTATCAAGAAGCATGTGATTGTGAAGATGAATTGCACCATGAAAGTCAACATTGCTAGTAGAGCCATTGAAGATCAAAAGTGTATTAGAAAAATCAAACTCTAAAGTATTAGTCATCACTCATCACTATTTCTTTTCTTTCCAAATTTCTATTCTAGAGGATACATGCGACTTTATATAGGTGTAAACAATATTCAGTTTTTGTATAGAACATAAAAGAGTAGTTTAAATTATGATTTCTAACTTATGAAAAGTAGCATATTTTAAGTACCATCAAAACCCATTAGGCACGTCTCAAGATTTAGTCATTGTGATCCTTGTTTCATTTTAAGTATTTACTTGACCAATCTGAAGAAAAAATTGTTATACGAAGACACAAATACAACCATTCACCCTTTTACCTTATATATAACAACATTAACACGGTTACATAATCAACCTGTGGTTTTGAATTCAGCATAAGTTAAAAAAAAAAAAAAAAAAAAAAAAAACTGACTGACAAGATTATACACACAGAAACCTAAGTTTGTGGGAAAACTCACAACAAAACACACGCTAATAATGAATAATGCTAGTCGGGTACTTGCTCCTTGTGACGACGGTTACCCTGTAAGTAAATATATTTTTAAGAAATGTTATACGAAAATTGTTACAATATAATATTAAAATATAACAATAAAATAAGTATTATTACACAAACATGTACTAATATGATGCTCGCGCAATGTGACAACGAAATTAAGAAGTCTAAGAGTAAGACCACGTAATGATTGATAATTTTATTAAGAGTGATTGCATACTTTATAACATCAATGATATCATGCAATTATAGTAAGAAAATTCTAATATAAGATATCATTTATCATACATAATAATAAATTATTAAAAAAATACAAATATCATTTATCATTCAATTAATTGCATTAAAATATGTTTGTATATTAAAAACAGGGTAATTGCCAAAATCGTCCTAATGGTTTAGCCAAATTGCATGTTTCGTCTGTAACATTTCGTAAGTGCAGGCACCGTCCTTGTTTGAAATTTTGGGTTGCATTTTTCGTCCATGTTCAAATTAAAATGACTAAAATGCCCTTAAAAAGGTTGCAACTCAGGGACGAAAACTGCAACTCAAAGTTCCCGATAGAGATGGTGCATGCACTTTCGAAAGATTTGTGACAAAATCTACAATTTGGCCAAACCATAGAGATGATTTTTGCAATTTACTCTTAAAAACATGAATTAAAAGGGTATTATGGTTTTAGACATTTTTTTGTTAAAAACATGAATGAAAATGTGCTTTAAATTGTTGTAACCAATGCTACTATGTTGTGACAAAAAACAATTCCATGATAAGTAAGTGTGTTGGCTGAAAATTTTAAAACATTTTTATTTAGCATGTCTTAAATGCTTTATAATGTAATATAGATAAAGCCTAAAAGTCTTTATATAAGCTTCTTTCCAGATTTGTCAGGAAACTTTCAGTTTGTCCACCTTTAGTACTAATGTTTGAACTTTATTCATCTTTAGTCCTTGATCTCCTACAAAATATACAAATACAAACCAAAATTGTTTTGCAATTATAAACCCACTTTGAGTTAATTGCACAACTTACCCTTACACATTCCCAATAGCTTATATTTTAATACCCCCTAGATGTCTAGATCAACAAGACCAAGTTAATCAACAAACTTTGTATGATCCTCTAAAGATAAACCCTTTGTCAAAGTATCTACTACATTATCTTCTGATTTACTCTTCATAGTTATAATTATACTTGCAGCAACTTTTTCTCTTATGAAAAATAAGTCAATTTCAAAATGTTGTGTCCGTCCTCTCATAAAATACTGGATTAACAACTATCTAAATAGTTGAGCTATTATCACATTGCATTATAACTGCAATGGTACTTTTACTTTAAATGCAGCCAAAATTTTCAGAATCTATATAATTTAACAAGCAACATTGATCATGGCTTTATATTCTGCCTCAGGAGAAGAACCATCCAAACTGACTATTTTTTACTTTTCCAAGAAACCAAATTGTTTCCCCAAAACACAAAATATCCAATAACAGATTTCCTGGTAACTTTACACTTTGCCCAATCAACAAAAACCTTAAGATCAAGATTTTGCAAAAGATAACCCTTTTCTAGAAGAAATTTTCAAATACCTCAACACTCAAAATGTCTTTTTTAAATGAGACTCGAAAGCAGCATACATAAACTCACTCAAGCAATGAAATGCATAAGCAATATTAAGCCATTAAAGTTAAGTAGATCAACTTTCCTACCAGCTTTTGGTAATTGTTTACATCAGTCAATGGCTTTTCAATTACAACCACACATTTTTGTTTCTTACTATCTTTTGTTATGCAAGGTTTACAAGCCAACATCCCAAACTCATATAGTAACTCAAGATAATACGTCCTCTAGATTAAACACAAATCACAATTCTCTTCAAGTACTTCTATTCGTAGAAAGCACTTAAGCTTCCTAAATCTTTAATCAGTAGCTTTGAACTTAAAAACTCTTTACATTTTTGAATATCAACTAAAGTGTTTTCAGTAATTAAAATATCATCAACATAGACAAGTAACATAATAAACACACCTTCCTTATTTTTATTAAATAGAGAAGTATCATGTTTGCTTTCTTCAAAGTCATTTTTAAGTAACACATAAGTTAACTTTTCATTCCATTTTCTTTGTACTTGTTTTAACCCATATAAAGATTTTAACAATTTACAAACCCTTTTATCATCTTTTGAAAAAGTATCTTTGTGGCAAGGTCATATAAGCATCTTCAACAAGATAACCATATAAATAAGCATTTTTTTAATATTTATTTGTAACACAAACAAGTTATTTTGCACATCAATACCAAAAAAAAACATGGCACACCATTTTTCACAACAAGACAAAATGTTTCCTCATAATCAATACATTCTTTACCATTTAGCTACTAACCTAGCTTTAAACTTCTCTATATCTCCATTAGCCTACAACCTATAGGACTTATATCTTTTGGCAATTTAGTTAACTTTATATACCTATTTACAACCTATGTGCTTTCTATCTTTTGGCAATTCAGTTGCAAACTAGGTTCCGTGTCGATTTAAGGCTTTCATTTCTAAATTCACAACCTCAATCCACCTAATACCATTTGCAGCCTTTGAATAAGTCTTAGGCTCACTGACCTTATTCAGATTTGTAGAAAACATAAAATTTTCTTTAATCATATTAGCATAGTAAACACGTTTATCTATACCATATTTCACTTTTCTTGATATAAAATGTCATCAGCATCTCTTTCACATTTTCTATTTATAAATATAAATATTACATTATTTCTAATGTGAATAGCCAATTTTACAGCAGTATGCTAGACTTTATAATTTTCAATACCTTATAGTTTGAAAGCAATTAACTGAGTTACATTAAAGTCATTAGGGTGTAATTATAAAGGGTCATTAACATGTAAATTCAACTCACTGCTACTAGATCCACCAGTAACTTTCTTATTTGTATCATCCTCATTTTTTTTACCATCACCCACTATTTTAACAATCTTAATATTAAAATAAAGCAATTAAAAGCAATCAAAATCCAAACTCCTCAATCACACATAAACAACCAATAGGATCAACTCCTCGACTTCTCGATCAATGAATCCATTAATCTATCGACTAATTACTAAAAAACCTAAGAGAAGGTGTGAGAGGTTTTACAATGCACACAAAACCTTCCAAATTAAAACTAGACTAAAAAGATCTATCAGGTAACCAGTATGCACAGCAGAAATACTTGAAACAAATACAAAAATAGTTAATCAACAATAAAAAACAATTGACCTAAAAAATTTTGAAACTCGATATTTTGAAAATTTGAGGTTTTACTCAAAATCTCTTTGAAACAACAATTCAACCACAAATCTAACCAAATAACAACAAATTAAACTCAAGAACTTGAAATTTTGGTTTGATATAATAAACTGTAAAACCTTAATTTTACCACACAAGATTAGGGCTGAGGAATCCGAATCCGATCGGACCGATCGACAAAACCGACCGGACCGAAGGACCGGCGATCCGGTCTCGGTCCTGATGTTTACCTTATTTCGGTTTCGGTCCGGTCCGACCAAAAAACCGAAAATCTTGCCTATTTGGACCGGACCGACCGAAGACCGGACCGACCACATTCGGTGTCGGTCTCGGTCCCGGTTTTTACCTTAATTCGGTATTCGGTTTTGTCAGTCCGGTCCCAGACCGATGCTCACCCTTACACAAGATCACACGATCTATAAAACTAATTAACTTGAATCAAACATCAATTGACTCGGAGAGCAATTAACTTTAGAAAGTCCCAAATTTTGAAAACCTTAAGTTTTGATAAATTAATTTTATGAACAATTCTTCGTATTAAAGCAATCTTGCTCTGATACCATGAAGAAAGACCTATTATACGAAGAAACACGACACCAAAAATCACACAACCATCCACCCTTTTATTTTTCATATCACAACATCACACAGTTGCATAATTAACCTGTAATTTTGAGTTCAGTACAAGTTACAAAAGAAAGAAAGAAAAACTAACAAGATTATACCAAAATACACTAATGATGAATAAAATAAAGCCTTAAAGTCTTTATATAGCACCTTTTCGGATTCGTATGCAACTTTTAGTTTGTCCACCTTTAGTACTAATCTTTGAACTTTATTCATCTTTAGTCCTTGATCTTCTACAAAATCTACAAACACAAACCAAAACTGTTTTGCACAACTTACCCTTACACATTCCTAATTGCTTATATTTTAATGAGTAAATTACATAAATGGTCCCTGTGGTTTAGCGAAAATTTCACATACCGTCTCTCAAACTTAAAAGTTGCATAAATCGTCCCTATCGCTGCCAAAGAATAACATGAATGGTCCTTTTGAGGGACGGTAGGTGAAAGTTTCACCAAACCACAGGGATGATTTATGCAACTTTTATGCCTCAAAAGGACCATTCATGTTATTTTTTGGCAGCGATAAGGACTATTTATGCAACTTTTAAGTTTGAGGGACAGTAGGTGAAATTTTCGTCAAACCACAGGGACCATTTATGTAATTTACTCTATTTTAATACAGTCAAACGTATGTAATTTTGCCATCTATATTTTGGTTTAATTTTGCCATCTATATTTTGGTTTAACAAAGAGTGGTTTCGTACTTTTATTTCTTTCTCAAGAGGTATATAAAGGTGGATGGTGTTGGCCATATCACGGGAGCGAACTACTTGTCTTAATAAAAAAAAGATAAAAAAAGGGCCTTGTGGACTTATATGACTATAATAATAAATCGTTGGCATGGCGAAATTATTGTTATGGGAGATTTCAATGAGGTGCGTAATGCCTCGGAGCGTCACGGATCTTCTTTTCACTCTTTGAACGCAGCTGAATTCAACATGTTTATTGCCAGCTCCCAATTGGTTGATATTCCATTAGGCGGCTATTCTTTTACGTGGTCGGATAAACATGCGAGCAAGATGAGCAAGCTTGATCGGTTCTTAGTGTCTCAAGGTACTTTAGACCTTTTTCCAAACTTATCAGGTCTGATTTTACATCGACATATTTCTGATCATAGACCGATCCTCCTTAAAGAATCCCATGTTGATTATGGTCCTACTACTTTTTGTCTATTTCACTCTTGGTTTTTGGAACAAGATTTCTATTCTGTCATTGAGATTCATGGAATAACGATGGTGTTTCTGCTCCTAGTGCCATGACCTTACTTAAAAATAAATTAAAATGCTTGAAACAAAGACTGAAAGAGTGGAGTAATGTTAAGAAAAGCAGCAAGGATCACAATCGAAAAGCTCTGCATGATTCTCTGGTTGAGATTGACATGCGTCTTGATAAAGGCGAGTGTCTACCTGATGATCTATCTAAACGTGAAGATTTACTTCGTGATTTGAAGGATATTGACAAAAAGGATTCAGTGGACTTGGCTCAAAAAGCAAAAGTTAAATCGGCCATTGAGGGTGACGAAAATTCCAAATTCTTTCATGGAATTGTAAATAAGAAAAGAAGACATCTCGCCATTAAAGGCGTCCTAGTTGATGGCTAGTGGATTGACAATCTGACACGAGTTAAATCCGTGTTCTATACTTACTTTGCGAATAGATTCTCAGCTCCGGACTGGCACGTGCTCCTCTTGAAGGTAACTTCCCAAAACGGTTGGACTTTGCCCAGTCTTCTGATTTGGAATGTGAGGTCACTAGCGAAGAGATCAAAAGGGTTGTTTGGGATTGTGGTTCTAATAAGTCACCTGGTCCGGGTGGCTTCACATTTGAATTTTTTAAGAAATTTTGGTCTATTGTTGGTAGTGATGTAATTAACGCTGTTAAAGAGTTTTTCTGTTCTAGTTCCTTTTCCAAGGGATGCAATCCTTCATTTATTGCTCTAATTCCAAAGGTGCTTGATGCCAAACACCTTAACGAATTCCGGCCTATTAGTCTAATTGGGTGTCAATATAAAATTATTGGGAAAATTCTAGCCAACCATCTCAGCCTTGTGATTGATGATATTATAAGTCAAGAGCAGTCAGCGTTTATTAGAGGAAGATATATTATGGACGGTCCTCTCATCCTTAATGAGCTTATCTCCTGGTGTAAGGCTAGAAAGGAGCAATCCTTAATGTTTAAGGTCGATTTTCAGAAGGCGTTTGACTCGGTCCGATGGGACCACCTCTATGAAATCCTGGGTAAGTTTGGTTTTGGTAATAAATGGCGTGGATGGATTTGCGGTTGCCTTCACTCTTCAAAGGCATCGGTTTTAGTCAACGGTTCTCCAACGGAAGAGTTTTCTTTCCATAAAGGGCTAAGGCAAGGAGATCCTCTATCCCCTTTACTTTTTATCCTCGTCATGGAGAGCCTTCACATTTCTTTTCAAAGGCTTATTGATAGACGTATGTTTGATCCAATCTTTGTTGGTAAGGACAATGTGGTGCCTATCGCTCATTTATTCTATGCTGATGATGCTATGTTCATTGGTAAGTGGTCTTGCTTTAATGTTAGCGTCCTCATGATGATGTTGCATTGTTTTTTTCTTGCCTCGGGTTTGAAAGTTAACCTTCATAAAAGTAGCCTTTATGGCGTGGGTGTTCGCCTCCCTGATATTCAACTTATGGCTGATCGATTTGGATGCTTAGCCAACAATCTCCCTTTCACTTATCTAGGTGTTAAGGTGGGTGCTAATATGAAGCGAGTTAACTCTTGGAGCGAGGTGGTTACAAAGGTGACGAACAAGCTTTCTTCTTAGAAAGCTAAAACTCTTTCAGTAGGGGGAAGACTCACGCTTATCAAATTTGTTCTTGGAGCTATCCCGACTTATTACATGTCATTGTTTAAAGTTCCCGAAGGTATTTTATCTCATTTAGAAGGGCTTCGTAATAAATTTTTCTTGGGAGTTGACATGGACAATCGCAAGATCACTTGGGTTTGTTGGCGTAAAGTGATTGCGCATAAGAATCAGGGAGGGCTTGGTGTTAACAGTTTGTATGCCCTTAATCTTGCGTTAATGTTCAAATGGATTTGGCGGTTTTTGTCTTCCTCATCGAGTCTTTGGATCAATGTCATCAAAGCTATTCATGGTAACACTGGTTCTCTTGATCATCCCTCCTCGTCTCGTTTCCGCAGCTCGACTTGGATTGGGATTCTAACGGCCATCAATAAGCTTAAAACCGAAGGCGTAGATTTAATGGACTTTTGTAAATTGGTGATTGGCAATGGTAATATTACAAGATTCTGGCATGACAAATGGTATCGAGATGTTTGCTTCAAAGAGAAATTCTATAGATTGTTTAATTTGGAGCTCCAAAAAAACACTTCGGTGGCTCTTAAGCTTCAGAATCCTAATGTCGCTATTTCATTCAGAAGACCTCCTCGTTCAGGTATTGAGGATTCTCAACTTAAAGAGCTTTTACAGATGCTTTCTTCGGTGGTTTTATCCTCGGCTAGTGATCGTTGGTCTTGGACTCTTCATGGGCTTGGTGAATTCTCTGTTAAGTCAGCCAGAGAAGAGATAGATAAGCATGTTCTTGTTGTTTCCTCCCCCCTACGAGATGGTCTAAGGTTCTCTCTATTAAGCTTAATGTTTTCTTGTGGCGCATGTTTCTTGATAGGCTCCCTACTAGGACCAATCTTTCCAATAGAGGCTTAGATATTCCGATTGTTTTATGTCCGAATTGTGGGGATGAGGTGGAAACGCGCAATCATCTTTTCTTCAGTTGTTCGATGACCTTGGATTTGTTTCGGTTGCTTGGTCGTTGGTGGAGCATCCAAATCCCTAGCTTCGTTGATCCTTCTTCCTGAGAGACGCGATTTAGTGCTCTAAATTTCTACAACCTTCAAAAGTGTGTTTTGGAAGCCACGTTCTTCTCTTTGTGGTGGCATATTTGGACGTTTAGGAACTTTACTTTATTTTCATCGAAGAAGCCTCTCAAATGGATGATTTTCGACAATATTGTTTCTCATACTTACTTTTGGGTAAACAGGTGTAGGAGTTTTAATGTTACTCGGGTTGCGTAGCTTAATGACCCGCTAAACACTATCTTGATGTAACTTTTCTTACCAACCTTTCATTACTCTTTTTAATAATATTCACTGCTCAAAAAAATGATATATATACCTAAAATACATGTTTTGAATGTATAATGTACAATGTATTTAAAACATGTTTTAGATAAATATGCCTCACTCGGGTATATTTGAGGCTGACCGAAAAAATATAAAAAATTAATTCTTTGACAATTTTCACAAACAAACAACATATCACGGTAGCAAACTAATTGTCTTTGACAATTTTCACAAACAAACAACATTTCGTTTTATGTCTTGAACTAATAATGTCCTTAAAATCTTCTACAACTCATTGTTTTCAACAATAGTTTGACTTATGTAATATTTCTTTTGTCCTCATTTAGCTCAAAATCGTGCTTCAAATTCACGGACTATTTCGTAAGATTCTGGATTAGTAAACTGAGATGAGTGATACGATCATCTTTCTTTCCTTTAACATCTTGCTATGAATGTTTTTAATGAAAATACGGTAGAAAAAGATAAAATAAAAAAACATTACCATTTCTTTTTATTATAAAAACATAAATTTACCATCGATATGTATTATCCCGCCTACTTAACAGCAATACTGTCTTATTTATTGTTGACTCGTGGCTTTTTTTAGACGTCATATGAAGACTTCTTAGTTGGTCATCCATCTCTAACTACTTTCACATATAGACGCTTAACAACAAAGTTTTTTTTTTTAAGATATGCTTTCAATAGTTCACAAAAGACGTTGTGTCATCGTAAAGTGGAAGATTACTTTCGAACCAAGGATAACTCCGGTCCACGGCTTGATAAAGTATTATCCTTAGGTTGTTAGTCTATATAATTACAAAGTGAGTAAAAAAAGGTAGGTAAAAATTCGGTTGGGTTTCAACATCCAGTCGTTACACATTTAAATAACACAATGACCGCCATTAATAACTCACCTTCCTTCCACACTCATTTAATATCACAACCTCAACCACCTCATAACCCTTCATCATCATCTCTTTACACCCAATGGACCACCACCATCACCACAAACCATCATGTCCACCACTTTCCAACCACCTTCATCACTCCCCTCCAACACACACTACTACATAACCAATCTCGGCTTAGGCTACGCTATCGCCATAGCTTTCGGCTTCTTAGTCCTCTTCTCATCCCTCCTTTTAGCTTCCTATATTTGCTTACGACACCGAAACTCTCATAACCATTACCCGAGCTCCGTAAACCATAATCATGGCCTTATCCTTCCTAGTATTATTTTTCTTGACGACAATAACAACACGAACAACGTTGGTAGTAATAATGACATCGAAAACAACATGGAACATGGGATGCATGAGATTGTTGTCGTAGGGTTGAACCAAGATATGATAAATACATATCCTAAGTTTCCGTTTACGAAATCTATGCTGCTAAAAGTGATTGATTCAACTTGTGCTATTTGTTTGTGTGAATATAAAGAAGGTGAAATGATGAGGATGTTGCCCGAGTGTAAACATTGTTTTCATTTGAGCTGTGTTGATGCATGGTTGAAGCTGAATGCTAGTTGTCCGGTTTGTAGAAACTCGCCGCTTCCTACGCCGTTAAGTACTCCCTTGGCAGAAGTTGTCCCGCTTTCGCAGTTTGCTGATGGGAGGAGAAGGAGGTGATTGATGGGATAGTGGATGCTACTAGATCTTGTTTTTTGAATTTGGGTGATGAATGTTTTGGATTATTGTTAGTTTTGTTCGTTTTTTGATATCGAATTGTGTAGATCTAGATTGTTTTGGAGGTTATGCTTTATAATGTTATACTAAAAATGCTTCATCTATATTGTTTTTATTCAGATTGGAAATATGTTCATATGTAAAAATTGTTATTTTTGATATTAATTTTGGCTGGAAGTTGTTGAGTCCATGACAATCTTGTCGCTGTTTTTCAATCTATAGTACGTGATGATATTCACTATAATAGAGCTAGTGATTTGCTTGCTTATTTGGTAGTCTATAGTGATGAATTGAAGTTGTTTCATTGGATCTTTGAGATCGTAATAACTGGAAGTATCTTAATGAATTGGTGTATGAGTTTCCTCTCTCTCTTTTGGTTCTAGAGATTTGCAGTTATATATGAGGGCTGAATTGCAGAAGCATATCGACAAGAAAGATTCAATTACATAGCTACTGTTCAAAGATTGTAAGTTTCACTTTTTTTCATGTGCTTCACTGCTTTGTTATCTTAAAATCGTTAATTATGTATTTGATTTTGATGATGCTCAGAATATGAAAACTGCTGGTCTTTGTTATATTATCTATAAGATTTGCATCAACTTCTATTTCCTTTTTCCCGATGCGCCCATTCCTATGGCCATTCCTTTAAATTTGTTATACTGTATCTGCGTATGTGAAATTTTTTATGCTTAGGCCTTACTAGCGTTATCGACTGTTATTGATTTCTCTATTAAGCCTATATACAACATACTTAAACATAAATGTTGAACAGTTAGAGGGTGTTTGGGACTGTGTTATCAACTGAATTATCTAATTATTTCATTTTCAAAAGAGAGATAAGTTAAAATGAGTGTGGAGAAAAAAAAGGAAAAAAAATGATTATCTGCGTTTACAAGAGTGCAAAACACAATTTTGAAATAGTGGGCTGGGGCTGCTTTTTGATAACGCACTTTTCATAAGTGGAGCCAATTTACAAAAATGTCTATTTTAGCCATTAATGTTGTAATTGTAATGTCTATTTAATTCAATAAATACAAAAATTTCTATTTAGTCATTTTAATGTTACCTATTAACTAAACAAATAACCTGATTTGCTATATACTAAAAAAAACTGATTATATAACTATTGCGATTTCAAACAGTATAATCAAATCCAAACACTATTTTTCATAATCACGTTTTGTAACCTTTGATTATATGATAATCTATTTTTAAAACGCATAATCTATTTTCAATAAGCAATCCCAAACACCGGCACTAAGATAGACTAATGGCATTTGCTATTGATATTCAGATAAGTTTCCTGTTAGGTTATCTTAATGGTTCAAGACTTGTTTACTTCGATTGACCCTACTTACATATGGTCTTGACCATGCTTTCTCATGTCTATGGGCTAAAAACCCTTACCTCGGTCTTGACCCAGGTCCATGTGATGCTGCCCTACCAACCCACCAACGTTGTGATACTATGACAGTATTTAGACTTTTAGAGCAACACTGTTGAACCAGAACTTATTATAATTAAGGAAAAAATGGCATACAGGTAGACTTGACAGAATTGTAAAGGTGCAAGTGGTTGGTTACCTAACAATATAGTTCATAAGTCTCTTAAGATAATTAGGCAATGTTGATTGCAGTTTGGGTCAGATATATAATTTTTAAGGATTGAAACACTGCAATGTTCAAATCCCATATTCTTTCTTAGAGCTCCAAAGTCAAATTTACTCATCAGAAAACTATCTTATGCTACAGGCTTTGAACTACAAACTAGCTCGCTTGATTCTTGAAAAGTATCATATTTTCTTTTATTCAGGGTGAAGGTGACATATATGGACGTTTTTTTCCTTGTTAATCATGGTTTCCGACCTTTTGGCCGACTAATCCACGGGGAGCATATGCGGATTACATCTGTGCATTTTACACTAGCTCGCTTGATTCTTGAAAAGTCTCATATTTGCTTTTATTCAGGGTGAAGGTGACATATATGGAAGTTTACAAAGCATATGCGCTTTTTTTCCTTGGTAATCATGGTTTCCGACCTTTTGGCCGACTAATCCACGGGGAGCATATGCGGGTTACATCTGTGCATTTTAAACAAGGTTATAGTCTTAAAGATATATTGTGTTTTGGCTTGTGAAGTTTTTGATATGGGTTAATAATATTTATTTTTTAATGGTTACTTGTTACATGCGGGGAATTCCCCATTACCCATATTCAAGGGTATATGGGTTGCATATATAGGTAGATGTATTGATTACAAAGTCTCCCCATAGGTTGTGAATGTCTTTGCGAGCACGCAATTATGTTTATTAATATCGACTTGACTGTGATAATCAAAAGCTTGGTAGGAAATGAATGGCCAGAATCTACAGGGAGCTTTTATGAGACGGTGAAGCATTAGATGTTTCAGTTCCGGGGTGTTTTTTTGTGGTGACAGATTTTTCTTCTGCAGTGGCATTTACGATTCTTCTTTTGGCATGTTGTTTCTCTGGGTTATGGATATTTGTTGGCTATGTTAATCTACTTCTCTTCTTGAGACACAGTCGGTGTAGAAAACAGTAATTAATTATAACTTTAAAGTGAACATTTAGGTACATCTCTCACCATAAGCAAAAGCACCAATTTTATTAATCAAAACCATGCATACTAGCAGAAAAAAACTTAAGAATGATCGAGGGTATGCAGTTTTCAATAGCAGTTAATCAAGCAGACAATGATATATGATGTACCCCAATAATGGTAGTAGCAACAATGGCGCAGTTGATCTGGAAATTGCTACTTACATCCCAGCAACATCACGAGTAAGATTCGACTTCTACAGGTGATTGTTTCTCTTTTACTTTTCATGTGTCGCAGTGTAAATTTCCAGTGGTTGTAGGTGTAACTATTTTCTTCAAGAGAGCAAAAAGCCGCTAGTCATAAGTCGCATAAGAACCGAAATCTTTGAAAAGCTCAACCAATTGCTTGTATTTGCATTAGGACCTGGGAATCAGTAAAGGCATGCAGGTATAAGTGATCCTCAAGAGCAGGAATCCTTCCACTGAGTTGGGCTCAAAATTGCAGAACATTCACTTTTTCATGAAACTTGCTACACGTATTCAATGGGTAACTATGTGGTTGGTCCATGTGTGATAAAGTAAAATGAGTTGAGACTGCTAACAGTATTGGTTGGTACTTGCTACACAGCGTTTCATTTTCTATTTTATGAAACTGCTTACACATATTCACTCAATTCTTATTGTTTTTAATAGATTATCACTTCAAAATTACAAATATTTGACTAATAACAGTCATTACAAGATATTGGCTGCGGTTAGAAAGTTTATAGAATGTACTGTAGACATTTGGTCATCAATGAAAGACAACTATGTTCAAATGTTGCATTTTAGGTGGGGCTGGAAGAGTATATTTATTAGACCATCATTCCTATATGACTGTTATTTGCAGATTATTTAGCTTTTTTGAAAAAAATATGTAATTTAACTCGTTTGCTTCTATTAGAATGATATTCTTGTATGTGTATCTAGCGAAACTGTGCCTAAGAGCACTTCCTTTTTAACGGAATGCACAATGGCAAGATTACTCCATAGCACAAAGGTGAAAATAGAAGTATTATCCTAGGATCATTATAATCAATTAGTAATTGAACACCAGAAGATTTCATTTAGTGATTCAAAATGAAGAAATCGGTTTTCAACAATGATAATCGATAAATAGGTAACTGAGTTGGAATTTCACCAGAACAGAAATTGTTGCAATTTTCATGGAGGGAGTAGGGAGCAGTGGAATACTTGCACTGGAGTGTTGGGTTCACAGGAATGTGGAGAATATGAAGACAAGTTTCAAAAGTTATATACTCATATTATCAGTAATATGCATTTAGAGAAGTAAGTGCATTGAGCATGGGTTTTAAAACTGTAAGAGAACATGCTGGTATTTCTTAAGAGCATAAAAGAAACATACCATAATGCAGCAGGTGCTACGATATCTTTACAGCTTAATGTCACCGATATGAAAGTTCATCAATGTTTCACAAGGTAAGACGCCCATATTTCATTAGCTGGTGGGGGTGGTTGAACCCAATGACCTGGTATCCGACTGCAAAGGAAGGCGCACCAAATCAATATTTAGACAAATAACTAGAGCTAGAACATATTATGACATTGACCAACATATAAACTTGAAAGGAGGATGTTGATTTTCAAAGCACTAAAAAGCGGATTAGCAACTTCTGTGAAACTCTCGCACTTTTTTGTTTAAGAAGCCATTTAATGTGCTCGAGAAGGTAAATTTTAGAAGATTACGCTTGTAAGTAAATAATAATATGCTCACCTTCCTCCAGGTCTTATATATGCATCCCATGTTCGTCTCACCTGCATGTAAAGATAAGATAATCTGAAATGTAGTGGTTTCTGAAGTACCCAATTGAATAGATAATTTTATAATTGCACATATTTAGGCAAAAGCAATCAGAATGGACGCTTAACCCAGCTTTGTATAATAAATTCAGTCAATGAAATGTTGCCTCACTGCTGAAGGTACGCAAAACGATGCAGATTTGTAAAAACTATATCAGAGTTAAAAATTATAGCACTTGCCTCGATTAGTGTACCCATATCAGTACTGCTTCCATGATAATAATGATAAAATTCAAGGGGTAAGCTTGCTGAATAATCGTATCCTCTGCTAGGACCTGCAAATTTAGATCCTTGTTTCTCAGATTCCATATCGGGTGCTGCGCTTGAGCCTCCTTTTGTTTCAGTCTCATTTATTATTTCCTGACCAACTTTATCTCCATCTTTCAAATTTCTTTGATCTTCTGAGTTTAAAGCATTTCCACCAGTTATATTTCGAGATTCCTCAGCAGTTGCAATGGCATCTTTAGCAGCATCTGTGTCAGCTGCAGCCTTTGCCTGGCGCTCCTCTTCCTCAACTGCAGTACGAATTCTTTCAAGAAATTTGTTGTCCTCCTCTGGGAGAAAATGGCCTGTAAGATTCATAAAACAAAACCATAGGTAAAGTGTTGCAATCTGATCTTGCATAGATTTGAAAGAAAGTATATTTTATATAGAAACGAAAACTTATTCAAGCACTATCGGACAAGAAAATCAGATTTAAAAAAAAATTAATGGACTGTCTTTTCAAGTTCACATAACTTAATGCAATAATGTTGGTATATACTCGAAAATCATAATACTGTATTCTGATGCAAATTGCCTAACGTGAGTTTGTCAATAATGTATTAGTACTACAAACCAGCTATATAAATGGCATTTACATTTAAATTATTAGCCAGCTGATAGACAAATATGCTACAAACCTTGCTTTGTTAATTTCTGGATCCTGATGGAACGTAACTCTTGGAGCTTCTCCACAATCAACACTTGCTCCAGCTGAAACAGAGCAAATAAAAAAATTTAAGGCCCAGTCAGAAAATTATAATAACTTATGAATCTTCCCTGCATCCCTCATACTATCTCTTTTTCTAAAGATGGCCAATTCACATTCTTGAAAATTGAACCGCGCATAGATAAATGACTAGTATAACGCCGAGAATTTCACCTCCGATTCTAGTTTCCTTCGCTCCTCTTTAGACTTTTGCTTTGCAATTTCCTTCATCTTCTCGACCTGCAAACATAACTTGCTTTGATTATATTGATAAATACTTATGCATTCCAACTGCACACCAAAGGAAATTTGGATCATAAGTTTAGGTTAAGGTAAGGTATGTTTCTATACCGTTTCAAATACTTACTATTGCATTCAAGTACCAATTCTGACAAGGCAAATCAATTTTAGAAAAGCATTATGGGTTAAATAAACAAAGAGTTGCGCATTAAGAGTAGACATGCTGAATGGTGATGATGTCAGTTTCAAATTCCAGTTTAGAATATGCAAACATATGTAAATAAATGTATAATGCGTGAAATCTTCAAAATTGATATGTCACTCAAAATTTACTTGAAAGACTGCAGAAGGCATATCATGTAACTGACAAGGCAAATCAATTTTAGAAAAGCATTATGGGTTAAACAAACAAAGAGTTGCGCATTAAGAGTAGACATGCTGAATTATGATGATGTCAGTTTCAAATTCCAGTTTAGAATATGCAAACATATGTAAATAAATGTATAATGCGTGAAATCTTCAAATTGATACGTCACTCAAAATTTACTTGAAAGACCGCAGAAGGCATATCATGTAACTGAGAAAACATCAAGATCCACATTCCGCATTACTAAGAACCCAGAGAACTCTTACCCTACGCATCGCGATTTCCTTGGCAATTTCCTTAGCTCTCCATTCATCAGCTTCTTGATCAGCTTGCTCAAATCGCTCACGTTCCTAGCAAGTCACCAAAAACATAGTATGCTAAAGTATCAGTATCTTAAACGTTCATAGACTTGAGCCTCGACATAACTCATTCATAATGTGTCACTGACATTGATCCATGTAAATAAAAAACTTAAGACGGGTGGGTTTGCTGCCAACGGCCACAGAGGCAGCAAAAAACGCTTAAACATGCTACTATAACTAAGAGATGATAAGGAAAGACGGAAAGAAAAAGAGATGCCAACATAGGTACTACCTTGGCAAGCATTTCCCCAATGCGTTGTCTCTTTCTTTTCCGCCAAAGTTTATTTCTTTTGTGCTTCTGAATTTTATTGGATAATCTTACTGCTGCGGACTTCTCCTCCCACGGCGTTTTATCATCAGTTATAACCTTAAATGGCTCAAGCTCATTTTTCAGCTTCATTATTAAACCATTTGCTGCTTCCAGCGAGATATTCTCTTGAGTATCCAACGGTATCCTGTTATTTTCTAGAAACTTTGAAAACCTTTCCATTGCAGTTTCATTTGCATCCTCTGTTCGCTCAATATGCTGTTCGCTACTTTTCATCGCTATAAGCAACTCCAACTCTTTCTCCCTACAAGGAACCGGTTTTTGAACAAACTCAAACACCAACTTTAATCACATAAATGTAATTTCTATATTCATAATGATTTCATCTTGCTCAAAATATCAAAAGCATGCCATTGAAAGTTTGGAATGATGTAGTGAAGTCAAGGACTTCGCGTGGGTGTGCCAAATAGAATGATGTAATTGAAGGTATAGATGCTTCAATTTTATGGGGCTTTTTTATCACTGTCATATTGCAGGAGTAGCAGTGTGTTTAAAAAGACTGAAGTCTAACTAAAATGAGGAGCTAATGCTAAATCGCCAAATGTAACTCAGTAGAGGTATGGTTTTTGTTTATGTAGTGTCATGCGCCAATTTCAGCATTACGTGTCCAGGTCGTTAATAGCTAAGCGAAAGTATGTGATGCTTTTGCAATTCAGTTGTATCTTACCTTGCTTATGCTAATTATCATTAAAATCTATCCACGGACTAAATAATTTCTTAGCAATAGTTTGTGAAACAATAACTCTACGGCTAAAAGCGCGAAATACGCCAAAATATTGTAAACTCGCAAAATTAAGCTACACAGAACATAATTAAAAAAGCAAACAAAACATATTAAACTCACATTGCTTCTGCAAGATCAATAGTATTCTGTAACTCCTTTAATGAGCCTTGAACATTTCTTTTGTTCCAAAAACCACTAGTCACCGGAGCCAACGGCGGTAACCACGGTGTCGGAGGTGCCACCGGACGAAACACCGGTTGATTCATCATCTCGATCGTACAAATAATTAACCGATTTGATTGAAGAGCATATGTTAGTTACTGATAAACCCTAACGGTTTGTTGGTAAAGATGTTATATAGCAAGATTTGGAATATAACAAAAAAGTCAGGATGGCCGAGTGGTCTAAGGCGCCAGACTCAAGTTCTGGTCTTCGAGAGAGGGCGTGGGTTCAAATCCCACTTCTGACAACTTCATTTTATTTTTTTGTTCTTTGTAATTTTTCATTTTTTTTTTCTCGAGCAATGTGGAATTTGTTTACTTAAAGAAAAGTAACAAATCTTTTGGGGCTTAAATGAAACGATATCTGTATAGCTAAATCGCGTAATATTATGATTAAACAAACGCACTGGGATTGAAACTAACTTGTGTTTTATGTTACATGCCTTCTACGTTCAAAAAAAAAAATGTTACATGCCCTCAACTATTGAGCGACAAAATGTGTTATATCTATCTCTAACTTATATCTATAATATATAAAATACAAAAATATTCAACAAGTCAAGAATTGAAAAAATTGAATATGAAAAGTGAAAAATGTAGTTTGCATGATAACTTTGGAAAGTATTAATAGTTTGCAAAGAAAACTGTCATTCGTGAATGTCAAACTTGATTCTATTACTTTGCATGGTAACTTTTGAAAGTATTCATTGTTTGCAAAAAAAGCTGTCATATCATTCGTGAATGTCAAACCATGTTAAGAATTTTTGTTAGAGTTGAATTATCGGATGTTACAACCGTTCGCATATCGTTAATTGTCTACCGCTAGGAACCGCTGCCGCTAAACACGGATACTCGGCTATTATGAATTATGGCTAAAAAAGCATGAGGTCAAAATTTGATTTTAAGATATCATTTTATGTTCAATGTCCACAACGACTAGGCTAGTATCCCGAAGGCTACAATATGACTTAATAGATAGATTTGTTTAGCATCATAATAGTAATACTATAGGCATAGGGCTTTGGGTTTAATTTTTGTTAGATTAGTTTTTATTTAATAGATATATAGAATTGATGTTGTGCAAGTAAAAAAGCATGAGGTCAAGATATGATTTTAAGATATCGTTTTATGTTCAATGTCCTCAACGACTAGGCTACTATCCCGAAGGCTACAATATGACTTGATAGATAGATTTGTTTAGCATCATAAAAGTAATACTAAAGTAATACTACACGCACAGAGCTTTGAGTTTAATTTTTGTTAGATTAGTTTTGATTTAATAGATATATAAAATTGATGTTGTGCAAGTAAAATTAGTATTCGAAATAAAATAACGTGTAAATAAATTAGGACAATATAATAAATAATAATATAGAAACACATTTAATTCTTATATTCAAACAAAATACAATAAAAAAAAAGACAATTATCCTTAAGATAACCAAAAGATAAATAAATAAAAATGTAAAACTTTACAACCCAAAACACAATAAAAAATAATGTTATGATTATCAATTTATAAGATATATAAACCTAATTTTGGATATACATTATAAAATTATATTTCGAAATATATAATTGGATGCGAATGAGCAATCGCTTTTGTAATTCAAAAGCATATTATAAACAAAATATAGTATTAGAAACACATTAATTATGATATGCAACCCAAAAGGCAATAAAGAAAATAAACGTATACATAATATTAAAAACAAATTGTCATGTAAATGTAATTGTAATACGCAAACCAAAACACAAATAAACAAATTCATTCCATAGTATAATTATTTGAATCCAAAAATTAATCATCATCTTGTTCAGTTTTTGCAGTTTTTTTTTCACACCTCGCTTTGGTGGTGCTTTGGTCTTACGCTTACTACCAGTTAATGATGAAGGTTCAACGTGTTGGGTTCAGTAAATACCCAAACCCCTTAAATCTAGGATTTGAATAGAAAATACCCTAAGTGTTTACCGTTAAACACTAACGGTCATCGAGTGCATAGTCTCGGTGAGCCATCTTCGTGATACTCGGTGGGAGGCGAAGAAGAAGTCTCTCCACTCGATGGGCGGAACTTAAAGGGTGAAGGCGAGTCAAGAAGATGGTGGATTCGGTGGTGATGGCAATAACTCACTGAATCCTAAACTCTCACCAACTACTTACATCAAGACAAACCAAGTAGAAGGCGAAGACAATGAAGATCAAGAATGAGCGGGACAAGGCGGGATAAGTTCGAATCGATAAGGCGAAGTCCGTATCAACCAAATTCAACTTTCCCGAATGGCAAACTATCGTGCTCGGTGTCATCACCGACTTATGGAAAGTCGCCTTGTCTCTTACTTGATATAGTCTTTGTAAGCAGAGACAAAATACATCGATATTTTGTCTTCGCAAAATGTCGGTTTGTCACTTAGGATAGAGTTAAAACTCATACTTGTATAAATAGCATAAGAAATGGAGTGAAAGATCAAGCTTGTGAATTATAAAACACACACACACACAAGCCATCTTTCACTCCTCCAAATACAACTCATTCCCTGAGATAGCTCAGTGGTTCCATAGTAGTTGTGCTCAGACTTAGCCTGAGCTTAGTGAGGAGTTACAACCCTTTGTCATTTCAATCCCAAGTACTATTCTGCAAGTACTTGGGTAATGTATTCTTTTTGATTGATTTCTAATAAAGAATATTATGTTGAAAATTTATCAGTGTGTTTTGCTTACATCTTACTTGAGTCATTGATTCACTATTATCTGTTTTTAATACTTAACTGTTTTATACGATAGTGAATAGGGAACAACAAGTGGTATCAGAGCAAGGCTGATTATAAAAAAAAATTAAGCCGCTCTAAAACGTTTTTAAATCATGATCCTTATGGCTGAAATTGATGTACCCCAACTAGTCGACAAAAAGGGTGGAGCTTATTCAATTTGTTGCCCTAGACTTGAAGTTGGTAAATTCAACAAATGGAAAAGCGTATGCTTTGCTATTTGATTAGGATGGAACCTTATTATATCAAGTGTATAAATGAAGGTCTATTTATCCCAAAGATGCTGAAGGTTTGCCTAAACACAAGCTCGATGAACTCGAGGATGAGAGGAGAGTGGTCAACGGGACCAAAGACTCAAAAGTATCATCATATCATGTCTTCCGATGATATTATGGAGTCGATTATAAGTTGTAGTACATCTAAACAAACACAGGATGACTGGTCCACGGTCATGAAGGCCCATCGATACCAAGGAAAACAGGATAATGGACATGAAACTTGAGTATAACACCTTCGTGGCTAAGGACTCGAAACTCGTCTCAAACTTACACGGTACAAAACTCTTTTAAATGAACTGTCTAATGATGGTGTTAAGTTGTCCAAACATGAAATCAATGTTGGTTTTGTCAATAGTCTCCACGAAGTGGTGAATTTCTCTCGGGGACTTAGGAATGCTAATCATATCCGAACCTTGAACTTCACGAAATTTATGGGAAATTTGTCTCGAGGAAAACCTCATCAACAGACGATACCCCGACTTAAAGAAGTCTCGGAAGTCAAGAAGTCCCGACCACCAATTCAACACCAATATCAATCGCTTTTTATTCTAACAATGTGGTTCAAGATTTTCGGAAAATTTAGATGATGAGCCCGATGAGAGATCAAGTGAGGAGTACCTAAATGACCCGAACATTGAATTTCGTGAAAGGCACCTTGCTAACTCTCGAAGGTTTATAAAAGAAACAAAGGTTTTCAAATGCTAAAGCAAATGAGGACACTTGAATGCTTTAAGTGTCACAAAAGGGTCATTTTGCAAAAGACATTTTTCAAAACAATTTCGAACCCTCTTACAAACCATCGAGGTCAAATCGGTCCTCGGGCTTTAGCAAATTTCAACCAAAAATCTATCGGTCTCATCAAAATTTTCAAAACAAATCTGATCAAAACAAAGCGTAGATTTTGAAGCTAAGTACTAGAAAGTCAAAGCTAAGCTTGCATTGCTTGAGACCAATCCTCGAAACAACAAACAATGTTAAATCATGCGGGGTAAAACAAAGGCCTTGTTCTTGAAACCTTGACGGGATGAAGAGCCGGTCTCATCGATGATGAAATGGTGCATGTCGGTGCATTGATGGCCCTCTCGAAAGAGGACAAGCTAGTCGTTGGGAAGAATCATGCCGGGAATGGAGGTGGGTCAACATCACAATGAAGAAGGTAAATATTTTACTTTCTATGGATGATGACTACGATTGGCGATCTTATATGAACTATATCAATGTTGACCTTAAGTTTGTAGAAAGCAACGGTTAAATCTTTTTCAAAATATAACAAGCTAAGTTTTGAACTGAACAAGTGTAGGGATGAACTGCTTCTTTTAAAACAAACTAAGCTTGAGGCTATCACTTTGCAAATTCAAAACACTGAACTAGTTAAAAGAAATCAGGCTCTTCAAGATGAACTTAAGAAGGAAAAAAATATCATTGAAAGTTGGACTGCTAAGAATCCAAGGGTCTTTGATGTTGTGGGTGCCCCCAGTAGCAAAAAGAGAGTCATAGGTGAAGACCATCTCCCTGACTCTCACAACAAAGACCTAAGTCCAAAGCCATTTGTGTCTGGTGGCATGATTACCAATATGTTGACATCTCCCAAGACCAGTGATTGGATTGAACGGGTTAACCCTGAGAGTAAGATTCCAAATTTCGATTCTGGAAGAATACTAGAGCCCGAGAGTCAAGCTCTTAAGAGCATGCTTGGACTCCCTGATGTGCCCAGTAGTACTGAACACATCTCTGAGTCTGAAGCAGAATCAAATGCACCGCTTCCACCCCTGAAACCTCTTCAGGGTACTGCACCGAGCTTACTCCAATGCAGTTCAATCCTCATTTACCAAAGGAAAGATCTGGACTTGGTAGAACAATCCTGAAAAGACCAACAAAACCAATCCAACAAGAATCTACTCCCACTGAGACTTCCACATCTTCAGTCCCCCACTGAATCTGACCAAATTCAGCAAACTGACTGAGCTTGTGAGGAAGCTGACTGATAGATGGACTAAAACAAGCTCCTAGGGCATGGTATGTGTTAGGAATTAGAAATTCCAGGTATTAAAGAGTCGGTCACCTCAAGTATATGTAATCGTTAGAAAGCTCGTAGTCGTAGTTCTTTTAAGCTAAGTAGTATTTAGTTAAGTAACACCGTGGAGGACGGACGGGTCTTTACCCATCTGTATGCACGATCCACACCCGTTGTGTGGCGTTTATTGTAAGACTATATATACTCTCTACCTTCCAAGGTAGAGTTGGAGCTCATAATAAGATTTTTCTTTCTCACTAAAGTTCCCTAAACCTCTAACTTTCTCTCTAAAAACTCTTGTCGCCTACTTTGTGTTATGGTTTGATGTGTATGTGAAATCCAATATCTTACAATTGGTATCAAGAGCCATGGTTAGATCATCTCTTACATATCTTTGGATTTCTAGTGGTTTTAGGTGGTTTTGAGTTTGAAAAAGTTTAGTGGTTTTGCATCATTTGGTTGATTTCTAGGGTTAAAGTTTGGATTTTGATAGTACTTTTGTGTTTAGAATCATCACAAGTGTTTAGGTTTTGACTTTGAAGGCTTGAATCATCGTGGTTGAGTTGTTTTGGATTGAAAAGTGGTGTTTATGTGATTTTTCTTGCTAGCGACTTGGTTCTCGGTGTGATATTCATCATATCGACTTGCTTCATAAAAGTTAGCGAGTTGGAGTGTTATTTGGTAGCGATTTGGTCCTAGCGACTTGTCTATTGAGACAAGCCGACAAAAGGTACACTTAGTGGATTCTCCACTACGGTAGCGACTTGGTGTAAGTTAGCGACTTGTACTTTATATTGTTAGCGACTTGGTGTTAGCGAGTTGGCACCTAGCGAGTTTCTATTTAGCGACTTGACAAATTAGCGACTTGGTGCTTAGCGACTTCTTGTCAAAATTTTGCTAGCGACTTGGATTGTAGCGAATGTTATTTAGCGACTTGGGACTATAGCGACTTGACACTTAGCGACTTGGTTCAAGGTTTCCTAGCGACTTAGGTGATATCCTTTGAATACGGTTTTCTCTTGATTTAGTAAAATCCGTGAAAGAATCTATTTCCGGTTTAATCATAGAGTTATAAAATCCGTTTAATATTGTATCATGTCTACCAACGTTCCTACAATCATCTCCATTTGTTGCCAAGGATGTTCAAGCGGTGGTTCGGATACTCGTCCACCCATGCTTGATGAATCGACTACGACTCTTGGGCTCAACAAATCAGATTGTCTTGTCTTGGAAAGGAAAATGGAGTCAACATTCTCAAATCCATTGATGAAGGACCATATCGGGTTGAGACAACTAGAGACTTAATTGATACAATTGAAGATGGAACAATGATCTATGGAATTGACGGACCAAAGACATATGATGAGCTCGATGATAAGGAGAAAAGAAATTCGATCTTGATATCGGGGCTTCTAACATCGTACTTCAAGGTCTTCCAAAAGATATCTACAAGTCGATCAATCACAACACCGAAGCCAAGGCGGTGTGGGATAATGTCAAGATGCTTCTCTCGTGTTCGAATTAACTATGGAAGATGAGAATCACAACTCTATGATGAATTTGAACACTTCAAGATGAAACCAAATGAGAGTGTTTATGAGTACTATGTGAGATTCCACAAGCTTGTTAATGATATGAGGAACATCGAATGACTATGCCTAACATTCACCGAACTCAAAATTTGTGAACAACATGAATCCCGAATGGCACAAGTTTGTCACTTTTGTGAAGCTCACTAAAGGATTGAAGAATACAAACTATGAGCAACTCTATGCCTTCCTCCTTCGTAATGAGAGACATGCTATGATCGAAAAAGGATTCTTAATCGGTTCAAAACCAACCGGGAGAAACAAGCTCATCAAATGATTCAACCGCCTTCTACTCAAACATCGAATCACAACCAAAGCCTCACAAGTCATACCCATGGGTAATGGTAATCACAAACTCATTCACGATCCTATGTTCAAACAAGGCGATCTTTGATGCACACGTGGAAACTTCATTAATCAACTAGCTCTCCCGATTAGTCAAAACATGAACTCTCTTCCACACACAACAACAATCTCGTAACGCTTCCAATCCACATAATCAAGCCACCGCCGAGATGGGAAGGTTATGGTGCAGCCAGTTCAAGAACGACAGATCGAACAAGCAAGAGGTGGAGTGGTAGAGGTTATCTTGCAAATCGAATAGGGAAGGAATGGTAATCGTGCTCAAGCAAAGCCAATCAAATGTTACAATTGTGGAGGTGAGGGACACATTGCAAGGAACCGCACATCGCCAAAACGCCTCGAATGCCGAGTACTTGTGGATAAGATGTTGCTTGTGCAAGCTCGGGATAATGGTGCGACTTTGGATGAAGAGGAGTTGTTGTTCTTGGTGAGGAAATGCTAAGACATATGATGCGAGATGTAGATGAGCAACCAATTCAGAGATATGTCATAATCATCGAATGCCTTTCAAGTAGCCGATTGTGATGCATACGACTGATGTTGATGAAGAACCCACCGCACAAACCATCTTCATGGCTAGCATTTCTCCAATGGTCTCTCTAAAGTCTCTTCATTACCACAAGCTGGTCCATCCAAAGACAAACTCATTTCGAGGTATTAAAATTATACGATGAAGTTGATGAGCAAAAGATACATAACGGTACAATCAAATGTATTCTTGAGTTAGATATTGAAAATATGGGTAATATCAATGTTGTCCCATATGATCAATATGTGAAACAAAGTGAAAGTGAGATTGTACCAAGTGATGCATCTTCTGCATCAATAATGATTATGTTTTGATGAATTCACCGCATGTGCCCCCGATGATTATGTCATCTCGAATCGAATGCCTATAAAGAACGTGTTGCTATTTATGAACAACGTGCAAAATTTGAGTTGACCACCGTGAGCGGAAATGGATGACCAAATGCGTGCAACTATTAGAAAAAGTAGGTTTAGAGAAGAAGTATTAAAACAAGAGTTAAACTCCTTACAAGAAAAGCTTTCTAAAACTGCTAAGCAAAACAAGAACTTCAAGAAAATGTTAAAATGCTTAAGCAAAAATTCGATGCTAAGGAATCAAAACTTTTGAATGATTTTTCTAATCTAAAACCTTGAAAAACAAGCTTGAAAATAAGTTATGCGTACAAGGAAATACCATTGATTGCTCACTTAATCACTAAGCATAGAGTTTTAAGCGATAAGCATAGTGTTCCCATTATAGATAAACCCAACCCCGAGTGCGGAAGATTGCAAAAGCGACTCAAAGTGTAATCTATGATGGCAATGAGATTCTTAAACCTAGACAAAACCTAGTTGCGTTAAGTGCAGAGGAAGATAAGAAATCGATGAAGTCACTAGGGAAAAGATGAATAAGAAACTAGATGATCCTAAATGTAAAGAGAAGAAAATAATTATCACACCCCATGACTACAAAAGGAGAATTGGATCTCCTTGAACATGTTTAAGCCTCAAACATTGTTGACTCCCGAACAAGTGTTCGGAAAATGGACTTAGATAAGCGAAAGCGGAAAATATTGTTGAAACAAACCTCCCTTAGGAAAATGCCTAAAGCGACCGTGTATCCTCCCAATACACCAATGCATCTAGTTCCTAGAACTATTACCACTAAAAGCAAGACCTTAATCACCAATACGTTATCTTTCAACTATTTGTTGATTTTGAGAAAACTTGCAAGAAAAGGATCACACCCATCGGGTATTCTTGAAGGGAAAGGGTTTTGAGCAAACAAAAGAATGTTATTTAATCGAAGTAATGCCTTTCTTTAAACAACTAAAAGATCATTTTGAAAGTCTTAAAAGGGAATGAATTTAGACATTAAAGAAATGGAAAAGGAATTTGATGCTATGATAGTTGAGGTTAGTGATTATGAGCGTGCACTAAAATATAATGAGATTGAGAGGAAGAACTTGCATACATTGAATGAGACTCTTATTCTTGAATGTGTTGCTCAAGATGTGTTTTTCATCGCTACAAATTGTTCCATTAACGCTTCTCAATTTCATGAATTATCTGTTGCCTGAAAGTCTCCCATGATCGTTTCATTGAGCTTGAAAAGACTAATTCTAAACTAAGCGAGAAAATTGAACTGGATGATCACGACAATGTGGTTAAACATTTTTCTAAATTAGAGGTTGAACATTTTAATCTACAACTAAAATATCAACATCTTAAAGAAAATTTAAAACTTCAAATATCAAGACATCCTCGGATGCTCCGAGTTTGATGCGCTTTTCAAATAAACAAACGTGATGAGCGATTCATGCTCATTGTAACACGATCGAAAATTGAAAGCCCAAATCTCTCAATTAAAGGGTGAAAAGAAGAATGTGATGGCTCCCAAATGCCTCCTCCTTTAGATTCTTAGAATTCTCAAACGTTTCATCTTCAAAACTTAGTAAATGCATTACAAAAGGAAAACGAAAGTTTTCTAGAAGAAAATGAAAAGGTTAACGTCATTTCAATGAGTTATTTGAATCAATAAAGGTCATCAGTAACAAAACAATGAACAAATAGCTTCATTGCAAAAGGAAATTGAGAATCGAAGAGCCAAGTAAAAGGAAAATGCCAATGACCAATGGGAGAATGGTGTATCAAAGGTTCACTCTAGTAACAAATATGCTTTGTCGTGAAATATGTTCCCCTCATCTCGTGAATAACAAACTTGCTATTCAAACATATTTCTCATCCTTTAAGGATTGTCTAGAATGTCTACGTGAGATTGTTGAAGAGGATAAATTAGAGAAACCACTTGACAATGCAATTGGGCATGCATGCTTATATGCCAAACGATCTCAAGAAATTCTAGAATGCTTAATTACAATATGCCCAAAGTCCTTGGGTGAGAGAGTTAATCCTTTGATTCCGTGTTCTATGCCTAGTGCCAAGTATGATATTCATTCGATGCCCGATGTTTTGAATGTGATCCTTAGTGTGCCTTCAAGTAGTTCGATTCGGATCATTAATGCTAAGAAAGCGAACTCTAGTGTGCCTTCTAGAAGTACAAATTCCAACACTTCTAGTGTTAAGAAAGTGAACACTAGTATGTCTCGCATGTAGTTCGGATCCCAAAGACATCTAAACAGGAGAAGCAAAGAGTAGCAAAACCGACTAATGTTCCCATTCCTCTACAGAGTAATCGGTGACATTAAAGCGGCGGTCAAAGTCTCAAGACAATACAAGGAATGACAGGACCTCGCAAGCTAAGAATGTGCATTGGAAGAAAGTAGAAGACCAACCTAGGAACTTTAAGTTTAAGCGAATAAAGCGAATCGTGTTGATTCTAGTATTAGCCATAGGCGTCTTGTAATTAATTCAAATTCGATACTATTTGCAAACCTTGTAATGATGTCTCGCTTGAATTACATTGCTAATCATGAATGTGGTATGAATACTTTATCTAATCTTGTCAAATCCCGATGAATCTTGTCAATGAAAAATATCATGCTAAGAAGGCAAAAAGGCAAAGGAGAAAAAGTTAGAAAACAGTGGAAACCCGGGAAGAACATTTAGTAAGATAGGCTATCATTGGATACACATTGGTCATAAGACTAATCGAGACAATGCCCACTAGAAAATGGATGCCTCTTGGTAGAACTATTCCTTAAGAAGTGAGCACACTTTGAATAGGGCTATCTGAGACACTAGTACTACATCTATTCATAATGATTCCATTGCCTTAATTTCGATATGAATGCTTCTATTTACGATGTGGGTGTTCCAACCATTGTTACTAACCAAATGGAACCCATTCTTGCATGGGGATCCCAATTATCCGATTATCCATTCTTGTGCATGTTCAACTGCGGATCGTTCAAATCGTTACGTGGTACTGGACTCAGTTGTTCCAAGCATATATTTGGCGATCGGTCGCGACTCATGAACCGTGAGCAAATTCATCGGGACGATTAGATTCGGGAATGATCATTTCGGTGCAATTATGGGTTATGGAGATTATGTTGTTGGTAAAAGTGTTATCTCTAGAGTATATTATGTAGAAGGTCTTGGTCATAACTTTGTTCTCTGTTGGTCAATTCTGCGATTACGATCTAGAAGTAGCCTTGAAAACATACTTGTTTCGTTAGAGAACTTGATGGTAAGGAACTTTTGAGAGGTTCACGTGGTTCAAATCTATACACCATCTCTATCGAAGATATGATGAAGTCTTCTCCAATTTGCTTGTTGTCAAAGGCTTCAAAACAAAGTCATTGTTATGGCATCGTCGTCTCAATCACTTGAACTTGGCACCATCAATGATCTCTCGAAAGGACTTAGTTGTAGGTTTACCTAGACTTAAGTATGAAAAGGATCATCTTTGTTCAACATGCCAATTGGGAAAAAGCAAGAAGTATGCCCATAAACCCAAACCTACTAACTCGTCACAAAAGTTCTTCATACAATTCACATGGACTTATGTGGACCCATGAGAGTCTGAGAATATCTTTGGGAAGAAATATGTGTTAGTTGTGGTTGATGATTTCTCTAGATTCACCGGATAAAGTTCTTAAAGACAAAGGATGAAACTCGGATATCATCATCAAACTCATCAAACATTGCGAGTTCGTCTTAACAAAGCGGTCGAATCGTCCGAACAGACAATGGGCGAGTTTGTTAACAAACAACTTAGTGAGTTTTATGAAAGTATTAGAATCGGTCATCAAAGAAGTGTTCTCGAACCCCTCAACGAGCGGTGTAGTTGAAAGACGAAATCGAACTCTTGTGGAAGCCGCAAGGACAATCTTGATTTACTCAAAAGTTCCAATGTTTCTACGGGGTGAAGCCATCGCCATCGCATGCTACACCCAAAATCGATCCACGATTCACACCGCTCATGGAAAACTCCATATGAACTTGTCCACAACGAAAACCTAATCTTTCATTCCTTCGTGTGTTCGATGCATTGTGTTATCCAACTAATGAGGGCCAAGATTTAGGCAAACTTAGAGCTAAAGCGAGACATTGGAGTATTTGTAGGTTATGCACCAAATGAAAAGGATACCGAATATACAACAAGAGAACCCGAAATATCATGGAAATAATTCATGTCACGTTTGATGAGTGACCGGTCAAGTGGCTCTGGACAATCCATTCAGACCCGCTCTTCAAAAGATCCCATTGGTTCATCCTTGTACCAAATTCTTCTCCAATGACTCCATATGTACCTCCATCGAGGATGATTTAAAGAAATTGTTTGATCCTATGTTTGATGAACTCTATGAGCCAAGTGCTAATGAATCACAATTCCACAACAGAGGTCGCTCATATTCACGAGAATGAAGTCAATCCTTGGTCTCAATGTCATTAAGTCAAGCGCGCTGCTGCGATAACTCGATCTCATCAACAAATCATCAATCTTCTAATGTACATCATGGAACCGCTTACGCATCAATGATGAAGTTAATCCTTTGCTACTCCCGAAGATGCTCCATTTGAAAACATATTTGCTCTGAATCATCATCGATTACCTCAACAATCGCTACATGAACACCTTAGAAAATGGACTCACGATCATCCATTAGACAACATCATTGAAATCCTCTCGTCCAAAGATCCACACGGAAACAACTTGCAACCGATGCCTTATGGTGCTTCTTCAACTCCGTACTCTCTAAGATCGAACCAAAGGATGTTAAAGCGCCATGAATGAAGACAATGGTTCAATGCTATGCAAGATGAAATTCATGAGTTTGATCGACTCGATGTATAGGAGTTAGTACCTGCTCCAGATTGTGCTATGATCATTGCTCTAAAATGGATCTTCAAAGTGAAACTTGATGAGCATGGTGATGTGTTGAAGAACAAGGCTCGATTAGTTGCTAAAGGATACCGTCAAGAGGAGGGTATTGACTTTGAAGAATCTTTTGCTCCAGTTGCTCGAATCGAGGCAATCGAAATCTTTTGGCTAATCTTTGCTAGTAAGAACATGGTAGTCTATCGGATGGATGTAAAGACGGCATTTACGAGCGGAGATCTTAAAGAAGTCGCTCACGCCGATAACCGGAAGGATTTGTGAATCAAGAGCATCCTACTCACGTTTATCGTTTGAAGAAGGCTCTTTCGGTTTAAAGCAAGCTCGAGGGCATGGTATGATACGCTATCAAAGTTCCTTCTATCTACCGGATTTAGCAAAGGAGCAATTGATCTAACATTGTTCACCGTGAAGTCGTGCAAACATTTAATTCATGTTCAAATTTATGTTGATGATATCATCTTTGCCTCAATGACCCCAATGAGTGTGACCGTTTTCAAATGAAATGGGTTCTAAATTTCAAATGTCAATGATGGGACAAATGTCATTTTTCTTAGGACTACAAATTTCACAAAGTCCGGAGGCATTTTCATAAATCTATCTAAATATGCAAATGAGATTTTAAAGAAATTTGGATTTGATTCAAGTGACCTCGTTGACACTCCCATGATTGAGCGTACCAAACTAGATGAGGACCACTCGGGGATCATGGTAGACCAAACGAAATATCGTAGTATGATTGGATCCTCGATGTACCTCACGGCTAGTAGACCGTACATCTTGTTCATTTGTTTGCATGTGTGCTAGATACCGTGCTAAGCCTACTAAAAAGCACCTTGAAGCGGTTAAGCGGGTCTTTCCGTATCTCCAAGGAACCATCAATATAGGACTTTGGTACCAAGGACACGGTATGTCACTAACGACCTATGCGAGATCTTGATCATGCGGGATGTCAAGATACTCGTCAAGCACGTGCGGAGGTGCAGCTTTGGGTGATAAGCTTGTGAGATGGTCTTCAAAGAAGCAAATGAGTACTTCTATTTCCTCTGAGGTGAATACATAGCCATGTCATCTTGTTGTGCTCAAATCCTATGGATGAGATCTCAATTATCGACTATGGCTTTGAATTTAACAAAATCCCTCGCATCGTGATAATAAAAGTGTTATTGCTCTCTCATGCAATAACGCACAACACTCAAGAGCAAAGCACATCGACATTCGACATCATTTCATCGGGAACAAGTGGAAAAGCGGTGTGGTGGAACTTTACTTTGTGAGGACCGAATACCGGTTAGCGACATCTTCACCAAAGCTCTTCCTAGAGAACGTTTTGAGTTTATTCTTCCACGACTTGGCCTTAAAAGCCTTCAACACGAAACACTCAAACGTCTTCAAAAGGAAGAAGAGGAGTACAAGGTTTCCTTCATCTATCTCTTGTAAATATCTTTTCGAAAAGCAAAATACAAAATTACAAAACCTTCAAAAGTAAATAGAAAAATATAAAACTTTCAAAATCCATAAAATTGAAAAATCTTGAAAATTCAAAAATATGGTCTTTTGTCATGTTTTCCTCGATTCAATAATATCTACGGTCTTTGTGATGTCATTCAAAGAATGACACGGGACTTTAGATGTTGTTCGAATGTTTAAAAAAAACACAAAAAATCAAAAAATCAAAAATTATTTTTGGGAGAAAGTAAAACAATGGTTTATTGTCATCTCAGGCAGTAACCCGCTTTTTAAAGAAAGAACAGAGCTACACTTTATCATGTTTTCAAAATTCCATGCTCTGATTCTATAAAACTTTTATCTACGAAAACTAACTGCTTTGAAAAATAACTAGTACTCTATTTTTGATAATCATCTCGACTTATTTGTCAAAATATCTATCTCTCAATCAACAACCTTTGTCATTGATTGAGGGGGAGAATGATTTCAATTAAATTAAAAAAAGTTATTTGTCATTCAATTGTTTTCAAAAGATATTCATGCATGTTTAATCAATGGATTTTAAAGTCTTAAAATCCGATCCTTATCAGTTAAAACGCTTTGAAAATCAAGTCACAATTTCGGTAAATGGTGTTATAAGGTTGTACGAGCTCTCCTTCCCACATGTGCCAAACGATTTCAAATTTTCCATGCACATGTTGAGGGGGAGCATCTATCTTAAACCACAATGATTTGAAACGTGATCATTTATCTCAATGTGCAGGTCCCCTCTAGTATGTGCAAAACTCTTTTCAAACCTCGAGGCACATATTGAGGGGGAGCAAAATTATGAAAACCTCATCCTTCCCCAAAATGCTTTATCTACTTGATTTGATCAAAACGATTTCAAACATTTGATGCACATGTTGAGGGGGAGCACTTGTTCTAAAAATATCAAAAACAATTCAGGTACAAAATGCTTTGATAACATCACAAGTATCTTGATTGATTTTCAAATGGTTTTCAATTGGTTCAAAAGGCAGATGAACAATACCAAATAGACCGACCAAATTTACTTTATGTACGGTGATATAAGGATGATAAGGTTAGGTATTTGTTCCCATGATCCGCCGTGAACGGAGGGATCTACCGAGGACAATCCACTAGTTAGTGTAGAAGTCCTTAGGTATGATGAGAAAAGGAGAAAAATGAGATATGGGAAGAGTGCGGATGAGACAGAGCTAGTCTTGGAATAAACCCAACAAGGTTCTAGCTATGAAGTCTCGGTAGAACTCAAGGGGTTGAAGAATGAAAAGGAATTGAATGAGAAAAGGGTGAAAAGAAATAGCCCTCCATTTATTCAACCATAGGCGTAAAACCGTACAATTCATATGCTACCGATGGTAACATCGGTATTGAAGACAAGACGTCATGGACCCGGTGGCGCTCTGCTACAACTTCCCAAACCACTCAAGTTCCTCTTAAAGGGCTTGTTTCATTCTCACGGGAACCTACATAACCTATCGACTTTCTCTTAGAGATTGTTGATATTGAAGAAGGAGACTGATTCGCTCCCAGACGGTCAAGTTTTCTCACACAAGCTAGCCACTTGTGAATGGCTAACCGTAAGAAACTTAAAACAGTCTAGAAACAAATGCAATGAAGATCAGGAGAGTATAGGGTTTCCCCAGGTCGTTATGTCCCAACGAGCTGTGCGATGAATCACCAAACGAATAGTGATCGAGAAGATTTGAACGGAAAAGAGGTTTTGAATGATTATAACTACAGAAAAAAGTTCATAAACTACAGGGGCTTAAATGCAAATTAAAGAAAATTAAAAAGTTAAACTATATTAAATAAACGCTATCACTATTTGCAAAATGATGTTTTTGATTTTTCTTTTATAAAACTTAATTAAAAACTACGTGACGTACAAAAGAAAATGTGAAATTTAAACAATATTAATCCTAAAAATATAAAAATGACATTTTTACAATCCTAATGATAAAATAAAATTTTTAGAAAAATAAAATTATTTTTAAAACTATTTATCTAATTATTATTAATTAAAAACTAATTTTAACTATTTAATAATACACTAAAATACAAGAAAATATGAAATAAAGCTAGAAAAATGAAATTATGACTTAGAAAAATCTAAAATAACTAAAAAGAATTTTCAAAACTAATTTTGTATTTTTTTGATTATTTTTGTATTTTCTATGAATTAAAAACTATTTAAAACTACTTAAATTGCTTAAAAATACAAATTTAACTAAGAAAAATCTGGAAAAATATTTTTTTGACTTTTTATATTTATCTTAACCTAGGAAAAATGAAAACTTATTTTTTTGAAACTTTTCTGAATTAATTGTAATAAAAGCTAATTAAAAAGTACTAAAAATTGATTTAAATGAAGAAAAATAGCAAACTGCCTTAGAAAAATCTGAAAAATTCAAGAAAAGTCTAAAATAATATTATGAATCTAAGAAAAATATAAAAACAGAGGGTTGTGTGTAAGAAAATGCAACTGCAATGACAAGTGCTTATGAATAAGCACTCTAAATAAGCCAAAAGCTACAAATAAGCACCAAACTTGCACAGAAGCTATAATAAGCTAAAAGTACTCAAATGAAACAAGTTACAACTATCCTAAACCTCTGAAATACAAAATGCACAGATTTGATGGTTTAATTTTAAGTGCTAAAATCAGTTTTGGCTACCACTTTAAAGCTTAAGCACAAGCTACCCAATAAGCTGGAACTGAAAAACAGATATTGGAACTTGAAGTTGACCTAGTTGGCTACTTGTAAACCAAAAATGAGCCTTGGACAAGCTCTTATGAGCTTTGCCAAGCTACAGAAGACTCTGTCTGCACTCGGTGATTAATCGAGTCGGTCTGTGAGGCAAATAAGTCCAAGTTGACAAGCCATTTTGGGGCTTATAAAAAATTACTAAAATTCAACTAAAATGATATTAAGACACTAGACCAACTGAAGTTATAAAATCCCAAGTTTCACTTAATTTGGCCCAAAACTGAACCAATGAAAAATCATTCTAGGTTGGGTGAAAACTGGAATTTACTCTTTTGACTTTTTGACAGATTTTGATACTTTGACTAAATTGAGATTTGATTCAAATTCTTGAACTGAATATGATGTTTTAAGGTGAAATAAAACTACATTAAGCTACTCTGATGATATTTGAACACAAATTAAGCTTTTGATATCTGAAAATTCCAACAGACATGAAAATGAAAACAGATTGAAAGGATTTTGACTTTCACTTATCTAGGGTGCACTTGAATGACCAAAGTGGCTCAAGTGGAACTAATTGAGGTTGAATAGACAGATTTTAAACATAAACCAAAGCTAAAACCTCATTATTCTAACTGATCCAAACACTACTTTTAGGCACTGATTTGCAAAGGATTCTTCCTAAATGACTAACCTAGCTTGTGCTACTGCTGAAACTAAATCACTCTACCTAAGAACAGTTAAATGATCAAATCTATATTAAGGCTAACAACAAATTAGACAGATAGAGATTATGCAAAAATGTACTATTATTTGAGAACAAGCAAAATACTCACATGTGTTCCAGCTTATTAACCACTCATACCAGAACCATAACTAAACTACTTGAAGCTATTCCAACCCAAATCAATCTCTGCATCAACTGAATTCCAAAACCAAGTCCAATTGAGCTTCAGTTGACTTTTGTTGACCATACACCAAAGTTGCTTGAAACTTATATGTAAGCTTACCAAGAGCTATAATAAGCTTAAATAAGCTTATTTGAGTTTAACATAAGCTACTTGTAGCAATTTTTATAAGAGCTTAATAACTGATTTTTCAACAGTGAATGATAAAACAGGAAACATATGTAAAACCTTGAATTAATATTTGAAAGTGAGTACAATGATTAAACAACTTAGTTTCAGTACCATAAAGCTTAAAATTACAAATTTAGAAGCTAATTAAGACATTTTAAGAAAAAACGACATACATAGAAATTAAAAACTAACTACTACTCTCTCTTCTCTTTCTTCCTCCTCTTTTTATATGCAAAAGACCTTCCCACTTGTTTCTGAGCACATCCCACCAGTTATCTAAGCCATTGGATCAGCTGAGAAGTTTTTAGCCGTTTGATCACTTTTTTGGCGCCAAAATGTATTTTTCCAGTTGGGAGTTGAGTGTTAGGGGGAGGGGTGCATTTAATGCTTCTTGGAGGGTTGCTGAGGTGGGGGGAACAAGGAGAGTGGGAATTGAGCTGGAGGTGTGGGAGATGGTGTGTTGCAGAGATATTTGGTGGGGAAGAAAGAAAAAGGCGGGTAGGGGGTTTGACTGGTGGGTTTGACTTGGGGTATTAATAAACAGGGGGTCCAAAAAGGTTATTGGCTGGGGTTCAAAAAGGTTATGGCAGGGGTCCAATGGTCACAAAGGGTTCAAGGTCCAAAAAGGCTTAGGCTTAAATAACAAGGACCAATTTGTAATTTCTGAAATATCAAGGACCAATTCTGCTATTTTATCAAAGTTGTTTCAAGGGACTAAAACTAACAAGCTTTAATAGTACAAGGACCAAACTTGACATTTTCAAATTTTCAAGGACCATTTTTGCCAAATTTGAAACTTAAAGGACTAAACTTGTAATTTCTCAAAACTTTTGACATTTTTCACCAAAGGACTAATTTTGACAACTTATGATTTTAAAAGGACCTTTGGTGAATTTTCTTTGAAATTAAGTGCTCGGGGACTATTTCGACAACTTTTGAAACTTGGGGACTGAAGCGCCAATTATGCAAACTTAGCTCATTTTTCATCGATTTTAAACATTTTGCATCCGAAACATATAAAATGCAATTTTGAGATATTTTCGGTATTTTGATGCATTTCGAGCATTTTAAGCGTTTTGCGATTCGGTTGACCAAAAATGATGAGTATTTACACACTCATCGAGACCCTCTCCTAGTCTCCCAAGACGGGATCCAAATATGCACAAATTGAGTCTAGAGCCACGAGATCATCAATAAATCTCATTAGGACACTTTCAATGAAGACTCATTGTTTCACACAATGTGGAAAGAGAGATTATATCTTGAGTCTTACGCATTATCCTTGTGGTATTGCGAGAACATCTGAGTGATATGCAAACATATTCACAATAAAGATGGAAAGCCTTCTGGAGCCAACATCAAACAAGCTCCTGGTGGGTGGCATGTGAGATCTAACCAATAGATCAACTATGTGACAACTGAACAGAAACAATGGTGAGATTCAATCTTTTGAATCAATCCTGGTTTAGGTTATGGATTGACGGATAACTTTGAAAAACTGGTCATTGTGCTTAAAAACTCTTTTCTTTAGCACATCGACCGTGTACAAATATTTCAAATCAAAAGGTGTTTTATGATTGATAATTGATGTTCATTAAAACCTTCGTTGTATTGCAAAAACAATTTCTATTGAGCAATACACGATTGTTTTTCAAATATCTTTTCATCAATCGGTGAATTTCTATTCTTTGGTTCCCTCACTCCATGTTGTCTTCTTTGAGGCGTTCGGTTTGAGAACAACTAGAGCATTGCGAAACCACGTCAAGGAAATTCTTGAATTATACGATCACGAGCGGTACTTGTCGATCAAAGGGAACCACGGCGTGTACCTCAATTCAACGAAGTGATCAAAGACACCTTCGTGCGCTTTATTGCTAACTGTTTTATGCGGTACACCCGACGTTTGCGGTGATTAGAATGATGCGGTCAATCCATAGCCGCATGCTCACACAATACATTCATTTCTCAAGAAATCATGATAAGTGCATCAATGACTCGATATTTTCACCCCATGCTTACGCTTTCTGCTGCGCCAATATCATGAATCAACAAAGCTTCCGCTACTCGATGAGAAGATATCATGATCCGAATATGAGCATGTCGGTCCGAAAGTCACAACATCACATAATACCAACATCACAATGGATGTCTCGAGATTTTTGTTGGTGATGATCTCAAAAGTCGGCTCAAAATTATTATCACGTGGATCGTAAAGACCTCCACTTGGATTAACCAAACATGCAATGAGAAGAATCAATGACTACGAGCTTGAACAAAGTCTTGCATCAAGAATGCAAGAAAAATTGTTAATGTAATATCTGTTTGTATTCAATGTAATTTTAGTATATGTTTGAGGTGACCTCCTTAGGGAGATTGTTAGGAATTAGAAATTCCGGTATTAAAGAGTCGGTCACCTCAAGTATATGTAATCGTTAAAGCTCGTAGTCATAGTTCTTTTAAGCTAAGTAGTATTTAGTTAAGTAACACCGTGGAGGACGGACGGTCTTTACCCACTGTATGCGATCCACACCGGTTGTGTGGCGTTTTATTGTAAGACTATATATACTCTCTACCTTCCAAGGTAGAGAGTTGGAGCTCATAATAAGATATTTCTTTCTCTCACTAAAGTTCCTTAAACCTCTAACTTTCTCTCTCTAAAAACTCTTGTACGCCTACTTTGTGTTATGGTTTGATGTGTATGTGAAATCCAATATCTTACAGTATGAAACTCTCTCAGCCTTCCTGATTCAAAACAAGTTTGTAAGAGGAAAGATAGACAACACATTGTTTATCTACAGGACAAAACAAGATGTGATACTAGTCCAATTATATGTTGATGACATCATCTTTGGCTCAACAAACTACACTCTTTGCAAACAGTTTGAAAAACTGATGACAAAGAAGTTTGAAATGAGCATGATGGGTGAACTCACATACTTCCTTGGACTACAAATCGAAAACCGATAAAGGAATCTCCATCGGTCAAGAAAAGTACACGAAATCTCTTGAAGAAATATGAGATATCGATCGTGCCTCGATGAAGACACCAATGGTCCCTCCTAACAACCTTGGACTGATCTCACCGGAAAATCGGTCAATCAAACCCATTTCGGAGGATTGTTGGCTCACCGATGTATCTTACCACTTCGGACCGGACATACAATTCTCGATCGTCTAATAGCAAGATATCGGTCCAATCCCATAGAATCCCATCTCACCGCAACCAAAAGAATACTCGGATACAGAGGGAACTCCAAGCCTAGGACTTTACTATCCAAAGTGCTCGGGTTTTGATCTCAAAGGATATTCGACTCGATTATGATGGTCGCAACATGGACGGAAAAGTACCTCGGGGTCTGTCAATTTCTTGGAGGAAAAGCGGTTTGTTGGGTGCTAAAAGCAACAATCGGTAGCTATGTCCTCGGTGAAGATGAGTATGTGGTCTGCTGCAGGATGTTGTGCCAATGTTTTATGGATGAAAAGTCAACTCGGTGACTATGACATCCATTACAAAATGGTATCCATCTTCTATGACAACACCGAAGCCATTGCAATCTCCAACAACCACATCCTTCATCAAAGGACCAAACACATTGATATCGGATATCATTTCATCGGGGACCACATAATGAAAGGAGACATAGAGCTTCATTTCATTCCTACTGAATATCAACTTGCTGATATCTTCACCAAACCCTTAGATGAACCTACCTTCAGGAGATTGAAAGCTGAATTAGGAATGCTAGACATTGAAAGTCAGCAACCTGAAAACTAATCTCAGGAAGTCTTCCCTGAAAAGGTTCATCCTCCCTGAACAAAACCCCAAAACAACCCTCTCACTGAATGAGTAAGACTCATTCAGGGACCCTGACTTTACACATTGAGCATTGAATGAGTAACTAAATGCACCAAGTATCAGTTACTTAAATGTCCTAGGTTTGTAAACACACCAATTTAATAAAGGAATATATGTCTCTTTATCTTACTATCAACCAAGTCAAGGGTCCCTCTAAACTTACCTCATCCCACTTGAAATTAAATGCCTTCCCTCACATGAAATATCTTGTGGATATTTTATTACTGCAGAATGCACTTTTACTGTGCACTGCAACTGTTTCCTTGAAAACCGGGATTTTACTGCGGGTAGTGGAGTGGTGGCATTAAATGAGGAGATTCAAAACGTTTTCATAAAATGACTTTACAAATCCTCATCTATACAAGATTTACCCCTCTCACCACTCTATAAATACCCCTCTCAAAACCTCATAAACACACACAAATAATTTTCTGTAACTAAACTGTGACAAAATCCTTTCTCAAACCCAGAAAATTTGTGTGTTCTTCAAAATCATCAATCTGTTTTAACAAAAAATCTTCTCTGTAACAAATTTACAAAAGGTTTTTCATCACAACACTTGATTGTTCTTGTCAAAAAAAATTCTTTTCAAAACCCTAAAACTTTTAATGGAAATGGCAAGAACACAACTTCTTCACTTTGCACCACAGCGGGTAGCGGATCAAAGTAATGTTGAATTCAAAACAAATAATGTTATAGGCAATTTTGAATACCCCCCAAATGTCCCACCTATAAGGACATAATGAATTTTTATTCAACGCCCACCAAAAAGGCCTTTACTCGGTCCCCATCCTGCACAAAACCTCCTCGGGAGTTTTGGTCTCTGATGGCCTATGACCCGTCACCCTCAACCGATGAGATGACCTCGAGACCCTCGTGATTATCTTATCAAATTCATCTATTTAATGGGGAAAGATCGACACCCGGACTATAAAACTTTTTGTACTTCAACAGGGTTAGACTATAATAATGGAGTCTATGTTGCCCATCCTGAACCCTCCACAGTTAACGATGGGGTTAAAACAAATTGTTTTGTAACATATTGGATTTCATAAATACATCACATAACAATATATGGTTCGAATTTGAGTAGGTTTTAGAGAGAGAAAGTAAAAGGTGGGAGCCTTTCTAGAGAGAGAAAGTGAAAGAAAACATAGAAGGTTATATTAGAATGAAAGGTCCAACCCTCTACCTTGGGAGGTAGAGGGTATTTATAGTTACATACTAACGTCCTCCTTGGATGTAGATCGTGCATCTGGTGGGTAAAGACCGTCCTTCCTCCACGGTGTTACTCTAAACTATTCTACGCTACTGACAAACTAATTAACTACTAAATAACGTAAATAACTACAAGTCTATGAGTTAACTTATGCTAGACTATAATTGGGGTGACTGACACTTTAATATGGAATTTACAATTCCTAACAATCTCCCCCTAAGGGAGGTCACCCCATGAAATACATTTTGCATCCTAGCATTCTATTCTTGACTTTGTTCTTGAGCTCGTAGACTTCAATTCTTCAATTCCGCAATCTTTGTGCTTTAGTAGCGATTCTTCAAAGTCCGCATAGATTTGTACTTTTAGTGGAGGCCTTTAACTGATCCATATCTTTGATGATCTTCGAGCTTTCTTTGAGATCATCAGCCACAGTAAATCTCTGGATCACCCTTTGTTGTGTTGCCATCATGTGATGTTGTGACTTTTGGACCGACATGCTCACACTTTTGAATCATGACATCTTTCCATCGAGTAGCGGAAGCTTTCTTGGTTCATGATATTTGCGGCGTAGCGAAGCATAGTATAAAAATATCGAACCGGGTTATGTAGATATGAACCGGTCATGATTTCTTCAATTAAGTGTGGATCTTTGTGAGCATGCGACTTTGGATTGACTCCTCAATTACGATCACCGCAACCGTCCAAATGTACCGCAAACAACGATTAGCAATAAAACACGCGAAAGTGTCTTTGATCACCTTCGTTGAATTGAGGTACACGCCCACGGTTCCCGTTGATCGATACAAGTCTGCGCATGTGATCGGTAGGATTCCTAAGAATCTCCTTGACGGGGTTTCGCAATGTTCTAGTTGTTCTCAAACCGGACGTCTAAAGAAGACAACACGGAGTGAGTGAACCAAAGAAATTGAGATTTCTTGATTGATGAAAATGATTTGAAAACAATCGCGTATTGCTTGAAGAAAGAGTTTTGAAATACGACGAAGGTTTTATGAGAAAGATCAATTTTCAATCAAAAATACCTTTTGTATTAGAAAATGAGTACACATTCGATGTGCTAGAGAAAAGAAGAGATTTACACATCGAACGGTTTTTCCAAAAGTATTCGTCAATTCCAATCCTGGACCAAGGTTGATTCATGAGTGAATCGCCCCATTGTTTCTATCCAGTTGTCACAAGTTTGATCTTTAGAAGAGATCTCACATGTCACCCACCAAGAGCTTGTTTGATGTTGGCTCTAGAAGGATTTCCATCTTCATTGTGAATATGTTTGCATATCACTCAGATGTTCTGGCAATACCACAAGGATAATGCGTAGGACTCTTAGTATATATACTTACTTTCCACATTGTGTGAAACAGCAAGTCTTCAAGAATAGTGTCCTAATGAGATATTGTGGATGATCTCTTGGCTCTAGACTCAATTGTGCACATTTGGTTCCTATGCTGGGAGACTAGGGAGAGGTCTCCTTCTTCAATATCAACAATCTCTAAGAGAAAGTCGATAGATTATGTAGGTTCCCGTGAGAATGAAATAAGCCCTTTAAGAGGAACTTGAGTAGTTTGGGAATTTTAGTGCGGTCGTCCTTTGGGTCCATGACGTCTTGTCTTCAATACCGTGTTACCTTAGTAACCACCAGTAGCATATGTATTGAATCCGGTTTACGCCTAAGGTTGAATTATTGGAGGCTATTTCTTTTCACCCTTTCACATTCAATTCTTTTCATTCTTCAACCCTTCATTGCTTACCGAGACTTCATTACTAGAACCTTGTTGGGTTTATTCTAGTACTAGCTCTGTCTCGATCCGCACTCTTCCCATATCTCACTTTTCTCCTTCTCTTCTTTTTTTTCATCATACCTAAGGACTCTACACTATCTAGTGGATTATCCTCGGTAGATCCCTCCGGTTACAGCGGATTGTGGAACTAATACCTAACCTCACCATCCTTATAACTCCATACATAAAGTAAAATGGTGGGTCTTTTAGTGCAGTTCATTCTTCCTTGAAACCAATTGAAAAATCATTTGGAAAAACAATCAAGGTACTTGTGATACGAGATCAAAGCATTTTGTACATTAATAGTTTTGATCATTTAGAAAACCTCCCCCTCAACATGTGCATATGATTTAGAAATTGTTTAGCACATGGAGGCAAGAGTTCTTTAGAAATACTTTCTTTGATCACAATTTCCTTAGAAAAAGTCTTTTGATTTTATTTGGTAAATTCTCCCCCTCTCTATGTGCATAGGATATTTTAAATCATTTTATCACATAGAGGAAAGAGTTCTTTTGAAGCACTTCCATGATTACACTGCCATTAAGAAACCATTTAGAAAATCAATCAAGGTACGTATGTTGAAACATAGAAATCTTTGTACCTTGAAAGTTTATTTTCTTTTGAAATGCTCCCTCTCAATATGTGCTTCGAGATTCGAAAGCGTTTAGCACATATGAGAGAGCAGCCTGCACAATTGAATCAAAACGATCACCTTTTATCAAATTTCATTATTAAATCACAAATTCTCCCCCGATCAAAAATATCAAACCCTTTGAGATTTTGGATCACAAGTGATTTAATAAGGTTTGGAAAACATGGGAGAAAATGCGCCTGGTTTAAATATTCTTCTGGTTTTTGGTTAAATGCTCCTCCACAATCATGTGCAGCATGTATATGAAATCGTTTGGCACATGAAGGAAGGAGTGCTTTAGAAAAAATCACCCTTTTAAAACCGTTTTGAGATTTAAATCACGATCTCTCCCCCGATCAAAAATATCAAACCATTTGTGATTTGTGATCCCATCTGATTTAAATCATTTAGAAAAGTTTTGGGGAAAGACGTGGCAAGATTTAATTTTTGAAATAGACTGATGAGAATCAATTTAAGACATTAAAGATTGCTAGCGTCAGGTATAATAATTTTTTAAGAGATCTTTTAAGTAAAATAAAACAGTTTCACAATCAAACAAGAACAGAAAAAATTTCATTTTGAAAGATCTTGATTCTTAAAGAAAAATCATACCATGACATAACATTAAATCTTTAGATCACCACATATTTTGTACAAACCGGACTTTTGTGAAGAAATATCGTTTGAAAATATTTTATTTTAAATCACTCTCCCCCTCAATCGATGACCGTAGTCGATGATTGAGTGACTTGAGTTTTGATAACATGAAGTCCGCTGATTTTCAAATTTAAGTCCAATTAATTTTCAAAACAATATTTTCCATTTTCAAAACAATTTAATCAAATTTTTTCAAAATGGTATCCTGCACAAAGATATGTTAGGTGGTTGAGAAGCTTCTGTTGTTGCTGTAGGGCAGGAATAAAACCGTCTGCTGATGCAGTGGGACTTCTTACGTTGCATTTTAATGCCAACTGAGGTCAAATTAAGCTCCGTTTCTTCAATCACTTAGAAGAAAACCATCTGCTGATGCAGTGAGACCTCTTACGTTGCATTTTTCCATGCCAACTCTCCATAGAAGTCCAATTAAGCTTCGTTTCTTCATTTGTTAACACAAGATATAGTTACCCTTTCCTTTCGGCATCCAATCATCTTCAATTGTGGGATCCGGATCGGGAACATTCTTATATACCAATATATTTGCATACGTTAGTGAACACACATACAGATATATGGTGGTTGACATCACCCAAACATCAATCGACTAATAACAGTCAATTCAACATATCAATCAGATCATGTAAAGGCATGGGAATAATGTGTTCATCAAACTCTAATCATCTAATCATGACAATCATATCCTAGGCACCTAGTCCTTCAACATAGGTTAACATGATTTTTAATTAAGCATATAGGATAATTAAGAAAGCTCGTTAGATGATGTACATTTGAAAAACATTTTCCCCCTCAATCAATGACTCATTTTATGAAACGTTTAAAAGCGCTGAAGTCATTGATTGAGTTTTCAATTTTTTACGAAAACACTGAATTTGATAGATTTTTAAGCAACTCATTTACCACCAATTTTTGAATACACCAAATATTTTTCTGAAGAATTTTAGACGGAAAAACATTTGTGTAGGAACAGCAGTCCTTCGACATACTTTCCTTAATTAGTTTTAGGATAAGTGCATAAAATATTTGAAAATTGGTTTAGCGCATCACTTTCCTTTCTTGAAGAGCGGGTTGATATCGGAAATAATAGCAAACCATCTTTTGAAGCCCGAGTTATAGTCTGAAATAACTGTAAGCCATATTTTGAGACATGATTAAAAAGAAATATTTACACCTCCTGCTCGAACTTCATCTAAAGTCCCGTGCCATTATTGAATGACATTTCTAAGACCGTAGATGTTATCGACACCAGAAGACATGTCTTGAGAAAACATATTTTTGGTATTTTTCAATTTTCTGATTTTTATGGGCTTTTGTTGATTTTATATTTTTCTATTTTGTTTTTGTAGGTTTTATATTTTTGTATTTTTCTTTTTGAAAAATATTTACAAAGATAGAGAAATAGTTTAAGAAGATGATGATACGAGTACCGAGATAAGGATATCGTACAGTACTTTGTAGAAGATAGAAGTCATCATCTCTTAAACTTTCACCACCAAAGCTTTCGAGGCTCTTGAATCGTCGTCAGAACTTGAGCCTTCTGAAAGTGAGACTTTGGTAGCTTCCCCCCAAATCGACAAACTAATAATGAAGACCATTTCCCCACGAGGTAGAAATGAATGAAAAACGGTCTCATTAAATGAAGCACAACACCTCGAAGAACACGAGAACACCAAAGAACAAGTTGAAACATTGATCGTCTCAGTGGTTATCAAATCCGGAATAACTGATGAGGTCCGATCACATGAACCTGTTGTGAGTCCCCGATGTACACATTACTCTTCGAGATTGAACAGTTGTCTATTCAGGGGAAAATATATCAACATCTTCATTTTACTAAGTGCATTGCCGTTATCTTCCATATAACCAATCAGCCCATAATGTACACAAGTACCTAACCAGAGTAGAGACAACGACATCACAGTAACTAGTTGACTCATCGATCTTCTCTCGGATGTCAACTCCGAATAACGATTAAGCTCGATCATGTGAATATGTTGTGCGACCCTGATGTACACATATCTCTTCCCTGATGGTTGCGATCTCATCGGAATCAACATTACATTGTGTACATGAATCACTAACCGGAAGCACTTTATCATACATAATATAGAATATGTAGATCAGCAATATCATCTCACGTTCCAAACATTCTTCTCATATTTCTTCCCACTGAGAGCTGAGTTAACACATACCAAAAGTGTCAAGAGACCACTTACCCCAAATACTTGGAATAATATATCCTTCCCCCAAATAGTTGGAATGATACACCAAACGCCACGAATTATACACTGAGTTTCTCTGCGGTTATGACATTTGTCTCCCCGGAATAACTTCAATATAGAAGAAGTATTAAGTTCATCGCGTGTACTCGTTGTGCATTTAGATGTATGTCTCCTTCCCCCTTGCTGGTTTTGATACCTCAGAATCAGCAAAACATAACATACTCATATCCATGAAATATTATGAGAAGAACACAATAAGCTCAAATGAATCTTGTGAGAATCAACTGCTGCAGAAACTCTCTCTGACTATCTTAACCAACCCAGACGTAGACAATTTGACGTGACCACTGAAGAAGCAAACCCGATATCCCAAACTTGAAACTAAAGATGAATTCCCCGCATTTGTATCTCAAGCTTGCACTAATGATGGAAGAACGGTGTCGAGAATTTATGCTTGAAGCAAATCTCTAAGTACTCACTACTCAAACAAAGTATGAGACATTAACACCTCTTGCGATTATCCACACCATCATAGCATGTGACACTGAGTAAAACTACGTAACTCCTTAAAGTGATAGTTAACCAGGTCTTCAACCATCCACCCCGACTGCTGGTAACTAGATAAAACAAGACTTCAACTCTAATTCTTAAGCCCGAGCAAGTTATCAAATAAGAACACGCCTTTGTGAAAGTCAACTTCAATCTCAAATAAGTCATAAATGATTAACTCCGAAGTAATCAACTTGTGTCAAATGTCTAACACGTGAATAAACATACAATCGGGTGTATATTGACTCACTGAATGAACCGGAACAAATGATTCCTCTACATCAATGCATTCTTCCTAGAGGTATACATGTAGAGATTGATCTGGAAGATTCACCAATAATGTTTTCGAGCGGATGAGGTAGTCATTTTCCTTAATGTTCATGTGGTTGATTTATAGAGTGCACATTGAGAGGAACAATAATCCGTGAAGATTTGGCAAAGGAATACCAAAGAGCGGATCATTATTCATGAACAATAATCCGTGAAGATTTGGTAAAGGAATACCAAAGAGCGGATCATTATTCATGAGTGCAACTGCAATATTATGATAGCCATTATCAACGCCTTGTGAAGTAACTGGAGATAAGGTTTCTTGAGAATTCCGAGAAGTACTTCTTATATGGTGAACCAATTGAGTCAGTAGGAACCGGAGCATGAGCTTCAGAAACTAGATGATCAACATTCGTTGGAGTTTGGAAGTACTCATCGAACATATCTTGAAACAATGAATCCCAAACAATGAATCCCAGTTATCCTTAGTAAGTGAAGCATTAGGCGTTGAAGAAGAGTCATATGACCATAATTCAAGCATCCATCAACATGTAGTATATGCACTCTTCTCCCCCTCAAAAATTGCATCCGAAGTTGCCATTTTTGATTTGAACAAGTGAATAAGAATATACACCAATGAATGTAGATCCACTTGAGGGTTGAAAGAGCGTGGAAAAACATGAAGCTTGTTGATGAAGAATGTCGATGAGAATGGTCATAAAATGAAGATTTCTCTTCTTACAAGATAAAGCGCCTTGAAGCGTACACCTTTCTTTTCTTTGAGGCAGGGGCTCAAGTGTTATCAGCAGACGCCATAATGATGAAGTACGAGGCCCGAAATAATGTGAGCAGACGTCATAGCGATTGAATATCAATGTTGAGTAACTTGAACCCGTGAGTTATGAGATATCAATCTTTTGTTATCCATACTTTAAGCCAGTCCATGTATTGAAGGATCAAGTATCTGCAATGAGTAAGGACTACCGCACTAATATTACAAACTTGATTGCATATATTTTGGTTAGTGACATCGAGATCCAAATCCTTTGGGGCTTCACCGTCAACCTTGATTTTGCCATTGGAAAACGACTTTCCGGTAGGTATCCACCTAAGTCCAAAGATCCTTAAACATTCTACCGATGGTATCCACTTATGGCAAGGTCTAGGAGTGTTAAGCTTCTTATGCACAGTGGAAGACTTATTGATATTCCTAGACTCCAAAGATTTAGCAGCTGGTATCCATCTAGGCAAAGTTTTTTGTTTGTTTTGCTTCATAACATGTTGAACCTTAGTCACGTTAGTAGTCTTAGTGGATTGTACCTTAGCATGTGAATTAGGAGAATGTTTCTTATTCGGAAAAGACTTAGAATTTCTAGTTTCATTTTCAACATGCTTAACATTCTTCTTCTCATATCTACTCTTAGATGCAAGCCAACCCCTAGTCATTTGAGTGTTCCTAGGTAATGGTTTACAACTACTAGTAGTGCCTTGAAAACTCATAGAATTCCTCACCCTAGGTCTTGCACCTAAAATTTCGTCTTTTCGAATCTGTGCCTTTTTCCTAGCTTCTTCTAGATAATAGTTCTTCCACAAGTCATTCATATTATATGAATTCTGGGTTTTAATGCTTGATTTTGACACTATTTTCGAACTATTCCTAGTGGTCTTTGGGGTAGAAGTGGCTACTTATTGAGGGTTAACCGAACTAGAAGCCTTATTCTTAGGTAACTCGGTGAAGTGAATGGTTTTCACAAAACTTTTATCGCATCAACTTGGGAGGCAAACCGTGTTTTGAAAATTTTGGTCTTTCGGATATAAACGCAGAGAGTCGCCTAACAACGGACCGGTTTCTAATGGGATGAGAAACCGGTTTCCCAAGGTTGATGGTTTTGTAAACTTAGTGTTCACACTTTTCCTGCAGTTTTCCTAAGCTCATTTTTAAGGCAACAATAGCGAAACTCTTTTCACAAGTTGAGCTTTGAGTTCATCAATTTTGCTATCAAAGAGTTTGATTGTTCCATTGACTTAGTTCTAGCTTCTTTGACAGAGTCACTTAGTTCTATGTGATGCTTTCTCAAAGACTCATTTTCCTTTAGTAATTTGGCCACACAAACCGCTAATTCATCATTTCTCATTTGAGTATCATCAATAACATTAACATCGTAATTACTTGTAACCAAATTACTTTTCACATGCATATCGAAATATGTTTTTCAAATTGTTGATCGTCGAGTTGTTGGCTTGAAGTCGAGCTTTTAAATCGTTTATTTCAAAAATTCACGAAATTCGTGAAATTCGGATTTTTACATGGTTTCTTAGTTTGAAAACTTTCCTCCTTTCTTTGTATTGCAATTTCAAGAGAAATGCAATGTTTTTCAAGTTTTGAGAATTTGTTTGAAAGTTCATCAAAAGCCTTTTTATCAACCATATCATTTGTTTTGAATTTATTAGACTCAGCCTCAACCAAGGAACATTTATCAGAATCATGTAATTTGTTTAGGTACATTAACAGATGCACTATGTTGACAGTTAATGGTACCTCATCACATGACACCTGCTCATTTGTCGGTATGATATTTGCATCCACATCATGTGTAACAAGAGTCACTGAACAACTGGCTGTTTCAAACTTAATCGCCTCTGTATTCAGTGTCAACTGATCCATCATCCGATGCCTTACCGATCTCAACACTACAATCTATTGATTGTACCCGACATTCATTCACCTTTTTGATCACCGCATCCACTTCTTGTATGACCGGAATTACTGAGTAGCTGGTTACATCATTCTTAGTTGTCTCTGATATTCTGCATTCAGCAACACCCGACCTTTCAACTGATATATTACCCGACTCATCACCACTATCTCTTAACTGCACCTGACACTCATCCACTTTTTCATCTTTATGTGTAACTTCCTCAATGTACTTCTCCACATTATCCATGATTTGGATGAATGTCTCAATAAACACGCTAATTTCCATTCTAGTGTGTCTCTTGAAAGACATTTCAGTCAGGTCTTGATCATAATATGATGTAAATTCCCTACTTATGAATGACTGAAATTGGTTGTGGATCACTTGAAGTGCAGCACTGGAACTATCCTTTTGAGCCTTTTCTTTATCAAGTTGTTGTTCTAATTGTTCTAAGTTCAATAGTAATGTTCCGTTAATGTGGATAAGTCTTGACGGAAAATGGCAATGCATGTTCGCTCCATTCTTATCGGTGTGAGTAACATGAGGTGTGAGTGAAGTTGTTGATAAGGTTCAATGCTACTTTCCTTTTGCATGGCATTCAGAGCACGAGCAGTGCAAATCTTTCTCATTGGACTCGAACATGAAGAACTCATATCATCATTGATTGATTTAATCATCTTTAATCGTTCGATGTAGCATACATTATCATTGTTGTCCACAAGATCATACAATTTAAATACTTACAAATTACTTGGGTCGAGAGTGTAAGACATGATGTTGTAGTATACACGGATTTTACAAGTCTATGATTTAAACCGAGAAATAGATTCTTTCGGCGATTTTACAAAATCAAGAAGAAACCGTGATATAGAGACCAATAGAGCGTGTTAAGATAATCGATGGATCGACACAATGATAGACAGGTTGTGTGTTAGGTCTTATGGTTGTTTGTAGGATTAGCAGAGATGTTGTTTGGTTGAGATTTGGATTGGTATATGCACGATTTTTCGGAGAAATTTAGGTCAAAAAGCATAAAAACCTCAATAACTTCTGTTCGGAGCGGATTTAGGCCTTGAAGGTTGCCCCGAATAAACTTTAGTTTATCCGGTGTGCCATTCTCCTCATTCTCACGGTCGTTTTGATGGGTATAACGCTGAAAACGGAGTTACGGATCAAAAGTTGTAGCCGTTTGAAGTTTTGTCGGGAAAAGTCAACAAGTCGCTAGAGACAAGTCGCTATAAACCTTGAGAACAAGTCGCTAAGTCACCATGTCGCTAAGAATCCTTGAACCAAGTTGCTAAGCACCAAGTCGCTAAGTATTATGACAACAAGTCGCTAAGCACCAAGTCGCTAGACACAGTTAAGTTGCTAAAGAACAACTCGCTAAGATCCAAGTCGCTAGTATCAAGTCGCTACCAATTTACACTACAACTCGCTAACAATTTATGAAGCAAGTCGCTAACCTCACCAAGTCGCTAGCCGTAGTGGAGAATCCACTAACTTGTACTAATTGTCGGCTTGTCTCAATAGACAAGTCGCTAACAACAAACACTGTAACTCGCTAACTTTTACTGAAGCAAGTCGCTACGATGAAAAACACTACGAGAACCAAGTCGCTAGCAAGAAAAACTTCAAAAAACACACTTTTCAATCCAAAACAAGCTCAACCACAGTGATTCAAGCTTTCCAAATCAAAACCCAAGCACTTACAATGATTCTAAACACAAAAGTACAATCAAAATCTAAACTTTAACACAAGAATTGATCCAAATGATGCAAAAACCACTAAACTTTTTCAAACCCAAAAACCATATAAAACCACTAGAAATCCAAGGATATGTAAGAGAGATGATCAAACCATGGCTCTTGATACCATTTGTAACATATTGGATTTCATAAACACATCACATAACAATATATGGTTCGAATTTGAGTAGGTTTTAGAGAGAGAAAGTAAAAGGTGGGAGCCTTTCTAGAGAGAGAAAGTGAAAGAGAAAATAGAAGGTTAGATTAGAATGAAAGGTCCAACCCTCTACCTTGGGAGGTAGAGGGTATTTATAGTTACATACTAACGTCCTCCTTCGGACTGTGGATCAGGCATACAGTGGGTAAAGACCCGTCCTTCCTCCATGGTGTTACTCTAAACTATTCTACGCTACTGACAAACTAATTAACTACTAAATAACGTAAATAACTACAAGTCTACGAGCTAACTTATGCTAGACTATAATTGGGGTGACTGACACTTTAATATGGAATTTCCAATTCCTAACAGTTTTGGATCCAAAATTTTTGGACAGAACCCCAGTCACCAAGAACTCATTTCCTGCGGCTTGGAAGATCCTGTTCACACTCGTGATTCGTGGTTACAGGGAACCACTCATCCACCGAACAAGTTAACTCTATTCGGTTGATGGTGGCATCTTGCTGATGAATGGGGTCACTTTGTCGACATTGGGAGATCATTTACGGTGATCTCGTAACCAAGTTACTAAGCAAAACTAGGCGAAATACGTTTCGTACCCTAGGTTTATCTCATGTGCTTTACAAGTGTTCTTGGGTTGCAATTACCTCAGAATTTAAATACACCGCTTTACCCGTGTCCCGAGTCAATCAAATTTTCAAAAGGATCCATCCCAAGTCATCGATATTGAATTGACGGCCCATATGGTTGTTGTAAACAACCAAAGGGACTCGATGTCTCCAAACCCTACTCCTAAAAGAGAAAGGGAAGTCTCGGTGGGACTAAGACCAAACCCAAGTCTCGGGGACCCGAGGCTTCGGAGCACGACCTAAAAGGCAAAAGAAGCCCAGATCGATCGCCACCCATCGGTGACCAAGCAACATCCACCCGGTGACAACGAAGGATATTGATACATCACGGTCGGTGCCCTTGGTCCTAACTACTACTCCCAAGATCCGTAGGAAACATACAACCTACCGGTAGGGGCGCGCCCACATTGCTCAAGGATGACATTCGCAAATCACGCCTTTTGTCCGAGGGCCAACCGAATGATCCCAAATACTCGGAGGAACCGAACAACCACCGATAGGGATCTCACTACCACCGACTCCGCCAAAGGCATCTGGAAACGCCCACCAAAGTCTCGGGGTCACAGGGGACAAAACTCGGAGGAAAGAAACAACTCGCCGATCGTAACCCACAACCAATCCCGACTCTGGCGAAGGCACTGGAAACGCCCACCAAGGTCCGAGGGGTCATTGGGGACAAAGACTCGTAGGAAATATACCACCACGATATGGAACCCATCACCACCACCGCTTCTTGACGGTTCTTGAGGTTAATGAAATACTTTTCTCTGATGCAGAACAAGCTGAAAGTGAAGATGAAATTCTATCAGCAGGAGAAGAAGTGGACGCTGATGTTCAAACTAAACAAGAGCATCGGCCTGATCCACAAGAGCCTAAAGAGTCACCTTTCCAGCCTGAAGATAATGACTCTGACTCTTCTACATCTTCCTGTCCTGAAGAATTCCGAAAGTTTGACAATACTCTTCCACTGACAAAGAGGCAACTAGTCATGTGGATTACTAAAGCTTCAAGGAAGCAATATTTTGGGGTTACTGAAACACTATGGGAACAACACACTGAAGCTGCTGCCAGCTATGCAGATCTGAAGGCTGAGGTACATGCCTTTGATGCAAACACTGATGAACACAGAGATCTCATGTACCAACATCTTCATAGACTGGATGATAACTTGGTTAAATTTCTAAAGCATCTTCAGGGTTGTGGAACAAAGATTAATGAAATTAGGGACTCGGTCAAAGAAGACCCAACACTCAACTCACAAGTGCTGGAGGCTAATGAGGCTTACTTGAAGAATTCCTCAGACCTCACTGAACTAATCAACATGCTAAAGTCTGCAAATGTTCAGGGTCTTGATCTTGATTCGCCTCTTGAGCAACACTGGGTTCGTTGGATACTCAGGTGACCACTTTGGCTAAGGCATCATCCTCAATGGCTTGGAATCTTGGGCCACGAATGACTGCCTTGAAACTCTATCAGGCTACTCTGGCTGAAAAGGTCACTGATCTTCACAAAGATACAATGGACATCAAGGCTATGGTCACTGAGATCTATCAAGCCTTCAAAGGTCAAGCAACATCAACTACCCCAGTGTCCGAGGCAACTTTTGCCCTTACTAATGTTGCAGCAACAGTTGAGGGGGAGAAGACCACTAAAGAGACTTCCTCTCACACTGAGGGGAGCCACCAACCGCCTCTGCAACACCAATTTCATCGGTCCCACCCGCCAAAGAACACCCATCTCATCAGTCCCACCAACAACAACAACACTGACATTTGCACCTATCATGACAACAACAACACCATTGGTAGCATCATCTTCCTCAGGCCAGGACAAAGGAAAGGCAATAATGCAAACACATGAGCCTGAGAAGATCCCCTATATGATCGGCAACACTGAGTACCTGCTCACTCTACAACAGCTAAGTGCCTATCTGGCTAAGGAAGAAAGAAGGAGAAAACTAGTTGAGGAAGAAAGAATGAGCAAAGAAGCACTGGTACAAGTTGTTGTTGAGGAAGCTGAGAACATAGGAATTGATCCTAAGAAGCTTGAAAAGGGTCGCAGGGATGAAGTTCAAGGATGCTCAGTCGCTAAAATGGTCGAAATGAAAAGAAATTGGATGAAAAGAACAAGAGAGTGCATGACCATCAGTAAGAAAGAATTGATCACTACAACCGATCAATGACAAGCGAAGGATGCCCGAGAAAATCATCGATGTCGAATCATCCCAAGTCCAAACCACGGCAATGAATGTCTGGGGGGATGATAAAGACACTTGAAGTTCATGATCCCAAAATTCACCGACTTTGGGATCACCGAACTCGATGAGCTTGGTCCTATTATTGAAAAGAAGCGAATCACGGTGGTTAAGGAGGCGATGAAAATGCTCGAGAAAAGGTATGAAAGATCGAGAGAAGCACCGGCGATCTCGGGATTCACCGCTTTAATCTTGCACCTCAAGGATCTCAACCGCAATCATCACAGGGCGAACGAAAGAGGGTTGAGTTCCAGCCTGAGATCAAAGTGCCTGGACTGGAATGTAATAGGGAGCTACTTGAGGGGGTGAAGTTTGTAAACTGTCTTTTGATTGAAAAGCCTGAAAGAGGACTGTTCAACATTGATGTCTATGGAAACTCAGCATTCCAAAGGTGGAGTGACACTGATCAGGCAGGTGTGGCTGCAATGCTGAGCTACATACATGTGGCCTCTCAAATTCGAGACTCCAAAGAACGTCGGGTTCTGGTCGACTTAAACGCCAAGATAAATGAGCACCCTGACAAAGAAACACTCATCACAAAGAAAGTCAAGCTTGAAGCACTGGGGATCCATCTTAAATGGCATCATTATCTTTTATCTTTTTGCACTAGTGATAGGAACCATGTAATTGATCAATAAATGATGTATGTTTTGTTAAAATATTCAGTGTTCCTTATTATGTTCATTAGTAAATTCAGTGTAAGAAGAAGCCAATTGCTCACTTACACTGATCAAACACTTAGGCTATTTGTATATCCAAATAGGGGGAGACTGTTGGGTTCAGTAAATACCCAAACCCCTTAAATCTAGGATTTGAATAGAAAATACCCTAAGTGTTTAGATCGTTAAACACTAACAGTCATTGAGTGCATAGTCTCTCGGTGAGCCATCTTCGAGATACTCGATGAGACAAAGAAGAAGTCTCTCCACCGGAAGGTGGAACTTAAAGGGTTAAGACCGAGTCAAGAAGAAGATGGTGGATTCGGTGGTGATGACAATAACTCACTAAATCCCTAAACTCCTCCAACTACTTACATCAAGACAAACTGAGTAGAAGATCAAGACAATGAAGACGAAGAATGAGCGGGACAAGGCGGGATAAATTCCAATCGATAAGACGAAGTCCGTATCAACCAAAGTCAACTTTCTCGTAATGGCAAACTATCGTGCTCGGTGTCATCAACGACTTATGGAAAACGCCTTGTCTCTTACTTGATATAGTCTTTAAACAGAGACAAAATAAATTAGTATTTTGTCTTACGCAAAATGTCGGTTGTCACTTAGGATAGAGTTAAAACTCATACTTGTATAAATAGCATAAGAGATGGAGTGAAAGATCAAGCTTGTGAATTGTAAAACACACACACACAAGCCATATTTCACTCCTTCAAATACAACTCAGTCCCTGAGATAGCTCAGTGGCTCCATAGTAGTTGTGCTCAGACTTAGCCTGAGCTTAGTGAGGAGTTACAACCCTTTGTCATTTCAATCCCAAGTACTATTCCGCAAGTACTTGGGTAATGTATTCTTTTAGATTGATTTCTAATAAAGAATATTATGTTGAAAATTTATCAGTGTGTTTTGCTTACATCTTACTTGAGTCATTGATTCACTATTATCTGTTTTTAATACTTAACTGTTTTATACGATAGTGAATAGGGAACAACACAACGTCCTCTTCATCATTTGATACCGGATTTCCAACTTGATCATCCTCGACTGAACCAACATCTTCAGTTTCGTCCTGAACCTGAATAGAAACAAATTTTGAACATAAAATGCATATTTCTCATTTGTAATAGATAAAACATCCTAAGAACATGTATAATATTTTAAAGTTTATAATAAGACGGAATGGTAGTTCAATGTATCTCAACAAATGTTAAAAGTTTTTTCACAATATTTGTTTCATAAGTATACCTCAAGGCTTAGATTACTTTTATGAAGTTCAGGTACATCATGATGATCATCCGTCATTTTACAAACATTGTACACGTGTCGCTAATTTTCGATATTATAATGAGAAATTTCAACTTTAAATGCAAACATCCTACCCCACAAACTTTTCAAAAACTTCTGGGAAAGAGTTGATGTAACCGGTCTGCATGAACATAATAGATTGTTAGTGTTACAAAATTAAACGTTCAGTAATATTGTAGCATTGGAAATTATTTGTATACGTGTTGTTGTTTTTCTAGTAACTCATTAGCACTCTTGTTTACAAGTCTGGACACTTCTCTGTCAAACATTATGAAGCGAGTACTTCCATTGAAGTCAACAACTCTTGTTTGTAACCTGAGCCGACAATATTGTATTTAAACGTTAATATTTGATGAATTTACATGACTATATACATGATGAAGAAGAATAAGTAAATTAGAAATACAGTACCAAGGCACAACAAATTGTGGTTTAATTTTGCAACACTTGCACCACAATACATTAATTATTGAAATAAAATCAGTAGGCTTTTGGACAACACCAACCACATCATTCATATTAGTAACTTTCATGTGACAATAACAACAACTCATGTAAAACCATGATTTGTAAGACATAATAGATGCCAAAACAAAAACTTTGGCTCTCTGTCAAATAAAAGAAATAATAAATGTTTGATATTCCTGATTTTGAAAGTATAAATTGTATTAAATAAAATTGCTTAACATAATAACCTGATGTAAATCGAGTATATCTTGTATAGATCTTATGGGAAACATGTTCAAGAAAGAATCGGTGTAACATTTCTTTCTCTTTTGCTTGTTTAAAGATATTCATTAAGCTATTCCTTTTTCATCATCATCGATCAGTAGCCTTTGTAAAAACGAACAATATTTAGTAATGGTAGCACAAAAAGTAACAAATATGTTACGTTTAAACATATGTTTAACATACTTATGTTTGAATCCTCAATTTCGGGCGTTGAGTTTATTAACAAACGGGTAATATGACAACCATTTTGAATGCTTATTATAATATATACTAAATATCATCCCCTCGCACTGTAGCTACAGTACCGACGCAATTTTCATGTTAGACCCTGAGGTTAGTGATCAATTGCAAAGTTAGTCCTTAATGTCTGTTACCTAACAGTCGTGGATTAAATTTGCAACGGAGCAATAACTTCATGGGCTATTTCTGTGAAAATATTAATCATAAACAGCCCTTGAGGTTAACTTTTATTTTCAGCGCTAGTCCCTAAGGACTAACTTTGCAACAAACCGCCACTTTCAGGGACTAAAAAGGAAAATACCATCGCTAAAGGCCAAACAAAGGATTGCTACGGTGAAAAGCAAAGGGAAATAGTCGTGTCTTGTAGCTATGCAATTTACAAAAATGGTCCCTCACGTTAGTTGTAAATCACACCGTTAGTCCCCCGTTATCGCTCTTTTGCAAATTTAGTCCTTAATACAAAAAAATTATGACAAAGACTCCCGTACATAAAATAATAGAGGCCAACGCGCAAAAAAAATAAAATAATAAATAAATAAATAAATAATCTTTTGCAAATTTAGTCCTGTAAATAAAAATAATAGAAGCCAACGTACTCCCGCAGCAAAGAGCAGATTAACCCGCTCGTATTATGTAAACAGTCAAGAATGGTCAATAAGTCAAAACAGAATTTATCTATATCTATACTACTTATAATGGAGGAAGACACTTCCCTCCTAATTAATTTTTTAAGATTTCCTACAATAGATTTTTAAGCAAATACAAGTAAGGAAACATTATTTACAAGTATTTAAAACACAAATAAAACTAAAAAAAAAAATACTATTCAACATATACAATTAATACACAATTTAATTCACCCTATCATCAAAATATACAATTATTTCACCACAATGTACAACTAACTTAAACATAATTTATGCATTAAATATTACTAGAATACTTAAAATACCTTAAACCATGTTCTTGGTCATCTTTGGTTCTAAGTCAAACGAAAACGATATTGTTAAATCAATAGAGTTTAAAAATGCATACTAAAAAACAATGTTCAAAAAATATTATTAAATCGCAAGAGTGCCTCGAGAACTAATATTATTAAAAACCCACATGATTTATTGAATATTTATTTTTACTTTATCTTTATAAGTAATTTTTTACTTGTATCATCCATCTATGTGGGACAAATTTAACAAACATTATTTTTGAGAACTAAATTTTCTTAGTATAATGTAAGTGATTTTTAAAAGTCGCTATTGTGTTATTATTTAATGATAACCTATGACTACGGGTTATTGTCAACTACTTTTATCTCATACCTTTACAATATACCTACTAACAACTCATTATTGTCACCATATCATGTGGATAATCTACAATTTTTATATGAAAAATTTTGTTATTGCATAACAGTATTCAAAATAAAAATTATCGTCGTCCGTATATCTATTGTATTGTAAAATATATATCTAAAAATAATTTCGCTGAATATTTTAATTAAATGGCGTCAAGTATGCAACGCTGTGCAAGACTGCTAAGATATTATGGTATGTGGACTTTGAAATTAGTACTCTTATTAGTTTAAACGTGTGTTAGAATATTATAATTGTGGCTAGAGAACAACTGATAGTGGGTTGCATTAACGTATGAACTTTGTCAATGATCAATCTTGTCACACACTTTATTCACTAGTCAATTACAACTGATAGTGGGTTTCATTCTTTTTTTATGAATTGTCACTAACCTATCTTTTTCACAGCCTTAGAATCACACGATATTCGTGACTGTCACATTGTTCTGATATGTATATAAGTTTCTACATAGCTTTGAAGAAAATACATAAATTTTCTCAAAAAAGCTAATAGATGTCAATAACAGTAAAAAACCCTTGCTATGAAACAGACTTTTTATTCAAACAAACTTGATAGGGCCTTCTTTAGTTAGTTATTATTGAAACTATGAAGGTATTTTTTGCTAACAAAAATAACTCATATATACACGTTTAGAGAAAAAGTTCAATGTATACTCAAGATTCTTTAAAGACTCGATGAACTAATTTTAATCATTTATTTTTTATCAAAACAAAAAATTTCACTTTTATTTATTTTATAAAAATTAAATATCTTACAAACCGTTAATCACATGTGAGTTGTTATTTTAAAATCACATATGATTCATAACATACAAATCACACGTGTTTTTTTCTAACTCAAATTTTAACACTAAAAAATATTTAGAAAAAAAAAAAAATAGTCGAAAGTATATCAAAGTGTACGTCTACTGAAAGGTAAAAGAATTATTGTTATGATAGTGCATGTTTTTGCTGTTTAACGATTTACCGTTTTCAATATATTTTATTTCAATAAAAAGTGGAAAACTAAGGCGTGCTTGGTTAGGGTTAAGGGGGTGGGGAATGGGTAAAGATTGAAAGCTACCACATCACAAATAAATTGACGCTTGGTTGGGGAGGGTAAGGGTTTGATTACCCGTGGTGGGAATGAACCATTATAGAGTAAATTGGGGTAAGGTATTGATTACCCACTCACTCATTCCTTCAGATTCCTTTCCTTTCTTTTCCTTTCCTTTCCCTAAGTGTTTTCTAGTTTTGATGAAAAATAAGTGGGCATTATTCGCTCATTGCATCTTTAAAACCATGGCTATGGGTATGTTTATGAAAGGATCGAAATTTGAAATCGCCGCAGAACTTTTATTATGTTCAAGTTGAAATTTGTATTTTGTAAACTTGTTTGGCAAATGGGTTGAACTTATTATTGCAAAAGTACTAAAATGATATAATTAAATGAGTTTTATGGTATATGTTAGATATTTTTGTGGGTAAATATGTAATTTATGGTTCATAAGTCTCTATTAAAGTTTTAGCCCTTTTATAGGCTAAAGTTTTAAGCCCTTTTGAGGCTTATGATTTCATAAGTTCTCATGATGACAAACGAGACTTATTTTATAAATGTTCGACTTATTTTAGTGCCCAAGTTCCATAAGCCCTCCCCAAACACACCCGTGAGGGCTTTTTGAGGCTTATTGGGCTTTTAAAATAAGTTCTATTAATAAAATAAGTATTGTTTGTCATATATGCTTATAAAGGCTTATGGCTTATAAAATAAGCTGTAAGCCTCAATAAGCCCAAACCCATAAAATAGAACTTCTAAGGGCTTATGGCTAGTTAAATTATTTAAATACTCTTAAAAATATAATGAATTATTATATAAATGCTGTAAATATATGTGAATTTAATTTGATGTATTTTTATGTGATTTTATATTAATAAGCTTTTGCTCCAACTAATTCGTCAAACAACATTATAAAAATACAAGTTTCAACTTTCGGCTTATAATAAAAGCCCCAGCCTCAGCTTCAGCTCCAGCCCCAACCCCAACTCCAATCTCAACCCATTGCGTCAAACAACATTATAAAAATATAAGTGATCAATATTGTACTCAACACCACACGTTTAAGTTGCTTTTTTACCGATTCATACGTCAATGAATTACTAAAAGGTTTTTCTAACTTGTGCCCTAGGGGCACAAGTTAAGTACAATAAAAATACACAAAAAGTACACTGGGACCCAGATAAAAGTATAATTATGCATAACTTTATGTGAATCATCGCAGTCTTTTTGTAGGCTCCACAGATGTATTTATGGTGTCTTAACTTGTACAGCAAGGCGCTTAGTTAAAAACCCATTACTAAAGTACATTAATTGGGATTGCTTTTGGCCAAGCCTTTTTTTTTTGTTGCTAAAGGCACATCCAATGGGGTGAAATGAACACTACTATTGATTGTTAAGTAATGATTAACGGTCGTTAATTTTAATATTTAAAAATAAAATCCAACACAGATTCTATATAGTTGATCTTTCATGTTATACGTCCGTTGCAAAGTTAGTACTTGATCACTAACTTTGCAACGAAACACTAACGTAAAGACAATTCCCGTAAAAAAAGGTTAAAAAACAATTTACAAAATAGTTCTTGGGGTTACTGATCCGTTACAGAGTTAGTCCTTTGCAATCCGCGGCGGAGTGCAACAAAAATCAAAATTTTTTTATTCAAACATCCCGCCGCAAAACGCGAGGCTTACAACCTCGTGGTTATACAATGGTCATCCTTTCGAGAACTAGAAAAAAATTATTTCATAGAATGCACTTTTATAATTTATGTTGAAATAAAAAAATGCGAAAAAAATTAGATTTTTGTTTATTTACCTACAAAACATTTACTTACATATAAAATGATGAATCTCAGCCACTGATTTTTAACAAATTCACTTTCATCATTTTTTTTTCAAATATTAATATTTCTTAAACCCGTTAATCGTTAAGCGAAAAACAAATAACATCGCAATAAGCATTGAATTATCTTTCTATAGATGGATGTTTTGATATACTTTCGGCAATTTTTTTTTTCGTTTTTTAATCCTTTTTATTAACTTTTTTTAATGTTTTTTCGTCATATTTTTTCTTTTTTTCATTCATTGTTGAAACTTGCATTAGAAATCACATATAATATTATACTAATTTGGATAAACCACATAACCTCCTCAATTACATGTGATTTTTTACCAACTGTGATTTTTTCGTTGTTGAAACTTGCATTAGAAATCACACTTGATCTCAATTACATGTGATTTTTTACCAACTGTGATTTTTTCATATGGGATTATAAAAGTTTCTTAAATGAACTGCTATAATTTATAATTCGAATATAGTGTGTGATGTATGGTTGAAAAGGAAAGAATGTACTTTTTCCATTGCCAAAAAGGAAAAAGTTGTTGATTTATAAACAAATACTTGTCAATTTTAGTATGGATGTTTATTGTTCGAACTTCAATATTATTGTTAAATCACATGTGATATGTAATTCAAATTTTGATACAGCTAAGAAAACGTGAAAAAAAACGACCAAAATTTTTTTTGTCGAAAGTATATCTAAGTGTCCGTTTATAGAAAGATAATTAAATGCTGGTCGTGACGATATAATTTGTTTAAACGATCAACGGTTCATGAGATATTTAAATTATAAAAAATGAGTGTAAATGAATTTTAAATTTAATATTAATTAAAGCCCTCTTTTTCTCAACAAAAAAATAAAAAAGAACTTTTCTCAAAATATATTGATAAGATTCAATTGTTCATGAGATATTTAAATTAATTAATTTTTATTTTATTGGGGTTTACTCTTTTACAAAAAAAATAATAATAATAATAACTAATTTTAAATTTATATGTAAAATAACTTTCCTCAAAATATATTGATAAGATTCAACTATAATATCTCAATAAAATTACATCAAATAAAAAGGCATATGAAACCCTATCTGCTAAACGACCTAAACAAATGATCGTACCTATATGCATTATTAGCTAACATCCTCCTCTAACTCACAATATTGCAGCGGAAAACATTGAGAGTTTTTCAAATAGAAAATAAACTACAACAAAAAAAAACAAATGAAAAGTGGAGTGTCCCAGAGTGCAAACTCGGTGCTATACAGACTCTCATTTCGACACAATCCGAACTGTAATATGGCGAAATCAATCAGGTCAAATCGATGCAGAACCAGAGCAGAGCCACATAAATACGGAGATGAACAAGAGTAGAACAAACAGAACCAGATGCTAAACAGATTCAGACGGATGCATTCAGACAAATGCAGACATAATCAGACAGATGCAGATCGAAATCAGATAGAACCAAACAAATGCATATTCTTAGTGAAACCAGACAGAACCATGTGGAATCAGATGTAACGAGATGCAATTCCAGACATATGAAATTAGACATATGTAGAACAAGACAGTACTCAGAAGTAACTAGATGCGGTATCAGACATAACCACATCAAAAACAGGTGGAACCAGATGTAGAGCCACATGTGAAACCAAAATATGTTTGTTGATGTCAAGATGCAACACATAACTACTCAAGACTTAGTTGGATTAGTTAAAATTATAGCATCACCATTACCAATGTAAATCCAATTTAAAATTTAAAATCCGATACCAATATCAATACTGATACGAACTTCAATACCATGATGAAAACAACTATTAACCATCGTAGCTTAAATATACCAAAATGCATAAACTTGTTTACCAATCTATAAACCAAATAAAATTAACAATACTTGCCAAGGTAAGTCGAGCCAAAACCAAACAAAACTCGAACCTAATATGTGTCTCAAGACAATTCTATTACAGTAGTACCGATGGCAAAATCCACCCATTAAAATAATCAACTTTAAATACCCTACGTTTCTATTAAGTATCATATGTTGGTAACCATTGATTTTAACAAAAGTCAACCAGTAGCTTCCAACTTCTTAATACCAATAAACGAATAAACAATCAAAATAAATACTTTATAGTGATACTAGTATGCGTGCAAACAAACACAACTTTCTCACTGACCCGCTAAACTTTTTTCTTTTCTTTTTACCAATCAATATCTTTTCATTATTTAATTGCTAGTGTTGTTCCCGTTTCACAATCGTATAAATCAGTTTAAAGCATTAAGTAAATAGATTGTGAGTAATGACTGAAAACAATGCAAGTAAAAACACACTGAATAATTTTTCAGCTTAATATTCTTTATTAGAAACAAATAAAAAAGAATACATTAACCAAGTACGTGCGGAATAGTACTTGGGATTGAAATGACAAAGTATAATAACTCCTCACTAAGCTCAGGCTAAGTCTGAGCACAACTACAAGGAACCACTTAGCTATCTCAGGGACAAAGTTGTATTTAGAGGAGTAAAAGATGGCTTGTGTGTGTGTTTTACAATTAGTTCACAAGCTTAAAATCTTCCACTCCAACTCTTATGCTATTTATACAAGTATGGTTTTTAACTCTTTCCTAGAGGACAAACTTACGAGTTCTGTAAGACAAAATCTTGAAGTATTTTGTCTCATTCTAAAACTATATTGGGTAAGTGACAAGGTCGCTTTCTTCTAGTCGGTGATGACACCGAGCACGATAGTTAACCATTCGGAAAAGTTGACTTTGGTTGATAAGGACTTCGTCTTATCTGCTCAAACTTATCCCGCCTTGTCCCGCTCATTCTTGATCTTCATTGCCTTGATCTTCAACTTCGGTTTGTCTTGATGTAAGTAGTTGGTGAGGAGTTTGGGATTCAATGAGTTATTGTCATCACCACCGAATCCACCATCTTCTTCTTGACTTAGTCTTCACCCCTTAAGTTTCGCCTTACTGAGTGGAGAGACTTCTTCTTTGTCTCTTACTGAGTATCCTGAAGACAGCTCACTGAGAGACTATGCGCTCAGTGACTTGTTAATGTTTAAAGGATTAAACACTTGGGATATTTTCTATTCAAATCCTAGACATAAGGGGTTTGGGTATTTACTGAACCCAACAAAAAAAGCCTAAGTGTTTGATCAGTGTAAGTGAGCAAATGGCTTCTTCTTACACTGAATGTACTAATGAACATAATGAGGAACACTGAATATTTTAACAAAACATACATCATTTATTGATCGGTTTCTTTGTCAGGGTGCTCTCTTATCTTCGCATTCAGGTCATTGCAGAACCTGATGTTTGCTGGAGTTTGGATCTGAGAGGCCACTGGTAGATAACTTGCCATAGTAGACACTCCTGCAAGGTCAATGTCGCTCCACCTCTCAAATGATGGGTTTCCATAGACATCAATAAAGAAGAGTCCTCTTTCAGGCTCTTCTATGCAAAGACAGTTTACAAACTTCACTCCTTCTGGTAGCTCCCTGTTGCAATCCAGGCCAGGAACTTTGATTTCAGGCTCAGATTCAACCCTTTTCTTTGCCTTGAGTGGTGAGATCGAGATCCTTGTGGTGCGCTTAGAGTGGTGAATCCCAAGTTGTCTTGGTGCTTCCTCGGTCTTTCATACCATTTGCTCGTGGATTTCAACACTCCTTGACCACTCGCATTACGCTTTTGAAATGATTAGACCAAGCTCATCGAGTTCGGTGATCCCAAAGTCGTTGAATTTCATGGGATCATGAACCTCAAATGCCTTTATCATCCCCCATAGACATTCATTGCCGTGGTTTGGACTTGGGGATGATTCTTACATCTGTGATCTTCTCGAGCGACCTTACGCTTGTCATTGACCAATTTTAGTGGTCAATCCTTTCTTACTGATGGCGAGAACTTTCCTTTCCTTTTCATCCGACTTCTTCCTCGGTCGACCATTTGAGCGACTGAGCATCTTTGAACTTTTGTCCAGCCTGACCCTTTTCAAGCTTTTTGGGATCAATTCCAATGTTTCCAGCTTCCTCTGCTAAAACTTGTACCAGGGCTTCTCTACTTTTTCTTTCTTCCTCAGCTAGTTTCTTTCTCCTGTCTTCCTTTGCAAGGTAGGCATTTAGCTGTTGTAGAGTAAGCAGATACTGAGTGTTATCGATGACATAGGGAATCTTCTCAGGCTCAGGTGTTTGCATTATGGCTTTTCCTTTATCCTGGCCTGATGAAGAAGATGCTACCAATGGAGGTGTTGTTGTGAAGATTGGTGGTGGTGTTGTTACTGTCATTGTCATTATTGTTGTTGTTGTTGATGGTGGTACTGATGAGATAGGAGTTGTTGAGACTGGTTGAGATGGCTCCCCCTTAGTGTGAGAGGGAGTCTCTTCAGTGGCTCTCTCCCCCTCAACTGTTGGTGCAACATCAATGAGAGCAAGAGTTGCCTGGGATATGGGGGAGTTGGAGTTGATTGACCTTTGAAGGCTTGGTATATCTCCGTGACCATGGCCTTGATGTCGGTTGTATCTTGTTGAAGACTTGTGACTGGTTCAGCAAGATTGGTCTGAGATAATTCCAAGGCAGTCATTCTAGGCCCAAGATTCCAGGCCATAGAAGACGATGCCTTAGCCAGATTTGTAACTTGAGCATTTAAAGACCCCAGTGTTGTTTGAAGAGACTGAAGGGAGGACTGAAGACCCTGAACATTTGCAGATTTAAGCATGTTGATCAGTTCAGCAAGGCTGGAGGAATGCTTCATGTAAGCTTCAGTAGCCTCTAGCACTTTGGAGTTAAGTGATGGGTCTTTTTTCACGGAGTCCTTTATTTCATCCAGCTTGGTGTGAGACTCCTGAAGGTTGTTGATAAATTTCTTCAGGTTGTCATCAAGCCTTTCCAGATTATCATACATGAAATCCCTGTGCTCGTCAGCTTTTGTATAGGCAGCAATAACTTCAACTTTCAGATCGGCATAGCTAGCGGTACTTCAACATCTTGATCCCATAAAGTATCGATGACTCAGTATAACTTCCTTGAGGCCTTTGTAATCCACATAACCATTGTCTTTCGATCGGAGGAAGAATGTTGTCAAACTTTTGAAATTCCTCGGGACGGGATGAAGCGTAAGAATCGGTCATGTTCATCGGGTTTAGCGGTGACTTGGGTTTAGTTTTAGTCGATCCGAGACTTCCCTTTCTCTTTTAGGAGCGGGGTTTGGAGACATGAGTCCCTCCGTTGTTCTGACAACCATATGGGCCGTCAATTCAATATCAGTGACTTGGGATGGGTCCTTTTGAAAATTTGATTGACTCAGGACACCAGGTAAAACGGTGTATTTAAATTCCTGAGGGTAATTGCAACCCAGTAACACTTGTAAAGCACATGAGACAAACCTAGGATACGGAACATATTTCGTCCTAGTTTTTCTCAGTAGCTTGGTTACAAGATCACTGTAAATGATCTCCTCTATGTCGACAGTGACCCCTGTCATCAAGCAATATGCCATCATCAACTGAATAGAGTTAACTTGTTCATCAACTGAATAGAGTTAACTTTTTCAGTGGATGAGTGGTTCCCGTCGAGAACCTGAATCACAAATGTGAACAGGATCTTCCAAGCTGCAGGAAATGAGTTCTTGGTGACAGGGGTTCTGTCTAAAAACTTTGGATCTAAAACAATTTGTTTTAACCCATCCTTAATCATGGAGGGTTCGGGATGGGCAACATAGTTACCGTAATTATAGTCTAACCACGTTGATGTACAAAATGTTTTATAGTCCGGGATGACCGACTTTTACCTATGAAAAGACTAAATTTGATGAGATACTCCACAGGTGGTCTAAGGTCGGTCTCATCGATGGGGTGTCGGGTCATAGGCCATAGGCTATTGCCCAAAACTCCCGAGGAGGTTTTGGTACAGAATATAAGGTGACTGAGTAAAGGCCTGTTTGAGTGGGCAGTTGAATAAAAACTTCATGATTCCCTTATAGGCTGGGACATCGGGGGGGGGGGGTATTCAAAAGTGCCTATAACATTGTTTGTTTTAAATTCAACATTATCAAGATCTCCTACCCACTGAGGTGCAAAATGAATGCTTTGTGTTCTTGCCATTTCCATTGAAAGATTTTTTTTAGGGTTTTAGAAAATATTTGACAAGAACAATTAACCAGTTGAAAACTTATTGTGTTTGGTGAAGAAATTTTTTTTGTAAATGTTACAGAGAAGATTTTACTGAAAACTGTTTTGAGGATTAAAGAACACACAAATATTTCTGGGTTTGAGAAAGTATTTTGACAGAGTTTTGTTTCAGAAATTAATTTGTGTGTGTTTATGAGGTTTTTGAGGGGGGGTATTTATAGAGTGGTGAGAGGGGTAAATTTTGCATAGATGAGGATTTGTAAAGTCGGTTTTTGAAAACGTTTCATTTACCTCATTTAATGCCACCACTCCACTACCCGATAATTTCCAGTTTTCAAGGGAATAATTGCGATTGCACAAGAAAAGTGCATTTTGCGTAATAAAATATCCTTAGGATATTTCTTGTGAGAGGAGGAATTTAATGCCAAGTGGGATAAGGTAAGGTTTGAGGGACCCTTGACTTGGATGACAGCGGGATAAAGAGACATATATTCCTATATTAAATTGGTATGTTTACCAACTTAGGACATTTAAGTAACTGATACCTGGTGCATTTAGTTACTCTGAATGAGTCTTACTCATTCAGTGAGAAGGTTGTATTGGGGTTTTATTCAGGGAGCATGGACCATTTCAAAGAGAACTCATTGAGATTGGGATTGATTTTCAGGTTGATGACTTTCAATGTCAAGCATTCCCAATTCAGCTTTCGGTCTCCTGAAGGTAGGTTCATCTAAGGGTTTGGTGAAGATATCAGCAGGTTGATATTCAGTAGGGATGAAATGAAGTTATATGTCTCCTTTCATTATGTGGTCCCTGATGAAATCATATCTGATATCAATGTGTTTGGTTCTTTGGTGAAGGACAGGGTTGTTGGAGATTGCAATGGCATTGGTGTTATCACAGAAGATGGGTACCATTTTGTAATGGATGTCATAGTCACCGAGTTGACTTTTCATCCATAATACATTTACACAAACATCCTCAGAAGACCACATACTCGGCTTGGTGAAGACATATCCACCGATTGTTGCTTTTAGCACTCCAACAAACCAACTTTCCTCCAAGAAATTGACAGACCACGAGGTACTTTTTCATCCATGTTCCACCGCATAATCGAGTCATAATACCCTTTGAGGTCAAACCCTTAGCACTTTGGATAGTAAAGTCCAAGGCTTGGAGTTCCTTCTGTATCCGAGGATTCTTTTGGCTATAGTGAGATGGGATTCTTTGGGATTGGGTGATATCTTGCTATTAGACAGATCGATAATTGTATGTCCGGTTTGGAAGCGATTAGATACATCAGTGAACCTACAATTCCCCTGAAATGAGTTTGATTGACTGATTTGCCAGTGAGATCAGGTCCAAGGTTGTTGGGAGGGACCATTGGTGTCTTCACTAAGGCACAGTCAAATATCTCATATTTCTTCAAGAGATTTCTGGTATACTTCTCTTGAATGATGGAGATTTATTTATCAGTTTGCCTGATTTGTAGTCCAAGGAAGTATGTGAGTTCACCCATCATGCTCATTTCAAACTTCTTTGTCATCAGTGTTTCAAACTGTTTGCAAAGAGTATAATTTGTTGAGCCAAAGATGATGTCATCAACATATACTTGGACCAGTATTACATCTTGCTTTGTCCTGTAGATAAACAAGGTGTTGTCTATCCTTCCTCTGACAAACTTGTTTTGAATCAGGAAGGCTGAGAGAGTTTCATACCATGACCTGGGAGCTTGTTTAAGTCCATAAAGGGATTTGTCAAGCTTGCAGACATAGTGAGGGAATTCACTACTCTCAAAGCCAGGAGGTTGCTTAACATACACATCTTTCTTGAGTTCACCATTCAGGAATGCACTTTTTACATCCATTTGGTAAACTTTGAAGTTCATACAAGGAAGATCCTGATAGCTTCCATTCTTGCAACAGGAGAAAATGTCTCATCATAGTCAATGCCTTCTTATTGATGTAACCTTTAGCTATAAGTCCGCTTTGTTTTTAATGACAGCACTGTTTTCATCGCTTTTGTTTCGAAAACCCACTTCATTCCTATGACAACGACATCCTGAGGACATTTGATCAAGGTCATGACCTTGTTTTTGTCAAACTGTTGAAGTTCTTCTTGCATAGCTGAACCCGGCTTGGATGTTTTAGAGCCTCGGTGACACTCTTGGGTTCTATTCGATAGAAAATCGACATATAGACATTCATTGGTCAAGTCTGCGGTTAACTTAGCGACCATGCTTCTAGTGAGCATGCCCTCATTGGGTTCACCAATGATATTTACAAGCTCAATGTCCTGAGATTTTGTCCACTTACTTTGTTGTCTAGGATCTGAGCTTGAAGAATCATTAAGATCATCTTTTGAGATGCTTTGTTCAGGTTGGGGTTCTTGAATCACAAGTTCCTGAACATTTGGTTCAGTATTACCTATCCCAGCAGGGACTGATTGATCATTAATGACTTCACTGATAATGGGTTGAGGAATGTTGTGGGGTCAGCCATAGTATGAGATTTCAGCATCAGCTTGATAGGAGGAATTGATTTCAGTATTGAACTCATCAGGAGGATATCTTGTTGAGTCATCAATTCCTATTTCCTCCACCGAGGTATGGGTGAATCTGATGCTTTTTGAACTTTCATCAAAGGTGACATGAAAGGTTTCCTCAACTTGTTGTCTTCGGGTGTTAAACACCCTGAAGGCTTTAGAGATTAGTGAGTAACCAAGAAAATACCCATCATCAGCTTTTGCATCAAACTTGCCTAGGTGATCCTTGTGGTTATAAATGAACACAGGGCATCCAAACACATGAAAGTAGGTGATATCAGGAAGTCTACCTTTGAATATCTCATAAGGGGTTTTGTTATGTCTTTTGACAATGATGGACCTGTTTTGAGTGTAACAGGTTGTTTTGACTGCTTCAGTCCAGAAATGTTTGAGAGTGTTGAGCCACTTAGCATAGTTCTGGCAGCCTCAATGAGAGTTCTGTTTTACCTTTCAGCTACCACATTTTGTTCAGGGGTGTAAGGAGATGAATTTTTTGGGAGATTCCCTTTTCATCACAGAAATTCTCAAGTTCTTGATTTATGAACTCAGTGCCATTGTCAGTTCTGATTTGTTTAACAGTAATGTCATTCTGGTTTTCAATATTCTTTATGAATGACATTTGTTAATACAAATAAGCCGTAAAAACGTTTATTTATATTTTACGATCTTCTAATGTTTTGTCGATAACAATTGTAAAATCATTTTAACGAAACAAATAAAATACGTAAATGGTTTGAGTTAATATTTTCATAACACACTTACGATTTCACATAAAACACTAAAACATGTATAAGTGATTTTATGATTTAGATACATATGTACAACAACTAGTGTTTACATATTGGGTTAGCATGTACTTAACTAAGTATACCAAAATGGGTAAAAACAAAGTATATACTAAAATGGGTAAAAACAAGTATATACTAAATAGGTAAAAACTAGCAAATGGTATTGACCCATAACCCATGGTTTTATATATACCACTTAACCAAGTTCATTGTATCTAGAAAGAAACCATGGATCAACCCATAACCCATGACCCATGACCCACAACCAAAAATACCCATGGGCAAGAGAGGCGTTCCACGGATCCCCGGCTTTGTGCTAGCGGATCCTTGTGGAAGGATCCGTGGGATCCGGGAACATGGGATTTTCCTCTATAAATAGTGAGCCATTTCTTCATTATTTCTCACCCTTTCTAACACACTTTCTCCACGAGTTAAAACTCACTAACCTCGGATCCAAGAGATCTATGTTTGTAGTTTTGTTTTTGTGTGATCTTTTAGGTTCCTCTTAAAGGCAAGATCACCACCTTTGAAGTCAAGCAAGCTCAAGTCCATGAGTTGCCATGCTTCCTCATCATCAAGGCTACCGAAGTATTCTTGTTGATGATTCCTTTCTTTCTTCAAAGAAGCGTAGTGTTGAAGACATTAGTGAAAGATGTCTCAAGTGTCAAGATGAAGATATTAGTGAAGGGTATCTATCGTCTATAGCATAAGCACTTGTGGTAGGTGCTTAGAAGTCAAGACAAGAAGCATTAGTGAAAGGTGCTTAGAAGTCAAGACTAGAAGCATTAGTGAAAGGTGCTTAGAAGTGAAGATACAAGACATTAGTGAAAGGTGTCTTGTATATCTAGTCAAAGGCATTAGTGAAAGGTGCCTTAGATGTACATTCGATATGGTGTGTTTTGATGTACATGATAGACTAGTATTAGATCCAAGGATATTGATATCCTTGATGATGTTGTAAAGGAGTAGATCTCCTTTGGGATTATTCGTTGGTGTAGTGTGGTAGTAGTTCCTCCATTGCAATGGAACTAGGTGCTTAGCCTAGTACCTAATAAAGGGTAGGCGACGTTGTGAAGGTGTAGTTCACCTTGGAGTGAAAGAACTAGGTACTTAGCCTAGTACCTTATAAAGGGTAGGCGACGTTGTGTAGGTTTGGTTCACCTTGGGTGAAAGAATCCGGTGGTTAGCCTAGCACCGAAAAAGGGTAGGCGACGTTGTGAAGGCTTCTCCGCCATAAGGAGATTGGTGTAGTGTTTACGAACTCTCGAGTAGGTGACTCGGGAGTGGAGTAGGGCAAGGAAGGTGTCCTTGTAGCGAACCACTTTAAATACTCGCGTTGTGGTTTTGTGCTTCTTACTCTTATCTTTTCATTACATATCTTTATATGCTTGTTAATCAACATCCAACACACACAACCAAATAGATTGACATAAGTCGATCTAAATAGTTTAAAAGGAAGTTTTAATTGGTAAAACTATTCAACCCCCTTCTAGTTTTCCACAATTGGCATCGAGCTTCGTTACCAAGTTTCTTGAAGTATATTGTACTTTAAAAACTTGATACGATCCATGGTTAATTGAAAACTACAAAGAAGGTTTTCATAAAACAAACACCATGTCTTTTAAAACTATATGTTTGGATGTTGATTTGATAACAACATTTTTCTTATTTATTTTTTCATTTAATTGCACTAATCTTCTTTGTCATGTTGATTAGTCAAAGCTCATACCCACCAAGCTTTAGGAGTCGCTTGGTAACAAGAATACCTTCCTTAAGAAGGTATCTTAAACGCAAAGGAGCGGGAATAGTCTAAGTGACATTTGCTGTGTCATTTGTAAAGACATTCCTAAGTGCGCTAAAGGTATGATTTTCTTTTTACTTTGCTTGATAATTAAGTATACCTATTTAGATATTTATATGATTATCTTTTGTGAAAATTACATGTTTTACATGAAGCTTCATTAGGAAGCCTTTTTCTTACATACATGTCTTTTTTCTCGTCTAAAGTCGTGGTATATAAAACTTATGTTTTGTTTTTCTCTTAATCCAATAATAAAACAAAAACACGAATTTCAAAAATTCCTCCTTCCCTATAAAAACTCCCACCGTTGACCTATCTATCAAACCCTCACTTTTTCAAATATTCCAATTTCAAAAATTTCCTCTCACTCAAAAACTTCATCTTCCTCCTCATTCCATCTCAACCGAAACTAAGAAGATCCGTCATCAACATGGTTTACATCGCACTCGTGCTCATCGCCTTAACACTCATCGCACTTGTGTTCCCTATGATGAAGTTCACATATGGAGACATTTACTTTGTGTTGTTAATCTACATTGGGATCATATACCCAATCCTTTGTATCATGCTTAGCATTGAAATGCAATATTACTAATAATCTTGTTATCTTTGTTATTATTTATTTTCTTGTGATTTATACGTTTCATACTCCTTCGTGATACATTAGAAGTCATGTATGCATGCTAAAAGAAAATGTAGGATAAAACACTTCTCATGGTATACAAATGTAAAACCTATGTTTTTATCAAATCATTTACATTACTACTGATCCACGGATCCGGAAGTTGTACTAGCGGATCCCTTTTGAAAAGGAACCGGGATCCGTCCTACTACGAAACGCTTTTTCATGCAAATTAAAACCATTTTTCTTCTAGAAGTAATACTCCACTAGAATGTCAAAACCATAAGTGAGTCAAGTGTCTTTCTTGTTTAAAAACCATTGTTAATAAAAATCTAATAAAAATGTTAGATAATTTGTAATATATATGTAAGATATAACTTTTCACATACACATCAAACCATAACACAAAGTAGCATATAGATGGAATTCTAGAGAGAGAAAGTTAGAGGTTTAGGGAACTTAGTGAGAGAAAGTGAAAGATATTATTATGAGCTCCAACTCTCTACCTTGGAAGGTAGAGAGTATTTATAGTCTTACATAAACGCCACACATCGGGTGTGGATCGGGCATCTGGTGGGTAAAGACCCGTCCGTCCTCCACGGTGTTACTTAACTAAATACTACTTAACTTAAGATGACTACGACTACGAGCTTTCTAATGATTACATATACTTGAGGTGACCGACTCTTTAATCTTGGGAATTTCTAATTCCTAACAATCTCCCCAAGGAGGTCACCTCAATCATGTACCAAAAATACATTGAATACAACCGGATAATACATTAACAATTGATCTTGCATTCTTGATGTAGTCCTTTGCTCCTAAGCTCGTAGTCATTGATTCTTCACATTGCATGTTTGGTTACTTCAAGTGGAGGTCTTTCTTGATCCACGTGATACTAATTTTGAGCCATCATTTGAGATCATCGACTATCAACAATCTCGACACATCCTTTGTGGTGTTGGTATTATGTGATGTTGTGACTTTAGGACCGACATGCTCACATTCGGATCATGATGTCTTCTCATCGAGTAGCGGAAGCATTTGTTGAATCATGATATTGGCGCAGCGTAGCGAAGCTTGGAGTGAAAATATCGAGTCATTGATGCACTAATCATGATTTCTTTGAGTTGAATGTGTTAAGTGAGCATGCGGCTATGGATTGACCGCTTCATTACGATCATTTGCAAGCGCGGGTGTACCGCATACAACAGATTAGCAATAAATCGCACGAAAGTGTCTTTGATCACTTTCATTGAATTGAGGTACACGCCCACGGTTCCCGTTGATCGAGACATGTCTTTTGTGATCGGTATAATTCGAAGAATTTCCTTGACGGGGTTTCGCAATTGTTCTAGTTGTTCTCAAACCGAACGTCTCAAAGAAGACAACACGGAGTGAGTGAACCATGAATTTTAAGTCCACCGATTGATAAAAGAGATTTGAAAACAATCGTGAATTGCTCAATAGAAATTGTTTTGCAATACAACGAAGGTTTTATTGAAAATCAATTATCAATTATAAAAACACCTTTTGGTTTGAAAAATGAGTACACGGTCGATGTGCTAAAGAAAAGAGTTGTTAAGCACAAAGACCGGTTTTTCAAAGGTATCCGTCAATCCATAACTCGAACGAGATTGATTCAAGAGATTGAATCGCCCCATTGTTTCGTTCGGTTGTCACATGGTTAATCTATAAGATAGATCTCACATGCCACCTACCAGGAGCTTGTTTGATGTTGGCTCGAAGGCTTTCCATCTTCATTGTGAATATGTAAACACATCACTCGGATGTTACGGCAATACCACAAGGATAATGCGTGGGACTCAAGATATAATCTCTTTTCCACATTGTGTGAAACAGGAGTCTTCAATGAAAGTGTCCTAATGAGATTTATTGATGATCTCGTGGCTCTAGACTCAATTTGTGCATATTTGGATCCCGTGTTGGGAGACTAGGGAGAGGTCTCCTTCTTCATATCAACAATCTCTAAGAGAAAGTCGATAGATAATGTCGGTTCCCGTGAGAATGAAACAAGTCCTTTTAAGAGGAACTTGAGTGGTTTGGAAAGTTGAAGTGCGGTCGTCCTTTGGGTCCATGACGTCTTTGTCTTCAATACCGATGTTACCATCGGTAGCATATGAAGTGAACCCGGTTTACGCCTAAGGTTGAATAACCGGAGGGCTATTTGTTTTCACCCTTTTCTCATTCAATTCTTTTAATTCTTCAACCCTTGATGCTTACCGAGACTTCATAGCTAGAACCTTGTTGGGTTTATTCCATTGCTAGCTCGGTCTTAGTCGGCACTCTTCCCATATCTCATTTTTCTTCTTTTATCATCATACCTAAGGACTTCTACACTAACTCGTGGATTGTCCTGGGTAGATCCCTCCGATTCGGCGGATCATGGGAACCAATACCTAACCTTATCATCCTTATATCACCGTACATAAAGTAAAGTTGGTCGGTCTATTTGGTATTGTTCATCCGCCATTGGATCCAATTGAAAACCATTTGAAAATCAATTCGGATACTTGTGATATATTATCAAAGCATTTTGTACTGAATTGTTTTTGATATTTTAGAACGAGAACTCCCCTCAACATGTGCATCAAATTTTTAAAATGTTTTGCACACGGAGGCAAGAGAAAGAATTAACTTCTTTGATTACCATTTTCTAAAGATATCAACATCACTTCCCACATCAAATCAAGTAGAAATAGCATTTAGGAAGGATGAGGTTTCCATAAATTCGCTCCCCTCAATATGTGCCTCGAGATTTGAAAAGAGTTTTGCACATACTAGAGGACCTTGCACATTAAGATAAGTTGATCACATTTCAAATCATAGGTTTAAGATAGATGCTCCCCCTCAACATGTGCATGGAAAATTTGAAATCGTTTGTCACATGTGGGGTGATAGCATGTACATCCTTATAAAACCATTTACCTAATTATCGGTTTAAATCCAATTTAAATCACACATTCTCCCCGATCACAATTATCAAATCATTTGAGATTTGTGATCTCTTATAGATTTAAATTGATTTTGAAAGCTTTTAAGGGAATTGTGACTTGATTATGAAAGTGTTTTAATCGATAAGGATCGGATTTTAAGACTTTAAACTCCATTGATAAAACATGCATGTACATCTTTTGAAAACAATTTAATGCCAAATAACTTTTTAATTTAATTGAAATCATTCTCCCCTCAATCAATGACATAGGTTGTTGATTGAGAGTTAGAGATTTTGACAAATAAGTCCCGATGATTATCAAAATAGAGATCGAGTTATTTTTCAAAGCATTTAGTTTTCAATGAGATAAATGTTTATAGAATCGAGCATGGAATATTGAAAACATGATAGAACATGGCTCGTTTCTTTCTTTTAAAACCGGTTATTGCTCGAAAATGACTATAAACCATTGTTTCTCTTTCTCCCAAAAATATTTTTTGATTTTTTGATTTTTTGATTTTTTTTTATATATATATATAAAAATTCGAACAATATCTAAAGTCCCGTGTCATTCTTTGAATGACATCACAAAGACCATAGATATAATCGAATCGAGAAAGACATGACAAAAATGACAATATTTTTTGAAGATTTTTTGAATTTTTCAAATTTTTTTATGGATTTTGAAGGTTTTTATATTTTTCTATTTGATTTTTGAGGATTTTATAATTTTGTATTTTGTTTTTATGAATAAATATTTACAAGAGATAGATGAAGATAGACCTTTACTCCTCGTCTTCCTCCCGAAGGCGTTTGAGAGTTTCGGTTGAAGGCTTTTCAAACCAAGTCGTGGAAGAATAAACTCAAAACGTTCTCTAGGAAGAGCTTTGGTGAAGATGTCGCTAACGATATTCGAGACCTCACAAAATATAGTTCCACCACACCTTTTCCACTTGTTCCCCGATGAATTGATGTCGAATGTCGATATGCTTTGCTCTTGAGTGTTGAACGTTGTTGCATGAGAGAGCAATAGCACTTTATTATCACAAGACGAGAGGTTTTGTTGAATTCAAAGCCATAGTCGATAATTGAGATCTCATCCATAAGATTTGAGCACAACAAGATGACATGGCTATGTATTCAACCTCAGTAGAGGAAATAGAAGTACTAATTTGCTTCTTTGAAGACCACTCACAAGCTTATCACCCAAAATCGAGCACCTCTGACGTGCTTGACGTGTATCTTGACAACTGCATGATCGGCATCTGCATAGGCCGTTAGTGACATACCGGTGTCCTTGGTGCCAAAGACCCATATTGATGGTTCCTTGGAGATACCGAAGACCCGTTTAATCGCTTCAAGGTGCTTTTAGTAGGCTTTGCACGGTATCTAGCACACATGCAAACAAATGAACAAGATGTCGGTCTACTAGCGGTGAGATACATCGTGGATCCAATCATACTCCGATATTTCGTTTGGTCAATCATGATCCACGAGAGGTCCTCATCTAGTTTGGTTCGGTCAATCATGGGGTGTCAACGGGTCACATGAATCAAATCCAAATTTCTTTAAAATCTCATTGCATATTTAGATTGATTTATGAAAATGCCTCCGGACTTTGTGAAATTTGTAATCCTGTGAAAATGACATTTGTCCCATCATTGACATTTGAAACTTTGAACTCATTTCATTTGAAAACGATCACATTCCTTTGGGTGCATCGAGGCAAAAATAATATCATCAACATAAATTTGAACATGAATTAAATGTTTGCTGACTTCACGGTGAACAATGTAGGATCAATGCTCCTTTGATGAATCCGGTTGATAGAAGAAACTTTGACGATGTATCATACCATGCCCTTGGAGCTTGCTTTAAACCGTAAAGAGCCTTCTTCAAACGATAAGCGTGAGTAGGATGCTCTTGATTCACAAATCCTTCAGTTGGGCGGCGTGAGCGACTTCTTTAAGATCTCCGTTCGTAAATGCCGTCTTTACATCCATCGATATACTACCATGTTCTTACTAGCGAAGATTAGCGGAAAGATTACGATTGCCTCGATTCGAGCAACTGGAGCAAAAGATTCTTCAAAGTCTATACCCTCCTCTTGGCGATATCCTTTAGCAACTAATCGAGCCTTGTTCTTCAACACATCACCATGCTCATCAAGTTTTACTTTGAAGATCCATTTGAGTGCTATAATCATAGCACGATCGGAGCAGTACTAATTCCCATACATCAAGACGATCAAACTCATGAATTTCATCTTGCATGGCATTGAACCGACTATCTTCATTCATGGCGGTTTAACATCTTTTGGTTCGATCTTAGATAGTACGGAGTTGAAGAAGCACCATAAGGCATCGGTTGCGAGTTGTTTCGGGTTGATACAGAGACGAGAGGATTTCCAATGATGTTGTCTAAGGGGTGATCGTGAGTCCATTTTCCGAGGTGTTCATGTGGCGGTTGTTGAGGAACCGAGGTAGGCGAGTCGATGTCTCTCAAGAAGTTGGTTCGATGATGATTCGGGAGTAGCAAATATGTTTTCAAATGGAGCATCTTCGGGAGGCGCAAAGGGATTAACTTCATCATTGATGCGGAAAAATTTCCATGATGTACATTTGAAGAATGATGATTAGTTGATGAGGCGAAGGATCGCAGCAGTGCTTCTTGACTTAAAGATATTGAGGCGAAGGATTGACTTCATTCATCGGAATATGAGCATCCTCTGTTGTAGGGATCAAGACCTCATTAGTAATTGAATCATACGGTTCATCAAACATAGTATCAAACAATTTCTTTACATCATCTTGGATGGAGGTACATATGGAGTTTCTTGAGAGGAGTTTGGAACAAGAGATGATCCAATGGGACTGTTTTGAAGTGCGGGTCCCGAGTGGAGTGTCCAGAGCCATTTGACCGGTCGACTCATCAAGCGTAACGTGAATTGTTTCCATGATATTTCGGGTTCTTTTGTTGTAGATTCGGTATCCCTTTTGTTTGATGCATATCCTACAAATACTCCAATGTCGATTGGCCCTAAGTTTGCCTAAGTCTTGACCTCATTAGTTGGATAGCACAATGTACCAAACACACGAAGGAAAGATAGATTAGGTTTTCATGTGGACAAGTTCATATGGAGTTTTTCCATGAGCAATGTGAATCGTGGAACGATTTTGTGTGTAGCATGCGGTGGCAATTGCTTGACCAGAAATATTGGAACCTTTGAGTAGATCAACATTGTTCTAGCGGCTTCAACAAGAGTACGATTTCGTCTTTCAACTACACCGTTACGTTGAGGGGTTCGTGGAACACTTCTTTGATGGTGATTCCAATGCTTTCATAGAATTCACTAAGTTGTTTGTTGACAAACTCGGTTCCATTGTCTTTTCGATAATTACGGCGGTTTTGTTTAGTCGAACTGCGGTTTGTTTAATGAGTTTGATGATGATATCGGGAGTTTCATCCTTTGTCCTTAAGAACTTGACCCGGTGAATCTAGAGTAATCATCAACCACAACTAACACATATTTCTTCCTAAAGATATTCTCACCCTCATTGGTCCACATAAATCCATATGAATCATATGAAGAACTTTTGTGACAGAGTTAGTAGGTTTGGGTTTATGGGCATACTTCTTGCTTTTTCCCAATTGACATCTTTGAACAAAGATGATCCTTTTCATACTTTAGTCTAGGTAAACCTACAACTAAGTCCTTTACGGAAAGATCGTTGATGGTGCGAAGTTCAAGTGATTGAGACGACGATGCCATAACCATGACTTTGTTTTAGAAGCCTTTGATAACAAGCGATTGGAGAGGCCCTCATCATGTCATCGATAGAGATGGTGTAAAGATTTGAGCCACGAGTTCCTTTTAACAGTTCCTTACCATTAAGATCTCTAACAAAGCGGTATGTTTTAGAAGGCTACTTCTAGATCGTAATCACGAATTGACCAACAGAGAAGATTATGACCTAAACCTTCCACATAATACACTCTAGAGATGACACTATCACCAACAACATAATCTCCATAACCCATAATGGCACCGAAATGATCATTACCAAATCTAACCGTCCCGATGAATTTGCTCACGAAGTTCATGAGCGCGACGGTCTCGGTCATATGCTTGGAACGACTGAGTCCGGTACCACGAGCGATTTGAGCGATCTGATTGAACACGAGACAAGAATGGATAAGCGGATAATTGGGATCCCCATGCAAGAATGGGTTCCATTTGGTTAGTAACAATGTTTGGAACACCCACATCGTAAATAGAAGCATTCATATCGAAAAGTGAGGCAATGGAATCGTTGTGAATAGATGCGGTACTAGTGTCGATATTAGCCTGCTTGAGTGTGATCACTTCTTAAGGGAAGAGTTCTACGGTGAGCATCCATTTTCTAGTGGGCATTATCGATTAGTCTTAAGACCAACGGTGTCCAATAAAGCCTATTTTCTTGAATGTTCTTCCCGGGTTTCCACTATTTTCTAACTTTCTTCGTTTTGCCTTTTAGCCTTCTTAGCATGAATTTTAGCATTAACAATATTAATCGGACAATTAACATCATTAGGCGAACATTAACACCACATTCATGATTAGAGGCGAAATTCAAGCGAGACATCGATTACATGGTTTGCAAATAGTATCGAATTTGAATTAATTACTGATGCGCCTATGGCTAATACTAGAATCAACACGATTCGTTTTATTCAATTCAAGCTTAAAGTTCCTAGATTGTTCTTCTCTCTTCCAAAGGCACATTCTTAGCTTGAGAGGTCCTATCATTCCTTGTATTGTCTTGAGACTTTGACCGCTCCCTTTAATGTCACCGATTACTCTGTAGAGGAATGGGAACATTAGTTTGTTTTACTACTCTTTGCACCACTGTTTAGATGTCTTTGGGATCTGAACTACATGCGGTGCACTAAGGTTCACTTTCTTAAAACTAGAGGTACGAGATTAGTACTCCTAGAAGGCATCTTTGAGTTCTCTCTCTTAGCATTGATGGATCTAGAATCGAACTACTCAAGGGTACACTCGGTTCACATTCAAAACATTGGGAATCGAGTGCATATCATATTTGGCATTAGGCATCGAGCATGGAATCAAGGTTAACTCTCTCACCTAATGTCTTTGGGCATATTGTGATCAAGCATTCTAAGATTTCTTGAGATCGTTTGGCATATAAGCATGCATGTCCAATTGCATTATCATGAGGTTTCTCTAGCTTATCCTCTTCAACAATCTCACGCAGACATTCTAGGCAATCCTTAAGGGATGAGAAGTATGTTTGAATGGCAAGTTTGTTGTTCCTTAGATGAGGAGGGACATATGTCACAGATAAAGCATATTTATTACAAGAGTGAACCTTTGATACAACATTCTCCCATTGGTCATTGGCATTTTCCTTTTACGACCCTGATTCTCAATTTCCTTTTGTAATGAAGCTATTTGTTCGTTGTTTTTGTTACGAGTGACTTTAATTGATTCAAATAACTCATTGAAATGACGTTTAACCTTTTCATTTTCTTCTAGAAAACTTTCGTTTTCCTTTTGTAAAGCATTTACTAGGTTTTGAAGATGAAACGTTTGAGAATTACGAGAATCTAAAGGAGGAGGCATTTGGGAGCTGTCATATTGTTCGTTTGACCCTTTAATTGAGAGATTTGGGCTTTCAACTTTACGATCGTGTTACATCGAGCTTGAATCTGTTCATCTCGTTTGTTAATTTGAAAACTCGCATCAAACTCGGAGCATCGAAGATGTCTTGGTATTTGAAGTTTTGACATTTTCTTTGAGATGTTGATATTTTAGTTGTAGATTAAAATACTCAACTTCTAGTTTAGAAAAATGTTTAACCAAATTGTCGTGATCATCGGTTCAATTTTCTCATTTAGTTTAGAATTAGTTTTTCAAGCTCAATGACACGATCATGGGAGACTTTCAGGCCACGAGATAGTTCATGAAATTTGGAAACATTAATAGAGTAATTTGAAGCGATGAAAAAGACATCTTGAGCAACACATTCGATAATAAGATTCTCATTTAATGTATGCGGGTTCTTTCTCTCAATCTCATTATATTTCAATTGCACGCTCATAATCACTAACTTCAACAACCATTGCATCAAATTCCTTTTCCATTCCCTTAATATCGGTTTCTATCCCTTTTAAGACTCTCAAAGTGATCTTTTAGAAGTTTAAAGAAGGGCATGACCTCGATTAAATAGCATTCTTTCATTTGTTCAAAACCCTTTCTCCTTGAGCTTATACCGATGGGTGTGATCCTTTTCTTGCAAGTTTTCTCAAAATCAACAAATAGTTGAAATATAACGTATTGGCTAATTAATGTCTTGCTTTTAGTGGCAATTGTTCTAGGTACAAGATGCATTGGTGTATTAGGAGGATACACATCGCTCTAGGCATTTTCCTAAGAGGGTTTGTTTCAACAATATTTTCCGCTTTACGCTTATCTAAATCTTTTTCCGAAGACTTGTTCGGGAGTCAACAAAGTCCGAGGCTTAAACTTGTTCAAGGAAATCCAGTTTTCCTTCTTGTAATCATGAGGAGTGATAATTATGTTTTCTCTTTGCATTTGGGATCATTTTGTTTCTTATTCATCTTTTCCTAGTGATTTCATTTGATTTCTTATCTTCCTCGGTGCACTCAACGCAACTAGGTTTACGCCTAGGCTTAAGGATTTCATTACCATCATAAAGCACCTTATGAGCATTTCTAGCCTTTTTAATTACCTCTGGATTTGGTTCCTCAACAAGGGAATGCTATGCTTATCGCTTAAGACTCGATGTTTGGTGACCATGTGAGCGATCGAATGGTGTTTCCTTGTATGTACAACTTGTTTTCAAGTTTGTTTTCAAAGTTTTCGATTAGAAAATCTCTCAAGAGTTTTGATTCCTTTGCATTAAATTCTTGCTTAAGCATTTTCACATTTTCTTGAAGTTCTTGTTTTGCTTATTTGTTTTAGAAAGTTTTTCTTGCAAGGAATGTAATTCTTGTTTCAATACTTCTTCTCTAAACTTACTTTTCTAATTCTTGTAGTCACTTGTTCATCCATTTCACGCTCACGAGTGGTCAACTCAAATTTTGCACGTTGTTCATAAATAGCAATGTCGTTCCTTATAGGCATTTAGTTGAAATTACGGAATCATCGGGAGCACATGCGGTGTATTCATCAAAGACATAGTCATTGTTGATCGCAGAAGATGCATCACTTGGTACAACTTCACTTTCACTTTGTTTCACGTATTGATCGTATGGGACAATATTGTTATTACCCATATTTTCAACATTTGATTCAATAGTTTCATTGATTGTACTTTGTCATGCATCCATTGCACATCAACATCATCGTATAGTTTTAATACCTACGAGATGAGTTTGTCCTTGGATGTGCCGACTTGTGGTGAAGAAGAGACCTTGGGAGAAACCATTGGAGAAATGCTAGCCATGAAAATTGTGTGTGCGATGGGTCCATCATCTACATCAGTCGTATGCATCACGGTCGGCGACTTCAAAGGCATTCGATGATTGTGACCTATCTCACGAATAGGCCGCTCATCCACATCGCATCATAGGTCTTGGCATTGCCCTCGGCAGAAACGACAATTCCTCTTCATCCAAAGCGGCACCATTGTCCCGAGCTTGTGCCAAGAAAGATCTTATCTCTAAGTAATCGGCGATACATGGGCGCTTTGGAGATGTGCGGTTCCTTGCAATGTGTCCTTCACCACCACGCTTATAACATTTGATTGGCTTAGTTTGACCTTGGTTACCATTTCTTCCTCGATTACGTTGCCAACATAACCTCTCCCGCCCACCTCTTCCCCGATCATCTTGTCTTTCTGAATCGGTTGCACCACGATCCTTCCATCTTTAACAAAGGCTTGATTGTGTGGGTTAGATGCGATTCGAGGTTGTTGTTGGTTTGTGGGAGAGAATTCATGTTTTGACTAATGAGAAGAGCTAGTTGATTGATGAAGTTACCCACGTGAGCATCGGCATCGACTTGTTTGAACATAGGATCGGGAATGAGTTTGTGATTACCATTACCCAAGGTATGACTTGTGATGCTTTGGTTGTGATTCCGATGTTAGAGTAGAAAATTTGTTGAGTCATTAGCCGAGCTTGTCTCTCCTCGGTTGGTTTTGAACCGATTGAGAATCAATTTTTCAAACATAGCATGTCTCTCATTCGAAGGAGGAAGGCATAGAGTTGCTCATAGTTTGTATTCTTCAATCCTTTAGTGAGCTTCACGGTGACAAACTTGTGCCATTCGGGATTCATGTTGTTCACAAATTTTGAGTTCGGTGAATGTTAGGCATAGTCATTCGATGTTCCTCATGTCATTCACTAGCTTATGAAATCTCACATAGTACTCATAGACATTCTCATCGGTTTCATCTTGAAGTGCTCAAATTAAGTCATAAAGTTGGGATTCTCTGTCTTCCATGGTTAATTACGAACACAGAGAAGCATCTTTACATTATCCCAAACGCCTTTGCATCGGTGTTATGATTGATCGACTTGTAGATGTCTTTAGGAAGACCTTGAAGAACAATGTTTGAAGCCACGATATACGCATCGAATCTCTTTTCTCCTTATCATCAAGCTCATCATACATCTTAGGTCCGTCCATTCCGTAAACAGGAGTACCATCTTCATTAGTATCTAGTATGTCTCTAGTCGTCTCAACTCGATATGGTCCTTCATCAATGGATTTGAGAATGTTGACACCATTTTCCTTTCCAAGGCAATACAATCGATTCGTTGAGCCCAAGAATCGTAGTCGATTCTGTCAAGCATGGGTGGGCGAGTATCCGAGCCACCGCTTGAACATCCTCGGCGATAGTGGAGATGACGGTAGGAGCGTTGGTAGACATGTTAGCAGTTATACGGGATTTTATAACTCTATGATTAAACCGGAAATAGATTCTTTCACGGATTTTACTAAATCAAGAGAAAACCGTAAACAATCACTCAAGTCGCTAGAAGATAATGCACTAAGTCGCTAGAAGATAATGCACTAAGTCGCTAGAAGATAATGCACTAAGTCGCTAACACTTAATTAGCTAGATGACTAAGTCGCTAGAGTCCCAAGTCGCTAGACAAAAGCAAGTCGCTAAGTAGTAACTCGCTAACCCTCAAGTCGCTAGCAAGATTTTGGCGACATTGCTACACAGTCGCTAGAGATACAAGTCGCTAAAGAGCAACTCGCTCTGCACCAAGTCGCTACCACTGTCGCTACTCGTAGTGGAGAGTCCACTACTTGTGCTTTAACTCGCTAGATCTAACTCGCTGGGTCTAAAGCGTAACTCGCTACAATTTTGTAAAGCAAGTCGCTATGAAGAAAATAGTCCGTGAGCTAAGTCGCTAGCTTGAAAACCATATAAACATCACTTTTCAATCCAAAACAACCCAACCAAGATGATTCAAGCTTACCAAATGAAAACCTAAACACTTGTGATGATTCTAAACATAAAAGTACTAACAAAATTCAAACTTTAACACAAGAAATCAACCAAATGATGCAAAAACCACTAAACTTTTCAAACTCAAAACCACCTAAAACCACTAGAAATCCAAAGATGTGCAAGATATGATCCAACCATGGCTCTTGATACCAATTGTAAGATATAACGTTTCACATACACATCAAACCATAACACAAAGTAGCATATAGATGGAATTATAGAGAGAGAAAGTTAGAGGTTTAGGGAACTTAGTGAGAGAAAGTGAAAGATATTATTATGAGCTCCAACTCTCTACCTTGGAAGGTAGAGAGTATTTATAGTCTTACATAAAATGCCACACATCGGGCTGTGGATCAGGCATACAGTGGGTAAAGACCCGTCCGTCCTCCACGGTGTTACTTAACTAAATACTACTTAACTTAAGATGACTACGACTACGAGCTTTCTAATGATTACATATACTTGAGGTGACCGACTCTTTAATACTGGGAATTTCTAATTCCTAACAATATAGGATTTCACTAACACATCATATCAATAACATATGGGCGTTCACAATAGTTTAGAGAGAAAGTTCTAGAGAGAAAATGGAAGAGTTGGGAACTATGTGAAACAAAGAAAAATGGTATAGAAGCTCCAACCCTCTACCTTGGGAGGTAGAGGGTATTTATAGTGTCTTACAAATAAGCGCCACCTACGGGTGTGGATCGGGCATACGGTGGGTAAAGACCCGTCCGTCCTCCACGGTGTTACTTAACAAACTACTTACTAACATAACATAACTACGACTCGAGCTTTCTATTGAATGCTTATACTTGAGGTGACCGACTCTTTAACGATGAATTTTCTAATTCTAACAATCTCCCCTAAGGAGGTCACCTCAATTACAATGAATACAAACAGATATTACATTAGATTGTTCTAGGATTCTTGATTAAGTCCTTTGCTCGATGGCTCGTAGTCTTTGATTCTTCATTATTGCATGTTTGGGAATTCTAGGTGGAGGTCTTTAAGCGATCCACGTGAGAATGATTGTTGAGCTCGCTTTGAGATCATCGACCATATTAGATCTCGACTCTTCCTTTGTGATGTTGGTATTATGTGATGTTGTGACTTTTGGACCGACATGCTCACATTCGGATCATGATTTCTTCTTATCGAGTAGCGGAAGCTTTTGTTGATTCATGATATTGGTAGCGGTAGCGAAGCATGGAGTGAAAATATCGAGTCATTGATGCACTAATCATGATTTCTTTGGAAATGAATGTGTTGTGTGAGCATGCGGCTATGGATTGACCGCATCATTACGATCATTTGCAAGCGTCGGCGTACTGCATACAACGATTAGCAATAAAGTGCGAAAGTGTCTTTGATCACTTCGTTGAATTGAGGTACCGACCCACGGTTCCCGTTGATCGATTACACGCATTGCTGTGATCGGTATAATTTCGAAGAATTTCCTTGACAGGGTTTCACAGCTGCTCTAGTTGTTCTCAAACCGGAACGTCTCAAAGAAGACAACACGGAGTGAGTGAACCAACGAATTGAGATTCACTGATTGATAACAAGAGATTTGAAAAACAATCGTGTGTTGCTCAATAGAAATTGTTTTTGCAATACAACGAAGGTTTTAATGAAAATCATTTATCAATCATAAATACCTTTTGATTTGAAATATTCGTACACGGTTGATGTACTAAAGAAAAGAGTTTTTAAGCACAACAACCGGTTTTTCAAAGGTATCCGTCAATCCATAACTCGAACCGAGATTAATTCAAAGATTGAATCGCCCCATTGTTTACATTCGGTTGTCACATGGTTGATCTATTGAATAGATCTCACATGCCACCTACCGAGAGCTTGTTTGATGTTGGCTCGAGGCTTTCCATCTTCATTGTGAATATGTTTACATATCACTCGGATGTTCAGCAATACCACAAGGATACATCGTGGGACTCAAGATATAATCTCTCTTTCCACATTGTGTGGAGCAGAGAGTCTTCATTGACGAGTGTCCTAAAGAGATTTATATGATGATCTCGATGGCTCTAGACTCAATTGTGCACATTTGGTTCTGTCTTGGGAGACTAGGGAGAGGTCTCCTTCTTCAATATCAACAATCTCTAAGAGAAATTCGATAGATTATGTAGGTTCCCGTGAGAATGAAACAAGCCCTTATAAGAGGAACTTGAGTGGTTTGGGAAGTTGTAGTGCTCATGGGTCCATGACGTCTTGTCTTCAATACCGATGTTACCATCGGTAGCATATGAATTGTGCCGGTTTACGCCTCTATGGTTGAATAAATGGAGGCTATTTCTTTTCACCCTTTTCTCATTCAATTCTTTTCATTCTTCAACCCTTGATGCTTACGAGACTTCATAGCTAGAACCTTGTTGGGTTTATTCGATTACTAGCTCTGTCTCGATCCGCACTCTTCCCATATCTCATTTTCTCCTTTTATCATCATACCTAAGGACTTCTACACTAACTAGTGGATTGTCCTGGGTAGATCCCTCCGATTACGGCGGATCATGGGACCATAACCTAACCTTATCATCCTTATATCACCATGCATAAAGTAGGATTGGTGGGTCTTTTGGTATAGTTCTTCCGCCTTGAAACCAATTGAAAACCATTTGAAAATCAATCAAGATACTTGTGATATAAAATCAAAGCATTTTGTATCTCAATTGTTTTGATAATTTTAGAAATGCTCCCCTCAACATATGCATATAATTGAAAAATTGTTTTAGCATATGGAGGCAAGAGATCTTTGAAATCGTTAGATTAAGAATAGCGGTCCAATCTTTTGATTAACATTTTCTAAAATGATCATCATCACTTCCCAATCAATTTACTTTAGATAAAACATTTTGAGGAAGGATGAGGTTTTCAAAAGTTTGCTCCCCCTCAATATGTGCCTCGAAGTTTGAAAGAGTTTTGCACATATTAGAAGGAACCTGCACATAGAGATAATTCAATCACGTTTCAATAATTTAAGGTTTAAAGTAGATTCTCCCCCTCAACATGTGCATGGAAAATTTGAAATCGTTTGTCACATGCGGGGAGGAGAGCTTATACATCCTTATAAAACCATTTATCGAATTATCAGATTAAATCCAATTTAAATCACAAATTCTCCCCCGATCACAATTATCAAGTCATTTGAGAATTGTGATCTCGATTTAAATTGAATTTGAAAGCTTTAAGGAGAATTGTGACTTGATCTTGAGAAACTTTTGAGCGATAAGGATCGAATTTTGAGACTTTAGACTCCAAAGATTAAACATGCTTGAATATCTTTTGAAAACTTAATAATAACCACGATGCGGTACCATTGTTTGAAAAATACACTTTTAATTTAATTGAAAATCATTCTCCCCTCAATCAATGACATAAGTTGTTGATTGAGAGATAGATATTATGACAACTGTTAAGTTCGGATGATTTTCAAAAATAGAGTCCGAGTAATTTTTCAAAGCAATTAGTTTTCATTAGATAGTAAGAAATTGTATTTATAGAATCGAGCATGAGATTTGAAAAACCGGATATAGCATGTCTCTGTTCTTTCTTTGAAAAGCAGTTCTTGCTGAAATAACAATAAACCACCATTTTCTCCGCCTTTTTTTTTTTTTTTTTTTTTTTTTTTTTTTTTATTTATTATGTACATTCGAAGAACATCTAAAGACCCGTGACATTCTTTGAATATCAACACAAAGTCCGTAGATGACATCGAATATGAAAAAAACATGACAAAATAAGAATATTTTTGAGAATTTTTCAAGATTTTTCAAATTTTTAGGGATTTTGAAAGTTTTATATTTTTCTATTTGCTTTTGGAGGTTTTGTAATTTTGTATTTTGCTTTTGAATAAATATATACAAGAGATAGATGAATAAAGACCTTTACTCCTCGTCCTCCTCTTGAAGGCGCTTGAGTGTTTCGGTTGTAAACTCTTTAGACCAAGGCGTGGAAGGATAAACTCAAAGCGTTCTCTAGGAAGAGCTTTAGTGAAGATGTACGCTAAGCGGTATTCGGTCCTCACAAAATAGAGTTCCACCACACCTTTTCCACTTGTTCCTGATGAAATGATGTCGAATGTCGATATGCTTTGCTCTTGAGTGTTGAGCGTTGTTGCATGAGAGAGCAATAGCACTTTATTATCACGATGCAGAGGATTTTGATGAATTCAAAGCCATAGTCGGATAATTGGGATCTCATCCATAGGATTTGAGCACAACAAGATGACATGGCTATGTATTCAACCTCTGTAGAGGAAATAGAAGTACTCATTTGCTTCTTTGAAGACCACTCACAAGCTTATCACCCAAAAGCGAGCACCTCGGATGTACTTGACGTGTATCTTGACAACTTTGCATGATCGGCATCTGCATAGGCGATTAGTGACATACCGGTGTCCTTGGTACCATAGTCCCATATTGATGGTTCCTTGGAGATACCGAAAGACCCGTTTAACCGCTTCAAGGTGCTTTTAGTAGGCTTAGGCGATATCTAGCACACATGCACACAATGAGCAGGATGTCGGTCTACTAGGCGTGAGGTACATCGAGGATCCAATCATACTACGATATTTTGTTTGATCTACCATGATCCACAGTGGTCCTCATCCGACTTGGTTCGTTCAATCATGGGAGTGTCAACGGGTCACTAGAATCAAATCCAAATTTCTTTAAAATCTCATTTGCATATTTAGATTGATTTATGAAAATGCCTCCGGGACTTTGTGAAATTTGTAATCCCAAGAAAATGACATTTGTCCCATCATTGACATTTGAAATTTGGAACCCATTTCATTAGAAAACGATCACATTCATTGGGGTCGATCGAGGCAAATATGATATCATCAACATATATTTGAGCGTGAATTAAATGTTTGCACGACTTTACGGTGAACAACGTTGGATCAAGCTGCTCCTTTCTTTGAATCCGGTAGATAGAAGAAACTTTGATAGTGTATCATACCATGCCCTCGGAGCTTGCTTTAAACCATAAAGAGCCTTCTTCAATCGATAAACATGAGTAGGATGCTCGGATTCACAAAGCCTTGGGTTGGTGGCGTGAGCGACCTCTTTAAGATCTCCGTTAAGAAATGCGGTTTTCACGTCCATCGATAAACAACCATGTTCTTGCTAGCAACATTAGCCAAGAAGATTACGATCGCCTCGATCGAGCAAGCTGGAGCAAAAGATTCCTCAAAGTCAATACCTTCTTCTTGACGATAACCTTTAGCCACTAACCTAGCCTTATTTTTCAAAACATCACCATGCTCATCAAGCTTCACTTTGAAGATCCACTTAAGAGCAATGATCATAGCACAATCTGGGTGGTACTAATTCCCATACATCTAATCGATCAAACTCATGAATTTCATCTTGCATGGCATTGAACCGGTTGTCTTCATTCATAGCGGTTTAACATCTTTAGGTTCGATCTTTGAGAGTACGGAGTTAAAGAAGCACCATAAGGCATCGATGCAAAATTGTTTACAGTGGATACTTTGGACGAGAAGGGTTTCCAATGATGTTATCAATGGGTGATCATGTGTCCATTTTCTAAGATGTTCATGTGGTTGTGGTTGTGGAACCAAAGTAGCGAGTCGATGTCTCTGAAGAAGATGGTTGAGATGATGATTCGAGGAGCAAATATATTTTCAAATGGAGCATCTTGAGGAGTAGCAAAGGATTAACTTCATCATTGATGCGAAGCAGTTCCATGATGTACATTTGAAGATTGATGATTTGTTGATGAGGCAGTGATCGATCGGCGCTTCTTGACTTAGTGATATTGAGGCGAAGGATTGACTTCATTCACGGGGATATGAGCGACCTCTGTTGTGGGAATTGACATTCATTAGCACTTGGCTCATAGTGTTCATCAAACATCGGATCAAACAATTTCTTCAAATCATCTTGATTGGAGGTACATATGGAGTTCTTTGGAGAGGATTTGGTACAAGGATGAACCAATGGGATTTGTTTTGAAGTGCGGGTCCAGCTGGATTGTCCGGAGCCATATGACCGGTCGACTCATCGAGCGTAACGTGAATTGTTTCCATGATATTTCGGGTTCTTTTGTTGTAGATTACGTAACCCTTCTTGTTTGGTGCATAACCAACAAAACTCCAATATCTGCCTTTGCTCTTAATTTTCCTAAGTCTTGACCATCATTCGTTGGATAACACAAGGCACCAAACACGAAGGTAGGAGAGATCGGGTTTTCGTTTATGAATAAGTTCATATGGAGTTTTGCATGAGAGGTGTGAATAAGGGAGCGATTTTGGGTGTAGCAAGCGGTGGCAATGGCTTGACCCATAGAAACATTGGAACCTTTGAATAAATAAGCATTGTTCTTGCGGCTTCTACAAGAGTTCGATTTAGTCTTTCAACTACACCGTTACATTGAGGAGTTCGTGGAACACTTCTTTGATGGTGATTCCAACACTTTCATAAAAGCGAATTAAGTCTTTGTTAACAAACTACGTGCCATTGTGCATTCGAACAATTACATTGTATTGTTGAGTCGAACTCAAAATTTGTTTGATTAGTTTGATGATGACATCTGGAGTTTCATCCTTTGTCCTCAAAAACTTTACCCAAGTAAATCGAGAGTAGTCATCAACAACTACTAGAATGTATTTCTTCCCATTTATCGTTTGCACTCTCATTGGTCCGCACGGATCCATATGAAGGGTATGAAGAACTTCCATTCTGAGTTTGTGGGTTTTGGTTTGTGGGCATATTTCGTGCTTTTTCCCAATTGGCAAGGTGAGCAAAGATGATCTTTTCATATTTTAATCTGGGTAAACCTCGACAAGATCCTTTACGGAAAGGTTGTTTATGGTACCAAAGTTCAAGTGATTGAGGCGAGCGATGCCATAACCAAGACTTTGTTTTAGAAGCCTTTGACGACAAGCGATTGGAGGGACTTCATCATGTCGTCGATAGAGATGGTGTATAGGTTTGAACCTCGAGTACCTCTTAATAATTCCACACCATCAAGTTCTCTAACGAAACAAGAATGTTTTCTAAAAGCCACTTCTAGATCGGAATCACGAATTGACCAACGAGAGCAGTTGTGACCAAGACCTTCCACATAATATACCACAAATCACACTTTTACCAACCACATAATCTCCATAACCCATAATAGCTCCAAAATGGTGGTTCCGAATCTAAGCATCGATGAATTTACTCACGAAGTTCATGAGCATGACCGGTCTCGAGTCATATGCTTGGAACGACTGAGTCCGGTACCACGAGCGATTTGAGCGATCTGCGGTTGAACACGAGACAAGAATGGATAAGCGGATAATTGGGATCCCCATGCAAGAATGGGTTCCATTTGGTTAATAACGATGATTGGAACACCCACATCGAAATAGAAACATCCATATCGAAATAGAAGCAATGGAATCATTATGAATAGATGCGATACTAGTGTCCGTATTTGCCCTATTCAAAGTATGTTCACTTCTTAAGGAATAGTTCTACCGGTGAGGCATCCATTTTCTAGTGGGCATTGTCGATTAACCTTATGGCCAACGGTATCCATTGATAACCTATCTTACTAAATGTTCTTCTGTGGGTTTCCTTTGTTTTCTAACTTTCTTTCGCCTTTGCCTTTTAGCCTTCTTAGAATGATTTTTGCATTAACAATATTAGCGGGGATTTGACCGCATTAGACAAAGCATTCACACCACATTCATGATTAGTAACGAAATTCACGAGACATCATTACATGGTTTGCAAATAGTATTAGAATTGAATTAATTACGATGCGCCTATGGCTAATACTAGAATCAACACGATTCGTTTTATTCAAATTCTCCCTACGGTGATCTTCTACTTTCTTCCAATGCACATTCTTAGCTTGCGAGGCCCTATCATTCCTTGTATTGCCTTGAGACTTTGACACCTTTCGCTTTAATGTCATGATTACTCTGTAGAGGCAGGAACATTAGTTGGTTTTGCTACTTTTGCCTTTCTGTTTTGATGTCTTTGGGATGTGAACTATTCGAAGGCACATTGAGGTTCACTTTCTTAACACTTTGGAGGTCTTGGGATCTGAACTATTTGAAGGCCTACTAAAGTTCACATTCATAACATTGGGCATTGAATGATTTGTATACTTGGCATTAGGCATAGAACAGTATCAAGGGTTGACTTGCTCACCTAGGGATTTAGGACATATTGTAATTAAGCATTCTAGAAGTTCTTGAGATCGTTTGGCATATAAGCATGCATGGCCAATTGCATTATCAAGTGGTTTCACTAATTTATCCTCTTCTACAATCTCACGGAGACATTCTAGACTATCCTTAAGGTATGAGAAATATGTTTGAATGGCAAGTTTGTTATTCCTAAGGTGAGGAGGAACATAATTCACAGACAAAGCATATTTATTACAACCATGCACCTTTGATGGACCATTCTCCCCATTGGTCATTGGCATTTTCCTTTTACGACTCTTGATTCTCAATTTCCTTTTACAGCGAAGTTATTTGTTCATTATTTTTATTACGAGTGACTTTTATTGACTCAAATAACTCATTGAAATGACGTTTAACCTTTTCATTTTCTTGAGAAAACTCTCATTTTCCTTTTGTAAAGCATTGACCAAGTTTTGTAGATGAAAATTTTGAGAATTCCGAGAATCTAAAGGAGGAGGCATTTGGGAGCAGACACATTGTTCATTTCACCCTTTAATTGAGAGATTTGGGCTTTCAACTTTCGATCGTGATACAATGAGCTCGAATCATTCATCACGTTTGCTAATTTCAAAAGCGCATCAAATTCGGGAACATCCAAAGATGTCTTGATATTTGAGGTTTTAACATTTTCTTTCGGATGTTGATATTTTAATTGCAAAGCAAGATGCTCAACTTCTAATTTAGAAAAGCTGTTTTACCGGTTATCATGATCATCTGTTCAACTTTATCATGCGGTTTAGAGTTAGTTTTTCAAGCTCAATGACACGATCATGGGAGACTTTCGAGCAACAGATAATTCATGAAATCGAGAAGCATTAATGGAACAATTTGTAGCGATGTAAAACACATCTTGAGTAATACATTCGAAATAAGAGTCTCATTCAATGTATGCAAGTTCTTCCTCTCAATCTCATTATATTTTAGTGCTCGCTCATAGTCACTAACCTCAACTATCATTGCATCAAATTCCTTTTCCATTCCTTTAATATCTCGAATCTATCCCTTTTAAGACTCTCAAATTGATCTTTTAGTTGTTTAAAGAAAGGCATGACCTCGGTTAGATAGCATTCTTTTGTTTGCTCAAAACCCTTTCCCTTGATAATCCCGGTGGTGTGATCCTTTTCTTACAAGTTTTCTCAAAATCGACAAATAGTTGAAAAATAACATATTGGTGATTAAGGTCTTGCTCTTAGTGGCAATAGTTCTAGGAACTAAATGCATTGGTGTATTTGGAGGATACACGATCATTGCAGCATTTTCCTAAGGGAGGGTTTGTTTCAACAAGATTTTCGACTTTTGCTTATCTAAGTCCCTTTTCGAATACTTGTTCGGTGTTAACAACGTTTGAGGCTTAAATTTGTTTAAGGAGATCCAGTTTTCCTTCTTGTAATCATGGGGTTTGATCATTATGTTATTCTTTTTACATTCGGGATCATCTAGCTTCTTATTCATTTTCTCCTAGATGCATCATCTAATTTTCTATCTTCCTCGGTGCACTCAGCGCAACTAGGTTTCTGTCTAGGCTTAAGGATTTCATTACCATCATAGATTACCTTATGAGCACTTTTAGCCTTTTAATGACCTCTGGATTTGGTTCCTCAACAAGGGAGTACTATGCTTATCACTTAAAACTACGTGCTTAGTGATTAAGTGAGCGATTTGAATGGTATTTCCTTGTCGTACAACTTATTTTCAAGCTTGTTTTCAAGGTTTTAGATTAGAAAAATCATTCAAAATTTTGATTCCTTAGCACGAAATTCTTGCTTAAGCATTTTAACATTTTCTTGAAGTTCTTGTTTTTGCTTAGCGGTTTTAGAAAGCTTTTCTTGTAAGGAGTTTAACTCTTGTTTTAATACTTCTTCTCTAAACTTACTTTGTCTAATAGTTATGCGCATTTGGTCATCCATCTCACTGCTCACGAGTGGTTAACTCAAACTTAGCTCGTTGTTCATAAATAGCAACACGTTCTTTATAAGCATTAAGTTCGAGATAACGAGACTCATCGGTACATGCGATGTATTCGTCAAAAGCATAGTCATCATTGACTACATAAGATACATCACATGGTACAATCTCACTTTCACTTTGTTTCACATATTGATCATATGGGACAACATCGACATTGCCCATATTTTCAATATCGACTCAATAATTACAGTTGATTGTACTTCATCATGTATCTTTTGCTCATCAACTTCATCGTATAGTTTAAGTACCTCGAAATGATTTTGTCTTTGGATGGACCACTTGTGGTGATGAAACTTTTGGAGAAACCATAGGTGAGATGCTAGCCATGAAGATTGTTTGAGCGATGGGTTCATCATCTACATCGAGTCAAATGCATCACAATCGGCTACTTGAAAGGCATTCGATGATTATGACCAATCTCATGAATTGGTTGTTCATCAACATCGACATCATATGTCTTGGCATTCCTTGACAAGAAGCAATAACTCCTCTTCATCCAAAGTTGCTCCATTGTCACGAGCTTGCACTAGCAACATCTTATCCACAAGTACTCGGCATTACGAGGCGTTTTGGTGATGTCGGTTTCTTGCAATATGTCCTCACCACCACGGTTGTAACACTTGATCGGCTTTACTTGTCCTTGATTTCCATTCCTTCCCTATTGTGATTTGCGGCAAAACCTCTACCAACTCCACCTCTTCCTTGTTCATCTTGTCTTTCTTGAGCAGGTTGTACCATAACCTTTCCGTCTCGGCGGTGGCTTTGATTGTGTAGATTAGATCTTTGTTACGAGGTTGTTGTTGGTGTGTGGGAGAGAGTTCATGTTTTGACCGATCATGAGAGCCGTTGATTAATGAAGTTTCCACGTGTGCATCGACATCGACTTGTTTGAACATTGGGTCGGGAATGAGTTTGTGATTACCATTACCCATGGGTATGACTTGTGAGGCTTTGGTTGTGATTCCTATGTTTGAGTAGAAGGCGGTTGAATCATTCGATGAGCTTGTCTCTCCACGGTTGGTTTTGAGCGATTAAGAATCCTTTTTCAAACATAGCATGTCTCTCATTACGAAGAAGGAATGCATAGAGTTGCTCATAGTTTGTATTCTTCAATCCTTTGGTTAGCTTCACGAAGAGACAAACTTGTGCCATTCGGGATTCATGTTGTTTACAAATTTAGAGTTCAAGCGAATGTTTGGCATGGTCATTCGATATTCCTCATGTCATTGACAAGCTTGTGGAATCTCACGTAATACTCATAGGCGCTCTCATCGGTTTCATCTTGAAGTGCTCAAACTCATCATAGAGTTGTGATTCTCTGTCTTCCATAGTTAATTGAGAACGAGACGAAGCATCTTGACATTATCCCACACCGCCTTGGCTTCGGTGTTGTGATTGATTAGCTTGTAGATATCTTTTGGAAGACCTTGAAGTACGATGTTAGAAGCCACGATATCGACATCGAATCTCTTTTCTCCTTATCATCGAGCTCATCATACGTCTTTGGCTGTCTAGTCCAAAATCATAGTTCCATCTGCGGCGATATCAATTATGTCTCTTGTAGTTTCAACGGATAAGGTCCTTCATCAATCGATTTGAGAATGTTGACCCCATTTTCCTTTCCAAGGCGATGCAGATCGATTCTTTGAGCCCAAGAGTCGTAGTCGGTTACATCAAGCATGGGTGGACGAGTATCTGAACCAACAACGACTTGAGCGTCCTCGACTCTTGAAGAAATAGTAGGAGCGATGTTTGCCATGATTACAAGTTCTGCGGGTTTTACTATTCTTTGATTAAACGGAAATTGATTCTTTCACGGTTTTACTAAACCAAAAGAACAACCGTAAGAATGTATCACGAAGAAGTAACAAGCACGAAATAGACAAGTAGCAAAACACACAACTCGCAGTTATCAACTCGCTAAACAACCAACTCGCTCAAGGAGACAACTCGCAAGGAATCAATTAAGCTAAATAGCCAAGTCGCATTAGCATCAACTCATAACAACATCAACACGCTTAATGGAACAAGTCGCTAAATAGCCAACTCGCTTTAGTATCAACTCATGAGACACACAACTCTCTTAATGAAACAAGTCGCTTTAGAACTCAAGTCGCTTAAGGAAACAACTCGCTTAGAACCCAGTCGCATGAAAATCAACTCGCTAAATAGCCAAGTCGCATATACTAACTGCATACGAAAACAAAGCAACTCGCTTTGAAGAAAAACAAGTCAGAGACTCAACTCGCTTAGTCCTATGTTCACAAATAACCACTTTATCAATCAAAAACAACCAAACCACAATGATTTAAGCCTTCCAATTCAAAACATAAACACATATGATGATCCTAAGCACAAAAGTACAAGCAAAATTCAAACTTTAACACTAGAATTTGTCCAAATGAATCAAACTCTCCTAAACCCTTAATACCCCAAAAACCTTATGAAATCCACCAAAACAAAGAGCATGAAAGATGAGTGATCAAACCATGGCTCTTGATACCAATTGTAATATATAGGATTTCACTAACACATCATATCAATAACATATGGGCGTTCACAATAGTTTAGAGAGAAAGTTCTAGAGAGAAATGGAAGAGTTGGGAACTATGTGAAACAAAGAAAAATGGTATAGAAGCTCCAACCCTCTACCTTGGGAGGTAGAGGGTATTTATAGTGTCTTACAAATAAGCGCCACCTACGGGTGTGGATCGGGCATACGGTGGGTAAAGACCGTCCGTCCTCCACGGTGTTACTTAACAAACTACTTACTAACATAACATAACTACGACTACGAGCTTTCTATTGAATGCTTATACTTGAGGTGACCGACTCTTTAACGATTGAATTTTCTAATTTTCTAATTCCTAACAACGGATCCCTACACTTAGGGAACCGTGGGATCCGACAAAAGTAAAATGCAATTGCAAGCATTATATTTCAAACATATCCTTAGAACACCTCAAACTAAGCTAAACATAGTGTCTTAAGGCAAATTAAGTCCTTATCAAGATAGGTTGATCATTCCTACTCACACACCTAGATCACACTCTAAAATACTTGTAGATCTACCGTTTCATTTTAATCCATTACTCTTCCGCTCTCAAACCCACACTTCATTTTCTACTTAGTCTTTGAAATCTTTCGATTATGGCAAAATTGGTCATAAATCATCCTCACCTCAAAATTGATCAAAGTTGATCAAATTCTAGTTTTCTCATCTCAAAGCTTCTAGGATATTTTTCTAAAACACTATCCTAAGTCACAACCTGATCTCTAGGATCATTTAGCTTCAATTTACACTCTCATCTTTAGTGTCATCCTTGCTCATCCATTGGTACTCTTTAAAAGTTCCAAATCCTTCCATAAAAGACAATCATTAGCTACATCACTCATTACCTTCAAGTACTTAAGCACCCCTTCATTTAAGACATTTAGGAGGACTGATACACTCAAGATGATATAGGTCTTAGATCTTAGAAATATCATTTCCACTCTTTCATAACTGCTGAAAGCCGGATCCCTAGGATTAGCCTAGACGGATCCCTCTGAGGAAGGAACCGTGGGATCCGGATGACAGTTTATGTCAAATCTTGCTAAAACAATCATTTTCAACTCATCTTCCTAACTCAAACACTCCATCTCATCTTAAATGAGTTCCTAGATCAGTGCAACCCCTGAAGTTGACTCTTGTGCATGTTAATCATCACATTCCAATGAATCCTAGTGGCTTAAGGCTTAAATGCACTTGCCAAATCTCTTGGTTTATAAACCACTTTGTTAGGACCTCCATAGTCATCACTCTCATCCTAACTTTCAACACTTTAGAAACCCTTGCAAACCTCTTGAAATCATCTCATCATGAGGAAAACCCCAAGTAGTACCTTATCCACCAAAGAACCACCCATGAAAAAGGCGCGTATTACCGAAATCTCTTCAACCGAATCATCTCCAATCAAACCAATTCCAAAAGGATAGTACCCACAAAACTACCAATGCCAAACACCACCATACCTCCTAGGCCAAACAATATCATCTCCACTAAACCATCACCATTAGTTCCTAGAGCTATTTCATTTACATCCCACTATCATCACCACACCTCTACAATTTAGAGGACTTGCCTCCTAGGCCGTCTCATCCGCTTCACCGACAACATTCTCGCTCATTAGGAGGAATAATGGCTCAAAATCAAAGTGTTGAGTCAACACTTGCTCAACTTCCTTTTCGCCGTTTCCATCATATAATCCAATTTGGATTATGAGAAATCATCAAAGTCAACCACCCGACCATATGGAAGTTGACACTTCTCTACCACCATCTTCACTCTTGGTTGAGCCATTCTTAAATGCGCCTCCACCAATCCCTCCATCGTTTGAAGCTCCACAAGCCGCTTCACTTGATCCTTCGCATCAAGCCATTTCATTTCTTCCACCACCACTACCTAGCCATGAAAAAGATTGCTATCATTGTCAACATGTTGAAGGTTTGATACATGAAGTACGAGAAGACCAACATTTCATGTTCTATCATCTCCTCGAATGTTTCGACGAGATCAAACCTAAACAAAACTTGAGCTAGAAGATTTTAGTGGTGTCCTAGCATCAAGCGATAATTGGCTTAGAAATTCCTAGCCATGTATTTTCTTATTTTCTTAGTTTTTAGAGTCATGTATATCATAACTCTAGTTTTATTAAATGGAATTACATGCTACTTGTTATGTTTACGAGCATATGATTACCTTGTATTCATATCTCATTTTGTGATAACATTGCTTGTTATATCCCTTTCTTGAAATCGACTATCTGGATCCTCAGACTGCCTAGACAGATCCCTACTAGGAGGGAACCGTGGGATCCGTGAGACAGAAATCTTTCTTTCTATTAACTTGAACCACATTTGCAGGAAATTGTGAATTATACTTGCTTTCTAACCGTTGTTTTGTAGTTATTCAATTTACACATGAAGACTTTGACATCCTAAAGCTAGGGGAGCTTTATGTCAAAGCGATACATTGCAAATCACTTGCAATACTAGGTTTACATTTCATGACATCCCCTTGCAATATTGCAATCATCAAGGGGGAGTACATTCATCACTTAGACGAAGTCTTTTGCAAACTTACTTGCAAACAAACTAGATTAGTACCACTTTTTTGACGCCCTTACATAGGGATGGACTCGTCAAGGGGGAGTAAAGACGAGATCCGTTCCCGTTACTTGCTCTCTATTTTTTTATTTTTATTTCTTTCACATGTTTTTTTTAAAAACAATGTGTTGCTTTCCTTCAAACACTTTTTGTTTCGACAAAAGGGGAGAAAAAGTAAAACTACAAATTCAACTTTTACAATTTTAGCTTTTCCTTAAAATAATTTTATGTTTTGTCATCAAAAAAGGGAGATTGTTAATACAAATAAGCCGTAAAACGTTTATTTATATTTTACGATCTTCTAATGTTTTGTCGATAACAAATGTAAAATCATTTAACGAAACAAATAAAATACGTAATTGGTTTGAGTTAATAGTTTCATAACACACTTACGATTTCACATAAAACACTAAAACATGTATAAGTGATTTTATGATTTAGATACATATGTACAACAACTAGTGTTTACATATTGGGTTAGCATATACTTAACTAAGTATACCAAAATGGGTAAAAACAAGGTATATACTAAAGTGGTTAAAAACAAGTATATACTAAATAGGTAAAAACTAGCAAATGGTATTGACCCATAACCCATGGTTTTATATATACCACTTAACCAAGTTCATTGTATCTAGAAAGAAAACCATGGATCAACCCATAACCCATGACCCATGACCCATAACCAAAAATACCCATGGGCAAAGAGGAGCGTTCCACGGATCCCTGGCTTTGTGCTTGCCGGATCCCTTGTGGAAGGGATCCGTGGGATCCGGGGAACAGTAGGATTTTTCCTCTATAAATAGTGAGCCATTTCTTCATTATTTCTCACCCCTTTCTAACACACTTTCTCCCTGAGTTAAAACTCACTAACCTCATATCCAAGAGATCTATGTTTTTAGTTTTGTTTTGTGTGATCTTTTAGGTTCCTCTTAAAGGCAAGATCACCACCTTTGAAGTCAAGCAAGCTCAAGTCCATGAGTTGCCATGCTTCCTCATCATCAAGGCTACCGAAGTCTTCTTGTTGATGATTCCTTTCTTTCTTCAAAGAAGTGTAGTGTTGAAGACATTAGTCAAAGATGTCTCAAGTGTCAAGACGAAGATATTAGTGAAGGGTATCTATCGTCTATAGGATAAGCACTTGTGGTAGGTGCTTAGAAGTCAAGACAAGAAGCATTAGTGAAAGGTGCTTAGAAGTCAAGACTAGAAGCATTAGTGAAAGGTGCTTAGAAGTGAAGATACAAGACATTAGTGAAAGGTGTCTTGTAGATCTAGTCAAAGGCATTAGTGAAAGGTGCCTTAGATGTACATTCGATATGGTGTGTTTCGATGTACATGATAGACTAGTATTAGATCCAAGGATATTGATATCCTTGATGATGTTGTAAAGGAGTAGATCTCCTTTGGGATTAGTCATTGGTGTAGTGTGGTAGTAGTTCCTCCATTGCAATGGAACTAGGTGCTTAACCTAGTACCTAATAAAGGGTAGGCGACGTTGTGAATGTGTAGTTCACCTTGGAGTGAAAGAACTAGGTACTTAGCCTAGTACCTTATAAAGGGTAGGTGACGTTGTGTAGGTTTGGTTCACTTTGGAGTAAAAGAACCCGGTGGTTAGCCTAGCACCGGAAAAAGGGTAGGCGACGTTGTGAAGGCTTCTCCGCCATAAGGAGATTGGTGTAGTGTTTACGAACTCTCGAGTAGGTGACTCGGGGAGTAGAGTAGGGCAAGGAAGGTGTCCTTGTAGCCGAACCACTATAAATACTCGCGTTGTGGTTTTGTGCTTCTTACTCTTATCTTTTCATTACATATCTTTATATGCTTGTTAATCAACATCCAACACACACAACCAAATAGATTGACATGAGTCGATCTAAATAGTTTAAAATGAAGTTTTAATTGGTAAAACTATTCAACCCCCCCCCCCTTCTAGTTTTCCACAACATTATTGTATCAGCTGCCTGACTTTTCTTGGAAAAAAAGTATACCAAGTGTATCTTAAGAACTCATCAACAATGACAAGTGTATACTTCTCATGCTGGATTGGTCTAGGACTGAATGGTCCAAAGAGATCCATGTGTAGGAGGTGAAGGCAGCTTTTGATGGAGAAATTTTGTTTTGTGATCCCAAAGTCAGTGAATTTCAGGGGATCATGAACCTCGAAGTGTCTTTTATCATCCCTATAGACATTCATTGCCAGTGGTTTGGACTTGGGGATGGTTCTGACATCAGTGATTTTCTCGAGCGACCTTCGCTTGTCATTGACCGATTGTAGTGGTCAATTCTTTCTTCCACGATGGTTGCACCTCTCCTGCTCTTTTCATCCAATTTCTTTTCATTTTAGCCATTTTAGCGACTGAGCATCCTTGAACTTCATCTGCCTAACCCTTTTGAAGCTTCTTAGGATCAATGCCAATATTTTCGACTTCCTCGGCAACAACTTGTACCAATGCTTCTTTGCTCTTTCTTTCTTCTTGACTAGTTTCTTTCTCCTTTCTTCCCTTGCAAGATAGGCGCTTAATTTGTTGTGGTGTGGCAGTACTTAATGTTGCCGATCATATAGGAATCTTCTCGTGCTCATGAGTTTGCTATATGGTATTTCCTTTGTCCCGGCACGAGGAAGATGATGCTACCAAGGGCGTTGTTGTCATGATTGTTGTTGTTGTTGGTGGGACCGATGATAAGGGTATTCTTGGGCGGTGGGATTGATGAAATAGATGTTTGAGATTGGTTGATTTGGCTCCCCTCGGTGTGAGAGGAGTCTCTTGATGGTCTTCTTCCCTCAACTGTTGTCGCAACATCGGTGAGAGCAAGAGTTGCCTCTCACACTGGGGAGTTGGAATAGCTTGACCTTTGAAGGCTTGGTAGATCTCGGTGACCATAGCCTTGATGTCGCTTGTATCTTTTGAAGACCGGTGACTTGTTCGCGGATTAGCTGAGATAGTTCCAAAGCGGTCATTCGGGCCCAAGATTCCAAGCCATTGAAGATGATGCCTTAGCCAAAGTAGTCACTGAGCATCCAAAGAACCCAGTGTAGCTCAAGAGATCGGATGAAGATTGAAGACCACGAACATTGGCGGTTTGAGCATGGTGATAAGTTCGGTGAGTCCCGAGGAATTTTTCAAGTAAGCCTCGGTAGCCTCTAGCACTTTGGAGTTGAGTCTTGGGTCTTCTTTGACCGAGTACCGATTTCATCAATCTTTATCCCACAACCACAAGGTGCTTTAGAAATTTAACCGGACTTTCATCCGTCTATGAAGATGTTGGTACATGAGATCTTTGTGTTCATCGGTGTTTGCATCAAAAGCATGTACCTCGACCTTGAGATCTGCATAGTCGGCATCGCCTTGATGTGTTGATCCCATAATGTTTCAAGAACCCTAGAGTATAGCTTCCTTGAAGCTTTAGTGATCCACATAACTAGTTGCCTCTGCAGCTGGAAGAGTATTATCAAACTTTCAATTCTTCGAGACGGGAAGATGTAGAAGAGTCGAGTCATTATCTTGGTGGAAATGTGACTCTTTAGGCTTTTGTGGATCGGTGATGCTCTTGTTCGATTAGAGGGTTCGAAGCGGTGATAGTAGATATACATACATTAATAACTTTAGGCATCCATTTAAATCCTAATGTGTTATATATCCATTTCGCCATCTATAACTCTGTTTGCTTTAGTCTTTGTGAATGCACTAGGTGGTACTACATTCTTAGGAGGTGAAACCGAGCTACAGGACAACAATGCTTGCCTTAGAATCTAAAGAAGGCGGTCTACCAAGCACCGACTTAGAAGAATTAGTGGGCTTAGAGGTATTCGATTCTTAGGATTCCGTAAACGAGAGATTATAGCTTTAGCAACACATTTGTCATGACAATCGAATTCATACTTTTACGACAAATAACACACGGTGCATCGATCAATATCAAAAGTACTTAACGGTTTAGCATTCGTTACATCACTATTTCTATTACATTTGCCAGACGCAATATCTATAGTGGAGGCAACTTGAGTCTTATTCATAGTCCTAGGGTGTTCTTCTACTTTAGCATTTGATGAGTATTTTCACACTCATCAATCCCCCACACTAAGATATTGCTAGTCCCTAGCAATCTTTTATGAAAATTTAATGGATTTAAGTATCTTTACCAAAAGCCATCACTTCTGCTGTAGCCAAATGTTTCAGTTCAAGTAAGAACTATGGTACACTGATAACCATATGATTTTGAGCAAATCACCGACTTTCAACGGTTTTGATTTGTCTTTACGAAGCCGTTTATACGGACTAGCCAACTCTTAGATAATATATACTATCTTTGGTGAGTCGATTACCAATTATGGTTTTCCAACTGCCTTTACCACAAGCCATAAACTTGCGGGCTAGCCAACTTTTCACTAATTAAAGATATGGTGAGCTGAACACCATACAATTTTGGGCAAATTGCAAGCCGTCAACGGATTTGATAAATATTTACCAAGAGCCGTTTGCTCCTGGATTAGCCAATCCTTATGTGGGTTAGACATGGCGGACTGATTACCATTTGTTTGAGTAAGTGCAAAACACTTACTCCAAAAAAAATTTTTGGCCAAAACGGGAATTGGGTGGTATAATTACATGATAAAATTCGTGAGAATTCCCCCACACTAGAAATGAATATTGCCCTCAATATTCAAAGTACCGCGGTTATGCGAAACATAGAATATAAAAGGAAATACTACGGCCATTATTTTATTTTTGATATATACATTTTTTTTTTTTTGAAAAGAAACTTATATACAACAATGAGGGCAACTCCCCACACTAGGGTGATACTCACGGGTGAAAACCCATGTGGTGTGCTCTTGTTTTGATTATCGAGTCGCTAGCTTGACTCGATCCCGCATCATTGGTTCATGGGGAAAGTTTGTAGATCCGGGACAACCACGGGTGGAATGTCCTCTCCAAAATAGTGTTTTAATCGATGACCATTCACTTTAAAATTTGGACCATCGGGTTGAGATAACTCAATAGTACCATAAGGATAAACCTTAGCAATAGTAAATGGACCAGACCAACGGGACTTGAGCTTTCGAGAATATCTTCAATCTTGAATTGAAAAGAAGGACTCGATCACCGACGTTGAAAACGCAGTTCTTGATTTTAGAGTCATGAATCTTCTTTGTCTTTTGTTTGTAGATCAAAGAGTTCTCGTATGCTTGATCACGGAGTTCATTTAATTCATTCATTTGAACTTTTACGTGATCACCACCGTCTGAATATCGAAATTGGCATGTTTTAAGGCCCGGTATGCTTTGTGCTCAAGCTCAATCGGCGGATGACATGCCTTCTGTACACTAGCTTGTATGGAGTACACCCGATGGGTGTTTTATAAAATTGTCACGAAGGCCAGTCGTCATCTAGTTTATCCGACCAGGATGCACGATTTTCGCCACTGTCCTTTCAAGAATTGTTTTATACCACGGTTGGAAACTTCCACTTGCCCACTTATTTGGGGATGGTGCGCGATGAGAGGCGGTGGGTTACACCATACTTTTCATGACTCTTTCAAATTGGTCATTGCAAATGCGTACCACGATCACTAATTATAGCTCATGGAGTTCCAAACCTAGCAAAAGAGATTTTAAAATTTCACAACAACTCGGGCATCATTGGTAGGTAAAGCTTTTGCTTCAACCCATTTTGACAAATAGTCAACACCACAAGTATGTATTTGTTTCCTCGAGATGATGGAAATGGCCTCATAAAGTCAATGCCCCGGATGTCAAAGATCTCACACACTTGAATGGCGTTTTGCGGCATTTCATTTCTTTGAGATATTTCCGTGGCGTTGACAAGCGTCACGGGTTTTGACAAATTCGTGGGCATCCTTGTAAATAGTGGGCCAATAAAACCGGAGTCAAACACCTTTTGGCGGTGTAGTTTGGACTATGATGGCCCCGTTGGGTCCAAAGATGGCAAGCTTTGAGAATGTCTATAGCTTCACGTCCATAAACACACCGTCGGATGACTTGATCCGCGCAAATTTTGAATAAGTAGGGTCGTCCCGAGTAATGTTTACATCCTTGAAAAACTTGTTCTTACGTTGGGTCGACATTCCTTTCACTATGAAATTACCCGCATGGTAATTTGCGAAGTCGACAAACCATAGGGTGGTAGAGTTTCCACGAAAAGAAACCGCATTGAGTGTCTCAAGAGGAAATGTTTCATTTATTTCCTTTTCGAAAACATCTTGGTAAGGGTTTTCTAGATGGGATAGATGATCGTGACCGGTTCTCGGCTCCTTTTTATCACGTATAATGATATCAAATTCTTGTAGGAGGAGAACCCAACGGAGTAATCTCGGCTTTGCATCTTGTTTTGCAAAGAGATATTTGAGAGCCGAGTGATCCGTATACACCACGCATTTAGTTAAGATTAAGTCGGCGAAACTTCTCAAACGCATACACCACGGCTAGTAGCTCTTTTTACGTGGTGGTGTAATGGGTTTGAGCTTGATCATAGTTTTACTCGCGTAGTGGATAGGTGAAAATGCTTGGTTCTCGTTGCCCTAGGACCGCACCGATAGCAAAATCACTTGCATCGCACATGAGTTCAAAGGGTAAATCGATCGGGGCAACGAGAATGGGTGCTTCCGTAAGCTTTTTCTTTAATGTTTCAAAAGCTTGATGCACTCGGTGAGAAGATAAAGGAGCATCTTTTTCAAGAAGATGGGTCATAGGCAGGCGATTTTAGAAAAATCTTGTATGAATCTGCGATAAAACCGGCATGACCTAAAAACTCCTAATACCTTTGACGGTAGTAGGATGAGGCAATTTAGCAATAACATCGACTTTTGCTCTATCAACCTCAATCCCATTTTTTGAAATCTTATGGCCAAGGACTATGCCTTCTTTGACCATAAAGTGGCTCTTCTCCCAATTTAGACAAAGATTGGTGTCTTCACACCGTTTGAGCATTTTATCTAGATGGGAGAGACATATTTGAAATGAGTCCCCAATGACCGAGAAATCATCCATAAACACCTCCATTGTTTCCCCGATCATGTCGTGGAATATGGCCATCATACATCGTTGGAACGTGCCAGGAGCGTTACATAGACCAAATGGCATACGTTTGTAGGCAAAAGTTCCGTATGGGCAGGTGAATGTAGTCTTTTCTTGATCCTGTAGATCAATGGGGATCTGAAAATACCCCGAGAAACCATCAAGGAAACAATAGTACTCGTTCCCTGCTAATCTCTCAAGCATTTGGTCCATGAAGGGTAGAGGAAAATGGTCTTCGGTGGCGTCATTCAACTTACGATAGTCAATGCAAACACGCCATCCGTTACCGTACGAGTTGGAATTAACTCGTTTTCTTCATTGTGACAACAATCATGCCACCCTTTTAGGAACACAATGAATTGGGCTAACCCAAGGACTATCGAGATCGGGTAAATTAATCACGCATCAAGAAGTTTGATAACCTCATGTTTGATAACATCATGGATCTTAGGATTCACCCTTCTCGATGTTGGATTCTTGGTTTGAAGTCATCCTCCATCAAGATTTTGTGAGTACAAAACTCGGGGTTGATACCCTTAATGTCGGAGAGTTTCAAGCAATTGCTTGCTTGTGTAACTTCAAGACCTTTATGAGCGCAGTTTTCATCTTTATTCAAATCTCGAGCAATAATGACGGGTAATTTATCATCACCTTCAAGAAATGCATACTCGAGATGAGGTGGTAAGTCCTTAAGTTCGACTTGGAAATTCTTGATTTTCTCAACCGACTTGACTTCCTTGTTATGAAGCTCGGCGGGAGGGAGTGACGATGGATCATCATTAAGCAACTTCTCAATGAGAAGAATATCCCCTCGATGTCAATGGGAGCGTGATCAATTTCCCATGGGCGAATCACTAGACAAGTATGCTTCAATCTCTTCCAAGATGAAGTCACTTTCCTCAAGCGGAGTGAGAGAAAGAGTAGAATTAGCAATGATGGGTTGAGATGAATGAGTGATATTATCACTCGAAGAATTATGATCATAACCAAGAACTTCTTGAGAGTACTCTTGAAGCAACATCAATGATATCTATTCGGTTAACCGACTCGTAATCATAGTTTGCGGAGTACCTCGAAGTTTGATCAAGGTTAAAGGTGACGACTTCATTACCTACACGTAATGTGATTTCTTGCTCAAATACATCATTGAGAGCATGGCCCGTTCTCGGGAATCCTCGTCCAACAATGAGAGGAACCCGATGATCGGCATCGAAATCAACAACCACAAAGTCACCGGAAAATGGAACTTTCCTACTTTCACAACACGTCCTCGGCAATGCCAAGTGGACGGGATATTGTACGATCCGCAAGCTCGAGAGTCATGCATGTAGGAGTGAGGTCCGGAAGAAAGTTTCTTCCATCTTGAATAAGGAATCGATTGATGCTTGCACCAAGATCGGCTAAGGCAAAGCATTCAACCATTCACGGAAATACACAAGGTAAGAGAAATTTTCCGGGATCTCCAAGCTTTTGGGAAGCTTCTTCAAGATAATCACGGCGCTGTTTTCGTTCAAAGGATTTTGCCATTTCAAACAGCTTTTCCTTGTTGCTTAACATGTGTTTGAGAGTTGATGCAAACTTGGGCATCGACATGATAGCATCCATAGCTTATGTCAAAATGTAGTTCTTGGAAAATTTGAAAAAATTTGTCCATTTGATGGTAGCTTTTTCATGGAGCTTTGCTCATTCAAACGTGATGGGTAAGGAATAGAAGATTTGGTTGGGGTTTTCAGCGGAGCTACAGGAGGTTCAAAACAACTCTGGATTGGATTTGGGTTTCGGGACAACTTGAGGATGGACATCGTTGGTACCTCCGTTATTAGTAAGAAGTTCCTTGTCCTTTGTTGCCTCGGGTTCACTTTCCACTATCTTCGGAGAGGAAGAAGAGGTAGTAGGAATAGCGGGTCCATCGTATGATACACCACTTACGGTTGTGATTGCCTTTGCATCGCCCCTCGGGTTAGCGATCGTGTTGCTCGGAAGTTTTCACGAGCCCGGGGTTGATCATTTAAAGACTTCTTTAGATCGTGATCGGACCGACCAACAACCTATTCATTTCATCTTGGGATTTCATGAATTGCTTCAATAACTCATCGGATGATGGTCCATTGGAACAATGGCTTGAGTTTGATTAGGAAAATTCGGCCTCTAATGTTCGGATTAGGGCCTTGATTTTGAAAATTTCCTTGGTTAGGATTCATATTCCCGTGAAATTGATTCCCTCGATTGAAATTGTTTTGATTAAGGTTTCCTTGATGTTGGAAACCTTGATTTGGTCCGGATAGAAATTACCTTGGTTTTGATAACCTTGGTTCATTCTAGGTTGGTTCGATTCGGTTTTGTATGTTAGGATTCGGTTAAAACCGGTGGTCCCCGATAAGTATTAGCACGGTAGTTTGGTTCATTTGAGGGCGGTATTGATTACCTCCTTGATTTGAAGTACCGGCTATAGTATTGGCTTCAAAAGGACTACCATCGGTGGCGATCAGATTGTAGTATGCATGAGGGCCACCACAAGTAACATGCACCTCGACTTTCTTCACTTCACCATGTGATGGTGTGCGTGTGAAAGTGACTTTCTTTGGTTAGCAAGAACCAAAGCTCGAACAATATCCGTGAGTTTGTCAATCTTAGCATCGGTGCTAGATGTACTCACGGAGATGAAATAGAAGGTCCCGCATTAGGCGGAGGCGATATGTCTTTGTTCGGAAAGGGCGGACACGGGACTTGTTTTCTATGATTTGCAAGGCTTCTTTTGTGGTCTTGCTCAGAAATTACCTCCAGCGGAGGCATTTAAAGAGTCTTGGTCGACTTGTCTCGGACCATTGTAGAAAGTATCCATTTGCATTAACTCGGTAAAACCATGATGTGGACACTTGAGCAATTCTTTATAACGATCCCATGCCTCCCGAATGATTCATCAAATCTTTGAGAGAATTTCATTATCTCATTCTTAAGACTTGTAGTTTGGGATGGAGGATAGAATTCGTTAACAAACTTAGTGACTAAATCCTCCCATGTCTCAATGGAGCGAGGGGTTGTTTCTCGAAGCCAATTCCGTGCTTGTCCTCTGTAGAGAATGGGAGCAGAAGAAGCTTAATTGCTTCATGTGGGACATTCTTGTATTTGATGGTAGATGCAATTTTGTTAAACCATCGAATATGTGCATGAGGATCATCCGCTCAAAACCATAAAATTGGCTTTGGGTTACAAGATTAAGCAACCCGGTTTTGAGCTCAAAGGTATCGACCACGATGGTTGGGACAATAATGGCATCTCCGTAACCCTCGATGGGTGCTTGGAGAAGCTCATTCATCGGCTTATCTTACGCCATTACGACGGGGGTGGTTGTGCTAGGCGTTCCTCGATCGCGGTGAAGGAGCGAACGTCCTCACGCTCACGAGGAATACTTACAAGCTCGAAAGTGGACTTGTGGAGCTGGAAGAGCAGTGCGCATGCACTAAGTATAAAATCAATTTTCAAAAACAAATGCGAGGCAAAGCGACAAGTGAACTTAAACCAATAATCACAAATGAAATGGCTTCTTTGAAAAAGGTACACCAAATCACAAGGACACAAAGGCAAGTTTTGATCTTTAAGATTGGGAACTTATTAATGTTCACACCCCGGTTGGTAGGTGTCTTGCCTTGATTTGCGGTGGTTGATTTTATGTATTTAAGTACCACCGAAAAGGCGTATTTGTGCTAAGGGTTTAAAACTTTTGGACAATATTTTTGGTATCGGCTCGTTTAACGGATCGTATCTCTTTAAGAATCACCTTAAAGGAAACACAAGCTAGAAAACGTTACGATTGTTTTATTGTTTTATATGTTTTTGGTTGTTAACACTTTAGGAAAAGTGTTAATGAACTTTTGATAACTTAAAAAAGCATTTACAAAGGTGGTATATGTGCAAGTATGGGTGCGAGAATGTTTAAAACACGCTTCTGACCTCCCGTGGCGCCAAAAATTTGATTGGTTCCAAACGGTCAAGTTTATTACACAAGTCAACCACTTGTGAATGGTCAACCGTAATAAAATTAAAACAATTTAAAATCAATACAATTAAATCCAAAGGAGTATAGTGTTTTCCTAGTTCGTTAAGTCCCACTGAGACCGAATGGTGTTTAACACGTTCGGATGTCGAATAATCACTAAGGATAGTGATCGGTAAGGATTTTAATGGATTATTACACTCTTGATTGATTGGAATTATATTTGGATACGAATTGATAAGCACAACAATCGATTAAACAAACTTAACGCGACGTTTAATAAACTACGTAAGCGTACAAAATAAAGCGTGAGTTTTAAGAAATAAAAGGCCTATAAATATGAAAATGATATTTTTACAATCCTAATAATAAAAGAAAATCATTAGAAAATTAAAATTATTTTTATGACTATTTATTTAATTATTATTAATTAAAAACTATTTTTAACTATTTAATAATAATCTAAAATGTAATAAAATATGAAATAAAGCTAGTAAAATGAAATTATGATTTAGAAAAGTCTAAAATATTATAAAACTTATTTAAAACTGAAAATATATTTTTTACACTTTTAATCTATTTATTATTAATTAATTACTATTTATTAATTATTTAAAATACACTTAAATACAAGAAAATATAAAATTAACCTGGAAAATGAAATTTTAACTTGGAAAAATCTAAAATTTTATAAAACTAATTTTAAAACTGAAAATATATTTTTTACACTTTTTATCTATTTATTATTAATTAATTACTATTTATTAATTATTTAAAATACACTTAAATACAAGAAAATATAAAATTAACCTGGAAAAATGAAATTTTAACTTGGAAAAATCTAAAATTTTATAAAACTAATTTTAAAACTGAAAAGATATTTTTTATGCTTTTTATTTATTTATTATTAATTATTTAATACTTTTAACTTCTTTAAATTCTAATAAATACTAAACAAGCTAGGAAAATTATGAAATTTTTCTAAAAATATCTTATGATGACAGAAAACTAAGAAAATTATAAAACTAAAAGTGCTTAATAATAAGTGAAAAGAAAAATTAAAAAGCTAATTTCATTAAATAAACGCTATCACTATTTTAAAATGATGTTTTTGTGATTTTTCTTTTGAAAACTATTTAACTACTGATAATAAGCAACTTTTATGAAAACAAAAATTTTACAACTTGAAAATAAGCGGTTTATGAGCTTAAAAGCTAAGCAGTTAAGCTAATGAGCTTATTTGGATTTTCAAGCTTAAATAAGCTTACAAACTGAAACCAAAGGTAAAATAAGACACAAATAAGCTAAAGCTACTTAAGTTAAGCTAAAAGGAACAAATAGACACCTTGAGAAGCTATAATAAGCAAATAAGCACTTATCCTAAACCTCTCAACCAAACAGACTGCTGACCATTTTCTAAACCAATTTAAGCTAATGAAATAAGCTTAAAAGATCAAAATAAAGGCGAGGTGTCAAGATGAGTTGGTGGGCTTTCCAAAAGTCAAGCTCACACCTGGGGTTGACTAATGAGCTTGTGGTGAGCTTGAGAAAAAGCTTATAAACCATCGAGTACATATGTGTACACGTAAATGGGACAAACTAAAAGTTACTTGCACCCTAACAAATAAGGCGCAAAGTGGAAAAATAAGCTTGGACTAAAGAGATGGGTAGATTGGCTTTTCAAAAGCTAAAGTTCTGGTGAGCCTCACTAATAAGCTCTGTGTGAGCTTGTGAAAATGGTCGTAAAAGCGTACACGGGCACTTTTTCGACAAGGTGTTCAAAATAAGCTAAGAAATAAGCTATTAAATAAGCTAACTAGAAAATATAAAAATACTAGGATAAAGATGAGCATTTATATTTTAATATTCCAAAAGCTCGGATCTTGAAAATTAATATTAAGTCCTATATAAAATTATCTATTTTATTCAAAACGACTAAACCGAAATTTTGACTTTTAATATTACACTAATAGTTTGACTTAAGTGAACTTTAGATTGATCCTATTAACGATTATGTTATAATAACCTAAAATAAGATGAAATTAAGCTAGGCTAACAAGTTTTAAGCTCTTGTGGTGATTTTACTCTTTAAATCCTAACGATTAACTAGATAAGTGAGATTAAAAGGTATTTTGACTTTTTAACAAACAAGCACGGTTTTAATGTTGCCTTTGAGTTCTTAGATGCTAGTGTGACATAAAACAATAACAAGCAACAACTCAAACAACCTATAACACTAGTAACTCGGAAAATCCAAGCACCCTTTAAATAAACGATTTGAAGATTTCCAAAGAGTTTCATGATTTAGACCATGCATTTGATTCTTAACCTTATATTATCATATAATGAAGCTAAATAAACATTAAACAACAACACTAACAACATAAAACGTTGAAGTACCAAAATTGAGCAAAAGGCTTACAAAATGGATTCCTAGTGAAAATTGAGAACCAAGGATGAGAACACAACATATAGCTTCCCAAGAAGCTCTAAACCAAAGTGGCAATCAATATTCACCCCGCTCCGACTTTTATCTTCATTTCCATGGATTTTTATTTTCACTAATTTTTTGTATTTTTGGTAATTTTCTTTTGATTTCTAAACCGAGTTTTAAGGTTTCTAATAGCTTAAATAAGCTATATAGAGCTTATGTTAGCTTATAAGTCCAAAGCAACAACTAACAACAACATTAATACATATTGAGATTTTTGAAATGAAAATTGCATAAACCGAATTTGCAACCTAAAACTTGGAATTGATGATTGCAAAAGATTTATATTACTTGAAATTGATATCAAGAGTACTTGAAAGCTTAAAATTATCTCGAAATGTAAAATTAATGAAAACGACATACATTAACTAAATTAAAACTAGATATATCACTCCTCTGTTTCTCCTCTTTCTTTATAGACTTTAGAGACTCCCACATGCTTGATCATATCCCACTTGCAATCTTGGCCATTGATTTCTCCGAATTCATCCTAGCCTTTAAAAGCGATTTTGGCGCCAAAAGTGGTACTAGTGGATTAGCGGTGTTTAAAGCAATTAAAGATTTTGGGTGATTGTGGAGGTGGAGGGACAAGTTGGGAAGTAGATATGGAGCTAGGAGTGATTTGGCAGCAAAAACAGGGGTTGAGGTGAGGTTGGAGTGTTTGATGGTGGGGAAGCATTAAATGCTTGGTGGCTGGTATAGGAGGAGGGGGATGAGCTGGAGAGTAGTATAGGTGAGGTGGAAAGGTGGTGAGGTGGTGGTGAAACCACTTGTTTTGGTTTTACAGGTGAAGGTGAAGACGATGAACAGTATAACTGGTATTTTGGCGCGTTGACTTTCGTTGACCCGTTTTTAATATTAACGAAAAGGGTTCATTTGAGGGGGTCAAATGAGTTTTGATCGTTCAAAAGCTCAAGGCTCGAGGTCAAGGTCGAGTTATTTGGGCTTGGGTTGCAAGTTGGGCCACCGGGATGGGTATGTGTTTGTGTTTTGGGTTTAATAATACAAGGATCCGTTTGGTTCGGTATTAACACAAGGACCATTTATGCAATTTATCCAAAGTTGAGGGACCAAAGCGTAACTTTCCCAAACTTATCAAAAGGACCAATTATGTCATATATGAATAGTACAAGGACCACATTTGATTATTTTCACTTTTTAAATATCAGGGACTATTTTGACATTTTTCAAAGTTGAGGACCAAAGTTGTAATTTTGTAATTTTAAACTTTGAAGGGTTTGTTTTGACAACTTTTGAATCCCATGGACCTTAAATGACATTTTCTTTATTTTGATTTACCAGGGACTGCTTTTGACAACTTTTGAAACTTGGGGACTAAAGCGCCAATTATGCAAACTTGATCGTTTTCACACGATTTTGGTATTTTGCATTTAAAACACATAAAACACTTATTTGTGATATTTTTATCATTTTGATGCTTTTCTGAGTGTTTTTAAATGTTTTTGCAGTTTAAAAAGGTACAAAAATGATGAGTATTTGCACACTCATCAGCATTCCTTATTGATCTTTTCTTAGGTCGCAACTTCCTATTCTTCGATTGAGTGCTCCTAGGCTATGAAGTGCGGACGTTTGGAAAAGACGCAACTATTCTGTTTCGATGAAGGAAGCACGTTAGCAACTTGTGATTTGGCGGTAGGGATTCTAGGTGCACGATTACTAAGTGTTACGGTGCTAATCTCTTAATGATGGTTGGCGGAAGTTGTTCATACTTTCCTAACATTTCTCTTAACTTAGAGATAGTGTGAATCAAATCTTGATTTTCGAGCGAATATTACCGAAGAAAATTCATGACATCTCTAGTGTGAGCAAGATAGTGATCAAGTTCGTTGGATGCTTCATGACGAGTCTTATTGAGTAAATCAAATATGACACCATATTCCTGTTTAACTTTTACAAGTTCTTGGTCATATTTTGAGATTTGACTTTTCAAAGACACGTTTTGATCATCCAGTTGCTCAAGTTTAGGATCAAAAGATTTTGTTTGCAACTGAGCGATTTTCTTTTGAAAACCAAGTTGTTGATTGTGAATATCTTTTTCACACCAATTAAGACGACGTTTTGCATTGTAAAGTTCGTTAAGTAATCGTTCATTTTCGACTTTTAATGACTCGATTTGAAGCATCTTATCGAGATTCTCAACGATTACCACAGAGTCAACATTATCGCAGAGATATAATCGGATGCATGTGGCAAAGAATGGAGTAACACAACATTATGGATATCGGCCACAGATAACATCTTTCAAGAGTCGATCAACATCTTTTCTCAACATTTTCTTTTTACGTTTAGTATTAGAAATAGATGTTTCGCTTTTCTCAAAACGACCTTCATCACTCCAAGTTCCTTATGAAAATCCTTTTCCCAAGCTAATGCACAACTTTTCAAATTTTTAACGTTAGGTAAAAGATTTTTCCTAAAAATGTCTCTTTGTTCTCGCGCGAGGCGAGTGAAAATGATCAATTTTGATTTGAGCGATATTCTATCTCATGTTGTAAAATTTTGAGGTCGACCATGAAAATGTCAAAATATCTAAGAATTTTTCGATTTTCGGTTTTGAGTTTACTTCACCGATGGAAGGTAAAGGACCATAAGTTTGTGCATAATCTGGTTGGGGATTAACATTAGAAGACTCGGTGTTTTGATGATAACCCTTGGTGTGTTAGAAGAATCCGTTGGTGTGACGAAAGTGACCGGTTTTGAATAATTAAAGGTTTGTTGTAAACAACGCTTTTAATTTTGATCGACTCTCGTCTTACGCATCTAATTCCTCTTGACGATGATATTCAACAACACTCATAATAGTATCATTAATTTTATATTACCTTTGGAAACTTGAGATTTGGTTTGAATGTTTTAGTGAAAGCTTTGGTTTATGTCATCGCCTAGATTTGGTCCATATCCTTTTGGATTGGGTTTTAAAGTAAACTTTTCAATAGTCATTCTTGATTCACCATGTTTGTAAACAACAGTTTTAAACTCTTTAATTTTGTTTTGCAAGCCGATAATTTCTTCAAGAAGGTCATCTACCCGATTCGTTGAATGCTTTTTGTATCGGAGAACTGTTTTGACAAGTTAACAACTCGACCTTAGCTTTTGATTTTCCAAGGTGAGGCGTTAATTTGCTTTTTATGGTCATGTTTCGATTGTTCTATTTCGCACAACAAAGCATTCTTCGAGGCGACTAGATCACGATATGTCTCTAAATATTTTTCGTTTTGATGAGATTTAGCAAAGCGGCTTCAAAACCTTTTCACGGTTTTCTTGAGTTTTGAAAAGTTGAGTTGCATTTGTAAGCATTCAAAATCCTTGGTTAACATGCATTTTGCTTTTAATTCCTTATTTAATGCATAACATTCCTCCATTTTGATTTGATGGTCTTGAATTAAACGAGCAAAATCGGATGGGGCAACGATTCGGCTTGTTCAGCGTGAGTCACAACATGATCATTATTTAGATCCTCAAGTACAACCACGAGTCAATTTGATTATCGAGGAAACCATAAGGTCATCTTGATCGTCAAATGTAACTACTGAGTTTTATTTGAAAATCGTCGAATGAGATGTAGATGACTCATTTTGAACGATCGAGCCGTCTTGGGATTCGAGATATTGGCGGAGATATTAGTTCGATATGATGATGGTTTGTTCGGTACACGAGACAAGCCATCGATGTCATCTACTGGGCTGTTTCACTCATGTGTAGCTCATGCATATTAGCCATCAACATAATTGTTGCATTGGCCTGCAAGTCCTCCATATCATCATCTCGAGTGCATACGCCATAAAGCTATATTCTTTGTTTGTGAGAGATCCACCACTTCATCCTTAAGAGCCAAAAGAAGAGCCTCTTTGAAGTAAGCACCGCCCTAGTCCTTGGCTTTGGGCATGCATTAGCCAGTGTCCTTCTCATTGCGGTTGTAGCATCGAAGACCATTCAACCCATTACGAGCATTTCCTGTTCCACCACTTGAGCTCATTGTTATTCTACCCATAGCATTAAACCCTTGACCACCTCCCATTTGACGACCATAACCACGATTACGAACTTCAACTCGTCCATTGTTCACAACAACTGATTTCGTGTATTGGATGAGGAGCGAATACGATTGTTGGATTTGTTGGTATAACGGCTAAAAGCATTAGCAATCATAACGGATCCACATTGCAATGCTTCGAACGGATCGGATTCCTCATTAGTTTGACTATGAAATGCTTGATCATTGTTGTTGTTGTAAGGAACCAATTGATTTTGTTGAGATTGCTGTGATTGATCGTTTGGTGTAACTGAGGCAGGTGGTTGAGTTGCTTGTTGAGGAGGATAACTTTGTTGAGCATATAAGGCAAGTTGTTGATTTTCCGGATGTGTAGGTGGAGCAATTTGAGCACGGAGAATCCTTTCCCGATCAACTTCCTTTTCATGAGGCTTCAAGTAATCGTACAACAATCCATATGTAGAATGATGCATATTCTTCGCAGCGGAGAAAATGACATACTTCTCCCATTCGGGACCTAGACTCTTGAGGAACTTAGTATTCACTGCAATTCTTGGCATGATGATGTTGTGTTTATCCAAATCATTGATGATGTCTCGAAAACGATGATGATAGGATTCTAGTGTCTCTCGGGTTCAATCATGAAGTGTTCATAAGCCAAGTAAATTTTGGATTCCAAATCCTCCCGATTGAGTACCGATCCTTCCATAAGAAGATGAATATGATCCCACATTTTACGTGCGGTCTTTTGAGCATCAACACTACGAAGAATTGGGTTTGGTAATCCTAAGAGGATATATTCCATTGCAAGTTCATCTCGCTTCATAGTGTAGAAGTTCTTGAGGATTCAAGTCCATCGCAAGATAGCAATGTTCGTTTGTTCATCTCTTGGTGGAATAGCATTTGGATCTCCGGGTACAATGACATAGGCATCTCAAATGGACCTTCCAAGATAACCTTCTTTAAGAACTTTCCATGTGGCTTCTTCGATCACAAAACCTAAAGAACCTTATCACCCATTGATCGTAGTTTCTGGAGTGAGCATTGGAGGTCTATCAAGTGATCCACCTCATGAATTGATTGTTGGTCGCTTAAAGCTTCACACATCTTTGCAAACCAAGTGGGTTCCTTCATAGTGTTCCTTGATGGATGTTGATTGAAGTCATTTGTGTAGGGTTGAACTTGAAGACTTGGCGGTGGTTGAACCATTTGTGGTGCAGGAATTGCTCCAAGTTGTGGAGTATGTTGTTGATTAAATTGTTGTTGATAAATTGCTTGTTGTTGATTCCATTGTTGATGTTGTGGACTTAGTTGTTGTTGTCATTGAGGATAAGTGTAAGGGAAATAGTTAGAGTATGGTGGTTGTGACATGTTGAAAAGCTTGTGTTGGTAAAAATGGATCTTTGTAGTCGAATGAACCTTTGATGAAGAAGTATCCTTAGGCGTAGAAATCACAATAGCCAAGTAGCACTTATGCGTAAAACACCAAAGTTACGCGTAACAATTAGAAGTTACGGCGTAGAATTTAGCTTCTGCGTAAGTAGGGAAAAGACGCTAAAGTTATGCTTAGACAAAAGTTAGGCGTGAAAGTTAGGCGTGGGATTATCTTATGCGTAAGACTATGCTTAGGCGTGAAAAAATCTTATCGTGGGATTTCTGGCGTAAGCTTATGCTTATGCGTAATTTTAGGTTTTATCCCAAGTGATCTTTACACTTCACGGTGCAAGAGATATCCAAAGTCGACGATTTTTCAGCTTATCCAAGCAAGAAAACACGGAGTAAACCACGAAACGAAGATCAAACCAAGGAAATACTTACGCGTAGTTTTATGGTTTCACTACGCGTAGGTTTACTCGTAAATTTGATATTGCTCAAAGATGTTTCTAAACCGCTTTTTGTGTGATGAAATAGCTTCAAGATCACCAAATAACACAAGAATGTGAACTTTGATGAACCAAACCTTCTAAAACGATTCTGCGTAGAACTACACCCACGAATAAAAACTAGCTCAAAAACAATGATCCACGCATAAAGTTCCAAATTTTTGCCAAAAACGTTAGTTTAACACCTTATAACGTTGAAAGTACAAGAATCTTGGATTAAAAAGTGTAAAAATGCATTTTAAGCTAACCAAAGATATTGTACCATGCGTTATCGTGAGACCAAAACTCACTTCAAACAATACGTTCACCCAACTAGTAGGCGATTGATACCACTGTTAGGTCACTAGATTTACAAACACAAGTAGTATAGAAAGAGATAAGGCGATTAAACAAGTAAAACACACACACACACGATATTATGGAACGGTTATGCGTAGATGTGATGAGAGAAATAACTTGAACAACCAACCTTCAAATGAAGGTTTACATAAGGTATTTATAGGAGGAAAGCTAGGGCAACACTCCTAGTTTCCATCCTTTCTCCTATGGGCTTGGGCCTAAGCTCATGGGCCTTCTACATAAGCTTAAGGCTAATAACAAACATAAAGGCCATAATAAGCTGCCTATTACATAAGATTAGCTAACACTTGAATTATAGTTTAGGAGTGATTCCAACAATCTCCCCCTCAAGTGTTGGTGATGAACGGTGAAGGCGTTGATGTCATAGTAGCTCGGCGTCTTCGACATTCTTCTTTCTTGTGAGAAGAATTGCCTCGATTCGAACAATCTCCCGGTGTAGAGATAGTTTTCCTTGAGCGGTTATGCTTTGGCGTCATCATTAACTTTGTTCTTTGATTATTGTTCTTTGTGGTGAAAGTGATAGTATGTTGTTATGCGCATCAAATCGCCTCAGTGCCTTGTTTTTCTGATGTCTCCACGTCATTCTTCAACATGCTCACACGCTCTTTGGCGTTGGAATTCGATCTTGATGAAGTTCTTTAAGTCTTTAACTTTGTAGATTCTTTGATTTGACGAAGAATCATTACATTGTTGTGTTGCTTTTGGATAGAACTTCCATTAGTGATGATGTTGGCGTGAGCATGAGAAGAATCAACACGATCATCCCGCTCCGAGCTTCCATAAGAAAACATTTCAAGCGGTTAGTAATAAGCGGATTCCGCACTTACAAGTTTGAACTTGAGAGTGTTAACGACATAGTGTGAAAACACAACTCTAATTCTTACAAAGGCCGTTCTGAGCTGAGTCCCACAAGTGAGATAACGCGATGTGCAAAGTACATCTACTGATTCGGATAGTCATTGAGGTACACGAAGCATCACCTCACGATGTAGACCGTTTGAGACACACTCCGCGTAATCCACGGGGAGTTACCGAAGTGACTGCTTTGTCGGTACATTTTGATGTTGACCACAGCGGGTTTCCATTCAATCACCGAGGATCACGGTTGTGAACCTCTCATAAATGTTCTCGACAGTTGCTAAGATCATGAAGGACTCGATATGAACCATCGATGATCTTATTTGTTGATCAACAAGTGATGAAATGTCAAGTGTTCCTAAGAGATCTTTTGATGAATCTCGTGGCTCTAGACTCAATAGTGCGTTTTGGTTTTCTGGCGGAGACTAGGGAGAGGTCTCCTTCTTCAATACCGGCGATCTCTAAGAGAAGCCAATAGTTTACGTAGGGTTCCATGTGAGAATGAAACAAGCTTACATTGAGAGAAACTTGAGTGGCTAAGAAGGTTTAGTGCATGCGTCCTTTGGGTCCATGACGACTTTTAATCTTCAATACCGGTGTCACTAAGTGACAACCAAGTAGTATATGAATTGAACCCGTGTATGCCTAAGTTGAATAATTTGGAGGGCTATTTCTTTTCACCCTTTTCTTTGCATTTCTTTTAATTCTTCAACTCCTTCTTCCTCCGATTCTCATTTTCTCCTTTTTATAATCATACCTAAGGACTTCTAAGTACTAACTATTTGTGATGTCCTTGGGTAGATCCCTCCGACTCTGGCGGATCATAGGACAGTTATTCCTAACCTTAGTCACCTTATATCTCCATGACTAACCTATGTTGCCATTAAAACCATTTGTTGTGAAGAATCTCTCAAAGGGTTTGTAAATGAAAACATGTTTGAACCATTTGTGAGAGATAAGATTTTGCATAAATACTCCCCTCCACATGTGCTTAAGAGTTTTAACGGTTAATTGCACAATGTGGAAAGAGCGCTTTTTTGAATTGATCCACTCAAGATAGACAATCCCCATGAGACACGGTTCGTTGCATAGTTAAAGAGTTACATTGTCGACTTTTAGGTGACAACTAGCTCTAATAACTACCTTGAAGGTGTAGACAATCCTCGAAAGGTTGTCATACCCATCGAGTTCATGTCTACCAAGAGTATCTCGAATGGTACTTTCTACTTGGACAAGTCCTTTGCGAGACACGTTTACATTACTAGCGAACTAGCTTGAAATTATTACCCGTCCAGGACAAGTCTTTTCGAGTTAATAACAGTTTAGTACCGTCAATTCGTTGGTTAAGTCTATTACACGAAGATTCATTTGCATTTACACAACATATTTCTTATCACATAAATTTTCTCCCCTTCAAAAATGGCATATAAAATGTTATTTTTGAAAAGTTGAGAATAAATATGACCATTTCGAGTGTTGCGGGAAGACGACCACTATGAACAATTTGTGAACAAAGTTTTAATTCAAATACTCCCCTCAACTAGTGATATAAGCGGTTGAGGTTTTGAAAATCATACGGGAAGTACTTGTCCTTTTGAGCAAAACCTTGAAAAATGAAAGGTTTGATAGGTTTTACTCAAAAGTAAGAAGCTTTCGCTCCTTTTATAAGGATTGTGGCAGAGCGTACCACGGGGTCCTTTCTTGCAAATTACGGGTTGTACAACATTATGTGTGCACAAGCCATAGACATATATAATCACACATCCAAATGTAATAATGAAGGAAACAATTCAAGGGTACCGGAAGTGCGGTGATGTCGCGGGAGTGCGAACAGGCGTTGATAGCGGTGATGTTAATCTGGGTCGACCACCAACAAAGCTTTCAATGTTACAGGCGATCCCTTGAAACAACCTTTCATCAATCATTTTGATGATTCTCCTCACATCCCTTCGATCACGAGAATTCCATCGCTTAGGAGACCCAATCTTGTGACGTATGTCCTTCAACCTATATGCCATTCCGTCCCTAACCATCTTCAAAGTGTGATCCCCAAACTTGTGAAGTTCACTACACGCCATTAAGCAATTTCTTTGTAGTTCACTGCGGTAAACAACGCCGAAAGGTTTCTTGATGAGTGTATATTGTGAGAGTGGTTGATGTCGGGAAGATCTAGGCGAGGTGGTGTGAAGTTGACACGGTGCGATAAGATTCAACTGCCGGTGAAGATCTTCTACGTTCCTTGATGACTATGCGTCGATGAAGATGAGCAATGACTTGATGAATTCACGTTGTACTTGGTTGAAAATTGCCTCATGCGACCTTGTACTTTGGCAAGGTACATGTCTTCAATGTCGTTGATAGACAAATTCTCAAAGTCGACCTCGAGAGAATGCATAATCTTTTTCATCTTGTCGTTTGACCACGATATTCTTTAGGAAAGTGTAGTCCCACTTAGATGAAAGAGCAACGTGTTTGATGGCAGCGATATCCTTAATCTTGAACACCGCATGTTGAGACTTACGAACTGGCGACACGTAGTAGATTCTTGACGTTATGGCCAATGATGAATCCGTACATTGCATCTCGGTCATATGCTTCCACTTTGTCGGAACACAAGTGATTGGCACGTTCCTCGATGGCTATGCGGTTTGAGTATATGGCTGCTGGGAAATGGAAGTGTCAAAGATGTAGCGTATTTCCTTGATCCATCGCCACCATGTAGAAGAAATTCCAAGTCTTTGTTGAAGAAATATCGAATGGAATCCTAGGTTCATCTGGTTGGCGATCGTTGGTAGTGGTTTTGACCGATCGGTGTAATATGGAGGGTTGTCCCGTTTGGTGAAGTCGATGTTTGCTTCGGGTTGAGCCAATCCATGTTGTTAGACATAGCTCGAGCAATGTTTTCAAGGTGATATTCAACCTCGATGGCACTTTCGAGCTATCTTTCCACGGTTGAAAAGCTTCATTCTTGATTCGCCTCAACTCGGTTTCGTCATCTTCTTCACATGGAACTTTTCTTGCATAATCTTAGCATGCTCCAATGTATTACCGTCTACGGATCTTGACCTTCTTGAGGTAGGGAGTTGAGTTAACAAGTGTAGAGAACCATTCAAATTCCTCTGTTTATCGTCATCTAGCCATGATACGACGTCGATCCATGGGCTTCTTCTTCTTTTTTTTTTGGCCTAGATGATGATTACGGTTTCTTAACTTGTTTGGGAGAGGTGGGTTGTTGTAGGGGCTCAAGGACCTCTTCATCGTCACCACCCATATACTCAAAGTGATCACCGGTTTTACGAGTCGGGGTGGTAACTCGGAATCGTCACGAGGTTTATCTGTAGAAGAGCGAGGAGGAGACCTTTGTTGAGTAGGAGTCCGTTGGAGAGGAGGTAACATAGAAGATGATTCACGGACTTCTTGACGTTTAGCTTCATCATTCTTATCTGATCCTTATCTTCATCGTCTCTAGGGCGTTTAGACTTTCTGCTTGAATCTACATGCTTCTTTGAGTTGGTAGTCCGGCAATGCTTGAAACAGACTTTCCTTCCTCGAGTAAATGTCCCGAGATCGTTTAGACATTTGTGTGACAAGCTTGGCCACCAATTCATTATCCGAGAAAACTACGAGGATCGGATGGATTGATTGTGACGGTTAAAGGTGTTGATCTTATAGTTTGCTTGGCTATCGCATAAGATTCGGATATAGTTGTGCGGTAAACATCTCCTTTGTGACTTTAGGAGCGATATCACGAAGGTACTTGTTAGTGTAACCTTGATCATTTCGTTCGAGTTCCTCTTGACGATGACTTCTCATGAATTCTGGATAAACTTCCTTTCTTCTTGCATCTTGTCATTCTCGTCATGTAGATATTGTATTTGTTTATTGAGAAAGTTCGACTTCACATATAGCATGTCTTTCTTTCGACTTGTTTGTGACTTTCACAATTCTTTCATGTGTCCGAGAAATCCAAGATCGAGTGGTTTCTTCACAGATTTGGATGTTGATTTGGTTGATTTCTTTGATGGTGGTGGTGAGGAGTGAGATGAAGAATCGATGAGGAGGAGACATGAGGAGACTCGGGGTCCTTGGGCGGTTCGAAGTTTCCTTACGTGAGCGTGTAGGACTTTCGAGCGACTTGTCATAATCAACATCTTTATCTTTCTCGGACTTCTCGGTTTAGGTTTCTCAAACTCATATTCGATAGTATCCTCCACAAGCTTTTGTTGTTGCACAAGAGTGGTGGCACGGATCCTTATCGGGTCGATTAACGCATCGGGATCGGTGAAGAGTGGGCGACACCACTTGATCCTCCGGGCCACCCATTTGGTCTTTTGCAAATTCTTGACTTTTGAAGGTGTCGGCAATTTTAAACTTCTTCTGTAGGATTGATCCGGTAGCTCTTCTTCTTCTTGAGCTTTCATCATAGGGCACAAGTGCAGAGTCTTCCCTTTTCCTTTATCGACTTGAGGACTTGGAGGTTTTGGTCTTGAAGGATTGTCATCCTTTGCGGTTTGAGTAGGTAATCTCTTCATACGTGTCGGTACCTTGAGCTTTCGTCCAAAAGCTTTCTTTGCGGTTCGGTGTGGGAATAGGTTCGACTTCCTTTACGGGAACAATCCTTTTACGAGGAGGATTCCTTTTGGGAAGCTTCCTATAACTTCGAACTTCTTGCACTTCGGCACTTCCTCTTACGGTTCTCCGGTAGGAGTTCACGAAGGTTTTCATCAAGATGACCAACTTTGCCTTCTTTTCGCTACTAGATACCTTTTATGCGTTTCAAGCTTCTTGAGTTCTTTAGATAGAAGGTGATCGAGCGACACGGCACCACCTTCTTAGTTGTCGATTCCTTGATTACGATAGAAAGGATAGGTTCGGACAACAAGTCGTGATTGTCGGGGTCATTGAGCCTCATGGGGATATCGAGGATTAAGTCCAAGTGCTCTCGGATCAAAAGCTTTGTGTATCGACATAGGGAATCTTTGAGCCAAGCTTCTTGTGAAATAGCATCATGTCCTCCCATATCGATGCTTGATTTTGATGTCCTTCTTATTGATCGAGACGGAAGATTTGCGGTTCCATGAGCTTTGGATGCTCATAACCACCGTCACGACCGAAGCAGACTTGGTAATGATGATGTAGAGGTTCTCCACGGTTGAGGAATGTTCTTAAGCTCCACGTGAGAATGCTTAGTAACAATCCTGAAGCTTCATCATAGCCAATGTCAAGAAGAAATTGCGAGCTGTCTCTTGAGTGGGTGTAGCAAAGAAGTCGGTTGGCTCGATTTCGGAATGAGAAGAACGACCCGTAAGTCGCATGAGTGATGGTGACTTGTTTGTGATTAAGTGTCACATGTCACTACACTTTGACTGTGATCCTCTGCATAGAATTCGAATTCTTGAATGTAGATTTCGATGCAGATGGCGAGTGTGAGAGCATGTTACGGTAGGGATGATTCCTTAGAATATCCACAACAATGAGACAAGAAGATTACGAGCATGTGAGGGTTTCAAAGTCAACCCTAAGGTTGTTCTTTCCAATCTTTCTAGGATAGCCATTGGGAAGATGTCGGCAATAGTGAGAACCTCGGTGCATCCACATTCATTTGAGCGACCATGTCGTGATGCGAAATAACATTAGCCAAAAGAACCAACATATCGAAAGACATAATGTTAGTCAACGAAGGTCTTATTGTCTAGTTATTGAATGTACGGTGTTAATGATTATTCTGAGTCCTAAGTCACTTGTTTGTCCAATAGTCCAATGGCGTCGTGAAATGTTTCGTGAGTTAGTTAACTTTAAGTTTTAAAGTTTATGTTATCACTTATTGTTCACAACATATCAAGCGATTAAGTTTATTAGTGACATTATTGGATTCGTGACGTTATGATTAGTTTATTTACAAGTTTGTACACGTAACAATTCATAATGAAGGTCAATCAAGGCTTAGGCGTAGATTTGGCAAAGTTAGCGTAAGCGGAAGAAATATATGTGTAGGCGTGAGCGAAAGCTTATCGTGGGATCCTTACTTACAGCGTAAGAAATGTTACGCGTGGGAAAAGGGACCTTATGCGTGGGGCTTCTGGCGTGGCGTATAAAGACCTTACGCGTAAGGCTTACTCGTGAGTAGACCTTATGCGTGAGTCATTGTTTACGCATATCCTTCACGGGATCGCGTGGTCCCATTGTAGAACCTTATGCGTAGTAGTTACGCGTGGGATTTCTCTTACGCATAGCGCCTCGCGTAAGGTAATCCTTATCGTGAGTAACAATCAACCTTGATTACGAATTTTATGCGTAGCAAGCACGAAATAAAAACATCATAACATCAATTTTAACACATATATTCATTCTAAAATCAAATCATGGCATGAAAGCTTGTTAAACATTTATGCGTAGAAACACTTACGCGTAACCAAAACCCTAGGGTTATGAATTACGCATAAGATTTCTAACCATGGAATTTGCACCAAACAATTTACGGTAGGTCTTAGATGTTGAGAGAGTCTAATAACCAAGTTTTAACATCCATTTCGTGATGAATCAAAAATACCCAAACTTTAGAACTTTAAACCCTAATTCCTAATTCGAGTAATCGGTGTTTACGGGTGGTTATAGAACCTAGATATCATCAATTCAACATCATATAAACATAACACAACAATCTTTTGACCAAAACCCTTCACATTTGAAAACACCCAAAACGACTCATAAACCCTAATTTTGAAAAACATTCAATTCGTGTTTACGGGTTTGTTTTGAGGATAGAAAACATATCATTGATGTTATTAAAACATTTTGACATTATCTTTTAACCACAAACACATAACACTTGATCATGTGTTCATACACATATCGTAGAACACAAAATCACCCATATAAGTAGATTTGACCGTTGGATTCATTTGAAAATCAAAACCAATGTTTGTAAACATGTTAAGAACATTAAACCACTTACAAATTGATGATCAAAACACAGTTTCTTGAATGATTTTTAGGCGTAGGATCTTTTAGGTTAAAGTAATAAATGTGAAGTGGAATAGTTAGGTGGAGGTGGTTTTATTAAAATAACTTTAACATTTTGACAGTTTGGTCCCTCCACTTTTCCTTTTTCATACAAAGCCATTTAACTTCCATTTTGGTTACCAAACAAAGATTTTAAGAAAGAAACTTGTGACACTCCCCTCGACTTAAGAAACTAATGAAAGGTTATAAATTTTAGTCCGGGGTGTCATTTAACCGAAAAGTTTACCACCATTGATAAAAGAAACAACGGGATAGGATAACATGCAAGTACACAAATATTTTGAAGCAGTTAAGTGATAATTTTCTCCCCTCAACACTTGATCGGAAAAATCTTGAATTTTGAAAGATTAAAGTGTTGACGGAAGAAATGTACTTGCCATGTTGAAAGAAAATTAGATTAGAAGAATATTTTGTTGTTTTATCGGGTTTTATATTTTTGTATTTTGTTTTGAAAAATATTTACAAAAGAGATTTTGGTGTTTGACGGGTTTTAAGGCTGTTTTAAGAGGTCATCCAATTCCTCTTGAGTCAAACACCTCATACCAATCCGGTGGACCAACTCATTAAACCTAGCGGGAGGCAAGGCTTTGGTGAGTAGATCGCAATTGGTATTCAGTACCACAAGTATAATTCAACGGTACCACATTCCACGTGGTCCTTGATGAAATGATAGCGAAGATCGATGTGCTTTGATTTGAGTCTTTGAGCGAGTTGCGAGATCGCAATGGCACTCCGATTGTCGCGATACATCGGGATTACATCAAATCGTAACCATAGTCTTTGAGTTGTGTTCTCATCCGGATGACTTGAGCACAACACGCGACATGGCTACATATTACGCTTGGTTGATGACGATGATGTACAATCCTGCTTCTTTGATTGCCAAGACACGGTTTATCACCAAGAAATTGTAGAGCTCTGAAGTACTTTTCCTTGAGTCTAAGCATCCTGCGTGGTCGGTCTCTGGCGATTAGTTCAAAACCGAATCCTTGGATACGGATCCCAAGTTAATGGTTCCCTTGATGTATCGGAGGATTCTTTTAGCCTCGAGAGGTGGGTTTCGATTGGTCGCGACGATAGCGGGAGCATAGATAAGCGGCAAAGACAATATCAGTCCGCTAGTTGTTAGATACATGAGAGACCCAATAATACTTGGTATTTGGTAGGGTCAACTAATTTCCCATGTAAATCGTCTAGCTTCTTGGTATGAGTCATTGGTGTGGCATAAGTATCACGGGTTTTCATTCCAAATTTGTTTAACAATTCAAGGGCATATTTGGGTGACTCAAGAAAATACCACGGGTGATTGATGAACTTGTAATCCTAGAAAGAATGTAAGTTCACCCATCATGGACATTTCAAAATTTTTCTTCATTAGTTTTGCAAAAGCGATTGAAAACTTTTATGTGTAGACCCAAAATGATGTCATCCACGTAAATTTGAACAATTAAGATATGTGCCCGTGATATTGTATAAAAGAGTTGGGTCAACCGAACCTTTGGTGAAATTATTAGCAATGAGGAAAGATGATAGCTTATCGTACCATGCCCGAGGGCTTGTTTGAGACCATAAAGAGCTTTGTTCGGTTTGTAGACATGGTTGGGAACTCGGGATCAACGAATCCTTGGGTTGGTGACATAAACCGTTTCTTTCGGTTGTCCGTTGAAAGCGCAGTTTGACATCCATTTGAAAGACCGTCATATTCATATGAGCATGACGCGAGAAATATCGAACGACCTCAAGGCGAGCAGCGGAGCAAAAGATTCTTCAAAGTCTATTCCTCTTCACGGCGATAACCCTTAGCAACTAGGCGTGACTTGTTTGGGATGGCGTTCCCTTGACATCAATTTGTTTTCCAAATCCATTTGAGACCAATGGCGTAGACCCTGTTGGTCTTTCAACCGATTCCATACTTCAAGGCGTTTGAATTGGTTGAGTTCTTCTTGCATGGATTCAATCCGGTTATCTTTTGTCATTGCGTCTTTAATGTTTTAGGCTCAGTTAGCGAGACGGTGAGTGCATAAATGCAATGTTCACCATCTGTGTGAAGGCGTTGTCTCGTAACGGTTGGTTGATTCGGGTTGCCAATAATATTAGCGGAGGATGGTCTTTTGTCCATCGATGTGTAGAGGTTGATGTTGGTATACATTGTGCGATTACGAGGATTCAAATGGTTTGTTGATGATTCCGCGACATCGGTGCGGCGATCTCATTAGCAAGCGGGTTAAAGAACGCATTTGGATCAAAATCTGCGGTGGGGTACTTCATTGAGAATATCATCGGCGGTTCATCATTGTTGGAAGCGGTTTGTTCAAGCTGTTGTGGTGGAGTCAAGCGGTGTAGGTGCATCTTCAACGATAGTTGTTGTAGCAGTGTATCGGTATAAGAGTATTATCGGGTTGAGCGGTGAAGCAGGGATACACACAGAGCACGTTCATCAATATCGTCCTTTGAGCAGAGGAGCAAATAACCTTTCCATTTGTTGTGAGTTAGTGGGGGGCTTTGTTCGGTGATGATGGGGTTTGAGGAAGTTTAAGCGGTTGTGTCCGGGTTCTAAGTTGTTATACTCGAAGCCATTTCCGTGAGTTCATCAAAATGAGCATGAATCGTTTCCATCACTGTTTTGTCTGACGATTCGGATCCGGTAACCTTTAGAATTCTCACAATATCCAATAAAGACTCCAATGTCGACTTTGGCTTTGAGCTTTCCAAAATCATCACGATCATTATTCGGATAGCAAAGGGATCCAAATACATGAAAGTGTTTGAGATTCGGTTTATGGTTGTGGACAAGCTCGAAAGGTGTTTTGTTGTGGCGTTTGTGATCATAGAACGGTTTTGAGTATAGCATGCGATGAATCGACACGCCCATAAGTAATCTGGAAGTTTAGCATTGATTAACATTGTTCTTGCGACTTCCACTAACGTTCGGTTTCGTCTTTCAACAACTCCGTTTTGTTCGGTGTACGTGCAATAGATGTTTGATCTTTGAATTCCCACTTTCTCATAGAATTCACGAAGGGTTTGGTTAACAAATTCGGTTCCTTTATGCATTACGATTAGCCTTACGGTGTTGCGGAGTTGAACACATATTTTTGTGAGAAGGTGATGATCATTTGTGGAGCTTGGTCTTTGCTTGAAGAAAGTAGACCCAAGTCCATCGTGAGTAGTCATCAACAATTACTAAGATGTAGCGTTTGCCATTGATCGTTTGCAGCGCATCGGGCCACACAAATCCATGTGAAGAAGATGAAGCACATCTTTGAGGCGTGTTCCACCTTTGAAGGAAAATGAGCACGAGTGCTTTTCCCTTGTTCACAAGTGAGCAAAGGTGATCTTTTGAATACGGAATCGTGGGAGACCTTCAACTAGTTTGTGTCGAGCAAGGTTGGTGATGGTTTGAAAGTTTAGATGTGAGAGGCAGCGGTGCCATAGCCGAGTTTTGTTGATGTTGCCTTTGAAAGTAGCGGATGGGAGATGAAGCAACCATGTCTTGCATAGAGATAGTGTAGAGACTAGAATTACGCGAGCGGACATAAGGTCATTTCCTTGTAGATCACGAATGAAACAAGTTTTCTCCGGAAAGCAACCTCCAAATCTCCATCACAAAGCCGACCTCACGAAAGCAGTTATGACCGAGGCCTTCCACATAGTAAACCTGCGATTTCGATGTTCCCATTGACATAATCTCCGTAGCCCATGATAGGCTGCAGTGATCATTCCGAACTGATAGTGCCAATGAACTTTGCAATAAAGTTTGATAACAGTTTAAGGTTGCTGTCATGTGTCGGGAACATCCGCTATCAACAATCTAGAGAATGATCTGTATCACTGCATTACACAGGCGACACGGATGGAATAGAAGTAGATGTGGAACCCGAAATGTTAGAGGGTTCGAGCGATGATAGTAGACATACACACATTAATAACTTTAGGCATCCATTTAAATCCTAATGTGTTATATATCCATTTCGCCATCTATAACTCTTGTTTGCTTTAGTCTTTGTGAATGCACTAGGTGGTACTACATTCTTAGGAGGTGGCTGGAGCTACGGGGACAACAATGCTTGCCTTAGAATCTAAAGAAGGCGGTCTACCAAGCACGGACTTAGAATGATTAGTGGGCTTAGAGGTATTCGATTCTTAGGATTCCGTAAGCGAGAGATTATAGCTTTAGCAACACATTTGTCATGACAATCGAATTCATACTTTTCGACAAATAACACAAGGTGCATCGATGAATATCAAAAGTACTTAACGGTTTAGCATTCGTTACATCACTATTTCTATTACATTTGCGGACGCAATATCTATAGTGGAAGCAACGTGAGTCTTATTCATAGTCCTAGGGTGTTCTTCTACTTTAGCATTCCTTATTGATCTTTTCTTAGGTCGCAACTTCCTATTCTTGATTGAGTGCTCTAGGGCGTGAAGTGCGGACGTTTGGAAAAGACGCAACTATTCTGTTTCGATGAGAAGGAAGCACGTTAGCAACTTGTGATTTGGCGGTAGGGATTCTAGGTGCACGATTACTAAGTGTTCTTGGTGCTAATCTCTTAATGATGGTTGGCGGAAGTTGTTCATACTTTCCTAACATTTCTCTTAACTTAGAGATAGTGTGAATCAAATCTTGATTTTCGAGCGAATATTACCGGCAAAATTCATGACTTCTCTAGTGTGAGCAAGATAGTGATCAAGTTCGTTTGATGCTTCATGACGAGTCTTATTGAGTAAATCAAATATGACACCATATTCTGTTTAACTTTTACAAGTTCTTGTTCATATTTTGAGATTTGACTTTTCAAAGACACGTTTTGATCATCCGGTTGCTCAATTTTAGGATCAAAAGATTTTGTTTGCAAGCGGCGATTTTCTTTTGAAAACCAAGTTGTTGATTGTGAATATCTTTTCACACCAATTAAGGCGACGTTTTGCATTGTAAAGTTCGTTAAGTAATCGTTCATTTTCGACTTTTAAAGACTCGATTTGAAGCATCTTATCGGTATTCTCAATAGTTACCACGAGTCAACATTATCGGCGAGAGATATAATCGGATGCATGTGGCAAAGAATAGAGTAACACAACATTATGGATATCGGCCACGATATAACATCTTTCAAGAGTCGATCAACATCTTTTCTCAACATTTTCTTTTCGTTTAGTATTAGAAATAGATGTTTGAGTTTTCTCGAAAATGACCTTCATCACTCAAGTTCCTTATGAAAATCCTTTTCCCAAGCTAATGCACAACTTTTCAAATTTTTAACGTTAGGTAAAGATTTTTACGAAAAATGTCTCTTTGTTCTCGCGCGGGCGATTGAAAATGATCAATTTTGATTTGAGCGATATTCTATCTCATGTTGTAAAATTTTGAGGTCGACCATGAAAATGTCAAAATATCTAAGAATTTTTCGATTTTCGGGTTTTGAGTTTACTTCAGCGATGGAAGGTAAAGGACCATAAGTTTGTGCATAATCGGTTGGGGATTAACATTAGAAGACTCGGTGTTTTGATGATAACCCTTGGTGTGTTAGAAGAATCCGTTGGTGTGTGAAAGTGACGGTTTGAATAATTAAAGGTTTGTTGTAAACAACAGTTTTAATTTTGATCGACTCTCGTCTTACGCATCTAATTCCTCTTGACGATGATATTCAACAACACTCATAACAAGATATCATTAATTTTATATTACCTTTGGAAACTTGAGTTTGGTTTGAATGTTTTTAGTGAAAGCTTTGGTTTATGTCGGCTAGATTTGGTCCATATCCTTTTGGATTGGGTTTTAAAGTAAACTTTTCAATAGTATTCTTGATTCACCATGTTTGTAAACAACAGTTTTAAACTCTTTAATTTTGTTTTGCAAGCCGATAATTTCTTCAAGAAGGTCATCTACCGATTCGTTGAATGCTTTTTGTATGCGGAGAAGCTGTTTTGACAAGTTAACAACTCGACCTTAGCTTTTGATTTTCCAAGGTGAGGCGTTAATTTGCTTTTTATGTTCATGTTTGATTGTTCTATTTGAGACAACAAAGCATTCTTGAGCGGCTAGATCACGCATCTGTCTCTCTAAATATTTTTCGTTTTGATGAGATTTAGCAAAGCGGCTTCAAAACCTTTTCACGGTTTTCTTGAGTTTTGAAAAGTTGAGTTGCATTTGTAAGCATTCAAAATCCTTGGTTAACGATGCATTTTGCTTTTAATTCCTTATTTAATGCATAACATTCCTCCATTTTGATTTGATGGTCTTGAATTAAGCGAGCAAAATCTGGATGAGGCAACAGATTCGGCTTGTTCAGCGTGAGTCACAACATGATCATTATTTAGATCCTCAAGTACAACCACGGAGTCAATTTGATTATCAAAGGAAACCATAAGGTCATCTTGATCGTCAAATGTAACTACTGAGGTTTATTTGAAAATCGTCGAGAATGAGATGTAGATGACTCATTTTGAGCGATCTGAGCCGTCTTGGATTCGAGATATTGGCGGAGATATTAGTTCGAGATATGATGATGGTTTGTTCGGTGCACGAGACAAGCCATCGATGTCATCTATGGGCTGTTTCACTCATGTGTAACTCATGCATATTAGCCATCAACATAACTTGTTGCATTGGCACGCAAGTCCTCCATATCATCATCACAGTGCGCATACGCCATAAAGCTCTATTCTTTGTTTGTGAGAGATCCACTACTTCATCCTTAAGAGCCAAAGAAGAGCCTCTTTGAAATAAGCATTGCCCTAGTCCTTGGCTTTGGGCATGCATTAGCCAGTGTCCTTCTCATTGCGGTTGTAGCATCGAAGACCATTCAACCCATTACGAGCATTTCCTGTTCCACCACTTGAGCTCTGTTGTTATTCCTACCCATAGCATTAAACCCTTGACCACCTCCCATTTGTGACCATAACCACGATTACGAACTTCAACTCGTCCATTGTTCACAACACTGATTTCGTGTATTGGATGAGGAGCGAATCGATTGTTGGATTTGTTGGTATAACGGCTAAAAGCATTAGCAATCATAACAAATCCTGTTGCAATGCTTGAGCGGATCGGATTCCTCATTAGTTTGACTATGAAGTGCTTGATCATTGTTGTTGTTGTAAGGAACCAATTGATTTTGTTGAGGTTCTTGTGATTGATCGTTTGGTGTGGTGAGGCGGTTGGTTGAGTTGCTTGTTGAGGAGGATAACTTTGTTGAGCATATAAGGCAAGTTGTTGATTTTCCGGATGTGTAGGTGGAGCAATTTGAGCACGGAGAATCCTTTCGATCAACTTCCTTTTCATGAGGCTTCAAGTAATCGTACAACAATCCATATGTAGAATGATGCATATTCTTCGCAGCGGAGAAAAATGACATACTTCTCCCATTCGGGACCAAGACTACTCGGGAACTTAGTATTCACGCAATTCTTGGCATGATGATGTTGTGTTTATCCAAATCATTGATGATGTCGAAAATCGATGATGATAGGACTCTAGTGTCTCTCGGGTTCAATCATGAAGTGTTCATAAGCCAAGTAAATTTTGGATTCCAAATCCTCTGATTGAGTCTGATCCTTCCATAAGAAGATGAATATGATCCCACATTTTACTTGCGGTCTTTTGAGCATCAACACTACGAAGAATTGGGTTTGGTAATCCTAAGAGGATATATTCCATTGCAAGTTCATCGCTTCATAGTGTAGAAGTTCTTGAGGATTCAAGTGCATGCTGATAGCAATGTTCGTTTGTTCATCTCTTGGTGGAATGGCATTTGGATCTCCGGTACAATGACGATGAGGCATCTCAAATGGACCTTCAAGATAACCTTCTTTAAGAACTTTCCATGTGGCTTCTTGGATCACAAAACCTAAAGAACCTTATCACCCATTGATCGTAGTTTCTGGAGTGAGCATTGGAGGTCTATCAAGTGATCCGACCTCATGAATTGATTGTTGGTGCTTAAAGCTTCACACATCTTTGCAAACCAAGTGGGTTCCTTCATAGTGTTCCTTGATGGATGTTGATTGAAGTCATTTGTGTAGGGTTGAACTTGAAGACTTGGCGGTGTTTGAACCATTTGTGGTGGAGGAATTGCTCCAAGTTGTGGAGTATGTTGTTGATTAAATTGTTGTTGATAAATTGCTTGTTGTTGATTCCATTGTTGATGTTGTGGACTTAGTTGTTGTTGTCGTTGAGGATAAGTGTAAGGAAATAGTTAGAGTATGGTGGTTGAGACATGTTGAAAACTTGTGTTGGTAAAATGGATCTTTGTAGTCGAATGAACCTTTGATGAAGAAGTATCCTTAGGCGTAGAAATCACAATAGCCAAGTAGCACTTATGCGTAAAAACACCAAAGTTACGCGTAACAATTAGAAGTTCTGGCGTAGAATTTAGCTTCTGCGTAAGTAGGGAAAAGACGCTAAAGTTATCGTAGACAAAAGTTAGGCGTGAAAGTTAGGCGTGGGATTATCTTATCGTAAGACTATGCTTAGGCGTGAGAAAAATCTTATCGTGGGATTTCTGGCGTAAGCTTATGCTTATCGTAATTTTAGGGTTTTATCCCAAGTGATCTTTACACTTCACGGTGCAAAGATATCCAAAGTCGACGTATTTTCGGGCTTATCCAAGCAAGAAAACACGGAGTAAACCACAAAACGAAGATCAAACCAAGGAAAGACTTACGCGTAGTTTTAGGGTTTCACTACGCGTGGGTTTACTCGTAAATTTGATATTGCTCAAAGATGTTTCTAAACCGGTTTTGTGTGATGAAATAGCTTCAAGATCACCAAATAACACAAGAATGTGAAATTTGATGAACCAAACCTTCTAAAAGCGATTCTGCGTAGAACTACACCCACGAATAAAAACTAGCTCAAAACAATGATCCACGCATAAAGTTCCAAACTTTTGCCAAAAATGTTAGTTTAACACCTTATAACGTTGAAAGTACAAGAATCTTGGATTAAAAAGTGTAAAAATGCGTTTTAAGCTAACCAAAGATATGGTACCGTCGTTATCGTGAGACCAAAACTCACTTCAAACAATCGTTCACCCAACTAGTAGGCGATTGATACCTTTGTTAGGTCACTAGATTTACAAACACAAGTAATATAGAAAGAGATAAGGCGATTGAACAAGTAAAACACACACACACACACGATATTATGGAGCGGTTATGCGTAGATGTGATGAGAGAAATAACTTGAACAACCAACCTTCAAATGAAGGTTTACATAAAATATTTATAGGAGGAAAGCTAGGGCAACACTCCTAGTTTCCATCCTTTCCTTTAATGGACTAAGGCCTAAAATGCTCATGGGCCTTCTACATAAATGCTCCCAATAAGGCTAATTACAAACATAAAGGCCATAATAAAGCTAACTATTACATATTAATTACTAACACTTGATTATGGTTTAGGAGTGATTCCAGATTTGGGTTTGAGAAGTAATTTTGATGAGTTTAGATGCGAGAAAATCTTTGTGTTTTAGTGTTTTTGAGAGGGGTATTTATAGAGTGGTGAGAGGGTAATTTTTGACTAAATGAGGATTTGTAAATTCGTCTTTGAAAGCGTTTGTTTACCTCATTTAATGCCACCAAATCCATTACCATGATAATTTCCGGTTTTCAAGGGAACAATTGCAATGCAGTAAAGTGCATTCTGCAGTAATAAAATACCCACAAGATATTTCATGTGAGAGGAGGCATTTAATGCCAAGTGGGATGAAGTAAGGTTTTGAGAGACCCTTAACTTTGATGACGGCAGGATAAAGAGACATATATTCCTATATTAAATTGGAATGTTTACCAACCTAGGACATTTAAGTAACTGATACTTGGAGCATTTAGTAACTTATTCAGTGCTCAATATCCATAATCAGGGTCCCTGATTGAGTCTTACTCATTCAGTGAGAGGGTTGTTTTTTGGGTTTTGTTCAGGGAGGATGAACCATTTCAGAGAAAACTTACTGAGATTGGAATTGGTTTCGTGTTGCGACTTTCAATGTCTAGCATTCCCAATTCGACTTCGGTCTCTGAAGGTAGGTTCATCTAAGGGTTTTGTGAAGATATCAACAAGTTGATATTGATGAGGATGAAATAAAGCTCTATGTCTCCTTTCATTATGTGGTCCCGATGAAATGATATCGATATCAATGTGTTTGGTTCTTTGGTGAAGGACGAGGTTGTTGGAGATTGCAATGGCACTAGTGTTGTCACGGAAGATGGGTACCATTTTGTAGTAGATGTCATAGTCATTGAGTTGACTTTTCATCCATAATACATTGGCACAACATCCTGTGACAACATACTCGACCGGTGAAGACATAACCACCGATTGTTGCTTTTAGCACTCCAACAAACCGGTTTCCTCCAAGAAATTGACAGACCATGAGTTACTTATTATGTCCATGTTACGACTAGCATAATCGAAGTCGAATATCCTTTGAAGTCAAACCTAAGCACTTTGGATAGTAGAGTCGAAGGCTTGGAGTTCCATTCAGTATCACAGTATTCTTTTGGGCTGCGGTGAGATGGGATTCTTTGGGATTGGTGATATCTTGCTATTAGATGATTGAGAATTGTATGTCCAGTCTAGTAGCCGTAAGATACATCGGTGAGCCAACAATCCCTACGAAATGGGTTTGATTGGTGATTCGCGGTGAGCTCGAGGTCCAAGGTTGTTAAGAGGGACCATTGGTGTCTTCATTGAAGCACGATCGGATATCTCATATTTCTTCAAGAGATTTACGGTGTATTTTCTTGTTGATGGAGATTCCTTTATCAGTTTGCCTGATTTGTAGTCCAAGGAAGTATGTGAGTTCACCCATCATGCTCATTTCAAACTTCTTTGTCATCAGTTTTTCAAACTGTTTGCAAAGAGTGTAGTTTGTTGAGCCAAAGATGATGTCATCAAAATATACTTGGACCAATATCACATCTTGCTTTGTTCTGTAGATAAACAATGTGTTGTCTATCTTTCCTCTGACAAACTTGTTTTGAATCAGGAAGGCAGAGAGAGTTTCATACCATGCCCTGGGAGCTTGTTTTAGTCCATAAAGGGCTTTGTCAAGCTTACAAACATAGTCAGGGAATTCACTACTCTCAAAGCCAGGAGGTTGCTGAACATACACATCTTCTTTGAGTTCACCATTCAGGAATGCACTTTTCACATCCATTTGGTAAACTTTGAAGTTCATGTAGGTAGCAAATGCAAGGAAGATCTGATGGCTTCCATTCTTGCAACAGAGCAAATGTCTCATCATAGTCAATGCCTTCTTGTTGTTGTAACCTTTGGCTACAAGTCGGCTTTGTTTTTAATGACAATGCCGTTTTCATCGGTTTGTTTACGAAAACCCACTTCATTCCTATGACAATGACATCCACGAGGACATTTGATCAAGGTCATGACCTTGTTTTTATCAAGCTGTGAAGTTCTTCTTGCATGGCTTTGAACCCGACTTGGGTATTTTAGAGCCTCGGTGACACTTTTGGGTTCTATTTACGATAGGTAATCATCATATAGACATTCATTGGTTGAAGTCTGCGATTAACTTAGCGACCATTCTTCTAGTGAGCATGCCTCGGTGGTTCACCAATGATGTTTACAAGCTCAATGTCACGAGATTTTGTCCACTTACTTTGTGGTCTAGGATCCGAGCTTGAAGAGGTCATTGGAAACTCGGAGTGAGTTCGGTGCAGGAGCCACGAATCATCAAGATCATCTGTTGAGATGTCTTGTTCGAGTTGGGGTTCTTGAATCACGGGATCTGAACATTTGGTTCGATGTTACCTATCCCAGCGGGGACCGATTGATTATCAATGAATTCACTAATAGTTGGTTGGGGCGGGTTGAGAGGTAAGACATAATATGAGATGTCAACATCGACTTGGTATGAGGAATTGATTTCGATGTTATACTCATCGGGAGGATATTTTGATGAGTTATCAATTCCTATTTCCTCCACTAAGGTGTTGGTGAACCCGATGCTCTCGAACTCTCATCAAAGGTGACATGAAAGGTTTCCTCAACTTGTTGTCTCCTTGTGTTAAATACCACGAAGGCTTTGGAGATCGGTGAGTAACCTAGAAAATATCCATCATCGACTTTAGCATCAAACTTTCCTAGATGATCCTTGTGATTATGAATAAACACATGACATCCAAACACATGAAAGTAGGCGATATCGTGAATTCTACCTTTGAATATCTCATATGGGGTTTTGTTATGTCTTTTGACAATGATTGACTGTTTTGAGTGTAATGACTGTTTTGACCGCTTGATCCGAAAATGTTTTGATAGGGTGAGCCATTTAACATAGTTCTAGCACCTCAATGAGAGTTTTGTTTTCCTTTTAGCTACCCCATTTTGTTCGGGGTGTCGGGAGATGAAAAGTTTTGGGAGATTCCTTTTCATCACGAAATTCTCAAGCTCTTCATTTGAACTCGGTACCATTGTCGATTCGATTTGTTTATGATAATGTCATTCGGTTTTCAATGTTCACGATGAATGGCATTATTGTATTAATTGCTGACTTTTTGGAAAGAAAGTATACCCAAATGTATCTTGAAAACTCATCAACAATGACAAGTGTATAATTCTCATGTTGGATTGATCTTGGGTGACAGTCCAAAGAGATCCATATGCGTAAGATGAAGCGACTTTTGATGGAGAAATTTTGTTTGGTTTTGAATGATGCTCTTTTGTGTTTGCCTTTTTCACAGGCTGAGCATGGTTTATCTTTTGCAAAAACCAGTGATGGTAAGCCAAGGACCTTGTTTTGTTTTGCCAAGTTGTTGATGTTTTTGAAATTTAAGTGTGAGAGTCTCTTGTGCCACAACCAGTTGATAGTCTCAGTGGCTTTAGGAAAGAGACAAGTTCTATCTTCAGAGAGTGTTGACATGTCTAAGACATAAACATCATCTCTTCTAGGAGCTATCAAAACAATTTCTTTGTTGGCATTAAAAATGGTGCCTTGTTTGTCATTGAATTGCACAATGTACTTAGCATCACATAGTTGGTGACATCGATGAGATTGTATTTTAGACCATTGACATAAGCTATTTTAGAAAAATATTCCATTGTAGTATCTTGAACCATAACCTTGATGGCACATGATGAGTTATCACCAAATACTACCTTGGGTCTGGTTCCTTTACATACTTGTGCGGATACTCCTTAACACAGTCATGCTTCTTGAGATCCACTATCTAGATGCTAAATAGGCTCCATGGCGTGTCTCTGCACAAATAGTAAACTAGATTAGTTTCTCTTGACCCACATACTAGTGGGCTTGGGTCTAAAGGTCTCTTTGACTTTGGCAATTGACTCATGGTCGGTGGTCGAGTGCATTGTGCTACCACAAGTTTTGCATTTGAGGCGAGGATGACTTAGTGATTACGGGTTGCTAGGAACTTCTCCTTGCTTGGATGACACTTGTCATGATGGGATGTCTCATGAGTGGATTTCATAAATATCACGGCATGTGTTAATGAGATAATCATCGGGATGATGATCATTAAAACCACGGTGTGGACAAGGAGGAAAGGGTTTTGCTCTATACTTTTGAGCGATTTGGAAGTTGAAGCATCTTGATGACCAACTTTGGTATAGTTTGCTTTCTTGAGTGAACTTACATATTGTAAGTGATCGAAGTTCTGTGATCATCCTTTTGCGATCATACAAAAAGGATTCTATAGAAGTTGTCGATGGTATGGTGGTATAGTGGCATAGATCACACTTGGCTTGGGTTTGGTGGTGGATTTTGACTTTGAGGAACTAGAGGAGGCGACTTTGTTTCCTTGATTGATTCGGAACTTTTTCGATGGATTCCATCTTATCGGTTAGCTTCCTCACAAGTTCGATCGATTCTTGGTTTGGTCGACTTCGGTGGGGACCGAGGATGTGGAAGTCTCGGTGGGGAGACTCTTTTTGGATTGGTTTTGTTGGTATTTTCGGGATGGTTCTACCAAGTCCGGACCTTTCTTTTGGTGAGTGAGGATTGAATTGTAATGGAGTAAGCTCGAGCTAGGGCGGCACCACGATGAGGTTTCGGGGGTGGGCGGTGCATTAGATTACGCTTTAGACTCGGAGATGTGTTCGATCTTCTTTGGGCACATCGGGAGTCAAGCATGCTCTTAAGAGCTTGACTCTCAGGCTCTAGTATTCTTCCAAAATCAAAATTTGGAAGCTTACTCTCAGGGTTTAACCGTTCAATCCAATCACTGGGCTTGGGAATTGTCAACATATTGGTAATCATGCCACCAGACACAAATGGTTTGGGAGACTGGTCTTTGTTGTGAGAGTTAGGGAGATGGTCTTCACCTATGACTCTCTTTTTGCTACTGGGGCTACCCACGGCATCAAAGACCCTTGGATTCTTAGCAGTCCAACTTTCAATGATATCTTTTTCCCTCTTAAGTTCATCTTGGAGAGCCTGATTTATTTTAATTAGTTTAGTGTTTTGAATTTGCAAAGTGATAGCTTCAAGCTTATTTTGTTTTAAAATAAGCAGTTCATCCCTACACTTGTTCAGTTCAAAACTTAGCTTGTTATATTTTGAAAAAATATTTAATTGTTGCTCTTCTACAAACTTAAGGTCAACATTGATATAGTTCATATAAGACTGCCAATCAGAGTCATCATCCATAGAAAGCAAAATATTTACCTTCTTCATTGTGATGTTGACCCATTCTCCATTCCTGGCATGATTCTTCCCAACAGCTAGCTTGTCCTCTTACGAGAGGGCCATCGGTTAGCACCGAGATGCACCATTTCATCATCGATGAGACCGGCTCTTCATCCCAATCGAAGGTTTCAACAACTAGGCCCTTGTTTTTACCCGCATGATTTAACATTGTTTGTTGTTTCGAGGGACTAGCCTCAAGCAATGCAAGCTTAGCTTTGACTTTCTTATACTTAGCTTCAAAATCTATGGTTTTGTTTTGATCAGTTGTTTTGAAAATTTTGATGAGGCCGATAGATTTTGGTTGAAATTTGCTAAAGCACGAGGACCGATTTGACCACGATGGTTTGTAAGAGGGTTGAAATCATTTTGAAAAACAATCTTTGGCAAAATGACCACTTTTGTGACACTTAAAGCATTCGGTGTCCTCATTAGGTTTAGCATTGGAAAAACCTTTGTTTCTTTTATAAACCTCAGAGAGTTAGCAAGGAGTGCCCTTTCACGAAATTCAATGTTCGGTCATTTAGGTACTTCTCACTTGATCTCTCATCGGGCTCATCATCCGAATTTTCCGAAAATCTTGAATTACATTGTTAGAATAAAAGCGGTTGAAATTGGTGTTGAATTGGTGGTCGGGACTTCTTGACTTCACGAGACTTCTTTAAGTCGGGGTATCGTCTGCATTGATGAGGTTTTCCTCATAGACAAATTTCCCATATATTTCAGGAAGTTCAAGATTCTGGATATGATTAGCATTCCTAAGTCCCTGAGAGAAATTCAGCCACTTCTTAGGGAGACTATTGACAAAACCAACATTGATTTCATGTTTAGAAAACTTTAAACCATCATTAGAAAGTTCATTTAAAAGAGTTTTGTACCGGGTGTAAGTTTGAGACAAAGTTTCTGAGTCCTTAGCCCTGAAGGTGTTATACTCAAGTTTCAGGTCCATTATCTTGTTTTCCTTGGTATCAGATGGGCCTTCATGACTATGGACCAGGTCATCCCAGGTTTGTTTAGTCGTACTACAACTTATAACTGACTTCATAATATCATCAGGAAAACATGATATGATGATACTTTTGAGTCTTTGGTCCTGTTTGACCACTCTTCTCTCATCCACGAGTCCATTGTGCTTGAGTTTAGGCAAACCTTGACCTTTGGGATAAATGGACCTTCATTAATACACTTGATGTAATAAGGTTCCATCCCAATCAAATAGCAAAGCATCGTTTTTCCATTTGTTAAATTTACCAACTTCAAGTCTAGGGCAACAAATTGAATAAGCTCCACCCTTTTGTCGACTAGTTGAGGTACATCAATTTCACCATTAGGATCCTAATTTAAAACAATTTTGAGCGACCTTGAAAAGGGTTTTATAATCACCGCTCTGATACCACTTGTTGTTCCCGATTCATTATCATATAAAACAGTTTAAGTATTAAAAACAAACTAATAGTGAATCAATGACTGAAATACAATGTAAGCAAAACACACTGATAAATTTTCAACATAATATTCTTTATTAGAAATCAATCAAAAGAATACATTACCCAAGTACTTGCGGAATAGTACTTGGGATTGAAATGACAAAGGGTTGGTACTCCTCACTAAGCTCAGGCTAAGTCTGAGCACAACTACTATGGAACCACTAAGCTATCTCAGGGTCTGAGTTGTATTTGGAGGAGTGAATGATGGCTTTTGTGTGTGTGTGTTTTACAATTCACAAGCTTAAATCTTTCACTTCATCTCTTATGCTATTTATACAAGTATGAGGTTTAACTTTATCCTAAGTGACAAACATACATTTTACAGAAGACAAAATACTGATGTATTTTGTCTCTATTTACAAAGACTATATTAAGTAAGAGACAAGGCTGCTTTCCATAAGTCAGTGATGACACTGACCCTGATCGTTTTCCATTCAGGGAAAGTTGACTTTGGTTGATAAGGACTTCGTCTTATCGATTCAAACATATCCCGCCTTATCCGCTCATTCTTGATCTTCATTGCCTTGATCTTCTACATCGGTTTGTCTTGATGTAAGTAGTTGGTGAGGAGTTTAGGGATTGGTGAGTTATTGTCATCACTCACCGAATCCACCATCTTCTTCTTGACTCGGTCTCCACCCCTTAAGTTCCGCCTTCTTGTGGAGACTTCTTTTTGCCTCTTCTTGAGTATCACGAAGATGGCTCACTAAGAGACTATGCACTCAGTGACCTGTTAGTGTTTAACAACATAAACACTTAGGGTATTTTCTATTTAAATCCTAGACTTAAGGGGTTTGGGTATTTACTGAACCTAACAATTTTTTTGAAGTTTAAGTGTGAAAGTCTCTTGTGCCACAACCAGTTGACAGTTTCAGTGGCTTTGGCAAAGAGACAAGTTCCATCTTGAGAGAGTGTTGACATGTCTAAGACATAAACATCATCTCTCCTAGGAGCTATCAAAACAACTTCTTTGTTAGCATTGAAAATGGTGCCTTGTTTGTCATTGAATTGCACAATGTACTTAGCATCACATAGTTGACTGACACTGATGAGATTGTATTTTAGACTATTGACATAAGCTATTCTAGAAAACTATTCCATTGCGAAGATCTTGAACCATAACCTTGATGGGACATGATGAGTTATCACCAAATACTACCTTGGGTCCGTGTTCTTTTACATACTTGTGCGAGATACTCCTTAACACCAAATCATGCTTCTTGAGCATCCACTATCTAGATGCCAAATAGGCTCCTGGCGTGTCTGCACAAATAGTAAATTGAATTAGTTTCTCTTGCTGACCCACATACTAGTGGGCTTGGGTCTAAAGGTATGCTTGAATTTGGCAATTGACTCATGGTTAGTGGTTGAGTGCATTGTGCTACCACAGGTTTTACATTTGATGACTGAGGATGACTCAGCGATTCGAGGTTGCTTTGAACTTCTCCTTGCTTGGATGACACTATCATGCTGGGATGTCGCATGAGCTGGATTTCATAAATATCACAAAGATGTGTTCATTAGACAATCATCAAGATGATGATCATTGAAGCCACGATGTGGGCAAGGAGGAAAAGGTTTTGCTCTATTCCTGTGAGCTGGTTTGGAGGTTGAAGCATATTGATTACCAAATTTAGTATGTTTTGCTTCACTGAATGAACCTACATACTGTAAGTGATCAGAAGTTCTGTGATTATCCTTTTTGCAGATTATACAAAAAAGAAATCTGTAGCAATTGTCAGTGGTATGACTGGTGTAATGGCATAGATCACACTTCTGCCTGGGCTTGTTGGTGGATTTTGACCTTGATGAACTAGAGGAGGCTGGCTTAGTTTCCTTGATTGAATCAGGAGCTTTTTCGTTGGATTCCATCTTATCGATCCTTCCTCACAAGTTCGATCGGTTCTTTTTTTGGTATGCTTTAGTAGGAATCAAGATGTGGAAGTCTCGGTGGGAGTAGACTCTTGTTAGATTGGTTTAGTTGGTCTTTTCGGGATGGTTCTACCAAGTCCATACCTTTCTTTTGGTGAGTGAGGATTGAATTACAATGGAGTAAGCTCGAGCTTGGTGCGGACCACGAAGAGGTTTCGGGGTGGAAGCGGTGCTTGAGATTCGCTTAGACTCGAGATGTGTTCGGTACCATCGGGCACATCGAGAGTCCAAGCATGCTCTTTAGAGCTTGGCTTTGTGCTCTAGTATTCTTCTGTAATCGAAATTTGGAAGCTTACTCTCGGGGTTAACCCGCTCAATCCAATCACCGGGCTTGGGAATTGTCAACATATAGGTAATCATGCCACTGCACACAAATGGCTTTGGACTCGGTCTTTGTTGTGAGTCGGGAGATGATCTTCACCTATGACTCTCTTTTTGCTACTGGGGGCTCCACAAAGATCAAAGACCCTTGGATTATTAGCGATCCAACTTTCAATGATATCTTTTTCCTTTTAAGTTCATCTTGACGAGCCTGATTTCTTTTAACTAGTTCAGTGTTTTGAATTTGCAATGTGACAGCCTCAAGCTTAGCTTGATTTAAAAATAGTAATTCATCCCTACACTTGTTTAATTCAAAACTTAACTTGTTGTATTTTGAAAAAAGATTTAATCGTTTCTCTTCTACAAACTTAAGGTCAACATTGATATAGTTCATATAGGACTGCCAATCAGAGTCGTCATCCATAGAAAGTAAAATGTTTACCTTCTTCATTGTGATGTTGACCCATTCTTCATTCCTAGCATGATTTTTCCCAACAGCTAGCTTGTCCTCATCTGAGAGAGCCATCAGTGCACTGACTTGCACCATTTCATCGTCTGAGGAGACTGCTCTTCATCCCAGTCGAAGACTTCAACAACAAGGCCCTTGTTTTTACCCTGCACAAATTTAACAGTGTTTGTTGTTTCTAAGGGAGTGGCCTCAAGCAGTGCTAGCTTGGCTTTGACTTTCCTGTACTTAGCTTCAAAATCTACAGTTTTGTTTTGATCAAATTTGTTTTGAAAATTTTGATGAGACTGATAGATTTTTGGTTGAAATTTACTAACGCTCGAGGACCGATTTGACCGGATGGTTTGTAAGAGGTTCGAAATTGTTTTGAAAAACAATCTTTGGCAAAATGACCTCTTTTGTGACACTTAAAGCACTCGGTGTCCTCATTGGCTTTAGCATTGGAAAACCTTTGTTTCTTTTATAAACCTTGAGATTTAGCAAGGAGTGCCCTTTCCTAAAATTCGATGTTCGTGTCATTTAGGTACTCCTCACTTGATCTCTCATCGCTCTTCATCCGGATTTTTCTCGAAAATCTTGAACCACACTATTAGAATAAAAGCGGTAGAAATTGGTGTTGAAGTGGTTGATACGCTTACAGCGCGTTCGGGGTCAAAGGAACTTCCTTTTAAATCGAGCAAGTTTTTCAACACCCTAGGCGAAGGAACCTAATCGTTGTAGTGTAGTAATAGGGTAAGCCACGGTATTGATATCGTTCTCTGGGGAATAGGAATGCTAGTGAGAAGTTACTACGCTAAGGTTAAGGTTGAGGAAGATTATTTTTATCTTTTTATGTTTTTAGGAAATTGAAAGGTACGAATCTCGGGCATTGGATTTGGGGGTTGGTATTTCTCCGATTACTCTACTATTATCTAATTATCTAAACTAAGGTGGTGGTAGTCTATGTCTAATTAATGTGTGCTCGTATGATAGTTTAAAGATGTGTTTACTTAGGTTTTACTACTCCTTAATTATCTCCTATTGATGGTTGAGTTGTCACGTCTTATTCTTAGTTGCGTTGTGTGTCTAAAGTTGTAGGGTATCGTTTCTCCCTAACTCTTTGAACTTACCAAAGGGTCTCGTCTACAAAACCCACTAGGGATAATAAACTCTTACTCTAAGGCACTCCTTGGATGGTTTAGCTTACAACTACTCAGGTAATTATATTCTAAGGTTCACAAAGATGAATCAAGCATTAAGTACACAACGAATGACCTATCGCATTACTAGATCATTAATCAACTAAGATAAGAAACAACCAATCAATATTTAATAATTAAGTTTCATACTCCCTAAGCAAACACACAAATAAATTAGCTGGACATGGAGAACATGCAAGCATACACACAAATAATCAAATACATAATTGAATTGATGAAGTAAATACTTATCTTGATGTAAGATAGGGTTTGGAACCCTAAAATACTGTACAAGACACCCTTGGTTCGGTTTTAGGTTTTTATTCCACAAAAGACTCTCTTAAAACTGAAAAATTCGGATTCTATACATAATATTACATATGCGACGGCGTCACCTTATGTTTTGTGACGCCATCGTGTCGCCGTCATTAGGGTTTCGTCTTGGCCACGTTAACCTTGCGATGGCGTCACCTTATGTCCGTGGACGTCCTCTTGACTTCGACGTCGTGCGAGTTGCATCTAGGCCGTCGGTAGCAACGGCCTACTCTTTTAAAGGCCGGCGTCGTCACTTGAAAATAGGGTATTTGCTCTCAGTATCGTCACAAAATCCTCCGGCGGCCGCACTTAACACCGACGCCGCCGCCTTCTATTTTAGCGACTTTGAGTGTCTCGATTTTGACTTTGGCCATTTTCTTCAGTATATTCGCGCCTTTTCGTCCAAATAAGTGCCATTCCAGATTTTGCCTTCAAGAGACCTAAAAGTGAAAAGGAACGATATTAAGCAATAACGGATACAAAAGTGATCAAATAAGGGCTTAAACGACCCTCAAATGGTACCTTTTAAAACCTTATCAAATATCCCTACACTTGTTATTTGCTTGTCCTCAAGAAAATGTGCTTTTAGCCAATTAATTTATAAGTTAGGGGTCATGAAGCATTGATTTAAAACGGTCCATAACACATATAAGCCCATAAAAGTCATAACAAGCACGGAAATTACATACTAGCACCTCACATGGGGTGTTTGGATACTCACATCTCTCTCGGGTGTATATATGAAATATAACAAATAGGAAATGGAAGATAAACACTCATTAACGGTCCTAGTACATAGATTACCATAGGCTTGAGAATAGATCAAACCTCCATCTCTTTGGCGTAAGCACCTAGGAAAGACTATCAAAGAGGTCTTTTAAAGGGTTGTAATGTTAGGCTTACTACAGGAAACAAGGGTTTGGTGGGATAGGCTATTTAGTGGTGGCAAGTCAAAATCTCTATTGTTGGAATCACTCCTAAACCATAATCAAGTGTTAGTAATTAATATGTAATAGTTAGCTTTATTATGGCCTTTATGTTTGTTATTAGCCTTAAGCTTATGTAGAAGGCCCATGAGCTTAGGCCCAAGTCCATTAAAGAAAGGATGGAAACTAGGAGTGTTGCCCTAGCTTTCCTCCTATAAATACTCTATGTAAACCTTCATTTGAAGGTTGGTTGTTCAAGTTTTTCCTCTTTCACTCACTCTACGCATAACCGTATTATTATTGTTTGTGTGTGTGTTAGATCTTGTTCAATCGCCTCTCTATCTTTCTTATAAGCTTGTGTTTGTAAAACTAGTGACCTAACAGTGGTATCAATCGCCTACTAGTTGGGTGAATCGTTTTGTTTTGAAGTGGGTTTTGGTCCTCTGCGTAAAACTAACGAGTGATACTTTGGTTTGTTTAAAACACGTTTTTACACTTTTAATCCAAGATTCTTGTACTTTCAATGTTTTGAGGTGTTAAAATAACTGTTTTTGGCAAAAGTTTCAACCTTTATGCGTGGATATCGTTTTAAGCTTGGTTTTAACGAGGGTTTCATTCTACGCCTAAGCTGTTTTTAGAGGCTTTGGTTCATCAAGATTCACACTTTTGTGTATTTTGGTGTTATTGAAGCTATTTTATCACACAAAAGCGGGTTTAGAAACACTTTTGGACATAATCAAAATTTTGAGCATTTCTACGCGTAGTAAAACCCTAAAACTACGCGTAAGTGCTACCTTGGTTTGATCTTCATTTTGTGGTTTATTCCGTGTTTTCTTACTTGGATAAGTCCGAAAATCGTCGACTTTGGATATCTCTTACCTTTGTGATAGTGTAAAAGATCATTTGGGCAAAAACCCTAAAATTACGCATAAGCATAAGCTTACGCGTGAAATCCTCGCCTAAGATTTTTCCTACGCTAAGCCTAGTCTTACGCATAAGAAAATCCTCGCCTAACTTTCTCGCCTAACTTTTGTCTCGCCTAACTTTAGTGGTTTTCCTACTTACGCGTAAGCTAAATCCTACGCGTAACTCCTTATTATTACGCGTAACTTTGGTGTTTTACGCATAAGTGCTATTTGGTTCTTGTCTTTTCTCGCCTAAGGACACTTCATCAACAAAGGTTCATTCGACTACAAAGATCCATTTTACCAACACAAGTTTTCAACATGTCTCAACCACCATACTCTAACTATTTCCTTACACTTATCCTCAACGACAACAACAACTAAGTCCACAACATCAACAATGGAATCAACAACAAGCTATTTATCAACAACAATTTAATCAACAACATACTCCACAACTTGGTGCAATTCCCCACCACAAATGGTTCAAACACCGCCAAGTCTTCAAGTTCAACCCTACACAAATGATTTCAATCAACATCCATCAAGAAACACTATGAAGGAACCCACTTGGTTTGCAAAGATGTGTGAAGCTTTAAGCGACCAACAATCAATTCATGAAGTGGATCACTTGATAGACCTCCAATGCTCACTCCGAAACTACGATCAATGGGTGATAAGGTTCTTTAGGTTACGTGATGCGAAGAAGCCACATGGAAAGTTCTTAAAGAAGGTTATCTTGGAAGGTCCATTTGAGATGCCTCTTGTCATTGTGCCGGAGATCCTCTGCTATTCCACCAAGAGATGAACAAACCAACATTGCTCTTTATTGCGGACTTGAATCCTCAAGAACTTCTCCACTATGAAGCGATGAACTTGCAATGGAATATATCCTCTTAGGATTACCAAACCCAATTCTTCGTAGTGTTGATGCTCAAAAGACGCACGAAAAATGTGGGATCATATTCGTCTTCTTATGGAAGGATCGGTACTCAATCGGGAGGATTTGGAATCCAAAATTTACTTGGCTTATGAACACTTCATGATTGAACACGGAGAGACACTAGAGTCCTATCATCATCGTTTTCGAGACATCATCAATGATTTGGATAAACACAACATCATCATGCCAAGAATTGCGGTGAATACTAAGTTCTGAGTAGTCTTGGTCACGAATGGGAGAAGTATGTTATTTTTCTCCGTCAAGCGAAGAATATGCATCATTCTACCTATGGATTGTTGTACGATTACTTGAAGCCTCATGAAAAGGAAGTTGATCGGGAAAGGATTCTCCGTGCTCAAATTGCTCCACCTACACATCCGGACAATCAACAACTTGCCTTATATGCTCAACAAAGTTATCCTCCTCAACAAGCAACTCAACCAAGCGCCTCGGTCACACAAGCGATCAATCACAACAACCTCAACAAAATCAATTGGTTCCTTACAACAACAACAATGATCAAGCACTTCATAGTCAAACTAATGAGGAATCCGATCCGTTCGAAGCATTACAACAAGGGGTTTGTTATGATTGCTAATGCTTTTAGCCGTTATACAAACAAATCCAACAATCGTATTCGTTCCTCATCAATACACGAAATCAAATTTGTTGTGAACAATGGACGAGTTGAAGTTCGAGAATCGTGGTTATGGTCGTCAAATGGGAGGTGGTCAAGGGTTTAATGCTATGGGTAGGAATAACAACGAGCTCAAGTGGTAGATCGAAATGCTCGAGAATGGGTTGAATGGTCTTGATGCTACAAGCGCAATGAGAAGGACACTGGCTAATGCATGCCCAAAGCCAAGGACTAGGGGCGGTGCTTATTTCAAAGAGGCTCTTCTTTTGGCTCTTAAGGATGAAGTGGTGGATCTCTCACAAACAAAACGAGCTTTATGGCGATCTGAGACTCGAATGATGATATGGAGGACTTGCGAGGCCAATGCATTTATTATGTTGATGGCTAATATGCAAGAGTTACACATGAGTGAAACAGGCCCGATGTATGACAACGATGGCTTGTCTCGGTACCGAACAAACCATCATCATATCTCGAACTAATATCTCCGCCAATATCTCGAATCCGCACGGATCGGGCCGTTCAAAATAGTCATCTACATCTCGATCGATGATTTTCAAGTTAACCACAGTAGTTACATTTGACGATCAAGATGACCTTATGGTTTCCTTTGATAATCAAATTGACTCCGTGGTTGTACTTGAGGATCTAAAGAATGATCATGTTGTGACTCACGTTGAACAAGATGAGCTGTTGCCTCATCCGATTTTGCTCGGTTAATTCAAGACCATCAAATCAAAATGGAGGAATGTTATGCATTAAATAAGGACTTAAAAGCAAAAATGCCTTTGTTAACCAAGGATTTTGAATGCTTACAAATGCAACTCAACTTTTCAAAACTCAAGAAAACCGTGAAAAAGGTTTTGAAGCCGCTTTTGCTAAATCTCATCAAAGCGAAAAATATTTAGAGACGGATCGTGATCTAGCCGCTTGAAGAATGCTTTGTTATGCGAAATAGAACAAGCGAAACATGAACATAAAAGGCAAATTAACGCTCTCACCTTGGAAAATCAACAATCTAAAATTTGAGTTGTTAAATTGTCAAAAGCAGTTCTCGACATACAAAAGCATTCAACAAATCGGGTAGATGACCTTCTTGAAGAAATTATTGGCTTGCAAAACAAAATTAAAGAGTTTAAAGCATTGTTTACAAACATGGTGAATCGATATGACTATTGAAAAGTTTACCTTAAAACCCAATCCGAAAGGATATGGACCAAATTTGGTGATTACAAACCAAAGCTTTCACTAAAACATTCAAACCAAATCACGAAGTTTCGGTCAGAGAATATAAAATTAATGATCTTGTTATGAGTGTTGTTGAATATCATCGTCAAGAGGAATTAGATGCGAGAAGGCGAGTCGATCAAAATTAAAAGCAGTTGTTTACAACAAACCTTTTAATTATTCAAAACCGGTCACTTCGTCACTGCGGATTCTACTAACACACCAAGGGTTATCATCAAAACACAGAGTCTTCTAATGTTAATCCCCAACCGGACTATGCACAAATTTATGGTCCTTTACCTTCAATCATGAAGTAAACTCAAAACACGAAAATCGCAAAATTCTTAGATATTTTGATATTTTCATGGTGACCTCAAAACTTTAGAACATGAGATAGAACATCATTACGAAATCAAAGTTCAACACTTTCAATCGCCTTTAGCGCGAGAACAAAGAGACATTTTTAGAAAAATCTTTTACCAAATGTTAAAAATTTGAAAAGTTGTGCATTAGCTTGGGAAAAGGATTTTCATAAGGAACTTGGAGTGATGAAGGTCGTTTTCGAGAAAAGCTGAAACATCTATTTCTAATACTAAGCATAAAAGAAAATGTTGAGAAAAGATGTTGATCGACTCTTGGAAGATGTTATCGTCTTGATATCCATAATGTTGTGTTATTCTATTCTTTGCCACATGCATCGATTATATCTCTGCGATAATGTTGACTCTGTGGTAGCCGTTGAGAATCTTGATAAGGTGCTTCGATCGAGTCTTTAAAAGCGAAAATAAACAATTACTCAACGAACTTTACAATGCAAAGCGTCGTCTTCTTTGGTGTGAAAAGATATTCACAATCATCAACTTAGTTTTCAAAGAAAATCGCTCAATTGAGTGCAAAATCTTGATCCTAAAATTGAGCAACTGGATGATCAAAGCGTGTCTTTGAAAAGTCAAATCTCAAAATATGAACAAGAACTTGTAAAAGTTAAAAGGAATATGGTGTCATATTTGATTTACTCAATAAGACTCGACATGAAGCATCAAATGAACTTGATCACTATCTTGCTCACACTAGAGATGTCATGAATTTTCTTTGGTAATATTCGATTACGAAAATCAAGATTTGATTCACACTATCTCTAAGCTAAGAGAAATGTTAGGAAAGTATGAACAACTTCCGCCAACCATCATTAAGAGATTAGCACCGGTCACACTTAGTAATCGTGCACCTAGAATCCCTCTTGCCAAATCACAAGTTGCTAACGTGCTTCCTTCTCTTGAAGCAGGAATAGTTGCGTCTTTTCCAAGCGTCCGCACTTCACGACCTAGGAGCACTCAATCGAAGAATAGGAAGTTGCGACCTAAGAAAAGATCAATAAGGAATGCTAAAGTAGAAGAACACCCTAGGACTATGAATAAGACTCACGTTGCTTCCACTATAGATGTTGCGTCGGCAAATGTAATAGCAATAGTGATGTAACGAATGCTAAACCTTTAAGCACTTTTGATATTGATCGATGCACCTTGTGTTATTTGTCGTAAAAGTATGAATTCGATTGTCATGACAAATGTGTTGCTAAAGCTATAATCTCTCGGTTTGGAATCCTAAGAATCGGAATACCTCTAGGCCCACTAATCATTCTAAGTACGTGCTTGGTAGACCGCCTTCTTTAGATTCTAAGGCAACCATTCTTGTCACTTTGTAGCTCGGTTTCACCTCCTAAGAATGTAGTACCACCTAGTGCATTCACTAAGACAAAAGCAAAGAGTAGTTATAGATGGCGAAATGGATATATAACACACTAGGTTTAAATGGATGCCTAAAGTCATTAATGTGTGCATGTCTCATATACACCTTGGAACCCTCTAACATTTGGGTTCCACATCTACTTCTATTCCATCGTGTCGTGCATGTGTAATGCGGTGATCTGAGATCATTCTATGGATTGTTGATAGCGGATGTTCCCGACACATGACGAGCAACCTTAAGCTGTTATCAAACTTTATTGCAAAGTTCATTGGCTTTGTCGGGTTCGGGAGCGATCACTTGCGACTATCATGGGCTACGGAGATTATGTCAATGGGAACATCGAAATCGGCGGGGTTTACTATGTGGAAGGCCTCGGTCATGTCTGTTTCGATGGGTCGGTTTGTGATGGAGATTTGGAGGTTGCTTTCGGGAAAACTTGTTTCATTCGTGATCTACAAGGAAATGACCTTATGTCCGGCTCGCGTAATTCTAGTCTCTACACTATCTCTATGCAAGACATGGTTGCTTCATCTCCCATCGCTTACTTTCAAAGGCAACATCAACAAAATCACGGCTATGGCACGTCGTCTCTCACATCTAAACTTTCAAACCATCACCAACCTTGCTCGACACAAACTAGTTGAAGGTCTCCCACGATTCCGGTATTCAAAGATCACCTTTGCTCGACTGTGAACAAGGGAAAAGCACTCGTGCTCATTTTCCTTCAAAGGTGGAACACGACTCTCGACATGTGCTACATCTTCTTCACATGGATTTGTGTGGCCCGATCGCGTGCAAGCGATCAATGGCAAACGCTACATCTTAGTAATTGTTGATGACTACTCACGATGGACTTGGGTCTACTATATGAAGAAAATGGCCAAAGTCCACAAATGATCATCACCTTTCTCACAAAATCTGAGGTTCGACCGCATGACACCGTCGGGCTAATTCGAGCAGACAAAGGCTGAATTTGTTAACCAAACCCTTCGTGAATTTTATGAGAAAGTAGGAATTGACATCAAACATCTATTGCGTACACACGAACAAAGCGGAGTTGTTGAAAGACGAAACCGAGCGTTAGTGGAAGCTGCAGAACAATGTTAATCAATGCTAAACTTCCAGTTACTTGTGGGCGAAGCCGTATCTCTCAAGACCAAGCCACAGGCTATAGCATGCTACACTCAAAACCGTTCTATGATCACAAAGCATACAACAAAACACCTTTCGAGCTTGTCCACAACCATAAACCGAATCTCAAACACTTTCATGTATTTGGATCCCTTTGCTATCCGACGATGATGGACTTGGGTCTACTTTCTTGTAGCAAAGACCAAGCTCCACAAATGATCATCACCTTTCTCACAAAATCTGAGTTCGACTCCAACACCGTCGGGCTAATTCGAGCAGACAAAGGCTGAATTTGTTAACCAAACCCTTCGTCAATTTTATGAGAAAGTGGAATTGACATCAAACATCTATTGCACGTACACACGAACAAAGCGGAGTTGTTGAAAGACGAAACCGAGCGTTAGTGGGCTGCAGAACAATGTTAATCAATGCTAAACTTCCAGTTACTTGTGGGCGAAGCCGTATCTCGCATGCTACACTCAAAACGGTTCTATGATCACAAGCATACAACAAAACACCTTTCGAGCTTGTCCACAACCATAAACCGAATCTCAAACACTTTCATGTATTTGGATCCCTTTGCTATCCGAATAATGATCGTGATGATTTTGGAAAGCTCAAAGCCAAAGCCGACATTGAGTCTTTATTGGATATTGTGAGAATTCTAAAGGTTACGGATGCGGAATCGTCGTACAAAACAAATGATGGAAGCGATTCATGCTCATTTGATGAACTCACGGAAATGGCTTACGAGTACAACGACTTAGAACCGGTCACAACCGTTTAAACTTCCCCAACCCCATCATCGGTGAACAAAGCCCCGACTAACTCGTCAACAAATGGAAAGGTTATTTGCTCCTCTGTTCGGTGGCGATATTGATGAGCGTGCTCGGTGTATCCATTGTTTCCATTGCACAACGATAATATTCCTATACGATACACTGCTACAACAACTCTTGTTGAAGATGCACCTACACCGATTGACTCCAACACAACAGTTGAACACACCGCTTCCAACAATGATGAACCGGTGATGATATTACGAATGAAGTACCCCACTGCAGATTTTGATCCAAATCGTTCTTGACCCGTTTGCTAATGAGGCTGCGCACGGATGTCGCGGAATCTTCAACAAACCATTTGAATCCTCAAAATCGCACAATGTATACCAACATCAACCCTCTACACACCGATGGACAAAAGACCATCCTCGGCTAACATTATTGGCAACCCGAATCAACCGGTCGTTCGAGACAACGTCTTCGCACGGATGGTGAACATTGCATTTATGCACTCACATGTCGCCAATCGAGCCTAAAAACATTAAAGATGCAATGACAAAGACAAGCTGGATTGAATCCATGCAAGAAGAACTCAACCAATTCAAGCGTCTTGAAGTATGGGAACTAGTTGAAAGACCAGCGGGGTCTCGTCATTGGTCTAAAATGGTTTGGAAAAACAAATTGGATCTTTGAAGGGCGTTATCCGAAACAAGTCACGTCTAGTTGCTAAGGGTTATCGTCGGGAAGAGGAATAGACTTTGAAGAATCTTTTGCTCCGGTTGCTCGTCTTGAGGTGTTCGGATATTTCTCGCGTTCGCGGCTCATATGAATATGATGGTCTTTCAAATGGATGTCAAAGCTGCGTTTCTCAGCGGACAAGCGAAAAGCGGTTTATGTCGACCAACCCGACGGATTCGTTAATCCAGTGCCGAACCATGTCTACAAAGCGAACAAAGCTCTTTATGGTCTCAAACAAGCCCCTCGGGCATGGTGCGATAAGCTATCATCTTTCCTCATTGCTAATAATTTCACCAAAGGCTCGGTTGACCCAACTCTTTTATACAATATCACGGGCACATATCTTAATTGTTCAAATTCGTGGATGACATCATTTTGGGTCGACACATAAAAGTTTTCAACCGCTTTTGCAAAACTAATGAAGAAAAATTTTGAAATGTCCATGATGGGTGAACTTACGTTCTTTCTAGGACGCAAGTTCATCAATCACCCGTGGTATTTTCTTGAGTCGGTCAAATATGCCCTTGAGCTGTTAAACAAATTTGGAATGACAACTGTGACACTTATGCCACACCAATGGCTCATACCAAGAAGCTAGATCTTTGATTTACATGGAAAATTAGTTGACCCTACCAAATACCGAAGTATTATTGGGTCTCTCATGTATCTAACGACTAGCGAGACGATATTGTCTTTGCCGTTTATCTATGCTCCCGTTATCGATCGCGACCAAGCTGAAACCCACCTCTACGAGGCTAAAAGAATCCTCCGATACATCAAGGAACCATTAACTTGGGGATCGGTATCAGAAGGATTACGGTTTTGAACTAATCGCTTTTTGAGACGATCGATCACGCGGGATGCTTAGACTCGAGGAAAAGTACTTGAGAGCTCTACAATTTCTTGGTGATAAGCGGTGTCTTGGCAATCTAAGAAGCGAGGATTGTACATCATTTGTCATCAACGAAGCGAGAATATGTAGCCATGTCCGCGTGTTGTGCTCAAGTCATCGGATGAGAACACAACTCAAAGACTATGGTTACGTGTTTGTGAGAATCGATGTCTTTGCGACAATCGGTGCCATTGCGATCTCGTGCAACTCGATTCGACACTTTCGAAATCAAAGCACATCGATCTTCGCTATCATTTCATCAAGGACCACGTGGAGCAGTGCCGTTGAATTATACTTTGTGGATACAGAATACCAATTGGCGGATCTTCTCACCAAAGCCTTGCCTCCCGCTAGGTTTAATGAGTTGGTCCACGGATTGGTATGAGGTGTTTGACTCAAGAGGAATTGGATGACCTCTTAAAAGCAGTCTTAAAACACATCAAACACCAAAACTATCTTTTGTAAATAAATTTTTCAAAAACAAAATACAAAAATATAAAACTGATAAAATCAAAATATTCTTCTAATCTATTTTCTTTCAACATGGCAAGTACATTTCTTCCGTCAACACCTTAATCTTTCAAAATTCGGTATTTTTCGATCAAGTGTTGAGGGAGAAATCAAAACTTTAACTTGTTTCAAAACATCGTGTACTTGCATGTTATCATATCTCGGTTGTTTCTTTTAACAAATGGTGGTAAATTTTACGGTACAATGACACTCCTCGGACTAAAATTAATAACCTTTCATTATTTTCTAGAGTCGGGGGGTGTGTCGTCAAGTTTCTTTCCTAAAAACTTTGTTTGGTAACCAAAATGGAAGTTAAATGGCTTTGTTTGAAAAAGGAAAAGGTGGAGGGACTAAAACTGTCAAAATGTTAAAGTTACTTTTAATAAAAACACCTCCCACCTACTTTTTTCTTCACATTTATTACACACAACCAAACACATCTACGCCTAAGATTCACTAGTGTAATCCGTTGATTTGATCATCATTGTGTAAGTGTTTTAACGATCTAAACATGATTTTAAGATAAGGTCTTTAATATTATTCAAATCCAACGGTTAAAATGTATGTTACGCGTGATTATGTGTTCTACGCATAAGCGTATGAACACATAATCATTGTGTGTGTGTTTTTGGTTATATGAATTATGTCAAAATGTTTCTTATACATCAAGGATACCATTTTTGAAAATTAGGGTTTATGTGAGGTTTTCGGTATTTTCGAATGTGAAGTGTTTTGGTCAAAAAGATTGTTGGGTTATGTTCTTGTGATGTTGAATTGATGATATCCCTGCTCAATAACCACCCAGAAACTCTAAATTATTAACAATTTGGAATTAGGGTTTAAAGTTCTATAGTTTGGGTACTTTTGATTCATCATGAACTAGATGTTAATACTTGGTCTAAAGACTCTAACAACACTCTTGAACTACCAGAAAAAGTTTTGTGCAAATCCTATGGCTAGAAATGATACGCGTAAATCTTAACCCTTAGGGTTTTGACCTACGCGTATGACTTTCTACGCTTAACTGTTTAACAAGTGTTCTTGCCATGTTTTGTTGATATAATGAATGTTTGTGTTAATTTTGATGATTTGATGAATTTATTTCAGGCTTTGCTACGCTTAAAATATTGAGAATCAAGGTCATTTGCAACTCTACGCATAAGGATTACCCTACGGCGTGGTTAAGTTATCGTAAGAATAATCCTCGCATAACTATTACGCGTAAGGTTCTACAATGGGACTACGGCGTATCACGTGAAGGATATGCGTGGCGATGACCTCTACGCATAAGGTCTACTCTTACGAGTAAACCTTACGCGTAAGGTTCTTATCGCCTCTGGCGTAAGCTCTCGCGTATGGTCCCTTTTCCTCTGGCGTAACATTTCTTACGCGTAAGTTAGGATCCTCTGGCGTAAGCTTTCGTCTCACATATATGTCATTCTTGTTTACGCTTAACTTTGCCAAAACTACGCAACCTGGATTGACCTTCATGATGAATTGTTACGTGTACAAACTTGTAAATAAACTAATCATAACGTCACGAATCCAATAATGTCACTAATAAACTTAATCGTTTGATATGTTGTGAACAATAAGTGATAACATAAACTTTAAAACTTAAAGTTAACTAACTCACGAAACATTTCACGGCGTCATTAGACTATTGGACAAACAAGTGACTTAGGACTCGTAACAATCATTATCCTTTGTACATTCAATAACTAGACAATAAAACCTTACATTGACTAACATTATGTCTTTCGATATGTTGGTTCTTTTGGCTAATGTTATTTGAGATCACGACATGGTGAACAAATGAATGTGGATGCATCGAAGTTCTTACAATTCTTGATATCTTTCCAAATGGCTATCAGAAAGCTTGGAAAGAACAACCTTAGGGTTGACTTTGACACCCTCACATGCTCGAGAATCTTCTTGTCTCATTGCGGTGGATATTCTCGGGAATCATCCCTACGAACATGCTCTCACACTCTGCCACGGTTCGAGGTCTACATTCAACAATTACAGGATTCTATGCGAGAGGATCACTTTGTCAAAATCTTGTGAATGTGACTCTTAATCACAAACAAGTCACTATCACTCCCGATGACTTACGAGTTGTTCTCATCATTCGGACATCGCTCCAACCGACTTCTTTGCTACCCCTACTTGAAGAGGCATCCTGCAATTCTTGATAGATATTGGTTATGATGAAGCTAAAGGAATCATTTCTAAGCACTCTCACGTGGAGTGAAGAATATTCCTCAACCATGGAGGACACTCTATATGATCATCACCAAATCAATCTCACGGTCGTGGCGGTGGCTATGAGCATCCCAAGCTCATGGAGCGCAAATTTTACAGTCGTTGATCAACAAGAAGGACATTATAATTGAAGCCTTTGCTATGGGAAGATATGATCTTTGTCTCATAAAAGCTTGGCTCCAAAATTCCCTATGTCGGATACACCAAACTGTTGATCCGAGAGCTCTTGGACTTCATCTTGATATCCCCATGAGACTCAATGACCCGGATAATCATGACATCTTGGTGAGCCCATACTATCATCGAGAATCAAAGAATCGTCTCTGAAGAAGCAGGTCTTGAGTTACCCGATCACCTTCTTACAAAGGAAATCAAAAAGCTGGAAGCGTACAAAAGGTATCGGGTGGCCGTAAAGAAGGAAAAGTTGGCCATCTTGATGAAAAGGCTTCGGGACACCTACTCGGAGAACCATAAGAGGCGATCTTGGAAGTGCATTAAGCATAGAGAGTCAAAGGAAGTTCCCAAGAGGAACCCTCCTTCAAGAGGACATTCCATCTAAGGAAGCTACTCCCATCCCAATCCCCAAGCCCGAACCGCAAAGAAAGCTTTTGGATGAAAGCTCGAAGGTCTTGAATCGGATGAAGAGGTTACTTACTCAAACTACAAGGATGACACTCCATTCGTACCAAAACCTCTAAGTCCTCAAGGCGATAAAGGAAGACTCTGCATTGGTGCCCTATGATGAAAGCTCGAAGAAGAAGAAGAGCTATTAGATCATTCCTACGGGAAGAAGTTTAATTTAGTTAGACACATTCAAAAGCGAAGAATTTGCAAAAGACCAAATGGGTGGCCGGAGGATCAAGTGGTCTTGCCCACTCCTCACCGAGATCTGATGCGGTTAATCGACCCGATAAGGGATCTGGTGCCACCACTCTTGTGCAACAACAAACGCTTGTGGAGGTGTCTCCTGAACATCACACTGAGGAACCAGAAAAGGATAAGACTGAGAAAGAAATGACTGATGAAGAAGCTAAGGCTCAGAAGGAAGAAAAGGCTAAATCTGGACAAGATGACGAAGAGAATTATGATGATTATCTTCTCAAAAGTCCAACTCGTTCCAAGGAGGATACTTCTGCACCTCCCAAGGACCCCGAGCCTCCTCATGTCTCATCCTCATCAGATTCTTCATCTCACTCATCACCACCACCATCAAAGAAATCAACAAAATCAACATCCAAATCTGTGAAGAAACCACCTCGATCTTGGATTTCTCAAGCTCATGAACGGATTACCAAAGCCGTCAAACAAGTCGGAAAGAAAGGCGTGCTCAACAAGAAGCTGAATTTCTTTCTTGATCACATCTGACATCTGTATGACGAGAATGAAAAGATGCAAGAGGAAAGGAAGTTTGTTCGAGAATTCATGAAACAACACCGTCGGGAGGAATGAGCGAAATGATCGAAGGCTACGAAAAAGTACCTTGGAGTACGTTCCTAAGGTCACAAAGGAGTTGTTCACGGACAACTTTATCCAAATCGATGCGGATCGCCAAGCAAACTATTCGATCAACACCCTTAACCGTCACAATCAATCCGACCGATCCGGTCGTGTTCTCGAATAATGAATTGGTAGCCAAGCTTGTGACACAAATGTCGCCACAATCTGCGATGTTCAACTCGAAGAAGCAAAATTGTATCAAGCATTGCTTGACTACCAACTTCAAGAAGCTTGTAGATTTGAGCGGAAAAGTCGAAACGTCCGAGAGCGATGAAGATAAGGATAAGGATAAAGACTACGCACCTAAGCGTCGAAAGCGATCGGTGAATCCTCTTGATGCCACCTCCTCCTCAAAGGACTCTGTTCAACAAAGGTCCCTCCTCGTTCTTCAACCGAAAAACCTCGGGACGATTCCGAGTTACCACCCACGACTCGAAAACCGGTGATCACTTTGAGTATCACGGGTGGTGACGATGAAGAGGTCCTTGAGCCCCTACAACAACCCACCTCTCCCAAACAAGTTCGAAACCGGAATCATCATCTAGGCCTTCTAAAAAGAAGAAGAAGGCGCCTCAAACCGAAGTCGTATCATGGCTAGATGACGATAAAACGAAGAATTTGAATGGTTCTCCACACTTGTCAATCAAACTCCTACCACGAAGAAGGTCAAATTTGGTGAGCGGTAATACATTGGAGCATGCAAAACTTTTGCAAGAAAAGTTCCATGTGAAGAAGATGGCGAAATCGAGTTGAAGCGAATCAAGAATGAAGCATTCCAACTTCTAAAAGACAGCTCGAAAAAGTGCCCTCGGGTCGAATATCACCTTGACAACATTGCTCGAGCTATGTCTAACAACATGGATTGGCTCAACCGAAGCAAACATTGACTTCACGAAAGGGACAACCCTCCATACTATACCGATTGGACCAAACCTCTACCGACCATTGGCCAACGGATGAACCACGGTTCCCTTCGGATATTTCTTCAACAAAGACACGGAATTTCTTCTCCATGGTGGCGATGGTTCAAGGAAATATGCTACATCCTTGACACTTCCATTCCTGCGACTATCTACTCAAACGCATTGCCATTGAGGCGTGCCAATCACTTGTTCTCCAACACGGTGGAAGCATATGACCGCGATGCATTGTATGGGATTCATCAACGGCACGAACACGAGCGAATCTACTACGAGTAGTCGGGTTGAAGTCACAACATGCGATGTTTAGTACTAAAGACATCGTTGCCATCCAACATGTTGGTCTTTCATCCAAATGGGACTACACCTTTCTCAAGAAGATTGTGGTCAAAAGATAGGATGAAAGGGATTATGCGATACGTGAAGGCGACTTTGAGAATTTGTCTCTCAATGATATTGAAGACATGTACCTTGCCAAAGTGCGGTCGCATGAGACAATTTTCAACGAAATACAACGAAATTCATCAAGTCACTTCTCATCTTCATCAAATGCTTAGTCATAAAAGAGCGTGTTGAAGATCTCCGAGTTGGTTGAATCATATCGACACGTGTCAACTTCACTCCACCACGCTTGATCTTCCGATCTCAACCGGCTATCACAATTAACGCTCATCGACAAACCGTTTGGTGTCGTTTATCGCGATGAACTTCATCGCATGCGCTTGATGGCGTGTAATGAGCTTCACAAATTTGGAGATCATACTACGAAGATGGTTAGGGACGGACTAGCTTATCGATTGAAGGATATCGTGAAAACATTGGGAACCCTAAGCGATGGAATTCTCGGGATCGGAGGAATGTGAGAAGGATCATCACCATGATTGATGAGCGGTTGTTCGAAGGGATCGATTCGAGACGATTGGAGAGCTATGTTGGTGGTCGACCAGGATTAACATAACCGGCTTTCAGCATACATGCGCTCACAGGAACATCACGCACTTCTTGGTACCCTTGAATTGTTTCTTTCATAAAATTTTGGATGTGTGATTATATATGTCGATGGCTTGTGAACACATTATAGTGTACAACCCGTAATTGTCAAGAAAGGACCACGTAGTGCGCCTCGATGCCACAATCCTTATAAAAGGAGCGAAAGCTTCTTACTTTTGAGTAAAACCTATCAAACCTTTCATTTTTAAGGTTTTGCTCAAAGGACAAGTACTTCCCATATCATTTTCAAAACCTCAACCGTTTATATCACTTGTTGAGGGAGTACTTGAATTAAAACTTTGTTCACAAATTGTTCATAGTGGTCATCTTCCCATGACACTCGAAATGGTCATATTTATTGTCAACATTTCAAAATAACATTTTATATGCCATTTTGAGGGAGAAAATTGTGTGATAAGAAATATGTTGTGCAAAATGCAAATGAATCATGTACTTGAGACTTAACCAACGAATTGATGGTACTAAAGCTGTTAGTAACTCGAAAAGACTTGTCTGGAGACGGGTAATAATTTCAAGCTAGTTCGCTAGTAATGTAAACGTGTCTCATGAAAGGACTTGTCCAAGTAGAAAGTACCATTCGAGACACTCTTGGTAGACATGAACTCGGCGGGTATGACAACCTTTCGAGGTTTGTCTACACCTTCAAGGTAGTTATTAGAGCTAGTTGTCACCTAAAAGGCGACAATGTAACTCTTTAACTATACAACGTAACCGTGTCTCGCGAGGATTGTCTATCTCCGTGGATCAATTCAAAATGTGCGCTCTTTCCTCACTTGTGCATTTAAACCATTAAAACTCTTAAGCACATGTGGAGGGGAGTATTTATGCAAAATCCTATCTCTCACGGTGTTCAAACATGTTTTCATTTACAAACCCTTTGAGAGATTTTTCACAAACAGTGTTTTAATGGCAACATAGGTTAGTCATGGAGTTATAAGGTGACTAAGGTTAGGAATAACAGTCCTATGATCCTTGAGAGCGGAGGATCTACCCAAGGACATCACAAATAGTTAGTACTTAGAAGTCCTTAGGTATGATTATAAAAAAAGGAGAAAATGAGAATCGGAGAAAGAAGGAGTTGAAGAATCAAAAGAAATGCAAAGAAAAGGGTGAAAAGAAATAGCCCTCCAGTTATTCAACTTAGGGTGACACGGGTTCAATTCATATACTCTTGGTTGTCACTTAGTGACACGGTATTGAAGATTAAAAGTCGTCATGGACCCGGTGGCGCATGCACTAAACCTTCTTAGCCACTCAAGTTTCTCTCAGCGAAGCTTGTTTCATTCTCACGGGGAACCCTCGTAAACTATTGGCTTTCTCTTAGAGATCGTTGGTATTGAAGAAGGAGACCCTCTCCTAGTCTCCGCTCGGGAAAACCAAAATGCACTATTGAGTCTAGAGCCACGAGATTCATCAAATAAGATCTCTTAGGTACACTTGACATTTTATCACTTGATGATCAACAAATAAGATTATCGATGGTTCATATCGAGTCCTTCACGGATCTTAGCAATCATCTAGAACATTTATGAGAGGTTCACATCCGGATCCTCGGTGATTGAATGGAAACTCTGCCGGTCAACATCAAACGACCACGGCGGCGAGTCACTTCGGTAACTCCCGTGGATTACGCGGAGTGTGTCTCAAACGGTCTGATCGTGAGGTGATGCTTGGTGTACCTCGGCGACTCATCGAATCTGTAGATGTGCTTGGTACATCGCGTTATCTCACTTGTGGGACTCCGGTTCGAGAGCGGCCTTTGTAGAATTAGAGTTGTGTTTTCACACTATGTTGTTAACACTCTCGAAGTTCAAACTTGTAAGTGCGGAATCCGCTTATTACTAACCGTTTGACATGTTTTCTTCTTATGGAAGCTCGGGCGCGGGATGATCGTCTTGATTCTTCTCATGCTCACGCCAACATCATCACTAATGGAAGTTCTATCCAAAAGCAACACAACCGTCGAATGATTCTTCGTCAAACCAAAGAATCTACAAAGTTAAAGACTTAAAGAACTTCATCGATGTTGAATTCCAACGTCAAAGGCGTGTGAGCATGTTGAAGAATGGCGTGGAACCTTTGGAGCAATGAAGCGGACACTGAGGCGAGACTTGATGCGAGACATCAACATACTATCACTTTCACCACAAAGAACAATGATCAAAAACAAAGTTAATGATGACGTCAAAGCATAACCATTCAAAGAAGACAATTTCTCTACCTTTGGAGATTGTTCGAATCAAGGCTATTCTTCTCACAAGAAAGAAGAATGTCGAAGGCGTCGAGCTACTATTACATCAACGCCTTCACCGTTCATCACCAACACTTGAGGGGAGATTGTTGGAATCACTCTAAACCATAATCAAGTGTTAGTAATTAATATGTAATAGTTAGCTTTATTATGGCCTTTATGTTTGTTATTAGCTTTAAGCTTATGTAGAAGGCCCATGAGCTTAGGCCCAAGTCCATTAAAGAAAGGATGGAAACTAGGGTGTTGCCTAGCTTTCCTCCTATAAATACTCTATGTAAACCTTCATTTGAAGGTTGGTTGTTCAAGTTTTCCTCTTTCACTCACTCTAGGCATAACCGTATTATTATTGTTTGTGTGTGTGTTAGATCAATCGCCTCTTTATCTTTCTTATAAGCTTAAAACTAGTGACCTAACATCTATTTAAATTACGAAGAATGGCGTTGCTAAGTGTGGTAACGTAAACAAACATAAATTTTAAAGGATAGATGTAGGATGGTAGCTTGTTCAATTTTTTTTCGATTTTTTTTCATACACTTTTACTCTACCATCCTCTACGGTAACATCTCACATCCCTACACTTGAGTTTCTCTATAATTTGACTTGTGTTTGTAAAACTAGTGACCATAAACTTTAACTTTTCCCATGAATCCCAATCGTCCCAAAACTGTATACAAAGGATATGACTCGACTTAGCAACTTATGCAAGCAACCGATAATTGAGATAAGGGTTTAGGGTGATAACAAAAATTTGCACTAAAAGTGAGTGCATAAGGGGTAGGCTAAGGCGATTTGGGTGTATATTTGGGGTGGGGTGTAAACAATGCTCTTCATTAATATTCGGAAAAAGCGAAACATCACGAGAACCGCGAAAAGGATAGGCTCGAGGGGTTAACTAGGGTATCGTGTACTAAAGATGAGTACAACGCAAAGGGTGTGGGGAATTACTCAACCGATGTGGAAGAAGTAATTATATTACGGTATCAAACAAGGGTTATCCTAATGCCTCTTATCATTTACTTATTCCTAACTACACAAGTGTAGTCTCACTTGCGATCTCGGAATGCATCACAAAACAAGTTCTAGAATCTAATATACTACCGGTTCACACTCTAAGCATTAAAGATGAATGCTTTAATTCCTACTAATCTAAGGGCGATCCTCACATTTTTGGTGGAATTTGGGTGGTAAAGGGTTTTGTGCTAGTCATATAACTTCCTATCCGTGAGACGCTTTTGTTAAGACTAATGGCCCACTCCTATATGTCATGAAAAATTTTAAATTTGTTGCCAAAATTACCCTAACCGACATTTTCTCATGGTTTATTACTCAAATGCATTTAGACAAAGCAAATAATCAAGGATAAGCATAGTTTCAAAGTTCCGTTTTATTTTCCTCCCTACATTTAAACCGAACATTGTCCCCAATGTTCCCGAAATATCAAAGTTCGATAAAGAAGGTAATCAAAAGCGAAAAAACTAATACTCCCCGATTAGCTCGGTAGGATCCGTGTAAAGTGGTGGTTAAATCCTTTCCAAGAAGAATTATTGCGTGAAAAGCTCCTCCAATCTTGTGTAACTTCTTCTTGACAAACTAAACCTGCACACTTGAAGAAAACAAACGAAACCTTCGCATAAAATCGGTGGTAATAATATATATAAGACTCGATTCAAACTAGGATATAATGCTTGTGGAATGGATGTTTACAGAATTTCTAAGAAAATTAAGACCTGGAAAATTCCAAAAATTTATAAGTAGTTCAGAAAATGAGAAAAAGTGATCCGATGTTTTACTCCTTCCCGACGCCGTCAGTTGCAATCTGACGCCGTCGGTTATCCCGACAAAACGTTGCTCGCGATTTTCAAAAATTCGGAAAATTTACATCTTTAGAATCTGGAAAATTTCGCAAAAACATCCATTATGACTCGATACAAGCATTTGACTCGAACAAACAAACATATATATCTTTTATTTAATTGTTATTCTCATGTTTACGTTTCTTTTGAAAACGTGTGTAATCCTCCCTACACTTATCCCTTATGTAAAATACCTTTATATGCAATTAAGATGAGGTTAAAAACAAAATAAAGCATTTTTACAAATTTAAACATGAGGATAAACAATTAATAAAAGATATATGACACTATCAAGCAAACAGTTAAGCATGGGTTGCCTCCCACGAAGCGCTTTTCTTTATTTAAGAGTCTTGTAGCTAGACTCGTAGTCGTGTCCCCACGTTTTCTCATTACCGCCCTCTTGACGGTCTCTACCGGGATTCCATGTTGTAGAAGTGTCCTATGATGCACCTCTCTAAGAGTTCGTCCTCTCCCCACTCGGTCCTATATTTCGTCCTAAGTTCAAACAATCCCTATAGAACCCGAAAATCTTAGCCATAACATAATCTACTCCCTTTCCCTATCCTTATCATTCCTATAATAGACCGACAACTTAAGTTCCTTTTCATCATTAGAGTGACGAAACTTCTCAATCTTAAACGGCATTTGGTAAGCTATGTCATCGTTCTCATCCTTGAATCGCACTACTCCTAACAAGGGTCATAGGTCATCCGGTGCTTTCTATGAAAGGTTTTCCTAGAATAACGTGGGACAAGCTAGAGTCTCGCCGTGCTAATATCATCCACAATTATGAAGTCCGTAGGGAACGTGAAACTACCTACATAGACGGGAAATCCCTTAACTCTACCAAGAAAATTGCACTTATCCCTAGGATTATCGGGGTCTTGCCTAATTGGGATAGGCTTCTTCATTATCCAATTGTAGTAGGTGCTAGTCATTATGTTGATTGGGGATTTGCGATCAATGTAGGCCTTTGCAACAAAAAGGTGTCCTATGCAACATGGTATGTTAAGATTCCAAGGGTTCCCAAACTTGATTCTAGGGCTTTTCCTAACATACATGTGACGGAGGTCACGCACTAAGTGAGGGTGGCGAGATAGTTCTTCTTCCGTAGGAAATTTGTTGAAATAGTCAATGTATACTTCATCTACTTCCTCGGTGTTTCATTATTCACAGCGTATGGTCCTCTTCGTCATCTGTTCTATCGGGTTTCACTAAGGCGATGGTATTGACTAATTGAGCGTGCTTAGTTAGCTTGCTTGGATCCTTAATCTCTATACGAAGGTTCGGAAGTTGAGATAGCACTAACCTTCCTATCACTATTGGCTATGGCTTTCAAAAGGTTGTCTATCTTCCTATCCATCTCGGCTTGTTGATGGTTAAAGCGGTCCGATAGCTTAGCCATTTGGGTTTCTTGGGATGCAACTAGGTTTTGCAACATCCTTCGATGTTTTGTTGGTTAGGACCGTTAGGTGGGGCCATGAGAAATCATTAGAGGTGAATTCTTTGGTTTGTCCCCGTGAGAAGTCGGGCTTGCTTTTCCATGCCTCACGGGTTTCATTGAAATTCCTAGGTCCGGGTGTTGTAGGAATCTTCCTCCCGCTCCATTAATACGCGAGGATGCGTAGTCAGCGGAAGCGTGTTCGGGGATCGGTGCTAGTCTTGCGTGTTATGAGGATCACAAACGGCTCGCACGAGGAAGAAACTTTGTTCTCATGGTGTGAAGACTTAGGATTTTCGTAGGAACTCATGAGGAATTTAACTTGATCTTCAAGTTCGATCATCCTGGTCGGAAGGTTGTGAGTTGATGGAAGGCAAGGATATTGCCTTGACGGTTTTAGGTAGCTCACGGGGTCATCCTAACTTTCGTTGTCGTGAGGGCAAGGTCCTCTATTATACCCCATGATTCTTCCACGGTGAGATCACTAAGTTTTCCACCGCCGCTTGGTCAATGGATCGCTTAGTGGGAAGTTGACATGATCATAAAAGATTTGGACTTGGAGCCAAAGATCAATGCCATGATGAGGGACTTTATGAAGTAAGTCCTTGAATCGGGTCCATGCTTCGTAGAGAGATTCACCTTGACGTTGTTGGAACATCAAGATGTCATTCCTAAGCTTAGTGGTTCTCCCCGGTGGGAAAAATTGAGCAAGGAAGCGAGAGGTAAGATCATCCCAACTTGAGATGGAGCCGGCGGGAAGTCGCTCAAGCCAATTACTAGCTTGGTCCCATAGAGAGAATTGGAACCTCAGATGCTGATTTGGATCTTCGAAACGAAGTCCATGGAATGCACATCCGTTTTGCACCAACCGGATGGTGTCGGATCGCAGGGCCGTAGTTTGGGCTTAGTCGGGAAGCTCAATGGTGTTCCTATAGCCTAGGTGGCTTGGTCTTGAGTATTCACCAAGAGTACGGGCTCTTGGCGGGTCATTTGGTGGTGGGTTGATGAGTGGTGGTTGGTTATCATCTTCCATGATGAAAAGTGATGGGTGTTACGAACAAAGGTCACGAAGAAGGGGGATAGACTAAGAGAAAGCTAAGAATGAGAAAAAAATTTACTTGATAGGAATCAAGCAAAGAACCTAAACGAGGTGGACTACTAACTAGCTATTCTATACCCGCAAGCGCCAAAAACTTGATATGCTTACACAGTAGCGTTCGGGGTCAAAGGAACTTCCTTTTAAATCGAAAGAAGTTTTTCAACACCCTAGGCGGTGAACCTAATTGTTGTAGTGTAGTATTAGGGTAAGCCACGGGTATTGATATCGTTCTCTAGGGAATAGGAATGCTAGTGAGAAGTTACTACGCTAAGGTTAAGGTTGAGGAAGATTATTTTTATCTTTTTATGTTTTTAGGAAATTGAAAGGTACGAATCTCGGGTATTGGATTTGGGGGTTGGTATTTCTACGATTACTCTACTATTATCTAATTATCTAAACTAAGGTGGTGGTAGTCTATATCTAATTAATGTGTGCTCGTATGATAGTTTAAAGATGTGTTTACTTAGGTTTTACTACTCCTTAATTATCTCCTATTGATGGTTGAGTTGTCACGTCTTATTCTTAGTTGCGTTGTGTGTCTAAAGTTGTAGGGTATGCTTTCTCCCAACTCTTTGAACTTACCAAAGGGTCTCGTCTACAAAACCCACTAGGGATAATAAACTCTTACTCTAAGGCACTCTTTGGATGGTTTAGCTTACAACTACTCAGGTAATTATATTCTAAGGTTCACAAAGATGAATCAAGCATTAAGTACACAACGAATGACCTATCGCATTACTAGATCATTAATCAACTAAGATAAGAAACAACCAATCAATATAATAATTAAGTTTCATAATCCCTAAGCAAACACACAAATAAATTAGCCGGACATGGAGAACATGCAAGCATACACACAAATAATCAAAGACATAATTGAATTGATGAAGTAAATACTTATCATGATGTAAGATAGGGTTTGGAACCCTAAAATACTGTACAAGACACCCTTGGTTCGGTTTTAGGTTTTTACTCCACAAAAGACTCTCTTAAAACTGAAAAATTCAGATTCTATATATAATATTACATATGCGACGGCGTCACCTTATGTTTTGTGACGCCGTCATGTCGCCGTCATTAGGGTTTCGTCTTGGCCACGTTAACCTTGCGACGGCGTCACCTTATGTCTGTGACGCCGTCCTCTTGACTTCGGCGTCGTCGAGTTGCATCTAGGCCGTCCCGAGTAGCAACGGCCTACTCTTTTAAAGCCCGACGTCGTCACTTGAAAATAGGGTATTTGCTCTTGTATCGTCACAAAATCCTCGACGGCGCCGCAATTAACACCGACGCCGCCTGCCTTACATTTCGTGACTTTGAGTGTCTCGATTTTGACTTTGGCCATTTTCTTCAGATATTCGCGCTTTTCGTCCAAATAAGTGCCATTCCAAAGATTTTGCCTTCAAGAGACCTAAAAAGTGAAAATGAACGATATTAAGCAATAACGGATACAAAAGTGATCAAATAAGGGCTTAAACGACCCCTCAAAATGGTACCTTTTAAAACCTTATCAGTGGTGTTCAGGGACTTCTTGACTTCCTGAGAATTCTTTAAGTCAGATTATCGTCTGTTGATGAGGTTTTCCTCATAGACAAATTTCCCATATATTTTAGGAAGTTCAAGATTCTGGATATGGTTAGCATTCCTGAGTCCCTGAGAGAAATTCAACCGCTTCTCAAGGAGACTATTGACAAAACCAACATTGATTTCATGTTTGGACAACTTAACACCATCATTTGACAGTTCATTTAACAAAGTTTTGTACCGGGTGTAAGTTTGAGACAGAGTTTCTGAGTCCTTAGCCCTGAAGGTGTTATACTCAAGTTTCAAGTCCATTATCTTGTTTTCCTTGGTATCAGATGGACCTTCATGACTATGGACAAGGTCATCCCAGGTTTGTTTAGCTGTACTACAACTTATAACAGAACTCCATAATATCATCGGGAAGACAAGATATGATGATACTTTTGAGCCTTTGGTCTGGTTGACCACTCTTCTCTCATCCCGAGTCCATCGAGTCTCGTGTTTAGGCAAACCTTCGATCTTTGGGATAAATGGACCTTCATTAATACACTTTATGTAATAAGATTCCATCCCAGTCAAATAGCAAAGCATTCGCTTTTTCCATTTGTTAAATTTACCAACTTCAAGTCGAGGGACAACAGCTGAATAAGGTCCACCCTTTTTGTCGACAAGTTGGGGCACATCAATTTAAGCCATTAGGATCCTGATTTAAAAACGTTTTTGAGCGGCTTAAAAGGGTTTTATAATCAGCCTACTCTGATACCACTTGTTGTTCCCGTTTCACAATCGTATAGATCAGTTTAAAGCATTAAGTAAATAGATTGTGAGTAATGATTGAAAATAATGCAAGTAAAAACACACTGAATAATTTTTCAACTTAATATTCTTTATTAGAAACAAATCAAAAAGAATACATTACCCAAGTACTTGCGGAATAGTACTTGGGATTGAAATGACAAAGTATAATAACTCCTTACTAAGCTCAGGCTAAGTCTGAGCACAACTACAAGGAACCACTGAGCTATCTCAGGGACAGAGTTGTATTTGGAGGAGTGAAAGATGGCTTGTGTGTGTTTTACAATTAGTTCACAAGCTTAAAATCTTCCACTCCAACTCTTATGCTATTTATACAAGTATGGTTTTTAACTCTTTCCTAGAGGACAAACTGACAGGTTACATAAGACAAAATATCAAGTATTTTGTCTCACATTCTAAAAGGTCAGATTGGGTAAGTGACAAGACCGCTTTCTTCTAGTCAATGATGACACCGAGCACGATAGTTAGCCATTCGGGGAAAGTTGACTTTGGTTGATAAGGACCTCGTCTTATCTGCTCAAACTTATCCCGCATTGTCTCGCTCATTCTTGATCTTCATTGCCTTGATCTTCAACTTGGTTTGTCTTGATGTAAGTAGTTGGTGAGGAGTTTCGGGATTCAAGGTGAGTTATTGTCATCACTCACCGAATCCACCATCTTCTTCTTGACTTAGTCTTCACCTCTTAAGTTCCGCCTCATCGAGTGGAGAGACTTCTTCTTTGTCTCTTCGAGTATCCTCGAAGATGACTTCTTGAGAGATTATGCGCTCAGTGACTTGTTAATGTTTAAAGGATTAAACACTTGAGATATTTTCTATTCAAATCCTAGACATAAGGGGTTTGGGTATTTACTGAACCCAACAGCTAGATACAATAAAAAAATTGCCAACTAATATTTCTATTGTGTAATAATTTCACACACCAAACGAACTTACCGAATGAAGAGATGCATGAATTTAGTTGTATCCTCTATTGTTGAACGAAGTTCAGCACATAATCAATATTTATTTTTCCCCCTTTTCTTGGTCTGCGACAAAATTTAACGACAATAAATCCTAATTATATATGCAAACCCATACCTCTGGACCTCTTATACCACATTGAAATCAGAGAAAGAAAAATGATAACTACATTAATTAGATTAAATGAACAACCAAGATTACATTAGAAATACTTAAATAGTAAATACATAGGAAACCCTAACTGCTAAACAACTTAAACAAATGGGTTAGGCCTATAGGCCTTGTTAGCTAGCAACTTAAAACTTGTCATGTTCATCTAAGTAAAATTGTTTGAGCAATGCTAGGCTCACATAATTTTTACAAACAAAAATACACACACATGTGGCATTTGAGGTGTACCAGTTTGGTTGCATGAAATTTTCTCTTTCTTGCTTTTTACTCTCCATAATCAAGTGACACTTATTTGTGTGGATATTTTTTTGTAAAAATTATGTGAGTTTAGTATTTCTCAAATTGTTTATATATAATTCCAAAACATGTTATATGTGTTTCTTTGTCTCTGGTTGTTTGTGTCTTGACGTGGTGCTTTGTTAACTACCCAAGCGAGGAGTTGTTAACTTCAAAAAATCTTTTTGAATGACTAGCCAGAGCAAACACATGGCCCCAACTCGATTGTAAATTTCAAGATAGATAAGTCGGTAATCCAACAATACAAGTATGCCAAATTATAGACGATGACATACATGTAAGTTAATCACTCAAAAAACCATTGTACATATGATTAGTCATTCCATAGATCGATATATGCAATAAAAAAGTCATAATGCTAATGAACATACACCGCACATGTGTAAAATACGCTTAAACGTGAGTTTTTCGTTTTAATCACAGATAAATAACGTGTCATGAATAGTTAGTTTAATACTCATAAAAGGGTAGTGGATCAATTGTAAAGTGGGACCAATTTAAAAAGTATGGAAAACTACTCATTACCTGACAAGTGTCCCACACCTATTTTATTTAAAAAATCCGCCTAGGGGCAAAATCGTAAAATTACCCATTTTTTCTTTTTTCATCTTAAATTTCAAACGCACATATCTCTTAAACGACAAACTTTTAAGAAATACCGATTTCACCATAATTTTTAGAATTTAATTATCTTTAATTTGGTATAAGTCTTGTTAATTATTTTAATTTTTTGTTTTTACATATTCAATGGGTTTTGATTTTCTTGATGTTTTTGGCATTTTTAACCATATTTTTTACCTTTAAATCTATCAAATTATGATAAACTTAAAGCACGAAAGTTATAGATTTTTGTTCACTCTTTACCCAGAAATTTGAATCACTCAAATTCGATATGATATGAGTGAGATATCGCATGTTAAAGATGACGTTTTAGTCATATTTGTTGCACACAAAGTGTTTGATTAAATGCCTAACTTAGATTTTTAGTGTTAAAATTGTGTTAAATGCACTAATTTTTGTACCAGAACGCATCACTAATTATTTTATTAATGTGAGATTCAAAAAGTGAAGTTTTTTTACTTATCTTTTCATTATGTAATGATCAATTTTATTATACGTTTTATTAGTTTATTTAGTTCATCAGTTATTGACTTTTACACCATGTTTCCAAGATTTTGAAATGAAAGAAAAGAAGAGAAGAGATAAAAATGGGCAGAAAAGAAGAGGAGATAAATGAAATTAATTTTTTATATCATGTTCTCGAGTTATGAGAGAAAAGAAGAGATAACAAATGATTTTACAATTATACCCTTAGTAATATATAAAAGTTATGTTTTTTATTAGGTCATTTAAGTAATTTTGTTTATTTAGAGCTTCCTAATATAACTTCTCTTCAAATCATCCCACTTTTGGGAAGAAAGTTTTGGAGAAAAGTTTAGCCAAAACTACTCTCCTATTCTTTTCTCTTTTGTCCTACAAAAAACTCAGGAACACGAATTTATTTTGTTTTCTGCCCACTTCTTTTCTCTTCTTTCAAAACTAAAACTCGGGAACGCAACGTTAGCTATTATGTTATCATAGGTTCATCAGTTAGCTTATGCTTTTTTTTGGTTCATCAGTTACTGATTTTTAGCTATTATATTATCATAGATTCATCAGTTTGTTTATTTTAGCTATTATGCTATTACAGGTTCATCAGTTAGTTTATTTGTGTTATCATAGATTATAAGTTCATTAGTTAGTTTATGCTTTTTTTGTTAATGAACATTAGTTGTTTTTGGCTCATCAGTTATTGTCATGTGTAACTAAACCCTAAACCCAACACCCAAAAACCTAATTTTTAACTCATGTACTAATGAACTAATGTTCATGAATAAATATTGATGAACAGAGTAACTGATGACCAAAACGTCATCTTTAACATGTTATATCTCACACATATGACATCAGATTTGAGTGAATAAAAAACATCAGTAAATATTGACCTAAAATCTATAATTTTTATGTTTTACAATCTTTCTAATTCGAATTTAATATTGGTCAAATTTATGGTTAAAAATGCAATAAAACACAATACGTACATTTTTTAAAAAACATTAACTATTAAAAAGCAACACTTTTTGAGTCTTACATTAATAAAATGATTAATGATACGTTGTGGGACAAAATTAGTGCATTTAGCTCAATTTTAACACTAAAAATCTAAGCTAGATATTTCATCAAACACTTTGTGTGCAACAAATATTAGTAAAATACCATCTTTAACGTGTGATATCTCACTCATATAACATCGGATTTAAGTGATTCAAAAACCTATGTAAAGAGTGAACAAAAATCTATAACTTTCATGTTTTAAGTTTTTCACGATTCGACATTTATGAGGGTAAAAATAAGGCCGAAAATGCCAAAAAAATAAAGAAAAATAAGAACCATTTGATATTTACAAAAAAGTTCAAAATATTTAACAAGGTTTATACCAAATTAAAAAGGATTAAATTATAAAAATGATGGTGAAATCGTTTTTTCGTAAAACTTTGTCATTTAAAAGTTATTTGCGTTTAAATTTGGGGTTGAATTAAAAAAAATGGGTTAAATGACCAAAATATTTTCTAACCGAAAATATGAAAGAAAAAAAAAGAGAATGAATGAAGAACACGTGACACTAGCTTATTAATTTTCTAGACTTTTTAAACTTTTTTCTTTTACAAAAGATCGCAACTCCTCATAAAAGATCTACTTGAAGTGTACGCAACTTATACGATTTTGTTTGAATTAACAAGTTGATTTATGTGCTCAAAGTTAGCTTAAATTTCACATCATAAAAGAACAAAAGAAGAAAACAAAGCCATGTGACAAATAAAGAGCACTTGATCGAACTCAGGCATGTTATGATCAAGGACAAATACCAATGGCCTACTCGAAACATACTAAACACATTTAAGGTTAAGTTTTCCTTGTGGGAGGATATAGAATATGTATAGAATAAATTAGATTAAAATAAAAAAGACGGTTATGAATATTGAGTTATACTTGTCGTGTCCGTCTAAGTAAAATTGTTTATATCATTTAAACCTTGCCATGGTCGTCTAAGTAAAATTGTTTATGAGGAGAGTTATTTTACATGCTAAATTTTTCTTGCATACCAAGGGACTCATCTCCACCATCCATCTAAAAAAAAATCAATGTTTGAGATTAAAAGCATTTTATTATTTCACATATTTTTTATAATTTAAATATCTCTTAAACCGTTAATCGTTAAGCAAAAATAATTACACCATCGCCAAGAAAGATTTAATTATCTTTCTATAGACGCAAGATTTTGATATCTTTCGAAAAAAGAAAAAAAAATCGTTCTTTTCACGTTTTTTCGTTTTTCTTCGAAACTGGAATTTGCATTAAATATCATATATGATTTAACACTAATTTGAAGATCACATGTGATATTAGTGTTAAATCACATATAATATGTAATATCATATGTGATATTAGTGTTAAATCATATATGATAAATCACATATGATATACATATCATATACGATTTAACACTAATATCACATGTGGTATTCAAATTAGTGTTAAATTATATATGATTTTTTCATACAAATTTCAGTAACGTAAAAAAAACGAAAAAAACTTTAAAAAAAGCGTGAAAAACACGAAAAAATTTTTTTTTTGTCGAAAGTATATGTTGGGTTCAGTAAATACCCAAACCCCTTAATCTAGGATTTGAATAGAAAATAGCCTAAGTGCTTAATCCGTTAACACAAGCAGTCAATGAGTGCATAGTCTCTCGGTGAGTCGTCTTCGGATACTCGAAGAAGAGCAAAGAAGAAGTCTCTCCACTCGGTGGCGAAACTTAAAGGTGAAGACCGAGTCGAGAAGAAGATGATGGATTCGGTGGTGATGACAATAACTCACTAAATCCCTAAGATTCCTCTCCAACTTCTTACATCAAGACAAACAAGTAGAAGATCAAGGATGTAAAGATCGAAGAAAGAGCGGGACAAGGCGGAAAGGTTGAATCGAGATAAGACGAAGTCCTTATCAACCAAAGTCAACTTTCCCTGAATGGCAAAAGATCGGGCCGGTGTCATCACCGAACTTAGGAAAGTAGTCTTGTCTCCTACCTAGAATAGTCTTTGTATGCGAGACAAAATACATCAAGATTTTGTCTTCACGATGATGTCGGTTGTCACTTAGGAAAGAGTCAAATATCATACATGTATAAATAGCATAAGAGATGGAGTGAAAAGGTTAAGCTTGTGAATTGTAAAACACACATACATGAAGCCATCTTTCACTCCTCCAAATACAACTTAGTTCTGAGATAGCTCGGTGAGCTCTAAGAGTTGTGCTCGGACTTAGCCCGAGCTTAGAGAGAGTCATCCAACTTTGTCATTTCAATCCCAAGTACTATTCCGCAAGTACTTGGGTAACATATTCTTTGTGGATTTATTTCTAATAAGAATATGATGTTGAAAATTACTTAGTGTGCTTTTCTTATGTTAATTTCAGTCATAGTTCACTATTAACTTGTTTTATAAACTTAAGCTGTTTTAAACGATAGTGAACGGGGAACAACAGTATATCAAAGTGTCTATCTATAGAAAGATAATTAAATGCTCGTCGTAATGGTATATTTTTTTTCGCTTGACGATTAAAGGTTTGAAAGATATTTATATTTGAAAAAAAATGATGAAAGTGAGTTTTTTTAATTGTTGGGATTAATCTCATCCATTAGATCTAATAAAAATGAAGGGTTAAGATTGATCCCTTAGTATGTAAAGAATCTTTTGTCCTCAAATGATCTTAAATCATTGTTTATATATAATTTAAAGGGGAATTGCATATATCATTCCAAAACATTACGATTACATATATATTCAATTTAAAACCATAATTACATATATGTCATTCTTAAAATTTAAATATTACATATTTTATTATTTTATAATGGACGAAAACCTTTTCCTCAATTAAATATCTTAAAATTAAACAATACAATAAACCAAGTATAAAGTACAACCATCTAAAATACAAGCATTAAACAACACAAATATTAATCCAATGTTTACAATTCATTGATACATAATTAATATGCATTCTTAAAACACTCATTTAATGATATATACAAGCATTAAAATATATAATTCAAGTTATGCAAACCGCTAATTAATGATACTTTAAAAACCGCCTTTTAATAAAAAAAAATACAATTAAAAGAGCACATTGTACAAACCAAATAAGCTACTAAACACAAAAAATAAACAAAAGAAAAAAAATACAAACTAAGCAAAGTTTCACTAAACTTTTGTCATTGCTTATAGTCCCTAAACGAACAAACTAATCAGTAAAGCTATTGCCAAAAAAACGTATAAATGAAGTAAATTATTAGCCGAATAAATTTAATTACACAGTATCCGCAGCCGAATCGCGCAAAAGCGTTACAAGTATATGTAATTGATTTAAATATGTGTGAAAAAACTAGAAGGGGGGTTGAATAGTTTTACCGATTAAAATTTCGTTTTAAACTTTTTAGATCGACTTATGTCAATCTATTTAATGTGTATGTTGGATGATGATAGATAAACATATAAATAAGTAACGCAAAGATAAAGAGTAAAGCAACACAAAACCACGACACGAGTATTTATAGTGGTTCGGCTATAAGGACACCTTCCTTAACAAAATAACGAAGAAGAGGACAAAACCCAGGAAGACCCCAAACCCTACTATAATTTAGGGCTCAAAGACATGAATCGAAATTGAATAAACCCTAAAAAACGATTAAATTGACAAGTAAGAAGAAGACATCACCTGATGAATCGCTCGTGAATTATTATCTCATCGTTGTTATCACATGATCCCATTGGTTATACCTTTCTCGGCCTTTTGGGTAATATCAAGTGTAGTATTTGTTCTTATCATTCTAATATATACATGTGTGTTTTCAAAATTTGTAATATTTACTAAATTTATCAATATTTTCTATAAAAACAAAGTTATTTAAAAAATAATTATGTTCATCTTGATGTTATAAACTTGTGTCATCATGACACAAATTAGAAACACCCATTTATATTAAGTGCCACTATCTAGAATAAATGTGTGATCACCAAATAATATTGAATGTCCGGTGATTATTTGCATCTTAATACAACCTAAAAATTAAAGACGGAGCTAGCTAGTAGGATAACTAGTGGTATTAAGTTACTCATAATAAGCTCACTTTATTAATTAATTATTCACCCATAAGTTATCTTTTAATAGTTTTTGCACTTAGCCACACTTATTCATATTGGTATTTTGTTAAAAATTTAAAAACGAATAACTTAACTAACATGATATTAGTAAAAAAAAATATATTGCTATAATTACTTTAAGTTTGATCTCTCTTAACTTAAAATTCTGGTTCCGCACCTACTAAAAACATTAAATTACTATAATGTTATTACAAAACTACAAATATCAAGATACTTGAATAACGTCAATAGAACAATCTGTTTCTGGTGATTCAATTTTAGGGACAACATAAGATATCGAATATGAGTAATAATAGACACATGAGTCATGCATCAGATGGTGATAACTCATGCATTTTTATTATTTTTAACATTTCAGTTCAATATTATAAGATGGCCGATGAGCTACGGATTCTTTTAACGGCTATTAAGAAAAGAAAGTTTTAGTTTATTAATTTGAAAATGGTGGCAAAATGTGCTCAAAAACAAAAAAAATAAGTTAAATGTGCAAATTTTAAAAGATTTGGGCATTTAAATTTCACATCTTTGTTGAAATTAGACATGGTTCCATCGAAAACTTAAATAAGACTAACTAAGATATATTTTTTTCTCAATTGTAGAATATTACGATCGTTTAATTTTTTTATATAATATATTTAAGTTTTTAATATAAATAAGATATTACGTTTAAAAATTTATTTCGTCGTTTAGGTATGTTATTAAGTCGAATCAGAAAATGTCTTGGTTTGGCTACCATTTAAATTTAATAAAATCTGCTTTAAGCTCGTCTTAATTTTAGCCCGTGCCCATGCCCGCCCGACCCACCTATTTTGCCACCTCTTAAAATATACATTTAAATGAAGCAATTTATAAGTCTAATTAAATTTATTATATGCATGTTTTGATATAAAAAGATGTTTATTATATACATTTTGAGATTGTGTCCAGCAAAATATATTTTGTGGTGCTCTTGCCCTCCTTGCGTCAAAAAATAAATAAATAAATAAAAGAAAAAAACAAAAGATATGGGTAGTTTAGTTGGTGAAAAATTTTCCTGTTTTTATTTCTAAATTCAGAGAATTGGAGTGGTTTTTTTCTCTGCAGAAAGAGTTGAGAATCATGAAATCCGCTTAGTTGGGTATATTTTCCTTTTTTAAAAATGAAAAGTTGTTTAGTTGAAGGTGGAGGATGGAGGATGGAAGATGTGTGATAAAAGTGTAGGGTGAAAGGAATAGTGTTATTATTTTGTAAATGAAAAAGTGAAAATGGTGTAATGTTATTTTCATTTTTCTATTACAAATGGAAACGAATTTCATATTTTTGAAAAATTATTGGAAAAAAGTGCGACTAAACGGATTTTCGGTTTTTCTCTTTTCATATGGAAAATTTTATGGAAAAATGGAGTATTTCTCTCCAACTAAACGGCCCCTATATGTCCGGCAAAATGTTAGCAAAAACTTTTCAATGTAAAATTTCTATTGGTATACGCTGCCGAAACTTTATAACCAAATTGCTGGGTATATCACCTAGTTTTAGTACGTGTGTGGTTGATGACTTGATGGTCGTGGAAACTTATATAATTTATGCAATCTTAAAAATCCTAAATTACTATTAGAGATAGTTACTTCACAATGATTGATAAAACTTGGAACCTTAAATAATGTGCATTTAAGCCATGGACCATGCTTCAAAAATCGTGGTCGCACACGCATGTATTGTGTGCTTATTTTATTGATTGGACGCATCATGGTATGGTATACACAATAGAATTTGGCAAAATTCTTTTATCGATTAAATTACATATCTTATTATATATGAGTTTTCATTTTGAAAAAACATAACGAATATTTTGGTCGGCAGGTGATAAATGAAGATCTTTTTTAATTTGCTTGGGTGAGTTTTTAATTAGAATGAATTTTTTTGGCAGGCTAAGATATGCATATATATATACACGAAAAAGCTTCAATGAAGAAGCCCAAACAAACAGTACAGGAGGTCAACCATACAGGAGAAAAGGCAATCAACTAACACTATCCCAATCTTTTATTTTGGGTGGAAAATAAAACTAAATGAAGAAAACAAAAAAAATGTGTGTTCTAAAGTTTTTTGAGAGGGAAAGTGAAAGTAAAGTGTGAAAACGGAAAGAAAGTGTCGGGTTTTGTATACCAAAACTTTCATCGCTGTAGAACTATAAGAGGGAGGAGTGAATACGGTCTTTTCGAGTAATTTGAAGTTTAACAACTTTTATTCTCAAAGACCAAACAAGTGGTTATACACAACAACAACAACAACAGCAGCAGCAACAACAACAACAACCACCACCACCACTACCACCACCACCACCACCACCACCACCAACAACAACAACAACAACAACAACAAACACAATATAAGGCGAGTAAAGAGAGATAGACACCACGATATATACTGGTTCGAGATGGGGGATTTATACCATCCGTACGTCTAGTTGCGAATCCACGACAACAATATTATTACTAAGTATAATCCTTACGGTGGACTATAAACGGTTACAACTTCACTCCACCGATATGCATAAAGATCGACGCTCACTAAGAAGAGCTACTCAAACGGTTTTCCGCCCTCAGAAACCAACCACAAGAATCTCGTGATTTAACTTAACCACTAAGACCACAAAGAATTCCCTACCAGAAGTATCATACCCCAACTAGACCTTCCTCGGTCTAGGCTTGATCACCAAAATATAAGACTTCATAACCTTACAACCAAATCGAATGAATGGTAGTTGATTGTTCAAACCAAGTACTAACCTAACCTAGAGAATCGATTCTAGTAGAAAGGGTATAGAGAAAAAGATCCTCGACACAATTTACAAGAGTGGCTTTGTATAATATGCGGCAAATTCCAATAAATGGATGTGCCGTATTCTTCTGAGTACGATCAGTTCTAGAAATCTTCTTAGTTAACAATACGACGTATCCTGTAAAACCTGAAAATCTAAAACATGATTAAAGACTAAAATACCCTTGGAATCGAAATTTATAAAATATGTAAAATACATTTATATCATTTAACGAAATTAAAACTAAACTTGCGAGTAATTGAAACTTAACTAATGTGTGTACGTGATCGATTTTGGTACGACGAAGATTTAAACGTTTCGCTAATATGTTGGGCCGCGTTTGCATTGTTTCGTATGGATCAAGAGCCGAGAGCCCAAGGGCGTGTGTTTGTTTTGTGTTCGGTTGGGCCAAGCCGAAACCCAAGCCCTTCTCAAAAGCCCTAAACTAAAAATGATACCACCTATATATACACTACATTTACAAGAAATTGAAACCCTAGTTTTGTTGCCTCTCTCTTTTCTTTTTTCTTCTACTCGGCCGAACCCTAGACTTGGTGTCGAGAGTTTTGTTTCCAACAAGCTAAGGTTCTGTGAAGAAGGAGTAATCCTTTGCTTTTCGTGTTTCTGCTTTTCGATCATTTGCTTTGGAATAAGGTACAGATATTCTGACCTTTTCAGTAAAGGTTCCTTATAACGTTTTATTTTCGTTAGCTTTATATTAGGATTTCCTAAGCCTTTGCTATGAACCCTATTTTGTTTGTTTGAGCTGTTGCTTATTTGAACTTTGATTTTTGGATCATAAAACATTTGATTTTGAACTATATGATATAAAAACTTTGATTTTGAAAACATGATTAATCTTTGATAAAGTATGATCTATGTCAGTTATGACATTCTAATTTGACCTAAGATAGTTTGACACCCGAGCCAAATAATAACTAGTCATGGGGGTTCCATGTCCGTGTCGATGATGCACTTCGACATGACTCTAGGGCGATGAGTGAAGTTCGCCACGTCCCTTATCTATTATCTCGTTATGAGCTCAAGTTATATTATATTATCAATATATGTTTGTGGGCGATGGGTGCATCCTAGATCTATTATCTCATTATCTCGTTATGTGTTATATGTTATATGCTATATGTTATCGATGATTGATGCTGCTCATGCACGCCCTTCATAACTCGTAGGTCGCCCTACAAAATGTTGCCTTGTGTGAATATGATTATGATATGATAGGTGTGTCTCGCTCGAGGTAGTTAACTGTAAAAACTTATTCTATTATTTTGATTTATACTTTGAAATGATTACGATTTTACTATCTTTCTTTCACTTTATTTCGTATTCGTTTCTTTCGTATTCGCTTTGCTTGTATATCTGCTCACCGAGCTTTTGAAGCTCACCGCATTTCTTTTCTTCCATGGCGGTATCAAAGCATTGAGCTGGTTTTGCTTTGGGATGAGTCTTGAGTGGACTTACCTTAGAGATATTTAGCTTTGATCTTATGATGCCATTTAAGACTTAATATTTGGATATTTTCATTTGGAGTTTACTTTTCCACTGGGACCTATGTATTGAAGTCATTTTGACTTGAATTATTTCGAGATTTATGCTAAGATTTCTTTTGGATATTTATGTTTGCTTTGATATGACACCATTACTTGTGATTCCTTTACCCTTGTCGGGTTGGGCGTTACAATTTATGGCATCGAGCCAGTGTTTACGACTTGTAGTCAGGACCTGTGACATATGGAGCCTAGGTTGTGAGACCCTTAGAGCTTAGGTTATGACCTGTGAGGATTTGGGTAGACTTTAGGATTCCTTCTGCGTACTTCCATTTCGTATCTCACCTTTATTCATTTTGCTAATCGTTTGAATATCGTTCAGATGGTTCGAACTCGTACTACCGGTAGCGTGGATGGAGACGATGATGCTATTAACAATGATGCTGCGATTGCTAATGCTCTCAACACTCTTTTCCCTGGCCTTACTACACCGAGATGATGGAACAGTGATCAACAACATTCGTAATCGATCGGTGCTTGGGTAGTGGTGGAGGAAATCAACCCGTCGGCATTCACACTTGGCTCGAGCGTTTGATAAGCTCAAGCCTCTTCGCTTAGCACCGCCGCTACTCCTCGCCGAGGCCGAGGACCGGATCACTCATATTGAGAAGTCGTTTGAAGTAATGGGTTGTGGAGACGAGTTTAAGACTCGTTTGGTGCATTCAAATTGGAAGGTGATGCATTGAATTGGTGGAAGGCACTCAAACAAGCAAGAGGAGGAGATGCTTTTGTCATTACTTGTACTGGACCGAGTTTCGGACTATCTTCTATAACCACACTTCCACGATGCCGACGAAGAAGGTATGAGAGGATTATCGGGCAATCTACCGGCTTGATCATGAGAATTCCAATGAGTACATGAGTAGGTTTATGAGGTCGGTAAGTTTTGTGGGAACGATTGTCGGAGATGGTAGGCGCTGCTAAGCACTTCAAGTGGGGACCAAGAAGTGGGTGTTGGACCGATCGCTTAATATTGAGTATGAGAATGTGTCGGCCGCAATGACGCAGCTCGTAACATTGAGATCTTTCATGAGGTTTCGGGTTCCAACAAGCGTAATCGCGATGGTGATCGGATTCAAGGTAGGACTCAAGGTAATGATTATAAGGAAATTCGGCGGGAGTTATGATTCGAGAGGTCAAGTGGATAGGAGTCATGATCGGTGGGTCGATCCAGAAAGAATGTTGACTCGCGCCCGACGGCGAGGAGTCAAGATAATAGAAATGCCGGTAGGAATGGAAATGATCGTCGAATCAAGGTAACAATAACCAGCGTTACAACAAGGATCGGTCACCGAGGATCAAATCGGTCGTGCCAGATCTTCCGTCGACAAGGACGGTGAAGTTTTGCCTCCCCGCCTATCTCGTACTACTTGTGGAAAGGCTCATCCGGACTGTGTTTCAAGGCCATCGTGGATGTTTCTCTTGTGGTTCTACCGCTCACAAGATCAAGGATTGCCTAAGAAGAATCCGTGATTCCTATAAACTACATCAAGCCGCCAACTACTACTGGACGTGTTTATGCTACTACTCGAATCAGTGAGGAGCGCACTTCGTGTACCATTACGGCACTCTTTTCATTGATGATTATTCTGTCTTCGCTTTATTTGATACGGTGCCACACACCCATTGTATCTTTCACATTTGCTAAGAAACTTAATATGAAGCCCAAACCATTAACAAATCACTTATCGATTTCTCGCCTATGAAAACCACATGATCATTGATCATAAATACGTTAAGTGTCCTCTTCGTTTTGATGATCGTATTCGCTTTGCAAATCTGTATCCTCTCGATATGGTCGACTTTGATATCATTCTAGGCATGGATTGGTTGGCTTATCATAGAGCTTCAATTGATTGCCATGCTAGAACTGTGATCTTTGGAGACGTGAAACATCCTGAATTCGTTTATCATGGTTCTCAACCTCTCAAATCTGTTAAGCTCATTTCCGCTATGAAGGCACGGATCATGATTGCTCATGGGTGCCAAGGTTTTCTGGCATCTGTTAAGGACACATCTTTGGAGAGTCCTAACATTGAAAATCTTTACATTGTTTGCGACTTTACCGACGTTTTTCCGATGAACTCCCCGGTCTTCCCCGCCTAGAGAAGTTGAGTTTAGCATTGAGTTAATTCCCGGTCCGAATCGATTTGAAGGCTCCGTGTCGTATGGCACTGTAGAACTCAAGGAGTTGAAGGAACAGTGCAAGAGATGATAGAAAATGGATTTATTCGACCCACTGCTTTCTCCATGGGGTGCACTGTCTTGTTTGTGAAGAAGAAGGATGGAAGCATGCGTCTATGTATCGACTACCGTGAACTCAATCGTATTACCATTCGTAACCGTTATCCTCTGCCGTATTGATGATTTGTTTGATCAACGCAAGGAGCTAAGTTCTTTTCAAGATTGATCCGAGGTCCGGTTACCATCACCACGTGTGAAGGAGCAAGATGTTCCTAAGACCGCGTTTACTCGAGATATGGTCATTATGAATTCCTCGTTATGCCTTTTGGTTTGACAAATGCGCCTGCTGTGTTTATGGATCTAATGAATTTTTTTTCCATGAGTTCCTCGATAAATTCGTTATCGTTTTCATCGACGACATTTTAGTTTACTCCAAGTCTGAAGAAGAGCATGAAGAACATCTCCGGATAGTTTTGGAGATTTTGAGGAAGAAGAAGTTGTACGCCAAATTTTCGAAGTGCGAGTTTTGGTTAAGACAAGTCGCTTTCCTTGGTCATATTGTATCTGCTGATGGTATCACCATGGATCCGTCTAAAGTTGAGGCTATCACCAAATGGCCAAGACCTACGACAGTGACTGAGGTCAGGAGTTTTCTAGGACTTGCTGGTTACTACCGACGTTTTGTTGAAGGTTTCTCTCGCTTAGCTCTACCCCTAACCCAACTGATGAGAAAAGGTGAAAAGTTTGTATGGACGGATGAACGAGAAAAGAGTTTTGAAGAGTTGAAACGGAGATTGGTGTCCGCTCCTATTTTGACTCTTCCATATAGTTCTGGAGGATTTCAAATTTACAGTGATGCATCTAAGAAAGGATTAGGCTGTGTTTTGATGCAACATGGAAAGGTAATAGCTTATGCTTCGAGGCGCCTAAAACCTTATGAGGAGAATTACCCAACTCATGACCTTGAGTTAGGCTGCAGTGGTGTTCGCGTTGAAGATCCGGAGACATTACTTGTATGGAGGCGTGTGATATATTCATTGATCATAAGAGTCTCAAGTATATTTTCACCGTAAGGAACTTAACATGAGACAAAGAAGATGGTTAGAACTTCTTAAGGATTATGACACCAACATTCAATTACCATCCGTAAGGCTAATGTAGTTCTTGACGACTTAGCGAAATCGCATTCTTGCAAGTATTGAGATTGAGCCTAGGATTATTCGTGACTTAGAGAGTTTGGATGTTGAGCTATGTGTACGAGGTTTTGATGGATATTGGGCTAGTATGAAGGTGGAGTCGAACCTTATACTGCAAATTAAAGAAGCTCAGAAAGATGATGGTGAGCTGTGGGCCGTGGCGCAAAATGTTGAAGAAGGTAAGCAGACGGAGTTTAAGGTTGATAATGAAAGTATTGTATGGTATAGAGATAGGCTTTGTGTTCCCAATGATCAGGTACTTCGTGTGAAAGTTATGACTGAAGCTCATAGTTCTCCTTTCACTATCCATCCTGATTCTACCAAGATGTATAGGGATTTGAAGCAGTACTTTTGGTGGAATGGCATGAAGCAAGATGTGGCGACGTTTGTGTCGAAGTGTATGGTTTGTCGGAGTTAAGATTGAACATCAAAGGGCTAGTGGATTATTACGACCATTGGATATTCCAACATGGAAGTGGGATAAGATATCTATGGATTTTGTGATGGACTACCTCTTACTCGGAAGAAGCATGATGCGATTTGGGTAGTTGTTGATCGACTAACTAAATCGCTCATTTCTTGCCAATAAGAAAGGATTATGGTATTGGGAGATTGGCGAAAATTTTTCACAAGAGATCGTTAGACTTCATGGTACTCCGGCATCTATTGTGTCCGACGAGATCCGCGTTTTACTTCTCGTTTCTAGAAAGGTTTGCAAAAGCTTGGGGTACTCGACTTAATTTTAGTACGGCATTTCATCCTCAAACGGATGGTCACCGATAGGACTATTCGGACCTTAGAGGACATGCTAAGGGCTTGTGCTTTAGAATGGACCGGCGGTTGGGATGAATATTTGTGTTTAGTAGAGTTTGCATACAACAACAGTTGGCATGCTAGCATTAAGCAAGACCGTTTGAACTTCTTTATGGGAGGAATGTAGAGCACCTACTTGTTGGGATGAAGTAGGTGAACGCTTAATTGAAGGTCGAAATGATTGAGATCACTAATGAGAAAGTAGTCATTGCTAGAGAAAAGTCAAGGAAGCTAGGTCTCGTCGAGAAAAGTTATGCCGACAAGCATCGTCGTGATTTAGAATTTCGGGTTGGAGATCGTGTATTTTGAAAGTTTTGCCGTTTAGAGGTGTGAAACGCTTTGGAATCAAGGCAAGCTCACCCTCGATTCATCGGACCGCTTGAAATTCGAACGATAGGAGAAGTTTCAGATCGATTAGCACTTCCGCCTCAGTTATCGCATGTTCATGATGTTTTCCATGTATCACTCCTAAGGGGATACAATTATCATCCGTTACACGTTGCTTCTTATCCGTTTGATCAAATTCAATCCGATATGTCTTTATCTGAAGAACCGGAAGCTATTTTAGAAAGGCAAGATAGAGTCATGAGAAATAAAGTCATTCCGTTCGTTAAGATTCTTTGGAAAAATCACCCGGAGCGTGAGGCTACTTGGGAAACCGAGGAGTCGATGCGAGCTAGTTATCCTCATGTCTTTGAATAGTTGGTATGTTCTCATTTCGTTTTTGTTTCGTTTCATTTCAATTTTCGAGGACGAAAATTTTTCTTTAGAGGGGAAGAATTGTAAAACCTGAAAATCTAAAACATGATTAAAGACTAAAATACCCTTGGAATCAAAATTTATAAAATACGTAAAATACATTTATATCATTTAACGAAATTAAAACTAAACTTGCGAGTAATTAAAACTTAACTAATGTGTGTACGTGATCGATTTTGGTACGACGAAGATTTAAACGTTTCGCTAATATGTTGGGCCGCGTTTGCATTGTTTCGTATGGATCAAGAGCGAGAGCCCAAGCGTGTGTTTGTTTTGTGTTCGGTTGGGCCAAGCGAAACCCAAGCCCTTCTCAAAAGCCCTAAACTAAAATGATACCACCTATATATACACTACATTTACAAGAAATTGAAACCCTAGTTTTGTTGCCTCTCTCTTTCTTTTTCTTCTACTCGGCCGAACCCTAGACTTGGTGTCGAGAGTTTTGTTTCCAACAAGCTAAGGTTACGTGAAGAAGGAGTAATCCTTTGCTTTTCGTGTTTACGCTTTTCGATCATTTGCTTTGGAATAAGGTACAGATATTCTGACCTTTTCAGTAAAGGTTCCTTATAACGTTTTATTTTCGTTAGCTTTATATTAGGATTTCCTAAGCCTTTGCTATGAACCCTATTTTGTTTGTTTGAGCTGTTGCTTATTTGAACTTTGATTTTTGGATCATAAAACATTTGATTTTGAACTATATGATATAAAAACTTTGATTTTGAAAACATGATTAATCTTTTATAAAGTATGATCTATGTCGGTTATGACATTCGATTTGACCTAAGATAGTTTGACACCGAGCCAAATAATAACTAGTCATGGGGTTCCATGTCCGTGTCGTTGATGCACTTGACATGACTCTAGGGCAGTAGAGTGAAGTTCTGCCACGTCCCTTATCTATTATCTGTTATGAGCTCAAGTTATATTATATTATCAATATATGTTTGTGGGGCGTATGGCTGCATCCTAGATCTGTTATCTGTTATCTGTTATGTGTTATATGTTATATGCTATATGTTATCTGATGATTGATGTTTCGTGCATGCACGTCCTTCATAACTATGGTAGGTCTCCCCTACAAAATGTTGCCTTGTGTGAATATGATTATGATATGATAGGTGTGTCTGGGCTCGAGGTAGTTAACTGTAAAAACTTATTCTATTATTTTGATTTATACTTTGAAATGATTACGATTTTACTATCTTTCTTTCACTTTATTTCGTATTCGTTTTCGTTTCGTATTCGTTTTGCTTGTATATCTGTTCACTGGCTTTTGAAGCTCAGCCGCATTTCTTTTCTTCCGGCGGTATCTAAGCATTGAGCCGGTTTTGCTTTGGGATGAGTCTTGAGTGGACTTACCTTAGAGATATTTAGCTTTGATCTTATGATGCCATTTAAGACTTAATATTTCAGATATTTTCATTTGGAGTTTATTTTTCCGCTGGGACCTATGTATTGAAGTCATTTTGACTTGAATTATTTCAGTATTTATGCTAAGATTTCTTTTGGATATTTATGTTTGCTTTGATATGACACCATTACTTTTGATTCCTTTACCCTTGTCGGGTTGGGGCGTTACATATCCTCAGTAGCGTGGATACACCGGATCCTCCTCCATAAACAATGTTTTCTTTTTTTTTTGCTTCGTTTTAATTCAAAAGGATGTCGTTTTCCGTGTCTCTTCAGATATTGCTCCATAAATACTGAAAATAACAAAAGTAAGCTATTAAGTATCGATCCTCGTATAGAAGCATGATAAATGGGCAATATACATGGGATAAATGATATATAAATATAGTACTTATTTGATGCTATCAGTCAACAAACTCATTTAGCCAATGATTTTGTATTTAAAACATTTGGTGAAGTGAGAACTAGATAGTTAGGAGTTTAGTCAAATTTCAAAGAGAAAGAGAAGAACCATTGGACATTAGATGTTGGGTAAAAACCTTTGTCTGTTCCCCAAGGTTGGTTATTACCTTACATCCCAAAATTTGAATTTCAAAATTCAAACTGAAAAACTAGTTGTTAAAGAGTCTGAGTTGTATGATGTGTGAGGCTTAAGTGTGTAAGTGAATGGAGTTGTAAGAGTATGTGGGGTAAGTGAGTTAGCGAAGAAAACTTGAGAGGAATGGTTAGGGTGTGTGACAACTGACATTTTATGTTAATACCTAATCACAAACTTGAATGTTTTATACTAAACACGTGAATACTTGACATTACGTATAACCGTTAGATTATTTCACACATAACGAGAAACATCTTTGAACGTATTCCGTCATTAGACTAAGTTTAGTCTACATCAAACAAGTACATTATTACTCTCATGAGCATGGTTTACAAGTCATATACATTCGGTTTTACAAGTTTTACGTAAATCTTTCATACTTGCATTACACTTCATGCATACATGCCCAACTACACAATACTTCACCACCATTCTTAATATACATATATACACACTTATACATTTAAAAAATTAAACATATCCCTCCCTTTGAGTTCTTCCAAAACCGGCCTCCCTAAGTGGTTATACAAATTCTTGCCTTGTAATCCCTCTTTCCATGCTAATGACTAACACAAAAACTACAAAGCATGACAAACAAACATCTCCCTTGTCCCTCTCATACCCCATGGATCAAGGCCTCCTAAAATATACACCACCATTTTCTTTTTCTCTTTTAAGCCATACACCACCTTATGACTCCTAAAACCTCACTTGACCATTCCTAAAACTCTACTATATAAAGACCCATTTGTAGCCAATTCTCACACACTCAAACCACACAACTCACTCACTTTTCTCTCATTAATTTTGGAAGCCACAAGGTTTCCAAGCAAGGATTTCATTTTGTAAGATATAGGATTTCACAAACACATCAAACCAAATCCATATGGGGCGTACACTATGTTTAGAGAGAGAAAGTTCTAGAGAGAGAAAGGGAAGAGAGTTGGGAACTATGTGAAACAAAGAAAAATGGTATTGAAGGTCCAACCCTCTACCTTGGGAGGTAGAGGGTATTTATAGTGTCTTACAATAAACGCCACCTACGGGCTGTGGATCAGGCATACAGTGGGTAAAGACCCGTCCGTCCTCCACGGTGTTACTTAACTAACTACATATTAACATAAGTTGACTACGACTACGAGCTTTCTAACGAATACATATACTTGAGGTGACCAATACTTTAATGACTGAATTTTCTAATTCCTAACAATCTCCCCCTAAGGGAGGTCACCTCATATTACAAACATATATTACATTAAGATAGTTCTTGGATTCTTGTTTAAGTTCATTGCTCTGTAGCTCGTAGTCTTTGATTCTTCATGTTTTGCATGTTTGGATAATTCAAGTGGAGGTCTTTAACTGATCCACGTGATGATGAGTTTTGAGCCAGCTTTGAGATCATCAGCTTGCATAAATCTCTGACTCTACCATTGTATTGTTGACATTATTTGATGTTGTGACAGTGGACCGACATGCTCACATTCTGGATCATGATTTCTTCTTATCAGAGTAGCGAAAGCTTTAGTTGATTCATGATATTTGCAGCAACGTAGCAGAAGCATGGAGTGAGAATATCAGAGAAATTGATGCACTAATCATGATTTCTTTAGAAATGAATGTGATGTGTGAGCATGCGGCTATGGATTGACCTCTCCATTCGATCACCGCAAAATTTGGGTGTACCGCATACAACAGCTTAGCAATAAAGCGCACGAAAGTGTCTTTGATCACATTCGTTGAATTGAGGTACAAGGCCCACGGTTCCCCATTGATCAAGACAAGCACCGCTGTGATCGTATAATTCCAAAGAACCTCCTTGACAGGGTTTCGCAGCTGCTCTAGCTGTTCTCAAACCGGAACATCTCAAAGAATACAACACGGAGTGAGTGAATCAGCGAATTTGAGATTCACTGATTGATGAAAAGAGATTTGACAAACAATCGTGTATCGCTCAATATAAATTGTTTTTGCAATACAACGAAGGTTTTAATGAAAATCAATTATCAATCATAAACACCTTTTATTTTAAAATATTAATACACAGCCGATGTACTATAGAAAAGGGTTTTAAGCACAACGACCGGTTTTTCAAAGGTATCCGTCAATCCATATCCTGAACCAAGATTGATTCAAAATTTTGAATCGCCCCATTGTTTCTGTTCAGTTGTCACATGGTTGATCTATTGGATAGATCTCACATGCCACCTACCAAGAGCTTGTTTGATGTTGGCTCTAGAAGGCTTTCCATCTTAATTGTAAATGTGTTGGCATATCACTCAGATGTTCTGGCAATACCACAAGGATAATGCGTAGGAATCTTAAAATATATTCTCTCTTTCCACATTGTGTGAAACAGAGAGTCTTCATTGATTGTGTCCTTAATGAGATTTATTGATGATCTCGTGGTTCTAGACTCAATTGTGCACATTTGGTTCCTATGCCGGAGACTAGAGAGAGGGTCTCCTTCTTCAATATCAACCATCTCTAAGAGGAGGTCGATAGATAATGTAGGTTCCCTGTGAGAATGAAACAAGTCCTTTAAGAGGAACTTGAGTAGCTTGGGAAGATGTAGTGCGGTCGTCACTTGGTCCATGACGCCTTGTCTTCAATACCGTGTTACCTAGGTAGCGACCAGTAGCATATGAATTGAACCCGGTTTCTGCCCTAAGATTGAAAATAATGGAGGGCTATTTCTTTTCACCCTTTTCGCATTTATTTCTTTTTCATTCTTCAACCCCTTCAATGCTTACCGAGACTTCATAACTAGAACCTTGTTGGGTTTATTCTAGTTCTAGCTCTATCTCAGTCCGCACTCTTCCCATATCTCACTTTTCTCCTTTTTTCATTATACCTAAGGACTCTACACTATCTAGTGGATTGTCCCTGGGTAGATCCCTCCGGCTCTGGCGGGATCGTGGGAACGAATACATAACCTAACCATTCTTACATCACCATTCATAAAGTAAATTTGGTCGATCTTTTTTGGTATTGTTCATCAGCCATTGGAACCAACTGAAAACCATTTGAAAATCAATCCAAGTACTTGTGATACATGATCAATACATTTTGTACCTGAATTGTTTTTGATATTTTTAGAAAACGGCTCCCCATCAACATGTGCATCATATTTTGAAATTGTTTAGCACATATTAGGGAAAACCTGCACTTAGAGACAAATCAATCACGTTTCAATCTATTTTGGTTTGATATAAATGCTCCCCCTTAACATGTGCATGGAAAATTTGAAATCGTTTGGCACATGTAGGGAGGGGAGCTTGTTAATCACGTATAACACCATTTATCAAATTATCAGTTTAAATTCAATTTAAATCACAAATTCTCCCCCGATCACAATTTTCAAATCCTTTGAGATTTGAGATCTCTATTGATTTAAATTAAATTTTGAGAACTTTTGAGGAGAATAGTGACTTGCTTTTGAAAAAATATTTTAACTGATAAGGATCAGATTTTGAGACTTTAAACTCCATTGATCAATCATGCATAAATATCTTTTGAAAAACATAACAATAGCCAAGGTCTTGAACCATTTGTATAAAACATTTTTCATTTTGATTCTCCAAAAGTAGACCTTGCTTGTTTAAGTGCCAATTGATTGAAAAAAAATACACTTTTTGATTCGATTTAATTGAAATCATTCTCCCCATCAATCAATGACATAGGTTGTTGATTGAGAGATAGAGATTTTGACAAAGATAAGCCCGGATGATTTTCAAGAATAGAGTCCGAGGTATTTTCAAAGCAATTTTGTTTTCATAAGATGACAAATATTTTTCAGAAGAATCATTAGACGGAAAAATATTTGGAAAGAAAACATTTGTCTTTTTGGTGACAAACATTTTTTTAAGAATCAGAGCATGAGATTTAAAAAAATAAGATTAAGCATAGCTCCGTTTTTTCCTTTTAAAACGGGTTACTGCCTGAAATGACAATAAACCACCATTTTTCTCCGCCTCATTTTTTATTTTATTTTATATATTCGAAGAACATCTAAAAACCCGTGACATTCTTTGAATGTCAACACAAAGTCCGTAGATGATATCGAATAAAGAAAAACATGACAAAATAACAATATTTTTGGTATTTTCAAGATTTTCTAATTTTATGGATTTTGAAAATTTTATATTTTTCTATTTTCTTTTGTGGGTTTTGAAATTTTGTATTTTGCTTTTGAATAAATATATACAAGAGATAGATGAAGAAAACCATTTACTCCTCGCCTTCCTCTTGAAGACGTTTGAGTGTTTCCGGTTGTAGGCTCTTTAGACCAAGTCGTGGAAGGATAAACTCAAAACGTTCTCTAGGAAGAGCTTTGGTGAAGATGCCTGCTAACTGATATTCAGTCCTCACAAAATAGAGTTCTACCACACCTTTTTCCACTTGTTCTCAAATGAAATGATGTCGAATGTCAATTTGATTTGCTCTTGAATGTTGAACGTTGTTGCAAGAGAGAGCAATGGCACTTTTGTTATCACAATACAAAGGGATTTTGTTGAATTCAAAGCCATAGTCAGATAATTAGGATCTCATCCATAGGATTCGAGCACAACAAGATGGCATGGCTATGTATTCACCTCAGAAGGATATAGAAGTACTCATTTTTTCTTTGAAGACCACTCACAAGCTTATCACCCAAAACCGAGCACCTCCGACGCGTTTCGACATGTATCTTGACATCCTGCATGGTCAAGATTCTGCATAGGTCGTTAGTGTCATACCGGTGTCCTTGGTACCAAAGTCCCATGTTGATGGTTCCTTGGAGATATCGAAGACCCGCTTAACCGCTTCAAGGTGCTTTTGGTAGGCTTAGCTCGGTATCTAGCACACATGCATACAACAAATGAATATCGTTCATCGGTTGTGAGGTACATCGTGGATCCAATCATACTTGATATTTCGCTTGATCTATCATGATCCCCGAGTGGTCCTCATCCGCTTTGGTACGTTCCACCATGGGAGTGTCAACGGTGTCACAAGTGTCAAATCCAAATTTCTTTAAAATTTCATTTGCATATTTAGATTGATTAATAAAATGCCTCCGGGACTTTGTGAAATTTGTAATCCCAAGAAAAATGACATTTGTCCCATCATTGACATTTGAAATTTGGAGCCCATTTCCTTAGAAAATGGTCACATTCATTGGGGTCAGTCGAGGCAAAAATAATATCATCAATATAGATTTGAACGCGAATTAAATGTTTGCTTGACTTTCTGGTGAACAATGTCGGATCAACTGCTCCTTTGCTGAATCCATTAGATAGAAGAAACTTTGATAGCGTATCATACCATGCCCTTGGAGCTTGCTTCAAACCGTAAAGAGCCTTCTTCAAGCGATAGACATGAGTAGGATGCTCTGGATTCACAAAACCTTTAGGTTGGCTGACGTATACGAATTCTTTAAGATCTCCGTTAAGAAAAGCCGTCTTTACATCCATCCGATAGACTACCATGTTCTTACTTGCAAGATTAGCCAAGAAGATTCGATTGCCTCGACACGAGCAATTGGAGCAAATGATTCTTCAAAGTCAATACCCTCCTCTTGACGGTATCCTTTTGCAACCAATCGAGCCTTGTTCTTTAATACATCACCATGCTCATCAAGTTTTACTTTGAAGATCCACTTTAGAGCAATGATCATAGCACGTCGGGAGCGGTACTAATTCCCATACATCTAGTCGATCAAACTCATGAATGTCTTCTTGCATGGCATTAAACCAAATTGCCTTCATTCATGGCGCTTTAACATCTTTTGGTTCGATCTTAGAGAGTACGGAGTTGAAGAAGCACCATAAGGCATCAGTTTCAAGTTGTTTACGAGTGGATACTGGACGAGAAAGGTTTCCAATGATTTTATCCAATGGATGGTCATGTGTCCATTTTCTAAGGTGTTCATGTGGTTGTTGTTGGGGAACTGATGTAGCAGAGTCGTTTTCTCCAGAAGAAGATGGTTCTGATGATGGTTCAGGAGCAAATATGTTCTTCGGGAGTAGCAAAGGGATTATCTTCATTATAGGTGCCGGAAACAATTCCATGATGTACACTTGATGATTGATGAATTGAAGATGATACCGAGTGAACAAAGAAGAAGCGCTTGACTCAATGACATAGAAACCAAGGGTTATCTACGCTGATGGGATAGGAGCGACCTCTGTTGATGGATTTGATGATCATTAGCAATTGGCTCATAGTGTTCATCAAACATTAGATCAAATAATTTCTTCAAATCATCTTCGTAGGTGGTACATATGGAGTTCTTTGGTGAGGATTATGTACAAGAGTAGAACCGATGGGACTACTTGATGAAGGTTGTGATGCGGGTCCGAATCGGGTTGTCCCGGAGCCATTTGACCGGTCACCATCGAACGTATCGTGAATTGTTTCCATGATATTTCGGGTTCTTTTGTTGTAGATTCGGTACCCTTTTCTGCTTGGTGCATATCCTACAAATACTCCAATGTCCGCTTTAGCTTTAAGTTTGCCTAAGTCTTGACCCTTATTAGTTGGATAACACAATGCACCAAACATACGAAGAAATGAAAGATTAGGTTTTCGATTGTGGACAAGTTCATATAGAGTTTTTCCATGAGAAGTGTGAATTAGTGATCGATTTTGAGTGTAGCATGCAGTGGCAATGGCTTCAGCCCAGAGAAACATTGGAACCTTTGAGTAAATCAGCATTGTTCTTGCGGCTTCCACAAGAGTTCAATTTCGTCTTTCAACTACACCGTTCAGTTGTGGAGTTCGTGGAACACTTCTTTGATGACTGATTCCAACATTTTCATAAAACTCACTAAGTTCATTATTAACAAACTCGGTACCATTGTCTGCTCGGACGATTCTCGACAGCTTTGTTAAGTCGAACTCAGATCTGCTTGATAAGTTTAATGATGATATCTCGAGTTTCATCCTTTGTCCTTAAGAACTTAACCCAAGTAAATCGAGAGTAATCATCAACCACAACTAACACATATTTCTTCCCAAAATATTCTCAGACTCTCATGGGTCCACATAAATCCATGTGAATGGTATGAAGAACTTCCATAACTGAGTTTGTAGGTTTGGGTTTGTGGGCATACTTCTTGCTTTTTCCCAATTGGCATGCTGAACAAAGATGATCCTTTTCATACTTTAGTCTAGGTAAGCCTATTACTAAGTCCTTTCTGGAAAGATCATTTATGGTGCTAAAGTTCAGGTGATTTAGACGACGATGCCATAACCATGACTGTTTTAAAAGCCTTTGACAACAAGAAAATTGGAGAAGACTTCATCATATCTTCGATAGAGATGGTGTATAGGTTTGAACCACGAGTTCCTCTTAAAAGTTCTCTACCATCAAGTTCTCTAATGAAACAAGTATGTTTTCTGAATGCCACTTCCAGATCAGAATCAAAGAATTGACCGACAGAGAATAAATTAAGACCAAGACCTTCAACGTAATACACCCTGGATATTACACTATCGCCAACAACATAGTCTCCATAACCCATAATTGCACCGAAATGATCATTCCCGAATCTAACGATCCCGATGAATTTACTCACAAAGTTCATGAGTCGTGACCGTCTCCAATATATGCTTGGAACAAATTTCGAGTCCGGTACCACGTAACGATTTGAACGATCCGCAGTTGAACACGCACAAGAATGGATAATCGGATAATTGGGATCCCCATGCAAGAATGGGTTCCATTTGGTTAGTAACAATAATTGGACCACCCACATCGGAAGTAGAAACAATGGAATCATCAGGTATTGATGTAGTGCTAGTGTATGCATTAGACCTATTCAAAGTATGTTCACTTCTTAAAGGAATAGTTCTACCAGTAGACATCCATTTCCTAATGGGCATTCATTTAGATAATTTAGGGCACATCTCATTAAGATTGAATTTGTGCCCAGTAGGTATCCACTGATAACCTATGTTACTAAATTTCCTTCTTGTGGGTTTCCAATGTTTTCTAACCTTCTTCCTCCATTGCTTTCTAGCTTTCTTAGCTTGATTTTTTTCATTAACTATCTTAACAGGGCATTTAACAGCATTAATCAAATCATTCACACCACATTCATGATTAGTAACTGAAACCAAGCAATCATCATTACATGTTTTGCCAAGAGTAGCAGAATTCGAATTAATTACATTATGCTTATAGCTAATACTAGAATCAACACGATTCGTTTTATTCAACTCAAACTTAATGTTCCTAGGGTGATCTTCTACTTTCTTCCATTGCACATTCTTAGCTTGTGAGGTCCTATCTTGCTTTGTATTGCCTGGAGGCTTTGACCCGCTTGCTTTTGTGTCATTGATTACTCCTGTAGAGGGAATTATGGGAACATTAGTTGGTTGGGCTACTTTTTGCATTCCTGAACTAGAAGTGCAGGGATCTGAACTACTTGAAGGCACTTTAGAGTTCACTTTCTTAACACTGGGCATAGAACAAGGCATCACAACTTTATCTTTCTAACATAAGGATTTAGGGCATGTTGCTCTTAAACATTCTAACAGCTCCTGAGATCGTTTGGCCTGAATACAAGCAAACCTAATTTCTCTATCAAGTGGATTGTTTATGTAATCCTCTTCTACAATCTCACGGAGACATTCTAGACTATCCTTAAGGTGAGCGAAATAGTTATGAAACACCAGTTTGTTATTTCTAAGACGAGGAGGAATGTATTTAACGGTCACAGTATATTTACAGTCAGCAGATGACTTTGATGCAACATTCTCATTAAAGACGAGTGGCATTTTCCCTTTTTCCTGACTCCTCAGATTCTCAACTTCTTTTTGTAAAGACGTTATTTTTTCGTTGTTCTTGTCACGAGTGACATTGATTGAATCATATAACTCTTTAAAGTGTCGTTTAACTTTTTCATTTTCTTCTAGAAAACTCTCATTTTCCTTTATTAAAACATTAACCAAGTTTTGAAGATGAAAAGTTTGAGAACATTGAGAATCTAAAGGATGAGGCATTTGGGAGCCAGTCACATTGTTTTTTTCACCCTTTAATTGTGAAATTTAGGCTTTCAACTTTCTGATCGTGTTACAGTGAGCTTCAATCTGTTTGTTACGTTTGTTTATTTCAAAAAGTGCATCAAACTCTGGAACATTTGAGGATGTCTTGATGTTTGAGGTTTTGAAATTTTCTTTGAGATGTTGGTATTTTAGTTGCAAATCAAAATGTTCAACTTCTAGCTTAGAAAGATGTTTTACCAAATTATCATGATCATCCTGATCAATTTTCTCATTTAGTTCTGAGTTTTTGTTTTCAAGCTCAATGACACGATCATGGGAAACTTTCAAAGCAACAGTTAATTCATGAAATTGAGAAGCAGTAATAGAATGCTTAGTAACAGTATAAAACATATCTTGAGCCACACAACTCAACACTAAGTTCTCATTTGAGACATGTAGATTCTTCCTTTCAATTTCATTATATTTGAGTTCCCGTTCATAATCATTGACTTCAATTATCAGTGCATCAAATTCCTTTTCCATTTCTTTGATATCTGAGTCTATCCCCTTCTTAAGACTTTCAAATTGACCTTTTAATTGTTTAAAGAAAGGCATGACCTCAGTTAGATAACATTCTTTAGTTTGCTCAAAACCCTTTCCCTTCGCTTATCCCATGGGTGTGATCCTTTTCTTACATGTCTTCTCAAAATCAACAAATAGTTGATAAACAACATACAGGCTGATTAAAGTCTTGCTCTTAGTGGGAATAGATCTAGGAACTAAATGCATTGGTGTATTTGGAGGATACACAGTTGCTGGAGGCATCTTCCTAAGGGGAGTGTTCATTTTAACAAGTGCATTAGCCTTTTGCATATCTATGTCCTTTTTCCAAAAAACTTGTTCTGGGGTTAATAGAGTTTGAGTTTGAGGCTTAAACTTGTTCAGGGAAATCCAATTTTCTTTAGTGTAATCATGGGGTTTGTACGTTATGTTTTTCTTTTTACACTCAGGATCTTTTAGCTTCTTATTCATTTTCTCCCTAGTGACTTCATCTAATTTCATATCTTCCTCAGTGCACTCAGCGCAACTAGGTTTCTGCCTAGGCTTAAGGATTTCATTACCATCATATATCACATTTTGAGCAGCTTTTGCTATCTTATCATACTCAGGATTGGGTTTCTCTACAATGGGAACACTATGCTTATCACTGAGAACTCTATGCTTAGTGATCATGTGAGCAGTCTGAATGGTATTCCCTTGTACGTACAACTTATTTTCAAGCTTGTTTTTCAAAGTTTTTAGATTGGAAAAGTCATTCAAAAGTTTTGATTCCTTAGCATTAAATTCTTGTTTAAGCACTTTAACATCATTTTGGAGTTCTTGTTTTTGCTTAACAGTTTTAGAAAGCTTTTCTTGTAAGGAGTTTAACTCTTGTTTTAACACTTCTTCTCTAAAATTACTTTTTCTGATAATTGTACGCATTTGGTTATCCATCTCCTGCTCACGGGTAGTTAACTCAAACTTAGCACGTTGTTCATAAATAGCAACTTGTTCTTTATAGGCATTCAATTCAGAGAAAACAGAATTATCATGGGCACATGGAGTGAATTCATCAAAAACATAGTCATCATTGACTGCAGAAGATGCATCACTTGGTACAATCTCACTTTCACTTTGTATCACATATTGATCATATGGGACAATATTACTATTACCCACATTATCCATATCTGATTCATTAGTTACATGTGATTGTACTTTGATATGCATCTCTTGCTCATCAACTTCATCGTATAGTTTTAATACCTAGGAGACGATTGAATCTTTGGAAGGACCAGCCTGTTGTGGTGAAGAGACCTTTGGAGAGACCATTGGTGAAATGCTAGCCATGAAGATGGTTTGGGCAGTTGGTTCATCATCAACATCTGAGTCATATGCATCACAATCAGCTACCTGAAATGCATTAGGATGATTCTGACCCATGTCTTGCAATCGGTTGCTCATCCACATCAAGATCATAGGTCTTGTCATTTCCTCAAAGAAGAAACAAAGAATTCCTCTTCATCCAAAACACTCAATTATCCCGAGCTTGTACCAAGAACATCTTCTCCTTAAAATACTCAAGATTTTGTGGGCGTTTTGGAGACGTGCGGTTTCTCGCAATATGTCCTTCACCACCACGCTTATAGCACTTGATTGGCTTACCACGCCCTTGATTTGTATTCCTTCCACGGTTCTCGATTAGTCGCATACCCTCCACCGCTCCTATATTTCCAAAACCCGCTCCACCATCCCTTGTTCATTCCTTCTTCCTTGAACATTTTGCACTACCACCTTGCCATCTCTAATAGTAGCTTGATTATGGGATTAGATGTCGCTCGAGGTTGTTGTTGGTGTGTGAGGTGGAATTGATTTTGACTAACCATGAGTGACAGTTGATTGATGAAGTTTTCCATGAATGTGTTTGGGTCTCGATGCTTGTATCTTTGGATCGTGAATGAGCTTGTAATTACCATTTCCAGTGGGTATGACTTGTGAAGCTTTGGTAGTAATCCCTACATTGGTGTAGAATGTCATTGAATCATTTGACGAGCTTGCTTCTCCTGTTTGGATTTGAACTGATCAAGAATCATTCGTTCAAACATAGCATGTCTCTCATTCTGAAGCAGGAATGCATACAATTGTTCATAGTTAGTATTCTTTAATCCTTTGGTTAGCTTCACAGAGGTGACAAATTTATGCCATTCGGGATTCATATTGTTCACAAACTTTGAGTTCAGCTGAATATTTGGCATGGTCATTTTGATATTCCTCATGTCATTCACAAGCTTGTGGAATCTCACGTAATATTCATAGACACTTTATTCTGGTTTCATCTTAAAGTGCTCAAATTCATCATACAGTTGTGATTCTCTGTCTTCCTTGGTTAATTCATAACCCGAGAGAAGCATCTTGACATTGTCCCAAACAACCTTAGCTTCAGTGTTGTGATTGATCAACTTGTAAATGTCCTTAGGTAAGCCCTGAAGTATGATGTTAGAAGCCCTTATGTATGCATCGTATCTCTTCTTCTCCTTATCAGTCAGTTCATCATACATTTTAGGTCTGTCCAGTCCTAATATCATCATGCCATCAGCAGCAGTATCGAGTATGTCTCTGGTTGTCTCAACTTGATACGGTCCTTCATCAATTGACTTGAGAATGTTGACTCCATTTTCCTTTCCCAAACATTACAACCTAATTCGTTGAGCCCATGAGTCATAGTCAGTTATGTCAAGCATAGGTGGACGAGTATCTGATCCAGCTGCTTGAACGTCCTCTGCAACAGAAGATATGATTGTAGGTACGTTGGTAGACGTGATTACAGATTTCACGGGATTTTAAAACTCTTGGATTGAACCGGGAAATAGATTCTTTCACGGGATTTTACTAAATCAAGAGAAAACCGTAGAATGTAGTCAATAAGAAAAGTACTAAATCACAAGAGACAAATCGCTCAGCAGAACAAATCGCTCAAAAGTAACAAGTCGCATCAACTAACAAATCGCTTAACCAAGACAAGTCGCTTAACCAAGAAAAATTGCCTAACCAAGACAAGTCGCTTAACCAAGACAAATCGCTTAACCAAGAGAAGTCTCTTACACTTACAACTCGCTTCAATAAACAAGTCGCTGAAAATAGTGACAGGTCGCTTAGAGACACAACTCGCTTAAATAAGCAAATTGCTGAAAAATGACAAGTCACTTCTCCTAACAAGTCGCACAAGTACAGCCACTACCCGGACAAATCGCTTAAATAAGTGATTTGAAACTGACACAAATCGCTTCCAAAATAGGGACAAATCGCTCAACAGAATGTGTTACAGTGACACAAATCGCTAATATACAATCTTACTCAAACGCCACTTATCAATCCAAAAACAGTCCAACCACAGTGATTCAAGCCTTCCAAATCAAAACCTAAGCACATATGATGATCCTAAACACAAAAGTACAATCAAAATTCAATATTTAACACTAGAAATTGACCAAGTGATTCAAACTCTTCTAAACACTTATAACCCCAAAAACCTTATGAAATCCACCAAAACAAAGAACATGAAAGATGAGTGATCAAACCATGGCTCTTGATACCAATTGTAAGATATAGGATTTCACAAACACATCAAACCAAATCCATATGGGGCGTACACTATGTTTAGAGAGAGAAAGTTCTAGAGAGAGAAAGGGAAGAGAGTTTGGAACTATGTAAAACAAAGAAAAATAGTGTTGGAATCACTCCTAAACAGTATTTCAAGTATTTATATTTCATATGTAATAGGTAGCTTTATTATGGCCTTTATGTTTGTTTAAGGTCAAGCTTATGTAGAAGGCCCATAAGCTTGATCCAAGCCCAATAAGGAATAGGGAAGGAGAGGGAGTGTTGCCCTAGCTCCTTGCCTATATAAACTCTTGTAAACCCTCATTTGAGGGTTGGTTGTTCAAGTTATTCTTTTCACACATTCACCTACGCCTAACCGTGCCTCTCTTATTGTGTATGTGTGCTTGATACTTGTTCAATCGCTTTATCTCTTCTCTTATAACTTGTGTTTGTAAAACTAGTGACCCAACAAAGGTATCAATCGCCAAATAGTTGGGTGTACTCGCTTGTTTTGAAGTTTTGGTTTTGGATCTTACGCGTAGAGATAACGCATTCTTTGGTTATCTTAAAACTCGTTTTTACACTTTTTAATCCAAGATTCTTGTACTTTCAATGTTTTGAGGTGTTAAAATACTTGTTTTTGGCAAAAGTTTCAAACTTTACGCGTGGATTTACGCTTTTAAGCTTGTTTTTGTTCGTGGGTGTCGTTTCACGCGTAACCCGCTTAGCGCTTTTGGTACATCAAAATTCACACTTTTGTGTTCTTTTGGTACTATTGAAGCTATTCCATAACAAAAACCGGTTTAGAAACACATTTGGGCGAATCAGTTACGAGTAATCCTACGCGTATCAAAACCCTAAAATTACGCGTAAGATTGTTCCTTGGTTTGATCTTCAATTTTACGGTTTAATCCGTGTTTTCTTACTTGGATAAGTCCGAAAATACGTCGACTTTGGATATCTTTTGCACCGTGAAGTGTAAAAGATCATTTGGGCAAAACCCTAAAATTACGCATAAGCATAAGCTTACGCCAGAATTCCCACGCATAAGATTCACTTTACGCGTAAACTACGGTCACGATAAGGTAATCCCACGCCTCGCTTCTACGCCTAACTTTTGTCTACGCTAACTTTAGTGTTTTCCTACTTACGCGTAGCTAAAACCCACGCAGTAACTCCTTATTGTTACGCGTAACTTTTGGTGTTTTTACGCATAAGTGCTACTTGGTTCTTGTCTTTTCTACACCTAAGGACACTTCATCAACAAAGGTTCATTCGACTACAAAGATCCAATTTTACCACACAAGTTTATCATCATGTCTCAACCACCATACTCTAACTATTTCCCTCACATTTATACTCATCAAAAACAACAACAATTAACTCCACAACATCAACAATGGAATCAACAACAAGCTATTTATCAACAACAATTTAATCAGCAACATACTCCACAACTTGGTACAATTCCACAACCACAAATGGTTCAACCACCACCAAGTCTTCAAACTCTACCCTACACAAACGATTTCAATCAACATCCATTACGAAGCACTATGAAGGAACCCACTTGGTTTGCTAAGATGTGTGAAGCTTTAAGCGACCAACAATCAATTCATGAAGTCGGATCACTTGATAGACCTCCAATGCTCACTCCAGAAACTACGATCAATGGGTGATAAGGTTCTTTAGGTTTTGTGATCCAAGAAGCCACATGGAAAGTTCTTAAAGAAGGTTATCTTGGAAGGTCCATTTGAGATGCCTCATCATTGTACCCGGAGATCCAACTGTTGTTCCACCAAGAGATGAACAAACCAACATTGCTATCACAGCGCGGTTTTAAATCCTACAGAACTTCTACACTATGAAGTCGATGAACTTGTAATGGAATACATCCTCTTAGGATTACCAAACCCAATTCTTCGTAGTGTTGATGCTCAAAAGATCGCACAAAAATGTGGGATCATATTCGTCTTCTTATGAAAGGATCTGTACTCAATCGGGAGGATTTGGAATCCAAAATTTACTTGGATTATGAACACTTCATGATTGAACCCGAGAGATACTAGAGTCCTATCATCATCGATTTTCGATATCATCAATGATTTGGATAAACACAACATCATCATGCCAAGAATTGCGATGAATACTAAGTTCTGAGTAGTCTTGGTCCGAATGGGAGAAGTATGTCATTTTCTCCGCTGCGAAGAATATGCATCATTCTCGCTTATGGATTGTTGTACGATTACTTGAAGCCTCATGAAAAGGAAGTTGATCGGGAAAGGATTCTCCGTGCTCAAATTGCTAAACAACACAACCGGACAATCAACAACTTGCCTTGTATGCTCAATGTAATTATCCTCTCAACCAAAGAACTCAACCAACTGCTTCAAACACACCTTCACAAATACAACCTCAACAAAATCAATTGGTTCCATACAAGAACAATGCTCAAGCATATGTCGTTGAAGCGACCGAGGAAAAAGATCCGTTCAAGCACCGCAAAAGGATTTGTGATGATTGCTAATGCTTTTGGCCGTTACACCAACAAATCCAACAATCGATTCGTTCCTCATCTAACACACGGACTCAAGCTGTTGTGAACAATGGACGGTTGAAGTTCAAAATCGTGATTATGGTCGCCGATGGGTGGTGGTCAAGGGTTTAATGTCGTGGTAGGAATAACAACAGAGCTCAGTGGTGGAACAGGAAATGCTCGTAATCGGTTAAATGGTCTTAGATGCTACAACCGCAATGAGAAGGACACTGGCTAATGCATGCCCAAAGCCAAGGACTAGGGCGGTGCTTATTTCAAAGAGGCCTTAATTTTGGCTCTTAAGGATGAAGTGGTGGATCTCTCACGGACAAAGAACGAGCTTTATGGCGTATGCACTCGATGATGATATGGAGGACTTGCGAGTGCTAATGCAACAAGTTATGTTGATGGCTAATATGCATGAGCTACACTTGAGTGATACAGCCCCGAGTATGACATCGATGGCTTGTCTCGTGCCGAACAAACCATCATCATATCTCGAACTAATATCTTCGCCAATATCTCGAATCCGCACGGATCGATCGCTCAAAATGAGTCTTCTACATCTTCTTCGATGATTTTCAAGTTAACCACAGTAGTTACATTTGACGATCAAGATTACCTTATGGTCTCCTTTGATAATAAAATTGACTCGTGGTCGTGCCGAGGATCTAAAGAATGATCATGTTGAGACTCACGTTGAACAAGATGATCTGTTGCCTCATCCGGATTTTGCTCGGTTAATTCAAGACCATAAAATCAAAATGGAGGAATGTTATGCATTAAATCAATCCTTAAAAAGTAAAATGCACTGTTAACCAAGGATTTTGAATGTTTACAAATGCAACTCAACTTTTTCAAAACTCAAGAAAATCGTGAAAAAGGTTTTGAAGCCGCTTTGCAAAATCTCATCAAAACGAAAAATATTTAGAGACAGATCGTGATCTAGCCCTCGAAGAATGCTTTGTTGTCTCGAATTAGAACAATCAAACACGAACATAAAAACAAATTAACGCTCTCACCTTGGAAAATCAAAATCTAAGGTGAGTTGTTAAATTGTCAAAACATTCTCCGCATACAAAAAGCATTCAACAAATCGGGTAGATGACCTTCTTGAAGAAATTCTCGGCTTGCAAAACAAAATTAAAGAGTTTAAAATCTGTTGTTTACAAACATGGTGAATCCGTAATGACTATTGAAAAGTTTACCTTAAAACCCAATCCAAAAGGATATGGAAAAATCTAGCCGATTACAAACCAAAGCTTTCACTAAAACATTCAAACCAACTCTTGAAGTTTCCAAGTAATACAAAATTGATAATACCGTCATGAGTGTTGTTGAATATCATCGTCAAGAGGAATTAGATGCGTAAGACGAGAGTCGATCAAAATTAAAAATGTTGTTTACAACAAACCTTTTAATTATAAAACGCGGTCACTTTCGTCACACCAACGGATTCTTCTAACACACCAAGGGTTATCATCAAAACACCGAGTCTTCTCATGTTAATCCCAAAATGTATTTGCACAAACTTATGGTCCTTTACCTTCCATTAGTGAAGTAAACTCAAAACACGAAAATCGAAAAATCCTTCGATATTTTGACATTTTCATGGTGACCTCAAAATTTTACAACATGAGATAGAATATCGATCCGAAATCAAAGTTGAACATTTTCAATCGCCTCGCGCGAGAACAAAGAGACATCTTTCGGAAAAATCTTTACCTAATGTTAAAAACTTGAAAAGTTGTGCAATTGCACGGGAAAAGGATTTTCATAAGGAACTTGGGTAATGAAAACGCCGAGAAAATGAAACATCTATTTTGAACACAAAACGCAAAAAGAAACTATTGAGAAAAGATGTTGATCGACTCTTGGAAGATGTTATCATCGGATATCCATAATGTTGTGTTACTTCATGCCTTGCCATTTGCATCCGATTATATCTCTGCGATATTGTTGAAACTGTTATAATCATGAGAACACCGATAATGTGCTTCAGATCGAGTCTTTAAAAGTCGAAAATAAACGATTACACACGGAAATTTACAATGCAAAACGTCGTCTTCATTGGTGTGAAAAGATATCCACAACCATCAACTTAGTTTTCAAAAGAAAATCGCTCAATTGAGTGCAAAATCTTGATCCTAAAATTGAGCAACTGGATGATCAAACGTGTCTTTGAAAAGTCAAATCTCAAAATATGAACAAGAACTTTTAAAAGTTAAACAGAATATGGTGTCATATTTGATTTACTCAAAAGACTCGAGATGAAGCATCAAACGAACTTGATCACTATCTTGCTCACACTAGAGAAGTCATGAATTTTCTTTGGTAATATTCGCTCAAAATCAAGATCCGATTCACACCATCTCTAAGTTACGGAAATGTTAGGAAAGTATGACCAACTTCCGCCTCTTGTGATTAAGAGATTAACACCAGTCACACTTAGTAATCGTGAACCAAGAATTCCCACCGCCAAATCACAAGTTGCTAATGTGTTTCCCTCTCTTGAAACAGAATAGTTGCATCTTTTCCAAACGTCCGCACTTCACGACCTAGGAGCACTCAATCAAGAATAGGAAGTTGCGACCTAAGAAAAGATCAATAAGGAATGCTAAAGTAGAAGAACACCCTAGGACTCGAATAAAAATCATGTTGCTTCCACTATAGATGTTACGTCGGCAAATGTAATAGAAATAGTGATGTAACGAATGCTAAACCGTTAAGTACTTTTGATACTCATCGATGCACCTTGTGTTATTTGTCGAAAGAGTATGAATTCGATTGTCATGACAAATGTGTTGCCAAAGCTATAATCTCTAGATTACGGAATCCTAAGAATCGAATACCTCTAGGCCCACTAATCATTCTAAGTCCGTGCTTGGTAAACCACCTTCTTTAGATTCTAAGGCAACCATTGCTATCACAAGAGCTACCGCTTCACCTCCTAAGCATGTAGTACCACCTAGTGCTTTCACTAAGACTAAAGCAAAGAGTAGTTACGATGGCGAAATGGATATATAACACACTAGGATTTAAGTGGATGCCTAAAATTCTCAATGTGTGTATGTCTAATATATCTCTTGGAACCCTCTAACATTTCGGGTTCCACATCTACTTCTATTCCATCCGTGTCGCCTGTGTGTAATGCAGTGATACGATCATTCTCTGGATTGTTGATAGCGGATGTTCCCGACACATGACAGTGCAACCTTAAACTGTTATCAAACTTTATTGCAAAGTTCATTGGCACCGCCGATTCGAATGATCACTTGCAGCCATCATGGGCTACGGAGATTATTTAATGGGAACATCGAAATCGCAGGGTTTACTATGTGGAAGGCCTCGGTCACAACTGCTTTTAGTAGGTCAATTTTGTGATGGAGATTTGGAGGTTGCTTTCGGGAGAAAACTTGTTTCATTCGTGATCTACAAGGAAATGACCTTATGTCCGGCTTATGTAATTCTAGTCTCTACACTATTTCTATGCAAGACATGGTTGCTTCCTCTCCCATCCGCTTACTTTCTAAGGCAACATCAACAAAATCTCGGCTATGGCACCATCGCTCTCACATCTAAACTTTCAAACCATCACCAACCTTGCTCGACACAAACTAGTTGAAGGACTCCCACGATTCCGGTATTCAAAAGATCACCTTTGCTCGCTGTGAACAAGGGAAAAGCACTCGTGCTCATTTTCCTTCAAAGGTGGAACACAGCTCTAAGCATGTGCTTCATCTTCTTCACATGGATTTGTGTGGCCCGATCGTGTGCAAACGATCAACGGCAAACGCTACATCTTAGTAATTGTTGATGACTACTCACGATAGACTTGGGTCTACTTTCTTCGTAGCAAAGACCAAGCTCCACAAATGATCATCACCTTTCTCACAAAAATACGTGTTCACTCCGCAACACCGTCCGGATAATCGTAATGCACAAAGGAACCGAATTTGTTAACAAAACCCTTCGTGAATTTTATGAGAAAGTGGAATTCAAAGATCAAACATCTATTGCACATACACCGAACAAAACGGAGTTGTTGAAAGACGAAACCGAACGTTAGTAGAAGTTGCAAGAACAATGTTAATCAATGCTAAACTTCCAGATTACTTATGGGCGTGTCGATTCATCGCATGCTACACTCAAAACGTTCTATGATCACAAACGCCACAACAAAACACCTTTTGAGCTTGTCCACAACTATAAACCGAACCTCAAACACTTTCATGTATTTGGATCCCTTTGCTATCCGAATAATGATCGTGATGATTTTGGAAAGCTCAAAGCCAAAGTCGATATTGGAATCTTTATTGATACTGTGACAATTCTAAAGGTTTCCGGATCCGGAATCGTCGAACTAAGGAGGTAATGGAAACGATTCATGCTCATTTCGATGAACTCACGAAATGGCTTCGAGTATTACGACTTAGAACCCGTCACAACCGCTTAAACTTCCTCAACCCCATCATCACCGAAGAAAGCCCTCGCCTAACTCACAACAAATGGAAAGGTTATTTGCTCCTCCGCTCGTGGCGATATTGATGAACGTGCTCTCGGTGTATCCATTGCCGCTCATTGCACAACCCGATAATATTCCTATACCGATACACTGCTACAACAACTCATCGTTGAAGATGCACCTACACCAATTGACTCCAACACAACAGCTTGAACATGCAGCCTCCAACAATGATGAACCAATGATGATATTCTCAATGAAGTACCCCACCCACTGATTTTGATCCAAATGCGTTCTTCAACCCGTTTGCCAATGAGATCGCCGCACGGATGTTGCGGAATCTTCAACAAACCATTTGAATCCTCGAATCTGCACAATGTATACCAACATCAACCTCTACACATAGATGGACTAAAGACCATCCTCGGCTAATATTATTGGCAACCCGAATCAACCGGTCGTTACGAGACAACGTCTTCACTCGATGGTGAACATCGCATTTATGCACTCACCGTCCGCTAATCAACCTAAAACGTTAAAGACGCAATGACAAAAGACAATGGATTGAATCCATGCAAGAAGAACTCAACCAATTCAAACATCTTGAAGTATGGGAATCGTTGAAAGACCAACAGGGTCTACGCCATTGGTTTAAAATGGATTTGGAAAACAAATTGGATGTCAAGGAATGTTATCCAAACAAGTTACGCCTAGTTGCTAAGGGTTATCGTCCGGAAGAAGGAATAGACTTTGAAGAATCTTTTGCTCCAGCTTGCTCGCCTTGAGGTCGTTCGGATATTTCTCGCGTCGCGCTCATATGAACATGACGGTCTATCGATGGATGTCAAAACAGCGCTTCTCAATGGGCAACTTAAAGAAACGGTCTATGTCACCAACCGATGGATTCGTTGATCCCGAGTTCCTAAACCATGTCTACAAACCGAACAAAGCTCTTTATGGTCTCAAACAAGCCCCTCGGGCATGGTACGATAAGCTATCATCCTTCCTCATTGCCAATAATTTCACCAAAGGCTCGGTTGACCCAACTCTTTTATACAATATCACGGGACACATATCTTAATTGTTCAAATTTACGTGGATGACATCATTTTGGGTCTACACATAAAAGTTTTCAATCGCTTTTGCAAAACTAATGAAGAAAAATTTTGAAATGTCCATGATGGGTGAACTTACATTCTTTCTAGGACCGCAAGTTCATCAATCACCCGTGGTATTTTTCTCGAGTCACCCAAATATGCCCTTGAATTGTTAAACAAATTTGGAATGAAAACTGTAATACTTATGCCACACCAATGACTCATACCAAGAAGCTAGATGTCGATTTACATGGGAAATTAGTTGACCCCACCAAATACCAAGTATTATTGGGTCCCTCATGTATCTAACAACCAGCGCACTGATATTGTCTTTGCCGCTTATCTATGCTCCCGCTATCGTCGCGACCAACCGAAACCCACCTCTCGAGGCTAAAAGAATCCTCCGATACATCAAGGGAACCATTAACTTGGGGATCCGTATCCAAGGATTCGGTTTTGAACTAATCGCTTTTCGACGACGACCACGCAGGATGCTTAGACTCAAGGAAAAGTACTTCAGAGCTCTACAATTTCTCGGTGATAAACCGGTGTCTTGGCAATCAAAGAAGCAGTCATCATCAATCAAGCGAATATGTAGCCATGTCCGCGTGTTGTGCTCAAGTCATTTGGATGAGAACACAACTCAAAGACTATGGTTACGTGTTTGATGAAATCCCGATGTATCATGACAATCGGAGTGCCATTGCAATCTCGCAACTCGCTCAAGACTCGAAATCAAAGCACATCGATCTACGCTATCATTTCATCAAGGACCACGAGAACAGTGGTACCGCTGAACTATACTTTGTGGGTACCGAATACCAATTGGCGATTTGCTCACCAAAGCCTTGCCTCCCGCTAGGTTTAATGAGTTGGTCCACCGAATTGGTATGAGGTGTTTGACTCAAGAGGAATTGATGACCTCTTACAACATCCTTAAAACCCGTCAAACACCAAAACATCTTTTGTAAATAAAATTTTCAAAACAAAATACAAAAATATAAAATCCGATAAAACAACAAAAATATTCTCCCAATCTATCTTTCTTTCAACATGGCAAGTACATTTCTTCCGTCAACACTTTAATCTTTCAAAATTCAAGATTTTTCCGATCAAGTGTTGAGGGGAGAAAATAATCTATTAACTGCTTCAAAACATCTGTACTTGCATGTTATCTTATCTCGTTGAATCTTTTACAAATTGTGGTACATTTCTGGTTCAAATACACTCCTTGGACTTTAATTAATAACCTTTCATTATTTTCTCAAGTCGAGGGGAGTCGTCATGTTTCTTTCCTAAAATCTTCGTTTGGTAACCAAAATGGAAGTTAAATGGCTTGGTTTGAAAAAGGAAAAGGTGGAGGGACCAAAACTGTCAAAAGGTTAAAATCACTCTTAATAAAACACCCTCCCACCTTTGTTTATTCTTCACATTATTGCAAAAAACCCTAAAACCATCCTACGCTTAATATTCTCTCAACAAAACCGTGCTTTTGATCTTCATTGTGTAAGTGTTCTTGTGATCTAAACATGTTTTTAAGATAAGGTCTTGAACCTCATTCAAATCCAACGGTTAAAAATCATGTTACAAGTGATAATGTGTTCTACGCATAAGCGTATGAACACACAATCATTGTGTGGACGTTTGTGGTTAAATGGATTATGTCAAAATGTTTCAAATACTTCAATAATATCGCTTAACCATCAAATTCCACCCGTAAACACTAATTGATGATTTTTGAAAATTAGGGTTTATAAGTCGAATTGGGTGTTTTCGAATGTGAAGTGATTTGGTGAAAAGATTGTTGTATAAGGTTGTTATCAAGTTGAATTGATTATATCTAGGCCCGATTACATCCGTAAACACTAATCACTCTTAAATGGAAATTAGGGTTTTGTGTTCATACGGTTTGGGTACTTTTGATTCTTGACACTTTTGATGTTAAAACTTGACCAAAACAACGCTATATGCCTCTTAGTCCTCCCGTAATCGCCAGTATGCATATTCTGTGGCTAGATCTCATACGCCAGAGATCTAGGGTTTAGTCACGCGTATGCGCTTCTACGCCAGAATCGTTAAACCTGCAAATGTGTTTTGATTTGTCATAAACGAATGCTATGTGTTTAACTTTGTTGAAATGATGCTTTATTTCGTGCTTGCAACACGTAATATTCGTAATCAAGGTTGTTATTAATCTCACGCTATGATCACCTTACGCGTAGCTTGTTATGCGTAAGATTAAGTCTTACGCTAGCTTCTACGCATAAGGTTCTACAATGGACTACGCCGTATCCTCGTGAAGGATATGCGTAACAAGGACCTCACGCATAAGGTCAACTCTCACGAGTAGCCTTACGCTGTAAGGTTAATATATGCCTCACGCATAAGCTCTACGCATAAGGTCTCCTTTTCCCACGCTGTAACATTTCTTACGCGTAAGTTAGGATTCTACGCGTAAGTTTACGCATAAGCATATATCATTCCCGCTCACGCATAACTTTGCCAATACTACGCTTAACCTCGGATTGACCTTCATGATGATTTGTTACGTGTACAAACTTGTAAATAATCTAATCATATCATCACGAATCCTAAAATGTCACTAATAAACTCAAATCGCTTGATATGTTGTGAACAATAAGTGATAAAATAAACTTTAAAACTTAAAGTTAACTAACTCACGAAACATTTCACGACGTCATTGAACCATTGAATATACAAGTGACTTAGGACTCAGAACAATCATTGACACCGTACATTCAATAACTAGACAATAAGACCTTCGTTGACTAACATTATGTCTTTCGATATGTTGGTTCTTTTGGCTAATGTTATTTCGATCACGACATGGTCGAACAAATGAATGTGGATGCACCAAGTTCTCTCCATTGTCGATATCTATCCTCATGGCTATCCAATGAAGATAGGAAAGAATAATCTCCGTGTTGACTTTGACACCCTCACTTGCTCAATCTTCGTGTCTAATTGCTATTGACATTCGAGGACTCATCCTTATCGTAACATGCTTACTCACTCGCAACTGCTCTCGAGATCTACATCCAACAGCCTGAACACTATGGAAAGGGTCAAAGGACAAAGCTGCGTGACGGTGACTCGAATCACAAACAAGTCATCATTACACCCGCAGACTTAAGGGTCGTTCTCCTAATTCTCAAGTCGATCCAACCAAACTATATGCCTCACCAACAAGAGCTCACTCTCCAATTCTTAATCAATATCGGTTATGACGAGGCTACGGGAGTAATCAACAAGCATTCTCACGTAGAGCTTAAGAGTATTCCTCAACCCCGAGAACTCTCTACATGATCATCACCAAGTCTGCTTCGGTCGTGACAATGCCATGAGCACCCTAAGCTCATAGAACCGCAAATATTCGGGCATTGGTCAACAAGAAACACATCGCTATCGAAGCTCGATTTGGGATGACATGATGTCATTTCTCAACAAACTTGGCTCAAAGATTCCTTACATCGATATACTAAATTGTTGATCCGAGAGCACTTGGACTTCATCCCGACATTCCCAAGAGGCTCAATGACCCCGACAATCACGACATGTTGACGAACCTATTCTCTCTCGCGTAATCAAGGAAACGTCCACAAAGAAACAAGGTGTCAGTCTTTGCCGATTTCTTCTAATCAAGATGTCGAAAGCTCGAATCCACTAGTACAAAACGGATTTGGTCACGCATGGTCGAATGGAACAACCACACATTCGCATATTTGTGTGGTCAAGGTACGAAATTGACAACATGTACTAATTAGTCACACATGAAAATTTTAATTGTGTGACCATTAGAACTCAGATCGCCACACAATTGAACGTTGTGTGGCTAAAGGTATCCGTGATTTTGTTTCGCATCATTTAGCCACATATGAATTTGGAACGCGTGACAAATACAAGTAACCTTGATGCGTTAGTCGATGAAGTAATTTTTGTGTGTCTAAATCATAGAGTCAAGTTTTGTCACACATTATTTAAGGGTTACCGATATGTTTTGCCAACTCTTTAGCCACATCTCGAATTGGAACAAGTGACAAATGAAAAGTAAGGTTGAAGCATTAGTCACGATATACATATAAACAAAGGACAAATATATGTCACACACTTGAACACCGTGACCAAAAGCCATATATGGTCACACTAAATGTTTTGTCACACATTCGCTAAGTGTAGCCAAAATCCAAGACATATGTTCACGTAAGTTAAAATGTGTGTTTAAAGTTTAGTTTGTGTTAGCTTGTCGAAAGCTAATCTATAAAGTCACATTTGTTACTAACACCGTGACCAAATGCCATATATGGTCACACTAAACGCTTTGTCACACATATTATTCAAGTGTAGCCAAAATCCAAGACATATGGTCACGTAACTTAATATGTGGCCATTGGATGATGAATAGTCACCAAAATACACGCTTCCTCACTTTAAACACCATATGGTCACACTTATTAACACTTTTAGCCACTTTATGGTTAATTGTATGCGACTAAATACCCAAAACAACCATGCTTTGTGTGACTACATTTTAGAAAAGGCCACACAAACATAAAATTCATGTGGCCATTGGATGATCAATAGTCACACAAAATACACCTTTCTTCACTTGAAACACCATATGGTCACACTTATTAACACTTTTAGCCACTTTATGAGTAATTGTATGTGACTAAATACCCAAAACAAACATGCTTTGTGTGACTAAATGTTACAAAAGGCCACACAAACATAAAATTCAAGTGGCCATTGGATGATCAATAGTCACACAAAACACACATTTCTTCACTTGAAACACCATATGGTCACACTTATTAACACTTTTGGCCACTTTATGATAAATTGTATGTGACTAAATACCCAAAACAAACATTCTTTGTGCGACTAAATGTTAGAAAAGGCCACACAAACATAAATTTGATGTGGCCATTGGATAATCAATAGTCACAAAAATACACGCTTTTCACTTTAAACACCATATGGTCAAGTTTGTTGCATTTATTGTGTCATTAATGAAAATGTGGGTTTGTAGGTGATGGCTTTTATAGTCACATTGATATGCACACACATTAACACTTGTGCAACACCACAATATACTAAACTTGGATAAATCCAAACTAATTATATATATGAACAACTCTTTAACAACGAGTACTTGATTGTTAATGCGGAATCTTAACAACAAGCAAGAAGAACAAAATACTATTTCACTAATAAACTTATTTTATTAATATTTCTATTCGCCTAAGTACAAGTTCATTTCACTATACTTTAGGGTTCCTTTATACACTTAGGAAAACCTAGTATACAAAACGTAGAAGGATATAGATATCTCTTCCTAAGATATCTCTACGCATATATGCTCCCTAAACTCTAATAAACTATTATGTTTTTCATAAACGTAACTAACTACTTAATACTACCGCACTTAATCATTATATCGCCAAGATATTGTTGTTGAGCTTTTGATTCAATTAACCTCAAAAGTCGATAGCATGCATCATCCTTTCTTTCACCAAAAGCTTCTTCTCAAGCATAGCCTCCGCAATCTCGTTTGGAAGTGGATACTCCATACTGTAAGCATATAAAGAATTGCGCTTTCTAATTCCAAACAAGGCACCCGACAAGTGTGGAAATATCTCCATCCGATCACTTGTTCTTGACAGCCGCCCACATTTCATCATCAAGATCGGTGTCTCAAACATGGTCTTCAAGTCACCCCAAAGGACTCTTTCATATTCCTCTTCGTGTCTCTCGTCACCATGCTTCTCCATCATCACCGGTACATGGTCTTCAAATCATCCTCGGACAAATCACTCAATAAACCGTGAAAGTTCACATATATAGTGTCTGTGTGATTTTCCTTACTATCGTGTAAACTACCTTTTCCCATTTTTGATGATCTCAACCTTTGCAATCTTAGCGAGAAGTGCTAAACCTGTAGGAATGGAGCCCATGGTAAACTCTTCCGATGACGGTTCATCAACCTTATCCTTCATGTACTCTTCCACTTCCTTCTTAACATTTGTCTTATCCTTTTCACCCTTTCTTTCCAAAGTGATTTCTTCCTTGTCATATTCAAACTGGTTGCTTAACCTCGCCTTCCTCCTCTTTCTTTACGCTTTGGCTTATCACCAAGTTTTTCACCAAGAAACCTTTTAGTCTCTCGCAATCTTGTGCTTCTTAGCATCCTTTGGTTGAAGATTGTAACCCTTCCTTTTAAATGTTGAAGCTTCCAACTCGAATCCATTGGAATAAAATTTTTATTTTGGTACATTGCTTTTTCAAATTTCGCTTTTAGTTCATCATTCTTCAATTTCCTTAACGGCTCAACTTCCGTGTACGATTCCCTTGACTTTTGACATAGTGGATCATATAATCCCTTTGCTCGACTTTGGTCATGGGTCTGTTCATCCTTTCTCTTTGTCTCGCTCTCTGAGAAGCCTCTTCTTCGCATTAATAATCTCAACCAATTTACTTGCATAGTCTTCTCCGCCAATATCGTGAAGGATATCTCTCGCTTACTAATAATCTTGCATTTATAGTATCCCATTCTTCATCGCAGTAAATTTGGCGATTCCGTAACTTCGCCTTTCCTTTTCATTTGTTCTTCGCTAATTGTGGTTCCTCCTACGAGTTTTTGCAATCACTCATCATCCCTTGTTTGTTCTACACGCTTAGCTTCTTCACCGCATCCTCCGCTTGAATCCTAGCAATATCGAGAAAGCTAACTTCCTCTTCTCATGAGTTGCTTTTTGGTCTTCAACGGCTCGTAAGATTCTTGCACTATTCCTTTGCCTTCCTATGCACAAACTCCTCACCAAGACTACCGGATCACTACCAGATTAATATGTTCAAGACTTGTATTAACTTCAAAGATCAAAGCCAAGATTAAAATCTTCATCAAAAGCGATTTAATTTCAAAGACCACCGGACTTATCGTTAGTAAAGTCACCGACTTATCCACTCCACTAGAACTTGCGCTTCTTTATCCGGTCTCTTCTTAAAGGATTTCTTGTGATTTAAATTCTTAAACAAGATTTCACCGCTTCCAATCCTTGAGGACTAATTTGAGTTTCCTCGAGGATTCCTCACCTTCCGAGTCTGTAATGTCTATCCCGTCTGCTTGAATTTCCTCCAATTTCTTAACTCTTTTGCGAGTAGTCCCCAAAGACTTCTTGGTCTTCTTCAATTTTTCTCCAACTCATCAACCCTTGAAATCGGTTGTGGAACCAATTGAAGTAGATCTTCCATAGATAAGGAACCGGGTTCTCACTGTAGTAGTGGGTGTTGAGGTTGTGGTTGAGGAATCACCGTGGTTCTTCCTTATGGACCAAGGTGAAGGTGGTGGGGTGTTGGTGTCCTCTGTTGAAACTCTGTGTTTTCGTGTTCGGATGTAGGTTGAGCCCGAGCTTCGATGTAGCAGGGAGATGGAATGATGTAGATGTACCTTCGTGGTCGAGCAATGTAAGGCAACATAGCGCATAAAAGTGGCTTGTGTGCCCTTCAAAACCCCTTTTCATATTACCAAATATCTTTTTAGTGAAAGGGAGAGCAATGTAATGATGTTTGCTTGTCGTTTCAACATTTAAGATCATTTGCAAAAATCTTGGGTACATCAAAACTTTTTCTTATTCTTGGAATTAGCAACCATGGCATCAAAAATCATTTTGAAAAATTGAAGAGTCTCGCGGAGAGACAGACCAATGCGTACAATATTGCTTCCAAATTGATCCCATCCACCACTTTTAGAACTCATACAATGTAAAATATGATGCACAAGGAAACGCCATTGTGGCGTAAAATGACTCTTCCAAATAGTGAATGTTCCATCGCTGGATATCCAATCTTTCCAATCCCGAAAGAGGTCATGATTTGCCAACATTGAAATCCCGAGGCATCGCCCAATTGAAGCTTGCTTCGATCGATTCCTCGGTGATTGAATACCTAACGATCAATAGTTGCATTTAACTCTAGTGTCCCATCGCAATAGTTCTAGCGAGAGCGCCCCGCCGTAATCTGCTTGACTAGGGAATCATAGATAGTTGGATTATGAGTAAGGGCATACCGATATGACTACCCTTTAGAAAGTCCACTATCTCGCCAAGCACTGTGCTTTCAAAGCAGCTTTTGAGAAATCCCACTTGATTGTGCTTGTCTACAAACTTTAATTGTGCCATCTTTATGTTAATTGAATTATCGGTAGTGCAGGCAATTAGGGTTTAGTCTCGGTGAGGAGACTTAATCGAAATAAAATAATTAAACTTTTAAAGATTAGGATAAAGTAATTAAAGGATAAATATGATTTCTAAAAATAAAAATTATCCATATAAATACTTGACCATCTAAAATTAGGTAACGGTACTATTTAAACAAGAAAATCGCTTTTTATTTTTGCACTACCGCACTAAAGAATGGTCAAACAGACTTAAAAATGACATCACCGTAATTAACTCGTACTATAGCACATCAACTAGCACGCTTCCATACATCTCCAATCTGTGAGAATTCTTTCTTTTCAACATATCCTTAAACAAAAAATATACCTAATGATTTAACTAATATTAAGTCTTGTATTATAAACATAAATTCTTAAAAAGTACAAAAATCGAATCTATATGCTTTGAAAGAGTGAAATATGATAAAGGTAGAGTGTGACAACTTGACCATAACATGGTTCACTTGGACTTTCAGATAACAACACCTCCACAATGGTTCGATAGTAGTCGGTTCGTCATTCGTTACCCAAGTCACGCCGATCCACACGTGGCAATATGTTATCATTGTCTTTGGTGAATGACGGTACTAAATTCCTCATCGGCTTCATCATACTTATCTTTGTAATTCTTGGGAGGTGTCTTAAACACAATAGACAATTTTTATCTACCGGTCTTTCACATAAAACACTTGTCGTGCTTGTGCGGCTAATATGAACAGATCAACCTTGTGGGCTAAACTATTCAGTCAACCAATGTATACCCAAGAGTAGTATCGCTTTCACACCACCACTTTGTGATTAACCCAATCACATTTGAAAAGAGGAATTTGCATGTAACGGTAATCTAGTTCCCATATCTCCTGTGAAACCCCATAATAATATGCTTTTCTTGTGGTTGCAACTTTAGATATGTGGATATCTAATGCCTCAACACTAACCCCACTGCTCGTAAACTTTGCCTTCATGATCTTTCGTATTTAAAAGTATACCCATTGATGTGATATGCATCGTATTTCACTACGGTGGCGCGTGGTCCATAGGATATCCACCTTACGCTTCGATACACTTTCTTTGTCGATTTGTAACTCTCTCTCAACCCGAATTTCATTAGAAGTATATATTAGCTCAAAACAATAAGTACACCAATTTTCGTGATCAAAATGAGCTGAGAAATAAGGTTTAGAAAGGGTATGTTGAGTAACATAAGATTAATTACTTTTTGCGTAACCAATTGGCAAAAGATTTGCTTTGTGCTCATTCTCCGAAATGCTATTCGCTTACCCGGTTTTCTCGCTTTAACTTGCTTGTGTCGCTCAAACAACGTGTTTGATTATTATATTTGATACATCATTTAATTTTCAAGAACGAAATAGACATGTGTTAGTAAGACTTACTCGATATACGGTACAATTTCATCTCAGATTATTTATTACATACAAATGTGCTTTCGAAAGAGTTCCGCAGAAACTTCAGCTTGATTTGCCGGCCGACAATGGCTTTCCTTCCTCATTTTCATCTGCTTAATGTTTATTAGGTGGGATACCAACAGCTTTTCATGGATTTATGATATTCGCTAAAAACTCTATTGTTTCTTCCGCAATAGTCTCCTCAAGAATGCATCCTTCCGGTCTATTTCGCTCCGCACATGTCCTTTAATAACCTTCATACATCTTTCGAATGGATACATCCACCGAAAGCATATGGGACCGCATAATTTTACCTCCCTAGTTAGGTGCACAACAAATGTATCATAATATCAAAGAATGATGGAGGTAAGAACTTCTCGAGTAGGCATGGTGTCACTACCGAGTTTCGCTTGCATATTATCTAGTTCTTGCAATATTATTTCTTTGCAACATATTGATTTAAAGAAAAGCAAAACCCGATAATAGCATATCGTGTGGGTGGGTGCATGATTGAACGATTGCAATTGGCGAAACTCTTGCATTAGCATGTGATAGTCATGCGATTTTAGGCCAATGAGCTTCCTATCCTTTAGGTCGACCAAAGAAGAGAAATTTGAACAATATCCTTGTGGTACCACGATGTTGTGTAAAGTTTCACAAAAATATCTTTTCAAAGATTCGTTAATGTGTAACTTTCTTTGGAGGTAGTGTTGTTTTGTCTTGTTCTTGCATAGCAAACAACTCTTCTTTTACCCCAACTCACCAGATCCAATCGAGCATTCATCCATCTTCGCCTTTCCCGGAACATGTAGCAAAGTTCCGACGAGACTCTCAAAGAACATTCTTTTCTACATGCATAAAATCAATACAATGTGGAATGTAATTATGCCTCCAATACCTAAGTTTTCGATACCAAATGTTGAATTTCTTCCAATACGCACCGCTTTGTCCGCTTACTTGGCTTGAACTACCCTCTACTTCATTATGTTTCTTTTCTCGCTTTTGAATCATCCCACCTCTACCTCTCGTATCTTCTTGGTTTTCGATGCATTATTGTTTGTTCGCTTTCCTTTTCCCACTTATTTTCAATATGTTGTACCTCGTTGTATATTTGTTCCCGGTCATTGGGTTTGGAGCCGGAGAAATTCTTGTTGTCCATTAAATGCCTTCCTTTGCCTTCCGAACGGATGGTCATATGGTAGATATCGTCTGTGACCAACATAACTTTGCTTGGATGAGGCGAAAGTCTAACACGCTTGTATCTTTCCCACATACTACACAACCTTTGAATCCATCGTACGGCAGCCACATAATGTACCAAGTGCGGGGTAATCATTTATTGTCCATAACACAACGGCACGTAGATTAAAGTTATCTTTGTGGATGCATCATATGTATCAACCCCTCAGATCGAATAAGGTTTGCGATCATCAACAAACGGTTCTAAAAACATCGATATCATTTCCGGGTATCCCGATATTAATACCGAAAGCATGATAAACTTTCTTTTCATACACAACCATGGAGGAAGGTTGTATATGACCGTTAAAACCGCCATACACCGTGATGCCTATTTCGAGTTGACGCCAACCCCATCACCGATATTCCTAGTCAGAGATTTCTTGGATCTTCACAATTTCGGGAATTTTTCATCTATGGTACGCCATGCCTTTGAATCATGGGTGACGTAACACACCATCGGTTATCCTCCGTGTCGCGTGCCATCTTAAATCCTCGAAATACTTTCTAGCTTAAATAGTCGTTGCGCCTTGGTATAATTGGAAAGTACCACATTACCTTTCTTTGGAATGTTTTCGACACTTTCTTAGTCTTATTATCCACCTTCCATCTTGATATCCCACAAGTTCGACACGCAACAAATCCTTGTCATCCTTCCAAGAAAGAAGGCGTTGTTGATACATACATGTATCTTTTGTATCCCGATCCCATCAATTTCAAATATTTTTGGCTTGATAAGTTTTTCCACCATTTCGTTACAAAGCAGCAAAGATCTTCTTTAACAATCCTAGTAATTCAAGAAAGAACTTATCGTAACATCCGTACTTACCCTTCAAGTTGAGTAGTTTAACTATTATGGACATCTTTGTGAAGTCGTGACATCCTGCGTAAAGAGGCTTCTCTGCGCCTAATAATAATTGTTGAAACTTGACAAGATCATCCTCATCAAAATTATCTTTTGTAGCATTAACCATTTCTACTTTATTCTGTCGGGCATCCGTTGGAATATCTGAAGCAAAATCCGTGTCGTCAACAAACTCGTTGTAGCGTTAACAGTGTGTTTCGTACTTATTGATGACTCATCCTTCTCTCCATGTTTAGTCCAGTTTAGGTAGCTTAGATCAAACCCATTGTCAATAAATGGAACGCACTTTCTCCACTTGATGCTCTATGTGGTTTAAACAATCTGCATACCGGACATGGCATTGAAAGATCATTTTCTTAACTCGTGGGTCGATGTTCCCCATCTTCCGCAAGTTATGTATCGCATAATCAATAAACGCCGCTACTCCATCAACATAAGATTTGTTGGTCCTATTAGTTCCTATCCAAGACTTGTCCATGTTTATAAATGTGTCCCACTTATCCGAGCAAAGAATGTTTATAAATGTAGTCCTCGCAGCATGTTAAAAGATGTCCAAGTTATTGAAGATTATACAAGACAACATCAAACTTCAATTGATGATCTTAAAGTTAAAAAGACATTCCAAGTAATGAGGATAGCTCAAAGATTGAATGTCGTATTGAATTATGCTAAGAATTGAATAAAGTCTAATGAAACAGCTCCTAAAGGGATGTTTGGGTCAAGGAAAATAAGAAATTAACTAGCTAAATTATGGTTCCATGTTCATGTGGTAACAGCTTAACAGGGTTTCTTAAATTTTTAACCAATTAACTATCTAAATTTAACAAGAAACCGACATAATTTACAAGAGGATATCTCAAACAAATGTTCAATTATAATACGCTAATGTGGTTATTTTATGTGTTAGAGATGTGTACAAAGGAAGATAACAATACTTACCAAAGGTGACGGACCGGTGGGTCTATGACGGGAGAGTTGTGGTGGTGACGGATTTGTAGTGAGATGAGAGGAGGTGTGGCGGCACAGGAGGAGGAGGAGGAGGAGGAGGAGGAGTTAATTTTGCAATTAGTTTGAAATGCCTTGATGCAAACTTTGGGGAATAAATTTAATTTGTGGTGGGAATTTTAAATTTGCTTAAATTTTGAAAATTTTTCATATTAGTTTAAAAATGTTTTTCTCTTATGATTTAATGATTTTATTCATTTAATTAGTTTAAAAGTTTTTATTCATAATAAATAAAATAAAATTTAAAAGTATAATTTTTGTTAGTTGATTTATTTGCTTATTTAGTTGTTTTAGTTTAAAAATAAAAAATAAACTAACTCCCGCACTGCCTTCCACGGGTTATGGGTCCCAATATCGCCTTCCACAAGTATGTGGGAGGTTGAGACGAGACGACCTTACCCCTACCTAAGGTAGAGAGGTCGCTTCGGTTCTACCAAAGGTTGAAAAGGACCTCCGGCCTTGCAAGGGTGAGGATCGAACCCTGAGAGGTCGCTTTTCTACCAAAGGTAGAAAAGAACCTCCGCCTTGCAAGGGTAAGGATCGAACCCTTGAGAGGCGCTCTTTTCTACCAAAGGTAGAAAAGAACCTCCGCCTTGTAAGGGTAAGGATCGAACCTTGACCTCTTTCTCCGAGGCAAGAGTGTTAACCACTTCATCTAACCTTGCTCTTTTTGTTTTTAGTGTATGTTTCATCAATTTATTCACGAAATCCAAATATCTTTCATTATTATTTATCACCCGATCACGAACCGAACACTAATTTCCAAAACCGTAATATGTGTGACTATAATTTTATATATACTATTGATTGAATGTTTGAATTTCCTAAACCGAACGCTAATTTCCAAAACCGTAACATGTTTGAATTTCCAAAACCGTAACATGGTTTCGGATATAATTTATATATACTATTGATTGAATCATGTACTAAAATGAAACTCTAAGCAACTATAACCCAATGATTTTGACCCATATTATAGTGTGAATGTTATATGAATTTTATTAAAGTTATTAAAGGTGGGCACGTTAATTTTGACATTTCGTGATGACATAAAATCATTAACTCATGTGTCTTACTCAAAACATTGTGTGAAACCGTGTTTAGGGTTGCGTTATATCGTTGGGCACGGTAACACAACCCTTGTGCGTTTCGTGCTTTAGTCTCGTCCTATATGTTTTCGTCCGTGTTCATACGCTTTTCTTAGTTTTGTACATGTTTTCTTCCGATTTTGTACGCTTTTACGCTTTCCTCTTTTCACATGTTTTCGTCCGCTTTTATGCGTTTTACACTTTTACACATTTTCATACGCTTTTACACGTTTGCGTCTGCTTTCATACTTTTTCCACCGCTTTAAATCGACTTTGTCCTTTTAATAAGTTTTATACGCTTTTGTTTTTGTTTACACGTTTCGTCCGCTTTCATACTTTTTCCACCGTTTTCATCGACTTTGTCCTTTTAATAAGTTTTATACGTTTTGTTTTTGTTTACACGTCGTCCGTGTTTAAACTTTGTCGCCGGTTTTTCATCTTTTAGTCCGTTTGTATAAGTTTTGACCGTTTTGGTCCGCTTTCAGCCGCTTTTCATCTATTTTAGACATCTTCGTCTGCTTTCATACACTTTAATATGTTTTACATATTAATGTACATTTTCTTAAGTTCCATACGCTTTTCTTACGTTCTTACACGCTTCCGTCTGCGTTAGTCCGCTTTTTCCGTTTTATCCGCTTTTAAGACTTTTCGGTCAACCCAAGAAGCGAAGTGAATTCATATTCGGTTTCGGCTCCCTTCGGTTTAATTCTAGTTCGGTTCGGTTCGGTTTTCGTGTTGAAGCGAATAAAAGATACCGATTTAACAAAACCAAACAACCCGATAACCAAACGGATAAACATCCCTAATTAATTTATAGTGATAGTTTAAAAGGAGGACTTGTTTTGCGCTTTAAAGTTTAGGTCTTTATAGTTTGAATTCATAAGGAGTTACAAGTATCTTCTCTATCACACTATCCCCACAACTCTTCTTCAACCTTTCTTTGCAATCTTTCAATAATATCATATTTTACCTAATTTCATTATCAATGGCACCATCACCACAAAACCATTTGGCTAAGCGTGTTATTGATGACCTAATTGAGTTTAGCGGGAGACATCTGTTGATGGTTACATGAGTTTCTTCAAGGCTCAAAGAAATTTACGCCTCCGTGGCTTTATAAACCGGATGCCAAGAGGCCACCACAAGAAAGAATGAGATTGCGATTTTAATGCTTTAATTGTTGAGATGGTAGCTATTGGAGATGGGGATGAATATTTTGACACATTGATGGATCTTAGGCATGACATGGAGGCTACGAGGACTAAGCTTCGGGGGTTGAATGATCTCATTACTCAAGTCGAGGAGGATATCGAGACCAAGGAAGAACAAATTAAGTCGATGAATGGTTGAAGGGTTGCTCGCTATGTAAAGGGATGGTTTCTTTTGCTATAGTGTCATCTGTTTATAATGTCTAATGTCTTGGTTTAATATTATGGTTTGTAGATATATTAACGATGAAACATGTATGGATCTTTTGATGGTTTATCCAATGGAATGGAATGGGTTGCGCTTCGCTAGTTTGTTTCATCTTTTTTAATGTTGTTTTGCATTTAGGAATTGGTTGTGGTGTTTAAGTTCATATCGGTAGAATGTATTATTGTAGGTTTGAGGTTGATCCAAACTCGCTCAATGTTGAGCCATGGATATGCGGTTCATAAGTGCTTTGCTTAGGTTGTTAATTTTTAGGTTGTTGTCAATTTTAGGGTGTTTTTGTTGTTGTTTTGCTTTAAGTTAATTGCATTTACATGATTTCTTGATTTTTTATTGTTGGAGGATGTTAGAGCTTATTTAAGTGCTTATAAATAGGTTATTTATAGGCTTAAAGTAAGGTATCGTGGTCGTTTGTTGTGTCGTGATCCTTGGTTGGATTTGATTATTTTGTGCTTACTTGTTTATATGGGACCGCTTATTAGTTATAGTTGCTTAATTAGTTGCTTTAATTCCATTTTTTATTTTGTTTCTTCATTTGTATGCGCCATGTGGTGAGATTTTAGTGTAGTCTGCAGCTATATGTGCTTTGATCAATTTGGTTTGAAGTTATATGGGTGTTTGGGATTGTGGGTAAGAACCATTTCATCATGGGTGTGTTGGTTTCAAAATGCACCAAAATAAAATATTTAAATTCTATATTATCAATTTGGAGCCACATTTAAAATTATGAAATTTAGAGCCAAATTTCACCAAAATTTTTAAAAGTACTTAGGAATTTATGGTTTCCTTATTTGAAAATCGCCCATAATGAGCCCTAATTTTACTCCAATAAATCGTGATTCAAGCAAAACAACGAACTTCAATTTTACACCATTATTTACCAATTAAGTTTACTAATTTTCTTTAACACATTACTTCGACGACGAATCATGGCAACTCAAACCAATTGTCGGGATGATTTGGTTTATTCGATCGTGAAAATGATAACGAATTTGGATATGAATCGAGGCGTATTCGGATGAGGGTGAGGATCTTGAAAACAACCATTCAAATGAGAATGTTGTTAAGAGGGCATAACTAGGTTAGCTAAGTTTCGCAGGATTATGGAAAACCGACGGAATAAAGGTCGGTGTAACCTTGATGCAATCGAATAGGATATCGTGAAAAAAGCAGGCATTGTTTTCGAGTTTTTGGGTGATTTGGTTCGTGAGCATATAGGTGTCGATTCTATCACGGAGGAAGGTTGATTCGAAGAAAGAGATAAAATGTGGGACGAGATCACGGTACACATATACTTTTTTAACTAGTAGTGGCTTGGTCATCGTGGGTACAAGGTGTTAATAAGTTTATCTCGCATTTACATTATGTGCAACTAATTAACAACATTGTGTTAATCTTTGCAATGATATTTTGATGTTGGCTTGACCGTCCGAAAGGCGATAATGAATCGTCTTGGTCAACTTCTAAGGAATTTTCAAGGAAATTGACCGAAAACTACATATTGCCCAACCAAAATACCCTTTCAAAACTTAATGAAGTCCGTGAGTATAGTGCAATTATAAAAGTCAAGATTGGGTAAATTTTGTAAACTACACGCCACCGAGGAATACAAGGTGTTAATTATTCATTTTATTCAAGTTCAAATATCATCACATTTGATGTTTCCATATATATTAGTTGTATACTATCAAGATTACTACATCTAAACACCTTTTTATTTTGTGTTGCAAGGTGAAATCACCGCATCTAAAGTGGCGCGCTCCAAGTCTGCTTATCAAGATAGAATGGGACGAGGTGGATACGCCCGTGTGATGGATAAAATGGTAACATTAAACATTAAACATTTGCATTTAATAGCATCATACTTTCGTTTATATTGGTTTATCTTACAAGTGTATGTATTTGATGTTTATAAGATCGAGAATAAAGAAATTCAACCAGATGAAGAACCATCGCGTGGTACTGCGTGGTTGAAAGGAAGGGTGAATAAAGACGGAGAATTTCACGATGATGATATCGTAACAATTGAACAAAAATTGTAAGTTTGACTCATTTTATGATTATGTTTATTGTTAGTTATAAGTTAATCTTGATAGTGTATTAGTTAAACCGATAGTGTATTAGTTAAAGCTGTTAGTTATTAATTAATTACATTAGTTATAAGTTAATCTCGTTATTTATAATTTGATCTTGGTAGAATTAAATAACCTATTTCCCATATTGTGTGTGCGAGAAAGAGACGGAGGAGAAGATCAAACAAGGAACCTTGAAGCTTGATCATGGCACCGATGCCATGACATTTGTATTAGGTAAGGAAAAGGGAGGATATGCGAGAGGAGTGGGAGGTGGAGTAACCTACAAGAGGTATTTTGATCGCCTCGAATCGGACAAGCATCCGATGAAAGAGTGGTGTTACTTCAAAGTGAACTTGATGATGAGAGGCGCCAACGTCAAGAAAAAGAGGCGGTAATACTGATTTGATGAAACAATTGGTCGCACAAAGGGCGATTCGGTCAACTTCAACTCCATTGACGAAACGGAAGTAAGACATAAGAAAGTAATATTCCATCTTTTTTACCCTTTTAAATCTGCTGCAGTCTTCTTAAACAATTTATATTTCGGTGTCTCCGTGAACATTAATCTTTTAAATAGCGGTCTTGATGAGGATGCCGGAACACGTGTTGTTTGGACGTGAGAAAGTTGCGAGCTTTGAGAAGTCTAATGGACTTGCAACTTTGGAAAAGGAAATTCAAATAAGTGTAAGTAATAAATCACCCCCACAGGATTTTGAATTCTACATACACTATTTATTTACCGTGTATTATACATATAGGAAACTGTTAACTGTCGCATCTAAGAAATCGACTAGATCAAAACGAAAGGATTCTTCACGTCAACTTTCTCGGATCACAAGAACAGAGTCTCCATTAACAAGACTACCACAAGTATGTATTTAAACATTTTCATATGTTCTTTAGTTTAATTAATTCTTGATACATATATACATGCAACAAATTATCTTTTAGGTAATTAAGTGCGGTCGTGGCACTTAAAGAAATCAACTATTATTGCGGAGGGTACCGTGTACAAAACCGATGGAAAACAAATGCTTCATAACAAACCACTCCCAAAGGATTGCTACAGAGTGTCTATTGAAAAATCTTTAGTGGATGCAAGCATACCGGATGTAGGAAGTAACGGTCTCAAAATGCTTAAGGATGCAAGAGGGTGGTTTTATGCATGGCCAAAGGATCAAGTGGTTTCGATGAAAAGGTACATAGATGCATGTGTTTTATAAACCTACATATATCATTCTTCATATTTAATTCGGTGTTTGATACCCCCTTTTGTTTCCTCTGTAACACCACCAAGTACCATAAAGCGATTGGTGAGAACGAACTACACCTAAATTACATACTGAGCGCTCGTCTCTAGTCATACCATGCAAAAGGAAGCTAAGAAGATCAAGAGTCGAAGTCGTTAAATTATTGAGAATTTTATTATGTACGACATTACAATTTTATATACATTCCAATTTTATTGTATTTGAATATATTTTGAATATATTTTATATATTAGAATTTGTTTTGATATATATTGATTTCTTATATGTGACTAAAAGATTCATATAGTCACAATTATTAACACTTTTTGGTCACAGTTTGCTTAATTCGATGCGTGACTAAATGTTAGAAAGCGCCACACAAACATAAAATTAATGTGGCCATTGGATGAGCAATAGTCACGCAAAACACACATTTATTCACTTAAAACACCATATGGTCACACTTATTAACACTTTTGGCCACTTTATGCTTAATTTGTATGTGACTAAATACCCAAAAGAAACATGCTTTGTGTGACTAAATGTTAGAAATGGCCACACAAACATAAAATTCATGTGGCCATTGGATGAGCAATAGTCACACAAAACACACATTTCTTCACTTAAAACACCATATGGTCACACTTATTAACACTTTTGGCCACTTTATGATTAATTGGATGTGACTAAATACCCAAAAGAAACGTGCTTTGTGTGACTAAATGTTAGAAAAGGCCACACAAACATAAAATTCATGTGGCCATTGGATGATCAATAGTCACACAAAACACACATTTCTTCACTTAAAACACCATATGGTCACACTTATTAACACTTTTAGCCACTTTATGGTTAATTGCATGTGACTAAATACCCAAAAGAAACATGCTTTGCGTGACTAAATGTTAGAAAAGGCCACACAAACATAAAATTCATGTGGCCATTGGATGAGCAATAGTCACACAAAACACACATTTCTTCACTTAAAACACCATATGGTCACACTTATTAACACTTTTAGCCACTTTATGGTTAATTGCATGTGACTAAATACCCAAAAGAAACATGCTTTGTGTGACTAAATGTTAGAAAAGGCCACACAAACATAAAATTCAAGTGGCCATTGGATGATCAATAGTCACACAAAACACACATTTCTTCACTTAAAACACCATATGGTCACACTTATTAACACTTTTAGCCACTTTATGGTTAATTGCATGTGACTAAATACCCAAAGAAACATGCTTTGCGTGACTAAATGTTAGAAAAGGCCACACAAACATAAAATTCATGTGGCCATTGGATGAGCAATAGTCACACAAAACACACATTTCTTCACTTAAAACACCATATGGTCACACTTATTAACACTTTTGGCCACTTTATGATTAATTGGATGTGACTAAATACCCAAAGAAACGCTGCTTTGTGTGACTAAATGTTAGAAAAGGCCACACAAACATAAAATTCAAGTGGCCATTGGATGATCAATAGTCACACAAAACACACATTTCTTCACTTAAAACACCATATGGTCACACTTATTAACACTTTTAGCCACTTTATGGTTAATTGTATGTGACTAAATACCCAAAACAAACATGATTTGTGTGACTAAATGTTAGAAAAGGCCACACAAACATAAAATTCATGTGGCCATTGGATGATCAATAGTCACACAAAAGACACCTTTCTTCACTTGAAACACCATATGGTCACACTTATTAACACTTTTAGCCACTTTATGATTAATTGTATGTGACTAAATACCCAAAACAAACATGCTTTGTGTGACTAAATGTTAGAAAAGGCCACACAAACATAAAATTCAAGTGGCCATTAGATGATCAATAGTCACAAAAGACATATTTCTTCACCTTAAACAACATATGGTCACACTTATTAACACTTTTGCCACTTTATGCTTAATTGTATGTGACTAAATACCCAAAACAAACATGCTTTGTGTGACTATACAGTGTTTATGGTCACTAATACGGATTAATCCAACAAAATTTGTACCTAATTAGTCACACATGTTACGGTTTTGGTTACTCTTTTGCAATAGAGACTAAAAAAGTCAAACACGAGACCATAGGGTACCTATGGTCGCGCGACCTTTAGTCACACACGCCGAAAAACATGTGTGACTATATGTATATCGTCACACATATTCGCTGTGGCAAATCCACTTTTGTTCTAGTGATCGTACCAAAGGTATCCGGAAGCGGTCGACAAGGCAAAGTTGGTCATCTCGACGAAAATCTTCGGTACACCTGTAAGGAGAACCGAGAAAGGAAGTCTTGGAAGTGTCACAAGTACAGATAGTCAAAGGAATGTTCCAAAGAAGAAACCTATTCAAAGAGGAAACCTACCCCAAGAAGAAAGTTCCGTCTCGAAGCCACTCCTATCATTTCACCGAACATAAAGACAACTCGGGGACGAGGACTCGATGCTATCGACACGGATGAAGAGATCACATACTCGAAGCGCAAGGATGTTAATCCTCGGTAGCAAAACCTCCAAGTCCTCCAAATTGTCCAAGAAAAGGGAAGACTCTGCACTTGTACCTTATGATGAGAGCTCAAGAAGAAGAAGAAGAGCAATCGAATAAATCATACAGAAAAAGTTTCACAACGTCCGACACCTTCAAAAGGCGAACAATTTGCTAAAGATCAAATGGGTGGCCCCAGAGGATCAAGTGGTCTTTGCCTCCTCTCAAGATCCCGATGCGGTTAATCAACCCGATAAGGGATCCGTACCACCACTCTTGTGCAACAACAAAGCACAGTAGAAGACACTATTGTGTATGATTTTGAGAAACAGAAACCGAGAAAGAAAAGTCTAGAGATGACGAGGATGATTATACAAAGTTTCTTCTAGACAGTCCAACACACTCAAAGGAGAAAACCTCGAAACTCCTAAGGACATGAAGTCTCCTCATGTCTCCTCCTCATCGACTCTTCATCTCATTCATCACCACCACCATCAACGAAGTCAACCGATCATCATCCAAACCGTGAAGAAACCACCTAAATCTTGGATTTCTCAAACACATGCAAGAATTGTGAAAGTCACAAACAAGTTAGAAAGAAGGACATGCTCCACGAAAAACTTAATTGGTATCTTTGAACAAATGCAAGACTTACATGATGAGAATGACAAGATGCGGAAAGATAGGAAAGCTATTCAGAATTCATGAAAAGTCATCATCGGGAGGAACTGAATGAAATGATTGAAGGTTACACTCAAAAGTACCTTTAGGATATCATTCCTAAAGTCCAAAAGGAACTGGAGAAGTCGCAAGAGATCAAACCCACAAGTTTCTTCTCGACCTTGTCCCGGTGTGACTAGAGAAGTATTCTCCGACAACTCACCCCTAACATCGTCGCATTGGTTAAACATACAATGGTCAAAGAAGTCGATCTCTCGAATCGAGTTAATCGCTAAACTAGTGATGCAAATGTCAAAGCGATCCGGAACGTTTACTCGGATGAAGCTAAATTTTTCAAGGTCTACTTGCTTTTCAACTCGGTTCATCATGCAAGGAGTCACCGATCAACCCAAACGGCCAAGAGATGACGATGATAAGGATAAGGACTCGCACCTAAGCGTCGAAGCGATCCGTCAATCTACATCTATGCCACCACCTCCACCACGGACTTCTTCTCAACAAAGTCTCCTCCACCTCGGTCTTCTCTTGATAAACCTCGGGACGATTCCGAGTTACCACCCCGACTCATAAAGCGGTGATCACTTTGAGTATACGGGTGGTGACGATGAAGAGGTCCTGAGCCCGACAACAACCCACCTCACCCAAACAAGTGCGAAACCGGTTTCATCATCAAAGCCTTCCAAAAGAAGAAACAGACGACTCGGCCCGTGAGTCGTATCATGGCTAGATGACGATAAAACCGAAGAGTTTGAATGGTTTTCCACACTTGTCAATCAAACTCCATACCGATGAAGGCCAAGAAATGGTAGACGGTTCTACATTGGAGCACGCAAAACTATTGCAAGAAAAGTTCCATGTGAAGAAAATGACAAAATCGAGTTGAAGCGAATCAAAATGAAGCTTTTCAACTATGGAAAGACACTCTGAAAGCGCCTCGAGGTCGAATATCATCTTGAGAACATCGCTCGAGCTATGTCTAACAACATGGATTGGCTCAATCCGAAGCAAACATTGACTTCACACAAAGGGACAACCTCCATACTACACCGATGGACCAAACCTCTACCGACCATTGGCCAAGCAGACGAACCAAGGATTCCTTCCGATATTTCTTCAACAAAGACACGAATTTCTTCTCCATGGTGGCGATGGTTCGATAAAATACACTACATCATTGACTCTTCCATTCCGGCCATTTACTCAAACCGCATAGCTATCGAGGAACGCAAATCACATGTTTTCGACAACGTGCAAGCATACGACCAAGATGCATTGTATGGGATTCATCATTGGCACGAGCGCGAAGAATCTACTACTGAGTTGCTGGTTCAAGTCTCAACATGCGATGTATAGCTCGAAGGACATCGTGGCCATCAAACACATTGATCTCAAGTCTAAGTGGGACTACACATTCTTAAAGAATATCATAGTCAAACGACAAGATGAGCAGGACTATGGATTCTCCGAAGTTGACTTTGAGAACTTGTCCTCAACGACATCGAAGACATGTATCTTGCCAAAGTACGGTGGTCGTATGAGACAATTCTCGATTGAAGTTCAACGTGAATTTATCAAGTCGGTTCTCATCTTCATTAGACGCATCGTGATCAAAGAACGTGTCGAAGATATCCGGATGGTCGTTGAATCATATCGAAACGTGTAAACTTCACTCCACCACGCCTTGATCTTCCCGACATCAACCACTCACACAACTCACGCTCATCAAGAAACCTTTTGGCGTTGTTTACCGCAGTGAACTTCAAAGAAATCGCTTAATGGCGTGTAGTGAACTCCACAAATTGGGATCATACCTTGAAGCTGGTTAGGGATGGATTGGCGTCTGATTGAAGGATATTCGCACGAAAGTTGGGAATCCTAAGCTACCGAATTCTCGTGAAAGGAGGGATGTGAGACGATCATCACCATGATTGATGAACGGTTGTTCGAAGGATCGCCTCGAGACGATTGAAAGCTATGTTGGTGGTCGACTCGGGAGAAACATCATCGGCTTTCAACGCCTGCGCTCACAGGGAACATCACCGCACTTCCCGGTACCCCTTGAATTGTTTCCTTCACATAATTTTGGATGTATGATTATATATGTGAATGGCTTGTGCACACATAACGATGTACAACCCGTAATTGTCAAGAAAGGACCACGTGGTACGCTTGATGCCTCAATCCTTATAAAAGGAGCAAAGCTTCTTATTTTGAGTAAAACCTATCAAACCTTTCACTTTTCAAGGTTTTGCTCAAAAGACAAGTACTTCCCATATGATTTTAAAACCTCAACCGCTTATATCACTAGTTGAGGGGAGTATTTGAATTAAAACTTTGTTCACAAATTGTTAACAAAGATGGTCGCCTTCCCGCAACACTCGAAATGGTCATATTTATTCTCAATCGTTTCAAAAATAACATTGTCATATGCTATTTTTGAGGGGAGAAAATTGTGTGATAAGAAATATGTTGTGCAAAATGCAAATGAATCATGTACTTAGACTTAAACAACGAATTGACGATACTAAACCGTTAGTAACTCGAAAAGACTTGTCTGGACGGGTAATAATTTCAAGCTAGTTCGCTAGTGATGTAAACGTGTCTCGCAAAGGACTTGTCTAAGTAGAAAGTACCATTCGAGAAACTTTTGATAGACATGAACTCGACGGGTTTGACAACCTTCCAAGGTTTGTCTACACCTTCAAGGTAGTTATTAGAGCTAGTTGTCACCTAAAAGTCGACAATATATCTCTTTAACTATTCAACGTAACCGTGTCTCGCGGAGATTGTCTATCTTTAGTGGATCAATTCAAAAGTGCGCTCTTTCCTCACCGTGCATTTAACCATTAAAACTATTAAGCACATGTGGAGGGGAGTATTTATGCAAAAACTTATTTCTCACGATGGTTCAAACATGTTTTCATTTACAAACCCTTTGAGAGATATTTTCACATCTGATGGTTTAAATGGCAAACATAGGTTAGTCATGGAGTTATAAGGTGACTAAGGTTAGGAATAACCGTCCTATGATCCGCCAGAGCGGAGGGATCTACCCAAGGACACTACCATTAGTTAGTGTTAGAATTCCTTAGAATGATTATAAAAGGAGAAAATGAGAATCGGAGAAAGAAGGAGTTGAAGAATCAAAATGAAATGTAAAGTAAAGGGTGAAAAGAAATAGCCTCCAGTTATTCAACTTAGGGAAGACACCGGGTTCAATTCATGTGCTCTTGGTTGTCACTTAGTGACACCGGTATTGAAGATTAAAAGTCGTCATGGACCCGGTGACGCATGCACTAAACCTTCTTAGCCACTCAAGCCTCTCTCAATGAAGCTTGTTTCATTCTCACAGGGAACCCTACATAAACTATTGGCTTTCTCTTAGAGATCGGTATTGAAGAAGGAGACCCACTCCCTAGTCTCCGCTCAGAAAACCAAAACGCACTATTGAGTCTAGAGCCACGAGATTCATCAAAAGATCTCTTAGGTACACTTGACATCTAATCACTTGATGATCAACAAATAAGATCATCGGTGGTTCATATCGAGTCCTTCACGATCTTAGCAATCTGTCGAGAACATTTATGAGAGGTTCACATCATGATCCTCGGTGATTGAATGGAAACTCCCGCCGGGTCAACATCAAACACCACGACAAAGGTCACTTCGGTAACTCCCGTGGATTACACGGAGTGTGTCTCAAACGGTCTGATCGTGAGGTGATGCTTGGTGTATCTCAAATGACTCATCTCGAACTCGTAGATGTACTTGATACATCGCGTTATCTCACTTGTGGGACTCCAGGTTCAGAACGGCCTTTGTAAGAATTAGAGTTGTGTTTCACACTATCTCATTAACACTCTCGAAGTTCAAGCTTGTAAGTGCCGAAACCGCTTATTACTAACCTTTTGAAATGTTTTCTTCTGGAAGCTCGGGAGCGGGATGATCGTCTTGATTCTTCTCATGTTCACGCCAACATCATCACTAATGGAAGTTCTATTCAAAAGCAACACAACCGTCGAATGATTCTTCGTCAAACCAAAGAATCTACAAAGTCAAAGACTTACGAACTTCATCAAGATTGACTTCCAACGTCAAAGAGCGTGTGAGCATGTTGAAGAATGACGTGAAGACACCGGAGCAACATGCGGACTGAGGCGGTCGATGCGGACAACAACATACTATCACTTTCACCACAAAGAACAATGATCAAAGAACAAAGTCAAAGATGACGTCAAAGCATAACTGTTCAAAGATAACTATCTCTACACCTGGGAGATTGTTCGAATCAAGACAATTCCTCTCACAAAAAGGAAGAATGTCGAAGACGTCCATGACTACTATTACATCAACGCCTTCACCGCTCACATTCATATATACTTGAGGGAGATTGTTGGAATCACTCCTAAACAAGATTTCAAGTATTTATATTTCATATTTAATAGGTAGCTTTATTATGGCCTTTATGTTTGTTTAAGGTCAAGCTTATGTAGAAGGCCCATAAGCTTGATCTAAGCCCAATAAGGAATAGGGAAGGAGAGGGAGTGTTGCCCTAGCTCCTTGCCTATATAAACTCTTGTAAACCCTCATTTGAGGGTTGGTTGTTCAAGTTATTCTTTTCACACATTCACCTACGCCTAACCGTGCCTCTCTTATTGTGTATGTGTGCTTGATACTTGTTCAATCGCCTTTATCTCTTCTCTTATAACTTGTGTTTGTAAAACTAGTGACCCAACAAATAGTATTGAAGCTCCAACCCTCTACCTTGGGAGGTAGAGGGTATTTATAGTGTCTTACAATAAACGCCACCTACGGGCTGTGGATCAGGCATACAGTGGGTAAAGACTCTTCAGTCCTCCACGGTGTTACTTAACTAACTACTTATTAACACAACTTGACTACGACTACGAGCTTTCTAACGAATACATATACTTGAGGTGACCGATACTTTAATGACTGAATTTTCTAATTCCAAACACATTTAATTATGGGTTTACACAATAGAGTGCAAGAAAGTTAGGGTTTTCGTATTTCACAATTAGGGTTTTTCTAGAGTTCTTGGATAGTTCTTGTGCATTTCTTGACCACCAATCACACCACCATTCTTGTAAGTGTCTTGTGATACTCTATTTTAGTCATATTAAACATATCATGCATCATTTCATATCACCGTTTTATATTTGTAGTGTCGAAAGTTGATTTAAACTTGTTTACGAATATACTAAAACTAGGAAGAAACATGGGTTGACTTGCCAGCTAGTTTTAACCACTTTAAAGAATAATTATTGCAAATTTCTTTCCATCTCAGTATGCTACTAGGTCTTAGGTATATTTCACCCAAAATTTATAATTTTGGAAATTTGTTAGTATTGTTAAACATTTTCACTAAAGACGCTGTCCAACATCTTTAGCTGCTGGAAGACATGTCTTTTGCACACTTTTTAAGGAATTAAACTCCAAATCAGAATCTCTAATTAGACTTTTTTGAAAGGTAAGACAAATACTTAAGTTTACGGATTTTAATGAACAAAATTGGTTGAAAAATGAAGGAGTTATAGCCTTACAAAGTCGGGTAAAGTTTCTGAACAAAATAGTTAATTTAGATCAATAGCTATTAAGTTATGTTTGGGCATGTAAAACATAATTTCACTAAACAAGGCCATATTTCTTGAAAGTAGACGCATAAACCTATATGTAGGGCTTTGAATGAGCAAAATTGGCCAAGTAACGAGGAAGTTACGACCTCCCGAAGTCGTTAAAACCTTTCTAATAGCAACGGTATTAAGGATTCTTGAAACCAAATATTCATTTTACTCTTTTTTTCTGAATGATTTTGCTTGTGTGTTCAAGCTTGTGTGGTAGTATTTTGCTTGTTTAACACTTGTAAACACATCGAAAATAAGCTTGTGCTTATTCTTGTACCACTTGACATACACATAAATAAGTTATGACTTATTCGAGACTTTTTAGACTTAAAACAACTAAAGAAAGTATAGATTTAAAGAAAATATAAGTTTTGGCTCAATTTGGAAAAAAGTGCTTATTTGAATGTTAAAAACCTATTGACAAATTCACAATAAATTACTGGGTTATGGTACAGAAAAGTTACTAAAGTTTACAAAAAATTTGTCCTAAGGTAATATAGTTTCATTTTGTTCAGTTAGGTTACTAAACTTTCGGTAAGCATACACTTCGAAAATCAGTGTTAGTCCGAGTAACTTGGATGTATATTTTTTGATAAGTAATCTGGGTGAACAAAATTCAAAGTTCAATAACACGAACATTCACTTTTAGTAGTTCGATTCGTGAGTGAACAAAGTTACAAAGTTCAAGAACTGGATGAACAAAATGAAACTATATTATCTTAGGACAAATTTTTGTAAACTTTAGTAACTTTTGTGTACCATAAAAGTCTATCTATGTTCAAACACAAATAAGCAAATACAAGCCTCTGTTATATTTAAACCACTAAATCACTAGATTAAAGCTTATACATACCAACTGTTTTATAATCTTACATCGAAGTTGGGTTCGTCTGTTGGTTGGGCGCGGTTTTCTATTTGAGAGGTACAGGTTCGAATCATGTGGCTGTCACTTTTTCAATTAATTTTTTATTAGTTTCTTATCTAACATTTTTTTATTAGTTGCTTATCTAATAGTTTTGGGTTATTAAGAATTATTTGTTGGAGTATCTTTTTCAACTAAATTAATACAAAACATATTTAATTGGTTAGCTATGATGTAAATTATACATTGACATGATTAAGGGTATTTTTGCAACACTTGATTAGTAAGGGAAAACTAGTATTTACGAATGAGTCATGCCCGATTTTCGTCAAATTTCTATACTTATATATTTTTCATAAACTCAACTTAAATACGAAGACTAAATAATATAAAATTATTTATAACAAATATAATATAAATATTTTCTAATTTACCATCCACTAATACAAATATATAGACATATATGCCTACCGTACCACGTGAACAAATATATTAAATACTCAACGTAAGTATTTATAATTACCAACGACATATAATTATCACACACACTTTATTTGTGAGTACTCTTCAGACTTAGTCATTTGGTTACTTTCGAACCGAGACTTATTCGTCATGACTCATTTCATATACTTATATACTTATGCACTTTCCAAGACCCAAAACTTTCAAATGCTTCGAAACTTATTAAAACCTAACCATTACAACACAAGCAACAATAAACACAAACACTTAAGAACTAGACTTACTTTTAACACATTGAGTCATGAGTGAATAAACACTGTAAGCTAAGACTTGACATACTAAGTTAGGTCGCGTGTCGGTGCCGTACACTATTGTTACTTGATTTATTCATCCAGACGACTATTTTTAGTTTCACACGCTCTAAGCCCGGCCCGCGCGCGGTTAGGAAGATTGACCGCAGTCAGGTGACTTTTCGTAGCCCCTTTTTCATATGTTTTTTCTTGGGGGAAAATGGTACTCAAATGGTTTCTAACTGATTTCATGTTGTGCTAAACTATTTACATGATTTTGGACAATACGCGCGTTTGATTTCAATATGTGACCCATTGTGATAATCAAGTTGTGTTTCATGTATGCGCAACTGTTTAACTTCGTATAGGAGCCGAAGCATTAGATAGTACTATTTGGGGTAGCTCCCCACTATTAGTAACATGTGTGTAACATTATTGGTAGGTTCAGTTGTCGCTAGCATCGTGTTTTCATTTAAATGCATATATTCGTATATCTTGCTCACTATTGTACTACACTACTTACTTCACAGCTTCGTGGTTTAACTTTTAAACCTACGAGCTCACAAACTTTGTGTTGGCGTTTTGAGTATCCATTTTCGGTGTTAAGAATGAAGTTGCAATACAAGATTGAGTATTGGCTTGACCTAGCAGACATAAGATAAGACCCTTCCTGATGAGTTCTCGAAGAGTTATGCATTCGCTTTATTACCATAAGACTTGATCATTTTGTGAACTTATGTATTATTACTTGTTTCCACCTGACTCTTGGGATTAATGTAACTTGACTTTGATGTGATGCTGCATTTAGTATTTTCTTTATTTAGACGCCTTGTGTTCTTGATTATGAGTCATACCCCATAAATGCCATTCCACTGCGCTATTTTGGGGTGTGACAATTATAGAGAGCACAAAAGGAAGGATTTAAATTTTTTGTGAATGATAAGTGTGTGTAGTTTTAGGTGTTATAGGACAAAAAATAGCCTTGTAAGTGGAATTTTCTAAAAATATCAAAGTGTGCATGGCTTAATTAAGGTAAAGTATAAAATTAATGGAATGGTGAGTGTGTTTTCATGGGTGGTCGGTCAAGATAGGGTGGGGGGGGGGTAAGAATTTTTGTTGTGTTGTGGTTTTTAGAATGTAAAAGGGTACATTTTTAGGATGATGTTTTGGGATTTTTGGGATTATTAGTATGTTTAAGGAAGGATAAGATAGATAAGGATAACTAATGGATGGTTTGTGAAAGTAAATGTGTTAGTGGGATTTAAAAGTGTAGTGTTGTATAAGTTAGGGGTATATTGTGTAAGTGATGAATTATTATACATGCATGCATGAGAAGTAATAAAATATAGTACGTAGTCGCTTTAAGTAAAAATAGTAAATGTAAATGCATAAAACTAATGTAATGCTCGTAATATACTTGTCGTGTGTAGACTAACTAGTCTAGTGTCAGTACACGTTCAATGACGTTTTTCGTTATACGCGGGATAACTTCCCGGTTATTAGTTAAACATGTATGTGAGTATTCAAAATGAAATAATTCATGTCTTTGGTTAAATATTAACCTGAAAAAGTGCGGGTTTTCACAAGAAAAAGAGGAAGGCAATAATAATCATGTTTACTAGAAGTTTTCCCCAACTCAAATAATTCACTAGGGCGCTACGTACACACCCTTGTGGTAAAGTAGACCAATTAAGGAGGAATTGCATGCTCATTTTCAAGTTAAAGATTGGCAAGGATGGCTAGTCCATCATCTATATAATAGAACTTGATACATTTTCTTGAATATCTAAGTAAACATGTTTACTAGTCCATAAGACTCACATTCGTGATAATGTGTAGACATTCAAAGAGTAGGAAAGTAAGTAAATTGCTACTTGTCTTTTACTAGTGAAGAAACACTTATAATGTTGTGTAATCTAGCGGGAGTAATGCGTTTTATTACTGATAATGACGTACATGATAATGACATACATGTAATGTTGTCTAAATCAGTGAGAGCTATGAGCTCATCACCGTGTAAGTGACACATTTTATTTCTAGCTTGTCTTGAAATAATACGTTACTTTTTACATAATGAAACATTATAGTTTTTAAGAATCACTGCATATTATTTTATAAGATAATATGTCCCTTTTCTGATGTCGCTTCTTGAAATATTATCTATAAACTAGTTGTGCATGGTTCCTTACTAAACGATAAAGTTTGTATATACTTGTAATGCAAATATGATTTGAGTTTGAATTAAATCATATTATATCTGTAACATTGTCATAGTTTTCATACAAACAAACGCACATAATGTTGTTTGTATAATTACATGATATTGTGTCATGCATAAGTAAGAGAAATCTTAATTGTGTGCAAAGTACAACACATAACAATATGACTAAAGGTTTTCATTAACCACAAAAGTAAGACAACTAACATTCTACTAGGACTTATACACTTTAATGTATGTTGCCCTATTTAGAACTAAAGACAACTAATAATAAAAGCTACTTCAACACATTCACTAAATGGTTTATCCAATATAATTATGTCTTCTTGTAAAACATAAAACATGAGGTATTCAATTAACTTGAAAATTATATTGAAGCCAAGAGTCGGGATTCATTAATGCTTTAGTTAATTTGAATATGTCTTCTAGCAAAGACATCAAAATGAAGTCCTTAAACTATTTGACTTATAAACTAAAGTAAGAAATTGACTTGTTATGCCTTCTTGCCAAGACATGTGCATGAAGTCCTTGAACTGTTCAAAGGCTTACAATTTAAAGTATGCAGTTGGTTTAAAAATACTATTGATGCCATTTGGTTCGACTAAGTATGAAAGTATGTGAGCCAAAGGGTATTAGTTCATCAAAGGAATTGTGGGATTGTCTCAAGATAACAATTCTCTTAGAATACTATTATTTATGGTATGATCGATATGAAAAATCAAACTTTATTGATATTGTTTGATCTTTGATGACTTTAACTACTCTACCTACAATCTTATCAATGTTACAAAATTGAGTGAGCCACACATATACTCAATATGATTCCAACTAAGAAGGTAACTAAGACACCATCAAGTTATGGAATGGAAAGACTCCCATTGAAGTTCTGAATTTGTTAAAATCATATGAAGCATGTTATTAACAAACTAGAGTCAAGAACTGTATATTTTGGATATGCCAAAAGAGAACAATTTATTGTTGCTCGATATAGTGAGTATTTATTTTTACATAAGCTTAAATACAAAGTAAAAGGTTAGAAAAGTTAAAGGAGCTAAATTGTATGTTGCGATTGATTATAACCTCTATATAACCGAACTCTATTCAAACTTGCAAGATATATCAAACTTGCAAGATATATCACATGTAATAAAACACATGTAATAAAACACTATTTATATCGCCATTTACAACTTAAATTCTAATAATATATTGAATCGATGGAAGAATAAGGATCTGAATATCTGATAATTAATCAACTATTTCTCTACAATACCTAATTCTTACTGTAGCATAATACAAAACATGAAACCAAAACCATTACGTACGTATATGTATATTGCCGAACACGATAATAAGTTGTACATTAAAACTTCATCTGTATCATCGTGTATTCCCAGTAATTAACTTAACATCTTACAGTCTTGTATAAAACGACGCTTTGCTTATTCGATCTTTCTTTTTATATAAGTGTATCATTCTTCATTTTCTTCACTTTTCTGCATATCAAAAACAAAATAATGCAACATTAGAATTTTGATTGTAAACGATACCAGAAAAATATATAAGATGATAATAACAAGGGGTAATACCAAAATATACCAGCCGCTATTACTTATCACTTTTTAGACCTACAATTTTCAAAAGTTCAAAATAGACCGAGTGATCACAAGAACTTGTACAACTCAACCTTTAGTCGACAAGTGTCCACTTGTGATATGTGAATTATTTTTTCGATTTTTAAGGACACGTGTCAAACACACACACGATTTACCCAAAAATGAGTCACCCGACTTTTTAAAATTTTAGGTTTAGAAAGTGATCATTCGTAACTAATCATAAGATGACTGATCTTGGCAATTTTCCAAAATAACAAATGATATTTATCAAATATCTCAAAATAAATATAAATAAAAAAACATTACCAAAGGATCTTTTGCAATGAGCAATGGCCTCATGAACTGATCCTTCATTATAATCAGGCGTTTTATTTTTCGAACATGAAAAACGAGACACACTTGTTGAATTGTGACTCCAACTCTTTGTTCTCCGAAATGTTGTTTCGTAGACCGCAAGTCTAGTACTCATTTGCTCATTCGAAATCTTAGAAGATAAACAAACTGAATTTCTTGAACTATCTGCAATTCTTGTAGTTTTACGCGGCACAAGGAAGCTAAAACACTTTCCCAATAACTTTTTGGACGAAACTCGCCAACTTGCTATAATTTCACTATATTTTTTTGGAAACTTTGAAGAATTCTTGGGAGGAAAAAGAACTATAGGCGTTGCAGGACATGAATAAAGTCTTATCTGATTGACGGATTTAGGAATGAGACGCCCATTAGAAAACATTTCATCGGCATGGGCAACATTTGGTATGTATGGAAGATCAAAGCAGAAATTTTCGGATTCTTCAGTAAATCTTGGTGAACTCACAGAATTTGCGTCGTTGTCATCGAATATGCCGTGGATGGGAGGATTTTGGTTGATTAACCAAGAGTAGGAGAAGCTTTCTATTGTTAGAGGTTGAGAGGTTTCCATTGTTGCTGTGGGAAGAAAATTACTTTCTTGATAAAATGATCATGAAAAAAAGGTTTATATAGAAAATGTGAGGGGTCACCTTTTTTTTAGCAAGGGGTCACGTATACAAGTTTTCTACTAATAGATCTACAGTGTGAGCAACGTTATGATATTTTATGGAGACAATTGGCAGTTAATGTTTAATAAAATGTATAATATATTTAAATTAAATTCTCCATATTCACTGTATTGAAAATTTAATTACAGCAAAAAGTATAATATGTGAGGTAAATTAAGACTTTTTAATCTTTGACTTTTTTGCGTTAGAGTCTTTGAAACAAAGACTTGATTCAAGGTGCGTTTGGTTTATAAAAGGGTTTGGATTTGGATTGAATTTGGTGTAGGTTTTGGAAAAGGAAATTATACTTATTTATAATAAAATTAAAAGTAAAAGTATTATTTAGAATTAAAAGTATATGTATATATATGTGAGAGAGAAAAAATGAAATATTAAAAGAAATGTAAGATAAAGAAACCCATCAAGTAAGTCACCTTTTCCTTTTATGAGTCATGCTTATGTTTTAAGAGTACGGGATTAGTGAGTGAAATTATTTAAATGAAAAGAGTGAAAAGAAATTGTAGACATATTTTAAATAAATAAAAATAATATGATATCCATCTATTTTTATAGATCATCTAATATTCAGTTGTCTTTCTTCATATTCTTACCGATTTTCTCTTCAGTATACATTGTTTAGAGTTTCGTGTAGAAAACTTAATCGATAATTTAATAAGATATGAATTAAACAAAACTGCGAAGGCTTACTACACGATTGGTCTAACAGCTTGTTTTTACAAGTTGAACAATCATTTATTATTTTGTAAACATAATTTTCACCCTCTACATTTGTTGTGTTTAAGATAGCAAACAACGAATACTTGCTAAACAAAATTCTACATGCTTAGATGCTTTATTTTAGAATAAGTTATCACTTTCAAATGATATGACACACCTGAATATATAACAGAATTTATTGCTATATAAGATACCACCTTTTATTCTCTAATAATGGTGTATCTTATTAATATGAAAATGCACACGAACTGGTATGATACATAAAGGTCCAACATTGACATTATAATACAATCATAATAATTGGACGATTAGTTGTTATTAAATATGAAAATAAAATACGATTAGCTGCTATTAAATCAGCAAAACAACTTGGAATTTTGGTGACTTTTTGCCATACCCATAAACCAGAGTTGACAAAATATATATACTTTATAGCTAGTAACCCTTTGACATTTTCTTCATGATCATAGCTGTAAATTATGTCCAAACCTTTTCTTGATACTTGGTCATTTACAATATATATTAAGCATTTAATTTAATAGAACTGTCTATATGTTAGTAAACATGGAATATACTTTAACAAAAGTTTAATTAATATATATATATATTAAACGGCATCAACTGCGACGTCATTTTTGTCATGAGTTCCACGCTTTTTTCTCGGGCTTATTTTGGCCCACCTTTTGGTCCGTCTTGCCTGATCTGCGTCTAAAATAAAAATTATATATTATAAGTTTTTATTTGGAATATACCATATAATCAAACCGACTCTCTCTTTCTCTCTCTCTGTTGATTTGGTACTGAAGCTGATATGGGTATTATACTCAGTCGGCGGCGATGTATGTTGCTTTTATGGTTGTTTGGTGAAGGAATTCTAAAGTATTTGTAACTCGATTATACCAAGTAATTTTTTTATTGTTATGATGGATTATGCTGAGAAATAAGTTGAAATTAGGCCATTTGATAGTTTATGGTTAGGGTTTGATTTTGCAAGTGATGGTGGGATATTAGTGCAGTTGTAGTTATTTGTAACTTATTTGTGTTTTGGAGTTCAGTTAGGTCAGTAAATTATCTGTGCTTTGATTCAATTATAATACAAACATGAGCCTGCAAAAATATAAAAGGTGAAGTTTCAACTTATGAGAACGGGATTGTATTAAAGTTTCCAAATTAGCGAAACATATATACAGCATCTTCATTGCCTTACTTCCAACCGGATTTCAGATGTTGCTATTCCGTTTGTTGCTGCCATACATGTTGTGTAACGATGGTGGATTGAGGTCGGTATTGGAAGATTGGGGGTTTTTGATTGTTGCTGTTAAACCAGCCTCCACCGCCACTCTCGCGAGAGATGATATTCAAATGTAATGATGTTGTGGTTCATAGGTGAATGGGTATGTGCATACCATATGTTGGATGAAAGTCCTCAAAGAATTTGGTTTGTGATAAGTTTATTTCCTAGGGGTTGTTTGGCTTACTTGATGGATCTAAACACACACCTTGTGTTAGTGATATTTTGAGTTATATTACTAAGCACGCGGAATATACTCAGTAATACTTAGAAGACAGATATAAGTAAACAAGAACAATAAACACAAAGCTCCAATATTATTAAGAAATAATACGACTGATCTTGCTTATCACTAGGGTTACACCTTGAAGCTAATATGAATAATACGTACTCTTAGCAATGACCTAGGATCTCCTTTTATAGCACAAGGAGTCATTTACAAGATAAGTATAAAGCTAACAATATAGAATATACACAGATATTTTCTATACTTATCAATACACGTTTACTTAACAATTATCTAATAGCAGTGGTAATATTTGTACTGTTAGTGGTAATGAGTTTCCACTGCTAGTGTAAACATTAGCAGTGTTAACCACAAGACTATCAATGGTAACTGTTAGTATTATTCCCAACAATCCTCCCCTAAACTTATGATTTCTTTACAAATCAATAAGTTTCTTCCATCTTCATTATCTACAAGGATTTGGGGAATTCTTTCAAACACTTCATCTTCTTCTCAATGCTTGAATAGCTCTTGAACATTGATCTTGAAGCCTAAGTAACAATGCTCTGACTTTCTTTGAAACCTTTCTTCTTGTTTGCTCCTTGCTTTGCATAACATCTTTACCTTTGTCTTTCTTGGTTTATCAATTTCTTCACTTGCAGTGGCAATATCATGTCCAGCAATGGGAATATTTGGCTCTGCAGTGGAAATTGGATCAGTGGTAAAATCATCAGTTGCAGTACTAAAAATGTCTTGATCTAGTTGCTCTTCTTGAGTACCAGCTCCCTATGCACCTTTACTAGAAACACCTTCATCTTCAAAATCAATTTTCCTCCCCTGAGTTCCAGCATCTATTTTCCTCCCCCCAAATCTGGATCAAAATCAGCTGAGTCATCATCATTAGGTGAGGATGAAGATGATATCACCAGCTTTGTAGTTTTCTTCTTCCTTTTTAACCCCTGCAACTCTTCTTTCAAGGTCTGAATCTCCTCTTGCAAGTGTGTAATGTCCTTGGCATGCTTCTTCTTTACATGTGCGGTCCTTTTGTAGATTCAACACTTGGCTAATTTGGTACACAAAACCATCAATTCCAATTGTTGCCCACTGCCCTCATCACTTCCAACTGTGTGACCTGTTGGGAGAGGTGAATCATAGGACAATGGCTCAGATTCCTCCCTAGTTGGACTAGGTTGAAGTCTAGAACCACCACTGCTTGTTCCTAGACCAAAAGGTTCAGAAACATGCTGTGTTTTAATGAGAGAAGTTGGCTGTTTGTGCCTCCTCTCATAGGTGTGAGAAACATGTGGAGTATAATCAATGTTTGGAACAGAGATTATGGGTGAGTTTTGTTCAGGTCAAATCTTTGCAAGCATTTGAGGAAAAAGAGGTGTAAAAATCATATTGCCATCTTTGTTCATGTTTTGAAAAACTTTAGGCTTGAGGCAACGGATTTTATAAACATTAGTATGGGGTTGCGGTTGAAACTCATTTAGCATCGCTTGTACAAACCTTGGATACATCAAAGTTTTGTTGAACTCTTTACATTGCCTTGCATACTTTGAAAAATATAATTTGACCAATTGAAAGTCCTATCAGTGGCTAGACAAACCAAAGGATAAGCCATGGTTGAACTGAATTGTTCATAAGAGGTTTTCTTAGGACTTAGGCAATGAAAAAGAGTATGTATCAAAAATCTCCAATGTGGACAAAAACCACTCTTTCTGAAAGTAGCCTTTTTATCAGTGGTATCATACCCCATGGATGAAAGATGTGTATGAATTTCGGGCATGGGTAATATGATGATACCATTGAGATCATCAATTGGAGAATTCTCCTCAAGGATGCCTCAAGAACATCAATGATTACCCCATCCACGGTGGCTCTAAGAGCATCCAACGTTTCATGTGTATCTCTATGTTCAATGGTTATGGGTGAGCGGAAGTCCAAAACTGTTTGATTTGAGAGATATAGATTGTGGGATTTAAAAGTAAAGCATACCTTATATGGGTAGTATTAAGAAAGTCCATGTCGGTGAAAAACATGGCCACTCTTCTCGTTTGACTTTTGTAAGTATGCCACTTGGTTGTGCTCATCGCAAAAAGTGATCGGTGCCATATAATCTTTTGTTGAAAAATAGATTGTGTCGATGAATTGAATAAAGAACTCGCCAATTGAGAGAAAATATATAAAGAGTTAGGGTTTTAGAGTTTTGCAAAGAAAGACTATCTAAGGAAAAATTATCTTAAGAAGATAAATTATAAGTAGGAAAGTAGATAATCTTCTAAAATTTACCCTATATATATATATGTAAAGTAATTAACTCTCAACGGCTAGTAAAAATTTAGTTCTGAACACAGCAGTTGTAACGGCTAGAACACCGATGGTAAAATAACACTTGTCGGTGGAAACCGTGAACTACCGGGGAATTTTTCACAAAGATTTTAAAGAAGCGATGGTAAAGAAAAACATTTAAAAATTTGATCGCCCTTTATCATAGTTTTAGCAAACTACCACTATCAACGGATTTGATATGTCTTTACTATGAGCCATTTGCTATGGACTAGCCAACTCTTAATCATAAAGAATATGGTGAGTTGATAACCATATAGTTTTGGTAAACTATCAACCATAAGCGGATTTGTCAAGTCTTTACCAAGAGGCGTTTACTCGGACTAGTTGATTCTTATGTGGGTTAGACATGGTGAATCAATAACCATTTGTGTATCTCAGTTATGCACCTTTTAAGATCAACTCCCAGCCAAGATTGGTTATGTATCTGCATGAGTTAGCATAATACAAAGAAAAGAAATAACCAACATGTTCTTAACCAAAGTTACTTTTAACCAAGCCACTACCAAAAAAAAAATATCTTCCAAAGTCAACCCGATAATATCTATATTTACTCTTTAACTTACCAAAATAGGAAAAAGTAAATATATTCATTAATGAGCCCTTGTGACCGACTTTGCCTATATAAGGAGGCTTGGCGTGTTGTAATCTTCATCAAACACATTCAAACACACAAAATACCTAAATATAATCATGAGCAATCCTTCCAACACCATTAACATCTCCTCGATTCGGAGGAAGAGTTTGTGATCTAGTCAGAGTCTTCCTCAGAGGCATCAGGGTGGGCTGGATACTTTCCACCATGGGCTGGAAGCACTTCATTCAAGAAGTACACTAAGGAGACTGCCAACCGTACACCTGCAGCCAAACCTTCACCATCTCTTGAGTTTTACTCCAGCTCATCAGATGATGATGAAAAGAATGATGAGACCTATTCCATGGCCAAAGAGTTGCCAAGAGCTCTTACAAAAGAATTGGGAGCAGCTCTCTCCAATATGAAGCAAATATTCATTCCAAAAAAGCCTGTAATGCTACCAAGGCCTCCTCCACAAGTTCTTGGTCTTCCTTGTCCAAGAATGCAGTCAACCTTTGAGAACAAAAGGAAGAGAGCACAGAAGAACAAGCATGACTATATGGGCAAAGGCAAGAAGCCAATGGAGTAGCTGATGTAAGGTGTAGGAATGTAGGAAGTTATCTTTTGTGTTTTGATTGTGGTTGTTGACACTCTCTCTTGGATGTAATGAATCTTTCATATGAATTGAAATTTCTCTGTTTTCCTTTTGCCCTTTGCTTGTATTATGGTTTCCTTTGTTAGACTTAATCTCGCATAAAATTTGTGAACAACCAACAATACAAGCACAAAATAACAATCACTTCAATGTATACAAGTAATCCTTCAAACCTCATATAACACAAACATAAACCACACACTAAAAGCATTGTTAAGGATATCGGTGGTTAGTGAATATCAAGGAATGAACGAGCGTTGGCTAGAGTCAATAAAGTCAACTCCTAGTCATCGAAACATTTTCCAAGGTCAAAAGACTTCATTTACTCCTCAACCACTTACACCTTCCACATTAACTTCCCGATAGCATTTAAGCTTTATATAAGCACCTTTAATACATTAACCACTCATATCACACATACTCCAATAACATATCTCTCACACGAACTTACTTCTCTTCAAATATCATGAGTCATTCCAACCCAATCAACCTTTCATCTAGCAGTTCATCTGATAGTTCATGGGATGACTTTGTTTTGAATAACCCTGGGAGAGTTAAGAAAGAAGAGTATGAGAAGGTTGTTTCAAGAAAGAGAAGACATTCAAGTGCTCTTTCAAATCCATTTGCTGCTGGTCTTTCATCTCTCCAACCAATGCCTCAGGATGCCATCATCAAAGAGGATAACTCAGATTCCATTTCAAGCTACATTTCTTCATATGAAGGCACAGATGATGAAACATCCGCAAGAGTCCCGAGTGTGCCTCCCTTGCGCATTCCTTCCTCCGGAGAGGCGCATGCACCACCTTTTCCACCACTGTTACCAGCACCACCACAAGAGGGTCCTTCATCATCCTCACCACCTGTTGGAGGAGTGGTGATGGGACTAGCAAGCCCCAAGGTGTGGAGGGTGCTTGATAGGCGAATGGCGCCCAAAGAGATGCCAGAGTGGGCCTTCCCTAAGAAGCCTTAGGTGGTAGATGGTGGTCAGATTGGGTAGTATGTGAAGCTTGTGTCTGTAGTAGGTTGTTATGTGTTGTTTTCTGTTCATGTAATGATGCTTGTTGTATATATCTCATGGATGTATCTACTGCACTCAGTGTGCAGTTTTGTTTGATAATAATAAATATCCATGTTATTTGCTTTAAATCTTAGTGCATCATACTTGTTGTTCCATTTTGCTTTTCACTTAACTCCACTTCCAAAGTCGACATCCGTCCATCATATTGTTCAAAATCGAGAGATAGGACTTGTTGCATCATGTGCCTTGAACATCCACTATCTGTAACCTTGATCCGATCTTTTGTCCTTGGATGTTCCTGCACATTAAAGTAAAGAGTTAGTTTCTTTTGGGGACCCAAGCCATGATTGACTTGGATCGCCTCGTGTATCAATATAGTTAAATCAATCAAAGGTCATTGATACACCATTGGGATTGGTTGTAGAGGTAGTTCCTTTAGGTTTCCATTCCCAACGTCTTTGAGGCCTTCACAACGTTGCCCATGTCCCCCTTTTCTTGTTTATAACCCTTGCGGTGGAAACTTTTGAATGAGCGGTGAAAACTTGGTTTGATTTTAGGTACCCACTATTGGTTATAATGAACCTTTTATTTTTAAAAGTCCTTTTCCTGTTTGTGCAGATTTTGCAAAAGTTGTTTTGGACTTTGCACTTTTAACGTGTGACTTAGGGTGGCAGTGTTAACAATTTTGTAGTGGCAAAGTTTAAAGTCCACTTCTTAGTTGAACTGCTCTTGGGATCATTTTTTGTGTTGATTAGGGTGCAAATTGTTGTTTTGAAACTTGTTAGACTCCACCCTTTTATTCCCATGGACTTCCTTCTCCTAAAATGATAGTCACAGTTATCATGTAAATGATAAAAACTACCACAGATATAACATGCTTTGTTGTACATCACAAAATCACTACCTAGTTGTTGATATTTAACATGATTCCAACTACTCTGGTTACCCCTAGGAGCTGGTGACTTGTTCCTATACATCTCAGCATACTTTACAGTTGGTCTAGGTTTATTAGCTTGTCTCCTAGGTTCCTCTGTAACAGTATTAACAACTTTTGGGATAGAAGCCTCTACATTCTTTTTAACATTCTCATCTACAACAGATGAGTCACTAGCACTCTCAAAACATCGGTTCATGCTTAACCAATTCCTCATTTTTCACAAATGTTTCTTTTAAAGGACTATATTCACGTTCAAGGTCCCGAAAATCTTCTAAGCTCAGTATGAGCTAAATCTATACACGGAGGTGATGGAACACCTCTTAGTGGTGGAGGCAACAGTATTATAACCCATACCGGACTTAACTTTACTATGGATTTGAGCATTCCAGTTTTATCAATTGACTTAGGCGATAATAACGGTGTCTCTGCTTAAATTGACATTTTCATTTATCTTTTAAGTTTTTCAAGCTCTTCTTGATATGCTTCATTCACGGTGTCTTATGATCTACCTCTCTCCTAAGAAAAATCATATCATCATTATATTTTGACTCATTTTCTCTATAGTGCTCTATTTGTTTTTCTAATACGCTATAGCTCCCTAAGATTTGACACGAGTATAATTAGCGATATACAACTCTTGTCTTTCATTAGAATACGATCATTAAGTCTTTCAACTTCTAGCATCCCTACATGTTTTAGAACAACTTTCAAAGTTTTGTACCTCAGTCGAGAAAGCCATGAGAGCAAATTCGGTGAGACACAAGAGCAACATCGAAGGTTCTTCCTCTTGATCATCGACCATGAAACTCCAATCATAGCTCACACCATCAATATCCAACATTGCCTTTGGTTCTTCCACAGCTTGGTTCCTTCTTTTCTTGTACCAAGTAGACTGTTGTCCTTGGTCTTTGGTCTTCTACATTCTCTAGCAAATGTCCCAACTTGTGGCGGTTAAAACACTCCACTTTCTTCTTATCAAATCCTGCAGTTTCACCACCATTGATGTGAATTGGCTTCCTAGTCTTCTTGTAGAATTTCCTAGCCCTCATACTAAGTAGAGCTATTTGCCATTTTATGTCCATCTCCTCCAAGTCATCTTCATTAATTTGCTCTATGTCTTCATGAGTTAATATAGAGCCATTAACTTGAGTGGAGATAAAAGCATAAAAGGTAGGATCTCAATACTAGCAATCTTCTTCTTTGAACTGCGGTGGTAACACTAACATTACCGGTGGAAATCGTAGAACCGGCGGTGGCAATATCATCATCACCGTCATCTTGTAATCATCACCGTCAGAGGTTGAAATCAAAGCCAAGCTACTTGAGCTTGTACCAAGTTTCCAGCCTTCTTCGGTCTTTGTTCAATGAGTTTAAAGTTGTTGTAAAGATCATTGAGCTTCATTGTTTCAATATCCGCTTTGTTTTCCCGCAGACGGTAACATTAGTTTGAAACTCAAGGCAAGCTTCTTAGAAACTTCAAATTGAGGTCTTCCTTTTCTACCTCAATGCCAAACACGATCGGTTGTGTAACAATCTTACAAGTTTGGTGAAGATGCTATCAAGAGAGTTATTGCTTGAAGCGGAGAAGTTTTCATAACTTTGCTTTAACAATGTCTTTTGTGTCTTCTTTGTAGCATCATTACCACCAAACACCGAGCAAATCTCTTCAAAAGTTCTTTGCGGTCTTGAACTTCTTTGAAAGCTATGATCCGTCTCTAGGGAGAGTCATTAGCAACAAACTTACGCCTTTAGATCGTTCTTCTTGATGCTTTTTCAATATTGGTCTCGTGCACGTAAACTGTCACAACATCTCGTGTCTCCAACCTTCCGAGTACTAGTCACGGGCTTGAAAGAATCGACAATTAAGATGATCTCCCATAGAGCATAGTCTTGAATAAGAAAGTATTGCTCAATCAGTATCCTCCACATCTCAAACTCATTAAGTTTGAGCTTAGGTAGCCTTGGTGTAGAAGAGTTGGACTGGTTGTTTTCCATCTCCATTGAATTGAGTGAGTAGGTTAAGCTTATTCCTTGAGTCTTCTAAATCAAAATATCAGAACCTTCGCTCTGATACCACTTGATGGATCTAAACACACACCTTGTGTTAGTGATATTTTGAGTTATATTACTAAGCACGCGGAATATACTCAATAATACTTAGAAGATAGATATAAGTAAATAAGAACAATAAACACAAAGCTCCAATATTATTAAGAAATAATACGAGTGATCTTGCTTATCACTAGGGTTACACCTTGAAGCTAATATGAATAATACGTACTCTTAGCAATGACCTAGGATCTCCTTTTATAGCACAAGGAGTCCTTTACAAGATAAGTATAAAGCTAACAATATAGAATATACACAAGATCTTTTCTATACTTATCAATACACGTTTACTTAACAATTATCTAATAGCAGTGGTAATATTTGTACTGTCAGTGGTAATGAGTTTCCACTGCTAGTGTAAACATTAGCAGTGTTAACCACAAGACTATCAGTGGTAACTGTTAGTATTATTCTCAACATTACTTATTGGTGTTGATTAAAAGCTTTGAAAATTTTGAGGGTTTTTTTTTTTTTTTTTTTTTTTTTTTTTTGCGGTTTGATAATTTTATAACGTGGGTATTGATAATTTTTTTCGTGTTACTTATGGCGGCCTAATTGCTTAGAAGTATTTTCATCCAGTTTATGAATACTTTCAAGATACAAGCATGTTATTTTGTTTAGTTTTAGTTTTTCTTTTTAACAATTTTGTTGATATTAATATGTCAAAGATCAAAAAATTTGTTTGAAAGTGTATGAGATTGTCACGGTTTTATGCCTTTTGGTAATCTTAGTGAATGTTCTGGGGAATGTTTGCTTAAAAATTTCGAGTTGTTTGGTGAGTTGGACAATGGGCCACGTGAGGATTAGGTTATGCCGATAGGAATTACTTTTGGGCCTGCATATTAGGTAAAGCCGATTTATCAAATTATATATCAAGGTTTTACATTTATTGATATATGTTTCTATGTATGATTTTTCATATGTAGTTAGACGTCATTGCCTTATGCACATCTTGATCGGGTGTTACCAGTTACTTAGTCTAACTAGAACATGTGTTCTTTCATAGTTACATATGATATGCTGACATCTATGGAACTGCTATTATTTACATTTCTTTTGCATGTATACTATCTTTGTTCATTGAAACGTTGGTTGCTTCGAATATCGTAGATACACCAAATGTGGCGACCCCATATATTTCAGGGTCACAATTGAGGTGATGTTGGGTCAAACACTATATGTGCTTATACACATCGCAATCGAAGGCCAGTTCAAGGCAAGTAGCTGCATAGTTAATACAATTTGTCATGGTAAATGACAACGCTTTCTTCGCAGGTTGTGAGTTAGCCCAAATTTAGTTGTTAACCTATCAAATTGGTAAGCCCAAACTAGCTTTGCTTGGTGTGCAAATAGTTTTTTATAAGGCTAACATGTAGTATCTAAAATTCACCAGACACCTCATTGCCTCTCTCATTCATATCATCCCAGTTAATCTATACAACTTTCGAACAAACCTCCATCCATAAATCATGTATACGTTTGTGATGATTCTATAGTTGTAAATGCTTTTAGGGTGTTCGGAGAAGAGTATAATGTCTGAATACTTGGGAAAGCTTGAATTTGGTATTTTTCTACTGTTTAAAATGCAATTTCCATCTGAAAGAACAATATTTACAAGTTGTGAAATGAAGTTGTAGTATTTGTCTACTATTTAGAAGGCAACTTTCACGTAATTGTCGATTACGCCTCTGCTTGCTACATTTTGGGTCTATAGAATGCGGTCATCATTATTTAGAATGTAAATTTTGAAATGCTCATTCGTGTTACTTTTTTCTGCAGGGAAAACAGGATCGACTCACTATCGAGATGTTTATTGACACGTCAAGGGCGATCTGCAAAATTCCAAATACTAAAGTGCCAGAAAAAATTCTAAACCATGAGTAAGCACCATGATTTTATTCGTTGTTTTAACTGTATGTGACTGGGATCCTCTTCTTAATAAGCATCAGGTATTTTTGTGTGTCTGACCTTCTCCCCTTTTATTAGTCTCTTTTCATTGGCCGACAAGATGGGCGGTTGAGTAATCGATAATAATAGTTTTGCCTTGAAATGGGTCAATTTCAAGTACGGTTCATAATGAGCTGGGAGAAATCGATATAAAGGTTCTTTATAATTCCTGCAAGTAGAAGTTTGGTATCACCAGCATGAAAAAAAATAAACACCCTTACATATACGAATGAACAAAGGTGTTTCAACTTTAAACTCGTTGAGCCATACCTCCTGATTGGTAAAAAAGAAACAACGCGCTAACAGAAGGCCATCATATTAGTTGCATCACACATGGTTTATCGATTTCTCCCACACTCCTCAACCCAATATTAATACATCTACTTGACGTGTCTTGTATGCCCTAAATACAAAACGCAAAATCTCTTTGTTAGCCTTTTCTAAGATTGAGTTAATGTGGATGATGTAGGAAATGATAAATGAGAATGATGAAGTGCTAAAAACAATATGAAGGCGGAATAGGGGACTGGCATTTATGATGCAGTGGCTACTGAATTTAAACAACTTAATGAATACAACATTAATGGAGCATATGTGGCTTTGGAACTTGAGAGACAATCGAAAATCTACATTGAAGGAAGTTATTAGCTACATCTTGAAGAATATCAAGAACCTAAAGTGCAAAAGATAGTAAGTTTGGTATGTTGCCATTTTTCTATCATATGTAAAGGGGAAGAACCTATTATGTGGCTCGTATGAAAACCTAAACGGATTGTGACCCTACTCCGTATGTGTATATGCGATGAATATCGAGATGATTTTCAAGCAAAGAAAGATGCAACTGATACTTTCCCAAACTACAACACTTACTCGGGCTGGATCGAAGCCTCGTAACTATAGTATTAGCCACTATTGCGACTCTGTTGTATACATCGTGGATCAATATTCCTCCTAGATATTGTGTTTCAGATGATAAAGATGGTATCTTAAAACTTATTGACTTCATTTATGATGAAAAAGCTCGGGATTGTTGTTTTTATTCAGCTAATAGCGACTTCATGGCTGTAAACTAAGTAAGCTTGCCCCGTTAAGATGCAGCAGATAATCTCACCTTGGTTCGAATTCAATCATAAGCATTCAAACTCTATCATCACAACCACTTCAATTCTCATTCTTATCCTTCACGTTCAATAAACTGTTCAAAAGTGGCATAAGATCAGCTAAGCCGGTACTGTTTATTAGCTGGATAAGCCCCCCCCCCCTCCTATTTCTTTGTTGACTACCATTTTTCATGATGATGTCTTGAAATATCTTTTATATAACTAAATTAAATTTATTAAGCTCTTATATATACTAACTAGTTCATACTCTCATTTATACTTCCAAAAATTCACCAACACATTTTCTTTCTCTCTTGTGGTTTGCCCAAAATTAAGAAAGAAGAAGGAAGTTCTGTTTTCGATTGTTTCAAGTATATTGCCATCATTTACGGGTTATATAATAGTTATAAATCGTTTTGGAGCATCGTTTGGGTTTCATTGTTCTTGTTCTCATCATACATCTACTATATTCAAGTAAGTATAAAAATAACTTTGTACATTTACATATGTGTTTTATGTAAATTTATTATGCTCATTTATGCCTTCAAAGTTTAAATAGTTATTTAAACTCATTTAAATCAATATATCACCATATATATATATATATATATATATATATATATATATATATATATATATATATATATATATATATATATATATATATATATATATATATATATATATATATATATATATATATATAGGTTTGGGTTATTATGAAAAGTTTCTTATAATGAAAAGAATGAGAAGGCATGTGGAGGTGACATGTGTCACCTTGCCACATCATCATGCCACATCACCATACCCCACCCCCTAAAAAAAAATTTTCCCACTAAAAAATTTTTTGGGGGCCAAAATTTTTTTCCCGCCAAAATTTCCGCCAAAATTTTTTCTTGCATCACAATTATGAATTTAGTGCATCAAGGTTATAAATTCTTGCATCACAGTTATAAAGTTCTTGCATCACAATCATAATTTTAGTGCATTAATGTTATAACCTTGATTTTAGTGCATCATAGTTGATGCACTATTATTATGATGCAAGAACTTATAACAAAGATGCACCAAAACTTATTAGTGCATTAAGGTTATAAGTTATCACGTCACAATTATGATTTTAGTGCATTAAGGTTATAAATTCTTGCATTACGCTTATAAAGTTACGCATCACAATCATGATTTTAGTGCATTTAAGGTTATAACATTGATTTTAGTGCATCATAGTTGATGCATCGAACTATTAACTATGATGCACTAACTTACCAATGGAGCATTAGTCCAATGGTTGGAGCACTTGTGCTTGAGTCAATTGACCCAAGTTCAAGTCCCATCCTTGGCATTTGCTTTATATAGGTACCAACATCCGCAAAACCTGTGGGCACACCGGAGAGACTTTGTGGAATAAGAGCTTAGGGTCCGAGTTTTGGCTCGTGCTCACTCCAGTTGGTGCCCACTAGGCCGGAGAGTTTCCTGAGCTATTCCTTGTGGGGTGGACAATGGTCGGTGCCAAAAGGCACCCGGGTCGTGTGTTCCCGCCAATCTACACCTTTTGTGGAATGATGCAAGAACTTATAATAAAGATGCACCAAAACTTATTAGTGCATTAAGGTTATAAGTTCTTGCATCACGGTTATAAATTTACTTGCATCATAATCATGATTTTAGTGCATCAAGGTTATAAATTCTTGCATCACAATTATGATTGTGATGCGATTTTTATAACTTGTGATGCAAGATAATTTTGCGGGAATTTTTGGCGGGAAAAAATTTTGCCCAAAAATTTTTTTTTAAGGAAAAAATTTTTTTGCGGGGGTGGGTGGGGTGGGGTGGGGTGACACATGGCATGGTGATGTGGCAAGGTGACACATGTCACCTCCACATGCCTTCTCATTCTTTTCATTATAAGAAACTTTTCATTTTAACTCCTATATATATATATATATATATATATATATATATATATATATATATATATATATATATATATATATATATATATATATATATATATATATATATATATATAACAGAGGCATTTGGCATTAATGTCACCTCAATGCCACATAATCCAATTTAATGCCACATAATCATTTGTTGTCCACCTAAGCATTTTTTTTAATTTAATTAGCTATTATTAATTATTTTCAAAATTTAATTACCTAAGCATCAATTTTGGAAATTTAATTCTAAAAAATAAGTCTTGCAAGAATCGAACTTTGGTTATTTGGATAAATAACATGTGTTTTTACCACTAGATCAACTTAATTTTTGTGATATATTCTGCAAAGCCATAAATATAATGATCACAAAAAAGTTAATAACTTTAAAAAAAAATAAAGCCCAATCCATTCATTATACGGAGTATTTTTTTTTTCCAAAACCCTAATATCACTCATTATCACACACACAATATTTTTTTCTGATTTGATGTACATGTTGTTTGTATTCTTTGTTGGTAATATGTTATCCAGGCACTAGGGTTACAGGGTATGATTTTTGCGGTATAACCGGTTATTATGTATGTTAATTATCTACTAACAATTGAAAGCATGCCGCTGTAATGAATTTTCTAAAACCACAGGTACGTTTATGTTGTTGTAATTTTGCAGGTTGGATGCATGCTTTGTTTTGTTTATTTTGTTTATTGGTTGAACCTCGGTAGGCATTAATGAAATATTCTGCTACATATAGTCATGAATAACACAGGCACAAAGCGCAGAGAACACATAAATAACTACAAGTAGTTTAACAAGTATTTTTTTGTTTTTTGTTACCCGACCTTACTTTAATGTGTATTTTTTAATTGATCTTACAATGACTGATGCTTCTGTATTTGACATGTGTTTTATAATCAATCCTAACAATTTATCTGTTATTTGCAATTAGGAGTTCTTATGAACATGAAGCAATGACCAATCAGCAATTCAGCACACAAGGTGATTTACGATATACCCTACAGGCTAATTAGTGTATGTGAATAGACGGAACTCACCCTGTGTAAAGTCATCTGTAAATTTCCCAACTTGAAGTGGTTGCCAGTAGTGTTTTATCATGTTTCATGAAGCTAATTTATATGTTCGATGAGTTCCATTACGAATAATGTTGGAAAATTCAAATTGGGACGAAAAGTTAAATAAGATGACACCGCTATTTTTTCCATGTGACAAAGAAGCTAAAAGGGTATAAATCAAGCTATAGCTATTTAATTCAAAAGTCCGTGATATTTGGAAAATTACCCTACAAAACTGAATTAGTGTATAAAAATCAAGGAATGGTAGCGGGTTTATCTAATACTTGTGCTAGCATTTGGATCACTATATTATTTCATTAATCTAACATCCTAATCTTGACAGATAGTGTTATTGGGTTATAAGAATGGTCGTGGAATATTCCTTGACGACTCTAATCCTGAGGTACTTATATCTTTAAGCTTGGACTTTTAGCATAGAGGTCCCTTTCAACAAATGGTTCTGCAAATATTGCATAAACTCAAAGAATTGTTTGCGACAGAAGGGCCAATCTAAGCAGGTTGCATGTGCATTATGCAGGTAAAACTGGTACTCAATATAAAATACTGCTATTTTTACTAATAAAATATTCTATCTGTTAGGTCAGTCGGATAGGTCTGACCCACACGTTTTTTCATTCCATTTTTTAAATATCATAAACAGATGATGTAAATTTTTTAGCCTAACCCATATGACCCGAAGTTAGGGATGAAATCCCAAGTTAACCACTACATTTTTAGCCTAATATGCCTGTTATCACCCATCTAATGACTTATCTTTGAATTATACAGTCTTCACCTACTAAAGATGTAAAACCCAATACAAAAGTCGCAAATGAGGAGAGTAGCAAGTCTGAGGAGAGCTCAGAAGAGAGTTCTGATGAGGAGCCATCTAAGCCAGAGTCAGTGCAAAAGGTTGGTGATGGTTTAAATTTTTGTGACTTGCATGCACCAAGGATTGCCTTCAGGTAGCATGTGTATAATTATGTGACCGATTTGGAATACACATATGCATGTACACAATAATAAACACGCAATCCCTTATTCTTATAATTTACAATATTAATTTGCAGAAAACTGATGTGGATATGGTTGACGCTCCATCAACAACAAAAACGGTAGTTCTATAGTTGCATTGCTGAAGGTTATTGTTGTGTGTTTGGCTCTTTTGACTTATTTTGTTCTTAGTATTTATAAACAGTGAGAGCATCCTATTTATGGAGCCTATGATTCAAAATTTGTTTACGGGTACCTTACATAGGTTTGATCATCGGACAGGAGTAGAAATTGTAGTAGCAACACAGGAAGATTTATTGATCATTTACTGCAAGGAAACACGTCTTTCACTCAGGGTACAGGAAGGGTACAGGTAATATTACTGTGTATGCAAATACTTGGCAATAATAACGCATAAACTAAATATTGCAAAATTTTCCTAGGGTGTGCGGTTCACTGTTGAGGTTGTTTTAGAAAGAATAGATAGCAGAAGTACATACAGTCGATGCTACTACTAGCTCCTCCCATCAACACACAAGACACAGGTCCTTCGTCTTCAGTTGGAATGAGGTCTGATGCGGCTGAAGTTGGGGCTGATGGAACGCATACTAATGATGGACGAAATGCTACTGACCTTGGTAACACAATGAATGCTACAACTGATATGCATGGTAATAGTTTAAATAAGAAACACCAAAGTCGATCGTTGTTCATCGAAAGTTAAATAATAATATGAAAGACTTGAATAGTTACTTATACGGGTCTACTCATTGATGGCATGACTGACCCGAAACCAGTACTGTATATATAAGCCACAATATCAGGGTATGTCTACCACCATACACGCATGCATACTACACTCTTTGCAAACCTTTATCTAGAAATCTAAGCTTGTGCTAGGTCCTTATAGGATCAGTATTTTGCTACTAAATGCCAATTTTAATTGCATTGCCTGGGTTAACAAGTCACAGATATATACGTATATATATAATCAGATCTAAATCGCTTACCACTTAGTTAACAAATTATATAGAGACGTGTTTCCTTGTCAGAAATGCAATTACTATAAACAAATTATAATTCTTAATGCTACTAAATACCCATATCCATTTAGACCACCCCCATCAAAACAAATCTTGATTTATATAATTACTAAACTGGTCATTTGAAAATTTTTGTGGTAATGTTGGTACTGTATACGACAACCTGCTCATGTTCACCCGTTCAGATATGTACCCATAAAATAATGCACCACACTCTTTTAGCATCAATATCCATAGCTCACAAAACATGAACGAAATTCCAGCAGCTGGAACTATTGTGATATAGCTCAGTCTCAACCTTCGATATAAATCACCAATACCTACTTTTTCAAGAATGGTAAAAAGGACAGGAAACATATTGGCATAGACATGTTGTTAAAAGCCCCAACATACCCGAAATTTTTATGCGTAGCATACGTATATCAGTTTAAATTATTATTAACTGTTGCAACCTGTTACTCTTGAAGAAACAAACGATAATCTGGGTCCAAGCTCTGCCGTTTCAAATGAAACTGACACTTAAAGGCGAAGCAAAAGCCAAGGTCATTTCTAAATGAATGATCATAATATATATAAACTGAAATGTGTGATTAACTTACATTGCTGGCTGTTTATCTACAGTAATATTTGTGTGAAAAAAGTTTATAAGTTGACAACTATTTGCTGATGCGTTTGTTACTATTAGGTTATGTCAGGAACAATAAATAATCCTAGAAATATCACCTGCAAGGTTCTAAATCATTTGGTTACTGAGTATGTCTCTTAACTTTATTAATTCACATTTATTAATTTTGTTTATGCGCTTTTTGGGCTTGGGGTCGTGCAATTTGCACTGCGTCATTAAATGTGTTATACATGTGTAGCAAGTTCGTGTCGAGCGGGCACTCATTTACTGGTATACATGAAGATCGCGACAAGCTTCTATCATTTGATGATCTTTTAGAGGTCAATACCCTTCTACCTCATGTGATCTGAATACATGTTAAAACGCCAAATAATGTATGTGAAGTAGTCACGCAAGTATTAATTTGAGCACAAATGCATGTATGAGTCCTATAATGAGTCCGAAGTTAAAAAGTTGGTGGCATGAAAATAATTCATATTCTTCAAGTGATTGATCATAATCAACTAGCGTGTTTCATTTTCCAGAGATAGGATCTATAAGAAGGATATACATGTAATTCTCCCTTTTATGATAAATATGAGAATTAATATTGTGATGAATGCTATAATGTTTAATATAGAAAAAATTGTTCCTGGTGTTGAAATGGTTAAAGGAAGCGCAACTGTTTTTTTTATGTTGGCTTTTCCGAATGTGATCGAGTCCGAGAAACATATTATGTAAATGGCTAAACAAATTAAGGTCGTTACTACAATTTATGTTTTCTTTTTGTTCTATATTAGAATATATGTTTGAATGATGTGATATAGATCGTGTGAATATATGTGATTGTTATTGTAGATGCAACTGTTTTATGTAATGCCTTAAATTGGGTTCTACATATAATGCATTGTTGGTTGTATATTTGCGTGCTTGGGTTGCAATTAATCAATAAGTCAAGTTTTGATTAAGCTAACCCAACTCATCAAAATCAGTACTAGGGCTGGATTAGGCGAACATTCAAAGACAATATGATGCATTACATTGTTGTATTCATTTTATCACATCCTAATAGGACCTCCTAATTATAGAGGAAATTTCATTCAATTTCAAGTAGAATGATCAATGTTTCGTCAATTGGACCAAACTACAATCAAGAAGAAAAAGACGAGTTTGAAAAATCTTATAAGGTATACAACTTTTACTCCGTTTTAATGAAAATCCATATTCACAAATTTATTCTGATAAGAATCTACAATTCATGTTCGTAATATTCGTCCAAAAATGGTGGAAATCATTCGAGAAAAAATTTCCCTTCTAAAACATTATGTTCACCAATGGTGGCCAAATCAGCTTTGATGTGAGTAATTTCTCAACTATAGAAAACATGAGGTAATGATTTCTGCTATTTTACTAAATATACCTAATCTCTTATCGATGATAGAGTGAACTTTAATATAAGCTTCATTCACTTTTTTATCGAGGCATCTCTTTGATAGAAATGATCGTGAGATTTATGAATCTACACTTTATGAACCTGTTGGTCACACGGGTTACCTTACTTTATTATAATGAAAGCACATACTCTCTCCATCCCATGATTGCCTCATTGAAGTGATTGACTAGCTGTAAAATATTTGAAAAATACTTTTTTTATTACCATATAAGGGGTTCTTATGGGTTCAAACCGGGCCTGTAACAGCTCAAAGTGGGTTGAAGACAAGTCTGGTTTCCCTTACTTACCAAAGTTCCCCCTTTTTTAGTTGAAAAATATGAATAAAGCAATTTGGGAAATTTTTAGCACCTTTCATACAATTTGGGTGACTTTAAACCAGTTTGACCTAAGTAAAAATGGCACACGTAGTTTTGCATCTTACCTTCCCCGCATTTTGCACTCATTCAATGTTGATCAAGATTCCCATTTGCTTCACTTCTTTGATTAGCACATGAATAACTACCAGATTGACTCGTTACATGTCGTACTTACTTTTCGGCCTTAGTGAACAGACCTGCATATATATGTATATTTCTAAAGGTAAATGAGGGGGTGTTTGGGATTGGTTGATCTCTTTGATTATCTGCTTAAAAAGTTAAAAGAAATATAAGCAGATACTAATTTACTTATTTTCAAGTGTTTGTTTACTCTATTATAAGCAGGTAACCAACTTTTTATCCAAACACTTCAAACTGTTTAGCTGCTATAAAAGATAAGCTAATAAGCACTTGAAATAAGTAAAGTATCATTAAGGCCAATTTGTGATCTTTTTCTTCTAACTTCAAGAACCATAGATTTGGTTATCGGTTTTTATCTATTTTTTAAGAAACATGCAGCACTTGCTTGCACAGTGTTGGTAATAATGTACGTAGCTAAGGATTGAGAAATCATGTTACGATCTCTAAATAGTCATTTTAGTAGATAGTTTTGAGCCTAAAAATACTCTAAATAGTTTGCCATGTGAAGGACAATAATTATGGGGATGTTTGTCTAAGCCTCTCAAATGAGATTAGATCTTTAGCGTAAAGCCTTTTTTTTGCTGTTCAATTAGCTTTTAAGCAAATGTTGTGGATAAGTTCATTATATCATCATTATAACCACCTTTGTTAAGCTCCCCAACAGCCCAAACACCCCTAATCTCATTAATCTTTAGTATCAGACAATTTATATCCAATGGTGGAAAAAGTTGTCGGGATAAGTCATTGTTGTTAGTTCAAGGATAGATTGACTACATACATTTCCAACTACTAATTCATTTCACTTTATCAAGATGATTGAACAAGATATTGTACGAGCTAGAAAATGCACTAACGGAGCAGAGATGACCCAAGAAGAAGCATTAGCAAGACAACAGAGGAAGTCTGGAGGCACGTATTACGATGAACGGTGTTGCGCTTGCCGCTAAACCACCTAAAGCCGATCCAAGTTTGAACATCAAGCTTTTTCCGAAAAAGTGTTCTTCACGTGTTGCCCGCTTACTTATTTTCTAGCCCGCAAAGGAAGTTGGTTCTGGGTCTCTATTCCGCTTATTACAAATGGTTTTACCGAGGCAAAGATAAACCAGATGGTGTTGGGATGTCTCGGCGTAAGTCTTGGTTCACGCTTACATGGAGATTTAAAATACACGGGTTTCTTAGCCATGAGTTTGTGAAAGAACCGAGATCAGAAACTAATCTAGGCCAAAGCTCAGTAACGAAGAAAAGAAAATGGGTACACGAATATGATACCGAGTCTTTAATATATAGTCGTTTCAAGAGGTGGGACGCAGATCAAGTATAGGTGGTCACGTATCACCGTATCAAAGCCTGGTACCCATACTATTTCGAGATGGATCTCCAAAGGGTAAAGTAATTTATAGAAATGCTATTTTTCATCAGCCTATTCATATGAACAAACAAACAAATGTCTCTGCAGTTTCTTCCTCAGCACCGTCTGATAACACTTCCGGTGCACTCGATGGCGGTGCTTGTATCCTCGAGATCCACCTTCTTCAAAGAACTTTCAATTGGGGTCAACGACACAATGCGAGCATCATAAACTTCCACAATGAAAATGGGTGGCCTTTATGATCAATCCTTATCCATTTTTTCTTATCGAGTGATACATGCCTCAAACGTTGGCCTTTTGTCTCTTCCACCAACGTAGGTTGAGTTAACTCTAACAATAGGATCAAGTACATGAACACATTTGATGTACAGTCATATTACTCTTCTTTCCCTTTGAAACAATGCACATTTCTTGATTAGAATATATCACATTTATCAATATATGACATTAAGTGTAGCGAAAATCCATAAAATGAATGCAGTACAAATAAATCAACGCTTTGATCATTCATAAGAGAATGAACTATGCTCAACAATTTTAGTTATTGCTATAATAGCATTTTGTTATTGATATAGTTTTTTTTTGTCTAAAACCAAATTTTTGGTACACATATGTCATTGGTGTTGGTGATTAATTAATCACAAATATGACACCATCTTTACACGAGTAAAACTGCGAAGTCGTGTCTCTTTTTGTTTCTTTTTTTTATAAGCTAAAGACATAAGATATCACTTATGAAATAACAATTAACTATAACTAAGGTAGTCAAACATTGATTTCTTATAAAGACCAGACATATATTCTTTAGTGATGGATATAATTATAAAAAAGTGAATGGAGTAAAGCTTCTTATTGCAAGAATTTTCGAGAGTTTGACAATATGTATTTGAACAATTTTTTACAATTTAGGTAGATGTTGTAAGGTCTGCTTTAAATGCAATGGGGGTTCAAGGACATTGAAATCATGGTTGCAGAAACAGGATGGGCTTACAAAGGTTGTTGAAAACTCTCAGACCTTGACAGATCTTTAGCACTCTTGGATCGTTAGTGTTGCCTATGTAATCATAAACAAATTAATAGACAGTCTCTAAAACTTGTATTCTATAGCGGAAAGTAAATACAAGTTGTTATAACTAAGAACAATTAGATCCTCTATGGATCTTTTTATTCACTGAAACTCTATGTTTTGAATTGTTATCTATTACAAACTATGAGGTTGCTTTTATAAACAAGGAACCCTAATCTATTACTACCCAATCGACTAAACATGCAAGCATGCATTTAATGACTAATACACTAAACTATATTGAGCAGTACAATAAAACCCATGCTAACCTCGGGCCGTTCAAAGATAATAATGAGTTAGCATTTAATTCATTAAGCGCATCGCGATCCTAGTCGACTTTCACCCTTCAAAGAAGAACACGGCAACGCTTGTACTCTTCAAGAGAATCACTTCTTCACATTCCGCTTCTACTTCAAGAGAACCTTCCGTAGTAATGATGCTAGAAATCCTACTTCACATAATTCCCAACAATCCTCCCTAAACCGAATTTGACTTGGTTAAGTTCCGTTTCTCGACCTTGAAAGATCTTTTGAGACTTACGTACTAGAGGATTGTTTTAACACATTATTAGCAAATAACCAATAATAATCTCATCTCTATGATGATCAAACTTTAAAACGCTGTGTCTTTGCGAAGAACAAATGACATAATGTACATCAATACTTATCGGTTGCAAACTATTCTCATCACATCCAGGTGTGTTATTTCCTGTGAGAGGTGAATCATTGAATATAATGGATTTGATGTCTCTTTACCAATAGCCATCTCTACTGGAGTAGCCAAATGTTTAAGTTCGAAAACTATGGTACACTGATAACCATCTGATTTATAGGCAAACCAGAAACCATATAAATGGATTTGACTTGTCTTTACCTGTAGCCGTTTGCTCAGGACTAGTCAATTCTTAGAATTGGTGAATTGATAACCAAATATGGATGCAGTTGCCTTTACCACAAGCCATATACTTGTGGGCTAGTCAATTCTTGGATTCCAACAAGGAATAGACCATGGTGAATTGATGACCATACAACTCTCAGCAATTAAGCATGGGTGGTTGCAGACCTTATGATTTCGAGCAAATCATTACAGCTATCAACAGATTTGACATGTCTTTACCAAAGCTGTACCATTTGGACTAGCCAACTCTTTGATACACACAAGGTATATCTGGTGAGTTAACAACCATCAAAAAGTGCAACAAAACTGCAAATGAAAGTTAGTTTTTTTTTTTTTTTTTTTTTTTTTTTTTTTTTTAACTAAGAAACTAACAAACAAACAAACAAATCCTCCCACGAGGCATATGCCTCCCCGAGCCTATGCCTCCCTTAAACTTTGCGCTTAAGGGTTAAGCATTCCAATATTGACCACAAGGTGTTGAAACCTTGGTCCATCAAAGCTTTAGTTAACGGATCCGCCACATTATCATTTGTATGAATTTTAGCCACATTTATCAAATGTTTTCATATGCATCTCTTATAAAGTGGTGTCCGATTTCAATATGTTTGGTTCTCACTGTGAAAACCGGATTTTGACAATGCATATGGTACTCGATTATCAATAAAAGAGTTGTGTTCATGAAGTTATACCCATAGTCCAAAGAATTGGTTTTGAATCCAAAGCACTGTCCACAAAGAATTTGCAAAGAACATACATACTGCTTCAAGAGTTGAGGTAGCCACAATCGCTTGTTTCTTGCACTACCAAGAAATCAATCTTTCCAAGGAATTGACATCCTCTAGTTGTGGATCTCCTATCCGATTTGCACCAAGATAATCACCGCCACTATATGCTTTCAACTTAAAAGGAGACTCTTTGGGTACCAAAGGCCTAAAGAGGTTGGCCTTTGAGGTACTTAAAGATCTTCTTGATGCATTGAGATGAGAAGTAAGTGGAGTGACTTGATGTCGAGAGCACACACTTACAAAGAAAGGTAATATCGTGCCTTGAAGTCATTAGATACATTAATGAACCAATCATAGATCTCAGATAAATGAACATTCACGGAAGATCCGGATCATTGTTGGCTTTTGTTTTGGAGCTTCATAAGGTGTTGTGGCGATCCCGACACCTTCCATGCCAAATTTCTTCAACATGTCCTCACATATTTATCCCGACCGATAAATATCCCATCCTGCTTCTCACGAACTTGGAGACCCAAAAGAAAGTCGCCTCCCATAGCACTCATCCGAAATTCTCCTTCATCGATCCTCGAATTCCCTACACCAAGCTTCTTTAGTGGATCCGAAATGATGTCATCCACATACACTTGCACAAGTATGATGTCTGCCGAGTTCTTCTTCGTAAAAGAGTCTTATCAATGGCACTTGGTGCCCGATGAAGTCCATAGAGAGCTTTAACGACTTTGTAAACATGATTAGGATGATCCGGGTCTTCAAATCCTTTTGGTTGTGTGACATAAACTTCCTCTTCAATCTCACCATACTGAAAAGCACCTTTAACATCCATCCGATACAAGATGAAGCCCATGTAGGATGCATAGGCCAAGAAAATTGAATGGCCTCTACTCTAGCAACAGTGCAAACACTTCATCATAGTCAATTCCTTCCTCTTGCTCAGTAACCTTGGGCTACTAATCTTGCTTTGTTCTTAATCACCACACCCGTGCATCTCTTTTGTTCTTCGTAATCCATTTAGTTCCAATAGCATATTTCCCGTCCGGTAAAGGCACCAATATCCAAACTTTTTGGTTTTGGAACTGTGCATTTCATCTTGCATTGCTTCAATCCAACTTGAGTCTTCAAGAGCTTGAGAGACACCGGTTGGTTCTACTTGTGAAAGAAAACAAGCAAATGACAATGCTTGAAGTCTCGTGATTGTCTCTTTGCCGATTAGAGACATAAGAGAAAAGCAACTCGTCCAAATTTAGAACTAGAGATAGCCCTTCGAGTTCTAACAGAGCTAGAATGTCACCAATAATATTGGATCGAGGGTGAGTGATGTTGATTCTTTTAGTTGCAGTGGGGTTGACATCAATGGTAGGTTCAAGATTAGACACAGTTGGTACAAAAGTTGTGTCTTCGTGAGGTGAAAATGCCAGTTTTGGGTTGATGATTTCCGAGATCTGAAGGACTTGGAAAGCGAGTATACGGGTCACCAAAGTCTGTGGACACTCTAGTAGGAATAGGAGTAGTAGCGAGCGAGCTTTGTGATTTGATGACGATGGGAGAGATCGCATCGTTGTCGCAGAAATGTGGTTTCCACCGACAGTCTCATTTGCAAACTCCCCATCTACCTTCTCGCCTTCAAGCTTAGCGCAAACTCTTGAGTCCGAAGCCTAGCAAGGTCCTCAAAGATAGTGTGATTCATCTTCACTCTCACCGGGTATCTCTTGAAGAGTTACCGCAACATTGTTGGGGAGAAAGAAGGCACAAGAATGGGTTGTTCATCATCTTCAAATTCACTTCAGTCGACATCCAAGGTACCGCATTGTTAGTGGGAGTTTTTGAGAGCCCGCACTTTGGTTAGCCATATGTCTAGTATAACCCGGATAGTCGCTAGGTAGTCAAGATCAAAAGACCACATGACCCCGTCCTTGAACATTGGGCTTATCTTCTAGGTATCCGAGGTTCAAAGTCTCCTCTATCTTCTTGGCGATAAGTTGTACACTCTGTAAGCCTTGCTATTAGCCGAATAACCCACAATATAACCATCATCGCCCTTCTCATCAAACTTCCCCAAAGGATCACCGGTGTTCGAATGGTCACTTGACAACCAAAAGGTTTGAGGTAATGAATGACCGGAACCTTCCCAAAGAGAAGTTCATATGGTGTTTTGAGGTGAGGTCTAGTTATGGAGACTCATACACATAGCAAGTCGTGCCACAACTTGATCCGTAACATAGTGGGCAATTTAGAGTCAAGCATTGATCTCGTAGCCTCTATCAAGGTCCTATTCTTTCTTTCGCTACCCCATTTTGTTGCGGGGTTCTTGGATTGCTATAGTCCCTCTTTATCCCTTTAGACCTCTGAGTTCTATAATAATAGCATTCTTGAACTCGTCCCATTATCACACCGAATTCCTTTAACCTTCTTGTTCAACTGATTTTCAACGAGGTGATGAAGTCTTCAAGACCGAGTTGTTTCATCTTTAGTCCTTAGAAAGAATACCCAAAAAAATCGCTATATCCATCGGTGATAACCAAACAATAGTACTTGTGATCGATGCTTCGACTTGAGTTGGACCAAATAGATCCATATGTAACGGTGAAGAGGCTCGTAGATGATGCTCACCTGCAATGACAACTTTGTAGGATGCTCTGTGTTGCTTCCCTTTGTTGCATGCAACACAATTATGATCATTGGAGAAAACTTTGGTGGAAGACCTTGACAAGTCCCTTTTGGAGAGAGAGTTTATAGTTTTGAAATTTACATGAGCCATTCTCCTATGCCATTTGTTGGACTCATCCAATGATGCTTTAGCCACAGACAAGTGAGGTCACCTTCGTGGTGAACTTCATTGAGGTTGAATGTGTATTGATTGTGAGTTCGAGGACTCTCGTGAAATTGAAGTATCTTCGGAAGCATGAACTCTTTAGAAAGCACAAGACATTCATTTTCGAGAAGAGTACCTTGTTCTTGGTGTCACAAATTTGTGAGACCGAGAACAAGTTGAAGTTCTAAAGTTCCCTAACATAGTACACATTCTCAAAGTTCAAGAGAGGTGTCTTGATGGTGCCTTTCCCAAGAATTCTACCATCACTTCCACCAAAGGTCACATTCCTCCTTCTTCAATAGGAACAAAATTGTGCATCATATCTCTATTTCCGGACATACTTCTTGAACACCACTATCAACAATACCAATATCTTTATGCTTAAGGGATGATCCTACGAAACAAACATATATACAACGTAATGTTAGTATCTGAGGAGGCTCAAGTCATTGCTGACTTGAACCTGCCTTGTGGATCATTAGATTTAGGTTTAGCAAAAGAGTAAGATCCACCATTGTTCTTGGGTTTCCATTGATATTTAGGTCTCTTATTATTCCAAGAACAACCTGCTGAGGACTTGACAGCAGTGCCCCAACATCCTTTCCCATTTTTCATAGAGTCAACATATGCAGGCCAATAACCATGTTTAAAATATGGGCTAGTGGGTTGCACATAAGGTCTATCGGCTGACCTCCTCCAAGAAGAGTCAGTATAAGTAGCTTGAGGGACATAAGGTGGAATTTTCTTAACATTGGTCCACATTGGTCTAGGTTTCTGCTGAAGAGCACATGCACCCAATCTTTGCTCATAAAAGTCACAATCCTTAATTAAATGAAGTTTACTTCCACAAACAAAACAAGTCTTCCTTTTGGAAGATGTATTCAACAAAGAAGATGTTCGATTACATGTAGAAGTACTTAAACCAGAAACATTAAAGGAATTGTTTTTAACAGACATATTATTCAAAGATTTAAAAGACAAGTCTTGGGAAACAGGCTTGGGCGTGGATTCTCGTGACCTATCCTAGAAGGCTTGTAGATAGTCTTGGGTGCGAGCTTGGGTGTAGGCTCGGTGAGGGCTTGGGAAGGTCCGACTTATCACTTGAATCACAGTTGTAAGTAGATCCTTGATCGATGAATTGTCACCGTCAGAGAAAGAGACAAAGTCATAAGATGAAGCATCATTGTCATGCAAGTCTTTTGACTTTTGCCATACGAGATGGTGTGATCCATCAAAGTCGATAGTAATGGATGGTCGGTGGGCATAAATTCACCTCTAATAGGTCCAGGGACGACATGTAAATCACCTTCCTTTTAAAATGTTCTAAGCTGCAGTGTAGATTTACGCCCATCTTGCCTAGCTTCCAATCCTACATACTTTTGAAAGACTAAACCTATTCCACAAGTTCTTGATTGACTACTATACTGATTCTCTAGCTAGATTGTCACGAGATATTAACCATTGTTTATGTCTAACTATTTCCTCGACAAGTTTCTCTTTAAGCTCTAGATTTTCGACAATAGTATCGACTTTTTCTTTTCGGTCGTTTAAAGTTAATATTAGCAATATCTAGATCAAATTGAAGCACCTTAATCTTTTCTTCATAAGCTATCCGATTCTTTGAAACCAAACCTTTTGTCTCTAATGTTTTTAACGAAAGTTTATAAGCTTCATTATCAACATAGCATTCATTGTATCTAGGTTTCATAGTATCATAAGCTTCTTTAAGTTCATTGTATCTTTCACTACAACCAAATATACAGAGTGTGTACACGAGAGAGACCCATGAAGGCAAACTAATCATGCCTATCTTCCAAGTACATCTAGCCGACAATCCAAGCTTCTCTCAGACGACTTCCTCATTCACGGAGTTCATGTGCGGCCAGTTGACTGTTCATCCATGGTGATAAGAGTGCTGAAGTGCTAGCTCCCTACGATTCTGCCGATATGAATGGTAGTTAGCTCCTCTCCACTCTTCTGTCTTTGCATTCCTTGAGAAATGACCCATCCGGTGACAAGAGAAACACTTGACCTTTCTCCTGTCAAAACGAAATGGATCCTTTCCCTTGAAACCAAACTTCCTTCCGCCTTCTCTCAAACCTCTTGATATCTCTTGAAAGAATGGCCACCTACCATTTCGACTTTATCTCCTCCATTTCAAGTGGGTCCACGATCAAAGTCTTCATATACGGATGTCTTTGAGTATCATAATCAAGAACAAATGAATGAAGAACATCCTCCAATATCTTGCCAGTTTAGCTTGAGGATGTGATGGGGTGGGACGATAAGATGATGATGGCAAATAAGATGGACTTGAAGTATGTATCATCATATTCGATGGGATGTCCCAACAAAGGTGAATGACCGTAAGAGGATGCACGGTAGGGAGATCGACATCGATTCAAGAGATCCGAGTTTGTTGTACACTCATCAAAGTGAGCATGTCCACCCACCTTTAGCTTTAAGGGCTATAACGACATGTAACCATGATGGAGGCAAAGATCGAAGGAACTTAGAATTGCAATCATCATTGTCGCTTTGCATTCACCGATTCACCGACTCGAATCTTGTGAAACCCGTCGTATCCCTTGTGGATACCTTCTTCTTCGAGAGATATTGAACTCTTGGAAGTGTTGTCTCAAAGCATGGACTTCCTCATTCTCCTGGACTCTTCATTCCCACCAAACCTTGCTTTCGAGCCATCCGGATGTCCTTTGCATCAACCATGTGGTGAAAATCACCCAAGTGATCTTCGAGAATAGATTGAAGAAGGATGGTTCTTACTTTGTGCTCTCTTTGTACTGCAAGAATCTCTTCAAATAGCTTTGGGAGGAGCAATGGTAAACTTACCATCAAGATGCGGGATAGTCTTCTTGATTGCCATTCTTCACAATCTCCCAGATTCCAATCAATATTGGAGATCGATTCTGCATCTTCATGGTCCATGATCATACTCTTCCTTTTCGGATAAGGAAACTTGCCATTCTTGTTGGAGAGACTAAGTTCTTTGCAGAGGTGGTGTTTTTGATGTTGTTGTTGGTGGTGACTTGATTCATCATCGGTTCAAGCATGGTGAATATGTTTTTGGTTGTATGGGGTGAGGTAAATAAGGTTCTCGATGATCGTAGAGACTCTCCGAGGCTCGATACCATTTGTTGAAAACTCTCGGACCTTGACAGATCTTTAGCACTCGTGGATCGTTAGTGTTGCCTATGTAATCATAAGCAAACTAATAGACAGTCTCTAAAACTTGTATTCTATAGCGGAAAGTAAATACAAGTTGTTATAACTAAGAACAATTAGATCCTCTATGGATCTTTTTATTCACTGAAACTCTATGTTTCGAATTGTTATCTATTACAAACTATGAGGTTGCTTTTATAAACAAGGAACCTTAATCTATTACTACCCAATCGACTAAACATGCAAGCATGCATTTAATGACTAATACACTAAACTATATTGAGCAGTACAATAAAACCCATGCTAACCTCGGGCCGTTCAAAGATAATAATGAGTTAGCATTTAATTCATTAAGCGCATGCGATCCTAGTCGACTTTCACCCTTTAGCGAGAATACGGCAACGCTTGTACTCTTCAAGAGAATCACTTCTTCAACAGATTCGCTTCTACTTCAATGAAACCTTGATGGTAATGACGCAGAAATCCTACTCACATAATTCCCAACAAAGGTGACCCAAATGAGGTTGGACCCAGCGTTGATAACGCTAAAGCCTACAATGGTAATTTGATCAACCATCTAAGATCAAAGGTCGGAACAACATTAATGCCCGAAAATCCGTCTCTACCTATATTTCGCTATGATGATAACTTGAAACACAGGCGTGTTCTCGAGAAATTTTTCGCTTTTAAGCCCGACATCCATGACTTATGATGTTGGTCTTTTAAAAAATATCCAAGTTATAATTTTATTATGTAATTGTTATCTCCAATAATGGTTATTTTTGAAAACTGTAGGCGGGCACGTTGGAGACTGAACATACGTACCAATGGTTGACCAGAAAAGTAAACGCGCAGGAACCACCCCGACATATGATTTATAATATCCAAGTTATAATTTTATTATGTAATTGTTATCTCCAATAATGGTTATTTTTGAAAACTGTAGGCGGGCACGTTGGAGACTGAACATACGTACCAATGGTTGACCAGAAAAGTAAACGAGCAAGAACCACCCCGACATATGATTTATATACTTATAAGTATTTTGTATTCCAATGCAATTTACTTTTAGTGTTTCCATCGTTATTCTAATAACTTACGGTAACATCATGATAAACTACTATTATAAGCTCAATACCTTAAGAAATACTTAGATGTTGGAAAATGGGCGGGTAAGTTAATTGGTTAACACGGATAAATAGGTGTCAAAATGGACGGGGTGACCTATAGTTAATTTTTTTGTTTTATAATTTATTACTTAAATAACAAATGTAACTCGAATGCACAAAGTAGGAACATGATTGCCCACCGAGCTATGGAACGAGAGAACAAAGGAAAGTAGAAGAAGGAAGTGTCGTTTTGCCAATACATCTTGATGAGAAGGTTGTTGCACTCCATCTTGGAAAGCTTGAGCTAAGTTGACCAAGGACCAATCTGACTACATCGATTGTACCAATCGAGGACCATATAAGCCTCGCTCACTCACGGTATTGAGCGGCGTTGGTTTTCTTGATATGATTTGGATGTTGGTAATGTGGTGATTGTTGATTTTATAAGATACATTTCAATTACTATGTTTTAGCACTTAGTTTTTGGATGTTGTTCTAATGGGGATGTCGGCCAGTGATTAAAACTGATTTGGTCTTTTTGTTATTGAGAAAAGCTATTGATGTTGGTTTTGAATTAAAAAAAAATGATCGTCTTTTCTAGGCTTTTGTAACTTTTTATCCGATAAAGTTGCTATCTTTGATCTTTTTCTTCTATTACATTTGGACTTGTGCTTTAAAACTGATTGTTTGATTATTGCGCCCTTTGGTGGCAATAATAGGATTTTAATGTTTGGATAAAATCATGTTTTTTATTGGTCAAATAATTATTCTAACAAGCTACAACAAAAAGTGTAGAGCAAAGTTACCAAATCTGAGACTCATCTCATACGAAATATGTTCGGCTATCACAATAATGTCATTTAAGAAAATTTTCATAAATTACTTTCGGTCTAAAAGCGTGCGGTGGTTTTCCAAATTCTTGCAGATGTACCGAGACTCCCTAATGTCAATATTGGGAAGCGTTCTTATGAGATGAAGTGCGTGTTAGTATTGAAGTGTGTTTGGAGGCCGGAATTGATAGGTATGGGTATGTTAAAGTGTAAATAGTGTAGACATATGTTTCTTTTTTAGAATATGTATTGGTATTGTTTGCTTCAGAAGCATTCCTTGATCCCCTCAAAGAGAGATGTGTCAATTTGGTTTAACAAGTATTTTGATCATATTGACTGTGATAAATGATAATCAAAACAAAAAAGAGTGTAGAAAGAGCATGCGTTTGAATGAGAAGTAGAACACCTCCATCACGTAGAACAAACCATAGGAATGTTCCTTCTGTTGGTGAGATTAATGAGATGGTGGCAAATGCTAAGTTGGCTAAGAGACCAGCACGACAAGGTCCATTTTTCGATAGTACTGATTCTCTTTCGGGAGGTGATATAGTTTTTTCTAAAGATTATGCAGCTTTGTCAGCATAGAATATTAAGACACCTGCTCCGGTTCAGCGTTATAAATCAAATCCTGCTCCTAATTATAATACTAATCGTAATAATGCTAATGGTATTGGTATCTCTATGTAGGTTTGTTGTAATCTCTCAGCTATTGTGCCTGTATATATTTATTTTAAATGACGAAACATCCTACTCGTCAATAGCACTTATATATATCTAGAACTATATGTGATGTTTTTTAGTAAATTTTTATGCTACAAATTTTATTGAGGGGAAGACATTGAAAGCATCTATAACATTTTTCACAAGATAATGGAACAAATATTCAAGCAGTTAGAATGTAGATATTGACCCACTAATAAAGACCACAAATAGCTAAACCCATTAACACAACGATACTAATCATGTATTTCAATGAAATCCCTTTCTTTCAACATGTATACTTTCCAACCATTTTTTACCATCCTTCTTTGGTTATAAAAAAAATATGCCAACGATATTTATAAGTCATGCCTGCCCATTGGGCGGGCTTAACTAATATATATATATATATATATATATATATATATATATATATATATATATATATATATATATATATATATATATATATATATAGTAGGGTTAAAATGAAAGGTTTCTTATAATGAAAAGAATGAGAAGGCATGTGGAGGTGACATGTGTCACCTTTGCCACATCATCATGCCATGTCATGTGACATGTGTCACCCCACCCCCACCCCGCAAAAAAAAAATCCCACCAAAAAATTCTTTTTGGGAAAAAATTCGCCAAAATTTATTCTCGCATCACATTTATAAAATCGCATCACAATAAAGATTGTGATGCAGTAACTTATAATCTTAATGCACTAAAATCATGATTATGATGCAGTAACTTTATAACCGTAATGCAGTAACTTATAACCTTAATGCACTAATAAATTTTGGTGCATCTTTATTATAAGTTACCGCATCATAGTTAATACTTAAGTGCATCAACTATGATGCACTAAAATCAAGGTTATAACCTTAATGCACTAAAATCATGATTGTGGTGCAGTAACTTTATAACTGTGATGCGGTAATTTATAACCTTAATGCACTAAAATCATAATTGTGACGCAGTAGCTTATAACCTTAATGCACTAATAAGTTTTGGTGCATCTTTATTATAAGTTCTTGCATAATAGTTAATAGTTAAGTGCATCAACTATGATGCACTAAAATCAAGGTTATAACCTTAATGCACTAAAATCATGATTGTAATGCAATAACTTTATATGATGATGCGATAATTTATAACCTTAATGCACTAAAATCATGATTGTGATCAAGAACTTTATGATTGTGATGTAGTAAAAAATTTGGCGAGAATTTTTTTGACGGAATTTTTTTTCCCATGGGAGGGGGTGGGGGTGGGTGGGGGATATGGTATGTGGCAAAGGTGACACATGTCACCTCCATATGTCTTCTCATTCTTTTCATTCTAAGAAACTTTTAACAACCCAAACACACACACACACACACACACACACACACACACACACACACACACACACACATATATATATATATATATATATATATATATATATATATATATATATATATATATATATATATATATATATATATATATATATATATATATATATATATATATATATATATATATATATATATATATATATGTAACTTTCTTTCGAACTTATATAAATGTGAGAACTTTCAGAATTCCCCTAAACCAATCAAATTTTAGTAAATTATTTTATGTTTAATTTATTAAATGTATTTTTCATAAAATGATCTCTAATACAAACATAAATCTACAACGAATTCATTGAAAGTCTTTGTATTTCGATCCATAAAATAAGACCATGAACAATACTTGAGAGAATTTAACTATGTTTATAAAATCCACTTGTACACAAATCTACAATGAATTCAGTGAAATTCTTTGTATTTCGATCTATTAAAATAGACCACGAACAATATTTTGAGAAAATTTAACTATTATTGAATGGTGTATAAGAGTTCTAGGTGCTCACACTTATATGAGTTCGAAAATAAAGTTCCCTATATATATATATATATATATATATATATATATATATATATATATATATATATATATATATATATATATATATATATATATATATGTTTATCAAACTCATTTAAATCAATATATCACCCATATATATATATATATATATATATATATATATATATATATATATAGTGCGGTTTTAGAGAAAAGTATAATTTGAGAGAAAGTGAGAAAAAAGTTATAGGGTCTAATTTGAAACATCTCAAACTTCAGGGCAAGTTTTGTAAACCACCCCACCCACCCTCTCTCCCATGAAAAAAATATTTTCCGCTAAAAAAATTTTTTTTGGGCAATTTTTTTCCCCGCCAAAACTTATAAGCATGATGCACCTTTTTTGTGCATCCGAGTTATAAAATTGGTGCATCATAGTTATAACTACTTTTTTAACTGTGATTCACCAAAATAAAAAGTGCATCGATCGCATATGTTATTAACTTATTCGAAAAAGTTTTGAATTAGAACCGTTAACCTTTGTGTATAAAAGAGAGATTTTTCAACTGATTCAACACGCTTATTTTATTAATCACATGGTTAAATATACAATGAAATCAATTATCCTAACATGTTTCAAAGTCATTTTATTAATCACATGGTTAACTTACTTTTCATCAATTCACGATTGTTAATATATGCACTAGCGTTATCCCAATGACAAAGCATGCGACGCTACCATGGATACCATAGCTCCGTATCTTGTTGTATAACTAATGCCCCTTAAAGAGCATAGTATACTATATTTTTGCAATGTTATTGAAACATATAAGGTAACAATCGTTGGGTGCATCTCGGTTATAAAATTTGGTGCATTATAGTTATAACTAATTTTATAATTGTGATGCACCAAAATAAAAGGTGCATCACGCTTATAAAATTTGGGTGGAAATTTTTGGCCAAAAATTTTTTTTTGCCCCTTAAAAAAAATTTGCGGAAAAAAAAATTTCGGGGTAGGGTCTTGAATTTACAAAAAAATTTAAAGAATGAAGGAAAATACAATTAGGTCCCTGTTGGTTGGTGTGAAAAGGGGAGGGAAGAGGGTGATCCAATGGTTGAGATTACTTTTGTCACTTTTCTTGAGATCAACTTTTAAATGATCCAAGCTCTCTCTCTCAATATATATATATATATATATATATATATATATATATATATATATATATATATATATATATATATATATATATATATATATATATATATATATATATATATATGTTTATGTTTATCAATTTTTAAGAAAACAAGTAAATAAATATATTACAAGGTTATTTTGATGATAAAAATGAGTACACACAAGTCTTGAATCATATTTAATTGATTTGTAGAGATTATAGTTATAAAAGTGTTTATTATGATATATAATTATTTCTATGTGCTATTCAGTTATTTCTTTGAGTTTTACACTTTTACTATGTTTTATTATTATTATTTAGAAACTATATTTATTGTTGAGAAATTGGTGGAAGAGATTAGAGTAGATTTGGAGTTGATTTATGGGTTTTTAGTTTAGAAAAATGGATTATTTAAAAATATGCGCGAAAGCGCTGCCAAAATTTCTAATTTTCATAAAATCAAGTGATTGTCGTTTGAAAAATGGTTGTCGAAAATATATTAAGAGTAAGCGAGGATGTAGTGAATAGATCTATTAAGGGTAACTCCTCCATCGGGGTTGGTAGTGCCAAGTGGTCAAACGGATGCATAACATTTTAATCATTTGAGAGTGACTGGCAAAACACTCGGTAGGGCATTTATACAATTCAGATTCAGTCTAGCTTCGGGGTCATGAGCTTATAGATTGTATTATTTTTATGTGGCTTTGTACTTTTACATTTGTCATACATTCATTGTACTATGGGCGGCCGTACAGAATTATTACACAAACCTATGAACTCACCAGCATTATTGTTGACCATTTTAGCATGTATTTTCTCAGGTAATTAGCATGTACATCATGGCTTGCATGGAATCGCATCATAGAGTCGCTGAGTTAACGCGTCTCACTTGGATTTTATGCACTTAAACTATCGTTTGATTGTAACAAACTCATTTTGATACTTTTAGAAATCTTTTGGGACCTAAATTTTGCAAACTATGAATGTTTTATTTAACAAAACGATGTACTTTCAAAACGACACTTTAGGTCGTTCAATATAATCATGTATTTGGGGGTGTGACAAAGACATAATTTAAATATAAAACCACTAGTGGAAACTAAAATGATTAACCATCCCTCAAGTCATGAACAATTTTATCGTTGGAATTAATGCTCAAAAAGGAAAGATGGAATAGTCCTAGATAGATCTTTCGAGCCTTTAAGAAATAGATAGAATACTTGTGTAATCACAAGCAAACTATAGAGAACCTCTAATAAACTTATGCTCACGCGGAATATGAACACAAGAGTTAAAGAAGATAACAACTAAACTTTTGATCCTCTATGGATCTATATTAATTCACTAAGAATGTTTTTCAAAGCGTACATAACTCATAGCCGCAGGTTTCTTTAATCCTATGAGAAACCCTAATACAATTGTTTACAAAACGCGTAAAAGATATGCATTATCTCTTCCTAAAATAACTCATGCATATGCTAACTAATTACTAATAATACGGATACTACTATCCGAAGAAACAATACTATCAGAAGTAACTGCACTATCAGCAGAAACTAATCTATTAGCATAAACGAAATAAACTAACAGAAGGAACCTTATCAGTAGGAACCGCTATATACTATTACATTAATTTCAATAATTCCTAACAATCCTCCCCTAAACTTGAATTTGACTTGATTAACTTCAAGTTTCTAGATAGATCTTTCACATCAAGAGGATTGAGTCTTTCAGCAACCGAAGCAATGTAAGTAACCACCAGCAACTCCTAGGACCACCAGAAACCAGCAATGAAGTCCATGGATCCATCAGCAACTCCTATGACAGCAATGTTAATACAAATAAGCCGTAAACACGTTTATTTATATTTTACGATCTTCTAATGTTTTGTCGATAAAAAACGTAAAATCATTTTAACGAAACAAATAAAATACGCAAATGGTTTGAACTAATAGTTTCTAACATATTCACATTTTCACATAAAACACTAAAACAAGTATAAGTGATTTTATGATTTAGTAATACATATGTACAACAACTAGTGTTTACATATTTGGATAAAATATACACATAACTAGTATGTAGTATATTGGGTAATATAAATGGGTAGAAACTTATGTATCACAACCCATTGGGCAAATACATTGAATGTAGTTGGGGACAACCCAAAGCCCATAACCCAAGGATCTTGACCCATAACCCATTGCATGACATCATGCTTATATCATACATGGATAATATCCATAACCCATGGATCAACCCATACCCAAGTGACTAAGTGCATTGCACTCAAAGATACATTATATCTAGCCAAAGATCCATGGTTCAACCCATGACCCATGACCCATAACCAAAATACCCATGGGCAAGAGGCGTTCCACGGATCCCTAGCTTTGTGCTAGCGGATCCCTTGTGGAAGGATCCGTGGGATCCGGGGCATGTGGGATTTTTCCTCTATAAATAGTGAGCCATTTCTTCATTATTTCTCACCCTTTCTAACACACTTCCTCCCCGAGTTAAAAACTCACTAACCTCATATCCAAGAGATCTATGTTTGTAGTTTTGTTTTTGTGTGATCTTTAGGTTCCTCTTAAAGGCAAGATCACCACCTTTGAAGTCGAGCAAGCTCAAGTCCATGAGTTTCCATGCTTCCTCATCATCAAGGCTATCAAGTCTTCTTGTTGATGATTCCTTTCTTTCTTCAAAGAAGTGTAGTGTTGAAGACATTAGTGAAAGATGTCTCAAGTGTCAAGACGAAGATATTAGTGAAGGGTATCTATCGCCTATAGCATAAGCACTTGTGGTAGGTGCTAGAAGTCAAGACAAGAAGCATTAGTGAAAGGTGCTTAGAAGTCAAGACTAGAAGCATTAGTGAAAGGTTCTTAGAAGTGAAGACACAAGACATTAGTGAAAGGTGTCTTGTAGATCTAGTCAAAGGCATTAGTGAAAGGTGCCTTAGATGTACATTCGATATGGTGTGTTTCGATGTACAAGATAGACTAGTATTAGATCCAAGGATATTGATATCCTTGATGATGTTGTAAAGGAGTAGATCTCCTTTGGGATTAGTCGTTGGTGTAGTGTGGTAGTAGTTCCTCCATTGCAATGGAACTAGGTGCTTAGCCTAGTACCTAATAAAGGGTAGGCGATGTTGTGAAGGTGTAGTTCACCTTGGGTGAAAGAACTAGGTACTTAGCCTAGTACCTTATAAAGGGTAGGCGACCTTGTGTAGGTGTGGTTCACCTTGGAGTGAAAGAACCCGGTGGTTAGCCTAGCATCGGAAAAAGGGTAGGCGACGTTGTGAAGGCTTCTCCGCCAAAAGGAGATTGGTGTAGTGATTATGAACTCTCGAGTAGGTGACTCGGGGAGTGGAGTAGGGCAAGGAATGTGTCCTTGTAGCCGAACCACTATAAATACTCGCGTTGTGGTTTTGTGCTTCTTACTCTTATCTTTTCATTACTTGCCTTTATATGCTTTTTTATCGATATCCAACACACACATCCAAATAGATTGACATAAGTCGATCTAAATAGTTTAAAAGGAAGTTTTAATTGGCAAAACTATTCAACCCCCCCTTCTAGTTTTCCACAATTGGCATCAGAGATTCGTTACCAAGTTTCTTGAAGTATATTGTACTTTAAAAACTTGAAACGATCCATGGTTAATTGAAAACTACAAAGAAGGTTTTTCATAAAAACAAACACCATGTCTTTAAAACTATTTGTTTTGGATGTTGAGTTGATAACAATTTTTTTTACTTGTTTCATTTAATTGCACTAATCTTCTTTGTCATGTTGATTTGTCAAAGCTCATACCCACCAAGCTATAGGAATCGCTTGGTAACAAGAATACCTTCCTTAAGAAGGTATCTTAAACGCAAAGGAGCAGGAATCGTCTAAGTGACATTTGTTGTGTCATTTGTAAAGACATTCCTAAGTGCGCTAGAGGTATGATTTTCTTTTTAGTTTGCTTGATAATTAAGTATGCCTATTTAGGTAATTATATGATTATCTTTGTGCTTATACATGTATTACATGAAGCTTCATTAGAAGCCTTTTCTCACATAACGTGTTTTATTTCTCGCCTAAAGTCGTGGTATATAAAACTTATGTTTTGTTTCTTTTAATCCAATAATAAAACAAAACACGAATTTCAAAAATTCCTCCTTCCCCATAAATACTCCCACCGTCAACCTCTCTATCAAATTCTCTCTTTTTCAAATCTTCCAATTTCAAAAATTTCCTCTCATTCAAAAACTTCATCTTCCTCCTCATTCCATCTCAACCGAAACCAAGAAGATTCGTCATCAACACGGTTTACATCGCGCTCGTGCTCATCGCCTTAACACTCATCGCACTTGTGTTCCCTATGATGAAGTTCACATATGGAGACATTTACTTTGTGTTGTTAATCTACATTGGGATCATATACCCAATCCTTTGTATCATCCTTAGTATTGAAATACAATATTACTAATAATCTAGTTATCTAGGTTATTATTATCATTTCTTTTGATTTATTTGTTTCATATTCTTTCATGATACATTAGAAGTCATGTATGCATGCTAAAAGAAATTGTAGGATAAAACATATTTCGTGGTATAAAAATGTAAAACCTATGTGTTTATCAAATCTGTTTCTGTTACTACAGATCCACGGATCCCGGATGATATACTAACCGGATCCCTTTTGAAAAGAAACCGTAGGATCCGTCCTACTAGAAAACAGTTTTCATGCAAGATTAAAAACTACTATCTTTCTAAAAGTAATAATCCACTTGAAAGTCAAAACCTTGAGTGAGTTAGAGTGTTAAAAACCATTGTTAATAAAAATCTAGTAAAAACATTAGATAATCATAGGTTGACCATAAACATCTCTGTTTTAACTTATCATTTCTATAGGTTCAACTATGACGCATGAATATGAGTTTGATTTTTCACTCACTAGCGTCTACACTCCGAACATCTCTCTTGAACCCAACACGCCTGGCAATCATGTCCGTGGGTTCAATAATCTCGAAAACCATCATTTCCACGAAGGACGACAGACACCTTCTACAATTCAAGAAGGTATCAATACCTCCTTCGAGCCATAGGACTAGAATGTCTTCTTGAAGTCAACGAGAAGATATGTCCAAGGTTTATAATGGAATTCTTCCGTCAAGTTGAACTCGTTCGTAACGAGGATCGCTTTCTCATCTCTTTGGTTTTATATCAAAACCAAAAGTTTACTCTAACCCTTGGGCATTTTGCTCACATCCTCCGGATTCCAAATCATGGACAATGTGCCTTCACCAAGATTGGTCTCTCGATTCTCTCTTCAACTTTCGTGAAGAAAATAGCCCATATTGTTCACACATACCCTCCCGAAAGATTTAAATCGCATAATATGCAAACCTCGACCATATTACTCCGATCTAAACATTATCTTCACATCGGACATCCGAGAAGAGTACAAGCCTCTTGCACTCATCCTCACGTGAGAATGTTTGGAGTCTTAGGAAATCGAGAAATCCTTCCCGCTTGTTGTGCTCACATGTTGTCTTCGCTTGCTAACACAACAACCATACAATCTCGCCTACTTCTTCGCAAGGCGAATTGTAAATCTTCAAAGCTCCAAGAATAAACTCATCCCTTATGGAATGTTCTTGACACGCCTCTATCATAATGTTATGCACTTCCATCCTCAATTTCAAAGTCCGTTGTATGTACTTGTGAACAAGATGATGGAACCGCTAAACATATCTCTCATGAAGACTTTCTTCATTCTTGATTCCACCAACACTCATCAATCACGTAATGATCCTCCTAGCGAAAACACTCAAGAAACCTAGTAGTATTTCAAAATAGGATCAATTCTCTTGTACTCGTGCTTTATCAATGTAATCCTATTTCTCTCATGAAATAAAACGTCTTACATTTGATATCTTAGTGTTAGAACCCCTTTAAATTAACCTTGGAATATAATGCATTGTCAAGATCATTGCATACCTTTAGTAAAGGTCCTGCTGAGCAGATGGGCGGATCCCAAAGATTGTGCTAGACGGATCCCTACACTTAGGGAACCGTAGGATCCGGCAAACAGAAAATGCAATTGAAAGCATTATATTTACAACATATCCTTAGAATACCTCACACTAAGCTAAACATAGTGTCTTAAGGCAAAATTAAGTCCTTATCAAAATAGGTTGATCTTTCCTACTCACACATAACTCACCTAGATCACACTCTAAGACGCTTGTAGATCTACCGTTTCATTTTTAATTCATTACTCTTCCGCTCTCAAACTCACACTTAATTTTTTACTTGATCCCTCACATTTATCCTTAGAAATCTTTCTATTATGGCAAAATTGATCATAAATCATCCTTACCTCAAAATTGATCAAAGTTGATCAAACTCTACTTTTTCCCATCTCAAAGCTTCTAGGATATTTTCCAAAACACTACCCTAAGTCACAACCTAATCTCTAGGATCATTTAGCTTCAATTGACACTCTAATCTTTAGTGTCATCCTTGCTCATCCACTGGTACTCTTGAAAGTTCCAAATCCTTCCCTAAAAGACAATCATTAGCTACATCATTCATTACCTTCAAGTACTTAAGCACCCCTTCATTTAAGACACTTAGGAGGACTGAAACACTCAAGATATTATGGGTCTTAGATCTTAGAAACATCATTTCCACTCTTTCATAGCTACTGAGAGCCGGATCCCTAGGATTAGCCTAGACGGATCCCTCTGAGGAGGGAACCGTGGGATCCGGATGACAGTTTATGACAATTCTTGCTAAAACAATCATTTCAACTCATTTTCCCAACTCAAACACTCCATCTCATCGTAAATGAGTTCCTAGATCAGTGCAAACTCTGAAGTTGACTCTTGTGCATGTTAATCATCACATTCTAATAAATCCTAGTGGCTTAAGGCTTAAATGCACTTGCCAAATCTCTTGGTTTATAAACCACTTTGTTAGGACCTCCATTGTAACGCCCCAACCCACCAAGGGTAAAGGAATCACAAGTAATGGTGTCATATCAAAGCAAAACATTCAAACCAAAAGAAAGTCTTAACATAAATGCGGAAAATAATCCAAGTCAAATGACTTCAATACATAGGTCCCAGCGGAAGCATAATAAACTTCAAACATAATATCCGAAATAAAATAAGTCTAAATGGCATCATAAGAAATCAAAGCTAAAATCTCTAAGGTAAGTCCACTCAAGCACTCATCCCAAAGCAACCCGACCCAATGCTTAGATACCGCCATGAAGAAAAGAAAAGTGCGGTGAGCTTCAAAAGCCCAAAGAATAGATATGAAAGCAAAAGCGAATACTAAACGATAACGGATACTAAATAAAGTGAATGAGCAATAACAAAATCTTTATCATTTTCAAAGCATAAGTCATAATTTCAAAAGATATTTATAGTCAACTACCACGAGCCCGTAACTTATATCGATCATATTCATATTCACACAAGGCAACATTTATAGGGAGACCTACCAGAGTTATGAAGGACGCGCACGCACGCAAAGATCAATCATCGATAACATATAATGATAACATATAATGTATCTAGGATGCATCCATACGCCTTCCTACATATTCACAAATATGCTTCACCATCCGAGACGTGGCGTAACATCACTCTATCGCCCTAGAGTCATATCGAGTGCATCAACGATACGGACATGGAACCCCCATGACTAGTTAAATATTTGGCTCGGGTGTCAAACTATCTTAGGTCAAATCGTAATGTCATAACCGACACATATCATATTTATCGGAAAATCATTCATATTTCCAAAATCATAGTTTTCATATCAAGTAGTTCAAAATCGATGTTTCATAATTCGTAAATCGAGTTCGGATAAGCAATAGCTCAAACAAATCGATTTGGGATTCATAGCAAAGGCTTAGGAAAACCTAATACGAAGAAAACATTAAGAGAAACCTTTACCAAAAGGTCGAATATCTCGTACCTTATTCCAACGCAAAGATCGAAAAGCGTAAAGACGAAGCAAAGGATTACTCCTCTTCACAGAACCTATAGACATTAACGGTCGTCCACGTTATTTATGATTCCATAATCGTCAAAATGGTCTTTTAATATTTAGTATTCATACTTTAATGATCTTCATACTTTTAGGATTTATTAATGAGTCTTAATTATTTTATAATTAATGTTGTATATTAGGGTTCGTTATATCTTTTATTAAAGTCTAGGTTTAAATGTGAAAATAGTTTAATAAGTTATAACTCACACATGAAATAACAACTTACTATATTTAGCTCAAACCCTAATATACTCTCATTTACGCTCTAGGGTTTCTTACTCTTTAATATCTCATTAATATGCATTTAATTTTACATGTTACGCCTTAACGACTCTCCACTTAACCTAATGCGTAATTAATAACCTTCCGTACTTTTACACTTACCATACACGCTTATGATTTCATGTGACCATAAGTTATTAGGGTTTTGTATACTTCATACGCTTTACATATTTTAAAACTAGGGTTTATGTTTACGTAACCCTTACTTATTTATTACACGTCTAAATCTCATGTATACATGTTCGGTTCAATTAGGGTTTTCGGCTAGCATGTTTTACGCAAGAACTATATCATCTAAACATGTTTCGTATACAAGTTATAATGTTTTAAACCCCATTCGAAAGTCATGCATGCCTCGGTCCAACCTCATGCATGTCTCGGCTTAGCTTAGCTCAACATATACATGACCCGATTCAATATTACTTATCACTTAACACGTTCCTTATTAAATACAAGTTAAATAAATTAGGGTTTCCTTGTTTCTTGGTTAGCATCTCTCGGCCACAACAAAAAGAAAACAAACGCGACTAAACAAAGTATATCTCGACATATACATGCAAGATACGTTAAAAGGAAGATGAATAAACGATATACCTTCACTTGAATAAGAAAAATCGACACCAAGGGTGTGTGTGAGAGTCTCGGCCGAGCAAGAAGAAAAGAAAAGAGAACAAATAAAACTAGGGTTCCAATTTAATGATTATGTAATGTATTTATAGTTGTAGTATTTGAGTTAGACTAGGAAAGTGATTGGGTTTGGGTTGGCTTGGGTCCAACCGAACACACAAACAAACACCACATGGGCTTCGCCCTCCTTGGCTCACACGAACACAAACAAACACCTCTTGGGCTTCGCTTTGGCGCAAAACAAAACAAAAGACACGAGTCCATTAAACAAACGAACGGCCCAATCTTATTAGCGAAACATTTACATCCTTCGTCGTACCAAAGAACCTCACGAAATTATATTCGTTAAGCTTTATTTATTAGGTTTTTAATTTCGTAATTTATTATAATGTAATTTACGTATTTTATTATTCTTGGTTCCAAGGGTATTTTAGTCTTTATATAGGTTTTAGATTTTCGGGTTTTACAACTCTTCCCCTCTAAAAAAAATTTTCGTCCTCGAAAATTGAAATGAAACGAAACGAAAACGATAACGAAATGAGAACATACCGAACTATTCAAAGAAATGAGGATAACTAGCTCGATCGACTCTTGGTCTCCCAAGTAGCCTCACGCCCGGTGATTTTTCCAAAGAATCTTAACGAACGGAATAACTTTACTTCTCATGATTCTTTCTTGTCTTTCCAAAATAGCTTCCGGTTCTTCAGATAAAGACATATCGATCGAATCGATCAAACGGATACTGAAGCAACGTGTAATGGATGATAATTGTATCCTCTTAGAGAGATACATGGAACACATCATGAACATGCGATAACCGAGGCGGAAGTGCCAAACGACACGAAACTTCTCCTATACGCTCCGAATTTCAAACGGACCAATGAATCGAGGACTAAGCTTGCCCTTGATTCCAAAACGCTTCACACCTCTAAACGGCGAAACTTTCAAAACACACGATCACCAACTCGAAACTCTAAATCACGACGATGCTTGTCGGCATAACTTTTCCGACGAGACCTAGCCTCTTTAACTTTCTCTAGCAACAGCCTACTTTCTCATTAGTGATCTCAATCATTTCGACCTTCGATTAGACGCTCACCTACTTCATCCCAACAAGTAGGTGATCTACATTTCCTTCCATAAAGAAGTTCAAACGGTGTCGCTTTTAATGCTAGCATGCCAACTGTTATTATATGCAAACTCTACCAAACACAAATATTCATCCCACCGCCACCATTCCAAAGCACAAGCCCTTAGCATGTCCTCTAAGGTCCGAATAGTCCTCTCGATGACCATCCGCTTGAGGATGAAATGCCGTACTAAAATTAAGTCGAGTACCCCAAGCTTTTGCAAACCCTTCCGTAAACGAGAAGTAAAACGCGGATCCCTATCTCGACACAATAGCCGCGGAGTACCATGAAGTCTAACTATCTCTTGTCGAAAAATCTCGACAAACCGCCAATACCATAATCCTTTCTAATTGGTAAGAAATGAGCGATTTGGTTACCGATCAACAACCACCCAAATCGCATCATGCTTCTTCTTAGTAAGAGGTAGTCCACCACAAAGTCCATAGATATCTTATCCCACTTCCATGTCGGAATATCCAATGGTTGTAACAAATCCACTAGCTCTTTGATGTTCGATCTTCACTTGTCGACAAATCATACACTTCGACACAAACGCCGCCACATCTTGCTTCATGCCGCTCCACCGTAAATATCGTTTCAAATCCCTATACATCTTGGTAGAACCAGGATGGATAGTGAAAGGAGAACTATGAGCTTCACCATAACTTTCTCAATGGCACCGATCATTGGGAACGCAAAGCCTATCTTCATACCATACAATTCCGTCGTTATCCACCTTAAACTCGTCTGCTTACCTTCTTCAACATTTTGAGTTACTGCCCACAACTGTCCATCTTTCTCGAGCTTCCTTAATTTGCGATATAAGGTTCGACTCCACCTTCATACTAGCCCAAGATCCACCAAAACCTCGTTCGCACAACTCAACATCCAAACGCCTAAGTCACGAATGATCCTAGGCTTAATCTCAATACTTGCCAAGATACCGATTTCCGCTAAGTCGTCAAGAATTACATTAGCCTTACCAGATGGTAATCAATGTTAGTGTCATAATCCTTAAAGTTCTAACCATCTTCTTTGTCTCATATTGAGTTCCTTTTGAGTGAAAATATACTTGAGACTCTTATGGTCGGTGAAAATATCACACGCCTCCATACAAGTAATGTCTCCGCATCTTCAACGCGAACACCACAGCCTGCCTAACTCAAGGTCATGAGTTGGGTAATTCTCCTTATAAGGTTTCAGCTTGTCTTGAGCGTAATCTATCACCTTACCATGTTGCATCAAGACACAAATTTCAATCCTTTCTTAGATGCATCGCTATAGATTTGATATCCTCCAGAACCGGATGGAAGAGTCAAAATAGGAGCGAAACCAATCTCCGCTTCAACTCTTCAAAACTCTTTTCTCTTTCATCCGTCCACACCTAATTTTTCACCTTTCCTTATCAATTGGGTTAATGGCAAAGCTAAACGAGAGAAACCTTCCACAAAACGCCGTAGTATCCAAAGAAGTCCTAGAAAACTCCCCGACCTCGACACCGTCAGTAGGTCTTGGCCACTTAGTGATAGCCTCAACCTTAGACGGATTCATGGTTATACCATCACCGACACGATATGACCAAGGAAAGCGACTTGTCCTAACCGTAATTCACACTTCGAGAATTTGGCGACAACTTCTTCTTCCTCGTAATCTCCAACACTATTCGAGATGTTGCTCATGCTCCTCTTCGCACTTAGAGTAAACCAAAATGTCGCCGATGAAAACAATAACGAACTTGTCGAGAAACTCATGGAAAACACGATTCATCGTGTCCATAAACACAAGAGCGATTCGTCAAACCAAAAGGCATAACGAGAAACTCATAATGACCATATCCGTACGAAACGCGGTCTTAGGAACATCTTGCTCCTTCACACGTAGTTGATGATAACCGCACCTCGGATCAATCTTAGAAAAGAACTTAGCTCCTTGCGCTGATCAAACAAATCGCCTATGCGCGAGAGGATAACGGTTCCGAATAGTAATACGGTTGAGTTCACGGTAGTCGATACATAGACGATACTTCCATCCTTCTTCTTTACAAACAACACAGTGCACCCATGGAGAAACACTAGGTCGAATGAATCCATTATCTATCATCTCTTGCACTGTTCCTTCAACTCCTTCGCCTATAGGTGCCATACGATACGGAGCTTTCAAATCGGTTTAGCACCGTGGATTAACTCAATGCTAAACTCAACTTCTCGAGTGGAGGAAGTCCAGGAGTTCATCTGAAAACGCCGGTGAATTCACACACAACCGAAAGATTTTCAATGTTAGGATTCTCCAAAGATGTATCCTTATCAGATGCTAGAAAACCTTGACACCCATGAGCAATCATGGTCCGTGCCTTCATAGCAGAAATGAACTTAACAGATTTGAGTGGTTTAGAACCATAATAAACGAATTTAGGATGTTTTACGTCTCCAAAGATCACAGTTCTAGCATAGCAGTCGATGGAAGCTCTATGATAAGCCAACCAATCCATGCCTAGAATGATATCAAAGTCGACCATATCGAGAGGATACAGATGTGCATGGCGAATACGATCATCAAAACGAAGAGGACACTTAACGTATTTATGATCAATGATCATGTGACTTTTCATAGGTGTAGATATCGATAAGTGATTCGTTAGTGGTTGTGGCTTCATATTAAGTTTCTTAGCACATGTGACAGATATGATAGAGTGTGTGGCGCCGGTGTCAAATAAAACGAAGATGTAATAATCATCAATGAAAAGAGTTCCCGTAATGGTACTCAAGTATGCTCCTACCGATTCCGAGTAGTAGCATAGACACGCCCAAGAGGTAGGTGGCGGCTTGGTGTAGTTTCCAAGAATCGCCGTTCCTCTTAGACAATCTTGATCTTGTGAGTAGTAGAACCACAAGAGAAACATCCACCAAAGGCCTTGAAACACGGTCCCGGATGAGCCTTCCCACAAGTAGTACGAGATAGGTGGGGAGGCAAAACTTCAACCGTCTCTTTGTCGACTGTAAGATCCTCAAGCACGACCGATTCGATCCTCGAGTCGATCGATCTTTGTTGTAACGCCGGTTATTGTTACCGATTCGACGATCATTTCCATTCTTACCAGCTAGCTCGCTATCCCGACCGCCTCGTGGCGCCTAGAGTCCACATTCCTTCCCGATCGACCTCACGATCATAACCCTTATCCACTTGTCCTCGAATCATAACTCCCGCCAAGATTTCCTTATACTCATTACTTTGAGTCCTACCTTGAATCCGATCACCATCGCGATTACGCTTGTTGTAACCTCGAACCTCATGAAAGATCTCAATGTTACGAGTTGCATCATTGCAGGCCGACACATCCTCATACTCAAGTGTTAAGCAATGGTCCAACACCCACTTCTTCATCCCCATTTGAAATGCTTAGCTTGGCGCCTACCATCTCCAAAGAATCGCTCCAACAAAGCTTACCAACCTCATAAACCTACTCATGTACTCGTTGGAGTTCTCATTATCAAACCGGTAGATCGCTGATAATCCTCTCATACCTTTCTTTGCTCAAAGATCGTGAAAGTAACGATTATAGAAGATAGTCCGAAACTCCGTCCAAGTACAAGTAACAATAAAGCATCTCCTCCTCGTGCTTGTTTCAATGCTTTCCACCAATTTAAAGCATCACCTTCCAACTTAACGCAGCCAAACGAGTCTTAAACTCGCCTCCACAACCCAATACTTCAAACAACTTCTCAACATGAGTGATCCACCTCGACTTCAGGAGTAGCGGAAGGTTAAAGAAAGAGGCTTAAGCTTACCAAACGCTCGAGCCAAGTGTGAATGCCTACGGGTTGATTTCCTCCACCACTACCCAAGCACCATTCCGATTACGGATGTTGTTGATCACTGTTCCATCATCTCGTGTAGTCAAACCAGAAAAAGAGAGTTGAGAGCATTCGCAATCGCAGCATCCATGTTAACAAAGATCATCGCTCCATCCGCGCCACCGTGAGTACGAGTTCGAACCATCTAAACGATATTCAAACGATTAGCAAAACGAACAAAGATGAGATACGAAATGGAAGTTCGCAGAAGGAAAACCTAAGTCTACCCAATCCTCACAGGTCAAATCTTAATTCTAAGAGATAACTTAAGGTTCTTATGTTCACAGGTCCTGACTACAAGTCGTAAACCTGGGCTCTGATGCCATAAATTGTAACGCCCCAACCCACCAAGGGTAAAGGAATCACAAGTAATGGTGTCATATCAAAGCAAAACATTCAAACCAAAAGAAAGTCTTAACATAAATGTGGAAAATAATCCAAGTCAAATGACTTCAATACATAGGTCCTAGCGGAAGCATAATAAACTTCAAACATAATATCCGAAATAAAATAAGTCTAAATGGCATCATAAGAAATCAAAGCTAAAATCTCTAAGGTAAGTCCACTCAAGCACTCATCCCAAAGAAACCCACCCAATGCTTAGATACCGCCATGGAAGAAAAGAAAAGTGCGGCCGAGCTTCAAAAGCCCAAAGGAATGATATGAAAGCAAAGCGAATACTAAACGATAACGGATACGAAATAAAGTGAATGAGCAATAACAAAATCTTTATCATTTTCAAAGCATAAGTCATAATTTCAAAAGATATTTATAGTCAACTACCACGAGCCCGTAACTTATATCGATCATATTCATATTCACACAAGGCAACATTTGTAGGGAGACCTACCGAGAGTTATGAAGGACGTGCACGCGCAAAGATCAATCATCGATAACATATAACAGATAACATATAACAGATCTAGGATGCATCCATATGCCCTTCCTACATATTCACAAATATGCTTCACCATCCGTAGACGTGGCGTAACATCACTCTACTACCCTAGAGTCATATCGAGGTGCATCATCGACACGAACATGGAACCCCATGACTAGTTAAATATTTAGCTCGGGTGTCAAACTATCTTAGGTCAAATCGAATGTCATAACCGACACAGATCATATTTATCGTAAAATCATTCATATTTCCAAAATCATAGTTTTCATATCAAGTAGTTCAAAATCGATGTTTCATAATTCGAAATCAAAGTTCGGATAAGCAATAGCTCAAACAAATCGATTTGGGATTCATAGCAAAGGCTTAGGAAAACCTAATACTAAAGAAAACATTAAGAGAAACCTTTACCAAAAGGTCGAATATCTCGCATTTTATTCCAACGCAAAGATCGAAAAGCAGAAAGACGAAAGCAAAGGATTACTCCCTCTTCACAGAACCTATAGACATTAACGGTCGTCCACGTTATTTATGATTCCATAATCGTCAAAATGGTCTTTTAATATTTAGTATTCATACTTTAATGATCTTCATACTTTTAGGATTTATTAATGAGTCTTAATTATTTTATAATTAATGTTGTATATTAGGGTTCGTTATATCTTTTATTAAAGTCTAGGTTTAAATGTGAAAATAGTTTAATAAGTTATAACTCACACATGAAATAACAACTTACTATATTTAGCTCAAACCCTAATATACTCTCATTTACGTTCTAGGGTTTCTTACTCTTTAATATCTCATTAATATGCATTTAATTTTACATGTTACGTCTTAACGACTCTCCACTTAACCTAATGCGTAATTAATAACCTTCTTTACTTTTACACTTACCATACACGTTTATGATTTCATGTGACCATAAGTTATTAGGGTTTTGTATACTTCATACGCTTTACATATTTTAAAACTAGGGTTTATGTTTACGTAACCCTTACTTATTTATTACACGTCTAAATCTCATGTATACATGTTCGGTTCAATTAGGGTTTTCGGCTAGCATGTTTTACGCAAGAACTATATCATCTAAACATGTTTCGTATACAAGTTATAATGTTTTAAACCCCATTCGAAAATCATGCATGCCTCGGTCCAACCTCATGCATGTCTCGGCTTAGCTTAGCTCAACATAAACATGACCCGATTCAATATTACTTATCACTTAACACGTTCCTTATTAAATACAAGTTAAATAAATTAGGGTTTCCTTGTTTCTTGGTTAGCATCTCTCGGCCACAACAAAAAGAAAACAAACGCGACTAAACAAAGTATATCTCGACATATACATGCAAGATACGTCAAAAGGAAGATGAATAAACGATATACCTTCACTTGAATAAGAAAAATCGACACCAATGGTGTGTGTGAGAGTCTCGGCCGAGCAAGAAGAAAAGAAAAGAGAACAAATAAAACTAGGGTTCCAATTTAATGATTATGTAATGTATTTATAGTTGTAGTATTTGAGTTAGACTAGGAAAGTGATTGGGTTTGGGTTGGCTTGGGTCCAACCGAACACACAAACAAACACCACATGGGCTTCGGCCCCTCCTTGGCTCACACGAACACAAACAAACACCCTCTTGGGCTTCGGTTTGGCGCAAAACAAAACAAAAGACACGAGTCCATTAAACAAACGAACGGCCCAATCTTATTAGCGAAACATTTACATCCTTCGTCGTACCAAAGAACCTCACGAAATTATATTCGTTAAGCTTTATTTATTAGGTTTTTAATTTCGTAATTTATTATAATGTAATTTACGTATTTTATTATTCTTGGTTCCAAGGGTATTTTAGTCTTTATATAGGTTTTAGATTTTCGGGTTTTACATCCATAGTCATCACTCTCATCCTAACTTTCAGCACTTTAAAAACCCTTGCAAACCTCTTGAAATCATCTCATCATGAGGAAAACCCCAATTAATAACTTATCCACCAAAAAACCACCCATGAAAAAGGCACGTGTTATACACGAAATCTCTTCAACCGAATCATCTCCGATCAAGCCAACAAATGATAGGATCCTTCCTCATCTAATCAAACCAATTCCTAAAAGGATAGTACCCACAAAACTACCAATGCCAAACACCACCATACCTCCTAGGCCAAACAATATCATCTCCACTAAACCATCACCATTGGTTCCTAGAGCTATTTCATTTACATCCCCACTGTCATCACCACACCTCTACAATTTAGAGGACTTGCCTCCTAGGACGTCTCATCCGCTTCCGCCGACAACATTCTCCTCATTAGGAGGAATAATGGTACAAAATCAAGGTGTTGAGTCAACACTTGCTCCGGCTTCCTTTTCGCCGTTTCCATCATATAATCCCATTTGGATTATGAGAAATCATCAAAGTCAACCACCCGACCATATGGAAGTTGACACTTCTCAACCACCACCATCATTCTTAGCCGAGCCATTCTCAAATGCGCCTCCACCAATCCCTCCATCGTTTGAAGCTCCACAAGCCGCTTCACTTGATCCTTCGCATCAAGCCATTTCATTTCTTCCACCACCACTACCTAGCCATGACAAAGATTGCTATCATTATCAACATGTTGAAAGTTTAATACATGAAGTACGAGAAGATTAAACCTAAACAAAACTCGAGCTAGAAGACGTTAGTGGTGTCCAAGCATCAAGCGATAGTTGGTTTAGAAATTCCTAGTCATGTATTTTCTTTTCTTTTTTTTGTTTTTAGAGTCATGTATATCATAACTCTAGTTTGATTAAATGGAATTACATGCTACTTGTTATTTTTCTGAGAATATGATTACCTTGTATTCATATCTCATTTTTGTGATAACATTACTTGTTATATCACCTTTGTGATATTAAGCGCCTAAAGCGGATCCTCGAATTGCCTAGACGGATCCCTACTAGAGGGAACTGTGGGATCCGTGAGATGTAAAGTTATTTTCTACTAACTTGAACCACATTTGCAGGAAATTGTGAATTATACTTGCTCTCTAACCTTTGTTTTGTAGTTATTCAATTTACACATGAAGACTTTGACATCCTAAAGTTAGGGGGAGCTTTATGTCAAAGCAATACATTAAAAATTACTTGCAATATTAGGTTTCCATTTCGTGACATCCCCTTGCATAATTGCAATCATCAAGGGGGAGCACATTCATCACTAAGACGAAATCTTTTGCAAACTTACTTGCAAACAAACTAGATTAGTATCACTTTCTTGACGCCCTTACATAGGGATGGACTCGTCAAGGGGGAGTAAAGACGAGATCCTATCCGTTACTTGCTCTCTATTTCTTTTATTTTATTTCTTTCACATGTTTTCTTAAAAACGATGTGTTGCTTTCTTTCAAACACTTTTGTTTCGACAAAAGGGGAGAAGAAAGTAAAACTACAAATTCAAACTTTTACAATTTTAGCTTTTCCTTAAAATAATTTTATGTTTTGTCATCAACAAAAAGGGGGAGATTGTTAATACAAATAAGCCGTAAAAACGTTTATTTATATTTTACGATCTTCTAATGTTTTGTCGATAACAAACGTAAAATCATTTTAACGAAACAAATAAAATACGCAAATGGTTTGAACTAATAGTTTCTAACATATTCACATTTTCACATAAAACACTAAAACAAGTATAAGTGATTTAATGATTTAGTAATACATATGTACAACAACTAGTGTTTACATATTTGGATAAAATATACACATAACTAGTATGTAGTATATTGGGTAATATAAATGGGTAGAAACTTATGTATAACAACCCATTGGGCAAATACACTGAATGTAGTTGGGTACAACCCAAAGCCCATAACCCATGGATCTTGACCCATAACCCATTGCATGACATCATGCTTATATCATACATGGATAATATCCATAACCCATGGATCAACCTATACCCAAGTGACTAAGTGCATTGCACTCAAAGATACATTGTATCTAGCCAAAGATCCATGGTTCAACCCATGACCCATGACCCATAACCAAAATACCCATGGGAAAAGAGGAGCGTTCCACGGATCCCTAGCTTTGTGCTAGCCGGATCCTTTGTGGAAGGGATCCGTGGGATTCGGGGAACAGTAGGATTTTTCCTCTATAAATAGTGAGCCATTTCTTCATTATTTCTCACCCCTTTCTAACATACTTCCTCCCTGAGTTAAAAACTCATTAACCTCAGATCCAAGAGATCTATGTTTGTAGTTTTGTTTTTGTGTGATCTTTTAGGTTCCTCTTAAAGGCAAGATCACCACCTTTGAAGTCGAGCAAGCTCAAGTCCATGAGTTGCCATGCTTCCTCATCATCAAGGTTACTGAAGTCTTCTTGTTGATGATTCCTTTCTTTCTTCAAAGAAGTGTAGTGTTGAAGACATTAGTGAAAGATGTCTCAAGTGTCAAGACGAAGATATTTGTGAAGGGTATCTATCGTCTAAAGCATAAGCACTTGTGGTAGGTGCTTAGAAGTCAAGACAAGAAGCATTAATGAAAGGTGCTTAGAAGTCAAGACTAGAAGCATTAGTGAAAGGTGCTTAGAAGTGAAGACACAAGACATTAGTGAAAGGTGTCTTGTAGATCTAGTCAAAGGCATTAGTGAAAGGTGCCTTAGATGTACATTCGATATGGTGTGTTTCGATGTACAAGATAGACTAGTATTAGATCCAAGGATATTGATATCCTTGATGATGTTGTAACGGAGTAGATCTCCTTTGGGATTAGTCGTTGGTGTAGTGTGGTAGTAGTTCCTCCATTGCAATGGAACTAGGTGCCTAGCCTAGTACCTAATAAAGGGTAGGCGACGTTGTGAAGGTGTAGTTCACCTTGGAGTGAAAGAACTAGGTACTTAGCCTAGTACCTTATAAAGGGTAGGAGACGTTGTTTAGGTGTGGTTCACCTTGGAGTGAAAGAACCTGGTGGTTAGCCTAGCACCGGAAAAAGGGTAGGCGACATTGTGAAGGCTTCTCCGCCATAAGGAGATTGGTGTAGTGATTACGAATTTTCGAGTAGGTGACTTGGGGAGTGGAGTAGGGCAAGGAAGGTGTCCTTGTAGCCGAACCACTATAAATACTCGCGTTGTGGTTTTGTGCTTCTTACTCTTATCTTTTCATTACTTACCTTTATATGCTTGTTTATCAACATCCAACACACACATCCAAATAGATTGACATAAGTCGATCTAAATAGTTTAAAAGGAAGTTTTAATTGGCAAAACTATTCAACCCCCCCTTCTAGTTTTCCACAAGCAACATCAGGAACCAACAGCAACAGTAACCTGAGTAGATTTGATAAGCCTTTACCAAGTAGCTACTCACTCTTGGACTAGCTAGTTCTTTGGTAGAATCATGACATCACCCTGATGAACTAATAACCAGTCCAACACTTAGAACGTGAATCAATGGTGTGTTGGAGAACCCTAATGGTTTTTGGCAAACCATCACAGCCATCACGGATTTGAGTTGTCTTTACCTGAAGCCGTTAACTCAGGACTAGCCATGGTATTCCACTGCCTTTACCACAAGCCATGAACTTGTGGGCTAGCTAACTCTTCATCTATTAGGACATGGTGAGTTGAGCACGATACAACTTATTGGCAAATTGTCAACCATCCAACGGATTTGATATCTCTTTACCAGATCTGTTTGCTCATGGTGTAGCCAATGTTTGGTGTGTAAGACCAAGGTACATTGATAACCCTCTGATTTTTAGTAAATCAACAACTATCAACAGATTTAAGGACTCCCACAAGAGCCGTACCCCCATGGTGAGTTAACTCTTTGTCATCTAAGACATGGTGAGTTAATTACCATTTGAAATATGATACAAAACTGTACAACATGATCCTCAAACAGAAAATTTAGTATACAAGCAATATATACAGAAAAATTATTATTATTATTATTATTATTATTATTATTATTATTATTATTTTATTTTTTTTATTTTTTTATTTTTTTTAATAAAAACATCACTTCAATAGAAAATTATAGGAAATTACAAGAAATTAGTGGGGAGCCGAGAGACTAACTGGGCCCCCACTCCTCTAGCAATAACAAAACAAACTCTACTAAAAATATAGTTAGCACCACGTGAGCCAATATCTTGAGTGACCGAGAACTTTCGGATTCGTTTCAGCAGGGTCACCGCCTCCTTCTCGAGTTCACCAAAAGAAGAGAAAGAGAAGGGGATGAACCTATATCCAATATCAACGCATTTGGTTTCATACTTGACACGTTTGCGATGCGCAACTTCAATCACGCACGCCCGCCACAAAGTCGACATACCAGTTTGCGTCAAGGCGATGACCCGATAAGATCAACACACACATCAAGGCCTCTCTCCACGAGTAAAGTAACAAGTCACCGGGCGTAGGTGTTGGTCCCTCCTTCCACAGAGCCCGATATGAACTTCTTCTACGAACCGAAACCCCTACCCGGGAGCGGATATCGATGAGAATGTCACGCACTACATTTTTATTATTATTATTATTATTATTATTATTATTATTATTATTATTATTATTATTATTATTATTATTATTATTATTATTATTATTATTATTATTATTATTTTTATTTTTTAACAACTCAAGAAAAGAAATAAATAATATACAAGTTACCAACATTAAGAAGTAGCAGCAGCATTGGCAGCAATAATTCTGTCCTTAATAAGCTTAACCAACTATTCTGCATGCACCATATCATTCCCAACATGTTCAGAAGGGAGCACCAGCTTGTGTTTCAGCATCTGAGTCATCACACTTACACACAAATGATATTGCAAATCTGAAAACATATAAGGATATATACCAGACCCAGTTTGCACCACATGAACACTAGACAAAGGGAAGAATATCCAATTCCAAATCTTCCAAGCATCCTGTCCAGTCCATATCCTAAATCCTTTCCCATCCTGATAGATAGAATCAAACAAGACATATAGATCTCCCAAGAGTACAAGTCCAAAACCAGTAGCTGTATGAGTCTGAAAATACTCAGTCACCTGACCATACAACTTCAACAAATCATGTCTATCTACCATACTTAGAATCTCATTCAGGAAAGTGAAATGCTTCAGTGTCCCATCTCTTCTATATATAGTATTCACCATACCACCCATAGATGGTGTCAATTCCCATCTATCTAAAGGTGACCACAAAATAGGTTCTTCATCAGAATCATCAACCTTGATGAAGGAACTGTCAGGAGCCTGTAGATCAAATCCCCTAGAAATCCTTTTCTTAGCAGGACTCTTCTGTCTTCTTCCAGGAATGGAATAAGGAGAAGAAGCACTAGACCCAGTAACATCAGGAGTATGAATCACTGCTGTAGCATCCGGAGAATCAGCAACCTCCTTAGCAGTGGAAACAGGCTGTGAGGTTGGTGATGGATCAGCAGTAATGGGAAAATCATCAGCAGTAGTGTTCTGAGGTTTATCCGTAGGAATGGGTTTATCACCATCAATAGGAATGAAGGTATCTGCATCAGTGGGAACAGGTGGTACATCTTCAGTGGGAACAAGTTTAGAAGCATCAGAAGGATTCCTTGGTGTATCCTCAGGAGGAATACTCTGAGTCTCTGCAGCAGAAATAGGTGTTTCTACTGGTGTCTCCAAAGATGTGTTCATTGGTGGTGAATCCCTAGCAATGTTTTCTTGTGTACTTGGGATCTCCTCACTAAACACTGTGGAATCTTTAGTAATCTCTTCAGGATGAACAAAAACACCTTCAGTAAAGACTGGAATGTCATCAGTAGCATTAGCAAACTTCAATCTCTTAGTCTCAGGTCCTTCCAAGGTAGATGGAGGTCTCTTCAACCTTGCATAAGGATTGATGCCATCCCTGTCCAATTGTCTAAGAATTTTCTCATATTCAATCTTCAACTGTTCATCTGTCAATTTCTTCACATATCCCATAGACCACCCAGTGTTATAAATAGCATAACTCTAACATTTCACAAACTCCCTCATGTGATGTCTCTGCTCAGCTTGAGTTGGAGGCTTATCTCTCTTAGCTTTAGCCCTCCTTTCAACATCTGCTTTCTTCCTCTGATTAACCAGTGCAACCATCCTTGCAGCATAATTATCTGATACAAAAGCATCCCCTAAGATAGACTGTGCAAGAGAGGTATTTGAAGTTACTTCTTTCACAATCTGTTGCCAATTACCCTCTGTGAAATGTAGAGATGCTTCATCAAGTTCTTTCTTCCTTTGAGGAGTTATATCAGGAACTTTGTGAGTTTGCCTTTGATAATCTACATCATATTCAGCCTTAACCTTTTCTGCCACCTTCCTGTCACTTTGTTCAATTTCATGAAGTTTAAGAATCCTTGCTTGTTTAGCTTTGAATGCAGCAGAATCCAATTCTTCTTCTATCATTAGAGCCTTTCCCTTATCCACTTGTGGAATAGATATAGGCACAGATTCAGCAGAAGTAACCTTGGGATCAGAGGGAACAGGAATAGGCACCTCAGTAGCAACAGAAGGAATCTCAATAGCAGGAACCTCAGTAGCAACAGAAGGAATCTCAACAGGAGGAGTCTTATCAGTAGAAATGGTATCAGGAGGAAGTTGCACTGTATCAGAAGGAACATTGACCTCAGCAGTGCTATCAGTAGCAATGGATGCATCAGAAGGATTCATAGAGCTACGAGCAGCAACAGACTGGAACTTCTCAAATGCTGATACTCCAAAAGTTTGCTTGGTCCTTTTCCTTTGGGTCCTTCTTCTTGTAAACACCTTAATCTCTGGAGTGATAACAGGCTCAGATAAATGATCTTTCTCTGTTGCAGTATCATCCAAAGAAACAGAGGCCAAGACATATAGAGCATCCAAATCAATATCCTCCTCCTTATCCTGCTCATCTTCTGACTCAGAAACTACAAACTTACTCCTCCTCTTATTCAACCTATTTTCCAACTCTATCACCCTTCCAAGTAATTTTACAACAGCTCCACCAAGAGATCTCTTAGTCTCCTTAAGCTCTGCTTCAAGATCATCAACCTTTTGAACATACCTGTCAAGCAAACTAGACATTTTCATCAGAATATCAGAATCCTCAGCTCCACCAGCAGGTTGACCTGAGGTGTAAAGAGCATCATTGGATCTGGGAGGATAAACATAATCATCACCACCAAAATTGGTGTCATCCTCAAAGGTCTGTATAGGTGGACTCAAAGGTGGCTCAGGTGGTTGGTCAATATTAACCTCTGGTTCAACAGGAGTTTGTTCCTGTGATTCAGAAGCAATGACAGGCTCCTCAAAAGCAATAACCCTAAGAGATGGTGGGGCAATAGGTGTATGAGATGGGGGTGGCTGGTCATCAGTGGCAACTGATGCAGTTGCACCAGGAGCATTGGAGGCCCTAATATCGGTATGTCGATGCGAGAGGTGTCGGCGACGTGGGGATGGGTGGCATAGTGCCACCAGCAGCCTCATCAAGAGATGGCTCATTGCCACCAGCAGCATCAGCTGCACCAGCACCTTCATTGCCAATGGGCAACATAGAAGGCAATAAGGGTCTATGCTCTCTAGCAAAATTGGTCCTCATGGTAGCAAATAATTTAGCAGTCAATTTTCCTACTGCTCTTGGGGTTTAATTTGAGGTCTCAATGCCTAAAATTATCTGAAGAAACCTAGGATACATTAAAAATTTATGTTTGGTATCCTTTATGTTTTTAAGCATTTCCTCAAAGATATATCTTGAAAAGTTATAATCTCTACCCTGAGCCAAACAAATTATAGTAGTAGCAATTGAGCTGGAGAACTAATCCCAACCCCCAGACTTAGGACTTACACATTGAAGAGGGTATGAACTAAAAATCTCCATTTAGGGCAAAATTTATTTTTATACCATATGAATTTCCCATCAGTGGGATACCCTAAACTAGCTAAACCAGTGATTATTTCCTCCCTATTATTCTCAAAAACACCTCCTTCATCATTTAATTGCAACTGAGTCCTTATAAGGGACTCGGTAATGACACACTCCTGTCCATCAATAATGGCCACAATCTCCTTGGGTTGACCCTCAGGAGATCGCTCATATGCTGTGGCCCAAATTTTCCTAACCAACGAGTCATAAACAACAGATGGACTATAAGTTAGGGTATACCTGAGTTTGGAGCGAAGAAGGAAATCAACCATAGGATCATAAACATCACTTCCTTTAGCTCTTTCCAAAAATGCTACTTTATTGTGATCCCCTTTGAATGCAAGTGTCGCCATTAAAATGATTTGAGAAGCTTGAAGATGGGTTTGATTTAAAATGAGAGGGAATTGATCAATTAGGTCGTGGGATAACTGTAATTGGCTATTTAAGTAAGTTACTCAAAATAACCATTTAAATTGGCAAAAATCTCGCAACGAATATTTGACCAATTTGACTTTAATTAAATCCCATATTAAATTCCCAATTATACGAAACCAGCAGCATTTGAAAGTCAATCTGCAGAAACCATTTAGTCAACCAGCAGGAACCACCTAAAGTTTGACCGCAGTTACTAATTCAATGCTACCAGAAGAAACCATCACCCATCAGCAGGAACAACCACGTAACCAGCATGAATGAAGAAAAGTCAACCCCTGCTATAATTAACTACGCATTAAAACTCTGCAGTCTTAACCCTTATTAATTCATACACCAACCAAACCATTACTTCCATTAATTCTAACCAAGTTAGATTACACCTTGACTTTGACTATAAATATACCCTTTGCCTCATATAGCACATACAAACCATACAACCCTAACACAACAATCGATCATCAAAACTACCACAATAAGCAACTCACCCAACACTCCGATTGAAATTTCCTCAGACTCATCAGAGAGTTTACCATCTAATGATGGATGGTTAAACTATTTCCCTCCTAACTACACCAACCTGACTTTCACGTCTACAAACCCTTTACCTTCACCAGCACCGATTGGAACCTCTTCAGAGGATCTGCCTACCCAACCTTCACACTTGGGGTATGAAGATACCAGCTCTGAGCTTAACTCCATGCCCAGCTTTGTCTCGGCTTATTCAGACACTGATGATGAGAATGGTGGATCCTCCAGGCCCGTGAATGTTGCTCCTATTCTCATTGTGCCGCTTCTTACATGCCGATTGTAGGTCCTTCGATCCAGGCGGGACCCTCCAACCAAAACCCCCAAAAGAGACAACAAGTAATTGGTCTTGCTGCTCCCAAAGTGTGGGATATGATCAGCAGGTGGGGTAAATAGAATCAGAGGATGCCTGAGAGGGCAAAAAGGAGGCCTGAGTAGATGTCTTGTGGATGGAAGCTGGTGTTAGGAGTGGTCTTTTCTTTTGATGATGTGTCTTGTCTTTCTATCAGTATGGTTTGAATGTAATGGAAGGAGTCTTGTCAAACTGCATCTGAGTATGCAGTTCTTTATAATAAATAAATGGACTTCCATTTTCCTTGTTTAATCTTTTTGCTACTGATTGTGTGTTTGAATTTAATCTGCAAAATTGTTAGTAGAACACAGAATATACAAAGAATATACACATATATATATATTACACAAATATATAAATTATACAACAATAACTCCTCCCCTTAATCAGAAATTCTCCCCTTAGGCATAATCCTCCCCTCAAACACAACAATCAGGGGTTGATCATGCCAATATGGACAACCAAAAATTGAAATCTAGGGCCATCAAATGCTATAGTTAACAAATCAGCCACATTATCATCAGTATGGATTTTAACCACTTGAATAAGATGTTTTTCATTAGCATCCCTGATAAAATGGTATCTAATTTCTATGTGTTTTGTTCTCTGATGAAAAACAGGATTCTTAACAATGCAAATTGTACTTTGGTTGTCAATAAAGATTTTAGTATTCATAAAATTGAACCCATAATCTAATAACTGATTTTGTATCCAAAGTACCTGACCACAACACTAGCGGTGACAACATACTACTGCTTGATGAAGATGTAGCCACTATGGTCTGCTTCTTGCATTGCCAGGAGATTAATCTCCTTCCTAGAAACTGACAACCCCCAGTAGTAGATTTTCTATCAAAATTGGCACCAGCATAGTCACTATCACTGTAAGCTTTCAACTCAAATGGAGAATCTCTAGGATACCAAAGACCCAATTTAGGTTGGCCTTTGAGATACTTGAAGATCTTTTTGACTGCATTCAAATAGGAAGTCAAGGGAGTGACCTGATGCCTGAAACAAGCACTGACTGCAAACATTATATCAGGCCTTGAAGCTGTCAAATACATGAGTGAACTAATCATAGATCTGTAAAGATTAACATTGACAGCAGCATCTGGTTCATTATTTGACTTAGGCTTTGGGGCTTCATAAGGAGTAGTTGCAGTCCTCACATTTTCCAAATCAAACTTCCTGAGGATGTCTTGCACATATTTCTCTTGACTGATGAAAATACCATCTGACTGTTGCTTAACTGTAGACCCAAGAAAAATGTAAGCTCACCCATAGCACTCATTTCAAACTCACTTTTCATCAACTCCTCAAATTCCCTGCACCAAGCCTCTTTAGTAGAGCCAAAAATAATTTCATCTACATAAACTTGAACAAGGATGATATCCCTTGAGTTCTTCTTGATAAATAGTGTCTTATCAATAGCACCTCTCCTGTAACCATACTTCAGCAAGAATGATGAGAGCCTAGCATACCAAGCTCTTGGTGCTTGATGAAGCCCATAGAGTGCTTTAACCACCTTGTAAACCATATCTGGATTGTGAGTAACATACACTTCTTCAATTTCACCATAGAGGAAGGCATTTTTAACATCCATCTGATAAACCATGAAGCCCATATAGGAAGCAAAGGCTAAGAAGAGTCTAATAGCCTCAACTCTTGCTACTGGAGCAAAGACTTCATCATAATCAATCCCCTCTTCTTGCCTGTGACCTTGAGCAACCAATCTAGCCTTATTCCTGACCACAATCCCCCTTGCATCCCTTTTACACTTCAGGATCCATTTTGTTTCAATTGCATATTTCCCAGCAGGCAACTGAACAAGTTCCCAGAAATTTTGATTTAAGAACTATTGCCTTTCTTCTTGCATAGCAGCCACCCAGTCTGAATCTTCTAGTGCATGTGCTACACTGGCAGGTTTAACCTGTGACAGGAAACAAGCAAATAGACAATGATGATAGTCTATGTGATCCTGAATATAACTGAGAAATGCAGCTTCTCCAAATCTTGTCTTCTTCACCTTACTTCTGGTTTGAACAGATGAAGTAGGATCACCAATTATTAGATATTGAGGGTGAACAGTGTTAATCCTTTTAGTAGCATTATGACTAACATCAACTGAGGTTGGCAGGTTATTAATAGTAGGACCAAAATCATTATCATATGAAGAAGAGTCAAAAATGTCTGATCTTAACAGATGATGAATACCTTCCAACTCAGAGCTTGAATATTAGGAATTAGCTAGATCAGATGGACTTGGAAATCGAGTAGGAGAACCATTGAAACCTAGAGAATCTACCGGATAAAGTATAGGCGACGTTGTGATAGGTTTGGTTCTACCTCGTGGAAGAACTCGGTGTTTAGCTTAGTACCGGAAAAAGTGTAAGCGACGTTGTGTAAGGTTTTCTCCACCGAGAATGGAGTTTGTTGATCTAGTGAAGCAACTCTCGAGTAGGTGACTCGAGGAGTGGAGTAGGGCAAGGAAGGTGTCCTTGTAGCCGAACCACTATGAATCCTCGTGTTGCTTTGTCTATCCTTCTACTTATCGCTTTACGTTTATTCTTGCATTACATTGTTTATTTTCTATGTGGTTGATATCTATGTTTGTGATGCATACTTGGTCTTTCATATAGTCATAAACTATATTTAACACTTTACATATTATGACACGCTTGATCAAGAAAAAGCAACCGGACTAATAATGGTGAAACTTGATTTATAATGAACCATTAATCTTGCGGAATCTTATATGATATTAAGGGTTGGCCTTACATGCCGTGTCGTTAAATGCATCCTCGCGTCGAGATTAGCAAATGCAATGGTTTATACTATATTTGATACAAAAGTTTTAAGTTTGAAACGAAAACGTATTCGCCCCCTCCCCCCTCTACATTTTCACAATTGGTATCGGAGCGGGTTGGTTCTTGTTAGGATTTAGTAAATCCAGTTATTAAAGTGTCGGTCACCTCAAGTATATGTAATCGTTAGAAAGCTCGTAGTCGTAGTTATTTAAAGTTAAGTAGTATTTAGTTATGTAACACCGTGGAGGACCGACCGGTCTTTACCCACTGTATGCGATCCACACCCGTGGGTGGCGTTTATGTAAGACTATAAATACTCTCTACCTTCCAAGGTAGAGTTGAAACTCATAATAATACTTTCATTTTCTCTCACTAAGTTCCTAAACCTCTAACTATTTCTCTCTAAAACCTTATTGTATCCCCCATTTGATCATGATTTGATGTGTTTATGAAATCAATATGTTACAAATGGTATCAAAACCATGGTTTGATTATCCTCTTACATATCCTTGGATTTCTAGTGGTTTTATATGGTTTTGGGTTTGAAAGCGTTTAGTGGTTTTGCATCATTGGATCATTTCTTGTGTTAAAGTTTGAATTTTGAGTGTACTTTTGTGTTTAGAATCATTGTAAGTGCTTGGGTTTTGATTTGTAAAGCTTGAATCACTGTGGTTGAGCTTGTTTTGGATTGAAAAGTGTGGTTTTGAAGTTTTTCAACTTAGCGACTTGTGTCTTGGAGTGTTTTTCTTCGTAGCGACTTGCTTTAGTAATTTCCAGAGAGTTATAGTTTAAGTCGTAGCGACTTGATCTTAGCGACTTGTCTATTGAGACAAGCCGACAAACAGTACAAGTTAGTGGAGGTTCCACTTCGGCTAGCGACTTGGTTGGGTTAGCGACTTGTTTCTATTATTTATAGCGACTTGGCTTTATAGTTCTTGGCGAGTTGTTCTATTAGCGACTTGTCTACTTAGCGATTTGGTGCAGTAGCGACTTGTGTTCAGCGACTTGATTCTTAGCGACTTGGATACTTAGCGAGTTGTTCTTTAGCGACTTATGCCTTAGCGATTTGGTGCTTTAGCGACTTGTGTTCGTGACTTGGGTGCTAGCGACTTGGTTCTTAGCGACTTGGTTCAAGGGTTATAGCGACTTGGTTAATATTTGTTTCTAATACGGTTTTCTCTTGATTTAGTAAAATCCGTGAAAGAATCTATTTCCGGTTTAATCATAGAGTTATAAAATCTCGTGAAATCGTAAACATGTCTACCAGCGTGCCTACAATCATCTCTCATGTGGTGAGGATGTTCAAGCGGTGGTTGAGACACTCATCCACCCATGCTTGACAAAGCCGACTATGACTCATGGGCTCAGCGAATTAGGTTGTATTATGCGGGAAAGAAAAATGGAGTCAACATTCTCAAGTTAATTGATGAAGGACCTTATCAGTTGAGACTACAAGAGACATAATTGATCTGCTGCGGATGGAACAATGATCTTTGGATTGGACGGACCAAAGGCGTATGATGAGCTCGATGATAAAGAGAAAAGTGATTCGATCTTGATATCGGGGCTTGAAACATTATACTTCAAGGTCTTCCAAAGATATCTACAAGCTTATCAATCACAACACTGAAGCCAAGGCGGTTTGGGATAATGTCAAGATGCTTCTCTCGGGTTACGAATTAACTAAGGAAGACAGAGAATCACAAGCTGTATGATGAATTTGAGCACTTTAAGATGAAACGAGAAGAAAGTGTCTATGAATATTACGTGAGATTCCACAAGCTTGTGAATGATATGAGGAATATCAAAATGACCATGCCAAATATTAATTTGAACTCAAAGTTTGTGAACAACATGAATCGAGAATGGCACAAATTTGTCACCTCTGTGAAGCTAACCAAGGATTGAAGAACACCAACTATGAGCAATTGTATGCCTTCCTTCTTGAGAAGAGAGACATGCTATGTTTGAGCGAAGGATTCTTGAGCAGTTCAAATCTAAGCGAGGAGAAACAAGTTCATCAAATGATTCTCTGACCTTTCACACCAATGTTGGAATTACCACCAAAGCTTCTCAAGTCATACCCACGGGTAATGGTAATTACAAGCTCATCCACGATCCGACATATAATCCTCGACTCAAACACACTCATGGAAAACTTCATCAATCAACTATCTCTCATGGTAAGTCAAAATATGAATTCCTCCCACACACCAACAATAATCTCATAACAACATCCAATCCACACAATCAAGCTCTTATCGGAGATGGTAAGGTTGTGGTGCGAGAATGTGCAAGGAAGGCGATATGAACAAGGGATGGTTGGAGCGGGTTATGGTAATCTTTGGAGTAGGTGGAGGATATGTGGAAAATCGAGAATCATGGAAGAAATTCCAATCAAGGGCAAGCAAAGCCAATCAAATGCTACAAGCTGTGGTGGTGAGGACATATTGCGAGGCGCACATCTCAAAACGTCCACGAATGCGAATACTTGAGAGACAAAATGTTGCTTGTGCAAGATCGGGATAATGGGCGACTTTGGATGAAGAGGAATTGTTGTTTCTTGCTGAAAGGAATGCTTAGACATATGATGCGGATGTAGATGAGTAGCCAATTCAGGAAATAGGTCAAAATCATCAAAATGCCTTTCAAGTAGCAGACTGTGATGCATTTGACTCTGATGTCGATGATGAACCTACTGCCCAGACAATCTTCATGGCTAGCATCTCACCTATGGTCTCTCCAAAGGTCCTTTCACCACAACAGGCTGGTCAATCAAAAGATAATATCATTTCAGAGGTATTAAAACTATACGATGAGGTTGATGAGCAAAAGTTACATAACGAAGTACAATCTTTTGAAACTTATGATTCAGATATTGATAATGAGGGTAATAGTAATATTTTCCCATATGATCAATATGTGACACAAAGTGAAAGTGAGATTGTACCAAGTGATGTATCTTCTGCAGTCAATAATGACTATGTTTTTTATGAATACACTGCATGTGCCCCTGATGATTCTGTACCTCAGAATGAATGCCTATAAAGAACAAGTTGCTATTTATGAACAACGTGCTAAGTTTGAGTTAACTAGCCGTGAGAAGGAAATGGATGACCAAATGCGTACAATTATTAGAAAAAGTAACTTTAGAGAAGAAGTTTTAAAACAAGAGTTAAACTCCTTACAAGAAAATCTTTCTAAAACTGTTAAGCAAAAGCAAGAGCTTCAAGATAATGTTAAAGTGCTTAAACAAGAATTCAATGCTAAGGAATCAAAACTTTTGAATGATTTTTCTAATCTAAAAACTTTGAAAAACAAGCTTGAAAATAAATTGTACGTACAAGAGAACACCATTCAGACTGCTCACATGATCACTAAGCGTAGAGTCTTAAGCGATAAGCACAGTATTCCCATTATAGAGGAACCAAATCCCGAATATTGCAAAAGAGCTAAAGCGATCCATAAGATTGTATATGATGGCAATGAGATTCTTAAGCCTAGGCAAAAACCATCATGTATTGGAAGCACGGAAGAGGATAGAAAATTAAATGATGCATCTAGGGAGAAAATGGATAAGAAGCTTAACGATCCTGCGTGTAAAAAGAATAACATAACGATCAAACCCCATGATTACACTAAGGAAAATTGGATCTCCACGAACATGTTTAAGCCTCAAACTCAATTAACCCCGAGCAGTTTTTGGAAGAAAGATATGGATAAACAAAGTTAATGTACTTGTGGAAACAAACACTCCCTTTAGGAAAATGCTGCGACTCTTGTGTATCCTCCAAATACACCAATGCACTTAGTTCCTAGAACTATTGCCACTAATAACAAGACCTTAATCAGCATATGTTGTTTATCAACTATTCGTTGATTTTGAGAAGACATGTAAGAAGACAATCACACCTACGGGGATAAGCGAAGGGAAAGAGGTTTTGAGAAAACTAAAGAATGTTATTTAGCGATGTCATGCCCTTCTTTAAACAATTAAAGGTCAATTTGAGAGTCTTCAAAGGGGATTAACTCGGATATCAAAGAAATGGAAAAGGAATTTGATGCAATATTTGTTGAGGTAAATGATTATGAGCAGGAACTCAAATATAATGAAATTGAAAGGAAGAACTTGCAAATCTTAAATGAGAACTTAGTATTAAGTTGTGTGGCTCAAGATGTGTTTTATCTTGTTACTAAGCATTCTATTCGCCTCTCAATTTCATGAATTAATGTTGCCTTGAAAGTTTCTCATGATCGTGTCATTGAGCTTGAAATCAAAAACTCAGAACTGAATGAGAAAATTGATCAGGATGATCACGATAATTTGGTAAAACAGTTTTCTAAGCTAGAAGTTGATCATTTTAATTTGCAACTAAAATATCAAAATCTTAAAGAAAATGTCAAAATCTTAAACTTCAAGACATCCTCAAATGTTCCAGAGTTTGATGCACTTTTTGAAATAAACAAATGTGACGAACAGATTCAAGGTCATTGTAACACGATCAGAAAGTTGAAAGCCTAAATATCACAATTAAAGGGTGAAAAGAACAACGTGACTGGCTCCCAAATGCCTCATCCTTTAGATTCTCAGTGTTCTCAAACTTTTCATCTTCAAAACTTGGTTAATGTTTTACAAAAGGAAAATGAGAGTTTTCTAGAAGAAAATGAAAAAGTTAAACAACACTTTAAAGAGTTATATGATTCAATGAAAGTCACTCGTGACAAGAACAACGAAAAAATAACGTCTTTGCAAAAGGAAATTGAGAATCGAAGAGTCGGGAAAAGGGAAAATGCCACTTGTCTTTAATGGGAATGTTGCATCTAAGTCATCTCTGATTTGCAAATATCTTGTGTTATTAAATACATTCCTCCTCATCTAAGGAATAGCAATTTTTATTTCATAACTATTTTCTTGGCCTTAAGTATAGTCTTGAATGTCTCCGTGAAATTGTATAAGAGGATTTCATAAATAAGCCACTTGATAGAAATTAGGTTTGCTTGCATTCGAATAAGCGATCTCAAGAGTCATTAGAATGTTTAATAGCAACATGTCCTAAATCCTTAGGTGCGAAAGGTAAAGGCTGTGATGCCTTGCTCAATGCCTAATGATAAGTATGCAACTCATTTTATGCCCAATATTAAGCAAGTAAACTCTAAAGTGCCTTCAAGTAGTTCGGATCCTGCACTTCTAGTTCGGGAATGCAAAAGTAGCAAAACCAACTAATGTTCCAATTCCTCTCTGGGGTAAAAGTGACACCAAAGCGGCGGTGAAAGCCTCAAGGCAACACAAAGAATGATAGGACCTTGCAAGCTAGGAATATTCAGTGGAAGAGAGTAGAAGATCACCTTAGGGAGAATTTAAATAAAACGAATCGTGTTGATTCTAGTGTTAGCTCTAAGCATACTGTAATTAATGCGAATTTTGCTACTTTTGGCAAAATATGTAATGATGATTGCGTGGTTTGTGTTACTAATCTTGAATGTGGTGTGAATGATTTGATTAATGCTGTTAAATGCCCTGTTAAGATAGTTAATGCAAAAAATCAAGCTAAGAAGGCTAAAAAGCAATGGCGGAAGAAGGTTAGAAAACATTGGAAACCGGGAAGGAAATTTAGTAACATAGGTTATCGGTGGATACCTATTGGCATAAATTCAATCTTAATGAGATGTGCCTAAATTATCTAGATCAATTCCCATTAGAAAATGGATGCCTCTTGGTAGAACTATTCCTTTAAGAAGTGAACATACTTTGACTAGGTCAAATCTGGACACTAACCTTGCATCTATTCACGATGATTCCATTGTTTCCACTTCCGATGTGGGTGTTCCAATCACATTACTAACCAAATGGAACCCATTCTTGCATGGGGATCCCAATTATCGATTATCCATTCTTATGCGTGTTCAGCTGCGGATCGTTCAAATCATTACATGGTACTGGACTCAATTTGTTCAAGCATATGGTGGAGATCGCTCGCGGCTCATGAACCGTGAGTAAATTCATCGGGACTGTTAGATTCGGGAGCGACCATTTTGGAGCAATTATGGGTTATGGAGACTATGTTGTTGGCAAAGTGTAATCTCCGGGGTATATTATGTTGAAGGTCTTGGTCATAACTTGTTTTACATTGGTCAATTATGTGATTCCGATCTAGAGTGGCATTTAGAAAACATACTTGTTTCGTTAGAGAACTCGATGGTGTGGGCTGTTAAGAGGAACTCGAGGTTTAAATCTATACACCATCTCTATCGTAGACATGATGAAGTCTTCTCAATCGCTTGTTGTCAAAGGCTTCAAAAACAAAATCATGGTTATGGCATCGTCGTCTTAATCACTTGAACTTTGGCACCATTAATAATCTTTCGAAATGATCTTGTAAGAGGCTTACCCAGTTAAAGTATGAAAAAGATCATCTTTGTTCGACATGCCAATTGGGAAAAAGCAAGAAATATGCCCTGAGCGCAAACCCACAAACTCGATAATGGAAGTTACGCATACCCTTCATATGGACTTGTGCGGACCAATGAGAGTCCAAGCGATTAATGGGAAGAAATATATTTTAGTCATTGTTGATGACTACTCTCGATTACTTGGGTAAAGTTTTTGAGGACAAAGGATGAAACTCCGGATGTCATAATCAAACTTATCAAGCGACTTGAGTTCGACTTAACAATACGGTTAGAATTGTTCGAGCAGACAATGTACACGAGTTCGTTAACAAAGACTTAAGTCAATTTTATGAAAGTGTTGGAATCGGTCATCAAAGAAGTGTTTCCACGAACTCCTCAACAGAACGGTGTAGTTGAAAGACGAAATCGAACTCTTGTGGAAGCCGCAAAAACTGTAACAACCCGCATTTTTCGGGTTACTTTTTCATATTTTTGAAAAGTTACTATTCACTTTCACTATTCATCCCGTAAAATTTTTATTCCACATTCTCATAAGATTATTTTAGTAATATCCTGAGAGTTTGACAATCGTTAAGATCATTTTCGCAAAAGTTATTAAGAAAACATCGTTTTAAAGTTTCGTTTTGGACGGTACACCATTTAAACATCACGCGCATAACGAAAATCAACTCTGACAATTTTCCTCGCATCAGATTAATTTTTAGATCACTCATAATCAATTAGAGAATTTTTAAGATTTCAATTAAATGTTACCAAATAAACCCTGCGTTGTACGAAACTAAACTTACGTTTTAAACAATTCTACTTACATCCAGACTTAATGATTCCTGCACTGTGTTTCTAATTTGTTTTTGACACTTTTACATTTTTGGAAAAGTCAAACATATTTCCCTCCTCCATTGACCGTAAAGAAATTAACCTTGTACGTTCTATATTTTTGCTTACATCGCGTAACTTTTAAACTTCGCGTATAAGCATTAAGTTACCACGTATGTGAAAACCACATTTTGACATCTCATATCACTTTTAGACTAACTTTAGTCTACTTTAAATAAATTCACGATCATTTCACGAAATTTCGTTCTTTTACGATAAGCTGCGAATTCGCGTTTTTGACCGTAATTCGAGTTTTAAGTAGCGTTTTGCACCCAATGAGACTTATCACCCATTTTATGTTTTAGATGGAGTATAATGATGAGTTTAATCATTCCTATAAGTTTCATATTTTTACGATACCGGTTTCGTTTTGTAAGCTTAACAACTTACGGTTGGCATTTAACGGAACCAATTCATGCTCTAAACTCAAGATAATACCAAAAATATCCACCTAAGTCATCTTATCTCTATATGGCTGACTTGGGGGGGGGAGTCATCATTTTTGTGGTATCATCCTAACCATGGTTCATTTAGATCATTACATGTGTCCTAACTTAACCATGGTTAATATTTAACCCAATATATGGTTAACCAAACTTACCCTCCTTTAAATAGCAAGTGAAATGCATCCTAAAAACCCTCATATTCTGTTTTGGGTCGTTCATATCACAAATCATACATATCTTCCATCATTTGATCTATAAACTCCAAGTTTATGCAAAGAAGTTTCAAGTAGTAAGTTACTACATCAAATCTCTAGCAAGTTTAAGTGATCTTCTTGAGTTTAGATCCACTCAAGTCACTTAGTACTTCATCACCAACTCTTCAAGATTACAAGGGTGCCAAGGTGTAGAAAGCTAGCTCAATCCGAAGTCCTAAGTGTTCAATCAAAGTCCGATCCTTACTAGTTACTCCTTTCTTGATTGAAAGCCAAAAGTTGTAAGAAACTAATCACCACCATCATCTCATCTTTATTATTCATAATCTTAACAATTTCATGCTATATATATAGTTACTATGTTGATTCATGATGTACATATACTCAATCACATGTTTTAATTCATATATTGTCGTAAAAGTAACAAACTAGTAAACTAGCCATATTCTACACGTTTGAAACCATTAAAACCTGTCATATATGGACTTTTTAACTTATATATTATGGTAGACAAGATAAAAAGGTAAACATAGCAATTTGAATCACCCGAAACGGACAAACGAGTCAAAAGTTATGGCCAAAAGAAGTTAGCGAAACCAAAACGCCGAAACTGCCTAACATAAGCTGTTAAGCAGCTGGTCGTTTTAAAAGTGGTACTTCTGGTCCGAATCATCAAAAAGTTAAAACACGAAAGTTGTCCGGAACGATGTTTTCCTTCAATAACAAAGAAGCTTGGACCTTGAAAACGCTTAAACAGGCCATTATCTTTCAAAAACTGAAACTGCCCTATATATAGTTTCACAACTATACTTTTGTCACAACTAAAAGGCAAACCAAGAGGCCTAATGGCCTTAAGCCGAGACCACAGCCACGGCTAAGGGCAAGGCTGAGTCTCAAGACCATGGTAGTCTAGAACAAAGCCACGACAAGGCCATGGCTAAAGCCTCAAGGCTTCTTAAGCCGAGACCGTAAACCAAAGGCCTTAGCCTTGACAAACCTAAATGTATATAATACAATTTGGATCTACTTCCTTGATAAACTATGAAACTATACTTGTAATAACCAACTTTACAATTTGGAAACTTGTAAACTTTTCTTTAAACACTTATGACATAAATTATGACGATACTTGTAATAACCATTATGATTCCTAATCATAACCAAACCACCTTGTAACTTGTGTTTACAAACCATATGACACTTATGATATACAAACAAAACATATGTTTTATCTACTAAGTGCTACAAAACTAGGGAGCTTCATGTGAGGGGTTTCATTTGAGTAAAACGTATAGACGAGTTGATGGATTTATGATTTAAAGTGTCCTAGCTCCTCGAGCGTTCTTGCATGACCTCACGAATTGTGATGGCCCGAGCGGTGTACGATATATATAAACTAAACACGTTTTCACAACTAGACTATTTCTATAAACGACATACACAAAAACCATGTACTACATCATGATCAACATAGAGACGTATATAGGATGGTTTATGTTTTCCTAAACATTATTCCAAACCTAAGTCGCAACATTCTATTTTAGGTTGCTCGTAGAAGTTCTCATGGCATATCCATCATTCTCATTATACATTTGATATCATTTGCTCTGAGGTGAGTTCATAGCCCCACTTTCTATTACTTAATTGTTTTACAAACCCTTAGGGGAGATACATGCTTTATTTTAAACCGAACACATTTCTTTCAAAATGTATACTTATCTGATTGTTTTATTAGCACTAAGTTACCGCATTTGCCAAACTTAAGTCCCTTAATCATGAATTATTAATCACTAGTGAGAGTAGGCGCGAATATTGTGAATAGATCTATTGGGATTGACGAATCCCGTTTGTGTTGACCGGGTAGGCAAACAAACGCACTATATTTGAGTAACATTGGTAAAAACGGCACTTTTACCTGATAGGGCACGCACCGACATTTTCTCCAATTAATTTTGGAACACATTAATGCCTTGATTGCATGATGCTTAGTCTAATAATATCTGTTTTGTTTTCAAACCATTGGTGTGAGTCTATAGCTCACACTACCAACATAATGTGTTCAACCATCAAACAAACTCTATGAATTTCACTCAACCTTTGTGTTGACAGTTTTAAGCATGTATTTCAGGTCCATAATGTCAGAAGCTGGCACGGAGGAGCACGGATACTCAAGAAGGCTATAAATTTTATTATCATTCGAAAACCAATTTAATGTATTTTGTAAACTTGGAACCATTTGGGACCTCATTTTTGTAAACTCTGATATTTATATAAATCGAATGATAAATCTTTTAAAACGACTCCATTAGAGTTCGTTTTCTATTATTATATTGTTGTGCCATGAAGTAACACCCAGCTTGAATTCCGTTCGTATCTCGAAATTGGGGTGTTTGATTTGTATCGAGCCACGTTATAGAAAGCGGGTCTAATTGAGACTTAAACTATTACTACTTTTTCAAACAAAAACATTTTATAGCCTTCCGTTCTCCGTGCCTTCCATCCTCCAGACAATTATGTGACTTCTAGGTAGTTTATGCTACACAAACATACTAGTATATTGATATATACACTCGACATATTTTCAATCATTTTAGCTAAACGATAGACTAAACATATCTCCATTTGCCTATTCCAAGGCATTACGACACAATCATATTTTTTCAAATCATGTATCTACTCGTGCATTTTAGGATTACGAAACTTTATCCAAGACATTGTAACCGATTACAATGGTCTTTCCTACTTCCTAGACATTGTGAGATACAATGGTCTCATTCATTATTCAAGACACATGTGAGATACGGTGGTCTCAATTACACTCTCGAGACAACATAAATCCTCGGTGGTCTCTATTACATTCTCGAGACATTGTAAATCCTCGGTGGTCTCTATTACACTCTCGAGACATGCCAAATCCTCGATGGTCTCTATTACATTCTCGGACAACGTAAATCCTACAATGGTCTCTATTACATTCTCAGACACTGTAAATCCTACAGTGGTCTCTCTATTACATTCTCAGACACTGTAAATCCTACAGTGGTCTCATTTATTTCTCAAGACATTGTGAGTTACACAATGATCTCTCCATCATTTCTTAAGACATTGTGAGTTACACAATGATCTCTCTATCATTTCTCAAGACATTGTGAGTTACACAATGATCTCTCCATCATTCCTCAAGACATTGTGAGTTACATAATGATCTCTCCATCATTTCTCAAGACATTGTTAGTTACAAAAAGACCTCTCCATCATTTCTTAAGACATTGTGAGTTACACAATGATCTATCCATCATTTCTCAAGAAATTGTGAGTTACACAATGATTTCTCCATCATTTCTCAGACCTTGTGAGTTACACAATGGTCTAATTTACTTCACAGACATTGTAAATTATATAAAGTCTCTAAAAATTATCTTATAAACCTTATATGATATTGTTTTACATGAAAACCGTCACAGTCTATCAATTTCCCTAATGGAAATACAAGAAATGGGATTTCTAAAGATAAACCGACTCATCATCTACAAAAGTGAAGTTCGACAACTTTCTCGTTCATCAAAATTCTCTTACGAAACCTTCATTGTTAAAGGTTCGTGATTCTAGCCAAGTATAGACTATTTTAGAATTACTTAAGATTTCCTTTCCACACGTATCTACCCATACTATCTTCTTTGCAATGGAATGTGATAACATAGGTTACAAGTCTTTTATGGCCAGGACTTGCAACTGGATGGTTTGATATCGCCTTTGCTTAGTGGACAATTTCTCAGAAGCTATGGACATATCACAAGTATACCTAATTTAGGTATTTGGAAAATTTATTGAACCTCGGCTAAATATAGCCTAATCACCTATATTTAACCTAGGGATAGTGGAACATAGTCTGATTAACTATGTTCGACTTAAATTTTTCAAACACTGAGAATAGTTATACAAGGGTTATATTCAGGTTAATTTCCTACTTAAACTCGATAAACCACCATAATTCATTAAAAAGATCTAGAGATACGATAGTGTCTTACCACTCAGCAAAATCTTAACATCTTATTTATACTACCTAATTTCATTCTTGAAATTTTCATACATGAGATAATCCGAACTACTATCTTGGGATAGTCATCAAATCTTCTCGTCATTTCTTAAAAGTACTAGCCTGATTAGGTTTCAAGGATATCATTCCGCCATATTCCTTCAAAATTTACTTTTGATTTTAAAACAAACTTGACATCTCTACCTAAGAATAATGGTAAGCGTACGCTACACTCTTCTAATCGTCAACATATCACATCAAATGAAATGGGTTCCAAATTTCAAATGTCAATGATGGGACAAATGTCATTTTTCTTGGGATTACAAATTTCACAAAGTCCCGGAGGCATTTTTATAAATCAATCTAAATATGCAAATGAGATTTTAAAGAAATTTGGATTTGATTCTTGTGACCTGTTGACACTCCCATGATAGGCGTACTAAGCGTATGAGGATTACTCGGGGATCATGGTAGACCAAGCGAAATATCGTAGTATGATTGGATTCACGATGTACCTCACGGCCGATGAACCGAGACATTACATTCATTTGTTTGCATGTGTGCTAGATATCGGGCTAAGCCTACCAAAAGCACCTTGAAGCGGTTAAGCGGGTCTTCGGTATCTCCAAGGAACCATCAATATCGGACTTTGGTACCCGCGGGACACCGGTATGTCACTTACGACCTATGCGAGATCTTGATCATGCGGGATGTCAAGATACACGTCAATACGTCTTGAGGTGCTCGATTTTGGGCGATAAGCTTGTGAGTGGTCTTCAAAGAAACAAATGAGTACTTCTATATCCTCTGAGGTGAATACATAGCCATGTCATCTTGTTGTGCTCAAATCCTATGGATGAGATCCCAATTATCTGACTATGGCTTTGAATTCAACAAAATCCCTCTGTACTATGATAATAAAAGTGCTATTGCTCTCTCATGCAACAACATTCAACACTCAAGAGCAAAGCACATCGACATTCGACATCATTTCATCAGGGAGCAAGTGGAGAACGGTGTGGTGGAACTCTATTTTGTGAGGACTGAATACCAATTAGCAGACATCTTCACCAAAGCTCTTCCTAGAGAACGTTTTGAGTTTATCCTTCCACGACTTGGTCTAAAGAGTCTACAACCGGAAACACTCAAACGTCTTCAAGAGGAAGACGAGGAGTAAAGGTCTTTCTTCATCCATCTCTTGTAAATATTTATTCGAAAAGCAAAATACAAAATTACAAAACCTACAAAAGCAAATAGAAAATATAAAACTTTCAAAATCCATAAAAATTTGAAAATCTTGAAAATTTCAAAAATATTGTCATTTGTCATGTTTTCTCGATTCAATAATATCTACGGTCTTTGTCTTGTCATTCAAAGAATGACACGGGTCTTTAGATGTTGTTCGAATGCTCAAAAAAATCAAAAAAATATTTTTGGGAGAAAGTGAAACGATGGATTATTGTCATTTCGAGCGATAACCGTTTTCAAAGAAAGAACGAGCCATGCTTTATCTTAAATCTTCAAACCTCATGCTCGATTCTAAAAACAAATGTTTGTCGTTAAAAGACAAATGTTTCCTTTCAAATATTTTTCCTTCAAATGATTCTTGAAAAATATTTGTCATCTAATGAAAACAAAATTGCTTTGAAAATACTTGGACTCTACTTTTGAAAATCATCCGGCTTTTCATTTGTCAAAATCTCTATCCTTCAATCAACAACATATGTCGTTGATTGAGGGGAGAATGATTTCAATCAAAAAGTATTTTTCAAACAATTGTACGTAATCGAGAAAGGTCTACTCTTGAATAATCAAAAGAACAATGTTTTACAATATTGTATACAATTGGTACAAGACCTTTGTTATTATTATGTTTTCAAAAGATACTCAAGCATGTTTAATCTTTGAGTCTAAAGTCTCAAACTTGATCCTTATCATTAAATGTTTCTCATAATCAAGTCACATCTCCCTCAAAAGCTTTCAAAATCAATTTAAATCTCTGAGATCACAAATCTCAAATGATTTGAAAATTGTGATCGGGGAGAATTTGTGATTTAAATTGGATTCAAACCGATAATTCGATAAATGGTTTCATAATTGTTTAGCAAGCTTTCCTCCCCACATGTGCCAAACGATTTCAAATTTTCCATGCACATGTTGAGGGGAGCATCTTTTTAAACCACAAAGAATTGAAACGTGATTGATTTGTCTCTAAGTGCAGGTTTCTTCTAATATGTGCAAAACTCTTTCAAACCTCGAGGCACATATTGAGGGGGAGAAAACTTATGAAAACCTCATCCTTACCCAATATGCTTTATCTACTTGATTTGATCAGGGAAGTGATGTTGATATCTTTTAGAAAATGGTAATCAAAGAAGTTAATTCTTCCTCTTGCCTCCGTGTGCCAAAACGATTTCAAATACATGATGCACATATTGAGGGGAGCTCTTTTTCTAAAAATATCAAAAAACAATTCAGGTACAAAATGCTTTGATAATATATCACAAGTATCTGGATTGAGTTTCAAATGGTTTTCAATTGGTTCCAATGGCAGATGAACAGTACCAAATAGACCGACCAAATTTACTTTATGTATGGTGATATAAGGATGATAAGGTTAGGTATTTGTTCCCATGATCCGCCAAAACCGGAGGGATCTACCCAGGGACAATCCACTAGATAGTGTAGAAGTCCTTAGGTATGATGAAAAAAGGAGAAAAGTGAGATATGGGAAGAGTGCGGATGAGACGAGCTAGTCTTGGAATAAACCCAACAAGGTTCTAGTTATGAAGTCTCGGTAAGCTTGAAGGGGTTGAAGAATGAAAAAGAAATGAAACGAAAAAGGGTGAAAAGAAATAGCCCTCCAATAATTCAACCATAGGGCGAAACCGGGTTCAATTCAAATGCTCTTGGTGGTTACTAAGGTAACACCGGTATTGAAGACAAGACATCATGGACCCGGTGATGCCTTTTCACTACAACTTCCCAAGCCACTCAAGTTCCTCTTAAAAGGGCTTGTTTCATTCTCACGAGGAACCTACATAATCTATCGACTCTCTTAGAGATTGTTGATATTGAAGAAGGAGACCTCTCCTAGTCTTGACATAGGAACCAAATGTGCACAATTGAGTCTAGAGCCACGAGATCATCAAATAAATCTCTTTAGGACAATGTCAATGAAGACTCTCTGTTTCACACAATGTGGAAGAGAGATTATATCTTATGAGTCCTCGCATTATCCCTATGGTATTGCGGAACATCGAGTGATATGCAATCATATTCACAATGAAGATGGAAAGCCTTCAGAGCCAATATCAAACAAGTTCTTGGTAGGTGGCATGTGAGATCTATCTAATAGATCAACCATGTGACAATGAGCGAAACAATGGGCGATTCAAACTTATGAATCAATCACGGTTCGGGTTATGGATTGTGAGATACCTTTGAAAAACCGGTCGTTGTGCTTAAAATTATTTTCTTTAGCACATCGATGTACTAATATTTCAAAAATAAAGGTGTTCATGATTGATAATTGATTTTCCCTAAAACCCTCGTTGTATTGCAAAAACACTTTATTGAGCGATATTCGATTGTTTTCAAATCTCTTTTCATCAATCGGTGAATCTCAATTATTGGTTCACTCATTCCGTGTTGTCTTCTTTGAGGCGTTCGGTTTGAGAACGGCTAGAGCATTGCGAAACCACAAGGAAATTCTTGAATTATACCTAATCACAGGCGGTACTTGTCTTCGATCAGCGGGAACCATGGGCGTGTACCTCGATTCAACGAAAGTGATCAAAGACACTTTCATGCGTTTTATTGCTAAGCTGTTGTATGCGGTACACCCGGCGTTTCTGGTGATCGAATGGAGAGATCAATCCATAGCCGCATGCTCACACAACATATTCATTTCTAAAGAAATCATGATGAAGTGCATCAATGACTCGATATTTTCACTCCATGCTTACCTTTCTGTGCGCAAATATCATGAATCAACTAAAGCTTCCGCTACTCATTAAGAAGAAATCATGATCCAGAATGTGAGCATGTCGGTCCAAAATGTCACAACATCACATAATACCAACACTACAAAGGAAGAGTCAGAGATTTATGGTAGATGATGATCTCAAAGCTGGCTCAACACTCATTATCACGTGTATCAGTTAAAGACCTCCACTTGGATTATCCAAACATGAAAAAATGAAGAATCAAAGACTACGAGCTACTGAGCAAAGAACAGGAACAAGAATCCAAGAACAATCTTAATGTAATATCTGTTTGTATTCAATGAAATTTGAGGTGACCTCCCTTAGGGGGAGATTGTTAGGATTTAGTAAATCCAGTTATTAAAGTGTCAGTCACCTCAAGTATATGTAATTGTTAAGAAAGCTCGTAGTCGTAGTTATTTAAAGTTAAGTAGTATTTAGTTATGTAACACCGTGGAGGACGGACGGGTCTTTAACCACTGTATGCCTGATCCACAACCCGTAGGTGGCGTTTTATGTAAGACTATAAATACTCTCTACCTTAGAGAGTTGGAGCTCATAATAATACTTTCATTTTCTCTCACTAAGTTCCCAAACCTCTAACTATTTCTCTCTCTAAAACCTTATTGTATACGCCCCATTTGATCATGATTTGATGTGTTTGTGAAATCCAATATGTTACAGTTCTAGTTTTAAAAAAAAATGGTTTTCAAAACGAGTAAGGTCCTTGTATCAAATTTTTGGTGAAGTCAAGCATAATATGAAAAGTGTGTTGTTGATTTTTTTTTCTCTTTGAAGTTTTGTTGTTAGATATCTTGTTAATCAAGCTTGAATAAAGGTAAAAATGGATAATATAACTTCACTAAAAAGTCTACAAAGGTTAAACCTTTTCGTTGGGTCAAAACATGCATTTTTGTAATTACATGTCCGATCCGCGGTCCCTCGAGTTACCTTTGGGCGGATCCATAAGCAAGGGATCCATGGGATCCATGGTACAGAAGACAGTTTTTGTTTGAATTGCAAAAATTCATAACTAATTAATCGTAAGTCGTTAGAAGTCGTGCCACCTATCGTTTTAAAGGTATTTGAGTCTACTTTCATTTAAAAATGATTTCATAAACTGATTCAAAAAAAATTACATAATCATTGATTTATAATAGAAAGTCATTTTTTGGTCATAACTTTTGCACAAACTTTAGATCTAATTGGAGACGGATGTTTTTGTTTTTGAATAACAATGTGTCCTCTTTTGAAATTAAGGTTTTTATCATACTTATAAATATAAAAGAAACTAATCAAGCTTGGTATACATGTTTATATTTAACACAAAGCGATGAAAAGAACTTTCATATGCTATGCTATATGATAAATTGTCTTCCTTGCATTACTTGATTATTTGCTTATCTCAAATAGCTTTTGTGCTTGTTTGATTGAATAACATATGTGGTTTCCTTACCTTGCTATTCATTCTCTTGTTTGTAGATTTAGTAATATTCTACTAATCAATGTGCTATTTGAAGGAGTGTTTGGGATAACATCTAGTTGTGTCGAAAATGTTAGGTTAAATACTTAGATAAGTTATATAAGTTGAAAAATGTTTAAAACATGTAATACACCAAATGGCTTTTTGATTGAGTTTTTCATGTGTGCAACATAAATGTTTTATGTGCTTATATGATTTCTTGTTTTCTTGTATCGTTTTCTAAGAACAACAAGAATGTACATCGGATCATAACCTACACTTGTGTTGATGATGTACTCTCCTGTTTTCCATTTCATGATCGCTTTCCAAGCTTCATAGTAGGATTGACAACTTGATTATTTCATCCGATATACTCAAGTAAATTATTTTGCTACGCAAATATAATTGTTCATATCCTAAAGTCCAAACTCGAGCTTTCCAACAACATATGTTGAACTAGCTCATCCAACCATTTTTTTTGTTCACCATATGGACAATTTTTAAATTTGTTTTTAACATGACACCTTTGTCACCTAAGTATCATCATTTTTACTCTTCGATAGGCCATTGTAGGAATATAAATTTTCCTAACTTGAGAATGAATACTGGAGAACTTATTGCACTAGAAACTCAATTTGACCTAACTGTTGAATTGCTTCCTTGATAGAAGTTGGGTATGTGGAATCACCTGTAGAAATGGTCTTGTTTAGCCGTAATTGAGCACCGCTAGTAATAGTCTCATATTCATTGTCTCACTTGAGAAATTTCTACTCCTATGTTTTCCTAAAGTAAGTTTACAATGGAAATACTTTGCATTGTCTTAGGATTACTAATCAAACAAGTTGTAAAATTAAATTTTCTTTTAGCTAATCACAACCACTTGCCTCATCAAGCGATTATCTTGCTTTGATCGAGAAGAGCTACATGACTTTATGGACGAAGCTCATTGTATGCTAATCATCATCCGTAATAACTAGATTGTCCTAAACTAGCACCTCACAACTCTTTTGTCTTGAACACCATCATGTGATCTTTTCTTTCAAGACACATACCTTGCATGTCATTGTTAGTGTAAATGATTTACTAATCTAGACCGTAAATTTGTTTTAGGCTTCTTGAATAGTGCTTGTTAAGTTTGCTAAACCTTTGTGTTATTTGTGAGCTCGATCTCATTTGATTGCCTATATGTGATATCTACATGCTCTCCTTGCTTTGCTTAACGTGTATACATGTATGCTTGCTGTAAAAATCATTAGCTACCATTAATCATTTTCTCTTGATCATTTAAGTCCTTCTTCATGTAAGACACTTAATAGACTAAGTAACTTAGGATATGTAGGTGCTAGACCTTGCTAGAACCCAATCACCTCTTTTTTACCTCGTCTGTTAGCCGGATCCCTCTAGTGAGGGAACCGGTGGAACCATGGAACATTAGGTACTTTATCTCTTTAGATAATCATTTCAAATTTCATTTTTCCCACACAAGAACTTGTTCAACACTTAGGATTATCAGTTTCTTATATGCTTATAAATGAGTTGCATTTATATGATTCTTTACGTGTTCTTTCTTTTCGTTTCATGATTTTATGTGAACAATTTATCCATTTGTATAAATGTTTTCCTTTCGTACTAACTCTTTTGGATTCTTGTAGGATTACAATGGTCGATTTCATCATCAAGTCAAGTTGTGCTCACTCGCACATTGTTTTTTGTATTCCTAATCCTGCATCATCCTAACCATCTTACTCCACCAAGTCATCATGTCTACCACCTCTATTGAGACATCAACCAAGTCAAAGATTCACCTTGATACCTTTCATCACCATCCCTTGCTAATCTTGAGTCTCTTTATTACCTAGTAATACTTGACCTCTCATCACCTGTACCATAACTTCCATACCTCTAAGTCATGATGATGATTTCTATCATCATCACCGTGTCCAAGGTCTAGTTCATGAACTACGTGATGAAGTATGTCTCATGTTCCACCACATCCTACTTGTGTCAACCACAACCTCAAACCACAAGCTTATTGTGTCAACCATATCCAACAAGTGTCTCACTACCACTACAATTCATGGTCGCTCAACCATCCTCCACAAACATCTATGTTGTCAAAAGCCAAGTGAATTTCGTAATGAAATGCGTCTCATCCCTAAGCACATTTTTTTTTTCTCTTTCTTACCTTGAACAAACCTTACAACCTCTAAACCAACCATGATGATGCAAGTAGTAGGATTATTCTCTTTTTGACACTAATCCTTTCTTTGTAGGTTCATATATATATACTTTGATGTGTATGGGATTCTCGTCTATTTATGGACGAAATTTTACACTAATTCTTTTCTTTGTAGGTTCACTCATATACATGGGTTTGTATATGGAGCACTTGTCTTCGGACGAAGTTTACTTTTTTTTTCTTGTAGGTTCTTCTTGACGCCCTCGAGCTAGGGGAAGCTTATGTCGAGCATTTACAAAGTGCATCATATGACTTACTCATCCAAGGACGAATATAATTTTGTACTAACTTTTTGTTTTGTAGATTTTCAAAACACACTAGGAGAACTTGACGGTCTCAATAAAGGGGAGTTTTTCGTCAAAGGAAAAAAAACATTGCAAATTTTTCAATACTTTTGTCTTAGCCTTCCTAAAATACTTGACGCCCTTAACAAGGAGGAGCATGCACACATCCATTCTTCAAAATTCCTTTATGTTTCAACAAAAGGGAGATTTCTTTCTCATCATTTATTATTTTTTTAACACTAACCTTGATGTAGGTTAAGCCTCAAAATTTTGATCCATTAATCCGTTGGCAACAATGGTTATATGTCAAAGGATCTTTCTATTTTTTTGTGTGTGATTCTCTAGATTCCTCTTAAAGGCGAGATCACTACCTCTTGAATACGTGCAAGCTCAAGGTTATGAGTTGCTAAGCTTCGTCATTAGTGTTTCGTGTTGAAGGTATTGGCGTGGTGTGCCAATTGGAGCAATAAGGTGTTTTTATTTTAACTTCACTAGGGATGATGCAAACTCGCCATTCATGAGAGAAATTCAGTTTAAAGGACACACCCTTTTTGTTTCGACAAAAGGCGGAGAAGAGTGTAAATGGAGAAGGTAATGTATAGGAAGTACATACACAAGTCACTTTGACATTTTACCTATCTATTACGTTTACATATATTTTGTCATCATCAAAAAGGGGGAGATTGTTAGTGCAAATATTACGATATTTAATCTATACATTCTCATTTGTTTTGTTGATGACAAACATGTAACTTTTAATATATGACGTAAAATGTATAAGTTACTTATAATTATATTTTGTCTCAACATACTCTCAACACCTCTCGATGACTCAAGTCCTTGTATGCTACAACACAGGTTCGTACATGTTTGTTATGATGCGTTATGATCAAACCCCTAACAAACCATTAAACATGTTTAGTTAAATAGTTTATAAAACACTTAAGTAATTTTGGTTACTTAAATTTTATAAAATACATAAACATAAGTAAATGTGTTGGGTACAACCCATGACCCAAGACCCATACCCAATGTCTAGATACATTGTACCTTGGTGGGCACTCAAAATCCATGACTCATAGCCTATAGTTTTAACTCATAAACCATGGGTAAAGAGGAGCGTGCACGGATCCCTCAAGTGTCCCACGGATCCCTTGGAATTACAAGGGCCGTATCCCTCCAGGAGGGAACCTTGGGGCAGAACATGGTTTTGGCCTTTTTGTCTATAAATAGCAAGCCACTTCTTACCATTTCTTTACATCTTCACACATAGTTTCTCTCCACCATTTCTAGGATATTTATATCATTAGGAAACATGTAAACCACCCTCATCTCATATGATCATAATGCTTCTAACTTTCATTTGTTGTAAGCATACTCCTGAAGTGATCCTCCAAAGCAAGCTTAGAGATCTTGCATCCTTACCTACTGAAGTGATCATCCATCACAAGCATACAAGCACATGAAGATCTTCTACAACAAGCTTTGGAAACTTGTCATCTTCATTCATAGAAGACTAACTACATCATGCTTTGTGTTCTTGATGTTTAGTTTAGGATTTCATATCCATTAGACACATTGTCTTGGATATTGTCTAGTATCATATTCTTGTATCTATGACTAGACTAGATGGTTTATGTGTTTGTGCCATAAAATACAAGGTTTGTTATATTGGGCCACAAAACATAACAGGTGTCATAGATGTGTCATAGACATAAGTGAAAGATGTCTAAAGGGTCAAGACGAAGACACTAGTGAAAGGTGTCGAATGTCCATATTGAAAGCACTAGTGAAGGGTACTTAGAAGTCAAGGCTAAAGGCATTAGTGAAGGGTTCCTAGAAGTTAATTCACAAGGCATTAGTGAAGGGTGCCTTGAAGATCGAGTCAAAGGCATTAGTAAAAGGTGCCTAAGGTGTGCATTCGATATGGTGTGATTCGATGTACATGATAGATTAGTATTGGGTCAAAGGATATTGATATCCTTGTTGATGTTGTCATAAGGAGTGGATCTCCTTAGGGATAGGATTTGTGTTGGTCGGGTAGTGGTTCCTCCTTTGTAATGGAACCCGGTATCTAGCCTTGTACCGGATAAAGTATAGGCGACGTTATGATAGGTTTGGTTCTACCTCGTGGAAGAACTCGATGTTTAGCTTAGTACTGGAAAAAGTGTAAGCGACGTTGTGTAAGGTTTTCTCCGCCAAGAATAGAGTTTGTTGATCTAGTGAAGCAACTCTCGAGAAGGTGACTAGGAGAGTGGAGTAGGGCAAGGAAGGTGTCCTTGTAGCCGAACCACTATAAATCCTCGTGTTGGTTTGTATATCGTTTTACTTATCGCTTTACGTTTATTCTTGCATTAGATTGTTTATTTTCTATGTGGTTGATGTATATGTTTGTGATGCATACTTGGTCTTTCATATAGTCATAAACTATATTTAACACTTTACATATTATGACACGCTTGATCAAGAAAAAGTAACCGGACTAATAATGGTGAAACTTGATTTATAATGAACCATTAATCTTGCGGAATCTTATATGATATTAAGGGGTTGGCCTTACATGCCGTAATGCGTTAAATGCGTCCCCGCATTGAGATTAGCAAATGCAATGGTTTATACTATATTTGATACAAAAGTTTTAAGTTTGAAACGGAAACATATTCACCCCCTCCCTCTCTACGTTTTCACAAAGGGCATTAGTGAAAGATGCCTAGAAGTCAAGTCAAGTGGCATTAGTGAAGGATTCCAAGGTTGTATCCAAATAGAGATAGTTTGTATCCAAGGATATTGATATCCTTGATGGTGTTGTAATAAGGAGTTGGTCTCCTTTGGGGTTAGGTGTCGTGTAGTGTTGGGTAGTAGTTCCTCCATCGTAATGGAACTCGGTACTTAGCCTAGTACCGGATAAAGGGTAGGCGACATTGTGGTAGGTGTGGTTCTCCCTTGTGAAAGAACCTGGTGGTTAGCCTAGTACTTGAAAAAGAGTAGGCGACGTTGTGAAGGCTTCTCCGCCATAAGAAGTTGGTGTCGTGTAGTGATTACAAACTCTCAAGTAGGTGACTCGGGGAGTGGAGTAGGGCAAGGAAGGTGTCCTTGTAGCCGAACCACTATAAATAATCGTGTCATGGTTATGTGCTTCTTACTTTTTATCTTTCATTACATATTTATATATCTATCTATCAATGTCAAACATACACATCCAAATAGATTGACATAAGTCGATCTAAATATTTTAAAACGAAGTTTTAATTGGTAAAACTATTGAACCCCCTCCTTCTAGTTTTCCACAATTGGCATCAGAGCTTCATTACCAAGTTTCTTATAGTATGTTGTACTTTAAAAACTTGATACGATCCGTATATGTTTGAAAACTACAAAGAAGGAAATCTTTTAAAATTCGTGTTGTACTTTAAAAACTTGATACGATTCGTATAGGATATTGGTAGATTAGTCTAACATTCTCCTTTCAAGAAATCTTCATGCTAGGATCTCTCCAAAGTCTTCATTTCTATTCAAATAATAATGAAGTCAACTTTCAAGGAAGAACCTAAAAGTAATCGCAATCTACTTATTCTAAGTACAACTGATTACTTTAAAAGCTCATGAAGTATTTCCGGTCTTATGGTCTCCTGAAACTATATCAAGAGCATAAAAGTATGTTCACTTTTCATTAGCTAGCTTACATCTACATGAATATGTTGATACCATCTTTTATTTTAGACGTTAATAATTGCTAGTCTCTTAAAAGTCTCTTTTAGCCACTTTCCCGACTTACTCATCATCGGGAATAGTATTCCTCTTGATCTCGTCAAACTAACTCCGTCGTCACAAATGGATCCTTGATAATTAAACTATCAAATCCTGTTGACCAAACATCTTTTCAATTAGAAACCTCAAAACTATTTTTTTTTTTTGATAAGCTAGTTTATAACTTATTACAAAAATAATGCCAAACACCCTTTTTACGTCTCTGATGGCGGATCCCTCTAGTTGTACTAGTCGGATCCCTAATACAAGGATCCGGGGAACCGTGTGATGAAACCACTATCGCCTTTTAAAATCAATTCTGCTCATTTTCCCTCTCCTCACAAAACACAAAAACGACCCAAGAGCTGTTTTCATCTCTATAGGACTCCATATCCTCAAGCATCCATCTCTAGAACATCATTGTAAGTAATTACACTAACATGGTCTAATCTTCATCATCTTCATCCTAGGGTTTATGATTTTTCAATTTTTCTTAATCAATTGATAAAATTAGGTTTTCCAAAATTAATCACTAGAAAAGGTTTTCACATAACTAAGATTACATTGTGCTTACAACATTGTTAATACTAATCGAAACCATAAACCCATCTTAACAAATTTTGCCTAATTGGAATATTTGTTTTTCTAGGACCAACCATGCCTAAAGCCACCCAACAAGACCACCATGATACCGTCCATTATCACACCCAATACTATCGAAAAGAGGGTTTGTCAAAAACCGATCGCAAAGTCTTCAAAAAACTTGAAAAATGACTTATACACGAAGGTCGTGTGGTCAAGGAATGTTTCCTTGAAAATACCGACATTCGTCAAGTCTTCTCAGCAATCAACTTTGATTGTCTTCTTGATATTGATGAACAAATTTTTCCGGTTTTCATCTTTGAATTCTACAAAAGCATTAGGATCATTCGAAATACCGATGATAGCATTTCAATCGCCTTTATCATCAATAAACAAAACTTCACTCTAACCCTCAACACATTTGCTCAAATCCTTCGCATTCCTTGTGAAGGAATTTGTATGTACTCTTAAGATTGGGCAATATCCGCTCAATCTTTTGCTCTTGATTCCAAACCAATCTACCATACTCCTCTTGATGAGCCCGCAAGCGTTTGAGACACTATTTTCAAAGTTAGAGCCGACCAATCACATTTCAACCAAAACAAAGAGCTCACTCACCGTGATCCCTTTCAAATGGAACTCTTCGAAATGCACCCCATTTTTAGAAATCGGGAAGAAATTCTAAGGGAAAATGTCATTAGCTTGGTCGGAAACAAAGACCATCCAAATGCATGTCTCGTACAAATGATTTATTGCCTTATTCACCAAAAGCCATTTAATCTCGCCTATTACATGGTGAAGAGAATGGTCGGGGTATTCAAAGTTGCCAACATGGTACTTCCGTATGGTATGCTCCTAACACGACTTCGTGAGTATGTTGGTGCAATGCAACCATCTCCAATCAACGATGATCATTTCCTCTCCGATCACGTCATGGTACCTCTTACCAAATAACCCTCCAAACGGTTCATGGTCAATGGAAGAAAACCTAAGGCTCTCCCAGACTCCTTGGACGAAGAAGAAGAAGTAAATGTCAAACCCGAAGCCAACGTCGACTTGGACCCCATTGCCTACTATCAACAACTTCCAACTCTTCCAAACGAGACCGCGGAATTTAAATAAATAAAGGGTATGTTCCAATGCCTAGCTAACTACGTCATGAAGTCAGGAAAGAGGAAAAGAAAGGATTGATGAAAGAGACATTAGGATTATGTTTGTTTTTAAACATTTGGTTTATGTATGAATGCTTAGGCTCTTGAAGCACACTTGTTTGTTTTGTTATGGATATTGTCATTACTACTCTTATCTATGATATGATTTATGTGATATCATGCTTGTTTGGTTGTTCCTTGGAGTAGAGTTTAATAGAAATTAGTATACATAGTAGGGTTCAAAAACTGCATCTCTTTCTATGATGTTTCTGATCCGCAGTTGCCGGATCCCTAAAAATGTACTAGACGGATCCCTCCTTTGAGGGAATCGTGGGATCCGTGATGACAGATGAACAATGCAAAATCCCTCACATCAAAACAACTCACTAGATCACTTCACACTAGCTAAACATAAGGCCTTAAAACCACTTAAGTCCTCTTCAAACTTAGAAAGCTTCACACTCACCCATGGCTAACTTAGGATTAAATTCAAAGTGTTTTTGATTTATCAACTCATCAAAACTCACCATATTTCCGCTCCAATACTCACACATTGTTCCTCACATCTCAAAACACTTAGTTCGATATTCTTATCAATTTTAGCAAATTGATTTTAGTCATCCTTACCTCAAAATGGGTCAAAAACTAGTTTTTCAATTTTTGTAATTTTTAAGGATTTTTCAAATTTTATCTCAAGATTAAATCTGATCTCTAGGATCATTTAATATGACTTGACATCATCAAAATTCCTAGTGTCATCCTTGAACACCCATTGGTGATCATAAAGTCCCATCTTCCTTTCATAAAAGGCAATCATTAGCTACATCACGCATTTCTCTTGATCATTTAAGTACTCTTTCATTTAAGACACTTGGGAAGATTGAAACACTCAAGGAGGTATAGGCTTTAGACCTTACAAACATCATTTCTTATCCTTTTCTAGCTGCTGAGAGCCGGATCCCTAGGATTATCCTAGACGGATCCCTCATTGGAGGGAACTGTAGGAAACGGGTGACAGAATCATGTCAACTCTAGCTAAAACAATAATTTCAAGTTCATATTGCTAACTTGAACACTCCACCTCATCTTAATTAATTCCCTAGATCAGTACAACTCTGAAGTTGACTCTTGTGCATGCTAATCATCACATTCCAAAGGATCTTAGTGGCTGACGTCTTGAATGCACTTGCCAAATCCTTCCCTTTATAAGTCATCTTGTTAGAATCTCTTAGTCATCAACCACAACATAATTCTCAGTATTTAGAAACCTTTTCTTAGTCATTTCATCATGAGGAAAGCTCCTAGTACTAACTTATCCACCCAAGAACCACCCAAGAAACTTGCTCGTGTTATACACGAAATTTCCTCAACTGAATCATCTCCCGTTAAATCCACAAATGCTAGGATTTCTCCTCCACCAACTCAACCAATCAAACCAATCTCCAAGAGGATTGTTCCCACAAAAATATCATCACCAAACTCCACAATTCCTACTAAACCAAACACACCCTTTTCAACCCAACCAACATCATTGGTGCCGAGAGCCATATCATTTACCACTTCACAATCATCTCCACATTCCTACAACTTAGAGGACTTACCCCTAGGCCATCTCATCCTCCACCATTACCTACACACTCTTCAATAGAGAAGATTGTGCAACAAAACCAAGGTGTTGAATCAACACTTGCACCGATGTCCATTTCTCCATTTCCCTCTAATGGTCCATTTTGGATTATAAGGAAACATCAAAGTCAACCACCCGACCACATGAAAGTTGACACTTCTCTACCTCCACCATCAACCCTTGTTGAGCCACCATTTAATGTGCCTCCACCAATCCTTCCTTCATTTGAGGATCCCCAACCTTTTTCACTTGAACCTCCACATCAAGCCGCTCCATTTTTTACCACCACCTTTTCCAAACCATGACAAGGATTTCTATCATTTTCAACACGTTGAAGGGTTGATACATGAACTGCGTGAAGAGCAACGTTTCATGTTTTATCACCTCCTCGAACGTTTCGATGAGGTCAACAAACCTAAACAACCATGAGCCTAAGGATTAAAATGGTATCCTAGTCTTAAACTTAACTTAGATCATTTAGGAATCCCATTTCATGTTTAATCATCTTCTTGAAAGATTGAACCAAATCAACGAGTCTGCTCATTCTTAGACTCAATCACATTGATGCTTTTTTAAGTTTTTGGTCACTTATTAGTAGTAGTACAAAATGTATTATATGGCTAAATCATTCTCTTAGTTTCAGAGATTTGTAGATCATCTCTTATGTTTTATTGAATGAAAGTTCATATGCCATATTGTTTTGAGTATATGTTTGTTGCTTAAATACATATCTCACTTTGATGTTAACATTATTTGTTACATCACCATTGCTGAATTATGTTATCAGACAGACGGATCCCTGAGTTTTGCCTAGACGGATCCCTCCAAGGAGGGAACCGTGGGATCCGTGCAACAGAAGACCTGTTTTCTACTAACTTGAGTCTTATTTGCAGGAAATTATGCATTATATACTTGTTTTCTAACCTTTGTTTTGTGGATTTTAAAAAATACACATGAAGACTTTGACACGCTATGCTAGGGGGAGCTTTGTGTCAAACAATACATTGGAAAAACATTTGCAATACAATCCTCATTTGGATTACATTTCATGACGTCCCTATGCAAATTTGCAATCATCAATGGGGAGCATTATCGTCACAAAGACAAAACCATTTGCAAACATCATTGCAAAGCATTAGCTTAGCAGTTTTTCTTACTTGACGACCTCACAAAGGGTTGGACTCGTCAAGGGGGAGTTAAGAAGAGAACTCTTCCCGTCACTTCCTCTCTATATATTTTTTTTCTTTTACATGTTTTTCTTAAAACATTGTGTTAGTTTCTTTTCGACGCTCTTTTTGTTTCGACAAAATGGGGGAGAAGAGAGTAAAAACTCCAATTCGAACTTTTACGAATTTTTAGTTTTTCCTTAAAATAATTTTATGTTTTGTCATCAACAAAAAGGGAGAGATTGTTAATACAAATAAGCCGTAAAAACGTTTATTTATATTTTACGATCTTCTAATGTTTTGTCGATAACAAACGTAAAATCATTTTAACGAAACAAATAAAATACGTAAATGGTTTGAGCCAATAGTTTACTAACACACTAACATTTTCACATAAAACACTAAAACAAGTATAAGTGATTTTATGATTTGGTAATACATATGTACAACAACTAGTGTTTACATATTGGGTAAATATATACATAACTAGTATGTATTATAATGGGTAATATAAATGGGTAGAAACTTAAGTATTTGACCCATTGACCAAATACATTGAATGTAGTTGGGTATAACCCAAAGTACATGACCCATTGATGCGTACCAAACAGTCAAGCTAAATCACTCAAGCCTGCCACTTGTGAATGGCGGAATGAATCGAAAACCGCTCAAGCACGAATGCAATGAAGATCCGTATAGAGTCTCCCCGGGTCGTTATGTCCCAGCGAGCTATGCAATGGATTATCAAACGTGTAGTGATCGAGAAATTTGAACGAAGAAGGGATTTGATTATGATTATAACTACAGAAAAAGCCAACAAATTACAACGGCTTAAATGAAAATTAAATGAAATTAAAAAGATAAAATCTATTAAATAAACGCTATCACTATAATTAAAATGATGTTTTTGTTTTTATGTTTTAATAAAACTGAAATAAAAACTACGTAACGTACAAATGAAAACGTGAAACTTACACAATATTAACCTTAAAAATATGAAAATGATATTTTTACAAACCTAATGATAAAAGAAAATATTTAGAAAAATAAAATTATTTTTATAACTAATTATCTAATTAAAAACTATTTTTAACTATTAAATATTAACCTAAAATACAAGACAATATACAACAAAGCTAGAAAAATAAAATTATGAATTGGAAAAGTCTAAAATATCAAAATAGAATTTTCAAAACTATTTTATATTTTTCGATTATTTTGTATTTTTATGAATTTTAAACTATTAAAAACTAATTAAATTACTAAAAATTACAAAATAAACTATGAAAAATCTGGAAAATTACTTTTTTACTTTTTATATTTATCTAAACCTAAGAAAAATGAAAAATTATTTTTTGAACCTTTTACGAATTTTTGTATTAAAAGCTAATTAAAAGGGCTAAAAGCGAATTAAATCAAGAAAAATACTAAACCGACTTGGAAAAATCTGAAAATTCAAGTTAATCTTAAAATAATGCAAGGAATCAAGGAAAATGGAAAAATAGGTGGTTGTGTGTGAGATTATGGAATCGCTATGGAATGTGCTTATGAATAAGCACTTTAAATAAGCCAAATGAGCACAAACAAGAACCACATTGAACAAGCTACAATATGCTAAAGTAACCAAAATGCAACAATAATCAACAAGCCTAAACCATCGATTTGCAATTACAACAGATTTGATGTTGTGAGATTATAGGTTAAAAGCAGTTTTCGGTGCTACTTTTGGACTTAAGCACAAGATTCAAATTAAGCTAAAAGCGAAATCAAGCAATTGGAACCTATCCTAGACACAGGCTAAGAGTATGTAAGCCAAATACCAACCCTAGACAAACTCTAATGAGCCACGAGACAAGCATGCAATATCGAGAAAAACTCATTATAAGTTTGAGTGTTGGAGCGGGCAATTGATGCCTAAAAGACAAGCTAGTTTGGAGCTTATAAAAAATTGTAAAATTCTACTAAAATGGTAATAAGGATAAAGACCAGTTGAAGTTTTTAGAATGCCAAGTTTCACTTGATTTGGCTCGAAGTGAAGCCAAGAAAAATCCTCTATTTGGGCTCAAAATAGCTTTTCGAGTTTGACTTTTTAATAGTTGAAAACTTTGACTAATGTGAGCTTTGATTCCCATTTTAGGACTGATTATGAAGTAAATAGATGCAATGGAACTCGCACCCTATGTCTATGGTTTTAAACACAAAACAAGAGATTGGATTGCAAAAGTCTCAACAGTTAAGCTGTTGAGACAGTTTAAATGGATTTTTGACTTTGGCGGTAACAAACACAAAAGTAAGATGAGATATGTACTCAAATGAGTCAAACAAGCATGAACAAACAAATTCAACCATCGCACAACCCTTAAAGGCAGTTTAGATAGCAAAGCCAAACACACCTTTATTGATGTTAGGCAAATTAAAATGAGACAAATCTTGATTAAGCTTGCACAATTGATCAAACTAAGTTTATTTAACCTAAATACAACTACTAGAACAGATTTGAACCGGTTTAAAGCTACAAAAGCAGATAATGCAAAAAACTTTAAAATTACTTACAAGAGTCCCTAGCCACTATGGCTTGCACAAACACCCAATGAACCTCTAACCTATTTTATATCAACCCATTAGCTCGAAACAACCCACTTTCAACCTTTGCATCACCCATTGACCATTTCCATTACCAAATTGACCCTGTTTGACTTCTGTTGACCAAGAACCAAAATGGATTGAAACTTGAATGTGAGCTTGTGAAAAGCTGTAATGAGCTTATACAAGCTTATTTGAGCTTTAAAATAAACTTCTAAACACTTGTACTTAAGATTTTGAAGTTGCAAATTGAAACAGTGAACTTGAAACTTGCATTGTAAACATAAACTGAAATTGATGCTTGAATTGAGTCTCAATACACTTAAACACTTTAAACTGATACAAATTAACAAAAGATCACAAGTTTTATACTAAACTAAAGCTTTAAGATAAAAAACGACATTAAGAGAAAATTAAAAACTAGTAGACTCCTGGTTTGCTTCTTCTCTTGCTCTCTTTTTATATCCAATGTCTTTCTCTCTCTATTCTGATGAATTCCCACCTTTTTTCTCAGCCATTGGATGGCTTAAAGCAATCCTGGCCTTTGAATGGATTTTGGCGCCAAAATGATTTTAACATTGGGGTTGATATGGTGGGTAAGGGTGCATTAATTGATCCTTGGAAGTTAGTTGAGGTGGAGGGACATGGAAAGGAGATTGTGAGTGGGTGGTTGCATTGGTGGTGGGTATGGGAGTAGCGAGACAAGGGAGAGGAAAGGGGAAAGGGAGAAGGGTGTTTTTGTTTGGTGGTTTTGACCGTCTTGTTGGTTTGACCACAAGTTTAATAATGAAGGGGGTCAAAATAGATAAATGATGAGGGTCCAAAATGGTTAGTGACAAGGGACCAAGGTAATAAAGGTTTAAAACACAAGGACTATTGTTGCCAATTTTGGAAAATCAAAGGACCTAATCGCCAATTCATCAAAGTTGTTCAAAGGGCTGAAAATGACAAGCTTCAAAAGTACAGGGACCAAACTTGACAACTTCCAATTTCCAGGGGCCATTTCTGCCAAATTTCAAACTTGAAGGACTAATTTTGTAATTTTCTCAAACTTTTGATATTTTTCACCAAAGGACTAATTTTGACAACTTTTGATTTTAAAAGGACCTTTGGTGATTTTTCTTTTGAAATTAGGAATCAGGGACTATTTTTGACAATTTTGGAAACTTAGGGGACTGAAACTGCCAATTCTGCAAACTTAGCTCATTTTTCATCTGTTTTTGAACATTTTGCATCGAAACATATAAAATGCAATTTTGGAATATTTTCGATATTTTGATGCATTTGTGAGCATTTTAAAGCGTTTTGCGATTCGAAATTAACCAAAAATGATGAGTATTTACACACTCATCAATCCCCACACTAAACTATTGCTAGTCCCTAGCAATCTTTTGAGAAAAACTTAATGGTTTTGAATCTCTTTACCAAAAGCCATTACTTCGGAGTAGACAAATGTTTCGAGTTCAAGTAAGAACCATGGTACAAATAACCATGTGATTTTGAGCAAACCACCGACTTCAAACGGTTTGATTTGTCTTTACCGAGCCGTTTGCTCTGGACTAGCCAACTCTTAGATAAATTATCAATATTATCTTTGGTGAGTGATTACCAATTATGGTTTTTCCACGCCTTTACCACAAGCCATAAACTTGCGGGCTAGCCAACTCTTCACTTTTTAGGATATGGTGAGTGAATACCATACAATTTTGGGCAAATTGCAAGCCGTCAACGGTTTGAGATATCTTTACCAAGATCCGTTTGCTCTGGATTAGCCAATCCTTTAGTTTATTAGACAAGGCGGATGATAACCAATTGAGAAAGTGTAAAACACTTACTCCAAAAAAAATTTGGCCAAAAGCAGGGAATTGGGCGGTATAATTACATGATAAAATTGTGAGAATTCCCCCCACACTAGAAATGAATATTGCCCTCAATATTCAAAGTACCGCGGTTATGCGAAACAAAAAACGTAAAGGGAAATACTACGGCCATTATTTAGAAAGAAGAGATTTTTTTTTTTTTTTTTTTTTTTTTTTAGAAACTTATATACAAAACATGTGGGCAACCCCCCACACTAGGGTGGTAGAAAGTAAAAGAAGAAGCTAAGCATCAAGTTTTGTCACACAAGCTAGCCACTTGTGAATGGCTAACCGTAACAAACTTAAGATACTCGAAATATGGGTGACAACCCATATAGCATCTCTTTTTTGATTACCGAGTCGCTAGCTTGACTCGATCCCGCATTCATTGGTTCATGGGGAAAGTTTGTAAGTCCGGGACAACCATGGATGGAATGTCCTCTCCAAAGTAATGCTTCACTCGATGACCATTCACTTTAAAATTAGGACCATCGGGTTGAGATAACTCAATGGTACCATAAGGATAAACCTTAGCGATAGTAAATGGACCGGACCAACGGGACTTGAGCTTTCGAGAAAATCTTCAATCTTGAATTGAAAAGAAGGACTCGATCACCAACGTTGAAAGCGGTTCTTGATTTTGAGTCATGAATCTTCTTTGTCTTTTGTTTATAGATCAAAGAGTTCTCGTAAGCTTGATCACGGAGTTCATTTAATTCATTCATTTGAACTTTCCGATGATCGCCGGTTGTCTGAATATCGAAATTAGCATGCTTCAAGGCCCGGTATGCCTTGTGCTCGAGCTCAACCGGTAGATGACACGCCTTCCGTACACCGGCTTGTATGGAGTGCACCCGATGGGTGTTTTGTAAAATGCGGAAGGCCAGTGCGTCATCTAGCTTATCCGACCAAGAGGCACGGTTTTCGCCAACCGTCCTCTCGAATTCTTTATCCCGGTTAGAAACTTCCACTTGCCCACTTGTTTGTGGGTGGTGCGCGATAGATAGCGGTGAGTTACACCATACTTTTGCATGACTCTTTCAAATTGGTCATTGCGAAATGCGTACCACGATCACGATTATGGCTCGTGGAGTTCCAAACCTAGCAAAGAGATTTCAAGAATTTCACCACAACTCGGGCATCATTGGTGGGTAAAGCTTTTGCTTCAACCCATTTTGACAAGTAGTCAACGGCCACGAGTATGTATTTGTTACCACGGGAAGAAGGAAATGGCCCCATAAAGTCAATGCCCCATATGTCAAAATCTCTCACACTTGAATGGTGTTTTGCGGCATTTCATTCCTTTGTGAGATATTCCGTGGCGTTGACAAGCGTCACGAGTTTTGACAAATTCATGGGCATCCTTGTAGATTGTGGGCCATGGGCCAATAGAATCCGGCTTGGCGGTGTAGTTGGGGCTAATAGAATCTTTGAGAATGAATCAAACACCTTCTTGGCGGTGTAGTTGGGGCTATGATGTCCCACATCTTGGTGAGGTCTAATCGATGATCGTGATGGCAAGCTTTGAGAATGTCAATAGCTTCGACCATATACACATCGCGGATGACTTGATCCGCACAAATTTTAAACAAGTAGGGTCGTCCGAGTAATGTTTCACATCTTTAAAGAATTTATTTTACGTTGGGACGACATCCCTTTCACCACAAAGTTACCCGCATGGTAATTTGCAAAGTCGACAAACCATGGGGTCGAAGAGTCTCCACAAAAGAAACCACATTGAGTGTTTCGAGAGGAAATGTTTCGTTTATTTCCTTTTCTCAAACACATCTTGGTGAGGTTCTCTAATCGGAGACAGATGATCGTGACTAGGTTCTCGGCTCCTTTTTATCACGAATAATGATGTCAATTCTTGTAGGAGGAGAACCCAGCGGAGCAATCTCGGCTTTGCATCTTGTTTTGCAAAGAGATATTTGAGTCTTAGTGATCCGTATACACCACGCATTTGGTCAAGATAAGGTATGGCGAAACTTTTCAAACGCATACACCACGACTAATAATTCTTTTTACGTAGTGGTGTAATGGGTCCGAGCTTGATCATAGTTTTGCTTGCGTAGTGGATTGGTGAAAATGTTTGGTTTTGCGTTGCCCCAAGACGCACCGATAGCAAAATCACTTGCATCGCACATGAGCTCAAAGGGTAAATCGATCGGGGCAACTAGAATGGGTGCTTCCGTAAGCTTTTTCTTAAGTGTGTCAAAAGCTTGATGCACTCAGGAGAAAAGATAAAAGGAGCATCTTTTTCGAGAAGATGGGTCATAGGCCGAGCGATTTTAGAGAAATCTTGAATAAATCTACGATAAAACCCGGCATGACCTAGAAAACTCCTAATACCTTTGACGGTAGTAGGGTGAGGTAATTTAGCAATGACATCAACTTTTGCTCTATCTACCTCAATCCCGTTCTTGGAAATCTTATGGCCAAGGACTATGCCTTCTTTGACCATAAAATGGCTCTTCTCCCAGTTTAGACATAGATTGGTGTCTTCACACCGTTTTAGCATTTTGTCTAAGTGGGAGAGACATGTCTGAAATGAGTCCCCAATGACCGAGAAGTCATCCATAAACACCTCCATAGTTTCCCCGATCATGTCGTGGAAAATTGCCATCATACATCTTTGGAACGTGCCAGGAGCATTACATAAGCCAAAAGGCATACGTCTATAGGCAAACGTCTATAGGCAAACGTCCCGTATGGGCAGGTGAATGTGGTCTTTTCTTGATCTAGCGGATCAATGGGGATCTGAAAGTAACCGAGAAACCATCAAGGAAACAATAGTATTCGTTCCTGCTAATCTCTCAAGCATCGGTCCATGAAGGGTAGAGGAAAATGGTCTTTCTGGTGGCTTCGTTTAACTTGCGATAGTCAATACACACACGCCATCCGTAACCAATCGAGTCGGAATTAACTCGTTTTCTTCATTCGTGACAACGATAATGCCACCCTTTTTGGAGCGCAATGAATTGGGCTAACCCAAGGACTATCGGAGATAGGGTAAATCAAACCGGCATCAAGAAGTTTGAGAACCTCTTGTTTGATAACCTCATGAATCTTAGGATTCACCCTTCTACGATGTTGAATTCTTTGGTTTGAAGTCATCCTCCATTAAGATTTTGTGAGTACAAAACTCGGGGTTGATACCATTACTATCGGAGAGTTTCAAGCAATTGCTTGCTTGTGTGACTTCAAGACCTTTATGAGAGTAGTTTTCTCCTCCTCGGTTAAGTCTTTAGCAATTATGACGGGTAATTTATCATCACCCTCAAAAATGCATACTCGAGATGAGGAGGTAGGTCCTTAAGTTCAACCTCGGAAATTCATCGGTAGAAGTTTGTCTTGATTTGATTTCCTCCATTGTAATTTCTTTCGGAGGAGTGAAGGTAATGGATCTTCATTAAGCAATTGCTCAAGATAAAGGATATCCCCTCCGAATCATAAACACCATCAATTCGGTGGAATTGATTCATCGATAACAAGAAATTCATCGATCTCTTCGGAAGGAAGTCACCTCCCTCAAGCGGGTGAGAGAGGGAAGAGTCGGCAATGATAGGTTGAGAAGATGTGGTGGAATTGGAATTCCACTCACGAAATTATGAAGATAACCAAGAAACTCTTGAGTACTCCTCGAAGCAATGTCAATTAAATAGACTCGATTAAGCGATTCGGTGTCATAATTTGAGGAGTACCTCGAAGTTTGATCAAGGTTAAAGGTATGACTTCATTACCCACACGTAAAGTGATTTCTTGCTCAAATACATCGATAAGAGCACGGCCCGTTCTCGGGAATCCTCGCCCAACAATGAGAGGAACCCGATGATCGGCATCGAAATCAACAACCACAAAGTCGGTGGAAATGGAACTTTCCTACTTTCACAAATACATCCTCGGCGATGCCAAGAGGACGAGATATAGAACGATCTGCAAGCTCAAGAGTCATGCGGTGGGAATAAGTTCGGAAGAAAGTTTCTTCCACATTGAATAAGGCATCAGTTGATGCTTGCACCAAGATCGGCAAGGGCAAAGCATTCAATCATCCGGGAAAAACACAAGGAAGAAGAAATTTTCCGGGATCTCCTAGCTTCTGGGAAGCTTCTTTAACAAGGCTATGAGCAATTCTCGTTCAAAGGAGTCTTAGCCATTTCAAACGACTTTTCCTTGTTGCTCAACATGTGTTTGAGTAGATGCAAACTTGGGCATCAACATGATAGCATCCATGAAGCTTATGTCAAAATGAAGTTCTTGGAAAATTTGAAAGAATTTTTCCATCGATGACTAGCTTTCTCGGAGCTTTGCTCATGTAAGCGTGAGGGTAAGGAATAGAAGATTTGGATTCGATTCTCAACAGGAGCTACGGAGGTTCAAAACAACTCCTTGATTTGACTTGGGTTTCGGACAACTTGAGGTTGGACTACCGAAGGTGGGACGGGTGCGGTACTGCCGTGGGTTTGAATAATGCACCTTGTCCGTTGTTTCCTTGGTAACTTGACTTATTGCCACGGTAGGAGGCATTGGAGTCATAGGTCCATTGTGTGTCGGAGGTTCACTTTCCACTACCTTTGGGGAGAAGAAGAAGAAGAGGTAGTAGGAATAGCGGGTCCGACATATGAAGCACCACTTACGGTTGTGATCGCCTTTGCATCGCCCCTCGGATTAGCGATCGTGTTGCTAGGTAGAGTACACGAGGCAGGGTCGATCATTTAAAGACTTCTTGATGTCGAAATCGGCTGACCAACAACCGATTCATTTCCTCTTGGGATTTCATGAATTGTTTCAACAAATCATCGGATGATGGCCCAGTTGGAACAATGGCTTGAGTTTGCACAGGAAAATTCGGCCTCTATTGTTAGGATTAGGGCCTTGATTACGAAAATTTCCTTGGTTATTACCATGAAAATACCACAGGTTGAAATTTCCACGACACTGGTTTCTATTGAAATTTCCTTGATGTTGGAAATTTTGATTACGATTTTGAAAACCGTTGTTTTGATTGAAATTACCTTGGTTTTGAAAACCTTGGTTTGGTCTATTCGATTTTGATTACGGTTTTGGTTGAAACCGGAGGTCGAGTAGTGGTTAGGGCGGTGGTTCGGGTCTCAGAGAGCACGATATTGATTGCCTCCTTGATTAGACATCCCGCCCACATTTTGCTTCAAAGGATTACCATCGGTGGCCATACAATTATAGTAAGCATGGGGCCACCACGGTAACCTGAGACTTCCACTTTCTTAACTTGGTGGGAGGTGAAGTTTGTGGAAAAGAGACTTTCTTTTGGTTGGAGAGAACCAAAGCTTGAATGGCTTCCGTGAGTTTATCAATCTTAGCATCGGTGCTAGATTGACTCACGGGCGATGAAGAAGAAGGACCAACAACGACTTGGGAAACAACCGGCTTGCTTCGTGCGGTCACGGACTTTAGACTTGTTTTCAATGATCGCTAAAGCTTCTTTGTGGTTTTGCTTAGGAAATTTCCTCCGCGGAGGAATTGAGAGAATCTTGATCGATTGACTCACTCCATTGTAGAAAGTATCGAGTTGCATCAACTCGGAGAAACCATGGTGAGGACATTTGCGAAGCAATTCCTTGAAACGATCCCACGATTCATTGAAGGGTTCATCAAACTTACGAGTGAACTTGATGATTTCATTTTAAGACTCGTGGTTTTGGAAGGTGGATAGAATTCATTCACAAATTTCTTCACGGATCTTCCCATGTCTCTATTGGTGAGGGGTTGTTTTCAAGCCAAATCCGGGCTTGCCCTCGAGAGAAAATGGGAGCAGAAGAAGCTTCACGACATCGGTAGGGACATTCTTGTATTTGATGGTAGATGCAATCTTGTTAAACCATCGAATATGAGCATGAGGATCATCCGCTCAAAACCGTAGAATTGATTTGAGGTTACAAGATTGATAACCGGTTTTGAGTTCAAAATTTTCGACCACGATGGTGGTACAACGATAACATCTCCATACCCGTCGATGGGTGCACGGAGAAGCTCACACATAGGCGTTCTTCCGCCATGACAGCGGAAGTAGTGTGAGCGATCCGGATCTCGAATCCGGCGAAGGAGCGAAAAGTCTCTGAACACCCTTCTTGGAATCTTGACAAGCTCACGAAATGGGCTCACGGATCTAGAAGAGCGAGTGCGCATACACTAGAGTTAACTCTAAGGAAACTCGAGTTAAGGAGAGAAATGGAATTATGAAAATCTTTCGGATGAGAATGAGAATTATGAAGGCGTTTTATAAAATGGGGTGGGAAGAATCTTTATGGGTTTTACGGTTCGAAGCGGAGATATCACAACAAAATCAATTAACACAAAATCGAGGCAAAACAACGATGAACTTAACCAATAATCACAATATGAATGGCTTCTTTGAAAAAGGTACACCAATCACAAGGACACAAAGGCAAGTTTTAAATCTTTAGTTCGGGAACTTATTATGGTCGCACCCCAGTTAGGTAGTGCCTTTGCCTTGGTTTCGGTGGTAATCTTTTAAGTTGTTTATTATTAAGAAAGCGACGAATCTTTTGTATTTTTATTTTTGATACATATATAGAAACAAAAGGAAAAATATTTTTGTGTTTTATCGTTTTGTATGTTTTGGGTTTTGGATTTTTATAAGAAAATATGGATATATATATAGATAGATATGGATGATATAAACAAAGAGTGAGTATTCAAACAACTAATCGCTAAGCGGAAGATAGATCGGCCTGACTCCCGGCGTGGCGCCAAAAATTTGATGCGTGCCAACAGTCAATCTAAATCACTCAAGCACGCCACTTGTGAATGGCGGACCGTAATCGACTTAAAGCGCTCAAGCACGAATGCAATGAAGATCGAGAGGAGTATAGAGTCTCCCGGTCGTTATGTCCCGGTGAGCTATGCAATGGATTATCAAGCGTGTAGTGATCGAGAAATTTGAGCGAAGAAGGATTTGATTATGATTATAACTACGAAAAAGCCAACAAATTACAACGGCTTAAATGAAAATTAAAGGAAATTAAAAAGATAAAATCTATTAAATAAACGCTATCACTATAATTAAAATGATGTTTTGTTTTTATGTTTTAATAAAAGCGAAATAAAAACTACGTAACGTCTGAAATGAAAACGTGAAACTTACACAATATTAACCTTAAAAATATGAAAATGATATTTTTACAAACCTAATGATAAAAGAAAATATTTAGAAAAAGAAAATTATTTTTATAACTAATTATCTAATTAAAAACTATTTTTAACTATTAAATATTAACCTAAAATACAAGACAATATGAAACAAAGCTAGAAAAATAAAATTATGAATTGGAAAAGTCTAAAATATCAAAATAGAATTTTCAAAACTATTTTTATATTTTTACGATTATTTTGTATTTTTATGAATTTTAAACTATTAAAAACTAATTAAATTACTAAAAATTACAAAATAAACTATGAAAATCTGGAAAATACTTTTTTACTTTTATATTTATCTAAACCTAAGAAAAATGAAAAATTATTTTTTGAACCTTTTCTTAATTTTTTGTATTAAAAGCTAATTAAAAGGGCTAAAAACGAATTAAATCAAGAAAAATACTAAACCGGCTTGGAAAAATCTGAAAATTCAAGTTAATCTTAAAATAATGCAAGGAATCAAGGAAAATGGAAAACAGTGGTTGTGTGTGAGATTATGGAGCGCTATGGAATGTGCTTATGAATAAGCACTAATAAGCCAAATGAGCACAAACAAGAACCACATCGAACAGAAGCTACAATATGCTAAAGTAACCAAAATGCAACAATAATCAACAAGCCTAAACCACTGATTTGCAATTACAACAGATTTGATGTTGTGAGATTATAGGTTAAAAGCAGTTTTCGGTGCTACTTTTGGACTTAAGCACAAGATTCAAATTAAGCTAAAACTGAAATCAAGCAATTGGAACCTATCCTAGACCAGCTAAGAGTATGTAAGCCAAATACCAACCCTATACAAACTCTAATGAGCCCTGAGACAAGCATGCAATATCGAGAAAAACTCATTATAAGTTGAGTGTTGAGCGGGGCAATTGATGCCTAAAAGACAAGCTAGTTTGGAGCTTATAAAAATTGTAAAATTCTACTAAAATGGTAATAAGGATAAAGACCAGTTGAAGTTTTAGAATGCCAAGTTTCACTTGATTTGGCTCGAAGTGAAGCCAAGAAAAATCCTCTATTTGGGCTCAAAATAGCTTTGCGCTTTTGACTTTTTAATAGTTGAGAAAACTTTGACTAATGTGAGCTTTGATTCCCATTTAGGGGTGATTATGAAGTAAATAGATGCAATGGAACTCTGCACCCTATGTCTATGGTTTTAAACACAAAACAAGAGATTGGATTGCAAAGTCTCATGATTAAACTGTTGAGACAGTTTAAAATGGATTTTTGACTTTGGCGGTAACAAACACAAAAGTAAGGCAGATAGGTACTCAAATGAGTCAAACAAGCATGAACAAACGAATTCAACCACCGCACAACCCTTAAAGACAGTTTAGATAGCAAAGCCAAACACACCTTTATTGACTGTTAGGCAAATTAAAATGAGACAAATACTGATTAAGCTTGCACAATTGATCAAACTAAGTTTATTTAACCTAAATACAACTACTAGAACAGATTTGAACCAGTTTAAAGCTACAAAAACAGATAATGCAAAAAAACTTTAAAAATTACTTACAAGAGTCCCTAGCCACTATGGCTTGCACAAACACCCAATGAACCTCTAACCTATTTTATATCAACCCATTAGCTCATAAACAACCCACTTTCAACACTGCATCACCCATTGACCATTTCCATTACCAAATTGACCCTGTTTGACTTCTGTTGACCAAGAACCAAAATGGATTGAAACTTGAATGTGAGCTTGTGAAAAGCTGTAATGAGCTTATACAAGCTTATTTGAGCTTTAAAATAAACTTCTAAACACTTGTACTTAAGATTTTGAAGTTGCAAATTGAAACAGTGAACTTGAAACTTGCATTGTAAACATAAACTGAAATTGATGCTTGAATTGAGTCTCAATACACTTAAACACTTTAAACTGATACAAATTAACAAAAGATCACAAGTTTTATACTAAACTAAAGCTTTAAGATAAAAAAACGACATTAAGAGAAAATTAAAAACTAGTAGACTCCTGGTTTGCTTCTTCTCTTGCTCTCTTTTTATATCCAATGTCTTTCTCTCTCTATTCTGATGAATTCCCACCTTTTTTCTCAGCCATTGGATGGCTTAAAGCAATCCTGGCCTTTGAATGGATTTTGGCGCCAAATCTGGATTTTAACAGTTGGGGTTGATATAGTGGGTAAGGGGTGCATTAATTGATCCTTGGAAGTTAGTTGAGGTGGAGGGGACATGGAAAGGAGATTGTGAGCTGGGTGGTTGCATTGGTGGCTGGGTATGGGAGTAGCAGACAAGGGAGAGGGAAAGGGGGGAAAGGGGAGAAGGGTGTGTTTGTTTGACTGGTTTTTGACCAGTGTTGACTGGTTTGACCACAAGTTTAATAATGAAGGGGGGGTCAAAATAGATAAATGACAGGGGTCCAAAATGGTTAGTGACAAGGGACCAAGGTAATAAAGGTTTAAAACACAAGGACTATTGTTGCCATTTCTGAAAATCAAAGGACCTAATCTGCCAATTCATCAAAGTTGTTCAAAGGGCTGAAAATGACAAGCTTCAAAAGTACAGGGACCAAACTTGACAACTTCCAATTTCCAGGGGCCATTTCTGCCAAATTTCAAACTTGAAGGACTAATTTTGTAATTTTCTCAAACTTTTGATATTTTTCACCAAAGGACTAATTTTGAAAACTTTTGATTTTAAAAGGACCTTTGGTGATTTTTCTTTTGAAATTAGGAATCAGGGACTATTTTGACAATTTTAGAAACTTGGGGGTGAAAGCGCCAATTATGCAAACTTAGCTCATTTTCATCGATTTTGAACATTTTGCATCCGAAACATATAAAATGCAATTTTGGAATATTTTCAGTATTTTGATGCATTTGTGAGCATTTTTAAACGTTTTGCAGTTCAGAATTAACCAAAAATGATGAGTATTTACACACTCATCACCCATACCCATTGAGCATGACCCATAACCCATTGCATGACATCAAGATTAAGTCATATATGGATATTATCCATGACCCATGGTTTTAACTAGTGACCCATGGACTAGATGCATTGCATCTTGTAGATACATTGTATCTACTTGGATACCCATGATCCATAACCCATGACCCATGAACCAAAACCCATGGGCAAAAGGGAGCATCCCACGGATCCCCGATAATATCGGACGGATCCCTCAAGTGAGGATCCGTGTGATCTGTGGAACAGTAGCTAAATTTCTTCTATAAATAGTGAGCCATTTCTTCATTTTGGGTTGCCACTCCCACACATACTTTCCCCAAGTATTGTAACCTTCTAACCTCATATCCTAAGGATCTCTCTATGTAGTTTATCTTTTGTTTTTGTGTGATTCTCTAGGTTCCTCTTAAAGGCGAGATCACCACCTCTTGAAGTCGAGCAAGCTCAAGTCCATGAGTTGCCATGCTTCATCATCATCAAGACTATTGAGGTTCTCTTGTTGATACTTCTTTCTTCCTCCATAGAAGTGTTGTGTCCAAAGCATTAGTGAAAAATGCCGAATGAGTCAAGACGAAATCATTAGTGAAAGGTGCTTAACGTCCGGGTCAAAAGCATTAGAGAAGAATGCTAAAGGAGTCAAGACGAAGGCATTAGTGAAAGGTACCAAACGTCCGTGTCAAGGGCATTAGTGAAAGATGCCTAGAAGTCAAGTCAAGTGGCATTAGTGAAGGATGCCAAGGTTGTATACTCGATGAGGTGCATCGATATACAAATAGAGATAGGTTGTATCCAAGGATATTGATATACTTGATGGTGTTGTAATAAGGAGTTGGTCTCCTTTGGGGTTAGGTGTCGTGTAGTGTTGGGTAGTAGTTCCTCCATTGTAATGGAACTCGGTACTTAGCCTAGTACCGGATAAAGGGTAGGCGACGTTGTGGTAGGTGTGATTCTCCCTTGTGAAAGAACCCGGTGGTTAGCCTAGTACCGGAAAAAGAGTAGGCGACGTTGTGAAGGCTTCTCCGCTATAAGGAGTTGGTGTCGTGTAGTGATTACGAACTCTCGAGTAGGTGACTCGGGGAGTGGAGTAGGGCAAGGAAGGTGTCCTTGTAGCCGAACCACTATAAATAATCATGTCGTGGCTATGTGCTTCTTACTCTTTATCTTTCATTACACATTTATATATCTATCTATCAATGTCCAACATACACATCCAAATAGATTGACATAAGTCGATCTAAATATTTTAAAACAAAGTTTTAATTGGTAAAACTATTCAACCCCCCCCCCCTTCTAGTTTTCCTCATTTTTATCCAGCTGGTTTTCAATCAGGGCAACAAAAGTTTGAAGAACCTGAAATGTTTCATCCTTTGTCCCCAAAAAGAATACCCAACAAAACCTGTTGTAGTCGTCAGTAACCACCAGAAAATAGTACTTGTGATCAATGTTTCTGATAGATGTAGGACCAAAGAGGTCCATGTGAAGAAGCTTCAAAGGTTCTGATATTGTGCTGACTGCAGTAATGGATTTGTATGAAGCCTTGTGTTGCTTTCCCTTGTTGCAGGCCACACAATTAATGTAACACCCCCAAAATATTGCAGCGAAAGATTGTGTCATTGGGGTGCTACTTCATAATACAAAGTACAAGTTATAGAAAACGACCTCTAAATGAGACGTTTTGAAAAGTTACCATTCGATTAATGAAATCAGAGTTACAAACAATGAGGTCCCAAAGTATAATATATAAATGTTTACGAAATGTTTCGAATGGTAAGTTATAAAAGCGTAAGTCTTCAAAATATGTCGTGCGACTCTAAGTTCCATGCAATAGCTATCGCCATATTGACCTGAGATAAACCTGCTAAAGTGTCAACACAATGGTTGGTGAGTTCATAGAGTTTGTTTAACGTGTAAAGCCTTGAAAGAATGTTTATACAGCAAAGGCATTGTAAATCCACTCAGTTCCAAGTTCCGTCCATACAAAACTTGCAACCTGTGTGTTCACAACCCACTGCCAAAATATAGTTCGCACAAGACACCGGATTATATTCACCCAAGGTCATGAATCGGGTACACAAGGGCGGGGGCATCTTCCCAAATAGTACTATATTAATCCCAAGGTCATGAATCGGGTACACAAGGGCGGGGGCATATACCCGACTTATAGTACTATAAATATCTCTCCGACAGCATAGAGTATTGTGCACGTTTGTAAATACAATTCATGTATTTAAGCGAGTAAAGTATTTCCAAGCATGTAAAATGAAATCAAGTATAACGTAATCAAGTATAATGCAATCAAGTATAATGCAATCATGTATAATGCAATCAAGTATAATGTTTTGAGTATTTATACAAGTAAAAGCAAGTAGTTGAGCATGTATCTCCCCCAAAGAGTTTAAAACAAGTATTAAAATGAGTAAAAGTGGGAACTCACCTTAATAAATGTGATATCCAATGTATAACGAATCGATGGATAAGCCGAGAAACCTCTACGCGCAACCTAGAATATGTGTTGTGTCTTAGGTTCTAAAATAACGATGTGAATGTATAAACATGCCTTATATAGTTATTACATCAATTATTCTTGGATACTTAACATTTGTGAAGTCGTATAAGTGTTTACGTTTCGTTTATTTAAGTTTCCCCCGTCTATATCTACCCGTTATTTCTAAACCGTAATTGATCACGACTCGGTTTTTATGTCCTCGGAAAGGTAATTAAATGTACTAAACAGATTAGTGGGTCCTACTGCCCCAGAAATTATTTAACTAATATGAAATTACCAATTTACCCTTGGATGTACTAGTTATTTCAATCAGCAGCAAACTGTCTCACGGTTTTGTTCATAAGTCGAGTTCTACAACTCCGATTAATGCACGGCCAGCGGCCACGTTCAAGTTAGGGTGTTAACTACAACTTTTATTCTTTGACCAACAGTTGGTTATATGCAAGTTTTATGAGTTTTACCCGTTTGAAATCTGCTACTCATATTTGGACACGTTTAGCCGTTTTTGCACTAGTTTATTCATCGGGATGAGTTACGGCACGAGCCACCCGGAGAAATGACCACAAGACATAGATCTATAATCCTTTGTAATTACTTAACTTTCTCAGTCCACGAATTTTACCCAGTAATTACGTTTACAGCCCCTGTTCAGTTTCTGTGTTGCAAATCAAGTCCTTTCGACGGTTTCTAGTGTTTTAATCCATTTATCCAAGCACAATCAAGTATAATAAGCATATAGAACAAGTAACATACCTAAAATACTAGTATATACAGTAATCAAATGATAACATAAGAGTTTGCTTACAATCCTTGTGATGAATACTAACAAGAAACAAGAACTAGGACAATAAAGCCTAAATCCTTCCAATATGAACCCGAGCTTCCAAATCCTTAACACACCTTGCTAACCCTTGCTAGGCTTGATCTAACCTTGTAAGAACACTTCTAACTCAGCCCTTTTTACCTTGTATAGCTCCTAATCCAACCTTGGAATCACCATATAAACTCTTGAATCATGTAAAGAATGACTAGGCCTTGAACTTTGTAATGTAACTTGAAGTTTGGAAATCAAAGGAAGAGTGTTTGGTGTTTGTGTGACATGAACGACTAAAAGAGGGGTCAAGGGGGTTTTATAGGACTTCTTGTTCATTGAGGAGGTGCTAGGAAGGTAACTAACCAATCTTGTCATCATACCCCAAATTACTGTTTTGCGTGAATGGAATTCTCGGGATTGATCATCATAGCATCACAATCACAGTTATATTGAACGACCTAAAGTGTCGTTTGGAAAATACATCGTTTGATTTAATAAAATAATCAGAGTTACAAAGTATAGGTCCCAAATGAAAGTTACTATGTGCGGAAAGTAAGTTTAGTACAAGTCAAACGATGTTTTTAAAGTGTATAAATCCCATGTGAGACGCGTCGTCACCGCGACTCTATGCTATGTCCACATGCATGCCATGAAGTGAATGCCTTAGTTACCTGAAAATACATTGCTAAAAGTGTCAACACAATGGTTGAGTGAGTTCATAGAGTTTATGTAAATGTTTAATACGACTACCACAAGTATAAATTATGTATGACAATGTCGCCACAAAATGATACAATTGCTTAAGCACATGACACCGAAGCTTGACTGATGTTCGCCCCAACAGAGTGTTTTGCCAAACAACTCAATAATGATAATGAAATGAAATGCATCCGTCCGGTTGGAATCCGCCAACCCGGATGGAGGTGTCACCCTCGATAGATCTATCCACTCACCCTCGCTTCTATGAAATTAACGGTTCATGATTATGAAATGGGGACATTTAACTGGCAATGAGGTAACTTAAGCAATGTAATGAATTTGAATATACTTGGCATCGTAGTAAAATGATGTGCAATGTATTCTCCCGTAGGTTTGAAATAAGTAAAACTTGAATAAATCGGGGCTATGAAAACTCACTGTTGCAATGATAATGATGATGTAATGGCAAAAGTGGATACACCGAAATGTAGCGTGAATCTCGAAACCGACCTATTATGAATGATATGATATGTAATAAGTCATGATGTAATGTTATGCATGCAATTCGGATGATATTTATACCACTTATGAATTTTTGAAAACAATACTTCTCGTCGAAAATATAATCTTTTAACGTCTTGACCATTTTAAATTACTTCACATGTATTTACGTTGAAATGATATCCGACGATAATCATTTGGTGATTTATTAAGAGAATATAACTTTTAATCAGTAAAATAATGTCATTGATATTTCCATGAAGGTGACAAAAACGGCCTCTAAAAGTCTAGTCGTAAAATGGTGCACGTCGAGCATTAGGAAACAAACTCAACGGTTTTGGGAAGCTCGTATGATAATCTCAAAGTTTTAGCATTTAAGTTTTCGTCCTAGAGGTCTCGTACATAAAGAAAATTAGAGGTTAAGTATGGTACTTCTAGTCCAAAATATAGTTTAAGGATGGTTTTTTGGCAAAGTTTAAGCGACCGTAATTAATTCATTACAACTCCGCTAATCAAATGGTCGGACATTTTGGAAAGTATACTTGGCGATTTCACTTTTACTAGAAGACTTCACTTTATGAAAAGTTCTAAATCAATGTTAAAAACAACCTTTAACTTGGTAACTAGTTTTTGCCGCAAAAACTTGTCTATTAGAAACCAAGTTAGTTTTTCTTATATGATAAAAGTTACGGCAACTTTTGTAAAAGTGTATAATTTAGTCGTTACAAATCTGTTTTCTACGTTTTAAAGATCCTTAGCTTCGTATCAAAGTATACTAACATATTTTTAACAAGTCGACATAATTTACAACGCCCAAGCTTCATTTTTGACTCGTATAAAATAAATAATGGTTGCTGAAATTTCCGAAATTTATATTTTTAAATCGCCAAATTGAAAAATTCATAACTTCTTCGTTATAACTCCGTTTTACTCCGTTCAAGTGGCCACGGTTTCGTTTTAAAGTATATTTTCTAAATATCTAGGCCAAAAAATTTTACCTACTGTCGGATTTTCCAGAATTTCAAAATAAGGACAGACCCTTTTCAAAACGTGTCGAAATGAGTTTTTCTCGCGCCAAACCTATTCTAACCCATTCAAAACAACTCCGAAGCTATTCTAATCCTACCATACACCTTCTTAGGGTGTCATGGTTTCCTAGACATCACCAAAAATAATATATAACAAGGAGTAATTATAGGATGGATTATATATATTTAACACTTAAAAACATTAGAAACCTTAAAAAATGGTATAAACATCATGAGACTTGCATGTTTCTCAAATAAAATGATATGACCATAAAAATTAATGTGAAATAAAAATATGAATATGAATGCTTACAAGAAATATGATGAGGTTTAAGGACAAAGGGTTTTTCCTAATCACTTGAGGTTTTTATTGCAAAACCTATGCAACAAGTGATACTAAATTGTTAAATAACTTGTCTTGAAAAATTTGAGATGATCCTCCTTTGGTTTTATGGTTGCCGAATTTTTGCAAGAGAGAAAGGATGAAATATTTGATCTAGTATTGTGAAATGAAAGAAATGAAGTGAAATGATACATGAGTTAGTAGTATAATACATATTATACTTAGAGATATTATGTAAAATCCCTTGTGACTCACCCCTTGTGTCGACAAGGGGTGCTAGTCATCCTTTTGATATATTTTTTTTTTAAATTGTTTAAGTATAATAACTTGTAAGATATTTGAAGTTAAGTGGTAAGTTGTAGTCACTTGTGAATATTTAGGGTAGCGTTGGATAAAAATAAATTTTCACGGGTCAAGATAAAATATTTTTAGGTCATAAAAATTATAAAAATACATTTCTTGCAAAATTTGAGTGATATAATAATAATCGTGTCGAATTTAAGAAAAACGTCAGAATTATATAAATACAACAATTTAGTTACAAAATAAATTTAAAACACTAGGTAAACTCATAATATTATTTTTTAAACTTAATATGAGTATAAAAATATATTGGAATAATTTTTGGAATTAATGGATCAATTGTTCAAAATAATTAGTTACGCGATAACGTTTATTTAATATAAAAATTATATGTTTAATGTAAAATGCAAAACCATGCATGAACTAATATGATGAAAATGATGTTAATGAAATGTAGACTAAACTTAGTCTATATGAAATGACCTCGATGATATGATCATGAATTCACAGCTAAACCATTACGGTTACGTGAATTTGATGCTCGTAAACCTAGTTCACGATAAATGATAAATAATGAAGCATGAGTAATGTTTTGAGAATGACCTGAAAATACGAATTGTCACATTCGCCCAACCAAAAAGGAATTCAGTCCCTGAATTCAGTTCGTGTTAGTCTATCGAATTTTTGAGTTTGTGATGAATAACGAGGAGAGAAGACATGAGGAGGTGTCGTTACGATTATCGTTGATTAAGAGTGTATAAAAACATCATAGTAGAGAAAATATCGGATGAATCTCCCACGAGTAATACTTTGACTCGGAATATGTGAAAATTTTGCTTGCACTAAGATTTATAAATAACTGCTCCCAACATAACATGATCCCTCCAGAATTAGACATAGTTAGCTAGGCTATGTATAATTAAGGAACGATAATGTGACATTCGGTTTAGTTGTTATAACTCTCAATGTTTACAAAGATTTAAACCGTGTCGTTAAGATGGTCGTTAAAGAAAAAGGAAGTAAAATTCTCGTAAGTGATAACAAATCGAAAAGAAAATAAAGTACGATAGATGAGAATATTTTACAACGAGTGGTTTATCAAATAGTAAGACATCTTAAGTTATAAAGATCCGAATACGATGGAAGACATAAACTTAGTACGACATAGTACATAAGGAAAATTAAGACCGTTAGTTTCGAACTTCTTGATCTTCGCGTTGTTGAAATCTGTTGAGCTTCACCTCCTTCTAACATGTATGCATTCCATGAGCTCCTTTTACTTGTTGACCTTCGTTTTGGGGACATTGGTTCCGATAGTGTCCTTGTTCCCCACATCCGAAGCATGTGACTACGACTTTACCTTTACAATCCACGGCTAGATGTCCCGGTTTTGGCATTTGTGGCACTTGGCGTGGAAAGGACCAGTGATGAAAATTACATCGATTACATAGTGGGTGTGTTCCAAATAACCTCTGCCTTCCATTGGTGCGTGACATAAACCATTCCAGCTTCTTGCCTTCTATTTTGTTGTTGATGATGGTTAGTGTTACGGTTTTGGTTGTTGTTGTTATAACCTCCTTGGTCGTTTTCCCATTTCCTTTTGTTGTTGTTGATTTGGTTATCGTCGTTGTTGTTGTTGTTTTGGTTATTGTTGTAGTTGATGTGGTTGTTGGTATTGTTGTTGTTTCGGTTGATGTTTGCGATTTTGCCTCTCTTTACTACCTGAGCCATGAGCTTTTGCGACACTCGAATGGACTCCTCAATCGTTTGTGGATCAAATGAAATCACATCTCCTTGAATAACTTCGGAAGTCCCAGATGAAAGCCTCCAGTAGCTTCTCGTTATCCGAAACCATAGATGGGCATAACGCTAATTCTTGGAACCTCGAACGTAAGCATCAATATCATACCCAATAGTTACCAACTCGTAGAATTCGGTCTCCAACTTTTTCACCTCCGTCACGCGGACAATACTTCCTTGTTAGCAAACTCTTGAATTGCACCCGGTGATCCCATGCGCATTTTCCATTCCCATCGGTGAGCATATGAATTCCACCACGACATTGCCCCATCCAAGAGTGTACTCGTAGCAAACTTAACCTTGCTATCCTCCCGCAATTACATAACAAAACACGGATTCCATTTTCTCGAACCATCTAACCATGGCGGTTGCCCTTCAAGACCCTTTGAACTTAGTGGGATCTCCACTTTTGAAATCCTTATACGACGACTTCTAACCCGGACCCTCCTGCATTACTGCAGCGTGAAGAAGTCTAGCGGCCTCGGCGGTTGTCGCGACAAGCGCAGCGGCCGCCACCAATGCTCTCTCGGTCCTTAGTGCATCGGCTATGCTATCATTCACATATTTCGCATAGCGACTTGAGTCAATTCGGTGTGGCTTTCTTGGCGCCATAACTTCTTCAAAATAAGAGGAAAGGTGAGACGTAGCAAAGTCTGATGTTAATAATAAACGCTCCAAAGAGATATGATATGAGGTGATAAGTTTGAGGTTATTTTTCAAAATAATCGACGGCTTCCTAAAAGATGGATTATGAGATGTTGTAAGTGCTTCAAATGTATGATAGTTTAGTGACTTAATGTGTGAATAACGTGTAACTCGACATGTTAGTGGTGAAACAAAGGAGTGAGAGTGACTTCGCCCTACTTAAAGGTTTATCTCGGCATTCGACGTTATCGGTGATGAATCAGCTGATATTAAAAATTACGATAGGGAATGACAAAGCATTCTCCACATTAGAGTATGAAGAAAGGATAATGGAATGGGTATTTGAAGGCATCCATGTGACAATCGTTTTGAAATGAAAGTAAATAACTCGAAAAATGTACGTATAAACCGCATGTAAAGTGAACATGCACTTATGATGAAATGATGAGATGCTATGATGATGTAGTTATAGTCTAGGGTCAATGATGCAACCTAGTTCTCTATAATCAAGCTCGATGCCAATCTGTCACACCCCAAATTACTGCTTTTGCGTGGAATGGAATTCACGGGATTGATGTCATAGCATCACAATCACGTTATATTGAGCGACCTAAAGTGTCGTTTGGAAAATACATCGTTTGATTTAATAAAATAATCGAGTTACAAAGTATAGGTCCCAAATGAAAGTTACTATGTGCGGAAAGTAAGTTTAGTACAAGTCAAACGATGTTTTTAAAGTGTATAAATCCCATGTGAGGCGCGTCGTCACCGCGACTCTATGCTATGTCCACATGCATGCCATGAAGTGAATGCCTTAGTTACACGAAAATACATTGCTAAAAGTGTCAACACAATGGTTGAGTGAGTTCATAGAGTTTATGTAAATGTTTAATACGACTACCACAAGTATAAATTATGTATGACAATGTCGCCACAAAATGATACAATTGCTTAAGCACATGGCACGAAGCTTGACCGATGTTCGCCCAGCAGTGTTTTGCCAAACAACTCAATAATGATAATGAAGTGAAATGCATCCGTCCGGTTGGAATCCGCCAACCCGGATGGAGGTGTCACCGATAGATCTATCCACTCACCGCTTCTATGAAATTAACGGTTCATGATTATGAAATGGGGACATTTAATCGGCAATGAGGTAACTTAAGCAATGTAATGAATTTGAATATACTTGGCATCGTAGTAAAAATGATGTGCAATGTATTCTCCCGTAGGTTTGAAATAAGTAAAACTTGAATAAATCGGGCTATGAAAACTCACCTGTTGCAATGATAATGATGATGTAATGGCAAAAGTGGATACACTGAAATGTAGCGTGAATCTCGAAACTGACCTATTATGAATGATATGATATGTAATAAGTCATGATGTAATGTTATGCATGCAATTCGGATGATATTTATACCACTTATGAATTTTTGAAAACAATACTTCTCGTCGAAAATATAATCTTTTAACGTCTTGACCATTTTTAAATTACTTCACATGTATTTACGTTGAAATGTTATCCGACGATAATCATTTGGTGATTTATTAAGAGAATATAACTTTTCGTCGTAAAATAATGTCATTGATATTTCCATGAAGGTGACAAAAACGGCCTCTAAAAGTCTAGTCGTAAAATGGTGCACGTCGAACATTAGGAAACAAACTCAACGGTTTTGGGAAGCTCGTATGATAATCTCAAAGTTTTAGCATTTAAGTTTTCGTCCTAGAGGTCTCGTACATAAAGAAAATTAGAGGTTAAGTATGGTACTTTTAGTCCAAAATATAGTTTAAGGATGGTTTTTCGGCAAAGTTTAAGCGACCGTAATTAATTCATTACAACTCCGCTAATCAAATGGTCGGACATTTTGGAAAGTATACTTGGCGATTTCACTTTTACTAGAAGACTTCACTTTATGAAAAGTTCTAAATCAATGTTAAAAACAACCTTTAACTTGGTAACTAGTTTTTGCCGCAAAAACTTGTCTATTAGAAACCAAGTTAGTTTTTCTTATATGATAAAAGTTACGGCAACTTTTGTAAAAGTGTATAATTTAGTCGTTACAAATCCGTTTTCTACGTTTTAAAGATCCTTAGCTTCGTATCAAAGTATACTAACATATTTTTAACAAGTCGACATAATTTACAACGCCCAAGCTTCATTTTTGACTCGTATAAAATAAATAATGGTTCTTTGAAATTTCCGAAATTTATATTTTCGTCGCCAAATTGAAAAATTCATAACTTCTTCGTTATAACTCCGTTTAATCCGTTCAAGCGGCCACGGTTTCGTTTTAAAGTATATTTTCTAAATATCTAGGCCAAAAATTTTTACCTACTGTCGGATTTTCCAGAATTTCAAAATAAGGACAGACCCTTTTCAAAACGTGTCGAAATGAGTTTTTCTCGCGCCAAACCTATTCTAACCCATTCAAAACAACTCCGAAGCTATTCTAATCCTACCATACACCTTCTTAGGGTGTCATGGTTTCCTAGACATCACCAAAAATAATATATAACAAGGAGTATTTATAGGATGGATTATATATATTTAACACTTAAAAACATTAGAAACCTTAAAAAATGGTATAAACATCATGAGACTTGCATGTTTCTCAAATAAAATGATATGACCATAAAAATGAATGTGAAATAAAAATATGAATATGAATGCTTACAAGAAATATGATGAGGTTTAAGGACAAAGGGTTTTTCCTAATCACTTGAGGTTTTTATTGCAAAACCTATGCAACAAGTGATACTAAATTGTTAAATAACTTGTCTTGAAAAATTTGAGATGATCCTCCTTTGGTTTTATGGTTGCCGAATTTTTGCAAGAGAGAAAGGATGAAATATTTGATCTAGTATTGTGAAATGAAAGAAATGAAGTGAAATGATACATGAGTTAGTAGTATAATACATATTATACTTAGAGATATTATGTAAAATCCCTTGTGACTCACCCCTTGTGTCGACAAGGGGTGCTAGTCATCCTTTTGATATGTTTTTTTTTTTTTAATTGTTTAAGTATAATAACTTGTAAGATATTTGAAGTTAAGTGGTAAGTTGTAGTCACTTGTGAATATTTAGGGTAGCGTTGGATAAAAATAAATTTTCACGGGTCAAGATAAAATATTTTTAGGTCATAAAAATTATAAAAATACATTTCTTGCAAAATTTGAGTGATATAATAATAATCGTGTCGAATTTAAGAAAAACGTCGTAATTATATAAATACAACAATTTAGTTACAAAATAAATTTAAAACACTAGGTAAACTCATAATATTATTTTTTAAACTTAATATGAGTATAAAAATATATTGGAATAATTTTTGGAATTAATGGATCAATTGTTCAAAATAATTAGTTACGCGATAACGTTTATTTAATATAAAAATTATATGTTTAATGTAAAATGCAAAACCATGCATGAACTAATATGATCAAAATGATGTTAATGAAATGTAGACTAAACTTAGTCTATATGAAATGACCTCGATGATATGATCATGAATTCACTGCTAAACCATTACGGTTACGTGAATTTGATGCTCGTAAACCTAGTTCACGATAAATGATAAATAATGAAGCATGAGTAATGTTTTGAGAATGACCTGAAAATACGAATTGTCACACTTGCTAACTAAGTCTTGGTTTAGATGAAGTAAACTTAAGGCCTAAGTTAACTTAGCTAGTTTTTTTTTTAACACATGTAACCATCCTAAGTGAACAAGGCTTATCACAAGCCAACAAGGCTTGTGACACACCATAATACACGTTCATAAGGGATAAGGGGTGACTAGATGATCAAACTTGGTATTATCTAGTTTACGGAGTGAGTTTTGGTCCCGTTAATTGCTAACTGTAAGTCGTAAAGTCACGAAACTTAAAACCGGGTATCCTAAAAATATGAAACTTATAAAAATATTAAAACTTATTAATATAACCTATCTTAGCATATTAAATGTGTCACACCCCCAAATTACTGTTTTGCAATGAATGGAATTCACGGGATTGATCGTCATAGCATCACGATTCTGAGATATATTGAACGACCTAAAGTGTCGTTTGAAAAGAACATCGTTTGATTTAATAAAACAATCAGAATTTACAAAGTATAGGTCCCATAAGAAAATCAACTTGTGCGGAAATAAGTTTGTTACAATTCAAACGATGTTTTAAAGTACGTAAAACTCAAGTGAGACGAGTCGTCATCACGACTCCATGATGTCCAAATGCATACCATGAAGTGAATGCCTTAGATACTTGAGATAAAACATGCTAAAAAGTGTCAACACAAAGGTTGAGTGAGTTCATAGGGTTTGTGTTGAAATGTAAAGCCTTTCAAAAATCGTTTATGCAGCAAAGGCATTGTAAATCCACTCAGTTCCAAGTTCCGCCCATACAAAACTTGCAACCTGTGTATTCACAACCCATTGCCAAAATGTAATATAGTTTATGTTCAAGCCCATGATGTCAAATGAATTCACAAAATAGTGCATAACTTAATGTATCCACGGTTACTTAATATAACACATAATTCGTATGGTTTCAAATTGTTCCATGACCATTAGTTCAGGATTGTACCAAGACCATTAGTTCAATGATTCTACCAAGACCATTAGTTCACTGGTTATACCAAGACCATCAGTTCAATGATTATACCCACCATCAGTTCAATGATTATACCAAGACCATCATCCAATGATTATGATATGGAAATTCTAAGTATGGCAATCTCATTACTTATGACTAAACATTCGATTCGGATAAACATATAATTTGCAAATAGTCATGAATGTAATAAAATCATTGAGCATGCATCTCCCCCAAAGAGTTTCATAAATAATTAAAACGAGAAAAAGTGGGGCTATGACTCACTTGGACAATAATGCGATGGCAAAAGTGGATACACTGAAATGTAGCGTGAATCTCGAAAATGACCTATTATGAATGATATGATACGTAATGAGTTATGATGTAACGTTATGCATGCATTTCGTATGTTATTTATACCATTTGTGAGTTTTGAAAATAATACTTATCGTCGAAAAATACTCTTTTGACGTCTTGACCATTCTTAAATTACTTTACAAGTATTTACGTCAAAATGTCATCCTATAATAGTTTCGTAATGATTTATTGTGAAATTTTCACTTTTCGTCGTAAAACAATGTCGTCGGAAATTTCATGAAAGTGATAAAAATGGCTTCGAAAAACTAGTCGTAAAATGGTGTACGTCGAACGCTAGGAAACGAACTCAACGGTTTTGGAAAGCTTGTATCAAAATCTAGAGTTTTAGTACATGAGTTTTCGTCATCGAGGTCTCGAACATAAAGATAATAAAGGTTAAAGATGGTGATTTTGTCCAAATGTTGTGTAAAAAGTGAGTTTCGGCAAAGTTTAAGCAACCGTAAATAATTTATTACAATTCCGCTATACAAACGGTTAGTCATTTTGAAAAATATGCTTGGTGATCTCGATTTTATTAGAAGACATCTCGTTACAAAAAGTTCTACATCATGGTTAAAAACAGCCTTCAATATGGTCGTTTTGGTTACCGTAACACTTGTCTCGTAAAAATAATATAGTTTTTCTGAAAATAATAGTTACGGCAATTTTATGAAAACGTGTATATCTTAGTCGTTTCAAATCCGTTTTCTACGTATTATACGTCCTTAGCTTCGTATCAAAGTATACTAATATATTTTTGACAAGTCGAAATAATTTGTAAAGCTTAAGGCTCGTTTTTGACTCGAATAAAACAATAATAGGTTGCTGAAATTTCAGAAAAATATATATTTCGTCGTCAAACTTGAAAAATTCATAACTTCTTCGTTATAACTCCGTTTTAATCCGTTCAAGCGGCCACGGATTCGTTTTAAAGTATATTTTCTAAATATCTAGGCCAAAAACTCATGTCTACTGTCGGATTTTCCAGAAAAACAAAATAAGAACAGACCACTTTTAATACTTGTCGAAAATAGTTTTCTCGTACTAAACCTATTCCAATCCCTTCAAATCAACTCCAAAGCTATTCTAATCCTACCATACACCTTCTTAGGGTGTCATGGGTTCCTAAACATCATCAAGACCAATATATACCAAGGGAATAATTATAGGATGACTTTATATGTATAACTCTTAAAATCAATGTAAAATGGTATAAATATACACAAGTCTTGCATGTTTTGCTCAAAATGATGAAATACATATGAAGTGATAAGGAAAGATGAAAATGTAAATGATATGCTTACTAGTAAACTTGATGAGGTGATTAGAACAAGGATTAACCTAAACACCCTAGGTTTTTATTTCAAAACCTTAACAAGAGTGTATACTAGATTGTAAAACTTGAAAATGGAAAAACTTTGATGATCTCTTTTAGCTCCAATGTATGACCGGTTTTGATATGAAGAAACAAGAGAAGAGAAACTTTGCTAACTTATGAATTATTGAGATTGAATGAATGAAGAAAATGTTGGAGTATAAGTCTATATAATCAAGAAACATGTACCAACTTTAATAAATGCTTACCCCCCTTGGCGGTTTTAGGGGAGGTGTTTATCAATAATGTATTTTTTTTTCTTCTTATTTATTGTGTAAATGATTGTGTAAGTAAAGATAGGTATGTACAAATATGGTGTAACTTGTATACATTTGTGAAATTAGGGTAGTGTTGTCTAAAAATAACTTTTAATGGATCATAGTAAAATATATTGAGGTCATAAAATTGTAAAATACATTTCTTGTAAAATTTTAGTGATATAATAATTTTCGTGTAGTTTTTAAGAAAAGTGTCGTAATAATATAAATTTAACGATTTATGTACGAATAAATTTAGAACACTAGGTAAACTCAAAATATAGTTTTATAAACTAAATGTAAGTATAAAATATATCGGGATCATTTTGGAAGTATCGGATTAATTGTTCAAAATAATAACTTACGCGATAACGTTTATTAAATATAAAATTTACGCGTTTAAGGTGAAATGCAAAATCATGAATGAACTAACATGATGCAAATGATGTTAATGAAATGTAGACTAAACTTAGTCCATATGAAATGTTCGTGATGATATGATCATGAATTAGCCGCTAAACCATTAAGGTTACGCGATTTGGAACACGTAAACCTAGTTTACGATAAATGTTGAAATAGTGAAACTTGAGAAATGAATTGAAATTGCGAGTTGTCACATTCGCCCATCAAAAAGGAATTCAATCCACGAATTCGGTTCGTGTTGGTCTATCAAATTTTGAGTTTATAATGAACATCGAGGAGAAGACATGGAAAAGTGTCGTTACGGTTGTCGATGATTGGGAGCGTACAAAACATCGTAGTAAGGAAATTATCGGATGAATCTCTCATAAGTAACACTTTGAATTGGAACATGTGAACATTTTGCTTGCACTAAGATTTATAAATAACCGCTCCCAACATAACATGATCCCTCCAGAATTAGACATAGTTAGCTAGGCTATGTATAATTAAGGAACGATGATGTGACGTTCGGTTTAGTTGTTATAACTCTCGATGCTTACAAGGATTTAAACCGTGTCGTTAAAATGGTCGATAAAGTAAAAAGAAGTAAAATTCTCGTAAGTAATAACAAATCGGAAAGAAAATAAGTACGATAGATGAGAATATTTTACAACGAGTGGTTTAGCAAAAGTAGTACATCTTAAGTCATAAGATCCGAATATGATGGAAGACATAAACTTAGTACAACATAGTACATAAGGAAAAATTAAGACCGTTAGTTTCAAACTTCTTGGCCTTCCGCGTTGTTGTGACCATGACGAGCTTCTCCTCCTCCTAACATGTATGCATTTCCATGAGCACCTTCAACTGGTTGACCTTGGTTTTGAGGGCATTGATTCCGATAGTGTCCTTGCTCCCGCATCGTAACATGTAACCATGGCCTTGCCTCTACAATTCTGGCAAGGTGTCCCGATTGTTGACACTTGTAGCACTTAGCGGGACAAAGACCCGTGTGATGATACTTACATCGATTACATAGTGGGTAGGTTCCAAGATAACCTCTCGCCTTCTATTGGTGCGGCAACATATACCATTGCGGTTTCTTGCCCTCTATTCATTGTTGATGATGGTTAGTGTTACGGTTTTGGTCGTTGTTATTATAACTTCCTTGGTCATTTTCCCATTTTCTTTTGTTGTTGTTGATTTGGTTATCGTCGTTGTAGTTGTTGTTTTGGTTATTGTGGTAGTTGGTGCGGTTGTTGGTATTGTTGTTACGGTTGGTGTTGGTGGTGTTGCCCTCTTTACTACTTGTGCCATAAGCTTTTGAGACAATCGAATAGATTCCTCAATCGTTTGGGATCAAAGGAAGTCACGTCACCTTGAATAATTTCGAAGTCCTTCAATGAAAGCCTCCAGAGCTTCTCATTATCCGAAACCATAGATGGGCATAACACGGCCAATTCTTGAAACCTTCGAATGTAAGTATCAATGTCATACCCAATAGTTACCAACTCATAGAATTCGGTCTCCAACTTCTTCACTTCCGTGCGTGGACAAAACTTCTTTGTTACCAAACCTTTAAATTGCTCCCAGTGAGCTTGAAAGCATTCTCCATTCCCATCGGTGAGCATAAGAGTTCCACCACGACAATGCTCCATCAAGTAGGGTACTCGTAGCAAACTTGACCTTGCTATCATCCGGCAATTACATAACAAAAACACGGACTCAATTTCTCAAACCATCGAACCATGGCGGTGGCTCCTTCGGTACCTCTAAACTTAGTGGGATCTCCACTTTTGAAATCCTTATACTGACAGATTTTAACTCCGGACCCTCCTGCATTTCCTGCGGCAAGAAGCCTAGCGGCTTCGGCGACCGCCCCTCGGCCTCGGCGGCGGCCACCGCTTCCTTTCAATCCTTAGAGCATCGGCTCGCTATCCCTTACCAACTTTTGAATAGCCGCTAGTGTCAATTCGGTGCGGCTTTCTTGACGCCATATCTTCTTCAAAATAAAAGGAAAGGTGAGATGTAGCAAAGTCCGATGTCAATAATAAACGCTCCAAAGAGATGTGATAAGAAATGATAAGTTTGAGGTTATTTTTCAAAATGATCGACGGTTTCCTAAGAAATGGGTTATGAGATGTCGTAAGTGCTTCAAATGTATAATGGTTTAGTGACTTAATGTGTTAGTAACGTGTAACTCGACATGTTAGTGATGAAACAAAGGAGTGAGAGTGACTTCGCCCTACTTAAGGGTTTATCTCGGCATTCGACGTTATCGGTGATGAGTCAATTGATGTTGAAATTTTGATGGGGAATAACAAGGCATTATCGACATTGGAGTATGAAGAAAGAATAATGGAATGGGCATTTAAGGGCATCCATGTGACAATCGATTTGAAATGAAAGTAAATAACTCGAAAAATGTACGTATAAACCGCATGTAAAGTGAACGTGCACTTATAATGAAATGATGAGATGCTATGATGATGTAGTTATAGTCTAGGGTCAATGATGCAACCTAGTTCTCTATAATCAAGCTCGATGCCAATCATCACACCCCAAATTACTGTTTTGCGTGGAATGGAATTCACGGGATTGATTGTCATAGCATCACGATTCTAGATATATTGAACGACCTAAAGTGTCGTTTGAAAAGAACATCGTTTGATTTAATAAAACAATCGAATTTACAAAGTATAGGTCCCATAAGAAAATCAACTTGTGCGGAAATAAGTTTGTTACAATTCAAACGATGTTTTAAAGCACGTAAAACTCAAGTGAGACGAGTCGTCATCACGACTCCATGATGTCCAAATGCATACCATGAAGTGAATGCCTTAGATACGAGATAAAACATGCTAAAAGTGTCAACACAAAGGTTGAGTGAGTTCATAGAGTTTGTGTTGAAATGTAAAGCCTTTCAAAAATCGTTTATGCAAGAAAGGCATTGTAAATCCACTCGGTTCAAGTTCCGCCCATACAAAACTTGCAACTGTGTATTCACAACCCATTGCCAAAATGTAATATAGTTTATGTTCAAGCCCATGATGTCAAATGAATTCACAAAATAGTGCATAACTTAATGTATCCACGGTTACTTAATATAACACATAATTAGTATGGTTTCAAATTGTTCCATGACCATTAGTTCGAGATTGTACCAAGACCATTAGTTCAATGATTCTACCAAGACCATTAGTTCACTTGTTATACCAAGACCATCGGTTCAATGATTATACCTGCACCATCGGTTCAATGATTATACCAAGACCATCGGTCCAATGATTATGATATGGAAATTCTAAGTATGGCAATCATCATTATCGCATGACTAAACATTCGATTCGGATAAACATATAATTTGCAAATAGTCATGAATGTAATAAAATCATTGAGCATGCATCTCCCCAAAGAGTTTCATAAATAATTAAAACGAGAAAAAGTGGGGCTATGACTCACTTGGACAATAATGCGATGGCAAAAGTGGATACATTTGAAATGTAGCGTGAATCTCGAAAATGACCTATTATGAATGATATGATACGTAATGAGTTATGATGTAACGTTATGCATGCATTTCGTATGTTATTTATACCATTTGTGAGTTTTGAAAATAATACTTATCGTCGAAAAATACTCTTTTGACGTCTTGACCATTCTTAAATTACTTTACAAGTATTTACGTCAAAATGTCATCCTATAATAGTTTCGTAATGATTTATTGTGAAATTTTCACTTTTAGTAAGTAAAACAATGTCGTCGGAAATTTCATGAAAGTGATAAAATGGCTTGAAAAACTAGTCGTAAAATGGTGTACGTCGAACGCTAGGAAACGAACTCAACGGTTTTGGAAAGCTTGTATCAAAATCTAGAGTTTTAGTACATGAGTTTTCGTCATCGAGGTCTCGAACATAAAGATAATAAAGGTTAAAGATGGTGATTTTGTCCAAATGTTGTGTAAAAGTGAGTTTCGCAAAGTTTAAGCAACCGTAAATAATTTATTACAATTCCGCTATACAAACGGTTAGTCATTTTGAAAAATATGCTTGGTGATCTCGATTTTATTAGAAGACATCTCGTTACAAAAAGTTCTACATCATGGTTAAAAACAGCCTTCAATATGGTCGTTTTGGTTACCGTAACACTTGTCTCGTAAAAATAATATAGTTTTTCTGAAAATAATAGTTACGGCAATTTTATGAAAACGTGTATATCTTAGTCGTTTCAAATCCGTTTTCTACGTATTATACGTCCTTAGCTTCGTATCAAAGTATACTAATATATTTTTGACAAGTCGAAATAATTTGTAAAGCTTAAGGCTCGTTTTTGACTCGAATAAAACAATAATAGGTTGCTGAAATTTCAGAAAAATATATATTTCGTCGTCAAACTTGAAAAATTCATAACTTCTTCGTTATAACTCCGTTTTAATCCGTTCAAGCGGCCACGGATTCGTTTTAAAGTATATTTTCTAAATATCTAGGCCAAAAACTCATGTCTACTGTCGGATTTTCCAGAAAAACAAAATAAGAACAGACCACTTTTAATACTTGTCGAAAATAGTTTTCTCGTACTAAACCTATTCCAATCCCTTCAAATCAACTCCAAAGCTATTCTAATCCTACCATACACCTTCTTAGGGTGTCATGGGTTCCTAAACATCATCAAGACCAATATATACCAAGGGAATAATTATAGGATGACTTTATATGTATAACTCTTAAAATCAATGTAAAATGGTATAAATATACACAAGTCTTGCATGTTTTGCCCAAAATGATGAAATACATATGAAGTGATAAGGAAAGATGAAAATGTAAATGATATGCTTACTAGTAAACTTGATGAGGTGATTAGAACAAGGATTAACCTAAACACCCTAGGTTTTTATTTCAAAACCTTAACAAGAGTGTATACTAGATTGTAAAAACTTAAAAATGGAAAAACTTTGATGATCTCTTTTAGCTCCAATGTATGACCGGTTTTGATATGAAGAAACAAGAGAAGAGAAACTTTTGCTAACTTATGAATTATTGAGATTGAATGAATGAAGAAAATGTTGGAGTATAAGTCTATATAATCAAGAAACATGTACCAACTTTAATAAATGTTTACCCACCCCCCCCTTGGCCGGTTTTTAGGGGGAGGTGTTTATCAATAATGTATTTTTTTTTTCTTTCTTATTTATTGTGTAAATGATTGTGTAAGTAAAGATAGGTATGTACAAATATGGTGTAACTTGTATACATTTGTGAAATTAGGGTAGTGTTGTCTAAAAATAACTTTTAATGGATCATAGTAAAATATATTGAGGTCATAAAAATTGTAAAAATACATTTCTTGTAAAATTTTAGTGATATAATAATTTTCGTGTAGTTTTTAAGAAAAGTGTCGTAATAATATAAATTTAACGATTTATGTACAGAATAAATTTAGAACACTAGGTAAACTCAAAATATAGTTTTTATAAACTAAATGTAAGTATAAAAATATATCGGGATCATTTTTGGAAGTATCGGATTAATTGTTCAAAATAATAACTTACGCGATAACGTTTATTAAATATAAAATTTACGCGTTTAAGGTGAAATGCAAAATTATGAATGAACTAACATGATGCAAATGATGTTAATGAAATATAGACTAAACTTAGTCCATATGAAATGTTCGTGATGATATGATCATGAATTCGCCGCTAAACCATTAAGGTTACACGAATTTGAAACACGTAAACCTAGTTTACGATAAATGTTGAAATAGTGAAACTTGAGAAATGAATTGAAATTGCGAGTTGTCACAAAATGAGTGATAAGTTTGACGGAGCACGTAAACGTTGTTAAAACCTAGAATGGTAAGATATTTAAGAAGAGAATTTCAATTTTACTTCTCTTAGTGAGATATTTTGAAGATATTTTAACTAGGTATTATCTAAACAATATCTAGTTGATGACTAGGTATATGACTTGGCAAGGTAAATTAAAATATATTAGTCAAAAGGTGGTGCGGGTATCGGGAGTGAATAGTAAAAATTTGAAAATGGATAGAAATCCTAAAAATGCGAATTGTTACAGTCTCTACCCTTTAAGGGAACTTCGTCCCGAAGTTCTGTTGATGTTAACTACTTATAGTGTGTCTAAGAATAATGTGGTCTCTAAAACAGTGTGGTTCTCTCTTATTCAACAGGAATAGTGTATGGGTTACGTTGTAATACACCCATAATGTAGTTAAAGAATCATATCGGATGCAAATAAGCCCATTTATTTATAATTCATTACTTACATAAAGAATCGTCTAAATTTATGTAATTAATGGGTTATAAACCTATGGTTATGTGGTTTATAACTTCTTTATTTGAATAAAGAGGCGTCCCAATCTATTCAAATAAGGAGATTATAAATCATCCTACTTAAGATTTCCCGACACAAAACTCGCTTTCTGAGAAAGATAATAAGATAACCAAGTCATCAAATCCCTAAAGCTAAGTAATAATATTATTTAACTCAAATCTCATGTCTCATCAAACAAGAACTGTCACAAGATCAAGTTAAATAATTAGTTATTACTGAGCTTCATATTTTTAATGACTTGATTAAATTATGGGGTTTCCTTATTATGACTAAAGTCATATCATCCAACAACGTGGATCTAAGAAAACAATTAACAAGAAGTATATGCGCACGAAGTGTGTGTAAGGCAATTACAGTGGAGAGTCTTAACGGATAAAGCAGTTATAGTCTAGGCTCTTAAATGCAACCTAGTTCTCTATAACTAATGCTCAGATACCAATCTGTAACACCCCCAAAATATCGCAGCGGAAGATTGTGTCATTGGGGTGCTACTTCATAATACAAAGTACAAGTTATAGAAAACGACCTCTAAATGAGACGTTTTGAAAAGTTACCATTCGATTAATGAAATCAGAGTTACAAACAATGAGGTCCCAAAGTATAATATATAAATGTTTACAAAATGTTTCGAATGGTAAATTATAAAAGCGTAAGTCTTCAAAATATGTCGTGCGACTCTAAGTTCCATGCAATAGCTATCGCCTTATTGACCTGAGATAAACATGCTAAAGTGTCAACATAATGGTTGGTGAGTTCATAGAGTTTGTTTAACGTGTAAAGCCTTGAAATAATGTATATACAGCAAAGGCATTGTAAATCCACTCAGTTCCAAGTTCCGTCCATACAAAACTTGCAACATGTGTGTTCACAACCCACTCCCAAAATATAGTTTGCACAATACACCGGATTATATTCACCCAAGGTCATGAATCGAGTACACAAGGGCGGGGGCATATACCCGACTTATAGTACTATCAATATCTCTCCGACAGCATAGAGTATTGTGCACGTTTGTAAATACAATTCATGTATTTAAGCGAGTAAAGTATTTTCAAGTATGTAAAACGAAATCAAATATAACGTAATCAAGTATAATGCAATCAAGTATAATGCAATCATGTATAATGCAATCAAGTATAATGTTTTGAGTATTTATACAAGTAAAAGCAAATAGTTGAGCATGTATCTCCCCCAAAGTGTTTAAAACAAGTATTAAAATGAGTAAAAGTGGGGCTACGAACTCACCTTAATAAATGTGATATCCAATGTATAACGAATCGATGGATAAGCCGAGAAACCTCTACGCGCAACCTAGAATATGTGTTGTGTCTTAGGTTCTAAAATAACGATATGAATGTATAAACATGCCTTATATAGTTATTACATCAATTATGCTTGGATACTTAACATTTGTGAAGTCGTATAAGTGTTTACGTTTCGTTTATTTAAGTTTTCCCCGTCTATATCTACCCGTTATTTCTAAACCGTAATTGATCACGACTCGGTTTTTATGTCCTCGGAAAGGTAATTAAATGTACTAAACAGATTAGTGGGTCCTACTGCCCCAGAAATTATTTAACTAATATGAAATTACCAATTTACCCTTGGATGTACTAGTTATTTCAATCAGCAGCAAACTGTCTCACGGTTTTGGTCATAAGTCGAGTTCTACAACTCCGTTTAATGCACGGCCAGCGGCCACGTTCAAGTTAGGGTGTTAGCTACAACTTTTATTCTTTGACCAACAGCTGGTTATATGCAAGTTTTATGAGTTTTACCCGTTTGAAATCTGTTACTCAGATTTGGACACGTTTAGCCGTTTTGGCTCTAGTTTATTCATCGGGATGAGTTACGGCACGAGCCACCCGGAGAAATGACCACAAGACATAGATATATAATCCTATGTAATTACTTAACTTTCTCAGTCCACGAATTTTACCCAGTAATTACGTTTACAGCCCCTGTTCAGTTTCTGTGTTGCAAATCTAGTCCTTTCGACGGTTTCTAGTGTTTTAATCCATTTATCCAAGCACAATCAAGTATAATAAGCATATAGAACAAGTAACATACCTAAAATACTAGTATATACAGTAATCAAATGATAACATAAGAGTTTGCTTACAATTCTTGTGATGAATACTAACAAGAAACAAGAACTAGGACACTAAAGCCTAAATCCTTCCAATATGAACCCGAGCTTCCAAATCCTTAACACACCTTGCTAACCCTTGCTAGGCTTGATCTAACCTTATAAGAATACTTCTAACTCAGCCCTTTTCACCTTGTATAGCTCCTAATCCAACCTTGGAATCACCATATAAACTCTTGAATCATGTAAAGAATAACTAGGCCTTGAACTTTGTAATGTAACTTGAAGTTTGGAAATCAAAGGAAGAGTGTTTGGTGTTTGTGTGACATGAACGACTAAAAGAGGGGTCAAAGGGGTTTTATAGGACTTCTTGTTCATTCAGGAGGTGCTAGGAAGGTGACTAACCAATCTTGCTAACTAAGTCTTGGTTTAGATGAAGTAAACTTAAGGCCTAAGTTAACTTAGCTAGTTTTTTTTAACACATGTAACCATCCTAAGTGAACAAGGCTTATCACAAGCCAACAAGGCTTGTGACACACCGTAATACACGTTCATAAGGGATAAGGGGTGACTAGATGATCAAACTTGGTATTATCTAGTTTACGGAGTGAGTTTTGGTCCCGTTAATTGCTAACTGTAAGTCGTAAAGTCACGAAACTTAAAACCGGGTATCCTAAAAATATGAAACATATAAAAATGTTAAAACTTATTAATATAACCTATCTTAGCATATTAAATGAGTGATAAGTTTGACGGAGCACATAAACGTTGTTAAAACCTAGAATGGTAAGATATTTAAGAAGAGAATTTCAATTTTACTTCTCTTAGTGAGTTATTTTGAAGATATTTTAACTAGGTATTATCTAAATAATATCTAGTTGATGACTAGGTATATGACTTGGCAAGGTAAATTAAAATGTATTAGTCAAAAGGTGGTGCGGGGTATCGGGAGTGAATAGTAAAAATTAAATAGTAAAAATTCGAAAATGGATAGAAATCCTAAAAATACGAATTGTTACAATTATGCTCATTAGTGAAGACTTTGGAAGGAAGTCCATGGACCAAACCATGTTTTGCCAGCTTATTGATAGTTGTGAAGTTTACATGAGCCATCCTTCTATGCCATTTGTTAGATTCATCCAAGGATGCTTTTGCCACTAAATAAGCCAAATCTCCTTCAGGCTGGACATCATTAAGATTGAATGCATACAAATTATGTATCCTTGGAACCTTCAGCACTACTTGACTGTCATCAGGTATCTGAAAGTCTTTAGAAAGCACAAGACATTCATTATCAGTGAATAGAACACTGTTCTTCTTGTCACAGATTTGTGACAAATAAAACAGATTGAAGTTTCTGAGTTCTTCCACATAATACATGATAACGCTACACGCGTCGTTCGGGGTCAAAGGAACTTCCTTTTCTTCGAGCAAGTTTTATAACACCCTAGGCAGTGAACCTAATCGTTGTAGTGTAGTAATTAGGGTAAGCCACGGGTATTGATATCGTTCTCTAGGGGAATAGGAATGCTAGTAGGGAGTTACTACGCTAAGGTTAAGGTTGAGGAAGATTATTTTTATCTTTTATATTTTATGAAAATGGAAAGGTACGAATCTCGGGTATTGGATTTGGGGGTTGGTATTTCTACCGATTACTCTACTATTATCTAATTATCTAAACTAAGGTTGTGGGAGTCTATGTCTAATTAATGTGTGCTCGTATGATAGTTTAAAGATGTGTTTACTTAGTTTGTATTACTCCTTAATTATCTCCTATTGATGGTTGAGTGTCACGTCTTAATCCTAGTTGCGTTGTGTGTCTAAAGTTGTAGGGTATGCGTTTCTCCCTAACTCTTCGAACTTACCAAAGGGTCTTGTCTACAAACCCACTAGAGATTATAGACTCCTACTCTAAGGCGCTCTTCGGATGGTTTAGACTACAATCACTCAGGTAATTATACTCTAGGGTTCACAAAGATGAATCAAGCATTAAGTGCACAACGAATGATCTATCGCACTACTAGATCATTAATCAACTAAGATAAGAAACAACCAATCAATATTTAATAATTAAGTTTCATACTTCCTAAGCAAACACACAAATAAATTAGCCGGACATGGAGAACAAGCAAGCATACACACAAATAATCAAAGACATAATTGAATTAATGAAGTAAAGACTTATCTTGGTGTAAGATAGGGTTAAAACCCTAAAATCTTGTACAAGACACCTTAGGTTCGGTTTTAGGTTTTACTCCAAAGACTCTCCACACAAAGACCGAAAAATTCGGATTCTATATATAAGATTACAATTGCGACGCGCCACCTTATGTTTAGTGACGCCGTGTCGCCGCCATTAGGGTTTCGTCTTGGCCACGTTAACTTTGCGACGGCGTCACCTTATGTCCGTGGCGCCGTCCTCTTCGACTTCGGCGTCGTGCGGATTGCATCTAGGCCGTCCGAGTAGCGACGGCCTACTCTTTCACCACTAGACGCCGTCTCTTCAAAATACGAGTTTTGAGTTCATCGTCCCGTCACAATACAGGACGGCGTCGCAAATAGCACCCGACGCCGTCGCCTTCTAACTTCAAGAATCGTGAGTGCCTTGATTTCGACTTTGGCCATTTTCTTCATGTATTCGCGCCTTTCCGTCCAAATAAGTGCCATTCCAGATTTTGCCTTCACGAGACCTAAAAGTGAAAAGGAACGATATTAAGCAATAACGGATACAAAGTGATCAAATAAGGACTTAAACGACCCTCAAAATGGTACCTTTTAAAACCTTATCAAATATCCCTACACTTGTTATTTGCTTGTCCTCAAGCAAATGTGCTTTTAGCCAATTAATTTATAAGTTAGGGGTCATGAAGCATTAATTCAAAACGGTCCACAACATATATAAGCCCCGCAAAAGTCATAACAAGCACGGAAATTACATACTAGCACCTCACATGGGGTGTTTGGATACTCACATCTCTCTTGGGTGTATATATGAAACATAACAAAATAGGAAATGGAAGATAAACACTCATTAACCGGTCCTAGTACATAAATTACCATAGGCTTGAGAATAGATCAAACCTCCATCGCTTTGGCGTAAGCACCTAGGAAAGACTATCAAAGAGGTCTTTTAAAGGGTTGTAATGTTAGGTTTACGGTAGGGAAATAAGGGTTTGGTGGGATAGGCTATTTAGTGGTGGTAAGTCAAAAATCTCTATGTTAAATGCATATGAAGAATGGCGTTGCTAAGCCAAGACTCGACACTCTAAACTTTAGATAACTGAAATAAACAAACATAAATTTAAAGGATAAATGTAGGATGGTAGCCGTATGTTTTATTTTTTTTTTTTTTTTTTTTTCACTCTATTTTTTTTTTTTCTCTTTCTATTTTTTTTTCGACTTTTTTTTTTTTTTTTTCATACACTTTTACTCTACCATCCTCTAAGATAACATCAAAATACTAGGGATTTATAAGCATATCCCTACACTTGAGTTTTTATTACTCTAACACTAATTTGACCCGAATTGAAAAGATCAAAACACTTGGGGTACATTATTACGCAAACAAAGGGAATTTGAATAACGTTCCCTTCCCGTCATTTCATAAACTTTTACTTTTCCCATGAATCCCAATCATCCCAAAACTGTATACAAAGGATATGACTCGACTTAGCAACTTATGCAAGCAACGGATAATTGAACTAAGGGTTTTGGGTGATAACAATAATGCACTAAAAGTGAGTGCATATAGGGTAGGCTAAAGCGATTTGGGTGTATATTTGGGGTGGGGTGTAAACAATGCTCTTCATTGATATTCGGAAAACCGAAACATCACGAGAACCGCGAAAAGGATAGGCTCGAGGGGTTAACTAGGGTATCGTGTACTAAAGATGAGTACAACGCAAAGGGTGTGGGGAATTACTCAACCGATATGGAAGAAGTAATTATATTACGGTATCAAACAAGGGTTATCCTAATGCCTCTTATCATTTAGTTATTCCTAACTACACAAGTGTAGCCTCACTTGCGATCTCGGAATGCATCACAAAACAAGTTCTAGAATCTATTATACTACCGGTTCACACTATAAGCATTAAAGATGAATGCTTTTATTCCTACTAATCTAAGGGCGATCCTCACATTTTGGGTGGAATTTGGGTGGTAAGGGTTTTTGTGCTAGTCATGCAACTTCCTATCCGTGAGACGCTTTTGTTAAGACTAATGGCCCACTCCTATATGTCATGAAAAATTTTAAATTTGGTGCCAAAATTACCCTAACCGACTTTTTCTCATAGTTTATTACACAAATGCAATTAGACAAAGCAAATAGTCAAGGATAAGCATAGTTTCAAAGTTCCCATTTTATTTTCCCTCCCTACACTTAAACTGAACATTGTCCCCAATGTTCCCCGAAAGTATCAAAGATATGATAAAGAAGGTAATTAAAAGCGAAGAAACTAATACTCCCGATTAGCTCGGTAGGATCCGTGTAAAGTGGTGGTTAAACTCTTTCCAAGAAGAATTATTATGAAAAGCTCCTTCCAATCTTATGTAACTTCTTCTTGACAAACTAAACACGCACACTTGAAGAAAACAAACGAAACCTTCGCGTAAAATCGGCGGTAATAATATATATAAGACTCGATTTAAACTAAGATATAATGCTTGTGGAATGGATGTTTACTGAATTTCTAAGAAAATTAAGACACGAAAATTCCAAAATTTATAAGTAGCTCGAAAACGAGAAAAGTAATCGATGTTTTACTCCTTCCCGACGCCGTCGTTTGCAATCTGACGCCAAAGTTATCCCGACAAAAAGCGGTCTCGATTTTCCGGAAAAATTCGGAAAATTTACATCTTTAGAATCGGAAAAATTTCGCAAAACATCCATTATGACTCGATACAAGCATTTGACTCGAACAAACAAACATATATATCTTTTAGTTAATTGTTATTCTCATGTTTACGTTTCTTTTGAAAACGTGTGTAATCCTCCCTACACTTATCCCTTATGTAAAATACCTTTATATGCAATTAAGACGAGGTTAAAAACAAAATAAAGCATTTTACAAATTTAAACATGAGGATAAACAATTAATAAAAGATATATGACACTAACAAGCAAACAATTAAGCATGGGTTGCCTCCCACGCGCTTTTCTTTATTTAAGAGTCTTGTAGCTAGACTCATAGTCGTGTACTCTCGTTTCCTCACCACCGTCCTCTTGACGGCCTCTAATGGGGATTCCATGTTGTAGAAGTGCCCTAAAATGCGCTTCTCTAAGAGTTCATCCTCTCCCATTCGGTCCTCAGTATTCGGTCCTAGGCTCAAGCAATCCTTGTAGAATCCGAAAATCTTAGCCATAACATAATCAACACCTTTCTCCCTATCCTCATTATTCCTATAATAGACCGATAGTTTAAGTTCCTTTTCATCATTAGAGAGTGATGAAAACTTCTCAATCTTAAACGGCATTTGGTAAGCTATGTCATCGGTCTTATTCTTGAATCGCACTACTCTAATGAGGGTCATAGGTCATTCCGGTGCTTTCTATGAAAGGTTTTCCTAGAATAACATGGGACAAGCTAGGGTCTATGGCCGTGCTAATATCATCCACAATTATGAAATCCGTAGGAAACGTGAAACTACCTACATAAACGGGCAATCCCTTAACTCTACCAAGAAAATTGCAACTAACATTAGGATCATTGGGGTCTTGCCTAGTTGGAATAGGCTTCTTCAATATCCAATTGTAGTAGGTGCTAGTCATTATGTTGATTGGGGACTTGCGATCAATGTAAGCTTTTGCCACAAAAGGTGTCCTATGACACATGGTATGTTAAGATTCCACGGGTTCCCAAACTTAACTCGAGGACTTTTCCTAACATACATGTGGCGGAGGTCACGCACTAAGTGAGGGTGGCGAGATAGTTCTTCTTCCGTAGGAAATTTGTCGAAATAGTCAATGTCTACTTCATCTACTTCCTCGGGTATTTCCTCATCCACTAGTGTATAGTCCTCTTCGTCATTTGTTTCATCGGGTTCAACTAAGGCGATGGTATTGACGAATTGGACATACTTTAGCTTGCTTGGATCCTTAATCTCTATGCACAAGGCTCGGGAGTTGAGATAGCACTAACCTTCTTATCACTAGCTATGGCTTTCAAAAGGTTGTCTATTTTCCTATCCATCTCGGCTTGTTGATTATTAAAGCGGTCCGAGAGCTTAGCCATTGGGTTTCTTGGGATGCAACTAAGTTTTGCAACATTCCTTCGATGTTTTGTTGGTTAGGACCGTTAGGTGGGGCCATGAGAAATCATTAGAAGTGAATTCTTTGGTTTGTCCCCAATAAAAGTCGGGCTTGTTTTTCCATGCTTCACGGGTTTCATTGAAATTCCTAGGTCCGGGTGTTGTAGGAATCTTCCTCCCGCTCCATTAATACGCGAGGATGCGTAGTCAGCGTAAGCGTGTTCGGGGATCGGTGCTAGTGTGCGTGTTATGAGGATCACAAACGGCTCGCACGAGGAAGAAGCTTTGTTCACATGGTGTGAAGATTTAGGATTTTCGTAGGAACTCATGAGGAATTTAACTTGATCTTCAAGTTCGATCATCCTACGGTCGGGAGGAGGCAAGGAGATTGCCTTGACGGTTTGGGTAGCTCACGGGGTCATCCCAACTTTCGTTGTCATAGAGGCAAGGTCCTCTATCATTTCCCATGATTCTTCTGCGGTGAGATCACTAAGTTTTCCACCGCCGCTTGGTCAATGGATCGCTTAGTGGGAAAGTTGACATGATCATAAAAGATTTGGACTTGGAGCCAAAGATCAATGCCGTGATGAGGACTTTATGAAGTAAGTCCTTGAATCGGGTCCATGCTTCAGAGAGATTCACCTTGACGTTGTTGGAACATCAAGATGTCATTCCTAAGCTTAGTGGTTCTCCCGGTGGGAAAAATTGAGCAAGGAAGCGAGAAGTAAGATCATCCCAACTTGAGATGGAGCCGGTGAAGTCGCTCAAGCCAATTACTAGCTTGGTCCCGTGAGAGAATTGGAAGAGACGCAGCGCGTGGTCTCCCGAGTAGTAGCATCAAGGTCGATGGAATCGACGATTTTGAGGAAATTCCTCGGATGTCGATTTGGATCTTGAACGAAGTCCATGGAATGCACATCCGTTTTGCACCAACCGGATGGTGTCGGATCGCAGGTCGTAGTTTAGGCTTGGTCGGGAAGCTCAATGGTGTTCCTATAGCCTAGGTGGCTTGGTCTCGAGTATTCACCAAGAGTACGGGCTCTTGGCGGGTCATTTGGTGGTGGGTTGATGAAGGGTAGTGGGTTATCACCTTCCGTGATGAAAAGTGATGGAATTACTAACAAAGGTCACGAAGAAGGGGGATAGACTAAGAGAAATCTAGAAAATAAGAAAAAATTTACTTGATAGGAATCAAGCAAAGAAACCTAAACGAGGTGGACTACTAACTAGCTATTCTATTCCCGTGCCGCGCCAAAACTTGATAACGCTACACGCGTGGTTCGGGGTCAAAGGAACTTCCTTTTCTTGAGCAAGTTTTATAACACCCTAGGCGTTGAACCTAATCCTTGTAGTGTAGTAATTAGGGTAAGCCACGGTATTGATATCGTTCTCTAGGGAATAGGAATGCTAGTAGGAGTTACTACGCTAAGGTTAAGGTTGAGGAAGATTATTTTTATCTTTTATATTTTATGAAAATGGAAAGGTACGAATCTCGGGTATTGGATTTGGGGGTTGGTATTTCTACCGATTACTCTACTATTATCTAATTATCTAAACTAAGGTTGTGGGAGTCTATGTCTAATTAATGTGTGCTCGTATGATAGTTTAAAGATGTGTTTACTTAGTTTGTATTACTCCTTAATTATCTCCTATTGATGGTTGAGTGTCACGTCTTAATCCTAGTTGCGTTGTGTGTCTAAAGTTGTAGGGTATGCGTTTCTCCCAACTCTTGAACTTACCAAAGGGTCTTGTCTACAAACCCACTAGAGATTATAGACTCCTACTCTAAGGCGCTCTTGGATGGTTTAGACTACAATCACTCGTAATTATACTCTAGGGTTCACAAAGATGAATCAAGCATTAAGTGCACAACGAATGATCTATCGCACTACTAGATCATTAATCAACTAAGATAAGAAACAACCAATCAATATTTAATAATTAAGTTTCATACTTCCTAAGCAAACACACAAATAAATTAGCTTGACATGGAGAACAAGCAAGCATACACACAAATAATCAAAGACATAATTGAATTAATGAAGTAAAGACTTATCTTGGTGTAAGATAGGGTTAAAAACCCTAAAATATCGTACAAGACACCTTAGGTTCGGTTTTAGGTTTTACTCCAAAGACTCTCCACACAAAGACCGAAAAATTCGGATTCTATATATAAGATTACAATTGCGACGTGCCACCTTATGTTTAGTGACGCCGCCGTGTCGCCGCCATTAGGGTTTCGTCTTGGCCACGTTAACTTTGTGACGGCGTCACCTTATGTCCGTGACGCCGTCCTTTTCGACCGACGTCGTCTGGATTGCATCTAGGCCGTCCGAGTAGCGACGGCCTACTCTTTCACCACTAGACGCCGCTCTTCAAAATACGAGTTTTGAGTTCGTCCCATCACAATAATTTTGGGACGGTGTCGCAAATAGCACCCGACGCCGCCGCTTTCTAACTTCAAAGAATCGTGAGTGCCTTGATTTCGACTTTGGCCATTTTCTTCATGTATTCGCGCCTTTCCGTCCAAATAAGTGCCATTCCAGCATTTTGCCTTCACGAGACCTAAAAAGTGAAAAGGAACGATATTAAGCAATAACGGATACAAAAGTGATCAAATAAGGACTTAAACGACCCCTCAAAATGGTACCTTTTAAAACCTTATCAATACACATTTTCAAAGTCCAGCTTGGAGGTCCTAATGGTTCCTTTCCCGGTTATCTTGCCATCTCCTCCTCCAAAAGTAACAGTGCCTCCATGTATAGAAACAAAATCATGCAGTCTTTATTTGATCCCTGTCATACTCCTAGAACACCCACTATCAAAAATACCTAAATCTTTATTCTTATGAGGATCATCCTACAAGTTAGAAAAATATACAACAACATTAGTATTTGTGGAGACCCAAGTCATGACTGAATTGGGCCTGCCTTGTGGATCATAGATGAAAAACATGTAGATTGATGAGATCCACCATTATTCTTGGATTCCTTCCCTAGGTGTGGTTTGCATTGTCTCCAAGAGAAACCTGCTGAGGGCTTAACAACAGTATCCCATCTGGCCCCCTTTTATAGAACGGGTCATTATAAACAGGCCTATATCCATTTTAAAAATAAGTGCTAGTAGGTCTGTTTAATGGCCTATGAACATTTCTTCTCCAATATGGTGGAAAGGGTCTATCAGCAGAAACTGGCTTACCAGCAGGAACTGGTTTACCAACAGCAACTGGCTTACCAGTAGGAACTGGGTTACCAGCAAAAACTGGCTTACCAGCAGGAATTGGTCTACCAGTAGGACTGGGTCTGCCAGTCCTCACATGTTTTCCAGAAGGAACAAATGGAGGAATATTATTTACATCATTCCACATTGGTCTGGGCTTCTGTTGGTCAGTACACACACCCATTTGTTCTCATAAAAATCACAATCTTTAATAAGATGAAATGTACTACCACAAACAAAACAGGATTTCTTCTTAAAAGGCTTGTTCATAACATGAGATGTCTTATTACAAACAAACTTATTCAAACCACAACCAAAAACTGAATTGTTTTTAACAGAATTAAAAGAACAAGAAATGTTTTTAAGAGAAGTTGTCTTTGAAGTAGATTCATCAGCACCAACTCTTGGGGCAGGGTCAATAGGCTTGGGTGAGGCAGACTTGGGAAATTCATACTTGTCACTTGAATCACAACTGGAAAAGTCATTGGAATGGGTCTCTGAGGTCCTATCACTGGAAGAACAAGAGACAAAATCATTAGTTTCACTTCCAGTGTCAGATAAGTCATTAGACTTTTAGCGAAAGGTCATATGTGATTCATCCAAGTCTGTGTCTAGGGAAGGTGGCCTAACAATTCCATTAATTGAGGAAGAAACTGAATGCATTTCTCCTTGTTTTACAAACTTAACAGGTTTTCGATACTTTTCTTCCTCATCATCAGTGACAGGATCAAACACACTATAGTCATTAGGGTCATATACTTCATCTGGACCTATATAGTCCTTGAAGCCCAGCCCCATCTTAGTTTTTACAGACATAGAACTGTTCCATAACTTATCTAGATTCTTAGCTTGTTCTTGCCACTCTTTATGTCTAGCCACCTCACTTTCTAAATTAGCCTTTAGATCCTCTTTTTCTAAGTTTACTTTTAAATTTTCATTCTAGTAAATTTTAATATGTTAGTGGTGTTTTCTAAATCTCTTTCTAGCACCCTAATTTTCTCTTCATGGGCCAATTGATTTTGTTGGTACCAAGCCTTTTGTTTTTCCAAAGTTTTAACAGTATTTTTATAGGCTTGAACCTGAATAAAGTATTCTTTATATTGGCCTTCAATGTCATAAAATTCCCTCTTAAGGGCATCATATTTATCATTACAACCAAATATACTAGTATTTACCTGAGTTGAGATACCCATTATGGCAAACTCCTCATCAGCATCTCCAGTCTCAGCAAGCAATCCAATCAAAGAAGAACTGCCCTCCTTATCTTCAGTCTCATGAATAGTCCAGTCAAGCATTGAATCCACAGACACCAGGGCTTTAGGTTCCTTATGTTCCTTGAGCTTGAATGTAGAGTATCTTTTCTTGTCACTTCCCTTCTTATCTGGGCATTCCCTGGCAAAGTGACCCAATTGATTGCATTCATAGCATCTAACCTTGTTTTTGTCAAACCTGGCTGCCTCCCTTCTCTGGTAATTGATCTTCCTGCCAGACTTCTTCTCAAACCTGCTGACTTTTACAGCAAGCATAGCCATCTGCCACTTTATGTCCAACTCCTCCAAGTCCCACTTATCCACCTGATCAAAATCCTCATAGGCCAGCTGCTGTTGAGGCTCACTGTCAGCAACAAATGAGTAAAGCACATCCTCCATCACATTACTAGACCTTGATTTTCTTGATCCAGAAGAGGTGTATGTTGTTGTTGTTGTTGATGATGAAGTGGGGCTATCAGCATAGGACATCTTGGTATTAGCACTGGTAGTACTAACAAATGCTGAATTTGTTGGAGTGAGAGAATAGCTTGAATGACCCTTGATATCAATGTCAAGAGTTCTGAGCTTGTTGTACAAGTCATCAAAGCTTAAGTATTCAAGGCCACCCTCTGCCTTGAGAGTAAGAGAAAGCTGCCTCCAGGAAGAAGGTAGAGCCCTTAGGAACTTGGTGTTGCAGTCTTCATTGTCAGGTTTTGACCGCATCTGATTAAGCTGGCTCAAGATCTTTTGAAACCTGTCATACCCCTTGTGTATGCCTTCTTCTTCAGAAATCTTAAACTCCTGAAACTCCTGCTTGAGCATTGTCTTTCTCATCTTCTTGGATTCTTCGTTACCTCCAAACCTTGCCATGATTCCTCTCCAGATTTCCTTTGCATCATCAAGGTGATGAAAATCACCCATATGGTCATCTGGAAGTGCTTGGAGCACGATAGCCCTAGCCTTGGTTTCCCTCTAAAGTGCAATATGTTCATTAGTAGTTGCTACTGGAAAAATTATCACGTTCCCTTGAGTATATCTTCCAGTCTTCTTCTTACTGTTACCTTTCAAGACAATGTTCCAGAGATGGTAGTAACTGTTGGTAATCCAATTTTCCATCTTCATTGCCCAGATTTCATATTCGTCCTTCTTAAGATAGGGAAACTTAGCATTGTTGTTTGACATGGTGGTGATAACAACCTGCTGAACTGTTTGAGTCTGAGTGCTGCTCTCAGGCTTCTCCATATCTTCTTCTCCATCCGACATTGTTAGAGACTTTTAGGGTTTTGAAAGAGTAAAGTGATCTTCTTTGAGAGATTCTCACCAGGCTCTGATACCACTTGTTGGAACAATCCTAGATAGATTTTTCGAGCCTTTAAGAAACAGATAGAATACATGTGTAATCACAAGCAAACTATAGAGAACCTCTAATAAACTTATGCTCACGCGAAATATGAACACAAGAGTTAAAGAAGATAACAACTAAACTTTGTGATCCTCTATGGATCTATATTAATTCACTAAGAATGTTTTTCAAAGCGTACATAACTCATAGCCGCAGGTTTCTTTTATCCTATAAGAAACCCTAATACAGCTGTTTACAAAACGCGTAAAAGATATGCATTATCTCTTCCTAAAATAACTCATGCATATCCTAACTAATTACTAATAATACGGATACTACTATTCGCAGAAACAATACTATCAGCAGTAACTGCACTATCAGCAGAAACTGTTCTATCATCAGAAACGAAATAAACTAACAGCAGGAACCTTATCAGTAGGAACCGCTATATACTATTACATTAATTTCAATAATTCCTAACACTTCTTCCCCGAGACTCTATGCACTCCCCAAGTGTTGGATCGATATACTTTAATCAAACTAACTTAACTAGCTTGTTAAGGTTTAATAACCTCGGATAAATCCTAGGTTATTAACAAAGAAACACTGAGCAATCTTTATCAAGTACGCGGAATTTACTTAACAAAGCTAAAAAGAATAACTTTTATAATAAACTCTAAATCTGCTTATTATGCAGATATTCTAATACAACTCTACGATTAATCGAACTTTTCTCTAAACTCTAATTCGTAAACTCTAAAACTCTTTTTCTGAAATCGTACCTCTAATGCCAATCTAGGAGTCCTTTTATAGGCTCAAGGATATCCTAGTCGGTTTACAATTTGTAACCTTGTACGACAAGTAATCTAAACATAGAATACAATTCTTTCCATAAATGAATATAACAGTTTTTGTTCTAGCAAGATTTTGACTTCATCTTGCAAGATTTTGACTTTGTCTTTAGCAAGATTTGACTCTTTGACTTCTTCCAAGATTGCGACTACTTCAAGATTTCATATCTTCAAGACTTTCATATCCCAACAATCCTCCCTAACTTGAATTCTACTTGCTTGACTTCAAGTTCCTTTGTGAATATATCTCAATGACTTCATCTTTAAAAACGGATTGTTTCTTAGTCTTTAGATTGTATCTCTGTAATATATGTGCTTGTCAAAGTATCTCTTAGAATTGTTCTCTTCACAAAGAAAGATCCAAAGAACCTCCATCTTTTCAAAGAACACGAAGAACATATGACAAATTGTACATTAATTCGCTTTAAGTTGCACTTCCAAGTGAATCATTGAAAATTTAATGGATTTAGATCTCTTTACCAAAGCCATTATCTCCGGAGTAGCCAAATGTTTTGGTGTGTAAGACCATGGTACATTGATAACCATATGATTTTTAGCAAACCACCGACTATCAATGATTTGTTTTGTCTTTACCAAAAGTCGCACCCTTCTAGAACTAGTTAGTTCTTCTATCTAATGGTGAACTAATTACCAATAATGGTTTTTCCACGCCTTTACCACAAGCCATTTTCTTGTGGGCTAGCCAACTCTTCACATTATCGATATGGTGAGTTGATTACCATCCAACTTATTAGCAAGTTGTCAACTAAAACGGATTTGATATATCTTTACCGAGCCGCTTGCTCATGGATTAGTCAATCCTTTTGTAACCATGGTGGATTGATAACCTATTGATGTTATCATCACAAAACCATTTATTCAACCTTTATTTCAAAATATTTTCTTAGCAAAAGGTTTCTTCTAAAATTCTTTTAACTCGGTTTATTTCGCAAACAAGATTTTGATGAAAGTATCGTCGATCAACTAGACTTTGAATAAAAGTACCGATATATCAAAAGTATTTATTCAAATAAAATTCATACCGCTTATAGATCATTCTCAAGAATGGTAGTCCAGTTTATAAACAAATTGATAACCATGCAAGCGGCTTCATTATCCTCTTCTACTTCCAATCCATGCTCTAGCATTCTTCTCATGAGCTCAACTGTGAGAGGGTATCTTCTTTCTCGCAAACATGTGTATCATTGTTCCATTTTCCACTCCAAAACATGAACTCCAGATTCTTCAAAGAATCTCCAAAGAAACTATTTCCCGCCTTTCTTGATTCTTCCAGATATCATCGCTTTCTTCTTCGCTTCCCATATAGTTATGAGATCACCATGTAAAACCAAACCAATCCCTTCTAATGGATTATCTTCAAAGTAAGCCTTCACAACATGATACAAGTAGAATAGGTCCACTCTATCTATAATGTGCAAGATATCCCATAGCCTTTTGAAAACTTTGAAGCTTTCATCTTCTTTATGAAAACCATGTAATCTCCATTCTTAGATTTCACAACTTTGAAAACACTAATCTTTGATCCGCTCATCTTCATGTCATCATCTTCCTTTGTATAATCAAAATCTACCACTATGGGGTAATTCTTTAATTCATCACTAGTCTCGGATCTTAATTCAACTTTTTCTTTCTTTGAAAACCGAACATCCAGAACTTCGCTTTTTCTTTTCTCTTTAAGCTCTTCTTCCTTTCAACTTCATTCAATGAGCTTCTTCTCTCAAGTCTTTAATGTCAAGAACACTCTTCTTATAAGCTTCGCTTCAAAGATCATAGAGTCTTTTCATATCAACATAATTTAGCTTCGCAAACCTTTATATCCTCGACCTTTTAAATAAGCCATCATAGCATTCCCGTCCTTAGCTAAATTAGGTCTTCTTGGCATATATCTAACGGTGTAGGAGATCAGAATGGTTCAAAGAAGCCAAGATCTAATTCATCTTGCACTTTTGAGTCGCTTCTCTATTTTGAGCTTCTTGAGCTTCCTGTTCTTCTCTATCTTTAGCATCTAACTCTTCTTGAACTTTTCTAGCTGCAGCTTCATTCCTAGCAACTTCAATTGCGCTAAGTTCTGCCAAAGTGAGTTTCTTTTTCTTGGTTTCAACCAGAACACCTTTCCCTTTGTCTTTAGGATCAATTGCAGGTTGAGAAGTTCTTGGTTGTTCTTCTTCTTGTACATCTCTAATAGTAACACCTCCTCTTGGTTGTGACAAATCTAAAATTGTAGCAATTAATTCATCATCACTTGCAGAATGAATAGGTTTGAATGTAGCTTCCTCCTCTTCTTCTATAACAGTTGTAAAAGGACCAGCTTCTTCTTCAAAATTCAATACTCTTGGTGTTATTACTTCTTGCCTAGATGTATCTTGAAAACAAAGACGTTGATGTTCAAGACCTTGATCATCGCACCTTGAACTTGCACTTCTTCTTCTTGTTTCTCGAATCAAATAATCTTTTCTCAAAGATTTACGATTCTTTCTTCTTCGTAACATCTTCTTTCAAATTTTCCTTTTCTAAATTCCTCCCAAGTTGATGTAAGATGGTTTAGGAACCTTCTTCGCTTTTAATTCCTTGCGAAGGTGTTTACGACGCTTGTTTTCCTCTTTAACCCATAAGTTGAAACCTTGAATATATGGTTTAATAAAATTACTTAACCATATATACTTACGCTTCAACTTCCTAAGTGCTTTAGCTTGAAACTCAATAGTTTTGTTCATCCTAACTAGCTCCCTTGTCAAAGCATAATTATCCAAAGTCAAACCTTCACGAGGTATAGTATGATCATCACCTTGAAGATGTTAATGTTCCTTTGAAACTGGAACAGAACGTTGTGGAGATGTAGTAGGTGTTCGTTCAATCTCTGTTTGAACCTCAGGGCTTGGAGAAACAAGACTCAGAAAGATGCAAGACTTCAATAGAAGCAAGATTGCAAGACTAAGACTTTGTGGGCAAAGACTTTGTGAAGCGATCTATGTACGTAATCGGTACTTTCACTTTCTTCATCCTCTCCGGCTTCATCACGCATGACTTGAACAACTTCCATCATTGTAGTAGTTAATGGAATATCTCCACCTCTGAACAAATCACTTCGCCTAGCCATGAATGTAAATATTTTGGCTTGTTGCACAATGACAGTAACAAAGCAAAGCGAGGTTTTGGAACATCGCCAATTGCTTGTTTAAGAAAACCTCAGACAAACCTTGGGTACATCAACCATTTTGACCCGGATGATATATGTGATAGCATCCCATCCAAAATAAGCCTTGAAAAATTAAACATTCATCTGTAGCTAAACCAACCACTGCAGATGCTATATTTGACCCAAACTGCTCCCAAGAAGTACTTTTAGAACTTATGCAATGGAGCAAGACATGAATCAAGAACTTCCATTGAGGATGTAATAATGCTTTCTTGAATGTTTGTTCACAAAAGATCCTTCATAACCAAGATTCCTAAAAGTATCCCAAATCGCTTGTTTGTCAAATCGAATAACCCCATCTTCATCACCAAATAATAAATCTTCTCGAATAGAGGCTTCGTAATCTTGATAGTCCGTCCAAAGAATCGTTGATCTAATATAATATTCATCCTCCTCCATATTATCTCTAGCATTAGCCCAAAATTCTTGAATCCAAGGTTCAATAATATCTGGTTCAACTAAAAGAGCATAACTAATAGGCGACCCAATAAGATAATCAACGATATCATAAAAAGCCACATTCGCCTCAGTCTTGTCCAAATTAGCCACCATATTGTGCTTTGAAACAGTTAAACGATTCGCCATTGTTGAAAAAGTGAGCACAATAAAGATTGTATTGAATAATAAAGAGATGGTGATTGGGAGATAAGTATGGAAAAGATGTAAAGTAATAATATGAGAGGGAAAATCGGAAAGTAGTTATTTATAAGTGGGATTTGAAAAATCACAACCTATAATAACAAAGTTACCGTTACTATCAATTACCCATCAATATTACCGTTGGAACAGGATTTTAATACGACAAACAAGATTTTCCACATAAGCAAGATTTTCCCAAGCAAGATTTTCCCAACCAAGATTTTCAGAAAAATCAAGATTTTGCCAAATTCCTTCATAGAAACTAAGTATTAACGAGTATCCTCCCCTCAAGCAATACACAGGACTATACGACCACCTTATAGTCCTCCCCTCAAACATAGCTTAGTAGTTAATCATTCCAATGCTCACGACCAAGTGATTGAATCGTGACACATCAAAACCTTTTGTGAGTAAATCAGCTACATTGTCATCCGTGTGAACTTTAACCACATTAATGAGCCTATGCTCATAGCAATATCTGATAAAGTGATGCCTAATCTGAATATGCTTTGTCTTGGAATGATACACAGGATTCTTCACAATACAAATAGTACTCTTTCTTATTTAAACTTGCCACAGAGACAGGTCCAAATAAATCCATATGTAACAGCTCCAATGGTTCTCTAATAGTTCTTTCCTCAAGCTTCTTACAGGAAGCTTTGTGTTGTTTACCCTTCTTGCATGCCAAACATGATTGATCATTCTTGTAAGTCTTTGAAGGTAAACCTCTAACTAAATTGCCTTTGACCAGTTTGTTGATGTTCTTGAAATTAACATGGCCCAATCTTCTATGCCATTGATGTGCCTCTTCAGATGTTGCTTTAGCCACCAAACATGTGGCTCTTCCATAGGAATGTAGACTATTCATTTCTAAGCTATACACATCATTTGTCCTTGGTACCTAAGTACTACCAAGTCATCATCAATGTGTTTAAAGTCGAGGAAAGGATGAGACATTCGTGTCGTTGAATAACACAGATGCTTTTATCACAAATTTGAGAGACCGACAACAAGTTGAACTTTAGCTCCTTCACATATCCGACATTCTCAAAATCGATCACCCCGCTTTGATAGTTCCTTTGCCAAGAATCTTTCCTCCATTGGGATCATTCCCAAATGCAACTCTTCCTCCACTAATATTTCTAAAATTAGACAGATCTCTTTGTCTCTGTCATACTTCCGAGCAACCACTATCCACAATAAGATGATCTTTAAGCTCCTCCGGGTTGCCCCGCACACAAAGAAAAGAGTTAGAACTTTTAGGAACCCAAGCCATTATCGACTTGTGTTCCCTCGAGGAGTTACAAACTAAAATTCTTTGAGTATGTAATTCCCACTATCTTTCAAATGATGATCCAAAATTATCTTATGATTTTTAGCATGTGGATTTTCAAAACTCTCGGTTTTTCAACATAAATCTCTTTCACCGATTATTAGCATTTTCTTGTAGCACAAAACATCTCGATTCACTTTTTGTTGAACGATCGCTTGTCCTCGCAGACGCCCCTTTAACCCATTCGCTTTTAACAGAGGTTCCTGTGATCTAGATCCCCTATATGAATTGTGATACCTTCTAGGTTGATAGTGAGATCTCCTAGGATTCCTATTCCAAGTAGTGTGATCGCACTTTGTTTCGAAAGCAAGACTTTGAAAGTACCGTGAGATACCAAGGTCTTCTCGATGTGGGTATCTATGATCCGTGAGAAGTTTCGTGATTAACCCTATTTGAATTATTCCAAACTTGTTTATGCTCTCTAGGTTTCGGTTGGTTGACTTATTCCTTGAAACTTGCTTAGATATTCGAGTGTTTGTCACAATCTTTGATTAAGTGATGAGGATCATAACACACAAAACACGCTTTTGACCCATATGACCAAAGTGATTTCTTCTATGTCTATGCCCAAAATTATTTTGCCTTCTTGATGACCGATAAAACTGCTTTTGACCAAAATTATCCCAAAAAGGTTTAGCAAGACTGCTTTTGAAAAGGTTTTGCGTATGTATCGCTTGTTGAGCAAGACTTTGGTTTAAAGGTACCGCTTGATTTTGAACATTATTTTCAACAGCTTTTGGGTTTCTCATACCTAGATTGAGCAACAAGCTTCTTCCTAAACTCTAGACCTGCCTACTCCAAAACGAGAAACATCGTGCCTAGAGGGTTGATGACTAATGGATGAGGAACAAGATGATAACCATTGTCTTTCTTATATTCGGAGGTGGTTCACTTATTGAGCCCTCATTACTAGATGTATCTACATAGTTAATGAGTTCATCATCACTAGTAGTTATGTCCTCAAAACACCATCATCCCGATCACTAGGTTGGTTTTCATCTATGTTACTAAAGTCCATTCCAAATCCTAAGCCTGTTCTAATGTAAGCCCTTATCTGCTTTTTCAACATAAGCAACATGGGACAAGCCGACTCTCCCAAGCAAAGAAACTTAGCTAACAAATCATCTCTTTCCTTAGTTAATTTCTCAATTTCAGCAATTTTACAGTTTAGTTTCCATTCACTAAGTTTTAACTGGTAATCCTGTTGTTCATACTTTTCAGCCCAAGCCATTTCATTATTTTCATGAGTTAATATTTTGGCTTCCATAGACTCTAAAGTGATTTGATAACCTGCTACCTCAGACCTAGCCCTAATACAATTATCTCTTTCAAACACATAATTGTTAAGCAATTTCAGATAGAACTCATAACAATTTGAGCATACCTCAGAGATAGGAGACTGAGTTGGTGAAGTAGCCACCATAGCAAGAAGAACAGGATCATCTTCACTTTATTTGCTCCAATCAAATCCTCCAAAGCCATCATCGATTCCAAAGCAAAGATGTTCAGATTCTTCATCAAAAGCAAGGCTCAAATTCAATGCTTCCACCGTGTCTTCAATCGCATCTTCCATCGCTACCATACAAGAAGTCACCGGTTCATCATCAAATTCTTCACTCCACCAACTTCGATAACTTCTCTTGAGCAACCAAAGCCTTTGTTTCGCTTATTGGAATTTCTTTGAGCTCAAGTTTAGGCTTCTCGATGTTCTGCTTGCTTGTTACTTAGCAAACCCGCACTCCCTTGCAAAGTGACCGCCTTTTGACAATTGAAGCATTCAATTTGAGATTTGTCAAAAGTTATTCCTTGTTTTGGTTTGAAATCAATACTTTTGCTGTCTTCTTCATGTACTTTTGATCCTTGCAAGGATCATAGCAACTTGCCACCGACATCAATTTCTTCAAGTGCATCTTCTTCAACTGTGCTAGATCCTCTTCATAAGTGACAGTAAGCTTGCTTGTTGTGCAAAGAAGGAGCACACAACTTCATCCGAGTGCAAAGTGGTAGATGGTGGGGCCTCACGAGCATATAAAGGGGATTGTAAATGTAGTACTTTGAGAAACAAGATTTTGAGGAGAAGCAAGATTTTGAAGCATCGCTCTTCTTTCGATGATAGAAAAGCAATACCGTGAGATTTGGAATTGGGTTGACCACTCATCTCATGTTCATACACCTTCAGCTGATGATAGAGATCATCAAAGTCCATAACATCCAATCCTTGTTGTCCTCCTCGATCATAGTAGCAATCACATGCCATGTAGATGGCAAACCCTTAGAAACTTCAAATTAGCATCCTCAACTCGATACTTCTTCCTTGTATAACTCCAACATGTTGAGGAGATTTTGAAACCTATCATATGCAAGATCAAGACTCTCTTTTCTCCCACTGTGAAAGTTTCAAACTGTTGTTTCAAAGAAGTTTCGTGCATCTTCTTAGAGGCTTCATTCCTCCAACTGGTCTTGAGAGCAGCCCGAGTCGCTTAGCATCTTTAGCATCATGAAATTTGAGAAGATGACCATCTGAATGGCGCATAAGAGAATGTTTAGAGCCTTCTCTTGATTCCTTAGGGTTGTTCTTGGTAAGACCGCTTTTGGTGTCAGAGGTTGTCCAGAACATTAATGGGTTCTCGAACTACTTGCCCCATTCACAATTACATTCCATAGAGCATGGTCTCGTGATGGCAATATACCGCCTCATCTTCATGCACCGTAGATCATATTCTCCTTCTTGATTATTGGAATTCGAGTGAGGTGATTGAGGGTGGTGGAACAACTTCAATGACATCTTGAATATAGTTGAAGTAGGGTTTCTTCCTAGTCGAGTTTCCACACAAGCTCGATACCACTTGTTGGATCGATATACTTTAATCAAACTAACTTAACTAGCTTGTTAAGGTTTAATAACCTCGGATAAATCCTAAGTTATTAACAAAGAAACACCGAGCAATCTTTATCAAGCACGCGAATTTACTTAACAAAGCTAAGAAGAATAACTTTATAATAAACTCTAAATCGCTTATTATGCGATATTCTAATACAACTCTAAGATTAATCGAACTTTTCTCTAAACTCTAATTCGTAAACTCTAAAACTCTTTTTCTCAAATCGCACTCTAATGCCAATCTAGGAGTCCTTTATAGGCTCAAGGATATCCTAGTCGGTTTACAATTTGTAACCTTGTACGACAAGTAATCTAAACATAGAATACAATTCTTTCCATAAACGAATATAATAGCTTCTTTTGTTCTAGCAAGATTTTGACTTCATCTTGCAAGATTGACTTTGTCTTTAGCAAGATTTTGACTCTTTGACTTCTTCCAAGATTTTGCGTACTACAAGATTTTTTCATATCTTCAAGATTTCATATCTTCAGCACTTTCATATCCCAACACCAAGACTCCATGAAGACAAGAGTGTGTACTAAAGACAAATAACAACATCACTTCATTTGAAATGAATGAAGTTCAGGTCGGGGCTTTCTGCCTTGTTATCAAAATGGGGTTAGGAGGCTTAGATTTATAAACAATCGAAAAAAGAGCATTGATCCACCATGGCTGCAAACTTAGTATGTTGCCATGCCAAGAGCAGATAATCTCAACTTTACTCGGTTCATAGTCTATCATCACAACATTTTATAACCAATATCAACATCATTCTCATCTTCATCATCATCTCCACCTTTCATTCTCAACATTCATAAAAACATATTCAAAACACAATAATCGGATTTTAAACAGTTTTAGGCACTATTTCGCAATAATTTTTTAATTGGCTTATAAACACTCATTCTTAAGCACAAACATAAGCTAGAAAATAAATAATTTGTGTGTATTTAATTATGTAGAAACGACAGCTACAACCTCAATAGCAGCATCAACATATGGAACCGACACATATATATCCTGAAAATCATAGGCTTTAGAAAATGGCTTGGTTCATGAGGCTCAAATTTTTAAACAACCAAAAAAAGTGGATCAATCCATCATGGCTATAAACTTAGTAAGTTGCCCCCCGCAAGACGCAGATAATCTCAAGTTTTCTCAAAATCAGCTTATAAAATCCGCACTTACTGAGCTCTGGAACATCAAAGACTATCTAAAAGCTACATTTAAGGAAGTTATTATACTATTATCCATTTGGCAAACCAAAAATGAGGCAACGTTAGCCGAAATCTTGAGTCGTACCAAGACAAACCAATTTTGTTCATGAGGGGTACGTGTTTTTGGTATACACAATCTCCCACGCTAAACATGATATTTGACTAAATGGATGTTGGCCCTACCTGGAATGTTTTATAGCACTTATGACCACATCTTACACACATGTTATAGCAGCTTATACACAGTTTATACACCTATGAACATTAAACCTTCTCACATTAACGGGGTTGGGAGGTTTTGTAAACACAATCGATAAAAGATGATCAATCCACCATGGATACAAACTTAGTAAGTTTCCCTACCAAGACACATATAATCTCAACTTTACTCGATTCAGATGCTTCCATCAAAGCCTCTTATAATCAATCTCATCATCATTTATACACATCTTTGGGGTTGATTGCATGTTGATTAAAAAAAAGAGGTTCACAATACTCGCCATTTTATGAGTGGGTTTTTCCACGAGATTGCCACTTAAGCACTTATGATCACATCTTATACACATCTTATAGCACTTATGAAATCAGCGGTAGCTTATACACAGTTTATACACTTATGAACACAGGTTATACACAACTTATAAAATCAGCGCTTACTATGCTTTAGAACTTCGAAGACAATTCAAAAGCTACACTGAAGGAAGTTGTTGTAGAGATTTGGTGGTTACATGCACGGCTATATAACATGCACAGTAGAAAATAAACACATAAATTCGTGCAGACCAAAACTCTAATTAGACAGATCTTCTAATCAGTGATATAACCTGACTAACACATAAGAAAACTATTTAGGATTACTTACTTGTTATTCTTGCTATGTGTAAGCTCCACGACCTTTCTTTAACTGCACGAAACGCCTTATTCTTGATCTTGATGCTTCACGAACACTTTTAGGGTTTCTTGGGGAATATCACCACTTAGACAGAGTTAGGTATCCACAGGTAAAAGTAGGGCTGCTAAACCATGCAAGTTAGGAAAGCACAAAACTAGGTAAAAACCCTAATCGACTAAGGAAGTCGACTAGGGTGTCGACTTGATCGACTTGCGATTGGCTCACAAGGGTTTCGAAACCCTCTTGGGTTTTGGACGATCGAACGCAAAGAGAGATGTGAGAGGGAGAGATTCAGAGTTATTATGAGAGTTATGCGGATCCTTTTAGAATGACTTTGTATTGATAGGCTTCAAGGGAATCCCATTACTTATAGAGCAAGTAATACTAGTTTGACAAGAAGTCAAACACACCCCCTTTGTGGGGTTCGATCAACCGTCCACAACCCTCAAAGGGTTTGTGGTTTTGTCATTTTCTACCCAAATAGTTATCCCGGATAAATATTATACTTAAAGTAAATACCGTTTAACCCCTAAATGAAAATACTACAATATTTTCATTACCTCGTTACTCTCATTGCATTTCGTAACTTGTTTCTTATTTTCGCTTGCTTGTTATATTTAGTGTGCACGAATGTGACCCTTTGGCATTTTTGTGAAGGCTAGTGTGAAAGACGTTGTGTATTTGCACATAATCCTTTCAGTTATTAGCTACTTCTTGAAGAATATCAAGAACCTTAAGTGTAAAAGATCGTAAGGGTGGTATGTTGCGTAGCACTTATGACCACAACTTTTAAAATCAGCACTCAGAACATTTAAACCACACTTTTATCTCAAATTGATCAAATATTTTAACAAAGCATTAATTTTTTAACGAATATGTAACCAAACGCAAATCCTATATACATAATCTTACCTAAAAGAAATACCCAAAAAAATTAATATTTATATATGCAATTGTAACACCCCCAAAATCAGGATAGCAACGTAAGTCAACTTGAGGTGTTACTTCATAGCACATAGTCATAATCACAAAAAATGACCTCTAAATGAGACGTTTTAAAAATAATCCATTCGATAAAAATTAGAGTTTAGAACAATAATAATAGTAGGTCCCAAAATACGACAGGACATAACTGTTTTGCAAGTGTTATCGAATGGAATTTAAAAGTGCAATAAAGTATTCAAAATATGCTAAGACTCTAATGCGACAACCACGTTATCGCCTTATGGACCTGAGATAAACATGCTAAAAATTCAACAAAATTGTTGAGTGAAATTCACAGGTTTATAGTTAAAGTAATGAACCACAAGATTTCAAGTGATAAAGTTGACAATTGTAACACATAGAACAATCGTTAAAACAGTTATCATTGCTCTAAGCTCATGACACCGAAAACGTTAATTGTGATATCAATAGATGATATAGTAGTAACAATTGCCCTAGTAGCTACTTTTCCATTTACCTAGCACTCAAATACTATGCGCTTGGTTGTCTATCCAATCAACACAAACGATATTCGTCAATCCCAATAGGCATATCCACTAGCATTCGTGCTTAAACAAAGTAATTAATGGTTCATGATAACAGGGGCTTTTCTGGCAAAAAAGGTACTTATGCAATAATACTTTCAGATAAGCATACAGTTTCACACATACTTGTGTCCATGGTAAAAAATGAGTAACATGTATCTCCCTCAAAGAGTTTATAAAATAGTTAAACAGTAAAGTGGTGCTATGAAGTCACCTTAAGCAAATGATACAAAGTTACGAGATATGAAGTAATAAAAAATCACACATAAGTCGCATCTTAGGTCATGTAAATAATGAATGCAAATAAGTTTTTTAGTTTACACATTGATTATACCATAGTAATAGTGGTTATTAAGTTTATAAAAGTATAGGGACTAAAGTTGACAAGTTACAAAAGAGTTACAAGCCCTAGTTTATGTTTATTAGGTTTTTAAGTATGATTTCCCAACTGGACAAGCTCGATTCTCCTAACTCGTAAGGAGATATGATCCAATTTTTATGCTCACAGAAAGCTCTTTGAGTGTACAAATGAGTTTTTTGGGTCCCACTGCCCAAACAGTTTAATAACCTAACTGAAATTACTATTTTACCCTTATGTGTCAATAGCTGATAATTAACAACAACAATTAGTCTCACGAAAACGACCATAAATTAAAAAGGGCAAATCACTCAAAAATGTAGTTAACTTGCCACTTTTTCTCATTTCATGTAGCATTCTTTTTTTTTCTCATTCTGTCAATAAACCTCTATCGTTAGTCCTTTTTGTGTACCCGTTACCAAAATTACCTGCATCGTTAGTCCTTTATGCTAACGACCGTTAATAAATAACTTAAAATTTGGTTATCTTACGCTAAACTTGTATCGTTGGTCCTTTATACTAACGATCGTTAAAAAATAACTAAAAATATGGTTTTCTTGCGCGCCGCTCTTTCACGTTTCGTCCGCTTTTACACGCTGCTCGCTTTAACACGCTTTTGTCCGCTTTTTCACGCTTTCATATGTTTTACACGCCATCCGCTTTTCACGCCGTCCGCTTTTCACGCTTTCATCCGCTTTTACACGCCATCCGCTTTTACACATTTTCATCCATTTTTCACGCTTTTCATTCGCTTTTACACGCCATCCGCTTTAACACGTTTGTCCGCTTTTCACGCTTTCATCCGCTTTTACATATGTATTCATCCGTTTTACACGTTTCATCCGCTTTAACACATTTCGCCTATTTTGCACATTTTCATCCGTTTACACGCCGTCCGCTTAACACGTTGTCCGGCCACGTTGTCATCCGCTTTTACATGTTTTTGTCCGCTTTACACGCCGTCCGCTTTTTCACATTTTCGCCTTTTACACGCCGTCCGCTTTAACACGCCGTCGTTTTTCACGCCATCCATTTTACACGCTTTACATCCGCTTTTGCACGATTTCGCCTATTTTCACATTTTATTCTGTTTAACACGCCGTCCGTGTTTCTCGCTTTCCTCCATTTTACATTTTCATCCGTTTTAACACATTTCCATCCGTTTTTTCACGATTTCATCCGTTTTTACACATTTTCATCCGTTTTTACATGTTTTCGTCTGCTTTTTCATATTTTCGTCATCTTTTTTAATGTTTTCGTCCATTTTTTGACGTTTTCAATAGTTTTTTCATGTGTAAACACGTACGAAAACGTGTATAAAATGGATGAAATGTGTAAAAACGGATGAAAACATGTAGAAACGGCTGAAAACATTCGAAAACGTATTAATATGTGAAAAAATAGACAAAATGTTCAAACAATAATGAAAACGTGAAAAAACGGATGAAAACGTGTAAAAACGGATGAAAACGTGAAACAACGAACGAAAACGTGAAAAACGGACGAAAACGTGTAAAAACGGATGAAAACGTAGAAACGGATGAAAACGCTAAAAATGGATGAAAACGTGAATAACGGACGAAAACGTGTTTAAATGGACGAAACGTGTTAAAACATACGAAATGTGTAAAACAGACGGCATGCAAAACGGATGAAAACGTAAAACAGATGAAAACGCTAAAAACAGACGAAACTGTGTTAAAACGGACAAAACCGTGTTAAAATGGATGAAAACGTAAAACAAACGAAACCCGCAAAATGGACGAAAATGTAAAATGGATGAAAAGTGTAAAACGGATGAAAACGTGAAAAACGGACAAACGGGGAAAAATAGACGAAAACGTGAAAAAAACGGACGAAAACGTGTAAAAACGAATGAAAACATGTAAAAACGGATAAAAACGTGAAAAAACATAAGAAAGCGTGTTAAAACGAACGAAACGTGTAAAAACGTGTGAAAACGTGAAAAAAAAACGGATGGAAACGTAAAAAAACCATATTTTAAGTTTTTTTTTAACGATCGTTAGTATAAAGGATCAACGACGCAAGTTTAGCGTAAGATAACCAAATTTTAAGTTATTTATTAACGGTCGTTAGTATAAAGGACTAACGATGTAGGTTTTTTTGGTAACGGGTACACAGAAAGGACTAACGATAGAGGTTTATTGACAGAATGAGAAAAAAAAAAGAATGCTACATACAATGGGAAAAAGTGGTAAGTTAACTACATTTTTGGGTGATTTGCCCAATTAAAAACTACAACTCCGATTGACCCCATTCTAGCTTCCACGTTTAAGTTAAAGGGTCTACTAACTTTTCTATTTAAGCACCAACAGGTAATATAATACAAAAATTTGGACTTTTACATGATTAAAATCTGTTACTCAAATCTGGACAATGTTTACGAAAACCTTTTTTGTTAATTCATCGGTTGGAGTTACAAAACGAGCCACCCGGAAAAACGGAGCAAAGACATCAAACTATAATCATATATTTTTATTTAAACCCAGAAACCCACTGATTTTTTACATTAAACCCGATTTGTTTTTTTTTTTGTTGTTCTAAATCAACTCAGAAATTAACCATCAAATTATGTTTCTAATGTGTTTCTAACCAAGTCCAAGGTATAATCAATCCAATAAAGTATAAGTATGCATAAAAATGATTAAAGTACAATAGTGAGTCCTTACAAGAATGGTGGTGAGAATGATGAACAGTAATCAAAGAACACAACTCTAAAATCACACAATCAAACCCAAATCTACAAATGAACCCGAATCTTTAAAAACCCAATTTTCCAATGACCCAAATACTTGTAAGAACACTTGTAAAACCCTCCAAGGAAAACCCTAGAATCAAGAGAGTTTGGTTGTTGTTTATGGTGAAATGTGTTAGGATTAGTAACCTATCAATCAAACTTTGAACTAGAGATGACTAATACTTGCAATAATCAAAACTATGGATGGTTTTGGTGGTGGTGAAGTGTACAGCAATAAAAACCAAGGAGAAGGAGGAGAAAAATCTGATTTTTGCTGGTGAAATGAAAGGATTAGGGTTAGGGTTAAATGGGAGAGTTAGAGTATAGGTTTAAAGGAAAATGATTATGTTTTGCATGCTTGCGATTTTATTGGGTCTAGGGAAATGGAAGGGGGTTGGGGCATGGGTTTTGGGGTCTCAAGACACTCAACCATCATAATTGTTCTTGGTTAGGCATGCAAGTAATAAAGGTGTAGTGTGTTAGGGTGGTTAATGTATCAAAATGATTACAAATGAAGGTTTTTAAGTGGTTTATGGGAGGTTGTGAGGTGCTGGACGGTTATAAGGATTTAAAAGGTACACTTTTGAGGGGTCATTTAAGCCCTTAATCGATCACTTTTGCATCCGTTACTGCTTAATTTTGTTCCTTTTCACTTTTTAGGTCTCTTGAAGGCAAATTGCTCGAATGACACTTATTCGGATGAAAAGGCGCGAATATATGAAGAAAATGGTCAAAGTCAAGAATCAAGACACTCAAGTCGCCGGAATGTGGTGATGGCGTCACGCCCAAATGGCGACGCTGTCGCGACACGCTTTGAGACGACTCGAAGCCAAATTGCTATTTTGCACTGACGGCATCGGGTTTTAAAGAGAGGGCCACAACCTCGACGGCCTAGATTTGGATCCCGACAATCGAAGATGAAGCCGACGGCGTCACAACCATAAGGTGACGCCACAAAGTTGACGCGCCAAGACAAAAACCTAATGGCGGCGACCGGGCGTCACGATAAAGAGTGACGCCGATATTGTAACTCTATATATATAATTCAATTTTCAAGATTTTAGAGAGTAGTTTTGTGGAGTAAAACCTAAACCGAACTTTGGTCGTCTTAGGCAAGATCTTAGGGTTCCATACCCTATTTTACAACAAGATAAGTGATTTACTTCATTAATTCAATTATGTCTTCAATTGTTTATGTGTATTCTTGCATGTTTTCCATGTCCGGCTAATTTACTTGTGTGTTTGCTTAGATCTATGAAACCTAGTTGTTAATTATTGATTAGGTTGTCTCTTATCTTAATTGTAATTGGCTTAGGAGTGCGACTAGGCTATCGTTGTGTTTAATGCTTGATAAATCTTTGATAGTTTATGAATGACTTAGTGGATTTCGTTTACTCAACCCAAAGATAACCTCAAAGTTAGTTTATGAATGACTTAGTGGATTTCGTTTACTACACTTAAAGGTGGCCTCAAAGAGTTAGGGAATGCACACCCTACGACCTTAGAAAACACAACGCGTTAAGAATAAGGACGTGACAATTCAACCACCAATAAAAGATAACTAGGGAGTAATAGTATCTAGGTAAACACATTTTTAATCATCATACGAGCACACATCAATAGACATAGACTACCCTTTAGCTTAGTTAATTAGAATAGATAATCGTAGAGTAATCGGTAGAACTACCACCCCCCAAATCCAATACCCCGAGATTCGTACCTTTCAATTTTCTAAAAAATATAAAAAGATAAAAAATAATATTCCTCAATCCCAACCTTAGCGTAGTACCTTCTCACTAGCATTCCTATTCCCCTAGAGAACGATATCAATACCCGAGGCTTACCCTAGTACTACACTACAACGATTAGGTTCACTGCCTAAGGTGTTGAAAAACTTGCTCGACGAAAAGGAAGTTCTTTTGACCCCGAACGAGCGTTGTACGTGTATCAGACGGCTCAAGCAAGGAAAAAAAGAAGAAAAAGTTTAGGTTTTATAATTATTTGGTTATTAGTTGATGTATCATGTGTATATTACATTTAAATTAAGCGTAAAGCCTTAAAAATGTGAAAAACGCAATACCATGTAACTTAAAAATATGAATCTAATAAAAATGTTGTAAATTGACAAAATAACTTATTTTAATATTTTAGGTGAGATTTGAGTTTCTCGGGGTGTTAAAACGTTGTTAAAACTGAAAACGTAGAATCAAAAACGTGTAAAACGCAAAATGTGCAAAGTTTACGTAAAAGTGGAAAAATAATAATATGACTTATGAAATATGCTTGAAATGATATGAAACTGACAAAAACATGTAGATTGGACATAGTCTAGGGTTTGTTCAAGATAATGTACGTTTAACGACGTATGCGAGTAAACTTATCCAGTTACTTGTAAAAGTAAATTTCCGCGAAATTGAAATAGTAAGTAAAAGTAATAGGTTAAATAATAACCTTAAAATATGAATTGTGACAAAAATAAACAGATTTTTCAAACCATTATACTTTTATACATTTGCCCTAAATTAAAAAAAATAATAAGAAAAAACAACCTTTGCCCTTAACATGCAAAAATTATATACGGAAAACCCTACATTTGCCTTACATTTTCAGAACATCAGTAGGGTTACATGGAAAGAATAAATTATGTAAAAATCAATCTCAACCCTAAACTGATTATGGATATTGAGGGTATATCTCTACCCAAAAAAAATGCAAATAATTGAAAATGCCCTTCACAGTATCAGATCCACAATACATGCGGCTCACACTCCTACTTCCAGCCACCCACTCCCACCGGCAGCTTGGGAACAGTACGACGACTCATTTTTGGTATGCAAAATGTATATAGTTATACACTTATGAACATTAAACCTCCTCACATTAACAGGATTGGGAGGATCAATCATGGCTGCAAACTTAGTAAGTTGCTCCACCAAGACGCAAATAATCTCATCTTTACTCGATTCAGATTCTATTGCCATGTCCTCTTATAATCAATCTCATCATTACGTATACACACCTTGTAACACTTATGAAATCACCAACAACTTATACACAGTTTGTACACTTATGACCACAGCTTACATACAACTTATAAAATCAGCGCTTACTAAGCTTTGGAACTTCGAAGAATATCAAGAACCTTAAGCGCAAAAGATCGTAAGGGTGCATAGCTTATACACAAGCTATAGCAGCTTATACAAAATTCATACACTTATGACCACAACTTATACACAGCTTATAAAATCATCACTTATGACCACAACTTATACACAGCTTATGACCATAACTTATAAAATCATCAGTCAAAACATTTAAACTTTACTTTTATCTCAAATTGATCCAATATTTTAATAAAACATCAATTTTTTTTTAACAATTATGCAGCTAAATGCAAAACCCATATACATAATCTCAAAAAAAAAAAAAAAAAAAAAAATGAAGAAATTTTTATATACACAATAAACTGATTTTCAAACCATTATACTTTTATACATTTGACTTAAATTATGCAAAAAAAATCAGAACATTTGCACTAAACATGTAAAAGTTATATAAGCAAAACCCATATACATTTTCCATAAACATTATATAAAGTATTACATTTGCCTAAACAGATTATGTATATTAAGGTTAGAGCTTACTCAAAAATTGCAAATAACTGAAACCGTCGGTTCACATCATCGGATTGCGTGTGCTTAGTTGCATATGTGTGAAAGAGAAATGAAAGATTTTTTTTGGTTTTGATGTTGGAAGTGATGAGAGAAAGAGATAAGAGTAGGGTTTGGATCATGTTTGGTGTGGTGGACTGTCTAACGAAAAAAACATGTACCCATCATGAATAATATCGGCTTGGCTCGGATGTGAAGAGTACGGCTCAAGCTTCCGGTTCCACAATACAAGTGGCTCAAACTCCTCCTTCCAGCCACCCTCTCCCACCTGCAGCTTGTAAACAGTACGGCGGCTCATTTTTTGTTTAGAAAATGTATAATAGTATAATTCCAACCAAATTTTTTAATGCTAAGTAGGAGTATTTTTTTATAAAATAATCCAATGTTTCAAAACACGCCCAAAGAAAAATGAATTGAATTTTATGCCATTTAGTATGATAAATCTTTTAAAATGTTTATGATTGTGTTGTGACATTAAATTATAAATGTTTTTGTTTTATAAACCTATCCTCATTATTTATAAACATTTTCAAATGATATAAATATCTTACATAATGAAAGGTATTAAATTGTGAAAAGATTAAATATCTTAAACTTTTTCATGATACACAAGTTTGAAATGAATACTCACTATGATTTACAAGTTTTTAGACCTCTTCTTTACTTTGATAAACCTTATCATAAAATATTATAGTGAATGCCTAAGCATATTGTAAAAAGAAGAAAAACAAAAATTGGATCAGATACTTTTAAAGACGTAAAGGCATTCTTTTACCTCTAATTTGATATCCTCAACCTCACATGTTCTTAAACTTTTCCTTTTTAAAACCTGTCTCAACAACCCAAATGTTGTTCATGACGTTTAGTGGAATGTCCCATGATATATGAAAATATATAATATATTGATAGATTTTGATGTAGTTATTTAATCAAATAAGTATGAAAGTATGTTAGGCAGATTTTATTTGTTTTGTCAAATTTTGGTACTAAGAAGATCTCACTTTTTAGAACATATCTACATACTTTATAAAGTGAAAACTAAACTTTTATGAACTTCTGTTATAAAAACTTTCTAAATTTAAGAATGTTTAATTATTTGTCTCGTTTTTATTTAAAATACCATCTCTGTCCATAATAAGTTTTTGCATTTTATATCGTGATGTTGCAAAATAAGTGTCTATTTCATATTCCAACCAATGAAAATAAAAATATACTTTAGTGTGTAAAGATGTTATTACTCAAGAGTATAGCTAGTCATGGCCGGATCTATAATTGGCTACCTGTGACACGTGCGGCACATGGAATTAGACGGTGAAGCACTGATTTGCAGGTTTTATTTGTGTTGCACAAAACCTGTAACAACCGAATGCAATTATGATTAAAGCTATTTGTAATAGGTATTGGCCCAACTTGAAGAAGCCCAAACTAAAGAATAGAAGAAATATCTGATTGAACCCAAGTTGGTATTTAGCTGCTCTTGTTGGTTAATGCTTTAAATTACCTTAATTTAAGATTTAAGATTATTTGAGAACAAAAGATCTTTTACATACTAAGGGATCGATTTTTATCATCTATCTTTCCTTCATTTTTATTTGATCTAATAGATGAGATTAATCCGAACAATTTAATATATTTCAAACCGTTAATCGTTAAGCAATAAAAAATATATCATCACGACAAATATTTAATTATCTTTCTATAGATAGGCACTTTGATATACTTTTGATAAAAAAAAAAAAAAAAATCGTGTTTTCACTTTTTCTTACATTTTTTCCGCATCGAAATTTTCATGAAAAAAATCACATGTGATTAAACACTAATTTGAATATCACATGTGATATTAGTGTTAAATCACATATGATAAAGTTGAATATCACATGTGATATTAGTGTTAAATCACATATGATATATTTGAATATCACATGTGATAATAGTGTTAAATCACATATGATAATATATCATATGTGATTTAACACTAATATCACATGTGATATTACATATCATATGTGATTCAACACTAAATATCACATGTGATATTCAAATTAGTTTTAATCACATGTGATTTTTTCATGCAAATCTCAGATTCGAAAAAAAAGAAAAAGAAAAAAAAAAGATGAAAAAACGTTAAAAAATGATTTTTTTTTTCTTTTTCCGAAAGTATATCAAAGTGCTCTTCTATAGAAAGATAATTAAATTCTCGGCGCGATGGTGTATTTATTTTCGCTTAACGATTAACGGTTTAAAAAATATATAAATTATAAAAATATGTGAAATGATAAAATGCTTTTAATCTCAACCATTGATTTTTTTTAGATGGAGAGTGAGGATGAGCCCTTTGGTTGGGTATGTGAGAAAAATTTTATATGTAAAATAACTCTCCTCCTAATTTAAACCTATAACAGTTTCATTGATTTCTATAGCACTTGGTTTCAAAATTTACTACCATCTACATTATCAAGTATTTGGCACTTTCTTAAAATAGAAGAGTGTGTTAGTTTCATTAATATGTTTTGGTTATGAATTTAACTATCACATCTTACTGTTAAGAGGTGATTTTAAAATCTGAATCTGAATGAAATAATGTTGTTTTTTATTACAAGTTGGATTATATTTTAAAATAAGTCATTATTAGAAAGACTTTATCTTTTTTCTTTAACAATGTTCATGTACAATATGCGAAAAAAAAATCTAACAGAAATTTATCTCAAAACTCTTTGCGCGCACGAAAATCTAAAACTAGTATTGTATAACGTACGACTATGTCCGTATGTATGACAATGACAATATATAAAACCAAAACAGATGAAATTCAATGGGGAAGCCCATTGGGCTTTTTCTAAGGTTGCACTTGCACTTATTAACAAAAGGGAATATATTATTCTAATTTATTGTATCAGAATTAAATTACCTACAATTTTATCTATAAACGCGGGTCCCGATTTTTTGTGGTCTTTGATTCATTCTTTAGTGTATTTTTAAAAAGATTAGAATTAATTTCTACAAAAATTATAATGTTTTATCCCTTAACAAAATCAGAATGCCTATCCTTGATTCACTTTCGTTTTGCCAAACACTCAAAGTAGATTATTTGCGTTTTGAAAACTCAATAATCAGATAATCAGCTCCAAAACGCAGCCGCAAACACCCCCTAACTACATCACACTAAGACTTGAACTCAAAAGTTTTTAGCTAATGAATCATTCACTTACTGCTGGACAAAAATCAGTTGGTGCAGAAATAATCTTTGAACCTAGGTTGGAATGAATGGCAGTATTATGTTAACCATCAAAAATAATGTTTTCAACTCTCGTAAGTCGTAAGTTTAACATGCGAACTTGCGCGAAGTATGATCAATTATATTTACCAGTTTATCTTATTTGATTACTTCAATCATTAATTCATTATAATATAGCATCAATGATCATCCTAAACAAGAAATAAAACTTATAAAATGTTAACAATCTCTATCTTTCTTTATAAAGGTTAACAAAGTCCAGGTAGGCGTTCAATTGATGGTCCTGGTGGCAAAAAACGTGGTCCATGTAGCATATTAGCATGTCTATGGGTCCACATGAAATTATTTCCTCGGGGGTTTTAGATCCAATGGGAAAATTCAAATCGGGAAATTATGCATATTTTAACTACCAACAATTAGCATATATACATAGGAAAGCATCTCAAGAACATCCCAATAAAAAAGTTTGGAGTGGTTTAGGGGCAAAAACTAAATAACCATCACAACTTAAATTTGAGATGTCTAGAGTTCAATCTTTGATATAGGTGCAATAACCTTAAAGTTGTCGCGGTAGTTTTATCCTGTTTGAGTCTGTGTGACGGTGAGTTCAAATCTCGTAAATTGATCGGCCAAAAGGTCAAAAACATGGTTAAAAAATAAAACAAAAAGGTTAAAACCTATAACTGAGTAACAAAAATATGCCTCTGTGAATACATAAAGTTTGTTTATGTAATGTGGTGAAACCATTTTTCAATTTTACACTAATCACATAGACTAGTAGTAATTAAAGGTAAAATGTTCATGATATAACACCAAGTCAAAGAAAGTTGTAGAGTTTTCAAACAAGTTGTTATATTTTACTTCACCTTCACATTTTCAGTCTCATCAAATATGGGTCAATGTAACGACTCGTATCTTTTCGTATTCATTTGTTCTTTTATAAAGAAAGTTATAACAGTGAGAAAGAACTAAACATTTTGCATCAAGAAGGGGATTAAATGTAATTAAGGGAGTGGAGATATTTTTGAGAGTCTGAGAGGACACCATATGAGACCATGTTCGAACTTCAAAGTCCAAACCAAAGATCTGCAAGACTTTTTCAGACATATAACTTAAAAGTCTTCTAGAACAGAGATTGTTTCCACATTCACTAATCGCCCCACTCGTAAATTTGCCAAAAGCATGACCCATATGTAGAAGCAGGGACGGAATCAGGGGGTTTCCGCGGGTGTCCGGAACCCCTTATAGATTTTTTCAATTTAGTACTAATTTTTTAAAAAAAAAATCAATTTTTTCTTAAATGTATCTTAAATGCACCCGGTTCATCAAAATGTGTTTTTTCACACAGATGCATCTTAAATGACAGTTTTTGACGTTTTTAATGCTATTGTAAGAAAATCAATTGACTTGCTACTCACTATTATGATGGTTAATAATTAGGGTGAAAGCTAAAGATACGCAACATAGTTTTTTAAAACAGACGATGTGCGCAATGAACTATGAAAATTACCATTGTACGCAAAATATTTTCAAATTTGGAACGATGTACGTAATATGACCGGGAACTAGTAGGTTAGCGGTCATAAAGTTTAAAATTAGCGAAATGGTCCCCGTGGCTTGCGTTGACTTTCACCACCATCCCTTAACTTTTTCTTCGCTAAAAAGTTACGATAATGGTCCTTATGGTTATTGACTTTCGATTTAGTGGCTTTTATACTTTGTCAACCGTTCTCTTACGTTTTTATCCGTTTTATACGTTTTTCTTACGTTTTGTCCGTTTTTCTTACGTTTTTATCGGTTTTCATCCGTTTTTCTTACCCTTTTGTTAGATTTTTGTCCATTTTTATCCATTTTTCTTACGTTTTCTCTATTTGATTCGTTTTTGCCCGTTTTCATCCGTTTTTGTCTGTTTTTTTTTTTTCATTTTTGTCCGTTTTTTTTACATTCTGTCTGTTTTTCTTACGTTTTTGTACTACGTCAACATATTCAAAAATTTGAAATTTTTTTTCAAACAGAAAAAAATTTGAAAAAAATTCTTTTTACAAAAATAAATTTTTTCGAAATTTGGACACATTGAAAAAAAATTGAAAAAAAATTATTTTGTAAAAAAAATTTGGAAAAAAAATTCCAAATTTTTTTTATTAAAGACTTTTTTTTTCAAAAAAAAAGAAATTGGAATTTTTTTTTCAATATTGTTTTTTTCGAAATTCTTTTTACAAAAAATTATTTTCGAATTTTTTTTTTCAATTTTTTTTTTCAATATGTCCAAAGGACCATTACTGTAAGAGAACGGGTGAAAAAGTATAAAAACGTAAGAGAACGGGTGAAAAATTATAAAAAACGAACTAAATCTAAAAGTCAATAACCATAAGGACCATTCCCAGAACTTTTTAACGAAAAAAAAGTTAAAGGGTGACCGTGAAAGTCAACGCAAGTCACATGGACCATTTCGCTAATTTTCAACTTTGTGACACAGTAACCTACTAGTTACGGTCATATTACGACATCGCTCCAAATTAAAAGTATTTTGCGTCTGAATGATAATTTTCAAAGTTCATCATAGTCATCGTCTGTTTTGAAAAACTATGCTGCGTATATTTATCTTTCACCCTAATAATTACTTCTAAACATTGTTCTTGTAATTCGAACATAAGTTAGGTTAACTTGTTGCATTTAATTTATCAGAAGAGTTATTTTACATATTAAATTTTTCTCACATATCAAAAGACTCATCTATATCATTCATCTAAAAAGTAATCAATAACTGAAATTAAAATTATTTTAATATTTCATTATCTCATGAACTGTTAATCGTTAGACAAAATAATTTATATCGTCACGACCAACATTTAATTATCTTTTTATAGACGGACACTTTGATATATTTTCGACAATTTTTTTTTTTGTTCTTTCACCTTTTTTCAGTTTTCTTACGTTTTTTCGTCTTTTCTTCGTTGTTAAAATTTGCTTGAGAAATCACATATTATTAAACACTAATTGAACATTCTAATATAATCAAATGTGATATTAATATTAAATAATCACATATGTTATGTAATAAAATCATATTTGATTCAACACCAATATAACATGTGATTTTATTAGTATATTTAAATTAGTGTCTAATCACATGTAATTTATTCATGCAAGCTTCAACAACAACAAAAAAAAGTAAAAAAGAAATAAATAAATAAATACATAAAAAAGAAACAAAAAAAGTTTTCGAAAGTATATCAAAGTTGCCGTCTATAAAAAGATAACTAAATGCTCGTCGTAATGGTATATGTTTTTCACTTAACAATTAACGGTTTAAAAGATATTGATATTTGAAATATATATATATATATATATATATATATATATATATATATATATATATATATATATATATATATATATATATATATATATATATATATATATATATATATATATATATATATATATATATATATATATATATATGTTGCCACCCAATGGCGGCATGACTTATAATTATTTGTTTGTTGTTTTTGTTAATGTAAATACATTTTTTAAGATTGTCAAACAATATTATAAAACAATTGTTTCTTTGGTTTTTTTTTTTTTTTTTTTTAATTATAAATAATTGTATGGTTTGTGTGGATGGTTAATAACACAACATATATAATTTTTATAACATTATGGAATTTATGTATGTTTGTAAAGTTGTAGATAATGAAAATGTATTAAAATACAACACGTTAGAACAATAGAGGAAAATAACTTCCACGTACGTTTTCCATACATTTTTGATGATATTGTTCATACATATAATATTCACGGAAAAGCATGAGTCTTTAACATTCAAGAAGAGAGTTTTTCTGCAAATTGAGATCGTCTGATGAGGTTGAAAAGACGCTCTTCATAGGGTTTCCCTCGATCTACTTCCATCATTTGGCATTCAAGTAACATGAAAGGTAATATGTGAAATTAAATTTACCGTTTCAAAAGTTCATTAGCATGTTATGGAAATAACCACATGACTTAGAAAGAGCATTATGTGAGATGATTACCACTATCGCTGTCTGATGATCTACATGGTAGCAAATCTACACTTCATTTCACTTATGTTGATACAGAAATTTAGTGCAGCAAAAAATAAATAAATAAAAATAAAAGATACATAAATTAATTTTAAATACAAAAAATAGGTCCATCTTACCATGGCATCGGTCTCATTGCGCCCTCCTATACAGCTGTCATGCGATGATCCACATGGTAGCAAATCTGCATTTGGTTTCACTTATCTTGATACAATAATTAAGTGCAGCTAAAAAATAAAAATAAAAATAAATATATATACATAAATTAATTTGAAGTACTCTACATGAAATCTTCAAATTGAAAACTTATTTGTTAGTCTGTTGATGATTTTGACTCGGTATCATCTGATATAAAGTTTGAGCTTGTCTCGAGCTGATTACCACTACCGCTGTATGATGATCCACATGGTAGCAAATCTGCACTTTGTTTCACTTATCTTGATACAAAATTTTAGTGCAACAATAAATAAATAAGACAAACTTTCTTTCCGCGAAGATGGTTTAAAGGAAAGTAATGTTTATTTTCAGAACACCAACAACATTATGAAATTGTTAGATAGTTTAACGGTAATACCTATCAACAATTATGTATAGCGTATGTGCAAATACCATAACATAAACATGGTGACGCTTGATTATACCTTCAGTAACTGACCGTAAATTTTGGCCCATAAAGTGTAAGCGCTTGGTACGCGTGTGCGACCTTCACATTTATTTTGTGTGGGCTGAGGAATGCCTATGCAAATAAGAAACAGTTAACAACTAAGATAGCCAATAGTGTTATTTCTATACCGCACTCACTATATCCATACACATAGAAGCTTCAAATGCAAAGTACCTTGACAAGTTGAGTGTGGTTGCCGCCATTTCTATTTGACCGAATTTCCGCCTAAGACATTAGCTACATGCCATTCCTTGTTGTCTTTGCTTGGACATTGAATTCAAGAACCTTGAAAGCAAATGAAAACCTTACCTTATAAGCCCATGAAGCTATCAAGACACACATAAGTAATAAACAATAAATGGGCTAAAAGTGAAGATGAACAATTAAAATAAAACCTTACCTTATAATACCCGTACATGCACGGAGCTTCGACATAAAATTTTAACAATGTATTTGCTATTTTTGTTTAAAAGTTGGGTTTTCACTTTGATGTTACTTTGATTGATTTGTGTTTTGAGTATTGATTTGTTGTTACTTTGATTGATTTGTGTTCGTTTAACATTATTTTTTTTGATATAATGTATTGAATGGATATATTTTTCATGTAATGTATATTTTTAAAACTAAATGTGTACGTAATAGTATATAATTACAAATACTGTGCATGCAGTTTCTCTATTTATGTGTGTTTTGTAATTGCCTATTCGCATGATTTATAATTGTTGTTGGACCATTTACTATGGATTTGGGTTTCGGGACAACTTGAGGATGGACATCGTTGGTACCTCCGTTATTAGTAGGAAGTTCCTTGTCCTTTGTTGCCTCAGGTTCACTTTCCACTACCTTCGGGAGAGAAGAAGAAGAGGTAGTAGGAATAGCGGTCCACCGTATGAAACACCACTTGGTTGTGATCGCTTTGCGTCGCCTCGGGTTAGCGATCGTGTTGCTCGGAAGTTTTCCCGAGCCCGAGGGTTGATCATTTAAAGACTTCTTTAGATCGTGATCCGACCGACCAACAACCTGCTCATTTCATCTTGGGATTTCATAAATTGCTTCAATAACTCATCGATGATGGTCCAGTTGGAACAATGGCTTGAGTTTGATTAGGAAAATTCGCCTCTATTGTTCGGATTAGGGCCTTGATTTTGAAAATTTCCTTGGTTAGGATTCATATTCCCATGAAATTGATTCCCTCGATTGAAATTGTTTTGATTAAAGTTTCCTTGATGTTGGAAACCTTGATTTGGTCCGGATAGAAATTACCTTGGTTTTGATAACCTTGGTTCATTCTAGGTTGGTTCGATTCGGTTTTGTATGTTAGATTCCGGTTAAACCGGGTGGTCCTTGATAAGTATTAGCACGGTAATTTGGTTCATTTTGAGGACGGTATTGATTACCTCCACGATGTGAAGTACCGGCTATAGCATTGGCTTCAAACGGACTACCATCGGTGGCGATGACAATTGTAGTATGCATGAGGGCCACCACAAGTAACACGCACCTCGACTTTCTTCACTTCACCATGTGATAGTGTCTGTGTGAAAGTGACTTTCTTTGGTTTGCAAGAACCAAAGCCCGAAACGAGATCCGTTAGTTTGTCAATCTTAGCATCGGTGCTAGATGTGCTCACGTGAGATGAAGTAGAAGGTCCCGCATTAGATCGAGACCGATATGTCTTTGTTCGGAAAGGCGGACCGGGACTTGTTTTCTATGATTTGCAAGGCTTCTTTGTGGTCTTGCTCAGAAATTACCTCTGCGGAGACATTTAAAGAGTCTTGGTTTGTTTGGTTCAGACCATTGTAGAAAGTATCCATTTGCATTAACTCGGTAAAACCATGATGCGGACACTTTGAGCAACTCTTTGTAACGATCCCATGCCTCACCGAATGATTCATCAAATCTTTGAGTGGATTTCATTATCTCATTCTTAAGACTTGTAGTTCGGGATGGAGGATAGAATTCGTTAACAAACTTAGTGACTAAATCCTCCCATGTCTCAATGGAACGAGGGGTTGTTTCTCAAGCCATTCCGGCTTGTCCTCTAGAGAGAATGGGAATGAAGAAGCTTAATTGCTTTATGTGGGACATTTTGTATTTGATGGTCGATGCAATCTTGTTGAACCATCGAATATGTGCATGAGGGTCGTCCCGCTCAAAACCATAAAATTGGCTTTGGGTTACAAGATTAAGAACCCGGTTTTGAGCTCAAAGGTATCGGCCACAATGGTCGGGACAACAATGGCATCTCCGTAACCCTCGATGGGTGCTTGGAGAAGCTCATTCATCGGCTTATCTTCCGCCATTACGACGGGGGTGGTGGTGCTAGACGTTCCTCATCACGGTGAAGGAGCGAACGTCCCTACGCTTACGTGGAATACTTGCAAGCTCGAAAGTGGACTTGTGGAGTGGAAGAACGAGTGCGCATGCACTAAGTATAAAAACGGCCAAAACAAATGCCGTGCAAAACGACAAGTGAACTTAAACCAATAATCACAAATGAAATGGCTTTGAAAAGGTATACCAAATCACAAGGACACAAAGGCAAGTTTTGATCTTTAAGATTGGGAACTTATTAATGTTCACACCCCAGTTGGTAGGTGTTCACCTTGGTTTGTGGTTGATTTTATGTATTTATTAAGTACCACTAAAAAGAAGTAGGTATGGATTTGTGCTAAGGGTTTAAATACTTTTGGACAATATTTTTGGTATCGTCTCGTTTAACCAAATCGTACTCTTTAAGAATCACCTTAAAGAAAATACAAGATAGAAAACGTTACGATTGTTTTGTTGTTTTATATTTTTTGGTGTTGTTAACACTTGTGAAAAGTGTTAATGAACTTTTGGTTTTTATAACTTTACAAAAAAAGCTGCTTACAAAAGGTGGTATATGTGCAAGTGCAGATCCGAAAATGCTTAAAACACGCTAAAGCCTCCCGGCGTGGCGCTAAAATTTTGATCGCTTCCAAACTGTCAATTTTATTACACAAGTCAACCACTTGTGAATGGTCAACCGTAATAAAATTCAAACAGTCTAAAACCAATGCAATTAAGTCCAGAGGAGTATAGTGTTTCCTCAGGTCGTTAAGTCCCACAGAGGTTTAATGGTGTGTGAACACGTTCAGACGTAGAATGATCACTAAGGATAATGATCTGTAAAGATTTTGGTGGATAATTACACTACTGATTGATTTGAATTGAATTTGGATACAGAATTATAAATCACAACAATCAGATTAAACAAACTTGAACGCGTATGTTTACTAAATTTTACGTAAACGTACAAAATAAAACGTAAATTTAAAAGAATAAAACACCTATGGATATGAAAATGATATTTTTACAATCCTAATAATAAAATAAAATTATTGGAAAATTAAAATTATTTTTATAGCTATTTATTTAATTATTATTAATTAAAAACTATTTTTAACTGTTTAATAATGATCTAAAATATAAGAAAATATGAAATAAAGCTAGAAAAGTGAAATTATGACTTAGAAAAATCTAAAATATTAGAAAACTAATTTTAAAATTTAAAAGATATTTTTTATGTTTTTTTATTTATTTATTATTAATTATTTAATACTTTTTAACTATTTTAAATTCTAATAAATACTAAACAAACTAAGAAAATTTTGAAATTTTTTCTATAAATATCCTATGGTGACAGAAAGCTAAGAAAATTATAAAAACAGAAAGTGCTTAATAATAAGCTAAAAAAGAAAATTAAAAAGCTAATTTATATTAAATAAACGCTATCACTATTTTTAGAATGATGTTTTTGTGTTTTTTCTTTTATAAACCTATTATACTACTGATTATAAGCAACTTTTATGAAAACAAAAATTTCAAAACTTAAAAATAAGCAGAAAATTAGCTTATGAGCTCAACAGTTTGGCTTTTAAGCTTATTTTGATGTTTAAGCTCAACTAAGCTATCAAATAAGCTAACAAGCTAGAAACAAAGGTAAATTAAGATTCACACAAGCTTAAGTTACTTAAATTAAGCTAAAAAGCACAAAGAACTACACTGATAAGCTTAAAATAAGCAAATAAGCACTTCTACTAAACCAAGAAAACAAACAGGCCTGCACAGTTTTTGTAGGCTAGATTAAGCTAGGGGCAGAAGCTCCAAAGCTTAAAATGAGCACCGAGGTAACAAGCTTGTTATTTCTCAAAAACCAAAGTATACAAGGTTGGGCCTACTATTAAGCTCTGTGAGAGCTTATGAAAGTGGCAAGTACACCGATTGAGCGGTGTATTGAGTGAATGGGACAAACAAAAGCTACTTGCGACCATCAAATAAGCTATAAAGTTGAAAATAAGTGATTCGCCCCAGCCAACACGAATGGCCAAGAAACTTAAAACAGTCTGGAAACAAATGCAATGAAGATCAGGAGAGTATAGTGTTTCCCCGGGTCGTTATGTCCCAACGAGCTATGCGATGAATCACCAAACGAATAGTGATCGAGAGATTTGAACGGAAAAGAGATTTGATTTATTATAACTACAGAAATAGTAAATAAATTACAGGGGCTTAAATGCAAATTAAAGGAAATTAAAAAGATAAACTATATTAAATAAACGCTATCACTATTTGCAAAATGATGTTTTTGATTTTTCTTTTATAAAACTTGAATTAAAAACTACGCGACGTACAAAAGAAAATGTGAAACTGAAGCAGTATTAATCCTAAAAATATGAAAATGAACTTTTTACAATCCTAATGATAAAAGAAAATTTTTAGAAAAAGAAAATTATTTTTATAACTATTTATTCAATTATTATTAATTAAAAACTAATTTTAACTATTTAATTATACCCTAAAATACAAGAAAATATGAAATAAAGCTAGAAAAATGAAATTATGACTTGGAAAAATCTAAAATAACTGAAGAGAATTTTCAAAACTATTTTTGTATTTTTCGATTATTTTCTATTTTCTATTAATTAAAACTATTTAAAACTACTTAAATTGCTTAAAAATACAAATTTAACTAAGAAAAATCTGAAAATATTTTTTGACTTTTATATTTATCTTAACCTAAGAAAATGAAAATTATTTTTTGAAACTTTTCTCGATTTATTTGTATTAAATGCTAATTAAAATGACTTAAAACCGATTAAAATAAAGAAAGATACCAAACTGACTTAGAAAAATCTGAAAATTCAAGATAAGTCTAAAATAATATTATGAATCTAGGAAAATATAAAAACAGAGGGTTGTGTGTAAGAAAATGCAACTGCAATGCAAAGTGCTTATGAATAAGCACTTGAAATAAGCCAAAAGAACACAATAAGCTACCAACTGATTACAGAAACTGGAATAAGCTAAAACTACTCAAAATGAACTAAAAACAACTGTCCTAAACTACTGAATAGCAAACTACAAAGATTTGATTGTTTTGAGTTTAGTGCTAAAAACAGTTTTGAGCCACCACTTTGCATCCCAAGAATAAGCTACACAATAAGCTAGAACTGAAAAACAGATATGGGAACCTCAAGAAGACCTGGCCAGGTGCTTATAAACCAAAAACCAGACCTAAGTGAGCTAAGCTGAGCTCTGTGCAAGCCTTGCACAAAACTCATGCACACTCGATTCATCGAGTTTGTGCATGGGAAATGAAGACCATCTTGACAAGCTCATTTGGAGCTTATAAAAATTTGCAAAATCTACTAAAATGGTAATAAGAAAATAGACCAAGTGAAGTTTTTAAACACCAAGTTTCACTTGATTTGGCTCGAAATGAGTCAATGAAAATCCTCCATTTGGGCTCAAAATGACTTTTTCGCTTTTTTGACTTTTGAAGTAGTTATGAAGTTTTGACTTTTGTGTACTTTGATTCCAATTTTTGGACTGATATTGATGTAATATGATGAAATAAACTCAATGCAAGCAATGTCTATGAATTTTAAACACAAAACAAGTTTTTGATTTTCAAAAACATCAACAGATATGCATTTAAGACAGATTTGAGATGAATTTGACTTTGAGCTAATGCAAGCACAATTTTATGACTGCAATGAGTCAAATAGAGATTAACAAGCCTAAACCAACAAGTCCTAACTCTCGAATAAACCTCTAATCACAATAAACCAATGATCCAAACACCCTTTTATGACCGATTTGCAAGCAAAACCGAGCTAAACACTTAACTAGCTAATATTATGGATCAAACCGAGTTTAACTAACCTAAATACAACTTAATTAATGATTTGAACTATTTATGACTACAAATAAAGATTAAGCAATGAAACTTGAAAATTAGCTTACATAAGGTCCCTAGCCACAATGGCTTGAAATCAACCAACCAAAGAACCACTATCCTATTTATATCAATCCCATTAACTCGAAATCAACCCAAATCTAAGATCCGCATCACCCATGTCCATTTCCATTTCAAATTGAGCTCAGCTTTGACTTTCTTTGACCAAAACCAAAATTGCTTGAAACTTGAATGTAAGCTTACAAAAAGCTATAAGAAGCTTATGTAAGCTTGTTTGAGCTTAAAAATAAGCTACTAAGAGCTTGTACATAAGATTTGGAAACCGAAATTTGCAACAAGAGAGCTTGAAACTTGAAACTTATATAAAACTTGGAATTACTATTTAAAACACATTACAATGATAATATAACTTGAAATTGGTACAATGAAGCAAAAGATTACAATTTTACACTTAACTAAAACTTTTATACTAAAACGACATATGTGAATTTTAAAACTAAAACTACTCTCAAGTTCCTTCTCTTGCTTCCTTTTTATAGCAAATGACTTCTCTCACTACTCCGAGCATATCCCACTTGAAATCAAGGCCATTGGATTACTTGAAGAGATTTTAGCCGTTGGATTGATTTTGGCGCCAAAATGATTTTATCAACCGGGAGGTTGAGTGAGGGGTTGAAGAAGCATTAAATGCTTCTTGGAGTTTGGTGGATGTGGGGGGACATGGAAATGTGAAGGTGAGCTTGGGGATGGGAGAGGTTGAGTGTTTGCAGAGATGGTGGGTGAGGAGAAGAAGAAAAGAAAAGCGCGGGTGCTTTGTTTGACCAAATGGGTTGACCGGGTTAATATTAAAAGGGGGGTCCAAAATGAAAGGGTCACAATGGTTTGGCAGGGTCCAAGGGGTTATGACAAGGTCCAAAGGTTTAAAGGGTTTTAATAAACAAGGACCTAATGTGCAATTTCGAAAATCAAGGGACCAAGGTCGCCATATTTGCAAAGTTGCTCCAAGGGACCAAAAGTGACAAGCTCCAATAGTACAAGGACCAAACTTGACATTTTCAAATTTCCAAGGACCATTTTGCCAATTTTAAACTTGAAGGACCAAATTTGTAATTTCTCAAAACTTTTGATATTTTTCACCAAAGGACTAATTTTGACAACTTATGATTTTAAAAGGACCTTTGGTGATTTTTCTTTGAAATTAAGTGCTCAAGGACTATTTCGACAACTTTTGAAACTTGGGGACCTGAAACGCCAATTATGCAAACTTAGCTCATTTTTCATCCGATTTTAAACATTTTGCATCCGAAACATATAAAATGCAATTTTGTGATATTTTCAAGATTTTGATGCATTTCGAGCATTTTAAACGTTTTGCGCTCAGATTGACCCAAAATGATGAGTATTTACACACTCATCAATCCCCACACTAAACTATTGCTAGTCCCTAGCAATCTTTTGAGAAAAACTTAATGGATTTGAATCTCTTTACCAAAAGCCATTACTCGAGTAGCCAAATGTTTCAGTTCAAGTAAGAACTATGGTACACCGATAACCATGTGATTTTGAGCAAACCACCGCCTTCCAACGGATTTGATTTGTCTTTACCGTGCCGCTTGCTATGGACTAGCCAACTCTTAGATAAATTATCAATATTATCTTTGGTGAGTGATTACCAATTATGGTTTTTCCATCGCCTTTACCACAAGCCATAAACTTGCGGGCTAGCCAACTCTTCACTTTTAAGGATATGGTGAATAATACCATACAATTTTGGGCAAATTGCAAGTCGTCAACGGATTTGAGATATCTTTACCAAGAGCCGCTTGCTCTGGATTAGCCAATCCTTTTGTTTATTAGACAAGGCGGATCGATAACCAATTGAGTAAGTGTAAAACACTTACTCCAAAAAAAAATTTGGCCAAAACGGGAATAGGGTGGTATAATTACATGATAAAATTCGTGAGAATTCCCCCACACTTAGAAATGAATATTGCCCTCAATATTCAAAGTACCGCGGTTATGCCAAACCGAGAACGAAAAGGGAAATACTACGCCATTATTTTGAAAGATTTTTTTTTTTTTTTTTTTTTTTTGAACTTATATACAACATGCTGGGCAACCCACACACACACACTAGGGTGGTAGAAAGATAGAAAGAAGTCGAAATATGGGTGAAAACCCATATGGCATGCTATCGTTTTTGATTCCCGAGTCGCTAGCTTGACTCGACCCCGCATTCATTTGTTCATGGGAAAGTAACGTGGAAAACCAATCTCGATCGGACTTTCGCTCACAATGTTAATAAACATATGAACATCGAAAGTTCCACACCGACGAGATACAACCGCTGTATTGTTAATAGTAGAAACTATAAAGGATGATACCGGGGTCAAAGATGGTGTCCTCATTCCCGAAAGAGAAAAGGAAAGAGCAACCACACCATCCGTGAAGAATGGAATAAAGACGCATGAGAATGCAAGTCCATTCCTCATCGAGAGAAGCAAATCACCATTTTTGACATTTTAAGCTTAAACTTGAAGCTTATATGGTGATTGTCAATAAGATGTCCGGGAGGAGGGTGGAAACGGTTCTTCAATCAATGATTTTCTAGAAAAGGATGTCCCCTCCGAATCAAAGTAGTATTATCAATTCTGCTGGAATTGACTCATCACTAAGAAAGGCATCGACTTCATTCCAAAGTTGTCATCTTCCTCATCGGGAGTGAGAGAAGGGATGGAAGAGTCGGAATAAGACTAGAGGATGATGGATCATTTTGAGCAATTCTTCAATGGGAAGAATGTCTCCCATTGGATCACAAACATCATCATCCAATTCGATGAAACGAAGAGAGTTTGGTTTCATCCACGAGTTAACAAACTCGATACGATAAACCGATTCCGGAGGTGGGACAAGTGGTGTGCTCTTAGAGCTAGCAATTTCCACCACTTCCGATGAAGTCTCCGATTCTAGATCATCATCATCAAGAACACTCTTGACTTCCCGGTACAACTTTCAAACCATTTGTTTGAACCAGGTTGATTTTCAAAGCTTTTAACTCCGCACGCTTTTGGTGACTCTCTTAACCGTGAAATTTGAGAGTGTTGCATTGAATCTTCGATTTTTGATCAATTGTGGCAACACTGCTTGGATAGAGGCTTGGAGTTTTGGTTGATATTCAACGCGAGCTCTTCGTTGTCAACCCGTATGGTCAACTCTTCAAAGAACACATCAATCGAGCACGACTGCTCTCAAGAAAGCTCTCCCAAGATGAGGGAACTCTAGGATCCGCATCAAAGTCTACTACAACAAAGTCGAGGAAAGTGAAACTTTCCTACTTTCATCACGACATCCCGGCTATCCCAAGTGGACGAGTTATGGTACGGTCCGCTAGCTCGAGTGTCATACAAGTGGGTGAAAGTTTAGGAAGAGATGCTTCTTCCATACCGAGAGTGGCATGAGGTTAATGCTAGCGCCAAGATCGCCAAGGCGGAGCATTGAACCATCCCCAAGAAATCACACGGATTAAAAATCGCCAGGTCTTCAAGCTTTTGGGAAGCTTCTTGAGAAGGACCACGAGCATTGCTCATTGAGAGGGTTTTAGCCATCTCGATAGCTTATCTTTGTTGGTCAAGAAGCCTTTAAGCGTGGATGCAAATTTAGGCATTAGAACGAGAGCATCAACGAAGCTTATATCAAAGTGTAGCTCATTGAAGATTTGGAAAATTTTTCCATTTGCTCTTTGTTTTTGTCTTTGAGCTTCTCATCATTCATTCTTGATGGGTAAGGAAGTCGACTAGACTTTTGAGCCGGATGGAAGTGTTTTCGCTCGAATTTTTCTTCGAACTTCGGGTTCCGGACTTAAAGCTTGACTACCGGGGTGGGACGTGCGGTACTTCGGGCTTGAGAATTGCACCTTGTCCGTTGTATCCTTGGTAACTTGACTCATTGCCACAGGAGGAGGGGCATTGGAGTCGAAGGTCCATTGTGCGCTTACCACTACGAGTGGTGACGGCTTTCAACTCGGCATTGGGATTAGGAATTGTATTGTTTGGGAGTCCTCCGTAAGATGATGAAGCTTTGTTCATATTCATGTTCATGAAACCGCTCATCATATTCTTTAACTCATTTGTCTCGCCGAGACATTGTGGTATCAATTTCCTTTTTAGCTCAACTCTCATGTTATTGATCCGAGTTTGCATTGAACGATGCTTGACTCAAGAATTTTCATGAAGTCATTTGGCATGGGAGCTTGAGAAGGTTGTTGATAACTTTGATGATTTGGAGCTTGATATGGTTGGTTGAAATTGTTCCGCTTTGATTGAAATTTTGAGAGTTATTGAAATTTTGTCCTTGATTCGAACAAAGCGATTTTGATTGCCATGGTTTTGCACAGAGGAAAACCGGTGGTGTCATACCGCTAGGTGCACGGTAGTGAGGATCACCTGTGGTCGGTATTGATTGTGGTTTACCGCTACGGAGCTTGGTAAAAGAAGCATCGGTTGCTTGACAATCATAATACGCGTGTGGACCACTACAAGTTTCACACACCTTGTTTACGGCTTTGATTGGTTCCGCTTATGAATTTCGCTTTTGATTTCCTTTACCTCTTTCATCATACAACGGATGACGTCCGTTAGAGCGGCTATCGGAGTCGCTAACTCGTAAGAGTTATGGATGAAGAAGCAGGAGTGTTCGGAGTATTGACTTTGTTGCAGAAATAGGAACTTTTGATTTTTGCTCGCAAATCTCAATCACATCTTTAGGCTTACGATTCAAGATATTGCCACCGCGCAAGCACTCAAAGAATCTTGATCGCTACTGCTCAACCCATTATAAAAGATATTGACTTGTTGAAGCTCCGTGAATTCATGATGGGGCATTTCCGAGGAGATCTTTGAATCTCTCCCATGCCTCTCAAAGTTTTCATCGAAATTTTGACGAAATCCGAAATTTCATTTTAAGATTAGTCGCCTTTGATGGAGGAAAGAAATAATTGACAAACTTTTGAACAAGATCCTCCCAAGTTTCGATGGATCGAGGGGTTCTTTTTCCACCAAACCGGCCGTCCCTCAAGTGAGAATGGAAATAGCATCAACTTGATTACTTTTTGTGGCACATCCTTGAAATTGATAGTTGAAGTCAACTTGTTAAACCAACGGATGTGTGCATACGGGTCTTCTCGATCAAACCCGTGGAATTGATTTGTAGACACAAGTCGATCAAATGTGTCTTCAATTCAAAGTGATCGAATTGATTGTCGGTAGAATGATGGCATCTCCATAACCCTCGGTGGGTGCCCGGAGCATTTCCGCCATAGTTCGCTCGTCTCGCCATATTGTTGTTTGAAATAGTACGAATCTCGGGTTCGACTATTTGGGCAAGACGCTCACGAGAACGCCTTCTAGGAATTTCGCTAGATCACGCAAAGGACTCAATGATCTAGAAGAACGAAAAGATGCACTAGAGTTAACTCTAAGGACTCTCGAGTTAAGGAAGGGAATTATGAAAATGGGGAAAGAAGATTATTTTGAGTTTTATGGTTATACATATATATAGAAACAAAAGAAAATATTTTTGTGTTTTATACTTTTTGGATGTTTTGGGTTTTGGATTTTTATAAGAAAATATATATAGATATAGATAGATGGTATGAACAAAGAGTGAATATTCAAATCACTAACTGCTAAACGGAAGATAATCAAGACAACCCCCAAGCAATGGCGCCTAAAATTTGATTCGCCCCGACGGTCAAGTTTTATCACACAAGCCGCCACTTGTGAATGGCCAACCGTAAGAAACTTAAAACAATCGAAACAAATGCAATGAAGATCGAGAGTATAGTGTTTCCTGTCGTTATGTCCCAATGAGCTATGCGATGAATCACCAAACGAATAGTGATCGAGAGATTTGAACGGAAAAGAGATTTGATTTATTATAACTACGTAAATAGTAAATAAATTATAGGGCTTAAATGCAAATTAAAGGAAATTAAAAGATAAACTATATTAAATAAACGCTATCACTATTTGCAAAATGATGTTTTTGATTTTTCTTTATAAAACTTGAATTAAAAACTACGCGACGCATAAAAGAAAATGTGAAACTTAAGCAATATTAATCCTAAAAATATGAAAATGAACTTTTACAATCCTAATGATAAAAGAAAATTTTAGAAAAAGAAAATTATTTTTATAACTATTTATTTAATTATTATTAATTAAAACTAATTTTAACTATTTAATAATACCCTAAAATACAAGAAAATATGAAATAAAGCTAGAAAATGAAATTATGACTTGGAAAATCTAAAATAACTGAATAGAATTTTCAAAACTATTTTTGTATTTTTCTGATTATTTTCTATTTTCTATGAATTAAAACTATTTAAAACTACTTAAATTGCTTAAAAATACAAATTTAACTAAGAAAATCTGAAAAATATTTTTTGACTTTTTTTTGATATTTATCTTAACCTAAGAAAATGAAAATTTATTTTTTGAAACTTTTCTCGATTTATTTGTATTAAATGCTAATTAAAATGACTTAAAACTGATTAAAATGAAGAAAATACCAAACCGACCTAGAAAAATCTGAAAATTCAAGATAAGTCTAAAATAATATTATGAATCTAGGAAAATATAAAACAGAGGGTTGTGTGTAAGAAAATGCAATCAGAATGCAAAGTGCTTATGAATAAGCACTTAAATAAGCCAAAAGAACACAATAAGCTACCAACCGATTATGTAAGCTATAATATGCTAAAACTACTCAAAATGAACTAAAAACAACTGTCCTAAACTACTGAATAGCAAACTACAAAGATTTGATTGTTTTGAGTTTAGTGCTAAAAACAGTTTTGAGCCACCACTTTGCACCCCAAGAATAAGCTACACAATAAGCTAGAACTGAAAAACAGATATGGGAACCTCAAGAAGACCTGGCCAGGTGCTTATAAACCAAAAACCAGACCTAAGTGAGCTCTTATGAGCTCTGCAAGCCTCAGACAAAACTCAGGCACACTCGCTTATCGAGTTTGTGCACAGGGAAATGAGACCCAATTGACAAGCTCATTTGGAGCTTATAAAAAAATTTGCAAAAATCTACTAAAATGGTAACAAGAAAATAGACCAGTTGAAGTTTTTAAACACCAAGTTTCACTTGATTTGGCCCGAAATGAGTCAATGAAAATCATCCAAGTTGGCCTCAAAATGACTTTTTCAACTTTGACTTTTGAAGTAGTTATGAAGTTTTGACTTTGTGAACTTTGATTCCAATTTGTGGACTGATATTGATGTAATATGATGAAATAAACTCAATGCAAGCAATGTCTATGAATTTTAAACACAAAACAAGTTTTTGATTTTCAAAAACTTCAACAGATATGCATTTAAGACAGATTTGAGATGAATTTGACTTTGAGCTAATGCAAGCACAATTTTATGACTGCAATGAGTCAAATAGAGATTAACAAGCCTAAACCAACAAGTCCTAACTACTGAATAACCCTCTAATACAGTTAAACCAACAGATCCAAACACCCTTTTTCAACTGATTTACAAGCAAAACTGAGCTAAACACTTAACTAGCTAATATTATGGATCAAACTGAGTTTAACTAACCTAAATACAACTTAATTAACAGATTTGAACTATTTATGACTACAAATAAAGATTAAGCAATGAAACTTGAAAATTAGCTTACATAAGGTCCTAGCCACAATGGCTTGAAATCAGTCAACCAAAGATCCACTATCCTATTTATATCAATCCCATTAACTCTGAATCAACCCAAATCCAGCACTGCATCACCCATATCCATTTCCATTTCAAATTGAGCTCAGTTTGACTTTCTTTGACCAAAAACCAAAATTGCTTAAAACTTGAATGTAAGCTTACAAAAAGCTATAAGAAGCTTATGTAAGCTTGTTTGAGCTTAAAAATAAGCTACTAAGAGCTTGTACATAAGAGTTGGAAACTGAAATTTGCAACAGTGAGCTTGAAACTTGAAACTTATATAAAAACTTGGAATTACTATTTAAAAACACATTACAATGATAATATTACTTGAAATTGGTACAATGAAGCAAAAGATTACAGTTTCTACACTTAACTAAAACTTTTATACTAAAAACGACATATGTGAATTTTAAAAACTAAAAACTACTCTCCAAGTTCCTTCTCTTGCTTCCTTTTTTATAGCAAATGACTTCTCTCACTACTCTGAGCATATCCCACTTGAAATCAAGGCCATTGGATTACTTGAAGAGATTTTAGCCGTTGGATTGATTTTGGCGCCAAAATGCTTTTATCAACTGGGAGGGTTGAGTGAGGGGGTTGAAGAAGCATTAAATGCTTCTTGGAGTTTGGTGGATGTGGGGGGACATGGAAATGTGAAGGTGAGCTGGGGGGATGGGAGAGGTTGAGTGTTTGCAGAGATGGTGGGTGAGGAGAAGAAGAAAAGAAAAAGCGCGGGGTTGCTTTGTTTGACCAGTGGGTTGACCGGGGTTAATATTAAAAAGGGGGGGGTCCAAAATGAAGGGTCACAATGGTTTGGCAGGGTCCAAGGGGTTATGACAAGGCCAAAGGTTTAAAGGGTTTTAATAAACAAGGACCTAATGTGCAATTTCTGAAAATCAAGGGACCAAGGCTGCCATATTTGCAAAGTTGCTCCAAGGGACCAAAAGTGACAAGCTCCAATAGTACAAGGACCAAACTTGACATTTTCAAATTTCCAAGGACCATTTTTGCCAATTTTAAACTCAAGGACCAAATTTGTAATTTCTCAAAACTTTTGATATTTTTCACCAAAGGACTAATTTTGACAACTTATGATTTTAAAAGGACCTTTGGTGATTTTTCTTTGAAATTAAGTGCTCAGGACTATTTCGACAACTTTTGAAACTGGGGACCGAAACCGCCAATTATGCAAACTTAGCTCATTTTTCATCCGATTTTAAACATTTTGCATCCGAAACATATAAATTTTGCAATTTTGGAGATATTTTCAAAATGATTTTGATGCATTTTCCAAAAGAAGCATTTTCACTAATAAGCTCTATGTAAGCTTATGAAAATGAGCAGATAACAACAACTCCCTTTGCAGGGAGATTTAAAAGAAGCTAGAAATTAAGCAAATAAGCTAACTAGAAATTATAAAAATACTATGATAAAGATGATGAATATTAATATCCTAAAATCTCAAAACATGAAATTCCATATTAAATCCTATAGAAAATTATCTATTTTATTCATTCTTAAATTCAAGACAGTGTATTAAAATGAAGGATCAAAGAGATTTTGACTTTTTAACAAACAAGGACTGGTTTTTATGGTTTCTTTGAGTTATTAAGTACTAATGTAACCTATAACAATAAAGAACAATAACATGAACAACCTCTAACACAGTTAACAAAGCAAATCCAAACAACCCTTTAAGTGACTGTTTTGAAGCTTTAGGTACTAAAACAGATTTTTAAACCAAAAAAAATCTATTGATTAACTTATAATAACTATATTGAGACAGGATTAAACTAAAATTAACAAGATTTAACCACTTATACTAAGAAATGCAAATTTTGAAGAAATTTCTTACAAATTGTATCCAAGCACAAAACAGGGAACCAAGAGCCAAGAACACAACCTATAGCTTCCCAAGAAGCACTAAACCAGGGCAATCCACAATCAACCCTGCTCCAGCTTCTTGATCATCTTCTCCATTAATTTTTGATTTATAACTAATTTTTTTTTGTATTTTTGCTTTTTGATACTAAACTAACTTTTATGGTTTCTAAAAGCTTTCAGAAGCTTTCTAGGAGCTTAAGTGATCTTATAAGTCCAAAATAGCGGCTACAAACAACTTTAGACTAATATGAGAATTTTGGATATGAAAATTTCACAAACTGAAAATGAAACTGAAATTTGAAATTGATTACTGAAAATAGATTCACATACACTTGAAAAACTTAAACAAAGTACTTTAAAGCTTAAACATACACTGGAATTTGAGATTATTCTAAAACGACTTAAACTAAGTTAAATTACTCTAGATAGTTTTCTACATTGCTCCTTTCTTGCTTATAAAGATCTTTTTGAACTTTGTGTCGACCTCTGAGACTTTCCCACTTCATTCCAGCCATTGGATCCTTCAAACTCATCAAATTCGTTCATTTGGCATTTTGGCGCCAAAATTCGTTGAGCAGGTTTTTTGCATTTAAAGAATTTTGGTGTTTGTGGAGGTTTTAGGGGAGTGGTTAGATAGGTGGAAAGGTGGTGGTGAGGTGGAAAGGTGGTGAAAACCACCCTGGTTTTGGTTTGCAGGTTTGGGAGAGGGAGATGAACAGGGGAAATGGTTTTGGCGCGTTTGACTGGGTTTGACCCGTTTTTAATAATAAAGCTGGGGGTTCAAAATGGGGGGTCACAGGATATTGACAGGGGGTTCTTTTGGGTTTGGCTGGGTTAATAATACAAAAGGGGTCCATTTGGTTTTGTAGCTAATTAACAAGGACCATTGTTGTAATTTTGACAATCTTGAGGATCGAACTCGCCACTTTTCCAAAGTTAACACAAGGACCAATTATGCCATATATGAATAGTACAAGGGTAATATTTGATAATTTTCCATTTTAAATATCCGAGGACTATTTTGACATTTTCAAAGTTGAGGGACCAAAGTTGTCATTTTGCAATTTTAAACTTCAAGGACCAAGTTTGACAACTCATGAATCCTAGGGACTTTAAATAACATTTTCATTATTTTGATTTATTTTGATTTACGAGGACTATTTTGACAACTTTTGAAACTTGGGGACTAAAGCGCCAATTATGCAAACTTGATACGTTTTTAATCTGATTTTGATATTTTTGCATTTAAAACACATAAAACACTTATTTGTGATATTTTTATCATTTTGATGCATTTCTGAGTGTTTTCAAATGTTTTTGCAGTCTAAAAGGTACAAAAATGATGAGTATTTGCATACTCATCAATAGCGCCCATAAGCTTATGTTCCAATGTACGTAAACACTATGTTTTGCATTGTGTTTTAATACGGCTTTACTTAATACAGTCTCTTAGTTCTTGTAAGTTTGCCAAAGTTGTTTAAAAAAGGATCCGGTCCGTAAAAGAGATAATCCCATCTTTTGTGGCATGACTTACCATCATAACACATAATGAAACACGGGAAGTAGGTCTCTCGTGTGGATATAGCATTAAGAGTAGCGGGAACAAAGTCAACACACTACACTCAATTACAAAACATGTTGGTATATATTAATGTAATGTTAATTTTTTATGATGTTTTTCACTTACCCGATTTGAGCATAGTAAATTCTAAGAGTAGCTACTTCTGGAATCATTTCTAGCAACTCATGATTGAAAGCCAAAAAGAGTGTCTGGAAATAGAAAAACATGAGGTTGTTTATCCCATTGGCCCATCATCCATAGTGCCAAGTAACTTAGTGAAATCTACACTTCTAGTATAAATCAAACCCACATCTACAAATATGCCCATGTTCTTGACTATAAATCTGAATGAATCTAGACTTCCGCTTGGCATGTACTCATAATCCTTCTCGTCTTCTTGTATGCAACAGCCGAGAAGCTTCATAAGATTTTGGTGCTGAAGTTTTGAATCTTTCTTTGTAGGAATATAATGTTTTTCTTGGTGAACTCTTCTTGCTTTGACCTTCCTCTGCTGTGTATTAGGCATATATAGTGCAACCCAATCCACTCAAGCTCAGAAAATGCCCATGAGCTGTTGTAACCTGAACACAAATCCAAACTCATCAAATAAACATTTGTGCTCTTATAGGATGAATTTTTTCATCTAAAAAACTGTTTAAAAGACAAAATTTAAACCAATATCTCAGAGGACATGTTAGCCCCCCCGGAAAAGGCTATACTAATTATAGTAATCACAAATATATATATGTTGGCATGTGTATACTTATATTATACCTTGTATCTCTTTGTATCTATTGACAGTACCCTATGGGACTATGACCATGTGTATTAGTTGCAACTGCATGCAGTAGCGGCTGCCTTCGCTCTCTCGTCTGCTTCAGCAACTATATTTTCTTTCTTTCTAATCTGCTTCCTAGGCGTAGAGGCAATTTGAGGGGTTTGCTAGAGGCGGGTGCAGCCTGAAACGCGGTCTCCTCTTGCTGTGCTGCGAAGGGTGGTTTGAGCTGAGCCATTGCTTCATCCACCATACTACAACAAACAATCAATGAAATAGATAAAAATGTTAATCCTTAATATTCATAAACTAAATCATCTTCAATGAATTATAAATTTCATATACATAAAATAACCCAAAACTGCTTGTATGGTCCATGACTTTGTTTCTTGTAATAATCATAGGAAACTAACCTTGACATTCAAAAATAACTTATGCAAGTGACACAAATGCTTAAATATTCCAATAACCATCAAACTACAACTTATATATGAATAATACCAATATGAGATCTGCAACACCAAAACAAATATTACCAGACAATCAAATCTTTTATATAATAAATTCTGTACATGTGCTTTCAATGCATGTAACATGCCAATAATAAGAAAAAAGATGCCAAAAGTTATCACCTCTGTATAACAACTCATCTCCATCTAAAGATAAAAACATATAATAACATCAACGAAGATTTAAGTAAACTATGGTAATAATCTTGTTTCAAGAACCCCGACTATTACTTTAAAAATTACCCGACCGTACATCTTGTCAGCTTAAGAAAACCAATATTTGAATAATACCAATATGAGATCTGCAACACCAAAACAAATATTACCAGACAATCAAATCTTTTATATAATAAATTCTGTACATGTGCTTTCAATGCATGTAACATGCCAATAATAAGAAAAAAGATGCCAAAAGTTAACACCTCTGTATAACAACTCATCTCCATCTAAAGATAAAAACATATAATAACCTCAACGAAGATTTAAGTAAAATACGGTAATAATCTTGTTGCAAGAACCCCGACTATTACTTTAAAAATCACCCGACCCGTACATCTTGTCAGCTTAAGAAAACCAATATTTATAGACCACATGTACCTCTTCTCTGATGCGTGGTCTTTGAATTCATTCATACGCAAGGGCTTTGCAGAAGTAGGATTCCGCCTTGGTAGTCGATAATAACCATACGCAATTGCCACGTCCTATGGAGTTTGGTAACAAAGAAAGAGAGAATTCATGGCAGTTGTATAAAAAATGTTCCACTTGGCTACACCAATAGTAATAATTATAAAAAAAATGTAGTTATATACCTCTGCTACGTCACACGCACGAAGCACGTCAGTCAGGGGGAAATGCACAGTAATTAGTTTGCCTTTATCCTCTGAAACGGCTTCCTCCACATGTAATTACATCTTGTTCAGCAACCCAACAACCTAAAATGTTGAGGATATAACGACTATTACTCATCTCTACTTTACGATTCATAATAATGACATTTACGTCAGGCACAAGTTCAAAAATTTTAATGACATAAAAATGTATCACATGCCTTTGTGTCCCAACAAAGCACGTGAGGACCCTGTTCTGTGTTTCGTGTATGGGTGTGTGCTTGGGAATCAAGACACTCATATCGTCTTCACTCAAATCATCTACAGTTTTCCAAATACCAAGTGAAAGAGGGGTTATATCTAAGAGTATCAAATCCCGCACAAGTTCATTCCCTTTACCACCCAAATTTGCTGCCAAAACTGCTGCACCATAAGCAACAGCTTCATCCGTGTTAATGCTCTTCGAAAGTGGTTTCCCATCAAAGAATTCCATCAGCATTTGTTGAACCTTGGGAATCCGTGTCACCACCCACTGCTTTAACAGTAATGGTGCCATCCTTGGTGATATTGAGAAGAGACACATCAAACGTTCCTCCACCCATATCAAATATCAAGATAGTTTTCTCCTTAGGACAGTTTATATCAGCGCTCTTATCTAGACCATAGGCAATTGCTGCCCATGTTGGTTGTTTAATCAAACGCATGACATTAAGGCCAGCCAACACACCCGCATCCTTGGTTGCTTGTCGTTGTTGGTCATCAAATATGCAGAACGGTAATCACGGCATTCAGAATCGTCGCTCCAAGGTATGCTTGACCGCTTCTTTGAGTTTCTTTAGAATCACAAAGATATCTCTTCGGTGAGAATCTCACAACTTGCACCCTTTCAAGAGGTCATAGCCCTTGTTAAACATAGTAAAAGAATCGTAAGCATAATAATTTCACAATGCAATTAGTAAAACAAAATTTTGAACTATAAGTAAAAGTATTAGTACTCCTATATCTAATAAATGCTGCATTTTTTAAATAAATAAAATACATTATTCGGAAAATGAGGCTTTACTGATTGAAAGATCCAACGACCATATTTCACATATTAGAGTCGGTCTTATTGCTTGCCACCACTACCAAATCCAACACCTGAAAGATGGTGTAGCTGGTTTCCTACTGATCTTCGGTTGTAAAACCTCCTTACCCATGCCGCCCCCTGAAAATCAATTTTGAAAAGGGCTCGTAAGTGAGTCAGTTTCCAGAAAAGCTACTCAGTTAGGTGGCCTGATACTAACCTGCGGGATAGTTTTCAGGAAGTATTTACCGACCCAATCAACTATGCCTATATAAAGAACAATTTAAGATTAAAAGGACAATAAGTTAAAAGGAAATGTTTTAAAAGTGCAGATTAAGTTTAAAAAACAGATCTGAATTTAACCGTCAAGAAAGCTGTGATGGCGTAAAAGACCAGTTGCAATGGCACCAGGATGCAATGAGTTTGCAGTTAAGTTCACCTTCTCTTCCTGGTTTTTAAATATTATGTAAATAAGAATTTAGCTAAAAAGCTAAATAGCAATATACTGATAAATATTACAAATTCGAATAAAAATTACCTTAAACCGCGTTGCTAACTCGTTGGCATGCAATATGTTGGTCGACTTTGATCGTCCATAGGCGTATATGGGTAGAATCGAGCAGTATAATGAATAAAAAGTTAAAGATATGCACTAAAGATGCATGCACCCATGTTCGATGATATGAACATGTGCAATGAACATCGATTCGTACCTTGATTCATCGCTTATTTTGTCAAAGTTAATTCCTTTCTTTGTATGTAATTCGATGAGCCTCAGATGACACGTTAACTATCCTTCCTTCTTTTTCTTGCTCATTTGAAGTCTTCTTCTTGGTCTCAAGTATCAATGACCATCTCGCTTTTTGCTTTAAACCCTTCGATTGCCATTTGTTTTGGGCTAATTAAGTCAACTGTAGCAGAAGTATCTTTAAGTGATGGTTGCGCTGAAGTTAGAAGACCAGAGAAGCGGATTTTGCTTTTCTTCAACAAACCTCCTCATCATGTGCCGAATGGAGTCTGTAGATATAACCGTTGTGATCCCTAACCTGCTTGCCTGCACATATAATATCAGAGTTTTAACAATCAAAAGAAGTCATTAACATATTCAAACTACAATCACAAACTATAATTATCTAAGTTATACTTGGAGTTAAGTGTAAGAACTTATTAGGCGCAACATAAACAAAAAGCTAAAGAAGGGCATCAAAGAGATGGATTTACCAAAAAAGGCAAAAGTAGTTTTGCCACATCCACTGCCACTTCCCTGAAAATAAACCAACCAAAACTATAGTTAGCTCAAAGTTTATAAAGTTTCATTCCTATCTCTCTATTCATTAAACTTGTCACAGCTTTCCTTTGTCGATGATCCATGTCGTGTGTGTTGTTTGTGTGTCGTGTTTTAGGGGTTGCAAAATGGATTTTATTTTCCAATTTGAGAAGGGTAGAAGACATTGCATCCAACCATTCTTTCAGGCCATCCTTGGGTTCTGAAAGCTGGTAAACAAAAACAAAAAACATGATTTTACGCAATTAGTTAGTAGATTATAAGAAAGTACCAAAACAAAAACATGGAGTAATTGTAAAAGAGATAACTTTGAGAAGGTCGACGGTATACACCTATGAAAGATTTGACTTCAATCTTTCCACATTTTTCATTCTCTCACATCAAATCCTAAAAAATTCACACAAATCACTTGGGTAACTTAGAAACAAAGCTCCAATATAAACATGATCCATATATATAAGTAAGTTTGACTCTCACGAATGACCTTTCCTGCATAAATACTATAAAAGTGAACTTATCGATGTGACATTTTTTTTAACTTCACATGAACTAAATGGTTCCATTTAGCGCTTCATGGACCTGCTACAACAAATTCTACTTCACTGTAACCTAGGCTGCGTTTGTCACCAAAGGAGTAGGTTGCACAGTCACGACTACATGTTAACCAATTGGGTCAGGCACAATGTAATATATTCTCTTGATGATGAATGCATGATATTAGGATTTAGAGAAAAAATATATCATTATTCCCATGAATGATGAATCATTACCTGAGTTTTCTAACGAATATATTACTTACAACATCCTTTGAAGTCCGATCTCTCTATTCATTAAACTCGTTACAGCTTTCCTGATGCCATTCTTCTATCTTGTAAGGTTGAAATGTCCGATCGGGTGCAGCCTAAAAGCCTCCCGCACACATGCTTTGATATATCTGAGGTTTGATATATCATATTCTTGCACCAATCTATCCGTTCCCACCACACAATCAAGCTCGTGCACTGCTTTATCCAAGAGCCTTGGTTGATTTATCATTTCTGCAATTGCCCATTCAATACTATTTGATGGATTATCGACCATTGCAAGCATGAGCTCCTGTGTCACAATAAAGTTAATTCTATTGAGATCTCTCAATCTAGCTATATTAGTCGATGCATATGATACGAAAAAAGAAAAGTTTACATTTTGACAGAATTTTTGTTAATCTTACAACGCATTGTGCTTTTATCTGATCTCTGGTTAGTCGAGGATTATCATGGTTGATTAGAACGTCAAGCATTCTGACCTCATAAATATATCGGTCTCGAAAGGCTCACAACTGATATCGTTCTAAGGAATCAGTAAACAAAGGGCAAGCACTAATCTTGTGTTTTCAAGACTAATTTATACCTTCTTCATTAACACTTGACATACCTATCTACGTATGTACAACTTTACACTAATGAGTCCAAGTGCAGTTCAGTTAAGCTAAATAAAACATGTGTATCATATTAACGAAAAAATAAATGAATAAGATTCAAAAAGTAGCCATATGACTAATACACAAACATATTATCGTGTAATATATCTCCATTCCAGTTAACCACAAATGCTGTAAAATATACCAAATCTTACGGATGCAAGTCCATGAGATTGTTGGCATTGAACCTGATTGTATATCAGGTATAAATGCCACATTGAACCTGATTGGCATTGAACCTGATTGTATATCAGGTATAAACACAACATGCCACATTTGCTATCACATCAGGCACGACCTTGAACAACGTGTTTGGAACCTGTATTTTGGTTGGTTTAAAGATTTTAAGCAGCATTATGAGTTCAAAAATCAGAAGAAAACCAAAAACACATTACTAAAACTTTTACAAACTCAGTACCATGGATGACATGCGTTTCGAGCTCTTAAGCCTTTTATCTAACCAAACGTCCACATCAAAAAGTCGTTCATTAGGGAAGATGAAAGAAGAATAATTAGGGTTTTGTATGATGAATATATAAATTACCGTATATCGTGAAAATATATTTAAGGAAAAAATATGTATAATAAGTTTTAAAAAAGATAATTACTTAATATAATTTTTGTAGATAAATTATAGCCATTTATATATTATAGTATGCAACATAATTATCAAAATAACTTGTTGCCTAAGTGGTAAACACACAAGTTATTTATACTAATCCTACAAACAACCCACGTTCGAATCTCACCATGCACATTTTTTTACTAAAAACGAATTTTATAAATAATACCTTCAAAAATCCGAAAATTCATACATTAAATCAGAAAATTAAATATTAATAATTAGATGGATAAAAACATTGCTTAGTTGGACAAAAATGCTTATGTGGCATGAAATTTGATTATTTGGCATTGAGGTGGCATTGAGGTGGCATTAATGCCAAATGCCTCTATTATATATATATATATATATATATATATATATATATATATATATATATATATATATATATATATATATATATATATATATATATATATATATATATATAGTGGGTTTCTTTAAATATTGGGTTTAATTTCATCCATTGAATCAAATAGATATGGGGTTGAGGATTGATCCTTTGATATCCAAATAAAGTTTGATATGTAAATGATCTTAAATCTTAATTTATTTAATTTAACTACAATCTTTTATTAGGAATTATATCATTTTGGAATAATTTTGCCAAAATAATTGCATTGTAAAAAAAATAGACTAATCAGATCGTTTGATTTTGCCATGTGTCAAAATTATGCTATGTGATTGGCTTATAAAAGTCAAAATTTAATTAATTTAGTCAATTTTTTGAAAGATTTGATGGAGAAAAAGAAATAAAAAAATACATATTTCCTTTTGAGCTTCTTTTTTATACTTTCGGACTTAATTATAAATAAACATTATATTTTAATTGGTAAACATAAGTTATAATCATCAAACCCCAAACTATTAATAAAAGGTTAATCTTAAATATAATTTATAGACTTGAGTGTAAACTTTTCGATTCCTATCATTTTTAAAATATTTATATATTTAACAAAACCCCTCATATACTATAACTTTTTTTTATAAACAGCTACTTTTACTATTATTATTAACATTTTTATTATAATTAGTAATTATAATAAGAGTTATAGCTAGCGCTTTGTTATATATATCATTTCCATCACAAAATACATACTGATCATATACGTGTAAGTATTTAAACACATAGAATAATCAACTGGCTTAGCTCAGTTGGTCACTTGAGCTTTTTCTGGATCAGCTTGGGAGAAGTTTTACATAGAGTTCGAGTCTCGCAAGGGACAAAAAATCCAGGTTTTTCTTCTAGTGTGAAGCCGTGAGTTCGATTCTCTCTTATTGGTTTGAGTCCCGGGGTCTGCCTGTTTAAATGGTTTAACTCAGATGTCGAATTTCAAGTGTGGTGCGGTTAAAAATATATATATAGAAAACAATATATATATATATATATATATATATATATATGAATGGAATCATGAGAAAAGAATATATTATGCAGTTAACAAATTGGAATCCATTAGTGATATTGTTAAAAATTGTTTGTAATTGTCATTTTCTTCATGCATTTATAATTTACTTATAAATATAATAATAGTTTCCTAATGGATTTTGCTTTCGGAGAAAACATTTTTATACATAAATGTAAGATTAAATTTGAGTCCCACCCATTACATCTTTTTTTACCGTCTTGTACTAGATTGAGATTCTCTCATGTTCAACTTAAACATGAGAGATCATGTTAGTTATGTTGTAAAGGAAAATTTATTTTTTGATAAAATAAAGGTCTCATAATGAATTTTTAATTATTTTTCTCTACTCATATAAGTTCCAACATGACCTCTCATGTTCAAATTGAACATGAGAAGATCTCAATCCCTTCTTATAACAAGAGAACTATAAGGTAAGCATCCTATGTTAATTTGGTAATTTTATGATCAAGCAGAAGTAGTAAAATAGCACAAACCTAAAGTATATATTAAAAATAAATAAAATAATAAATAAATAAATAAATAAATAAATTGCACGCAAAAAAGCACGTTGATAAGCATGATATGATGGTTATTCATAAACAGAGAATGAATCAGCCTTCAAAACTATCCAAGTATGATATTTTAACAAAAATATAAGTAAAAGAAATAACACAACTACAAAACACATCATAAATTAATCACATGGGTTAAGAAACTATTAGCATATGTTACTACCATCTAATGCAAGTCAAGTATCATTTTCGGAATATTAATGAAGACTTTTTTATAATATCAATCATAACACAACTAGAAACATATTACTGCATGTCATTTTGCTTGAATATAAAAAGACAAATTTTAATCCAAAAACAATAAATAGATTATAACATATATAAATAGGATTTCTTATTTGCTTGATAAAAATACATAGTTAAAAAAAATGTGTGGGTACATGTTTTATAACTAATACTATTGTAAAAAATATAACGGACCTAAATACGCTATTCTTTAGAAAAACATGTGTCCGTTTCTTTACGAAACTTTTTATAAAATGCCTTAAGTTTGAATAGTTTTCTGAGTTATATGAAATACTTTTTTTAGTCTTTTAATTCCCTAAAAATGTATTTATAATTTCATAGAAACCACCCTTAAGTTTTAATACTGTAGTTTTTAAGTCTTTTGGCAAAACCTTTTGTCTTTTACAAAAAATTATACAATGAAACATCAATAATTTTTTTACCTTTTATAAATCAACATTCATTATGGGAGGTAATTTGAACACTATATTATTTTATTTGCACACTTACTGTACAAATTCAAAACATGGTATAAATATGTTACAACTGCCTGATACACTAAATGAAGTGTCACAATCAAAAATAAAATTGTGCAAATCAATTCTCGTTTTATTATAGTATAGCCTTTATAACTCTATAAAATATCATATGTAACAAATGAACTAAATATATTAAATTCATAAAGTGGTTCAAAAATTAGAAACTCTTCATGACACATAGACATGAAATGAATGTTCACCATGATTAAAATATCTTTTTAGACATTTTCATAAGGGAGATGATTTGCACACTTTATAAATTGATTGGGACATTCCAATTAATTGTGTTTGAACATTTATGCCCTCACATGGGTGAAAGTGTAAGGGTAACTGTGAGGGTATAAATGTTCAAACACACTTAGGGCTCGTTTGGTTTGCAGAATGTTTTTGATGGAATTGGAATCTGTTTAAGGAATTGGAATGTGAAGGAATGGAATGTTAGGAATTCAAATCCTTAGGATTTAAAATATGGCGGAATTGAAATTTGCAAATACTAGCGCATGTTTGGTTGGAAGAATGAAATATGAAAAAACAACTATATTAAAATATTTAAAATTTAATTTTAGTTTAGGATTAATAAACTAAATATTATTTAATAAATAAATTACTTATCAAATTATAATAATAATTTTTCAAATAATATTATATAAACTAATATATTAAATAAATATTTTTTAAATAAAATACAATTGTATTTTTTTAAATATAAACTAAAAAAATAAGCTATAAATAAGTTATATTTAAGTTTAAATAAATAATAATTTTTAAATATAATAATAATAAAAAAATTTAAATAAATAATAGTTAATATTCAATTTTAAATAAATAATAGTTTTTAAATCTTAGTAACGTGGTTGTTTATAAAAAATAATAAATAACAATAATAATTAAATGATCGTTTATAATGAATGAACGGAAAAAAACATATACGAAAATTAACCTAAACAAAGAAGACGACCAACCTGGAAAAAGCTTTAATTCTCTATTGAACCCAATATCTAGCAACGAAACCAACATATGCATACACAATATATTAAAAATATAACACAGTTTCATCACTAGGGTTTTTACATGTGGTGTATTAGCAGTAGTTCCATTGCATGACTTTACAACCTAAAAAAATCACATTAAAAATAATTGAAACTCTAAAATCGAGACTTCATGTAGAGAGTTTTCATAAAACCTGATGAAGTTGGATGTTGAGGCCTGAATATCGTGTTTTACAAGTCATCATACAAAACTAATATATATATATATATATATATATATATATATATATATATATATATATATATATATATATATATATATATATATATATAGGAATTAGAAAATTCCATAGTAAAAGAGTCGGTCACCCCAAGTATTATCTAGCATAAGTTAGCTCGTAGACATATCATTAGTTACGTTATTTGTTAGTTTATTAGTTAGTTATTAGCGTAGTTTAGTTTAGTGCAACACCGTGGAGGAAGGACGGGTCTTTACCAGCGTATGCACGATCCACAGCCGATAGGAGGTCGTGTAAGTTGTAGTATAAATACCCTTCCATCCATGGAAGGGGTGTGGCTTCTTTGAATAAACCTTTCATTTTACATAGCAACTCTCTTTCAAGAAACTTCCTCTCAACTCTCTTCATCTCTCTAATGGCTTTCTTGTTTAATCATTGTCCTAGACCACCCGAATCATCAAACAACATAATATTCACGATCCTACAATTGGCATCAGAGCCTAGGTTTTGTTGTTTGGGTTGATTCGAATGGTTTCTTGATGCGGTTTGTGTGGTTTGATTCGTACATTTGTATTAACAAGTTTTCATGATGGTTATGTTGATCGAATATGGTTTTAAGATATGCTAACTGTTGGTTTTTTTTAATGTCATTTGGTCAATCAGTTTTTTACTAAGTTCATATCTGTCTTAAAGCTTGTATATGTATTAATAAATGTTTCTAAAAAAACTGATGGTGTGGTCAATATGATTAAATCCTTGTGGTGAAATATGTCTTATCAGTCTTTTATCAGTTGTTACTGCATCTTGTTAAAACGTTTTCTGGTCATACTCTTGGGTAAATCAGTGGTCATATGATGGTTTTTCTCTAAGCTGTTTCTGGGTTATTCATGTATGCGAGTTGGGTAAACTGATTTCGATGCGAGTTGTGAACTGGCATTATTGAATGCGAGTTGTCTTTTTGGACAATGAGTTGCTGTCATAATGTCCAAATTCATTGGCTGTAATGCGAGTTAAGTTTATCTGGTCCAGTTACAATGCGAGTTACTTAACTCGCATAAGGTTTAATGGCACTTGCTTTTGAGCGAGTTGCTGTTGTTGCGAGTTGGGTCTAGCGAGTTAGGGAAGATGCGAGTTAAAAAGATGCGAGTTGGGTATGATATAAGTTGGATAAGATGCGAGTTGGGTAAGTCATGGGTTGGGTAAGATGAGAACCGGGAATGATGCAAGTTGGGTAAGATGCGACACAAGCTTATGGAGGTTTGAATGTAAAGGAGAAGAAGGAGATTCAATATGCATTTTGATTAAACTCATTGACTTAGGACTCTTGCTTGCCCCGAAACCTAAAGACCAGACTCAAATCAGAATTCAGATCTCAACCATCATCAGTCCAAGAAATGTTAAGTTAAATCAAATTCCAATCATAAACTAGATAAAACTCATCAAAACTCAAACCATCTCCATACTATCCTAGTCCTATCCTCCATCATCTATTTCATTCAATCAAGACTCGAAAGAAAAACAACAAATGATCTCAGTTCATACTTTCATAATTACTCTAAGATACATCAAGTTACTTAAAGGTATCTTAAAACAAAAGTATCATCATCATCAATCAAGACTCTGACTATAAGTAACATAAACAAAAGGATCTCAGCTTTCATTATTTGTGGCACACAACTATTCTATCAAGACCAAAGGTCATGATATTCGAATTATTTAACATCACAGATCCATAAAACAAATGAAAAATCGAAATGAATGTTACCCAACAATCTCATATATCTATTTTCGTGGTACTCATAAAGTACATCAAGACCAATGGCCAATAACACGAAATAGATTTCATCACTGACCACTTTGAAGTCTGCCTTCATGTTTATTATTCGAACGAACAAGAAAGGATACAACAACTAATCAGTTGTCATCTCCCCTCTCTGTTCGTTTAAGTATATGGAATCATAACAAATAACATGTATTGAAACCCCTACCTTGAACCTAGGTTTGATATTGTGGCAGTCACTATAACATCAAGCCATCCACAGCCACAATCTCTAACCAACCCTGTGGTGAGTTAATGATGCTTATGATTTCAGGGAGAGATGACTACTGGATTTTTTTGTTGTTCGGTTATTTGAGAGAGAAAGGGGCGGAGGAATTATGTGATAATAGGGTTTGAGCTGAGACAAATTAGGGATTAGTGTAGTTATATATTCACTGAATAGGGCATGGAGCGGATTTTTTTTGGAACGGGTTGGTCAGTTTTCTCTTGGGCTTTATTTGGACCGTATATAACTGGATTGAGTGCTTTGATTTTGTGGGCTTTTACCCGGATGAGATATACGTTGGTTTTGGTTTCGGTGTGATTCACTTGGGATATATGTTAGACATCAAATATCATGTATCATCTAATATTAGTAGACCAATGTGGACTTTGTGTGACAAGCTGAATGTTTATTAGCTAAACTTTATTGAATCCGAATCATTTAGTTTGGAACCAAGTATTTATTCAGGGAATTTGTCACTAAACAGAATTTGATATTGGATGATTACTTGGATAATATTCGGATTTGATTGATATTCGGAGTTGATTACTTGGACCGGGGACTGATTTGAGAATGTTGGATGTTGGGTGAGTTCAACTTATGTACGCTACTTGATTTGGATAAACTCTATTTGAATGGGCCGGAGTGGATTTTCTAAATTGTGATATGAATGGGCCTTAAAATTTTCAATGAGGAAATAATGGATCTCATGAGCTAAATGTATTTAAATTGTTGGACTTGTATGATGGATGATGAGATTTGAGTCATGGGAGCTGTAAATTGATCATAAGAGATTTGATAATGTTTTTTGATTATGTGATTCAATGGGTTATGAGGTTTGGTACTTTGATGTATACACTTTCACAAAAAATAGTTTGTCACGGCTCGAACTGAAAAGTTGAACAATATTGACTACAAGGTTGTTTGGACAGTATTTACTTATTTGGACTTGAAGTGAGGTCTTCCGGGCGTGTTTACTTATTTCGTCTTCTTTCTTTCTACCCTTTCGCGAAGATGACTTGTTTGGGCATTTATAGAGGGTGATAAAGACTTGGCTATTTAGTTACGTTTGTGATTCTTTCAAGCTTAACCCACAACGTAGCTATCACTTCGGTGTTTCACTCAGTTGAGAATGTCAAGAGGTTTTGTACATTGGGTACACCGTTTCTTCTTCGCAAGAATTAGTACAAGTTTAAGTAACAAATCTAGGGAATTTTACTTCATGATCAAGTTTGGTATATCAGGTTTACTTCACCTTGTGGACACAACAATAGCCGACAAAATATGTGGAAGATGTGTGTACCAATGGATTGATTGGTTGTGATGTGATCAACAATTCTCATGATATATTCGACGCCACTGAATGTCAATGATACTTCACAGTCTAAGCAAAATCTTTCAAGAATCTTCAACGTCAGTCATGATCTTTCAAGATGTTTGCTTATGACAAGAACTTTTCGTGCAAATGGTCGTACAAGTTAATCATGCTTTCGAAAGTTCGAAACCATCATGGGGGAGAATCGTGTACTTTGATGTTTTACGGTTAATCTCAGGGGGAAGTAGTGTATACTACTCGACTTAGTATGGTTTGTGAAGTTGTCTACATATGGGTAAAGAATTGTTGATAATGTTATTGATGTTGGTTGATGAACCGTTGATGAACTGCTGCATGTTCCCCTAAAACAGATATTCACCGGAACCAAAGTGGTCATAACACATTCAAGCTGACATTGTTTACGGTTTTGTCTTGATTTTGTAAAATCCCGCGAAAGAACCTATTTCTCGGTTTAAATCATAGACTTGTAAAATCCCGTGACAATGGAAACATCCTGGTATTAGTGAAGTGCATTTCCGGGTCTATCATACGGTTTATTCTTGGTTTTGTAAAATCTCACGAAAGAAACTATTCCTCGGCTTAAACCATAGAGTTGTAAAATCCCGTTTTGATAGAACCATCTTGGAGAAGAGAAAGTGTAATTCTGGATCTTTCTTGATGTTGGTGCTACGATTTCTGCTTCGAAGAAAGGATAAAAGGGTGTATTTCATGAACTGGATGTGTGTTTGGATTTTTGTCGTGGCAGTATTGGTTATTACATGGTTTTACGGGGTTATGTGCTTTTAACCATGGTCGGGATGAAACCATTATCATAGTTCACTTAAAATGTCAAAGGATGCTAGATTTGAGCTTTTAACCAGAAGATGTGACAACGGAGTCAATTCACTATTATCTATTTGAGGTTGAAGTGAAATATCACGGGCGAGTGTACTTAGTATCTGAAGGTATCGGGGATGGTTGGATGAAGATTCTTCGAGATCCCTGTTCAAGCTTTTTTTTCCAAAAACGAAGGCTTGGAAATCTAGTTATTTTTGGGAGTCTTTTCCTTTTACCACGTGGGGGAATTGGGCTCTGTTTGCCACAAAAATAACTATCACTTTAAGGAGTTACGTTGTAGTGCTCAGTGTCACATTCAATTGTGGATTTTCAAGAGGTAATGTACGTCTTATACTTGATGGTTGGTTGGTTAAAGAGTATAGAGTACATAGAGAGTACTTAGAGATGCTAATGGAAATCGGTAGCTCTTTGTTACATATATGCAAGTTTAAGTCACGAGTTCGGGTAGTTTACTTGAGGTCAAATTCATCATATTGGGTTTTCTCCATCATTGTCACGACAAATAGCCTCTTGAATGATAATGGGGTTGATTACAAGTTTTCCAAGTGTAGATGAAAGAGAGATTTATGATGTCTGCTCACTTGATTCGAGGCCTCGTGCTTCAACATAATGACGTATGAACACTACAGTTCATGCCTCGTTCTCCAAAGAAAAGAAATGTATGCGCTTGGTCGCATTATCTTAAGAAGAGAAATCTTCTTATTATGACCATTCTCATCAACATGCTTCATACTTTTCCATGCGCTTGAGTCTTCAAGTGAACCGGGCTACCACTGATTGTTTTCTCATTCCACTTGCTCGATTATAATGAAGTAGGCGGCATCATGTGCTTATTTTGCGGGAGAGAAGTGTGAATAGAACATTCGGATGATTTTCACTTATTTAATCAAGAATGGCATCTCCGTATGCAATTCTTGAGGGGGAGAAGAAGTGTGAATTTACTGCATGGTTGATTGACATCTGAGAATATATGGTCATACGGCTCCTAACTCATGTAAGAACCGAGCTTCTTTTTATCGGATCATCTTCGCATGTAGTTTCTTCTTAGAGCCGTTGGTTGACATCTTCACAAACTGATATGAGTTTATTGACAAAGTTCTTCTGGTTAATGCTTCACGTGCACATCAACATGATGATTCCGAACAATCTTCATTCTTGTTTGATGTGATTGTTTGCTTGGTGTTACCATTTCGTGTGTTCATTGCGGTGATTCTTGATTTCCTTGATGAACATCTTTACATTCTTGTTTGATTGGGAGGATCTTAATTAAGAGGATTTGCAAGATGTAAGTTAATTGGGATGCTTTTTGGTGATGTTCTTGTGTTTTTGGTGAAATGAAGATGTTAACTATTTATTCCCCAACTGGACAATCTTGAAGAAGGTCGAGTCTACAGTCGGTTATACATTTTCTGCTACATGTTAGAAGACTAAAGACGTGTTGCATTTGATTATTCAAAGACTTCTTCTTAATTCAAGCATTCATCATAAAGATTGTCGGTTTAGGGGAGAGCACTAATTAGGGGAGAGTGATATGTCGAATTTAATCCCCAATTAGACTTGCTCACATTATTTAGCATGTTGATTCTCACAAGAGTTCAAGTGTTCTTCTCATAAAGATTTCAAGTATTTGGGCTTATTACGTGTTGCTGATTCTGAATCATCAAAACCAGAAAGGAGGAAGGAGACACGTATCTAAACGCGAGTAAACTTGATGAACTTAATACTTCTAAGTAATTGAAGATATCCCGGGAAGACAAATGTTATTACCGCAGAGAAACTCAAGGTTTGACTCATGGCGAGTAAACTTGATGAACTTAATTCTTCTAAGTGATTGAAGATATCCCGGAAAACAAATGTCATGACCGCAGAGAAACTCAAGGTTTTACTCATCAAGGCGTTTAGTGTGCTTATTCCAACTACGTGGGGAAGAGATGTAAGAGTTAGTTTACGAAGATAAAGGAGGTACACAAGTACGACATACAGGGAGATAAATGTGTAACATGAGGAGGTGTTATCGCTTATTCTCTCGTTGGGAATGTGTGTACTTGGATTCTTGAGCTTCATACACATTCATCGAGGACGAAAGATGTGAACATAGGGAGGTGTTCTTCATTACCCTCATGATGTGTATTCGGAGAGTTCTTGGATATTGGTGTACTTGGTTTCTTGAGCTTCATACACATTCATTAGGGACGAAAGATGTGAACATAGGGAGGTGTTCTTCATTACCCTCATGATGTGTATTCGGAGAGTTCTTGAGCTTTATACAAAGAGACCGATCGCATCAACTCAACTACTTGGGGAATTGTTCTCTTGACACCTTTTGGAATGGATTGCGTCGGACTTGATTGCAAAAGGAATTTGAGAAGAGTTATTTATGTGTGGGATGATACGTTGTTGTTCTTGTTGATGATATAACCTCGAGCGAAGAATCACGGTGATTATTCTTGAAAGGAGCGCGAGATTTATGATAATGGTGTGCTTCTCTGTGCACTGGCTAAGGCAAGCTTGAAATACAACTTCAAAGCGCTTTCATTAAAGGATTTTCGGTTTGGGGAAGCGCAAAGTCTCACTTTCGAGTTGGTTCAATTTCTTTCTTTGAGTCAAGAGCCCTGGAAGCTTTGGTGGTGAATGTTTAAGGGATGATGACTTCTATCTTCTACAACGGGGCTGCTCGATATCCTTATCTCGGTACTCGTATCATCATCTTCTTTAACTATATCATCTATTCCATCTTTGTAAATATTTATCAGAAAACAAAATAGAAAATTATAAAACCAACAAAAAGCCATAAAAATCAAAAATTTCAAAAATACCAAAAATATGTTTTCTAAAGACATGTCTTCTGATATCGATAACATCTACGGTCTTAGAAATTTCATTCAATAATGGCACGGGACTTTAGATGAAGTTCGAGCGGAGGTGTAAATATTTCTTTCTAAACATGTCTCAAAATATGGCTTCTGATTATTTGTTGTAACCCGACTTAAAACTATGGCTTGCTATTATTTCATATAGCAACCGTTCTTCAAGAAAGGAAAGTCTTTTGCTAAATCAAATTTTCAAATATTTCGTGCACTTATCCTAAAAACTAAACAAGGAAAGCATGTCGTCAAAGGATCATTGTTCCTACACAAATGTTTTTAAGTCTAAAATTCTTGAGAAAAATATTTGTTGTGTTTTCAAAATGGTGGAAAATGAGTTGCTTGAAAATCAATCGATTCGAGTTTTCGTTAAAATTGAAAACTCAATCAATGACTTCAGCTTTTAAACTTTTCATAAAATGAGTCATTGATTGAGGGAGAATGTTTTCAAATCTATATCATCTAACGAGCTTTCTTAATTATCCTACGTGCTTAATTAAAAATGATATTTGCCTGTGTCGAAGGACTAGGAATTTAGGATATGATTGTTAGGTTTAGATGATTAGAGTTTGATTAACACATAAACCCCATGCCATATATGAATTGATTGATATGTTGGATTGACTTTTATTAGTCGATTATTGTTTGGGTGATGTCGACCACCATATATTTGTATGTGTGTTCACTAACGTATGTAGGTATATTGGTATAAAAGAAAGTTCCCGATCAGGATCCCACATAATATGATGTTTGGATGCCGAAAGGAAAGGGTAACTATTTCTTGGGTTGACAAATGAAGAAACGGAGCTTAATTGGACTTCTATGGAGAGTTGGCATAAATGCAACGTAAGAGGTCGCATTGCATCAGCAGATGGTTTTCTTCTAAGTGATTGAAGAAACGGAGCTTAGTTTGACCTCAGTTGGCATTCAAAATGCAACGTAAAAAGAAGTCTCACTGCATCTGCAGATGGTTTTTCTTCCAAACCCTACAGCAACAAAAATGGAAGCTTCTCATCCACCTAACGAATCTTTGTGCAGGATACCATTTTTAAACAATTTTTGAGTAAATTGAAATAAATTGTTTTGAAAAATGGAAAAATATTTGTTTTGAAAATAAATTGGACTTAATTTTGAAAATCACCGGACTTCATTTTTTATCAAAACCTAAGTCACTCAATCAACGACTACGGTCATCGATTGAGGGGGAGAGTGATTTAAAATAAATTATTTTCAAACAATATTGCTTCATAATAGTCCGGATTGTACAATATAAGTGGTGATCTAAAGATTTAATGTTATGTCATGGTATGATTTTTTCTTTAGAATCAAGGTCTTTCAAAATGAAATTTTTTCTGTTCTTGTTTGATTGTGAAATTGTTTTGTTTTACTTAAAAGATCTCTTAAAAACTATCATACCTAACACTAACAATCTTTAATGTCTTAAAATGTTCCTTATCTGTCATCTTTCAAAATTGAATCTTGCCACGTCTTTCCCCATATATTTTCTAAATGAGTTAAATCTTTTGGGATCACAAATCTCAAATGGTTTGAAATTTTTGATCGCGGGAGAGATCGTGATTTAAATCTCAAATATGTTTTAATGGAATTGGTTTTAGTCCTTCACAGGCACTCCTGCCTCCATGTGCCAAACGATTTCAATATACATAATGCACATGTTGAGGAGGAGGATTTATCCAAAAACCAGATGAGTATTTAAACAAGGCCACATTTTCTCCCATGATTTCTAAACCTAATTAAATCAATTGGGATCCAAAATCTCAAAGGGTTTGATATTTTTGATCGGGGAGAATTTGTGATTTAATAATGAAATTTGATAAAAGTTGATCGTTTTGATTCAGTTGTGCAGGCTGCTCTCTCATATGTGCTAAACGCTTTCGAATCTCGAAGCATATATTGAGGGGGAGCATTTTAAAAGAAAAGAAACTATCGAGGTGCAAATGCTTTTATGTTTTAACATAAAGTACCTTGATTGAGTTTTAAATGGTTTCTTAATGGCTTGTGTGATCGTAAATGTGATTCAAAGAACTCTTGCCTCTATGTGATAAAATGATTTCAAATATCTTACGCATATATTGAGGGGGGAGAATTTTACCAAGAAAATCAAATGGCTTTTTCGTATGAAAATTGTGATCAAAGAAAATATTTCAAAGTCCTCTTGCCTCCTTGTGCTAAACAATTTCTAAATCACATGCACATGTTGAGGGGGAGGTTTTCTAAATGATCAAAACTATCAAGGTACAAAATGCTTTGATCTCTTATCACAAGTACCTTGATTGTTTTTCCAAATGATTTTTCAATTGGTTTCGAGAAGGAATGAACTGTACCAAAAGACCGACCATTTTACTTTATGCATGGAGTTATAAGGATGGTTAGGTTAGGTATTGGTTCCCACGATCCGCCAGAGTCGGAGGGATCTACCCCGGGACAATCCACTAGATAGTGTAGAGTCCTTAGGTATGATGAAAAACAAAAGGGAGAAAAGTGAGATATATGGGAAGAGTGCGGACTGAGACAGACCTAGTACTGGAATAAACCCAACAAGGTTCTAGTTATGAAGTCTCGGTAAGCAATGAAGGGGTTCAAGAATGAAAAAGAAATGAATGAGAAAAGGGTGAAAAGAAATAGCCTCCAATAATTCAACCTTAGAGGCGGACACGGGTTCAATACATATGCTACTAGTGTTTACTAAGGTAACACTTGTTATTGAAGACAAGGCGTCATGGACCCGATGGACTGACCGCACTAAACTTCCCAAACTACTCAAGTTCCTCTTAAAGGGCTTGTTTCATTCTCACGGGAACCGACATAATCTATCGACTTTCTCTTAGAGATTGTTGATATTGAAGAAGGAGACCCTCTCCCAGTCTCGACACGAGAACCAAATATGCACAATTGAGTCTAGAGCCAAGAGATCATCCACAATATCTCGTTAGGACACTAAATTCATGAAGACTTCTTTGTTTCACACAATGTGGAAAGTAAGTATATATTAAGAGTCCTCGCATTATCCTTGTGGTATTTCGAACATCTAAGTGGTATGTAAAAGTATTCACGATGAAGATGGAAATCCTTCTAGAGCCAACATCAAACAAGCTCTTGGTGGGTGACATGTGAGATCTTCTCGTAAGATCAAGCTTGTGACAAGCGGATAGAAACGATGGGAGATTCATTCTTGAATCAACCTTGGTCGAGAATGGAATTGACGAATACTTTTGGAAAAACCGTTTGATGTGCAAATCTTCTTTTCTCTAGCACGTCGAATGTGTATTCATTTCAAACTCAAAAGTATCTCGATTGAAAAATACTTTTAGAAAAACCGTTCGATGTGCGAATCTCTTCTTTTCGCTAGCACGTCGAATGTACTCATTCTCTAATACAAAAGTATTTTGATTGAAAATTGATCTTTCTCATAAAACCTTCGTCGTATTGTAAAACTCTTTCTTCAAGCAATACGCGATTGTTTTCAAATCATTTTCATCAATCGGTGAATCTAAATTTGTTTGGTTCACTCACTCCGTGTTGTCTTCTTTGAGGCGTTCGGTTTGAGAACGACTAGAACATTCGAAACCACGTCAAGGAGATTCTTAGGAATCCTACGATCACAAGCGTGCTTGTCGATCAACGAGGAACCGTGGGCGTGTACCTCAATTCGACGAAAGTGATCAAAGACACTTTCGTGCGTTTTATTGCTAACTTGTTGTTTGCGGTACATTTGGACGGTTGCGGTGATCGAAATTGAGCGGTCAATCAAAGCCGCATGCTCACAAGATCCACACTTAATTTGAAGAAATCATGGTGGTGCATATCTACATAACACGGTTACGATATTTTTATACTATGCTTACGCGTTCTTTGCAAATATCATGAACCGAGAAAGCTTCCGCCACTCGATGGAAAGATGTCATGATTCAAAAGTGTGAGCATGTCGGTCCAAAAGTCACAACATCACATGATGGCAACACAATAAAGGGTGATCCGATTTCTGTGGTGATGATCTCGATGAAGCTCAAAGATCATCAAAGATGTGGATCAGTTAAAGGCTTCCACTAAAAGTACAAATCAATGCGGACTTTGAAGTTGCACTACTTAAGCACAAAGATTGCGAATGTGAAGAATTAAAGTCTACGAGCTCAAGAACAAAGTCAAGAATAGAATGTTAGGATTCGAAATGTAAAACATGGGGTGACCTCCCTTAGGGGGAGATTGTTAGGAATTAGAAAATTCCATAGTAAAAGAGTCGGTCACCCCAAGTATTATCTAGCATAAGTTAGCTCGTAGACATATCATTAGTTACGTTATTTGTTAGTTTATTAGTTAGTTATTAGCGTAGTTTAGTTTAGTGCAACACCGTGGAGGAAGGACGGGTCTTTACCACTGTATGCACGATCCACGAGCCGATAGGAGGTCGTGTAAGTTGTAGTATAAATACCCTTCCATCCATGGAAGGGTGTGCTCTTTGAATAAACCTTTCATTTTACATAGCAACTCTCTTTCAAGAAACTTCCTCTCAACTCTCTTCATCTCTCTAATGGCTTCTTGTTTAATCATTGTCCTAGACCACCCGAATCATCAAACAACATAATATTCACGATCCTACATGTATATATATATATATATATATATTAATTGCAGGCATTTATGTATTAGGACTTGCAACATGTATTCCAAAAAAACATGTTGGCTCAGTGGTTAACATACATACTATTTATCAAAACAACCATGGTTCGAATCATGCAAGTTTCATTTTTTTTTAATTTTATTTAAAAAATAATTGCTTAGGTGGACAAATTGTGATAACATGGCTTTAAATCACAATTACATGGCAATGACATGAACATATCTTGATTTATCCATGTGTCATGCCTCTGTTATATATAATATGTGTGTGTGTGTATATATATATATATATATATATATATATATATATATATATATATATATATATATATATCTTATTCTTTTCTTTTCCATTTTAGTGTCGAGATAACAACACCTCCACATAATTTGCATATAGGCACACACTAAAACACATATTTCCTGTGATTATATGTCTGTTATTTTTCAGTAGTCGGATCCCTTCATTTCTGAAGGGCGGATCTCTTTTTCAAAGGATCAGGTAGATCTGGGGTGCTCAGACAGCATAATTACGTTTTTCTTTTCAAATTTTTACTATTTACTCATCTTTATTTTACTAATTACCAAGGTTGCAAAAATTGTGAACCGCTAGTCGGGCGGTCGATCTCTCTGTAACTTATAATCGGTCTAGACGGGATTAATCGGATTGACATTTCCGGCAAGGTTTGATTATTTCCGGCGAGATTTAGGTATTCCCGACAGAATTTTCCTTGAAAAACATCTTGTAATAGATATAAACAAAAAATGTAAGTGATTAAAACTTGTTCACGAAAATTTTTGGGTATTTTCGGCAAGTTTGACCACCGTTGACAATCGTTGACCAACATTGACCATTGGTGACCGATTTGTTTGACCCAGTTACACAAATCGGCAAGGTTGGTGGCCCAGTAGCGCCTAGGCGGTGATTAATCGGCCTTGTAGGCCTTGTTTTGCAACAATGCTAATTACTGATTTATAAAAAAAAAAATTCCTTAGGGTTTAACCTTGTGACTAGGGAATTTCATTTAAATCACATCTAATCATTAGATTTTTGCCACTCTTTATGGATTTAGCATTTAATACTTTGCATGTGTTTTATCCATAAATAGAGGGTATTAGTGCTTGCATTTTCATCACCTCCAACCCTTCAAACCTTTATGCTTTCCAGCTTCTTAAGATCATGAGTTCTAGGAAAAACACTAGAGTCCAAGCCTCAAGAGAATAATCACGTAGTCATAAAGATATTGTTCAAGAAATCAATGAACTACAAGAACTCTCCAATATTATTGAATCACAAATCCAAACCGCAACCAATCTTCAAAACTCAACCAATAATGTACCATCTCTAGTTGTACCACCACCAAGAAAAACCGCTAGGATAAGTGTAAGACCATGTTGCTTCAACAATCCAATATCATTAACTAACTCATCTCCTCTTAGAAACTTCTCACCACCTAGTGACTACAATGTTGCTCCTCCATCGAATCCTCTAAACTCACCACCTAACACACCTTTGGCTCCACGAGCTTCCTCTCCAAGTGAACCACTTACTACTCTCAAAGTGACACCACCACCGACACCAACTCAACCATCAAAACAAACTCCTCCAATAGTAATCAACCTAGAACCTTTATAGCTCATATTTAGCAAACCACCTATGTTAGGAATTGGAAATTCCATGTGAAAGTGTCGGTCACCCCAATTATTGTCTAGCATATGTTAGCTCGTAGACTTGTAGTTATTTACGTTATTTAGTAGTTTATTAGTTAGTTTGTAGCGTAAATTAGTTTAGTGTAACACCGTGGAGGAAGGACGGGTCTTTACCCACTGCATGCCTGATCCACAGTCCGATAGGAGGACGTAGTGTCTGTAAGTATAAATACCCCTTCCATCCTTGGAAGGGGTGGTGCTTCTCATAATCTAACCTTTCAAAATTTGTAAAGCAAGTCTCTAACAAGAAACACCCTCTCATCTCTTTCTCTCTCAAATGGCTAACATGTATTTCCATCATCCAAGACCACCCGAATCATCCACACAATAATATTTACGATCCTACAAATGGTATCAGAGCCATGGTTTCTTGTGTTGTGTTGATTTGTTTGGTTTCGTATCACGGTTATGTTGGTTTTTGGATCATGTGGTAAACTGTTTTGGTATTTTCTTTGGTCGGAAAAATATTTTTATCTCTTTGTGATAAACAGTTGTTACATGTTTTAAGTCTTGTATCATGTTTGGTCATAAAATGTCATATGGTCCATATTTGTGTTAAATCTGTGTAATATTCGTGGTCAACTGGTCATATTCATGGGTCAAAAGAAGCAGTTTTTGTCACTTTTTCTGGGTTTCTTTGAATATGGTCGGAAAATGGTCGAAAAACTCGCCGGAAAATCAAGCGACTTGTCCTCATAACTATCTAGATGCAATTTATTTTAAGTAGCGACTTGTCTTTACAAGTTAGCGAGTTGTGATGAAGATAATGTAGTGACTTGTTATTTAACAAGTAGCGACTTGTGTCAAAAATTAATAGCGACTTGTGTCAAAATAAATGGCGACTTGTGTAAAAATTTATGGCGACTTGTGTCAAAATTTATGGCGACTTGTCACAACAGAAACGAAGATGAAGAGATGATGACCAAGATATCATGTACAACAGCAAAGTCTACAAACTAAAATTCAAATCAACATAAATCTTACACCAAACCTATCCTATCTACTTACAACTACTAGCATCCATCATCCAAATCTAAAATTGAAATGAAAAAGATAACAAAGATCTCAACTCAGGTTTTCATACAAACCCCTCATCATTCATCCTCACAGATCTTGACTCAATCAAACGAAATGAAAACAAAAATACAATAAAGATCTCAGATTTATTCTTGTTTTTACAAGTTATATCAAAACCTTGAAGGTCTCACACACGAACATACATCATCACAGATCTAGACTCATTCATACACGAAATTTGAAAAATTGATGGATCTAAGAAAGGGTTCAAATATGTGTCCAATCGTTTGTTTGTGTGAACCCTTTCCATCATTGAACAAATCTCAGAATCAAAAATGACAAGAAAACATCTAAAGGATCTCAGAATCGTTCAAGGTTTCAATCATCTTAAAAACTTGTTTTGTTGAACGAATTTCATCATTAACCCAATCATGATGATATACGAATTAAGGAAATGAGTTTAACAATTATATTAACCCACTTCCTTGGTTCGTTCAAGTCTAATCTACAACATATCATTAAATATCTTTTAACACATAAGCCTACCTGTGAATCTTTGGTTGTTAAGGAATATTGAAGCCGGTCAAAAACTGAACCATCCATGTGGCATCAATGACCTCTTGCCATCCCTGTGGTAAAGTCATGGTTTTTGATTGTATATAATGATATGATTCGGAGTTATCATTTGAGGTGTTTTGTTTTGACTGAGTTCTGGTAAGTATGAATGGAGAGAGGCGAACATGAGTATATTTAGGGTTTGTGGAGTAATTTTAGAGGATGGGGCGGAGATATAAGGAGTGTATTAGGGTTGGATGAATGTTTGGTTTGTCTGCACATGTGAGAATATTAGGGTTGTGAAAATGAGATGTGTGTGCGATGCGTGTGTTAAATACCCAAATAATTAGGGCACCCATCAACTGGTTTTGTTATTTTTGGTGTGCTAATGGGCCGAATATTTAGATAAAGTATCTTGGAGTTGATATTGTTTTTGATGGGCCGAGCAGAAATTTTAGACTTTGTGTAACATGGGCTACGAAATGGACCTGGTATAACAAGTGTTAAGGTTAGGTGTTGTAATGGATGTTTCGTAGTTATGGCCTGCACGAGATTGTTGCTAATCGGTACTATTTGGACAAATTGGTATAAATGACTTGAATGAGATTATTGTTAAATGTAACGGAGGTAATACAATTTGTGCTATTCGAAGTTTACTATCTCATAATATATGATTTTGACAAATATGTGTTTTGATGGTATGAGGTTTATGAGAGTTGGACAAGATGAGACTTTCAATAATGATATTTGATGTTGAGACTGGTTAAAGAGCTTTGTAGATTAGATTTGTTCAGTTATGAGATTTGATGATATAAGGTCTATGAAATTTGGACTGTATGATATCTATTGAAGTATTTTAATATGTTTTGGTTGATTCGAGATTTAAGGATGAGAGTTGTTGGGGCATGCGATTTGATACTTTGGTGTATACATTATCACGGAAAATATTATGTCACGGCTCGAACTGAAAGCTGATCAATGTTGACTACGGGGTCATTTGGACTGTATTTCCTATTTGAATTTAAAGTGACATTTTCCGGGCGCGTTACTTATTTTGTCTTCTTTCTTTCTACCCTTCCGCGAAGATGACTTGTTTGGGCATTTAAAGAGGGTGATAAAGACTTGGATATTTAGTTACGCTTGTGATTCTTTCTTGCTTAACCCACAACATAATTATCACTTCGGTGTCTCAAGCAGTTGAGGATATGTCAAGAGGTTTTGTACATTGGGTACACCGTTTCTTTTTCACGAGGATTAATACAAGTTTAAGTAACAAATCTGGGGAATTTTACTTCTTGTTCAAGTTTGGTATATCGGGTTTACTTCACCATATGGTCACAGCAATTGCCGACAGAATTTGAGAATGATGTGTTTACCAAAGTGCTTACTGGATGGGTGATGATTTTGTTGATGTTGGATAATGAACCGTTGATGAACCGTTGCATGTTCCCCTAAAACAGAAATTCTCTGAAACCAAAGTTGTCATGACATATTCAAGCTGACATTGTTTACGGTTTTGTCTTGATTTTATAAAATCTCGCGAAAGAATCTATTACTCGGTTTAAATCATAGACTTGTAAAATCCCGTGACAATGGAAACATCCTGGTAATTGTAAAGTGCCTTCTCAGATCTATCTTACGGTTTATTCTTGGTTTTGTAAAATCTCGCAAAAGAAACTATTTCTCGGTTTAAACCATAGAGTTGTAAAATCCCGTCATGATGGAACCATCCTGGAGAAAGGAAAGTGTATTTCAGGATCTTATCGATCTTTGGTGCTACGGTTTACTTGAAGAAGGGATAAAAGGGTGTACTTCATAATTTGGATGTGTGTTTGGATATTCGTCAGGGCAGTTTAGTTATTACATGGTTTTACGAGGTTATGTGCTTTTAACCATGGTCGGGATGAAACCATTATCATAGTTCACTTATAACTTCAAAGGAGGCTAGAATTGAGCTTTTAACTAGAAGATGTGGTTAATTCACTATTATTAATTTGAGGTTGAAGTGAAATATCACGGGCGAGTGCACTTAGTATCTGAAGGTATCGGGGATGGTTAGATGAAGATTCTTTAAGATCCTTGTCCGAGCTTATTATCAAAAACGAAGACTTGGAAATCTAGTTATGTTTGGGTGACTTTTCCTTTTCTTTTACCACTTGGGGGGATTGGGCTCTTACCACCACAAAATAACTATCACTTTAAGGAGTTACGTTGTAGTGCTCAGTATCACATTCAATTGTGGACTTTCAAGAGGTGATGTACGTCTTATACTTGATGGTTGGTTGGTTGAAGAGTATAGAGTACGTAGAGAGTACTTAGAGATGCTAATGGAAATCGGCACCGCTCTTTGTTACATATGTGCAAGTTTAAGTCACGAGTTCGGGTTAGTTTACTTCAAGGTCAAATTCGTCATATTGGGTTTTCTCTACAAGTTTGCCAAGAGAGATTTAAAAGAGAGAAATTATGACGTATGAACACAATAGTTCATGCTTCGTACTCTAAAGAAAAGAAAAGTGTACGTCTCAGTGCGCTTTATCTTAGAAAGAAGAAGAAATCTTCTTATGACGTTTGAATACTTCAGTTCAAACCTCGTACTCTAAAGAAAAGAAAAGTGTACACTTCAGTGCGCTTTATCTTCTGAAGAAGAGAAATCTTCTTATTAATGACCATTCTCATTAACATGCTTCATACTTTTTCCAAGCGCTTCAGTCATCAAGTGAACCGGACTACTGATAATTACTCTTATTCCACTTGCTCAATATAATGAAGATGGCGACATCATATGCTAATTTTGCGGGGGAGAAGTGTGAATAGAATACATTTGGATGATAATCACTTGTTTAATCTAGAATGGCATCTCCGTATGCAATTCTTGAGGGGGAGAAGAAGTGTGAATTTTCTGCCTGGTCAATTGATATTTGAGAATATATGGTCAAACGGCTCCAAACTCATGTAAGAACCGAGCTTCTTCTTATCGGGTCATCTTCACATGGAGTTTCTTCTAAGAGCTGTTGGCAGACATCTTCACACGGGCTAATGAGATTAATGACAAAGTGCTTCTAGTTGTTGGGCTGATTTCTTTGATGAACATCTTTCTGTTCTTGTTTGATTGGGAGTGATCTTAGTTAAGGAGATTTGCAATATGTATGTTAACGGGAATGAATTTGGTGAGTTGAAGATGTTAACTTTCTGATCCACAACTGGACAATCTTGAAGAAGGTCGAGTCTAAAGTCTGTTCTACATTTTCTGCTGCATGTTAGAAGACTAAAGACGAGTTGCATTTAACGATCTAAAGACTTCTTCTTAATCCAAGCATTCATCATAAAGATTGTCAGTATAGGGGAGAGCACTAATTGGGGGAGAGTGAAATGTCAGATTTAATCCCCAATTAGACTTGCTCATATTCTTCAGCAAGTGGACTCTCACAAAGATTAAAAGTGGTATTCTCAAAAAGATTTCAAGTATTTGGGCTGATAAGATGTTGTTGATTCTGAAGTATCAAAACCAGCAAGGGGGAAGGAGATACGTATCTAAACGCGAGTAAACTTGATGAACTTAATACTTCTAAGTGATTGAAGATATCCCGGGAAGACAAATGTCAGTACCGCAGAGAAACTCAAGGTTTGACTCATGGTGTTTAGTGTTCTTATTCCAACTATGTGGGGAAGAGATGGAATAGTTAGTTTCGAAGATAAAGAGGTACACAAGTGTGTGATGATTTCGATGTTATCGCAATCATCGGGGAGAAGATTGTGTACATTGGGGATGCTCGATTGTTTCACTTGAGAGCTTAATCGGTGATTGAGATATAATCACTTATTCGGAGTTGACATCCGCAGATTGTCATCCGCAGAGATAATCGATGATTCGACTTGCTTCTTCAATGTTATCGATTATTCTCTCTTTGGGCATTTGGGTACTTCGGGTTCTTGAGCTTCATACACTATCATCAGGGGAGAGAAAAGTATACATCGGGGTTATTCTTTGGCTATTGGACTTAATCTGCTACTTCGATGGTATAAGTTTCTCTGTCTTCGGGTATATGTATATTCGGGTTCGTGAGCTCTAGTATAAGAGACTGACTGCATCAATTCATCTACTTGGTGAAAGTGGTCTCTTGACACCTTTTGGAATGGATTGCTTCAGACTTCAGTGGTAATGAAATATGAGAAGAAATTTAAAGAGCGGGATGATACGTTGCTGTTCTTGTTGATGATATAACCCCGAACGAAGAATCTCGACTATCGTTCTTAAAAGGAGCAGCTGGATTTATGATAATGGTGTGCTTCTCTGTGCACCTGGCTAAGGCAAGCTTGAAATAGAGCTTCAAATCGCTCATCTAATGGATTTTCGGTTTGGGGAAGCCGCAAAGTCTCTCTTCTCAAAGGCTCATGTTACATCTTCATTCGGAGCCTCGGAAGCTTTGGTGGTGGAAGTTTAAGAGATGACGAATTTCATCTTCTACGACGTGCTGTTCGATATCCTTATCTTGGTACTCGTATCATCATCTTCTTAAATTATATCATCTACTCTATCTTTGTAAATATTTATCAAAAACCAAAATACAAAAATATAAAACCAGCAAAACAAAATAGAAAAATATAAAACCAACAAAAACCCATAAAAATCAGAAAATTTGAAAAATACCAAATATATGTTTTCTCAAGACATGTCTTCTGGTATCGATAACATCTGCGGTCTAAGAAATGTCATTCAATAATGGCACGGGACCATAGATGAAGTTCGAGCAGAAGGTGTAAATATTCTTTTCAAAACATGTCACAAACAATGGCTTACAGTTATTTCAGACTGTAACCCGGGCGTCAAAAATATGGCTTACAGTTACTTCAGACTGTGACCCGTGCTTAAAGCTATGGCTTGCTAGTATTTTCGATAGCAACCGGCTCTTCAAGGAAGGAAAGTGCTGTGCTAAACCAATTTTTTCAAATATTTCGTGCACTTATCCTAAAACAAACAAGGAAAGCATGTCGTCAAAAAGACTGATGTTTCTACACAAATGTTTTTCCGTCTAAAATTCTTCAGAAAAAATATTTGGTGTATTCAAAATTGGTGGTAAATAAGTTGCTTGAAAATCAATCGATTCGAGTTTTCGTAAAATTGAAAACTCAATCAATGACTTCAGTAGCTTTTAATCTTTTCGTAAAATAAGTCATTGATTGAGGGGAGAATGTTCTTCAAATTTACATCATCTAACGGGCTTTCTTAATTATCTTACGTGCTTAATTAAAATGATATTTGCCTATGTCGAAGGACTAGGAATTTAGGATATGATTGTTAGGATTAGATGATTAAAGTTTGATGAACACATTATTCCATGCTTTACATGATCGATTGATATGTTGGATTGACTTTAATTAGTCGATTCTTTGTTTGGGTGATGTCAACCACCATATATCTGTATGTGTGTTCACTAACGTATGCGGTATATTGGTATATAAGAATGTTCCCGATCTGGATCCCACAATTGAAGATGATTGGATGCCGAAAGGAAAGGGTAACTATATCTTGGGTTGACAAATGAAGAAACGGAGCTTAATTGGACTTCTATAGAGAGTTGACATGGAAAAATGCAACGTAAGAGGTCTCACTACATCAGCAGATGGTTTTCTTCATCAGCAAAAGAAGAAACGGAGCTTAATTTGACCTCGATTGGCATTAAATGCAGCGTATGAAGTCTCACCGCATCGTGACGGTTTTCTTCAAGCCCTACAACAACAACATAAGCTTCTCAACCACCTAACGTATCTTTGTGCGGAAATTTTATACCATTTTTAAACAATTTTCAAATAATATTGTTTTGAAAAATGGAAAATATTGGTTTTGAAAATAAAGCGGACTAAATTTTGAAAATCACGGACTTCATTTTATCAAAACTATAAGTCACTCAATCATCGACTACGGTCATCGATTGAGGAGAGAGTGATTTAAAATAAATTATTTTCAAACACTATTTCTTCATAAAAGTCCGGATTGTACAAAATAAGTGGTGATCTAAAGATTTAATGTTATGTCATGGTATGATTTTTCTTTAAGAATCAAGATCTTTCAAAATGAAATTTTTCTATTCTTGTTTGATTGTGAAATTGTTTTATTTTACTTAAAGATCTCTAAAAACTATCATACGACACTAACAATCTTTAATGTCATTATTGGTCCTCATCATCATTTTCAAAATTAAATCTTGCCACGTCTTTCCCCTAAAAATTTTCCAAATGATTTAAATCAATCGGGATCCAAAATCTCAATTGGTTTGAAATTTTTAATCGGGGGAGAGATCGTGATTTAAATCTCAAATATGTTTTAGTCCTTTAAAGGCACTCCTGCCTCCATGTGCCAAACGATTTCAACATATGATGCACATGATTGAGGAGGAGCATTTATTCAAAAACAAGATGAGTATTTAAACAAGGCCACATATTCTCCCATGTTTTCTAAACCTTATTAAATCACTTGAGATCCAAAATCTCAAAGGGTTTGATATTTTTGATCTGGGGAGAATTTGTGATTTAACTATGAAATTTGATAAAAGATGATTGTTTTGATTCAAAGTGCAAGTTCTCTCTAATATGTGCCAAACTCTTTCGTATATCGATGCACATATTGAGGGGGAGCGAATGGTTTCTATTGGCAATCGTGAAAAGTACTTCAAAAACCTCTTGCCTCTATGTGATAAAATGATTTCAAATATCCTACGCACATATTGAGGAGGAGAATTTACCAAAAAAAATCAAATGGCTTTTTCTACGGAAATTGTGATCATGAATATATTTCAAAGAACTCTTGCCTCCATGTGCTAAACAATTTCAATATCATATGCACATGTTGAGGGGGAGCATTTCTAAATGATCAAAACAATTAAGGTACAAAATGCTTTGATACTATATCACAAGTACCTTGATTGATTTTCCAAATGATTTTTAAATTGGTTTCAAGAAGGAAAGAACAATACCAAAAGACCGACCAATTTACTTTATGCATGGTGATATAAGGATGGTTAGGTTAGGTATTCGTTCCCATGATCCCGCCAGAACCGGAGGGATCTATCCAGGGACAATCCACTAGATAGTGTAGATGTCCTTAGGTATGATGAAAAAAGGAGAAAAGTGAGATATGGGAAGAGTGCAGACTAAGATAGAGCTAGAACTGGAATAAACCCAACAAGGTTCTAGTTATGAAGTCTCGGTAAGCTTGAAGGGTTGAAGAATGAAAAAGAAATGAATGTGAAAAGGGTGAAAAGAAATAGCCTCCAATAATTCAACCTTAGGGCGATGCTTGGGTTCAATACATATGCTCTTGGTGGTTACTAAGGTAACACGGTATTGAAGACAAGACGTCATGGACCCGGTGGCCGACCGCACTAAACTTCCCAGCTACTCAAGTTCCTCTTAAAGGGCTTGTTTCATTCTCACGGGGAACCTACATAATCTATCAACCTTCTCTTAGATATTGTTGATATTGAAGAAGGAGACCCTCTCCCAAGTCTCCGGCATAGGAACCAAATGTGCACAATTGAGTCTAGAGCCAAGAGACCATCCACAATATCTCATTAGGACACAAAATTAATGAATACTTGTTGTTTCACACAATGTGGAAAGTAAGTATATATTGAGAGTCCTACGCATTATCCTTGTGGTATTGCCAGAACATCCGAGTGATATGTAAAAGTATTCACGATGAAGATGGAAATCCTTCTAGAGCCAACATCAAACAAGCTCTTGGTGGGTGACATGTGAGATCTTTCATAAGATCAAGCTTGTGACAACTGGATAGAAACGATGGGGCTATTCAATCATGAATCAACCTTGGTCCAGGAAATGAATTGACGAATACTTTTGGAAAAACCGTTCGATGTGCAAATCTCTTCTTTTCTCTAGCACATCGAATGTGTATTCATTTTCAAACACAAAAAGTATCTCTGATTGAAAAAATACTTTTGGAAAAACCGTTTGATGTGCAAATCTTCTTTTCTCTAGCACATCGAATGTGTACTCTTTTCAAATACAAAAAGAATTTCTGATTGAAAATTGATCTTTCTTATAAAACCTTCGTCATATTGCAAAACTTTTTCTTCTAAGCAATACGCGATTGTTTTCAAATCAATTTTTCATCAATCGATGAATCTCAATTATTGGTTCACTCACTCCGTGTTGTCTTCTTTGAGATGTTCGGTTTGAGAACAACTAGAACAGTGCAAAACCCTATCAAAGAGATTCTTGAAATTATACGATCACAGGCGATGCTTATGCGGATCAACGGGGAACCGTGGGCGTGTACCTCAATTCAATGAAAGTTATCAAAGACACTTTCGTGTGTTTATTGCTAGCTTGTTGTTTGCGGTACATTTGAATGGTTGCGGTGATCGAATGAGGAGTCAATCCAAAGCCGCATGCTCAAAGATCCACACTTAATGGAAGAAATCATGACTAGTGCATATCTACACAACCCGGCTCGATATTTTTATACTATGCTTACGCTACTGCTGCGCAAATATCATGAACCGAAAAAGCTTCCGCTACTCGATGGAAAGATGTCATGATCCTGAAAGTGTGAGCATGTCGGTCCAAAAGTCACAACATCACATGATGGCAACACAACGAAGGGTGATCCAGAGATTTACTGTGGCTGATGATCTAAAAGAAAGCTCGAAGATCATCAAGATGTGGATCAGTTCAAAGACTTCCACTGAAAGTACAAAATAATCGGACAATGAAGAGTCACTACTAAATTACAAAGAATGTGGACATTGAAGAATTGAAGTCTACGAGCTCAGAAGAGAAGACAAATTAGAATGCTATGATGCAAAATGTATTTCATGGGGTGACCTCCCTTAGGGGGAGATTGTTAGGAATTGGAAATTCCATGTGAAAGTGTCGGTCACCCCAATTATGGTCTAGCATATGTTAGCTCGTAGACTTGTAGTTATTTACGTTATTTAGTAGTTTATTAGTTATTTTGTAGTGTAGATTAGTTTAGTGTAACACCGTGGAGGAAGGACGGGTCTTTACCCACTGTATGCCTGATTGATCTGCGCAAAACCGTCAAGTCTAATCACACAAACTGGCCACTTGTGAATGACCAGCCGTAATGAGACTTAAAGCAGTTCGATACAAATGCAATGAAGATCTGAGGAGTATAGTGTTTCCCCGGGTCGTTATGTCCCAGCGAGCTATGCAATGGATTATCAAACGTTTAGTGATCGCGAGATTTGAACGGGAAAAGGATTTGAATTATTACAACTACAGAAATAACACATAAACTACAAGGGCTTAAATGCAAATTAAAGGAAATTAAAAAGATAAAAACTATTAAATAAACGCTATCACTATTTTTACAATGATATTTTTGTGATTTTATAAAACAACATAACTTAAATAAACTATTTTAACTAAAACGTAAACTTAAAATATCTAAAAACGTGGCTTAAAATGAAAACGTACGTTATGTACGAAAATTACGCTGGAGCGCAAGATAAAACGTAAAATTTGTGAAATAAAGTCCTATGAATGTAAAACAATTTTCCCGTACTACATGACAAAAGAAAATTTTAGGAAAAAGCGGGTATTTTTTGAGTTTTATTTTATTTATTACAATTAAAAACGATTTTACACTAATTTAATTATAAAAATACTAAGCGTTTTAAGAAAAATCCGAAAAATTCACAAAACTACTTTGGTATCTTGGTCCTAGGAAAATGAAAACATGGTGAATGCTTTATGAAATAAGTGAAATAAGCTCAAAAGAGCTTAAAGCCAAACCTTAACTCCCTTATATACTAAGTGTTGCAAACTATGACAAGAAAGTCCCAAGGGCGCTATTGCTACAGGTACACATGCTATCATCCTATCCAAGGGAGAGGTCTCAGGTTCGACCCCTGCCTCTCCCTTTTTGCAACTTTATTTATTTTTTATTTTTTTTGAAATTTTCTTTTGGAAACTTGTTTAATAGACCAACATAAGCACTTTTTATAAAAACTCTAACTCGTGAAAGCTTCTGGATAAGCTGGTTAATCAGCTTATGCACACCGATCGATCGAGACCAAAACAAACACCCTCTTAGGCGATAAGCACCATATAAGCCATAAAAGCGGTTGGCAAAATGAACAAATGAACCAACAAGCAAATGAAAATGGAAATAAGCTAGCTCTAAGTGAATTAAGCTAAAAGAAGCGAGGATAAGCAATTGGCTTAAGCATTACACTAGGGGAATTCCTAACAAGTTGCAAAATGGGAAAATAAGCTATCTAAAAGACTACTTATAAGCATTGATGAGCTACAACTACCTAAACTAACTTAATATACTAAAAAGGCATCTAATGAACCTAAATAAGCTAACTTATAAACCTTATAAGCAGTGGAAGGACCAAGATTAACCTGCTGATATGCAGACCCTTCATCAGTCTGCTGTGGCTACTTTGGAGCTTATTTTGGATAAGCTAAAATGAGATTTAGCTTCTGAGCTTCTGAACCTAAAGAGTCCACCAACCCAACTTGCCTTTGCCCCCAATATCTCACCCAATTAAACATTATGACTTATTAATAAATCGCAAAATTGAGTTTGGGCAAGACACCACATACACGAACAATTAAATCCCAGTCCACCAAGTTTCACCCAATTCTGACCCTAGTAAGCGAATTTTTGAAATTTTTCCTCTTAACTATAATTACATAAAATGGTGAAGAATCATTTTTAATTTTTCCAATTTTCTATCATAACCAGAACTTGCTTAAACTGTTATGCAAAAACTGAGGAACTCAAATAATATTTTTTTTTTCTTAGAAACCAGATAAGACTTAAATCTTTTGAGAGTATGCAAAACTCTTGTCTAACTCAAATAACTTGTCTCTTATACTAAAATTAGGTTTGACTTCAGTGGTCAAAGTGGATACAAACCACTTTGACCCACTCAATTGTTTTTTAAACAAACACTGCCTAAAGTAACCAAATGCATTTTCGACAATTATCCTAGATGAATTCTAACTTAAGCTCTCTTGTAGAACTTAAATCAATCACAAGATCAACCACTTCACAACTGAAATCCAAAATTCGCCCAGACTCATTTTGACTAACACAGTTTTACCCTTTTTTTTTTTTGACTTTATTTTGACTTTTATGAAGAAGTAGAAACTAAGAAAATGTAAACAACTAATAGCACATATAAGCTTAATTTAACTTATGTGAGCTTGTGTAGGCAATTAAAACAACTTTTGAAAAGCTTTTGACAGAATTTAGATAAATTGAAATCTAGACAAAAACTCTGGAATGAAAACTAAAACCTTATCAATAAACTTTTGAGAGTACAACAGAATTAGAACATTAACAGTACTAACGGCAGAATTTAAAATGATTACAACTTCTTAAAACATAGAAACTGGACTAAAAATTGGAAAGCTAAAATAAAACGAAAAACTAAAAAACTAACTCCTCTCTCTTGTGGCTACGAGGCCTCTTTATACTCCCTCAGGGGTCTTCTCACTCCTCCTTGTCCTTCTTCTCTGTTCCACGTGTGAGATAAACAAGTCAACACATGCGTGCCTCTCTCTCTGTCATCTCTGTCTTGTGTTTCTTGGTGTGTGTGTGTCTTCTTCTTGCCTCCATGCCCGACAATGATGGGGCTAGTGTGTTGGGTGGTTTTTGGTGACAGGGGACAGATTAGAAAAGATAGAAACGCTTTATTGTGTTTTGTGTTTCTGGTGTTTTGTTTGGGCGGGAAGAAGGAGAAGAAAGGGGGGAATGGGTGATTAAACCGGGTAATAAAACGGGTTGGATTTGGGCTTGGATAAGATGGATTGGGCTTGGGTGGTTAAGTTAAGTGTGTAATGGACTTGGGATGAATTTTGAACCCAATTAGCAACTTAGGGACTAATGGTGTAATTCTGAAAAGTCCAGGGACCAAAGCTGTAAATTATGAAGTTGTAGTCCAAGGGCCTATCTTGCTAACTGAAATAATCCAAGGATCACAATTGCCAACTTTGAAATTCCAAGGATTAATTTTGACCATTTTAAAAATTCAGGGACCAAAACTGTAATTTCTCAAATATTTTTGGATTTTCCACCAAAGGACTAAATATGACAATTTATGATTTAAAAAGGACCTTTGGTGATTTTTCTTTTGAAATTAGGACTCAGGGACTATTTCTGACAATTTTAGAAACTTGGGGGACTGAAACTGCCAATTATGCAAACTTTGCTCATTTATCATCTGTTTTTAAACATTTTGCATCTGAAACATATAAAATGCAATTTTGGAATATTTTCGATATTTTGATGCATTCGAGCATTTTAGGCGTTTTGCGATTCGAATTAACCAAGAATGATGAGTATTTACACACTCATCAATCCCCACACTAAACTATTGCTAGTCCCTAGCAATCTTTTGAAAAAACATAATGGATTTGAATCTCTTTACCAAAAGCCATTACTTACGGAGTAGCCAAATGTTTCAGTTCAAGTAAGAACCATGGTACAAATAACCATGTGATTTTGAGCAAACCACCGACTTTCAACGGTTTGATTTTGTCTTTACGAAGCCGTTTGCTCGCACTAGCCAACTCTTAGATAAATTATCAATATTATCTTTCTTGGTGATTACCAATTATGGATTTTCCATTGCCTTTACCACAAGCCATAAACTTGCGGGCTAGCCACTCTTCACTTTTAAGGATATGGTGAGTGAATACCATACAATTTTGGGCAAATTGCAAGCCGTCAACGGTTTGAGATATCTTTACCAAGAGCCGTTTGCTCTGGATTAGCCAATCCTTTTGTTTCTGAGACATGACGGATGATAACCGGATGAGAAAGTGTAGAACACTTACTCCAAAAAATTTTTTGCCAAAAGCGGGAATTGGGTAGATAATATATGAAATTCGTGAGAATTCCCCCACACTTAGAAATGAATACCAATATTCAAAGTACCGGTGTTATGCGAAACAAAAAACGTAAAGGGAAATACTCGACCATTATTTGAAAGGATTTTTTTTTTTTTTTTTTTTTTTTAGGAAAACTCATATACAACATGTGGGGAAACTCCCCCACACTAGGGTGGTACACATGGGTGAAAACCCATGTTAAGCTATTGTTTTTGATTACCGAGTCGCTAGCTTGACTCGACCCCGAATTCATTTGTTCATGGGGAAGCAAGTGGAAGAGACAATCTCCATCGGACTTTCATTCAAGATGTTTGGACAAACATTTGAAGCACGTGAAAGTTCCACACCGATGAGATATACATAGAACCGGCTCAAAGATGATAAATGAAAATGCCGGGGTCAAAGATAGTGTCTTCATTCCCGAAGGAGTGAAGATGGAGAGAAATCACAAGATATATGAGGAAAGGAAGAAAGGTTTTGATGACAATCAAGATCCATTCTTCATCCTCAAATGTAGACATATCGAGAGGAAGGGTGAGGGTAGTATCATTAATAAGCAAACTCGTACGATAGAGTACACCTTCCTCCGAGCTAATATCATCCTCAAGATCAAAGTAGAAATGATCATGTTCCGGAGGAGATATGTCATGAGAGAGTTCACCGGAGAACTCTTCACGAAGAGAATCATTCACATGAGGTGAAATTGTGAACTCTTGTTCCATTGTGGGCTCATCACTATCCTCAATCTGAGTATCAAAGAGTGGATTCTCGAAATTGAAGTGAATTCGAGTTGAATTCAAATAGAGGATTAGTGAAAGTAGCTTTGAATGTTTCGAGAACAAAGTAATCAACATTCTCAATTGAATTTGTTAGGGTGAGAAGTGAGTGAGCGATCATTATCGGTGAGATTTTGGTCTCTCCCGGATCGGCTTCAAAATCAAAGAGTGGATTGATGTGAGTGAGTTCACCGGAGAACTCCTCAAGAAGAGGTCGACTCGGTTGTGGGAGTGATGCCTCAGCGTACTCGATGTTTCCATGAGAAGCACAATCGTCGCTAAGATCGTAGAGCGGTTTCAAATGATCATTTGAACACTCAGAGGAAGAGAATCACACATATGCTCGAAGTTCCACGTGACTCTCTCGGGATTGGGACAAGGTCCTCAACACTAGACTTTATGAATTCGTCCGATTCCTTTTCGTGAACAGTGTCAAGATGCTCATCCCCCATGTTCAAAGAGTGAGTGGGAGCTTCGGGTGTGATAGCAGTTGTTTGAGATGGAATCTCAACTGCTGGAATATCATTTGACTGAGGGAGTTGAGAACTATTATCTTTAAAAGGATAAAAACTCTCCTCGTCATCATCATATAGAGCGGCCTTAAGAAATTGGGAATGTCTTAGAGCTGCTTGCTCTAGGACTAATAATTCCTCCTTAGATTGGCGGGCCTTTTGCTCTTCGGCTAACAATTCTCCCATGGTCTTTTCACCACTCACTTGATTTTTAAAGTTACTAATCATATCCTCAAGTGTTTTCATTGCGGTTTCAAAATCGTGGGAGATTTCTTGTGATAACGGCTCAGGTGGAGTTTGAACCGTATGGTGCTGTGGAGGTTGGAAATTTTCAAACATGTAAGAGTCATGATTGTTACAAGGAACTGGGTTCCCTATTTGACAATCAGAGCTGAAATGGGGACCTCCACAGTTCTCACAACAAGAAAAGCTGTTGAGTGCAGACAGTGAATCATATGGATTTTGGTTATAACCAAAGTTCTGAGCATCACTGGAAAATTGTTCATAGACAAACGCGTTTCCGGATTGACACTCAAATCCTTGGTGAGGACCTCCACAAAATTCACAACAGAAGTGTTGATTATATGAAGATAAGTCGGGCTGTGGTGGGTAATTGGAAAAGTTTGAAGAGTCGTTAAATGAGTTCTGATAAGGATCATAATCAAATGAATTCCTCGAACCACAAAACAAACAACTCCCGTTATGAATATCATTACCACATTGTACACATGTACACCAACGACAGGGTGAACCAAAGAGAGGCTCACCACAACCGACACAAGGAATAAACGATTACATTTGATAGTTATGAAGAGGAATCAGTTTATTCAAAGGATCAACAAAACCAACATGGTGATCAGAATGACTATTAAGTCTCGAAGAACATTTTGAAAAATCAAGAGGTGGGACAAATGGTGTGCTCTGAGAGCTAGCAATTTCCACCACTTCGTTATGGTCTCTGGTTCGGTTCTTGAGAAGCGTGAAGATTAAGCAAGTCATTCTTGCTAGTCACCGGACTGAATTCTGCATGTTTGCTTTTAACCGTAAATCGTGAAAGTTTAGAATCAATTCTAGACGGCTTAGGAGCAATTGAGGGTTTAGAACTTTGGATAACCGTAGGTTGGACGTATTTAGAACTCCCATTATCAAAAGGAAGTACTTGGTCCTTTGTCACCCCGGTTTCTCGTTCCATTTCCCTACGCAGAATGAATGGATCATCACGAACAACTCGAATTCTTGACATTTGAGATACAGTCTGAAGTTTTTCAACTTCGTCCCAAAATTCGTTCTCGAGAGATTCCATGAGAGTAGAAGAAGTGAGAATTAAATGGATAGAGGGTAAAGGGATAAAGAATCAAAAGGGGTATGAGGATAAAGATAAATGTTTTTGGGTTTTTGGATAAACATTTTTAAAAAAAAAACAAAGAATGAAAATCTTTTTGGGTTTTTGATTTTTTAAAAGAGAATATAAACACATACAGATGGTATAAACAAAGAGTGAGGATTCAAATCACTAATCTGCTAGACGGAAGATAATCAGCCTGACTCCCGTGGCGCCAAAAATTTGATCTGCAAAACCGTCAAGTCTAATCACACAAACCGCCACTTGTGAATGACCGGTATAATGAGACTTAAAGCAGTTCGAACACAAATGCAATGAAGATCGAGGAGTATAGTGTTTCCCGGTCGTTATGTCCCAAATGAGCTATGCAATGGATTATCAAGCGTTTAGTGATCGCGAGATTTGAGCGGGAAAAGGATTTGAATTATTACAACTCTGAAATAACACATAAACTACAAGGGCTTAAATGCAAATTAAAGGAAATTAAAAGATAAAACTATTAAATAAACGCTATCACTATTTTTACAATGATATTTTGTGATTTTATAAAACAACATAACTTAAATAAACTATTTTAACTAAAGCGTAAACTTAAAATATCTAAAAGCGTGGCTTAAAATGAAAACGTCGTTATGTACGAAAATTCTGTTGGGCGCAAGATAAAGCGTAAAATTTGTGAAATAAAAGTCCTATGAATGTAAAAACAATTTTCCCACGTACTACATGACAAAAGAAAATTTTAGGAAAAAGCCGGGTATTTTTTTGAGTTTTATTTTATTTATTACGAATTAAAAACGATTTTACACTAATTTAATTATAAAAAATACTAAACGTTTTAAGAAAAATCCGAAAAATTCACAAAAACTACTTTGGCGTATACTGGTCCTAGGAAAAATGAAAAACATGGTGAATGCTTTATGAAATAAGCTAGAAATAAGCTCAAAAGAGCTTAAAGCCAAAACTGCCCAACTCCCTTATATACTAAGTGTTGCAAACTATGACAAGAAAGTCCCAAGGGCGCTATTGGTACAGGTACACATGCTATCATCCTATCCAAGGGAGAGGTCTCAGGTTCGACCCCTGCCTCTCCCTTTTTGCAACTTTATTTATTTTTTATTTTTTTTGAAATTTTCTTTTGGAAACTTGTTTAATAGACCAACATAAGCACTTTTTATAAAAACTCTAACTCGTGAAAGCTTCTGGATAAGCTGGTTAATCAGCTTATGCACACTGATCAGATCAGATACCAAAACAAACACCCTCTTAAGAACTGATAAGCACCATATAAGCCATAAAAGCAGTTGGCAAAATGAACAAATGAACCAACAAGCAAATGAAAATGGAAATAAGCTAGCTCTAAGTGAATTAAGCTAAAAGAAGCAGGGATAAGCAATTGGCTTAACTGTTACACTAGGGGAATTCCTAACAAGTTGCAAAATGGGAAAATAAGCTATCTAAAAGACTACTTATAAGCATTGATGAGCTACAACTACCTAAACTAACTTAATATACTAAAAAGGCATCTAATGAACCTAAATAAGCTAACTTATAAACCTTATAAGCAGTGGAAGGACCAAGATTAACCTGCTGATATGCAGACCCTTCATCAGTCTGCTGTGGCTACTTTGGAGCTTATTTTGGATAAGCTAAAATGAGATTTAGCTTCTGAGCTTCTGAACCTAAAGAGTCCACCAACCCAACTTGCCTTTGCCCCCAATATCTCACCCAATTAAGCTATTAACAGCTTATTAATAAGCTGCAAAATTGAGTTTGGGCAAGACACCCTGTGCACAGAACAATTAAATCCCCAGTCCACCAAGTTTCACCCAATTGCAGCCCTAGTAAACGAATTTTTTGAAATTTTTCCTCTTAACTATAATTACATAAGCTGGTGAAGAATCATTTTTTAATTTTTCCAATTTTCTATCATAACCAGAACTTGCTTAAACTGTTATGCAAAAACTGAGGAACTCAAATAATATTTTTTTTTCTTAGAAACCATATAAGACTTAAATCTTTTGAGAGTATGCAAAACTCTTGTCTAACTCAAATAACTTGTCTCTTATACTAAAATTAGGTTTGACTTCAGTGGTCAAAGTGGATACAAACCACTTTGACCCACTCAATTGTTTTTTAAACAAACACTGCCTAAAGTAACCAAATGCATTTTCGACAATTATCCTAGATGAATTCTAACTTAAGCTCTCTTGTAGAACTTAAATCAATCACAAGATCAACCACTTCACAACTCCCCTGAAATCCAAAATTCGCCCAGACTCATTTTGACTAACACAGTTTTACCCTTTTTTTTTTTGACTTTATTTTGACTTTTATGAAGAAGTAGAAACTAAGAAAATGTAAACAACTAATAGCACATATAAGCTTAATTTAACTTATGTGAGCTTGTGTAGGCAATTAAAACAACTTTTGAAAAGCTTTTGACAGAATTTAGATAAATTGAAATCTAGACAAAAACTCTGGAATGAAAACTAAAACCTTATCAATAAACTTTTGAGAGTACAACAGAATTAGAACATTAACAGTACTAACGGCAGAATTTAAAATGATTACAACTTCTTAAAACATAGAAACTGGACTAAAAATTGGAAAGCTAAAATAAAACGAAAAACTAAAAAACTAACTCCTCTCTCCTGTGGCTACGAGGCCTCTTTATACTCCCTCAGGGGTCTTCTCACTCCTCCTTGTCCTTCTTCTCTGTTCCACGTGTGAGATAAACAAGTCAACACATGCGTGCCTCTCTCCTCTGTCATCTCTGTCTTGTGTTTCTTCAGTGTGTGTGTGTCTTGCTGCTGCCTCCCATGCCCGACAATGATGGGGCTAGTGTGTTGGGTGGTTTTTGGTGACAGGGGACAGATTAGAAAAGATAGAAACGCTTTATTGTGTTTTGTGTTTCTGGTGTTTTGTTTGGGCGGGAAGAAGGAGAAGAAAGGGGGGAATGGGTGATTAAACCGGGTAATAAAACGGGTTGGATTTGGGCTTGGATAAGATGGATTGGGCTTGGGTGGTTAAGTTAAGTGTGTAATGGACTTGGGATGAATTTTGAACCCAATTAGCAACTTAGGGACTAATGGTGTAATTCGAAAAGTCCGAGGACCAAAGTCAGAAATTATGAAGTTGTAGTCAAGGGCCTATCTTGCTAACTGAAATAATCCAAGGATCACAATTGCCAACTTTGAAATTCAAGGATTAATTTTGACCATTTTAAAATTCGGGGACCAAAGCGTAATTTCTCAAATATTTTGGATTTTCCACCAAAGGACTAAATATGACAATTTATGATTTAAAAAGGACCTTTGGTGATTTTTCTTTTGAAATTAGGACTCGGGGACTATTTCGACAATTTTAGAAACTTGGGGACTGAAGCGCCAATTATGCAAACTTTGCTCATTTTCATCATTTTTTAAACATTTTGCATCTGAAACATATAAAATGCAATTTTGGAATATTTTCAGTATTTTGATGCATTTTTGAGCATTTTTAGACGTTTTGCAGTTCAGAATTAACCAAGAATGATGAGTATTTACACACTCATCACTGATCCACAGTCCGATAGGAGGACGTAGTGTCTGGAAGTATAAATACCCCTTCCATCCTTGGTAGGGGTGGTGCTTCTCATAATCTAACCTTTCATAATTTGTAAAGCAAGTCTCTAACAAGAAACACCCTCTCATCTCTTTCTCTCTCAAATGGCTAACATGTATTTCCATCATCCAAGACCACCCGAATCATCCACACAATAATATTTACGATCCTACAACCTACCTCACCTAACCCATTCTTTGATGACTTAGGAAACTTACCACCAAGGGTCAACAATCCACCACCATTACCATCAATTGCAACACTTAAACACTTAGCAAACCAACCACCACCGCTACCCGACATCATGGATGTTGATCCAGAACTACCACCTCTTCTACCATGCTTTCTGCCACTCAACGAACCCACATGGATCAATGGTCCACCACCTACTCTTCTCCATCAACACTTTTGTAAACATTGTCAACATTCACAAACCATAGCCTACGAAGTACGAGATTAGACGAGATTCATTCAAAATCACATCTCGAACGCCTAAACACCATCACTTACTAAATTACCTTTAATTTTTGGAGTGGGATATGCAAGCACCTAGGACTATATTATCTTTATATTTTTTAATTTTCTTCTTTATTAGTTTTCGTATTTTCATTTAGAACAATCCTTGTTTTTATTTTTACATTTTGTATGTGGCTAAAAGACCAATTCATTTTGTCCCTTTTATTACAAGGATTATTGTTCCTTATTTTTCTCTTTTGCATGATTTGGTTGTGGTTAGATTAATTCTCATTTATTTACCTTGACATTAATCATTTCTTTTGTAGGTTATTAATAATCTCCTAGCTAATGGGATCTAATATTATCTCTTACTAACTATTTATTTTTGTAGATTTTGTACTAAATTAGATTGACTTGACGTCCTCATAAAGGGGGAGCATTGCATTTGGAATACTTATTTCACAGTAAATTTCTCTTCGACACTCTTTTTTTTTAAAAAAAAGGGGGAGAAGAGAGTAAAACTTAATTTTAAAACATATAGAACTTAATTTTCATCACAATAATTTTACGTTTTGTCATCAATAAAAAGGGGGAGATTGTTAATACAAATAAGCCATAAAAGCATTTATTTATATTTCACGATCTTGTGATGATGGTGAAGACTAGCAACAAGTAAACTTGAGGCTTGAAGATCTATTTCACATCAGCGGAACACTTTTGACGATCTCTAGCAGCTTGTATCCTGTTCCGAATCTGAAAATTTTATCGGTTGTCTCATGAATGATTTCCGAACCGATGATTTGGATATCCCCAACCTCGATCTAGTAGACAGGCGATCAAAACTTTCGTCCGTAAAGTACCTTGAATGGTGCAGACTTAATGCGGGTGTGATAACTGTTGTTGTAGGAGAATTCAATCAATGGCAAATGGTTGTCCCAACCATTTCCAAAGTCAATCACACAGGCTTGCAACATGTCTTCTAAAGTTTGAATGGTCCTTTCACTTTGACCATCGGTCTGTGGATGATATGCAATGCTCATGTCTAGGTGAGTACCCAAAGCTTCCTGAAGCGACTGCCAAATCTTAAAGTGAACCGACTATCTCTGTCTGAAATAATCGAGACTGGTACTCCGTGTCTAGAAACTACTTCCTTTATGTAAATTCTGGTCAGTTTATCCATCTTGTAAATTTCTTTAATCGGTAGGAAGTGAGCAAATTTAGTAAGACGATCAATGATGACCCAGATCATGTCGTGACTGCTTGATGCCTTGGGTAGTTTGGTGATAAAATCCATGGTTATGTGCTCCCATTTCCATTGAGGAATCTCGCGCTGTTGTAGTAGACCAGATGGCTTCTAATATTCGGCCTTTACCTTTGAGCATGTTAAACACTTGCTGACATAAGTGGCGATGTCAACTTCCATATTCGGCCACCAATATAACTTCTTAAGGTCATGATACATCTTATCATACCCTGTGTGAATGGAATACTTCACTTATGCGACTCATGCATAATCAAATCCAGTAGAGCACCAAAATGTGGTAACTAACTTCGATCCTTCAAGCATCAAGTTCCATTTGATCGTGTCTCAAATGCCCTATTCATACCAAGTAGATTCTCATTCTTGATGTTTTGTTCTTTGACTGCTTCAGCTTGTGCATTAAGGATTTGTGTGGGGAGGTTTGATTTGATGGTCATAACCAAAGCTCGAACTCGCAGCGGCTTAGCTCATTCCTTTCAGCTTAGGGCGTCAACTACTACGTTTGCTTTCCCCAGGTGATAACGAATGTCATAGTTGTAATCACTGAGCAGCTCTAACCACTGATGTTGTCTCATGTTTAATTCCTTCTGCTCCAAGATATGTTGAAGACTATCGTGATCTGTAAACACAGTACACCTCATATCTTATAAGTAGTGTCTTCAAATCTTGAGCACGAACACTATTGCTCCTAACTTCAAGTCATGAGTGGTGTAATTCTTTTCATGGACTTTGAGTTGTCGAGAAGCATAAGCTATAACGTTCTCTTTCTGCATCAACACATCACAAAGTCCGTTATGCGAAGCATCGCAATAGACCACAAAATTATCTGTTACCTCGGGTAATGCTAGAATTGTGCTTCAACAACTGAAAAGCTGACTCCAGCTTTTCATCTCATTCGTACTTCTGGTTCTTCTGATTCAGTTTGGTTAAAGGTTTTGCCATCTTACAGAAACCTTCAAAGAATCTCCTGTAATAACCGGCAAGCCTAACCCTTGACTATCGATCACATGCTCAAGAAATTGTACTATTTGGATCCAAAAATCACACTTAGAAAATATGGCATACAACTTCTCGTTCTTGAGCAATTCCAAAATTGTCTTAAGGTTCTTTTCGTGCTCTTCGTGCTCTTCCTTTTTACGAGAGTAGATCAAAATATCATTGATAAACACGATCACAAACTTGTATAGATAAGGCTTGCAAACCCGATTCATGAGATCCATGAATACCTGAGGTGCATTAGCCAAACCAAACGACATTACTTGGAACTCGTAATGACCATAATGAGTCCTAAACATCGTCTTTGGGATATCTTCTTCCCTAACTCTAAGTTGGTGATAACCTAATCCAACAAAAACGGATGAAAACGAAGAAAAACGTATAAAAGCGTATAAAAGCGGACGAAAAATTTTAATTATAAACGATCGTTAGGTTAAAGGTCTGGCACTGCATATGTTAAAGAACGGGCATTGTAACATCCGTTAGCCTAAAAGGCTAACGTGTAACTATACTCACTTAATGCGGTTAGTGATTAGGGACCAAAAGTGCACGTAACAGTGGAAAATCCGGACGATCTTTGCACTTAATGAAACATAAGGACGAAACATGAAATTTGGCCAAACCACAAGGACGATTTTTGCAATTTACTTAAAAATTTGTTATAAAACTTGCTGAGTGACCATATTTAGGCCTAATTACGAGTACTCTAGACTTAGTTTGGTGGATTGTGACAGTTGAAAAAAATGTAGCCAAGGTAGCAAATTAATAGTAGCACTTTGAATCGAGTAAAACAAACTTATAACGAAGAAGTTATGGTCTTTGGAAAATAGGAGAGACACATTTCTAAAAGACATCAAGAGATTCTAAGTGTCAAACCGTTCTGACCTAGCATATTTGGACCCGTTTTTAGGCCCTTTACACTTAGATTCATAGAAAATGTAAACATGAAAGTTGTAGAAGAGTCAGAACACTCATGTTGAATCAACTCCAGAGGTGGAATAACGTATGAGTTATCACCTTGTGAAAGTGAGTAGTCCTGACCTAGCGACTTTGAGTTCGATTTTGGGCACTTTACACTCCAAATGGTTAAAAACTTGAAGCACGAGACTTGTAGAAGAGCTAGAACACTACATGTAGGAATTTGAATCGAGTCCAGAGGTCGAGTAACGACTGACTTACAACCTCTCAAAGATTGATAAAAATGCACTTTTTAAAAAGTATTAAAACTTTATTATTTTAGAAAAACTTTCGTATAAATTATTTTTAACTAGTAAAACTTTGATACGAACATGTAAAGGTGGTATAAACTTTATAAAACTTATTTCAAATCATATATATCATGTATTAAACCTAAAGCACCTTTTATTAAATTAGGTTGCGTTTACAGTTTTCGTGCATTATTTTCCGTGCTCATCGTTTCTATTACCGATATTACTATTTGTTTGAGGTGAGTTTCATAGCCCCATTTTTACATGTTTGTTCTACTTTGAAATACTTGGGGTGAGAAGATTATGCATATTTTTACATATGAGCACAAGTGTATAAAACATTTACATATTGCCTAAGTTACCACATTAGCCATTAAGTCCTCACATATCATGAACCGTTAATTATTCATAAGCGCGAATCTTGTGAATAGATCTATTGGGCTGACACCCCCGTCCGGGTTAGTCGCACCAACTGGGTAAACGGAAGCATATCTTTTGGATTATACTAAGTGTCTGGCTAACACTTACATGGGGCATTGATTGCATACAGATTACGTTGAGCTTCGGGGTCATGAGCTTAGGGCAATTGTATTACTTTTTCTATGACACTGTATTTGTTTTAATGGTCATACATAGAAGTGGTCCGTACTTGACTTTATATTTACTTAAACCTATGAGCTCGCCAACATTATTGTTGACGTTTTAGCATGTATTTCTCAGCTCCGTAACTGCATGGCACATGGATAGCATTTTGGAGCATCATAAGAGAGTCACATTTTGTGATATCATCATGTTGAAGATTTACTTTATTACTTATAAACGTTTGGTTATGTATTAAAATCTTCAGGTATTTACGTTGTGAACTCTTGAAAACTTGTCCTTTTATTAAACTTTTAAGTGAAATTGAATGTTTATTTTAAACGACTCATATAGAGGTCGTTATTTATATATCTTGTCTTTGCGGTATGTACGTCACGTCCCCGATTACCTTTTCGCTATGACATTTTGAGGGTGTGAAAACTACAATACTAAAAAACTGCAAAAACAATCAATTTATAGTTCTAGTTTACAACAGATTTATAGTTCTTGTTTATAAAAATGAGATGTCCCTATGGTGTTTTTAGAATCCTATCTTTATTAATGAACTTTTTTAATCAAGCAAATATAATAACAACATTAGTTTATTGAGCATTTATTGACATACCTAATTGGGGTATAATCTAATTCGTTGTTTCATCAAAAGTTAACCACATAAGTCACCACCACTTTAATTCTACAATTTAACTATAACCTTTCTAAATCATAATATGTTTGTCCATGCAAATATAAAACTTAACCTAACACAAATTTTGAGTTTAAAAAAAATGAAATGACAAAGGGTCTTGTTAGTTTTAGAAGAAAGAAAAAGTTTTTGTTGTTTAAAATAAAAATAAAATGAACAAAAGTTATTACCTGTCCGAGTTTATCAAATCGTGTCGACTCGAGTCAATAAAAAATCGCATGTTCAATCCGGTTCTCAAATATGCAAAAACCCGACCACATCCGGCCCACTCTCCTAACCGGTTACCGATTCAACCTAATCGGTTACCGGTTCAACCTGTTGAACCGGCAAGACGACTCGGGTTTTAAAACATTGTTAAAAATGATAACACACATACATCACTAAATTAATAACTTCAAAAATTATTGTTAGCCTTAATAGTTTTTATTAGAAGTGATGGTTATTCACATTTAGGAACTTTGTAACGTGTGTTAGATATCGTGATAGAATAGTCAACGGGCTCGTGGATTGGGCTAAGCTAAATGGTTAGACGTTTAGTTAAGCTAGCCATGAACAAGTTCATTTAACCCAATCCAATCCAAGCCCATCCACGAGGCTCATGGAAAGCCTTTTAGGGCATCTAGTGCTTGTACTATATAAACCCCTCAAAGTCTCATTTGAGGGGTGTGCTTGAGTGTGTGTGTGTGTATTTTTCCTTTGAAATAAAAAATCCCTCTTGTTTTCATCTTTCTTCACATACACGGATTGTAGAACATCAAGTCACCATCTTTCATCTTCTTTATTTCATCTTCTTATACGCATAAGAGTATGTTCATGTAGCGTGATATATGCGAATAGTTTGTGTTTGGTTTACGTGTGTAACTTGTGTTGAAGGTTGTTACGCATAAAGTTGGTAGTAAAACAAGGTCCTACAATTGGTATCAGAGCCTAACAATGGTTTAGGAGTGTTGTGTTACATTTTTTGTTAGATCTTTACACATAGAGTTGCGTTTTTCTCTATAAAACGTGGGCTTTTTGCATAAAGATTTAATTTTTACTTGGTTTTAAGGTTAAAGTTGTAGACTTTATTGATCTATAAGTGTTTTGGAAGAAGTTTGTACAAAAGAAATCGTTTGGAAACGTGTTTTTGGTGAAAAAATTCGTGTTTTTGCATTTCTGGGCATTTTACGCGTAAGCAGCATCTTGGTCAAAACCCTCTTTTTACGCGTAAGAAAAGTCAAAACCCTAATCCTACGCGTAAGTTTTACGCGTAAGAATTTTAGTTTCACGCATAAGCTTTTGGTGCAGATTCTTCGAGCTTCAACGGTTACTCAGTGCTTCCCTCACTTGGATAAGTTTGTGGAACACTTCGACTTATGGATATCTTTTACGCTGTGACAGTGTAAAGTATTTTTGGTTTTAAACCTAAGTTTACGCATAATCTGAACGCTTACGAGTAACACTCTACGCATAAGCTAACACTTACGCGTAAGGTTTTTACGACTAAGCATTGTGTGTACGCATAAGTTTACGGTTAACCTTAAGTTTACGCGTAAGTTGGGTTTTACGCATAAGGAATCCTACGCCTAAGATTTCTACGTATAAGAATCCTACGCATAAGCACCAATTTCTACGCTTAATAACAGGTTTACGAGTAAGATTTTGAGCAAAAACTTCAAACGGCTATAACTTTTGAACCGTAACTCCGTTTTCAGCGATCTACCCATCAAAACGACCGTGAGAACGAGGAGAATAGACCGCCAAATGAACCAAAGTTCATTCTAGTCAACCTTCAAGTCCTAAAAACGCTCCGAACAAAAGTTATTGAGGTTTTTAAGTTTTTAGACCAAATTTTCACTACAACAACCGAGCTTAATCTTCATCAAACACAACTCCTTTATCGTTGAACCGATCCTACATCAACTTTATCATATCATACCTTCATCAATGGAAACTCAACAAGACATTCATGCAGCCGGTGCCGAAAACCGTCCTCTTATGTTGGAAAAAGGTGGTTATCTTCAATGGATAAGTCGTATGCTTCATTACATTAAGACCAAACCTAATGGAAAATTGATGATTCAATCCATTACGAATGGACCCTTCATGCCTCGACAAGTCCAAGACCACGAAATGCTGATGCAACACCTCCGTCCCACCATTTTTCGTCTTCAAAAGAATCGAATACTCGAAGAGGATCGAAGCAAGTCGAAGCGAGATGACATGGCAATTCATATTGTCCAACTGGGTTTACCAAGAGACATCTTTCTTCTTGTGAGCAGTTGTGAAACTGCTTTCGATATGTGGGAGCGTGTTAGACGGCTTTGTCATGGGCCCGAAATTGGTCAACAAGACACGGAGAACAAGTCGCTAGCGCTTGGAAGAAGTTTACATCTACTCGGGAGAATCCATTGAATCCTACTATGGAAGGTTACGCACTTTAATGAATGAGTGATAAGAAACAAGTTGACACCCGGAACTATCGTGAGCAACATCAAGTTCTGAACAATCTACCGGAAGAATGGGGCGATATATCACTATTGTCAACCAAACAAAAGACTTACATCAAGTGAACTTTGATCAACTCAACGATTTTACGAAACAAAACCAAAATGAAGTGAATGAAGTCGGGAAAGAAAGATTAGCAAAGAATCATGATCCATTGGCACTCATTGCAAAACTCAAACTCAGGTGACTACACAACAACAAGCTTCATCATCTTCCACTAACAACAACTTGCGACAATACATTCCACAACAACAAGTCATTATCCTCAACAACAAACCTATCCACGAACAACAACATTACCAAGAACAAGGAATCACCGATCTTGAAATTGAACAAGAACAAGCTTTGCTACGGTATTTGCATTTTGGGTAAAGCATTGAAGTCGCTATTCCACACCAACTAACAACAACCAAAGAATTTCATCAAACACTACATAGCAGCAAATTGCACGGTAGGGTGTGAACATGGGTAATCAAAGACAAATGGTTGGAGTTATTGCAAACCCACGGGATATGCTCTTGGATTTCGGATGGGTAATCCGTGATTCGAATCGAGGTGTCGGATGGGTCGAATGTTGGGAATAGAGCGTTGGGTAATCGAGAATGGGAATCTGCGGACTCTAGTCGTTGGGAATTATGGAAATGTGAATCGGGGTAATCAGTTACGTGTTACAAGCGTCAAGGAGTGGGTCACATGGCAAGGAACTGTCCTACTAAGCGAAAAAGAAGGATCTTGCGTATCTTCAAAAGCTATCATGTTGGTACAAAAGAAAATGCGGGACTTCAATTGAGTCTTTGAGGAACATGATTTTATGGCTATTATGGATGATTTGGAAGACCTTGAGGAAATCAATGCAAGCTGCATCTTCATGGCAAATCTTGAGGAGACTAAGTACGACATCGATTACGACGCACCTCCTGTCTATGACGCCAATGCAAGATGTCGAGGTACCAATCAGCGATCCATGCTATAACAATGTCATATTTGACGTGTTTACTCATGACGAACGACGATTCATGACATTAGCACCTACTTATGATACATACGGACAATTCGAGTTGTAGCAATACTAACTCGAGACTCGGATGTGGATCCTAGTGGAGCGTGTGGCACAAATCTCGAGGCCGATGAGGAAACACGTGCTTATTTTGAATCATTAATCAATAACTGTGGCATTGAAATTGAGAAAGTTAGAACGGTCAATCGCGAAGTTAAGGCCGCGAATGCTAAATTGACCGCTGAGCTTGAGAGTTACAAGGAGAATGCAAAAGCCTTTGAATTTCATAAAAACAAAGAATCAGAATTAGAAATTGGCTATCGAAATTTGGTTTCTAAAGAACAACAATTGCAAATCAAGTATAACACACTTGATGTGAATTTGAACTTGAAAATTAAATCTCTAAACAAGGAAATTTATGATTTAAATGACCAACTTTCTAAACAAAAAGAAATGTTTTCGATCTTGAAAAGAGAAGAAGCAATTGATTCTTGATTTTTCAAAGCGAGAAGATTCTCTTCTTGACGAAATTCTTGATAAAATGAAAAATCCAAACTTTGGAAAATTTGCTTCTTAAAGCGGGTCATTCTCGCTCAAACAAACAAGATGCTTTCTAATCAAGTAAATCCACGTTTTCATACTAATCATAGAATGGCACTTGGTAACGACCCTTCTTCGTTCCTCAAGAAAGCTCGAAATCTCGAAATATGTTAAACAATGGAAATGTTTTACATGAACCCATTATTGTTCGTGATTCTCTTGAAGCGTTAGAACTATCTAAGGAGAGTAGAAAGAATGAAACAAAACATCCGGAAATCAAACCAATCGACTATAACAAATGGAACAAAATTTCGGAATTACTTTTGTTAATAAAAAAAAAGTCAAAGTTTTCCATCACACCAAGTGTTTCAAACAAAGAGTCAACACTGTTTCAAAATCATTTCAAAACCGGTTGTTGTCTCAAATTCTCTTCGAACATTGAACAAATGTCTTCAAACAATCCTTTTAACACAAGTGATGCGAGAAGTATTTTAGAATATGTGAAAACTAGACTTGCGGATCTTCAAGACATCATTAAAACTAAAACCAATATTACAACAAACATCCGGTTTAATAGTTTTGATAATGAAAATAAAAGTATTTTGAAACTCAAATTGCCCTCAATTTGAATAACATCAACTCAAGGGTAATTCATTTTGAACAAGCGTTTTTGAAAAAACAGTGACTTTGTCAAGGACCATAAATCCACAGTAAAGCAAGCTAATGATATGTCGAACACATCAAATTTTGGAAAATTTAAATGACTCTCTTTGAAGATGTTCGACTCTCGATATAATGTCCATTATTTTACAAACATATTACATTCAAGATCATGAAAGACTCGATCGAGACCTCCAAAATTGTTTCAAAATATGAAAAAGCACTGAGAAACTTGAAAAGAAAATGTCTCGTATTTTAAACAACTTGATCGAAAAACTGAGGAATGCAAGTATGACAAGCGTCGTATGAGCGTGCCTACAATGACATGAAAGCGAAAATGATCTTTTGAAGGCTCACCGGAATGTCAAAAGGAAAGGCGATGGATACTAAGATTCCAAAACCATTGGTGAGGAGAAAGCAAACGTTCCCAAACCGTTTTAAAACCAAAATGTCATTTCAATGGCTCCTCCAAAAGTCAATGAGAAAAATGATTTATCAAAACCGGTCAATCCACCGCCTTGCCTAAACAAAATGTTGAAAAAGGAAAAGCGGTTCTCGAGAAACCAAAAGTTTTAGCTTTGGCCTTTTTAAGATGAGTACCACTAATGCGTCGCCTCCACATCTAAACCATATGGAACAAACGACATAAGTTTAGAAAAGCACTCTAAAGAGACTAGGAAAGTGAAACCACTTCTCTAGATAAAAATGTGAATCCTAATGAGTGTGCCTTACCTTCTACAAGACTAGGAAGCACCTCTAGGAGCAGCAGACTAAAGCCTAAGAGCAATACAAGGAACAATAGAGTCTCGCTTGCCTCTAAGAGTAGTCGCTTGAACAAAGAGAAGAAAGTAGAAGAACACCCTAGGAGTTTACCGCTTTGTAATAAGAAAGACATTTCATCTGAATGTAATGAACCTATGAAACTTGCTAAGTCTAATGAATGTTTTGAATCTCTTTGTTTAACTTGCAAGAAATCTTTAACTAATGTTCATGATGATTGTGTTTCTAAGAATGAGATTGTTAAGCTCATTAAGAAGAATGTTCCCAAAGAACTTATGCTAAGCGAATAGGAAGACTAGTTGCGAGACTTAGGCTTTACACTCTTGATAGGGAGCATAATGTTTACTTTAGGGATGACATTTGGAAACCAGGTAGAACTTTCACACTCTGAATGGTAGAATGAGTGTGGCTTGTCTTACCACTAAGCTTTCACACTCCAAAACGGTTTCCAAAATCTTCTTCTTACATTATTGAGGTTATCGAAAGATGTCTTTGGATCATCGACTCGGGTTGCTCCAAGCACATGACCGAAATCTAAAGTTCTTGATCAATTTCGTTTGGAAATTCATGGGAACCGTCGTTTGAAAATGATCATGTAGCGACTATCATGGGTTATGGAGATCTACCTTTTGGAAATTATTTGATCACTCGGGTTTACTATGTTGAAGGGTTGGGACACAATTTGTTTCGATCAGGCGGTTATGTGATGCGATTTAGAGGTTGCTTTTAGAAAAATTCTTGCTTCGTTAGAAACTTGAATGGCACCGATCTCTTAGCGGGAATCGTGATACAAACTTGTATGCTATCGACATTAACCAAATGGCCTCTTCATCACCAATATGTCTTATGACACGAGCATACGGAACAAAGTCTGGTTGTGGCACGACGGTTATCCCATCTCAATTTTGACACCATCAACAAACTGGCCAAAGACAACATCGTCAATGGACTTCCAAAGTTCAAATACACCAAGGATCACTTATGTCCATCATGCGAACAAGGAAAAAGCAAAAGAACATCATATAAACCTAAATCCGTACCTAGTTCGGAAGCAAAGTTGCATATGTTGCACATGGACTTATGTGGCCTAATGAGAGTTGAAAGCATTAACGGGAAAAAGTATATTCTTGTTATCGTCGATGATTATTCACGATATACATGGGTTAGATTCGTGAGATCAAAAGAGGAAGCACCAGGCATCATCATCACCTTCCTGAAACGTATTCAAGTACTTCTTTAAGCTCCAGATGAGTTGTAAGAACAGAACAACGACACGTAATTCACAAATCGGGGAGTTAAGAGCTTATTTTGAAGATGTTGGAATCACTCATCGAAATCGGTTGTTAGAACTCCACACAGAATGGGGTAGTTGAAAGAAGAAATCGTACTCTTGTGGAAGCTGCTCGCACAATGCTAATTTATTCTAGTGCACCGTTATTTCTATGGGTCGATCTTGTTGCCATTGCTTGTTTCACTCGAACCGATCCCTAATCCATCCAAGATTCAATAAAACCCCATATGAAATAGTGAACAACGAAAACGACATCTCTTACTTTCACGTGTTTGGCGCTTTGTGCTATCCGACAAACGACGAGAGAAGATCTAGGAAAAGCGAAAGCTAAAGGTGATATTGGAATCTTCATTGGATATTCGAGACGGCTCGAGGGCATTCGGGGTGTATAACGGAAGAACTAGGAGGATCATGGAGCGATGAATGTGAATTTTGATGAACTTTCACGGATGGCTTCGAAGACTCGCTCTAGAACCCGCACTAAACCAAAGACTTACGGACATATCGATTCGGGCTCGTACATCAAAGAGCTCCATCAACTTTTGTTTGACAAACCTCATGAAAAGAATGGGAGAATTTCTTGAGTTAATGTTCGATGAATACTATGGTGGAACTTGACAAATGCATCAAACCGTCATTCCATTGCACCCGCTCAAAATTATCCACCACCACCAACAGAAGATGCATCTACAACGGTCGAAACCAATGCACCAACTCCATCAACATCATCTACATCTACTCCAGCAACTCCAATTCTTCAAACAGTCTTACCAGCAGTTGATGAGCAAATTCAAAACATATCATTTCAAGAAGAACCTACTCAAAACCAGAACAATGCAACGTTAGATGCAGACTTATTTGAAAACCCGTTTTCTATGGAATCAGCTGAATCATCTTCTAGATTACGAGAACCATCTAACTCGCACTCGTATAATCTAAGGTATCCTTCTACTCTTAAGTGGACAAACGACCATCCAATTGAACAAGTTATTGGTGAACCTTCAAGACCAATTTAGACGAGACGCCAACTTGCCACCGATTGCGACTTGTGCATTTACCTTTGCTCAATCAGCAATATTGAACCGAAGAACATTCGGGAGGCAATGGCAGAACCCGCATGGATAGAAGCGATGCAGGAGGAACTTCTCCATTACCGTCTACATGACTCTTGGGATATGGTTCCAAGACCAATTGACATTTGCGTCATTGATCTCAAATGGTTATGGAAGAACAAAAGGAATGAAGAGATGACTGTAATTCGCAACAAAGCTCGTCTTGTGGCCAAAGGATACAGACAGGAAGACGGAATAGCCTTTGAAGAGTCATTCGCGCCGGTAGCTAGACTTGAGGCGATCGAGATTTTCTTAGCCTATCACTCACAAAAACATCACGGTTTATCGGATGGACATTAAGACCGCGTTCTTGAATGGAACTACGAAAGAAGAAGTGTCGTGAGTCGGCCAAGGCTTCATAGACATGGAACATCCGGACTACATCTACAAACTCAAAAGGCAATCTATGGTTTAAAGCAAGCTCAGAGGCGTGGTATGACGAATCGTCCTCTTTCCTTATCCTAAACAATTTCACCAAAGGCAGTTGATCCTACCTTGTTTACACAAAATGCAAAACGACATTTTGATTGTTCGATTTACGTGGGCGACATCATTTTGGGTCCACTAATCCGAATCTTTCAAAACATTTTGAAAATCTCATGAAAAGCAAATTTGAAATGTCCATGATGGGGAACTAAAGTTTTTCTTGGTTTACAAATACATCGGTCCCACGTGGAATTTTTATTAATCAAGCTAAATATACAAGCGAGATTTTGAAAAATCATGGTATGGATAATTGTGACTCGGTTGGAACACCAATGGTAACGTCACCAAAATTGGAGCCAAATTGTTTGGGAAACCTATCGATCCGAAGAAATATCGGAGCATGTTTGGTTCTCTCATGTACCTTCTTGCTAGTCGACCCGATATTCATTTCTTTGTTTGCTTATTAGCACGGTTTCGAGCTAAGCCTACCGAACTGCACCTCAAAGAGGTTAAAGGATCTTTGGTACCTAAAGACATCCATTCACAAGGGTCTTTGGTATCCGAAGGAATCGGTTGATCTAATTGCCTTTTCGGATCACGGACCACGCGGTGATCAAGTTATAGCAAAAGTACATCCGGAGGAGCACAATTTTGGGTGAAAAGTTAGTAAGTGGTCATTAAAGAAACAAGATTGCCTTGCACTTTCAACCGCGAACACGAGTATGTGTCTCTATCTGCGTGTTGTGCTCAAGTTCTATGGATGAGAACACAACTCACAGATTATGGCTTTACTTTCGATAAAATACCTATGTATTGTGACTCGAAAAGTGCCATAGCCATATCATGCAATCTGTTCATCACTCAAAGACTAAACATATCGAGTCCGCTATCACTTCATAAAAGAACATGTGGAAGAAGGTCTTGTTGAAGTATTTTTCGTGAAGACAGATTACCAACTCGCCGATATATTTACTAAAGCCCTTCCAAAAGAAAGGTTTGACGATTTAGTTCGACGAATTGGAATCTGAAGCCTAACCCCGAGGAGTTAGAACGTCTTCTCGAATCTTCTTGAAAATGATTTTCCAAAAGCTTATTGTAAATATTTTTGAAAAACAAAATACAAAATTTGAAAAACCAACAAAAGCAAAATATAAAAATATAAAACTTTCAAAATACAAAACAATAGAAAATAAAAATCCAAAATATTCTTCTCACGACATGTCTCTTGTATAATCAATATTCATGCGTTTCTAGAAATGTCATTCAACAATGATACGGGCATGTACGGATGCTTGAGCGAGAGTTCTTTATATGTTTTCCAAAACATGTCGTTTCTCAAAATTTCTTCAAAGATGGCTTTCGTATACTTGATGATGAAACCCGATCTAAAATGATGACTTTTGATTAGTTCAAATCAAAACTCGTGTTTTTAAAGAAAAATCAAGTGTACGCTTGATGCACTACATTTAAAAATGGTGAGAAATCATCATCATCTTGAGCACTGTTTCAATATTGTTCAAAAGATTTTCAAAATCTTTCAAAATATTTTGTGCTCAAGATAACTCCTCTAAAACCCTTTAATTGATTATGATTTATTAAAGGGGAGTATAAAACAAAAATGTTCCAAATTCATGCTTAAATCAAATCCGTTTGTCTCCCAAAAGATTCTAAAACATTGTTTAATCGTTGATATCAAAATATCACGATATGCCATTTTGAGGGAGGAAACATGATTAAAATGTGATCAAAAGTTTAATGATCGTTGCTTGAATCTCAAAAGAGCTCGACTCAGTTGAAACCAATGAATTGACGAGGAATAATGTACCATCTCGAGAAACTTTCTATGGACTTGACCAGGACGGGTAATAATTTCAAGCTAGTTCTCTAGTGATGTAAACGTGTCTCGAATCGGTCTAGCTCATTTAAAGTCGATCAATTCAAAAGTGCGAACTCTACCCTCTATGTGCAGATTTCTGTCAAAACTTATAAGCACATGTGAAGGGGGAGTGTTTCTGAAAATATAATACTCTCGAAGTGTTCCAAACATGCTTTCTATCAAAAACATTTTGAGAGATTTTCAAGCAAAATGGTTTTATGGCAACAATAGCACAGTCATGGAGTTATAAGGTGACTAATGATAGGAAATCCGTCCTATGATCCGCCAGAGCCGGAGGGATCTACCCAAGGACATCATAAATAGTTTAGAACTAGAAGTCCTTAGGTATGATTGAAAAAAGCGAGTAATGTGAGAAAGGAGAAAGAAGGGTTGAAGAATTTAAAGAAAAGTAATGAAAAAGGGTGAAAAGAAATAACCCTCCATATTCAACCTTAGGCGAAAACGGGTTCAATTCATACACTCTTGGTTGTCACTAAGATGATCTTGGTATTGAAGACAAAGGCGTCATGGACCCGATGGCGCGACTGCACTAAACCTTCTAGCCACTCAATTCCTCTTAAAAGTTTGTTTCATTCTCACTGGGAACCCTACGTAAACTATCGGCTTTCTCTTAGAGATCGTTGGTATTGAAGAAGGAGACCCTTTCCCTAGTCTCCGCTCAGGAAAACCAAAATGCACTATTAAGTCTAGAGCCACGAGATTCATCAAAAGATCTCATAGGAACACTTGACATGACATCGCTTGTTGTTCATCTATAAGGACACAAGTGATATATTCTAGAGTACTACGCAGATCTTAGCAATCTGCCAGAACATTTATGAGAAGTTTCACATCAATGATCTTCAGTGATTGAATGGAAACTCTTGCCGGGGTCAACATCAAGCGACCACGACGGTCACTTGGTAACTCCCGTGGATTACGCTTAGTGTGTCTCAAACGGTCTGATCGTGGGGTGATGCTTGATGTACCTCGGCGACTCATCCGAATCGTAGGTATACTTGATACATCGCGTTATCTCACTTGTGGGACTCCGGTTCGAGAACGGCCTTTGTAAGAATTAGAGATGTGTTTTCACACTATGATGTTAACACCCTCGAAATTCAAACTTGTAAGTGCGGAATCCGCTTATTACTAACTTGTTTTATGTTTTCTTCTTATGGAAGCTCGGAGAGGATTGATCGTGCAGATTCTCACATGCTCATACCAACAACACATGAAAGTTCTCATCAAAATCAAAGGCAACACAAAGTCAAAGATGATTCTTCGTCAATGTCAAAGAATCTACAAAGTTTAAAGACTAGAGAACTACATCATTGGTAACCAAAGACAAATAGAAGTGTGAGCATGGTGGAGAAAGGCGTGGAGACACCTAACCATCGAAGTTGACAAATGGCTCTATACCACATTAACTGATCACAAAGAATGAAGGAACAAAGAATCAAGACTATTCTATATATACATGCAAAGTTCAAGCTCAAGGAATGTAAAGACCTAATCAAGTGGAGCATCTTTTGAATGACCACCCCTTAGGGGGAGATTGTTAGCCTTAATAGTTTTTTTAGAAGTGATGGTCATTCACATTTAGGAACTTTGTAACGTGTGTTAGATATCGTGATAGAATAGTCAACGGGCTCGTGGATTGGGCTAAGCTAAATGGTTAGACGTTTAGTTAAGCTAGCCCTGAATAAGTTCATTTAACTCAATCCAATCCAAGCCCATCCATGAGGCCCATGGAAAGCCTTTTAGGGCATCTAGTGCTTGTACTATATAAACCCTCAAAGTCTCATTTGAGGGTGTGCTGAAGTGTGTGTGTGTGTGTTTTCCTTTGAAATAAAACATCTCTCTTGTTTTTGTTAGGATTTAGTAAATCCGGTTATTAAAGAGTCGGTCACCTCAAGTATATGTAATCGTTAAAAGCTCGTAGTCGTAGATTAGTTAATGTTTAGTAGTATTTAGTTAAGTAACACCGTGGAGGACGGACGGGTCTTTACCAGCTGTATGCACGATCCACGACCGTAGGTGGCGATTTATGTAAGAACTATAAATACTCTCTACCTCCCAAGGTAGAGTTGGAGCTCATAATAAGATTTTCTTTCTCTCACTAAAGTTCCCAACCTCTAACTTTCTCTCTAAAACCATAGTATCGCCTCTTTGATCTTTGGTTTAGTGTGTTTGTGAAATCAATATGTTACAAATGGTATCAAGAGCCATGGTTTGATCATCTCTCTTACATATACTTGGATTTCTAGTGGTTTTAGATGGTTTTGAGTTTGAAAAAGTTTAGTGGTTTTGCATCATTTGGATCATTTCTTGTGTTAAAGTTTGAATTTTGGGTGTACTTTTGTGTTAAGAATCATTGTAAGTGCTTGGGTTTTGATTTGGTAAGCTTGAATCACTTGTGGTTGAGCTTGTTTTGGATTGAAAAGTGTGTTTTGAAGTTTTTCTTGCTAGCGACTTGGTTCTCGTAGTATTTTTCATCATAGCGACTTGCTTGATAAAAGTTAGCGAGTTCTGATGTTAGTTGTTAGCGACTTGAGCCTAGCGACTTGTCTATTGAGACAAGCCGACAAATAGTACAAGTTAGTGGATTCTCCACTACGACTAGCGACTTGGTGAGGTTAGCGACTTGCTTGAAATTGTTAGCGAGTTGTAGTGTAAATTGTTAGCGACTTGATACTAGCGACTTGGATCTTAGCGAGTTGTTCTTTAGCAACTTAACTGTGTCTAGCGACTTGGTGCTTAGCGACTTGGTGTTAGCGACTTGGACCTTAGCGAGTTGCTCTTTAGCGACTTGACTGTGTAGCGACTTGGTGCATTAGCGACTTGTGTCCAGCGACTTGGTTCTTAGCGACTTGGTCTTAGCAACTTGGTTCACAGGAATTTGAGATCTTGGCGAGTTGCTACTTAGCGACTTGGTGATTAGCGACTTGGTTCAAGAATTCGTAGCGACTTGGTTGATTTTTGTTTATGTCTGGTTTTCTCTTGATTTAGTAAAATCCGTGAAAGAATCTATTTCCGGTTTAATCATAGAGTTATAAAATCCGTGTAATCTGTTAACATGTCTACCAACGTACCTACAATTATCTCCATTTATTCTTGAGGATGTTCAAGCGGTGGTTCGGATACTCGTCCACCTATGCTTGCGAGGCCGACTACGACTCTTGGGCTCAACGAATCAGTTGTCTTGTCTTGGAAAGGAAAATGGGGTCAACATTCTCAAATCCATTGATGAAGGACCTTATCGATTGAGACTACAAGAGACTTAATTGATCTGATTGCGGATGGAACAATGATCTATGGATTAGACGGACCAAAGGCGTATGATGAGCTCAATGATAAGGAGAAAAGAGATTCGATCTTGACATCGGGGCTTCTAACATTATACTTGAGGTCTTCAAAAGACATCTACAAGCTTATCAATCACAACACTGAAGCCAAGGCGGTTTGGGATAATGTCAAGATGCTTCTCTCGGGTTACGAATTAACCAAGGAAGAGAGAGAATCACAAGCTGTATGATGAGTTTGAGCACTTCAAGATGAAACCGGATGAGAGTGTCTATGAGTACTACGTGAGATTCCATAAGCTTGTGAATGATATGAGGAACATCAAAATGACCATGCCAAACATTCATTTGAACTCAAAGTTTGTGAACAACATGAATCCCGAATGGCATAAGTTTGTCACCTCTGTGAAGCTAACCAAAGGATTGAAGAATACCAACTATGAGCAACTTTATGCATTCCTTCTTGAAATGAGACATGCTATGTTTGAAAAAGGATTCTTGAGCAGTTCAAAACCAACCGGGGAGAAACAAGTTCGTCAAATGACTCTACACTTTTTACACCAATGTTGGAATTACCACCAAAGCTTCTCAAGTCATACCCATGGGTAATGGTAATTACAAGCTCATCCACGATCCAACATATAAGCCTCACGACCCAAACACATTCATGGAAAACTTCATCAATCAACTGTCTCTCATGGTTAGTCAAAACATGAACTCTCTCCACACACAACAATAACCTCGAGCGCATCCAATCCACACAATCAAGCTCTTGTCGAGAGATGGGAAGGTTATGGTGCAACCGATTCAAGAAAGGCGGTATGAGCAGGGAAGAGGTGGAGTTGGTAGAGGATATGTGGCAAATCGAGAATCGTGGAAGGAATCCAAATCGGGGTCAAGCTAAGCCAATTAAGTGCTACAAGCTGTGGTGGTGATGGACACATAGCAAGGAGGCTGCACTTCTCCAAAACGCCCTCAAAATGCAGTACTTCAAAGACAAGATGTTACTTGTGCAAGCTCGGGATAATGGAGTTGTGTTGGATGAAGAGGAGTGTTGTTTCTTCTTGAGGGCAATGCCAAGACATATGATGCGAGATGTGGATGAGCAACCAATTCGGAGATAGGTCATAATCATCGAATGCCTTTCAAGTTGCCGGTTGTGATGCATACGACTCGGCGTTGATGATGAACCTCTTGCAGAGACAATTTTCATGGCTAGCATTTCTCCAATGGTCTCTCAAAGGTCCCTCACCACGACAAGCTGGTCCATCCAAAGAATCAATCATCTCGGAGGTATTAAAACTATATGATGATGTTGATGAGCAAAGATACATGACAAAGTACAATCAATTGAAACTTTTGAGTCGGATATTGAAAATATGGGTAATATCAATGTTGTCCCATATGATCAATATGTGAAACAAAGTGAAAGTGAGGCTGTACCAAGTGATGCATCTTCTGCGGTCAATGATGACTATATTTTGATGAATACACTTGCATGTGCCCATGATGATTACATTATCTACGAACTAAATGCCTATAAAGAACAAGTTGCTATTTATGAACAACGTGCTAAGTTTGAGTTAACCACCGTGAGCGGAAATGGATGACCAAATCGTACAATTATTAGAAAAAGTAATTTTAGAAAGAAGTATTAAAACAAGAGTTAAACTCCTTACAAGAAAAGCTTTCTAAAGCGCTAAGCAAAAACAAGAACTTCAAGAAAATGTTAAAATGCTTAAGCAAGAATTCGGTGCTAAGGAATCAAAACTTTTGAATGATTTTCTAATCTAAAACCTTGAAAAACAAGCTTGAAAATAAGTTATGCGTACAAGGAATACCATTGATTGCTCACATGATCACTAAGCATAGAGTTCTCGTGATAAGCATAGTATTCCCATTATAAAGGAATCCTAATCCACGAGTATGGTAAGATAGCAAAAGCTGCTCAAAATGTAATCTATGATGGCAATGAGATTCTTAAACCTAGGCGAAACCTAGTTGCATTGAGTGCAGGAGGAAGATAGAAAACTAGATGATGCATCTAGGGAGAAAATGAATAAGAAGCTTAACGATCCTGCGTGTAAAGAGAATAACATAACGATCAAACCCCATGATTACACTAAGGAAAATTGGATATCCTTGAACATGTTTAAGCCTCAAACTCAATTAACCCCGAGCAGATCTTTTGGAAGAAAGATATGGATAAGCTAAAAGTTAATGTACTTGTTGAAACAAACACTCCCTTAGGAAAATGCTGCGACTCATGTATCCTCCAAATACACCAATGCATCTAGTTCCTAGATCTATTGCCACTAATAGCAAGACCTTAATCACTGTATGTTGTTTATCAATTTGTTTGTTGATTTTGAGAAAACATGTAAGAAGAGAATCACACCTCTGGGGATAGCGGGGGAAAGGGTTTTGAGCAAACTAAAGAATGTTATTTAACGAGGTCATGCCTTTCTTCAAACAATTAAAAGGTCAATTTGAGAGTCTTCAAAAGGGATAAATTCGGATATTAAAGAAATGGAAAAGGAATTTGATGCAATGATAGTTGAAGTCAATGATTATGAGCAGGAACTCAAATATAATGAAGTTGAAAGGAAGAACTTGCACATCTTAAATGAGAATTTGATTTCGAGTTGTGTTGCTCAAGATGTGTTTTATCTTGTTACTAAGCACTCTATTCTTGCTTCTCGATTTCATGAATTATCTATTGCATTGAAAGTTTCCCATGATCGTGTCATTGAGCTTGAAAACAAAACTCGAAACTAAGTGAGAAAATTGATCGGGATGATCACGATAATTTGGTAAAACATCTTTCTAAACTAGAAGTTGAACATTTTGATTTACAACTAAAATATCAACATCTTAAAGAAAATGTCAAAACCTCAAATATCAAGACATCCTCGGATGTTCGAGTTTGATGCGATTTTCGGATAAACAAAGCGTGACGAACAGATTCAAGCTCATTGTAACACGATCGAGAAAGTTGAAAGCCCAAATCTCTCAATTAAAGGGTGAAAAGAACAATGTGGTGGCTCCCAAATGCCTCCTCCTTTAGATTCTCGGTATTCTCAAACTTTTCATCTTCAAAACTTAGTTAATGCTTTACAAAAGAAAAGCGAGAGTTTTCTAGAAGAAAATGAAAAGTTAAGCGACACTTTAAAGAGTTATATGATTCAATGAAAGTCACTCGTGACAAAACAACGAAAAATAACGTCTTTACAAAAGAAATTGAGAATCGAGGAGTCGGGAAAAGGAAGCGCCACTTGTCTTTAATGAGAATGTTGCATCAAAGTCATCCTCGATTGCAAATATCTTGTGTTTATTAAATACATTCCTCCTCATCTTAGGAATAATGAACACATGTTTCACAACTATTGTGCTCACCTTAAGGATAGTCTAGAATGTCTCCGTGAGATTGTGGAAGAGGATTTTATAAATAAGCCTCTTGATAGTGAAATTAGGTTTGCGTGCATTCAAGCCAAACGATCTCAAGAGCTGCTAGAATGTTTAATAGCAACATGTCCTAAATCCTTAGGTGCAAAAGGAAAAGGCTGTGATGCCTTGTTCTATGCCTAGTGCCAAGCATACAAACCATTCTATGCCCGGTTTTAAGAAAGTGAACACTAATGTGCCTTCAAGTAGTTCGGATCCACACACTTCTAGTTCGGGAATGCAAAAGTAGCAAAACCAACTAATGTTCCAATTCCTCTACTACGGTAGTAAGTGACACCAAAGCAAGCGGGTCAAAGCCTCAAGGCAACACAAAGAATGATAGGACCTTGCATGCTAGGAATGTTCGGTGGAAGAGAGTAGAAGATCACCTTAGGGAGAATTTGAATAAGGCGAATCGTGTTGATTCTAGTGTTAGCTCTAAGCGTCTTGTAATTAATGCGATTACGCTACTTTTGGCAAAACATGTAATGATGATTGCGTGGTTTACATTACTAATCTTGAATGTGGTGTGAATGATTTGTCTAATGTTGTTAAATGCCCGATTAAAATTGTTAATGTTAAAATTCAAGCTAAGAAGGCTAAAAGGCAAAGGCGAAAGAAAGTTAGAAAATAGTGGAAACCCAGGAAGGAAAATTTAGTAATATAGGTTATCAATGGATACCTCTTGGCCGTAAGATTAATGAGTTTTGCCCTAAATTTGCTAAGTCAATGCCCACTAGAAAATGGATGCCTACTGGTAGAACTATTCCCTTAAGAAGTGAACATACTTTGAATAGGTCAAATATGGACACTAGCACTGCATCTATTTCTAATGATTCCATTGTTTCTACTTACGATGTGGGTGTTCCAATCATTGTTACTAACCAAATGGAACCCATTCTTGCATGGGGATCCCAATTATCCGATTATCCATTCTTGTGCGTGTTCAACTGCGGATCGTTCAAATCGTTACGTGGTACACGGACTCAGTTTGTTCCAAGCATATATTTGGAGACCGGTCACGGCTCATGAACCGTGAGTAAATTCATCGGAGCTGTGAGATTCGGAAGCGATCATTTTGGTGCTATTATGGGTTATGGAGATTACGTGGTTGGAGATAGTGTGATTTCGGGGTATATTATGTTGAAGGTCTTGGACATAATCTATTTTACGTCGGACAATTACGTGACTCGGTTTAGAAGTGGCCTTGAGAAAACATACTTGCTTTGTTAGAGAACTTGATGGTGTGGAACTTCTCGGAGGAACTCGTGGTTCAAACCTATACACCATCTCTATCGAAGATATGATGAAATCTTCACCCATCGCTTCTTGTCAAAGGCTTCCAAAACTAAGTCATGGCTATGGCACCGTCGTCTCAATCACTTGAACTTTGGTACCATAAACAATCTTTCGAGAAAGGACTTAGTAAGAGGATTACCCAGTTAAAGTATGAAAAGATCATCTTTGTTCGACTTGCCAATTGGGAAAAAGCACAAAATATGCCCACAAACCAAAACCCACAAACTCGATAATGGAAGTTCTTCATACCCTTCATATGGATGCATGCGGACCAATGAGAGTGCAAGCGATAAATGGGAAGAAATACATTCTAGTAGTTGTTGATGACTACTCTCGATTTACTTGGGTAAAGTTTTTGAGGACAAAGGATGAAACTCGGATGTCATCATCAAACTTATCAAACGACTTGAGTTCGACTCAACAATATTGTTAGAATTGTTCGAGCAGACAATGGCACGAGTTTGTTAACAAAGACTTAATTCGGTTTATGAAAGTGTTGGAATCGGTCATCAAAGAAGTGTTCCACGAACTCCTCAACGAGCGGTGTAGTTGAAAGGCGAAATCGAACTCTTGTGGAAGCTGCAAGAACAATGCTAATTTATTCAAAGGTTCCAATGTTTCTATGGGTGAAGCCATTGCCACTTGCTTGCTACACCCAAAATCGTTCCTTATTCACACCTCTCATGGAAAAACTCCATATGAACTTGTCCATAAGCGAAAACTGATCTATCCTACCTTCGTGTGTTTGGTGCTTTATGTTACCCAACTAATGACGGTCAAGATTTAGGTAAACTAAAAGCTAAAGCGGACATTGGAGTATTTGTAGGTTATGCACCAAGCAGAAAAGGATACGAATCTACAACAAGAGAACCCGAAATATCATGGAAACAATTCACGTTACGTTCGATGGTGACCGGTCAAATGGCTCCGGGACAATCCGATTCGGACCCGCATTTCAACCTTTATCAAGTAGTCCTATCGGTTCTACTCTTGTTTCTAATCCTCACCAACAACTCCTTATGTACCTCCTTGAAAGATGATTTGAAGAAATTATTTGATCCAATGTTTGATGAACACTATGAGCCAAGTGCTAATGATATGTCGGTTCCATCAACGAGGCTGCCTCTATCCACATCAATGAAGTTAACCCTTGGTTTCAATGTCATTAAGTCAAGAAGCGCTGCTGCGATCACTCTGTCTCATCAACAAATCATCAATCATCGAGTGTACACAATGGAAATGTTCTTTCTTTATTACGAGATGATGAAAACCCTTTTGCTCCTCGGAAGATGAACCCTTTGAAAACATATTTGCTCTGAGTCATCATCGAACCATCTTCTTGGAGATATCAACTCTGCTACTTGGTTCCTCAACAACAACCACATGAACACCTTAGAAAATGGACACATGATCATCCATTGGACAACATCATTGGAAACCTTTCCGTCCGGTATCCACACGGAAACAACTTGCAACCGATGCCTTATGGTGCTTCTTCAACTCCGTACTCTCTAAGATCGAACCAAAAGGCGTGAAAACTGCCATGAATGAAGGCAATGGTTCAATGCCATGCAAGAAGAAATTCATGAGTTTGATCGACTAGATGTATGGGAATTAGTACACTCTCCAGTTGTGCAATGATCATTGCTCTAAAGTGGATCTTCAAAGTAAAACTTGATGAGCATGGTGATGTTTTGAAGAACAAGGCTCGATTGGTTGCAAAGGATACCGTCGAGAGGAGGTATTGACTTTGAAGAATCATTTGCTCCTGTTGCTCGTATCGAGGCAATCGAAATCTTCTTGGCTAATCTTGCAAGTAAGAACATGGTAGTCTATCGGATGGATGTAAAGGCGGCGTTTCTTAACGGAGATCTTAAAGAAGTCGTTCGTCGGCCGACTGAAGGCTTTGTGAATCGAGCATCCTACTCACGTCTATCGTTTGAAGAAGGCTCTTTACGGTTTGAAGCAAGCTCCAAGGGCATGGTATGATCGCTATCAAAGTTTCTTCTATCTCTTGGATTGACAAAGGAGCGATTGATCCGACATTGTTCACCGAAAGTCGAGCAAACATTTAATTCACGTTCAAATATATGTTGATGATATTATTTTGCCTCGGTGACCCCAATGAATGTGACCGTTTTCAAGTGAAATGGGTTCTAAATTTCAAATGTCAATGATGGGACAAATGTCATTTTCTTGGGATTACAAATTTCACAAAGTCCGGAGGCATTTTATAAATCAATCTAAATATGCAAATGAGATTTTAAAGAAATTTGGATTTGATTCTAGTGACCTGTTGACACTCCCATGATAGGCGTACTAAAGCGGATGAGGACCACTCGGGGATCATGGTAGACCAAGCGAAATATCGTAGTATGATTGGATCACGATGTACCTCACGACCGATGAACCGGACATTACATTCATTGTTTGCATGTGTGCTAGATATCGAGCTAAGCCTACCAAAAGCACCTTGAAGCGGTTAAGCGGGTCTTCGGTATCTCAAGGAACCATCAATATGGGACTTTGGTACCGAAGGACACCGGTATGTCACTAACGACCTATCGAGATCTTGATCATGCGGGATGTCAAGATACACGTCGAAATGCGTGCGGAGGTGCTCGGTTTTGGGTGATAAGCTTGTGAGTGGTCTTCAAAGAAGCAAATGAGTACTTCTATTTCCTCTGAGAGGTGAATACATAGCCATGTCATCTTGTTGTGCTCAAATCCTATGGATGAGATCTCAATTATCGACTATGGCTTTGAATTCAACAAAATTCCTCTGTCTTGTGATAATAAAAGTGCTATTGCTCTCTCATGCAACAACGTACAACACTCAAGAGCAAAGCACATCGACATTCGACATCATTTCATCGAGGAGCAAGTAGAAAGCGGTGTGGTGGAACTCTATTTTGTGAGGATGAATACCGGTTAGCGAGACATCTTCACCAAAGCTCTTCCTAGAGAACGTTTTGAGTTTATCCTCCACGACTTGGTCTAAAGAGTCTACAACGGAAACACTCAAGCGTCTTCAAGAGGAAGGCGAGGAGTAAAGGTCTTTCTTCATCCATCTCTTGTAAATATTTATTCAAAAGCAAATAGAAAAATATAAAACTTTCAAAATCCATAAAAATTTGAAAAATCTTGAAAAATTTCAAAAATATTGTCTTTTGTCATGTTTTTCTCGATTCGAAAATATCTACGGTCTTTGTCTTTGTCATTCAAAGAATGACACGGGACTTTAGATGTTGTTCGAATGTTCTTAAAAAAAAAAAAAAATCAAAAATAAATTTTGGGAGAAAGTGAAACAATGGTTTATTGTCATTTCGAGGCAATAACCCGTTTTTCAAAGAAAAACGAGCCATGCTTTATCTTGTTTTTCAAAACTCATGCTCGATTCTATAAACAATTACTTACTATCTAATGAAAACTAATTGCTTTGAAAAATAACTCGGTCTCTATTTTTGAAAATCATCGGACTTAACGTTTGTCAAAATATCTATCTCTCAATCAACAACTTATGTCATTGATTGAGGGGAGAATGATTTCAATTAAATCAAAGGTTATTTGTCATACAATTGTTTTCAAAAGATAATCATGCATGTTTAATCAATGGAGTTTAAAGTCTCATAATCCGATCCTTATCGGTTAAAATGTTTTCATAATCAAGTCACAATTCTCCTCAAAAGCTTTCAAAATCAATTTAAATCTCTGAGATCACAAATCTCAAATGATTAGAAAATTGTGATCGGGGAGAATTTGTGATTTAAATTGGTTTTAAGCGATGATTCGATAAATGGTTTCACAAGTGTTTTGCAAGCTTTCCTCCCACATGTGCCAAACGATTTCAAATTTTCCATGCACATGTTGAGGGGAGCATCCTTTAAAACCACAAAGAATTGAAGCGTGATTGATTTGTCTCTAAGTGCGGGTTCCTTCTAATATGTGCAAAACTCTTTGAAACCTCGAGGCACATATTAAGGGGAGCAAACTTATGAAAACCTCATCCTTCCTCAATATGCTTTATCTACTTGATTTGATCGGGAAGTGATGTTGATATCTTTTAGAAAATGGTAATCTAAAGTTAATTCTTCCTCTTGCCTCCGTGTGCTAAAGCGATTTCTAATACATGATGCACATGTTGAGGGGAGCTCTTTTTCTAAAAATATCAAAAACAATTCGGTACAAAATGCTTTGATAATATATCACAAGTATCTGGATTGATTTTCAAATGGTTTTCAATTGGTTCCAACGGCGGATGAACAATACCAAATAGACCGACCAAATTTACTTTATGTATGGTGATATAAGGATGGTTAGGTTAGGTATTCGTTCCCACGATCCGCCGAACCGGAGGGATCTACCGAGGACAATCCACTAGATAGTGTAGAGTCCTTAGGTATGATGAAAAAAGGAGAAAAGTGAGATATGGGAAGAGTGCGGATGAGATAGAGCTAGAAGCGGAATAAACCCAACAAGGTTCTAGTTATGAAATCTCGGTAAGCTTGAAGAGGTTGAAGAATGAAAAAGAATTGAATGTGAAAAGGGTGAAAAGAAATAGCCCTCCATTTATTCAACCTTAGGGCGATAACGGGTTCAATTCATATACTCTTGGTGTTTACTAAGGTAACATCGGTATTGAAGACAAGGCGTCATGGACCCGATGACGCTTGCACTACAACTTCCCAAACCACTCAAGTTCCTCTTAAAGGGCTTGTTTCATTCTCACGGGGAACCGACATTATCTATCGACTTTCTCTTAGAGTTTGTTGATATTGAAGAAGGAGACCCTCTCCTAGTCTCGACATAGGAACCAAATATGCACAATTGAGTCTAGAGCCACGAGATCATCAAATAAATCTCATTAGGACACATGTCAATGAAGACTCTCTGTTTCACACAATGTGGAAGAGATTATATCTTATGAGTCCTCGCATTATCCTTGTGGTATTGCGAACATCGAGTGATATGCAAACATATTCACAATGAAGATGGAAAGCCTTACGGAGCCAACATCAAACAAGCTCACGGTGGGTGGCATGTGAGATCTATCCAATAGATCAACCATGTGACAAGCGAGCGAAACAATGGGGCGATTCAATCTTTTGAATCAATCACGTTCGAGTTATGGATTGACGGATACCTTTGAAAAACCGGTCGTTGTGCTTAAAATCCTTTTCCTTAGCACATCGATTGTGTACTAATATTTCAAAATAAAGGTGTTTATGATTGATAATTGATTTTCTTTAAAACCTTCGTTGTATTGCAAAAACAATTTCTATTGAGCGATACGATTGTTTTCAAATCTCTTCTTATCAATCGGTGAATCTCAATTATTTGGTTCACTCACTCCGTGTTGTCTTCTTTGAGGCGTTCGGTTTGAGAACGACTAGAACATTGCGAAACCACATCAAGGAAATTCTTGAATTATACGATCACGGCGATGCTTGTCTTGATCAGCGAGGAACCGTGGGCGTGTACCTCAATTCAACGAAAGTGATCAAAGACACTTTCGTGCGCTTTATTGCTAAGCTGTTGTATGCGGTGCGCCCGGCGTTTGCGGTGATCGAATGAAGCGGTCAATCCATAGCCGCATGCTCACACAACACATTCATTTCTAAAGAAATCATGATTAGTGCATCAATGACTCGATATTTTCACTCCATGCTTACGCTACTGCTGCGCAAATATCATGAATCAACTAAAGCTTCCGCTACTCGATGAGAATATATCATGATCCGAATGTGAGCATGTCGGTCCAAATGTCACAACATCACATAATACCAACACCACAATGGAAGAGTCGATTTTTATGTTGGTGATGATCTCAATGGCGGCTCAAAACTCATTATCACGTGGATCGGTTAAAGACCTCCACATTGATTATCCAAACATGCAATAATGAAGAATCAATGACTACGAGCTTGAGCAAAGAACATTAACAAGAAACCAAGAACAATCTAATTGTAATATCTGTTTGTATTCTATGTATTTTGAGGTGACCTCCTTAGGGAGATTGTTAGGATTTAGTAAATCCGGTTATTAAAGAGTCGGTCACCTCAGTAGTATATGTAATCGTTAAGCTCGTAGTCGTAGATTAGTTAATGTTTAGTAGTATTTAGTTAAGTAACACCGTGGAGGACGGACGGGTCTTTACCCAGCTGTATGCACGATCCACGACCGTAGGTGGCGATTTATGTAAGAACTATAAATACTCTCTACCTCCCAAGGTAGAGAGTTGGAGCTCATAATAAGATTTTCTTTCTCTCACTAAAGTTCCCAACCTCTAACTTTCTCTCTAAAACCATAGTATCGCCTCTTTGATCTTTGGTTTAGTGTGTTTGTGAAATCCATATGTTATTTTCTTCAAAACGATTATAATGTTTTACAATTAAGAGAAAATATGAGCCCGTTAGTGCATATTTAACTTTTCAATAGGCTAAATATGCCCATTAAAAAAATGAGGCTAAATGTGCCCAAATCTTTTATAAATAGCCAAAATTAGCCAATTTATTTTATTATGGGCTAATCACATTCATGCTAATTTTGGTACTTGCGTTCTTCTTAACAACGGCACTATTAATCCCATCCTTGTTAGTTTTTACGCGACAAGTAACGTGTGTTATTAGTTTTTATCTCATAACCGATGTAATGTTTACTTTCATTTTCATTGAATGTTATTATATGTTGTTTGATAGATGTTAAGAATTTTGTCTAGACTTTAGTTATCGTATAGTATAACCGTTTGCAATTTCATTTTCATCGATTCACGTTCTATTTTAAACGCTACACAAAACACTCACCACAATATCACAAATCATTAATTATCGTATTTAGAAATCTTGATGCATTGCAGTACGGTCTTCGCTTAGTGAACATAAATAAATAAACGAACGTAAAATTATGCGACTTTTGTTCATATTCGTTCATTTAACTAAATAAACGTAAAATATTGTTCATGTTCGTTCATTTACTAAATAAACTAAAATAAATGAACTTTTTACCGAACTATTTATAAAATGTTTACCGTATGTTTAGTTTGTTTATACGCATGATTCGTCTAAATAAAATAGGAAAAGCAAATATGAAACAGTGTGCTGTTTTTTTTAAAGTAAAGTACGTGGGAAGGTTGTAAGTTGGCAACTTACAAGGATAACGACGACATTATCATTATCAGAAGAAGAATAAGAAGGACTACATTACATATATTACCTTAACGCGCTCGCTGGCTGGACTCCATCAAAATATCCGCACCGTTGATTTCTAGTCCTCTCCCATTTAACCCTTCCTTCCTTGCTTCCTTCTTTCACCTATATATATTAAACATTATACCATTTATACCGTTACTCAGGGGTCAAATAAAAAAACCCACACACATTATTCATATTAGTCTTAAGATCACGTTTCCAATGGTGTCTCCTTCAATTCAAGGTTAGTTTTATTTATATATATTTTCTCGTATGTTTTAATCGATTCTTATCAAGTTCTTATACCGTATATATCGTTCTAATATCGTCATTGAATCAATAAATATAAAATTTAACAATGTCGGTTTTATTACTTTATTAGATTGACCATAACCTCTGTTTCTGTGTTGTTATAAACACATGGTGTATGTGTGAGTTGATTTTGTTATTATTGGATTGAATTAAATTGAATTCTGACCAAATACTTGTGTCCCAATGGTACCCATTATGCGTGAGAAGCTCCTTAGGACATATGATATAGATTTGTTGTGTATATTATGCGAGATAGTTAGTTGCCGTTAAAAAAATAAATTGAATTATGTATTTGTTGTTTGGGTCGGATCTGCATCCGAGATCTGATCCAGTCTGTTGAACTAGTAACAAGATATTTTTTTTTCTTTTTTTTTCTTTTTTTTTCTTTTTTTTAATTCTTATTACTTTTTTTGATATAGAAAATTTGGATGAACGTATTTTTTACTTTTATTTTTCTAAAACTTTTATAGTGAAAAGAAAGTATAGTAATCATTAGAGTTTTAGTGTAGTTAATAATTGATGTTGGTCCCAAATAGTAGTTGTTTGGTTTGGTTAGTTAGGTGCATGTTTTTCAGCAGTTATTAGCTAATCTGTCGACAAGGTTTGATTATAGTGATCCTATAATCTATGCCCCTATGATCCCTGTGTTCGTTGAATGATTAGGATTATAAATCGGCGTTAGTGTTCAAAGTTTTAGCATGCCTTGTAATTTGTAAATCACCACGGGCAGGTGACATATATAGTTTCAGTGGGGGGTTTTTTCGTGACATATATAGTTTCAGTGGGGGTTTTTTTTCGTCCTTTTAAATTTGCGCTTAGTGATGGCTGGCTTGCCAATTGCGCTGATGTATCAGGAGATGTATATTTTACCAGTTTATTGACTGTTTAATATGGTTGTTAACTTGACCGAATTGATTTTTGTATGATATGCAGAAGATGATCCTAAAGCTAAGTTAACAAACTTTGTTTATGTTCTTAGCCAATAGTTAGTAGTCAAATACATATGATAGTCCGTCTCAAGTTGGTATGTATTTTAAATTTTATCGAAACTGAGTCTTGTCACGTCTTTTCTACTTTTGAATTGACGAGTTTCTAATTAGCTAGTTAAGGCAATAATCATGCTTAAGCCATAAGAAACTTTGTCTTAACGTGTCATTTTCAAAGCCTTGGTTTTTCTTGTTTTTATATTTAATACTATTTGATTTTGTCCGTCTTACGACTTCCAGCTCCTGGCCTGCAAAAATATCTAATAACGTGTTATTTAGCATTTTTATAGGATATCCACATGCACCCACTATTGCTTGTCTAGATGATATGTTTTTTGAAATATTTAATCTTTGTCATTATTTTGAGCACATAGATGTTAACTTTCATTTTAACCTTTAATAAGTCCAATGGGTCCACTAGGCATGCCTCTTTCTATGGACTTATGTGGCCTTGGTCCCACCCTTATAAAGAATAAATATTATTGTATTTGCATTGAAGGGTGTTTGGGATTGCTAGTTAAAAATTTAAAACTATTTAGCTGTGTATCGCCTTTTGATACAACATATAAGCGGTTTTAACGTGTTTGGAATATGCTGATCTGAATTTTTATGTGTGAAATAAGCTGTTTTGAATACGCAACTTGAAACTGCATACTCAAAATGGCATATCCAAAAAGCAATAAGCAAATCCTAAATCTCAGTTCGATAAAGCAATCCTAAAACTTATGAACAAAATCTTTGTTCTGTACAAGTACGGTAGACATATCTGTTACAGACAAAGCTAATCTAATATATGTACCCTCTTTATGATACTAAACCAACTGCATATCTGATATGAGTCTGTTAAAATCAAAATCATACTACCCCTGGATATTTTTTTCATATTGAAACAAAGTGAAGTTTACGTCATCATATCAAAGCACCCACATATTAGATAGTTCATATAGAGAGTTAGAGACCAAATCATATTTTATACTGTTCATACCAATGTGTGTTTTGATACAATTTCTTCTTTTTCAGTGTTGAATTTAATGGCTGATGGAAAGAAGTACATATCATCAGAAGAGTTACAAAAGCATAACAAACCCAGTGATCTTTGGATCTCCATTCAGGGCAAAGTTTACAATGTTACAGAGTGGGCTAAAGAACACCCTGGTGGTGATATCCCTCTTCTAAATCTTGCGGGCCAGGATGTAACTGATGCTTTCATTGCATTCCATCCTGGTACTGCCTGGAAACACCTGGACAAACTCTTCACCGGGTATCATTTAAAAGAGTATCAAGTTTCAGAAGTTTCTAGAGACTACCGGAAGCTTGCTTCCGAGTTTGCAAAGGCTGGGATGTTTGAGAAGAAAGGGCACGGTGTTATTTACTCACTGTGTTTTGTGTCATTGCTGCTTTCCGCGTGTGTGTATGGTGTATTATGTTCCGACAGTTTCTGGGTTCATATGGCTGCGGGGGCGATATTGGGATTAGCATGGATGCAAATCGCTTATTTGGGTCATGATGCTGGGCATTACCAAATGATGGCGACACGTGGGTGGAACAAGTTCGCAGGTATCTTTATCGGGAATTGTATAACTGGGATTAGTATAGCATGGTGGAAATGGACACACAACGCACATCACATTGCTTGCAATAGTCTCGATTATGATCCCGACCTTCAACATTTGCCAATGTTAGCCGTCTCTTCTAAGCTTTTCAACTCATTGACTTCTGTTTTCTATGGGAGACAACTAACATTCGACCCGTTAGCCCGGTTCTTCGTGAGCTACCAACATTACTCATATTACCCGATTATGTGTGTGGCCCGGGTCAACCTTTACCTACAAACAATTCTTTTGCTGATTTCAAAAAGAAGGATTCCTGACAGAGGTTTAAACATACTCGGAACCCTAATTTTCTGGACGTGGTTTCCCCTTCTTGTTTCGTGCTTACCCAATTGGCCAGAGCGTGTGGCGTTCGTGTTAGTTAGCTTTTGTGTCACAGGCATTCAACATGTTCAATTCACGTTGAACCACTTTGCAGCAAATGTTTACGTGGGGCCACCAAAGGGTAATGACTGGTTTGAGAAACAAACGGCTGGGACAATCGACATTTCATGCTCTTCTTGGATGGATTGGTTCTTCGGTGGTCTACAGTTCCAGCTCGAGCACCATTTGTTTCCTAGGTTGCCTCGTTGTCACTTGAGATCAATTTCCCCTATTGTGCAAGACCTCTGCAAAAAACATAATCTGCCTTATACGAGTTTGTCTTTCTATGATGCTAACGTAACAACACTCAAGACACTTAGGACTGCGGCTTTACAAGCTCGTGACCTTTCAAATGGGCCGCCTCAGAATTTATTATGGGAGGCTTTTAACACCCATGGATGAGCCGCTAGAAGTATTTAACTTGTATTTTTTAAGAAATTCAGATTCTTTCGTTTCTGTAACTAGACTTTGAGCAGTCAGAAATCGATGATTATTCTTCAGCCTTGTTCTCAACCTTTTTCGATTTGTATATTTCTTTTTTTGGCATATTGTTGTAGATGCTAAACTTTGGAATCAGTTGTTCCTGCTTATTACTATAATGAATACTAGACATTATTTTAGAATTCAATCTATTGTTATACTCCTACTAGTTCTCTTAGAACCAGTGCGCGCACGGGGTTTGGGCATACAATATAACGGGTATTAATGTTTATAATAACTTTCTTTTGAAGTTCAATATTGTGGCAATTTCGTAAATTCATAGTTTTGTAATGTCCAAAATCTTTATACAAATTTATAATAAATCTTTTATATTTTTATAGTTATAATATACGGGTTTTTACATAATTTTTTCGTTATGTATTAATCGATTAGTATTTTGTATAGATTTTTGTTGCACGAAATATTTGACGTTGTTTAACTGAAATGTGTTTATGTTGATCTTGTTGAATTTAACTATCTATATCATATTCTAGACATTATGCATGTTTAGTAGTGCATAATGACCCTTAAAAAATATGTGTCGTTGATATATGTACAATTTTGTATATTTAGTTTCATCTCATAGTAACCCGTGATGTCATGCTTTTATTTTGTTATTTATATTTCTGTTTATAACATTTTTTGTCGTATTTTATTTTTAAACCCCGTCTACGTACGGGTTGTAAGATATGGGATTTCACAAACACACTAAACCATAATCAACATGGGGCGTTCAAGAAAGTTTAGAGAGAGAAAGTTCTAGAGAGAGAAAGGGAAGAGAGTTGGGAACTATGTGAAACAAAGAAAAATAGTATTGAAGCTCCGACCCTCTACCTTGGGAGGTAGAGGGTATTTATAGTGTCTTACAAATAAACGCCACCTACGGGTGTGGATCGAGGCATACAGGTGGGTAAAGACCGTCCGTCCTCCACGGTGTTACTTAACAAACTACTAACTAACATATCATAACTACGACTACGAGCTTTCTATTGAATGCTTATACTTGAGGTGACCGACTCTTTAACGATTGAATTTTCTAATTCCTAACAATCTCCCCTAAGGAGGTCACATCAATTACAATGAATACAAACAGATATTACATTAAATTGTTCTAGGATTCTTGATTAAGTCCTTTGCTCGAGAGCTCGTAGTCTTTGATTCATCATTATTGCATGTTTGGGAAATCAAGTGGAGGTCTTTAACTTGATCCACGTGAGAATGATTGTTGAGCTCGCTTTGAGATCATCGGTCATATTAAATCTCGACTCTTCCTTTGTGATGTTGGTATTATGTGATGTTGTGACTTTTGGACCGACATGCTCACATTCGGATCATGATTTCTTCTTATCGAGTAGCGGAAGCTTTCGTTGATTCATGATATTGGCGGTAGCGTGGCGAAGCATGGAGTGAAAATATCGAGTCATTGATGCACTAATCATGATTTCTTTGGAAATGAATGTGTTGTGTGAGCATGCGGGTATGGATTGACCACTTCATTACGAGCAACAAACGTCGGATGTACCGCATAAAACAGATTAGCAATAAAGTACACGAAAGTGTCTTTGATCACTTCGATGAATTGAGGTACACGCCCACGGTTCCCGTTGATCGATACAAGTCTTGCTGTGATTAGGTATAATTCAAGAATTTCCTTGACAGGGTTTCACAATGCTCTAGTCGTTCTCAAACCGAACATCTCAAAGAAGACAACACAGAGTGAGTGAACCAATGAACGAGATTCACCGATTGATGAAAAGAGATTTGAAGAACAATCGTGTATTGCTCAATAGAAATTGTTTTGCAATACAACAAAGGTTTTAATGAAAATCAATTATCAATCATAAAACACCTTTTGATTTGAAATATTCGTACACGGTCGATGTGCTAAAGAAAAAGTTTTTGAGCATAATGACCGGTTTTTCAAAGGTATCCGTCAATCCATAACTGAACCGTGATTGATTCAAAAGATTGAATCGCCCCATTGTTTCTGCTCGGTTGTCACATGATTGATCTATTTGAATAGATCTCACATGCCACCTACCGGGAGCTTGTTAGATGTTGGCTCGAAGGCTTTCCATCTTCATTGTGAATATTTTGCATATCACTCGGATGTTACGCAATACCACAAGGATAATGCGTGGGACTCAAGATATAATCTCTCTTTCCAAATTGTGTGAAACAGAGAGTCTTCATTGAAAGTGTCCTAATGAGATTTATTGATGATCTCGAGGCTCTAGACTCAATTTGTGCATATTTGGTTCCTATTGGGAGACTAGGAGAGGTCTCCTTCTTCAATATCAACAATCTCTAAGAGAAAGTCGATAGATTATGTCGGTTCCCGTGAGAATGAAACAAGCCCTTTTAAGAGGAACTTGAGTAGTTTGGGAAGCTTTAGTGCGGTCGTCACTGGGTCCATGACGTCTTGTCTTCAATACCGATGTTACCATCGAGCATATGAATTGAACCCGGTTTACGCCTAAGGTTGAATTGTTGAAGGCTATTTATTTTCACCCTTTTCTCATTCAATTCTTTTCATTCTTCAACCCTTCATGCTTACCGAAACTTCATAACTAGAACCTTGTTGGGTTTATTCCAAGACTAGCTCGGTCTCATCCGCACTCTTCCCATATCTCATATTTCTCATTTTATCATCATACCTAAGGACTTCTACACTAACTAGTGGATTGTCTCTGAGTAGATCCCTCCGGTTCTGGCAGATCATGGGACCTCAACCTAACCTTATCATCCTTATATCACCATACATAAAGTAAAGTTGGTTGGTCTTTTTGGTATCGTTCATCTGCCATCGGAACCAATTGAAAACCATTTGAAAAATCAATCAAGATACTTGTGATATAGAATCAAAGTATTTTGTATCTTAATTGTTTTGATATTTTAGAAATGCTCCCCCTCAACATATGCATAAAAATTTGAAATTTGTTTAGCACATGGAGGCAAGAGATCTTTGAAATCATTAGATTAAGAATGAAAGGTCCAATCTTTTGATTAACATTTTCTAAAATGATCATCATCACTTCCTAATCAATTTGAGTAGATAAAACATTTTAAGGAAGGATGAGGTTTTCACAATTTTGCTCCCCCTCAATATGTGCCTCGAAACATGAAAGAGTTTGCACGTATTAGAGGGAACTTGCACTTAGAGACAATTCAGTCACGTTTCAATAATTTGAGGTTTAAAATAGATGCTCCCCCTCAACATGTGCATGGAAAAATTTGAAATCGTTTGTCACATGCGGGGAGGAGAGCTTGTATATCCTTATAAAACCATTTATCAAATTATCATAACTCCAATTTAAATCACAAATTCTCCCCCGATCACAATTTTCACATCATTTGAGATTTGTGATCTCTGTAGATTTAAATTGATTTTGAAAGCTTTTAAGGAGAATTGTGACTTGATTATGAAAACGTTTTAACTGATAAGGATCGAATTTTGAGACTTTAGACTCCAACGATTTACATTAAACATGCTTGAATATCTTTTGAAAACTTAATAATAACCACGATCCGGTACCATTGTTTGAAAATACACTTTTTATTTAATTGAAAATCATTCTCCCCTCAATCAATGACATAAGTTGTTGATTGAGAGATAGATATTTTGACCACCGATAAGTATGATGATTTTCAAAATTAAGTCCGAGTAATTTTCAAAGCAATTAGTTTTCATTAGATAGTAAGAAATTGTTTTAGAATCGAGCATGAGATTTGAAAAACAAGATAAAGCATGGCTCTGTTCTTTCTATTATAACGGGTTACTGCCTGAAATGACAATAAACCACTATTTTTTATTTTTTTTAAACAAAAGCTATATGCATTCGAAGAACATCTAAAAACCCGTGACATTCTTTGAATGTCAGTACAAAGTCCGTAGATGGTATCGAATAAGGAAAAACATGACATAATAACAATATTTTTGGAATTTTTCAAGATTTTCTAATTTTTATGGATTTTTGAAAATTTTATATTTTTATATTTTTTTTTTTGAGGGTTTTTCAAGTTTTGTATTTTGCTTTTAGAAAAAATATATACAAGAGATAGATGAATAAAGACCTTTACTCCTCGTCTTCCTCTTGAAGACGCTTGAGTGTTTCCGGTTGAAGACTCTTTAGACCAAGACGTGGAAGGATAAACTCAAAACGTTCTCTAGGAAGAGCTTTAGTGAAGATGTCTGCTAACTGGTATTCAGTCCTCACAAAATAGAGCTCCACCACACATTTTTCCACTTGTTCCCTGATGAAATGATGTCGAATGTCGATATGCTTTGCTCTTGAGAGTTGAACGTTGTTGCATGAGAGAGTGATGAGTGTCTAAATACTCATCATTTTTGTACCAATTAAACTGCAAAAACATCTGAAAACACTCAGAAATGCATCAAAATGATCAAAATATCACAAATAAGTGTTTTATGTGTTTTAAATGCAAAATATCAAAATCGGTGAAAAATGATCAAGTTTGCATAATTGGTAGTTTTAGTCCCCAAGTTTCAAAAGTTGTCAAAATAGTCCACGGTAAACCAAAATAAAGAAAAATATCATTTCAAGTCCCTAGGGATTCTTGAGTTGTCAAAATTGGTCCTTGAGATTTAAAATTGCAAATTTACAACTTAGGTCCCTAAACTTTCAAAAATGTCAAGTTTGGTCCCTGAAAGTTTGAAAATGTCAAAAATAGTCCTTGTACTATTGAAACTTGTCAATTTTGATCCCTTGAAACAGTTTTGAGAAATTGGCAGAAATGGCCCTTCAAGAATCAGAAATGGCAGTTTGGTCCTTGTCATTTAAAACTAGCCATGACCCCTTCAAACCATTATGACCCCCTGCCAAAACCTATGACCCCCCTTTTTTGGACCCCTGGTCAACACCACCAGTCAAACTCACCTTTCCCTCCCAACTGCCTTATCTCCTTCCCACTTGACTGCAACTCTCAGGCATATTCCCATCACCTTTCACCTTATCCCTCCCCCCTCATCGTCATATCTACCAACTTATCACACCACAATTAATGCCACCCCCCCTAGTTGCAAATTCAGAAGCCCACCACTCAAAACAGATTTTCCCGCCAAAATTGATCCAATGGCCAAAATCATCTCAAGTCATCCAATGGCTATCAAAGCAAGTGGGAATTGATCAGAGGAGAGAGAGAATGCATTTTGGTGTATAAAAGAGGAAGAAGAAAGGAGGAGGAAAGTAGTACTTAGTTTTTATTTCATATGTATGTCGTTTTTTATGTTTATGTTTTTAATTAAGCTCTAAGCTGTAATCTTTTGTTTCATTGTATCAAATTAAGTTATTTAAGTGTATTAAAACTGTTTTCAAGTGTCAATTCAAGTTGTATTAACATTTCAAGTTTTAAGTTTACTGTTGCAAATTTTAGTTTCAAGCTCTTAAAAACCAAGCTTCAATAAGCTTCATTTAAGTTCAAACAAGCTTATTTAAGCTCATTATAGCTTTTGGTAAGCTTAAGAAACAGTTTCAATCAAAAGTGCTAAAAAGTCAACAAAAGTCAACTGAGGAAGCAAAATGGGTATAAGTTTGGAAATGGTTTGATGCAAGTTGATGGATATGGGTTGAAATTGGTTTAGGACGGTGGTTCCTGTGTTGTTTGGCAAGCCATTGTGGCTATGGACTTGTGTAAGTGTCCGAACATCATTTCATTCTTGTCATGATTGCATTAATAGTTTAGTAGATATTTGATAATTGTAGTCATTGTTTTAGCAACATATAGGTAATTTAGGTCTATTCTAATAAAAATTATAATTTGGATGTGTGGATTAATAGTAGTTAAGTTAAAATCGATCCACAAAATAGTGTTTGGATCGATGGATTTGTTTGAGCTTGAGCTCTTGTTTGTGTTTAAAACTTGTCTACTTAGTCTCAATTAGGTCAATTAGAACCAAATCAGTCATAAGTTTTCATTCCATTTGAGTAAAAGTCAAAATTATCTAGAATCTGTCTTAAATTCTCAACTGTTGGAGCTTTTGAATATCAAAAGCTTGATTTGTGCTTAGATATCATAGACATAGATTGCATTAAGTTTATTTCATCATATTACATCATAATCAGTTGACAAATTGGTTTTAAATCTCACCAAAGTCAAAGTTTTATAACTGCTCAAAAGTCAAAACAGGTAAAAAACCAGTTTTCAACCAACCTAAGTTGATTTTTCATAGATTCAATTCTGGGTCAAATCAAGTGTAACTTTGGGATTAATAACTTCAACTGGTCTAGTTTCTTATTATGATTTTTATAGATTTTTAGAAATTTTGTAAAAGCTCCAAAAGAGCTTGTCAAGCGAGGCTTATCTCGCCTCGTTCACAAACTCGATGAATCTTGAGTTTTCACGAGTTGAGCAAGGCTTGTCAAAAGCTCATAAGAGCTTATCCAGGTCTGGTTCTTGGTTTACAACTAGCTAGCCAGGTCTTCTTGAGAGTCCAACTTCTGGTTTTGATTTCTAGCTTATTGAGTGGCTTAATTTCAAGCTGCAAAGTAGCACCTCAAAACTGTTTTGGGCACTTAAAGTCAAAACAATCAAATCTATGTAAGTTGGTATTTTAGAGGTTTAGGATAGTTGTAATAAGTTGTTTTAGAGTAGTTTTAACATATTATAGGGTCTGTGATAGTTTGGTAGCTTATTGTTCTCCTTTGGCTTATTTCAAAGTGCTTATCTATAAGCACTTGCACTGCAGTCTCATTTTCTTACACATAAGCTACTGTTTTTATATTTTTCTTAGATTCATAATATTAATTTAGACTTTTCCTGAAATTTTCATAATTTTTCATCATTTTGCTATTTTCTTCATTAAAATTAGTTTTAGGCAATTTTAATTAGCATTTAATACAATTAATTCGGAAAAGTTTCAAAAAATAAGTTTTCATTTTTCCTAGGTTAAGATAAATATAAAAGTCAAAAAATATTTTTCCAGATTTTTCATAGTTTAATTTGTAATTTTAGCAATTTAATTAGTTTTAAATAGTTTTAATTCATAAAAATAGAAAAATAATCAAAAAATATAAAATAGTTTTGAAAATTCTCTTTAGTTATTTTAGATTTTTCTAAGTCATAATTTCATTTTTCTAGCTTTATTTCATATTTTCTTGTATTTTAGGGTATTATTAAATAGTTAAAATAGTTTTAATTAATAATAATTAGTTAATTAGTTATAAAATAATTTTCTTTTTCTAAAATTTTCTCTTATCATTAGGTTTGTAAAATGTCATTTTCATATTTTTAGGATTAATATTGTTTCGGTTTCACATTTTCTTTTTATACGTCGCGTAGTTTTTAATTTAAGTTTTATAAAAGAAAATCAAAAACATCATTTTAAAAATAATGATAGCGTTTATTTAATATAGTTTATCTTTTTAATTTCATTTAATTTGCATTTAAGCCCCTGTAATTTATAAACTTTTTCTTTAGTTATAATCAATCATATCTCTTTCCGTTCAAATTATCTCGATCACTATACGTTTGATTATTCTCGCACAGCTCGTTGGGACTTAACGACATGGGGAAACACTATACTCTCCTGATCTTCATTGCATTTGTGTCTGAACTGTTTTAAGTTTCTTACGGTTAGCCATTCACAAGTGGCTAGCTTGTGTGAGATAACTTGACGGTTCACCACCAATCAAATTTTGGCGCCGCTGCCGGGGAACTGTGCTAATTATCTTCCGTTTAGCAGATTAGTGATTTGAATATTCACTCCTTGTTCATACCATCTATCTATATCTATATATATTTTCTTATAAAAATCCAAAACCCAAAACATCCAAAACGTATAAAAACAAAAATATTTTCCTTTTGTTTCTATATATATATCAAAGATAAAATACAAAAGATTTGTCGTTTTCTTTGTTTAATAATAACAACATAAAAATTACCACATAAACCAAGGCGGTGTACTACCTAACTGGGGTACGACCATAATAAGTTCCCGAACCAAAGATTAAAACTTGCCTTTGTGTCCTTTTGAGTGGTGTACCTTTTTCAAAAGCCATTCATCTTGTGATTATTGGTTTAAGTTCACCGTTGTTTTGCCTCGATTTTGTTTTAATTGGATTTGTTGTTATATCTACTTTTCAAAAACATAAAACCCAAAAGATTCTTCTTACCCCATTTTCATAATTCCCATTCCTTCCTTAACTCGAGAGTCCTTAGAGTTAACTCTAGTGCATGCTTGCTCGTTCTTCTAGATCATTGAGTCCTTTTCGTGATCTAGCGAAATTCCTAGACGACGTTCTCGTGAGCGTCTTTGCCCAAATAGTCGAACCCGAGATTCGTACTATTCCAAGCAACAATATGGTAGACGAACGAACTATGTCGGAAATGCTCCAAGCACCCACCGAGGGTTATGGAGATGCCATCGTTTTACCAGAAATCAATTCTGATCACTTCGAATTGAAGACACATTTAATCACACTTGTGTCTACAAATCAATTCCACGGGTTTGACCGAGAAGACCCGTATGCATACATCCGTTGGTTTAACAAGTTGACTTCAACTATCAATTTCAAGGATGTGCCACAAAAAGTAATCAAGTTGATGCTATTTCCATTCTCACTGAGGGACGGCCGGTTTGGTGGAAAAGAACCCCTCGATCCATCGAAACTTGGGAGGATCTTGTTCAAAAGTTTGTCAATTATTTCTTTCCTCCATCAAAGACGACTAATCTTAAAAATGAAATTTCGGATTTCGTCAAAATTTCGATGAAAACTTTGGAGAGGCATGGGAGAGATTCAAAGATCTCCTCGAAATGCCCCATCATGAATTCACGGAGCTTCAACAAGTTAATATCTTTTATAATGGGTTGAGCAGTAGCGATCAAGATTCTTTGAACGCACCGCAGGTGGCAATATCTTGAATCGTAAGCCTAAAGATGTGATTGAGATTTGCGAGCAAAATCAAAAGTTCCTATTTCTCGCAACAAAGTCAATACTCCAAACACTCCCGCTTCTTCATCCAAGAACTCTTCCGAGTTAGCGCTCCGATAGCCGCTCTAACGGACGCCATCCGTTGTATGATGAAAGAGGTAAAGGAAATCAAAAGCGAAATTCATAAACCGGAACCAATCAAAGCCGTAAACAAGGTGTGTGAAACTTGTAGTGGTCCACATGCGTATTATGATTGACAAGCAACCGATGCTTCCTTTACCAAGCTCCGTAGCTTCGTAAACCACAATCAATACCGACCACAAGTGATCCTCACTACCATGCACCTAGCGGTATGACACCACCGGTTTTCCTCCTGTACAAAACCATGGCAATCAAAATCGGTTTGTTCCGAATCAAGGACAAAACTTCAACAACTCTCAAAATTTCAATCAAACCGGAACAATTTCAACCAACCCTATCAAGCTCCAAATCATCAAAGTTATCAACAACCTTCTCAAGCTCCCTACTAAATGACTTCATGAAAATTCTTGAGTCAAGCATACGTTCAATGCAAACTCGGATCAATAACATGAGGTTGAGCTAAAAAGGAAATTGATACCACAATGTCTCGGCAGACAAATGAGTTGAAGAATATGATGAGCGGTTTCATGAACATGAATATGAACCAAGCTTCGTCATCTTACGGAGGACTCCCAAGCAATACAATTCCAAATCCCAATGCCGAGTTAAAAGCCGTCCCCACTCGTAGTGGTAAGACTCACAATGGACCTTCGACTCCAATGCCTCCTCCACCGTGAGCAATGAGTCAAGTTACCAAGGATACAACGGACAAGGTGCATTTCAAGCCCACGGCATCAAGACACGTCCCACCTTCGGTAGTCCAAGCTTTAAGTCCGGAACCCGAAGTTCCGAAGACAAATTCTGAGCCAGAAAACACTTCCATCCCGGCTCAAAAGTCTAGTCAGCTCCCTTACCCATCAAGAATGCATGATGAGAAGCTCAAAGACAAAACCAAAGAGCAAATGGAAAAAATTTTCCAAATTTTCAATGAACTGCACTTTGACATAAGCTTCGTTGATGCTCTCGTTCTAATGCCTAAATTTGCATCCACGCTTAAAGGCTTACTAAACAACAAAGATAAGCTATCTGAGATGGCTAAAACCCCTCTCAATGAGCAATGCTCAGCGGTCCTTCTCAAGAAGCTTCCCAAAAGCTTGAAGACCCGGTGATTTTTAATCCGTGTGATTTCTTGGGGATGGTTCAATGCTCCGCCTTGGCCGATCTTGGCGCTAGCATTAACCTCATGCCACTCTCGGTATGGAAGAAACTGTCTCTTCCTAAACTTTCATCCACTTATATGACACTCGAGCTAGCGGACCGTTCCATAACGCGTCCACTGGGATAGCCGAGGATGTCGTGATGAAAGTAGGAAAGTTTCACTTTCCTCCGACTTTGTTGTAGTAGACTTTGATGCGGATCCTAGAGTTCCCTCATCTTGGGAGAGCTTTCTTGAGAACGCAGTCGTGCTCGATTGATGTATTTTTGAAGAGTTGACCATACGGGTTGACAACGAAGAACTCACGTTGAATATCAACCAAAACTCCAAACCTCTATCCAAACAGTGTTGCCACAATTGATCAAAAATCGAAAGATTCAATGCAACACTCTCAAATTTCACGGTTAAGAGGAGTCACCAAAACGTCTTTGAGCTAAAAGCTTTGAAAATCAACCTGGTTCAAACAAATGGTCTGAATGTTGTACAAGGAAAGTCAAGAGTGTTCTTGATGATGATGATCTAGAATCGGAGACTTTATCGGAAGTGGTGGAAATTGCTAGCTCTAAGAGCACACCACTTGTCCCACCTCCGGAATCAGTTTATCGTATCGAGTTTGTTAACTCTGTGGATGAAACCAAACTCTCTTCAGTTTCATCTGAATTGGATGATGATCCAATGGGAGACATTCTTCCCATTGAAGAATTGCTCAAAAATGTTCCATCATCTCCTAGTCTTATTATTCCCGACTCTTCCATCCCTTCTCTCACTCCTGATGAGGAAGATGACAACTTTTGGAATGAAGTCGATGCCTTTCTTAGTGATGAGTCAATTCCAACAGATTTGATAATACTTACTTTGATTCGGAGGAGACATCCTTTTCTAGAAAATCTGCTGATTGAAGAACAGTTTCCCACCCTCCTCCGGACATCTTATTGACAATCACCATATAAGCTTCAAGTTTAAGCTTAAAAATGTCAAAATGGTGATTTGCTTCTTCGATGAGGAATGGACATGCATTCTCATGCACATCTTTATTCCATTCTTCACGGATGGTGTGGTTGCTCTTTCCTTTTCTCTTTCGGGAATGAGGACACCATCTTTGACCCCGTATCATCCCTTATAGTTTCTACTATTAACAATACCGAGGTTGTATCTCGTCGGTGTGGAACTTTCGATGTTCATATGTTTATTAACATTGTGAGCGAAAGTCCGATCGAGATTGGTTTTCCACGTTACTTTCCCCATGAACAAATGAATACGGGTCGAGTCAAGCTAGTGACTCGGTAATCAAAAACAAGAGCTAAACATGGGTTTTCACCCGTGTTTCGACTTCTTTCTACCACCCTAGTGTGGGGAGTTGCCCACATGTTGTATATAAGTTTGCTATAAAAAATTAAAAAAATTAAAAATCTTGCTAAATAATGGCCGTAGTATTTCCTTTTACGTTCTATGTTTCGGCATAACCGCGGTACTTTGAATATTGAGGGCAATATTCATTTCTAGTGTGGGGGAATTCTCACGAATTTTATCATGTAATTATACCACCCAATTCCCCATTTTGGCCAAAATTTTTTTTTTTTTTTTAAGTGTTTTCACTTACTCGGTTTACTGATTATCGATCCGCCATGTCTAATAAACAAAAGGATTGGCTAATCCATGAGCAAACGGCTCTTGGTAAAGATATCTCAAATCCGTTGACGACTTGCAATTTGCCCAAAATTGTATGGTATTCACCACCATATCTTTAATTAGTGAAGAGTTGGCTAGCCCTCAAGTTTATGGCTTGTGGTAAAGGCGGTGGAAAAACCATAATTGGTAATCGACTCACCAAAGATAATATTGATATTTTATCTAAGAGTTGGCTAGTCCGAGCAAACGGCTTCGGTAAAGATAAATCAAATCCGTTGGAAGTCGGTGATTTGCTCAAAATCATTTGGTTATCGGTGTACCAAGGTTCTTACTTGAACTGAAACATTTGGCTACTCGAAGTAATGGCTTTTGGTAAAGAGATGAAATCCATTAATTTTTCTCAAAACATTGCTAGGGACTAGCAATATCTTAGTGTGGGGATTGATGAGTGTCTAAATACTCATCATTTTGTACCAATTAAACTGCAAAACATCCGAAAACACTCGAAATGCATCAAAATGATCAAAATATCACAAATAAGTGTTTTATGTGTTTTAAATGCAAAATATCAAAATCGGTGAAAACGATCAAGTTTGCATAATTGGCGCTTTAGTCCCCAAGTTTCAAAAGTTGTCAAAAACAGTCCCTGGTAAACCAAAATAAAGAAAAATATCATTTCAAGTCCCTAGGGATTCTTGAGTTGTCAAAATTGGTCCTTGAGATTTAAAATTGCAAATTTACAACTTAAGTCCCTAAACTTTCAAAAATGTCAAGTTTGGTCCCTGAAAGTTTGAAAATGTCAAAAATAGTCCTTGTACTATTGAAACTTGTCAATTTTGATCCCTTGAAACAGTTTTGAGAAATTGGCAGAAATGGCCCTTCAAGAATCAGAAATGGCAGTTTGGTCCTTGTCATTTAAAACTAGCCATGACCCCTTCAAACCATTATGACCCCCTGCCAAAACCTATGACCCCCCTTTTTTGGACCCCTGGTCAACACCACCAGTCAAACTCACCTTTCCCTCCCAACTGGCTTATCTCCTTCCCACTTGACTGCAACTCTCAGGCATATTCCCATCACCTTTCACCTTATCCCTCCCCCCTCATCATCATATCTACCAACTTATCACACCACAATTAATGCCACCCCCCTAGTTTCAAATTCAGAAGCCCACCACTCAAAACAGATTTTCCTGCCAAAATTGATCCAATGGCCAAAATCATCTCAAGTCATCCAATGGCTATCAAAGCAAGTGGGAATTGATCACAGGAGAGAGAGAATGCATTTTGGTGTATAAAAGAGGAAGAAGAAAGGAGGAGGAAAGTAGTACTTAGTTTTTATTTCATATGTATGTCGTTTTTTATGTTTATGTTTTTAATTAAGCTCTAAGCTGTAATCTTTTGTTTCATTGTATCAAATTAAGTTATTTAAGTGTATTAAAAGCTTTTAAGTGTCAATTCAAGTTGTATTAACATTTCAAGTTTTAAGTTTACTGTTGCAAATTTTAGTTTCAAGCTCTTAAAAACCAAGCTTCAATAAGCTTCATTTAAGTTCAAACAAGCTTATTTAAGCTCATTATAGCTTTTGGTAAGCTTAAGAAACAGTTTCAATCAAAAGTGCTAAAAAGTCAACAAAAGTCAACTGAGGAAGCAAAATGGGTATAAGTTTGGAACTGGTTTGATGCAGTGATGGATATGGGTTGAAATTGGTTTAGTTAAATAGGTGGTTCCTGTGTTGTTTGGCAAGCCATTGTGGCTATGGACTTGTGTAAGTGTCTGAACATCATTTCATTCTTTTCATGATTGCATTAATAGTTTAGTAGATATTTGATAATTGTAGTCATTGTTTTAGTTGTATATAGGTAATTTAGGTCTATTCTAATAAAATTATAATTTGGATGTGTGGATTAATAGTAGTTAAGTTAAAATCAATCCACAAGGATAGTGTTTGGATCATGGATTTGTTTGAGCTTGAGCTCTTGTTTGTGTTTAAAACTTGTCTACTTAGTCTCAATTAGGTCAATTAGAACCAAATCGGTCATAAGTTTTCATTCCATTTGAGTAAAAGTCAAAATTATCTAGAATCATCTTAAATTCTCAATTGTTGGAGCTTTTGAATATCAAAAGCTTGATTTGTGTTTAGATATCATAGACATAGATTGCATTAAGTTTATTTCATCATATTACATCATAATCGGTTGACAAATTGGTTTTAAATCTCACCAAAGTCAAAGTTTTATAAGCGCTCAAAAGTCAAAACAAGTAAAAAACGAGTTTTCAACCAACCTAAGTTGATTTTTCATAGATTCAATTTGGTCAAATCAAGTGTAACTTTGGGATTAATAACTTCAACTGGTCTAGTTTCTTATTATGATTTTTATAGATTTTTAGAAATTTTGTAAAGCTCCAAAGAGCTTGTCAAATGGGCTTATCTCGCCTGCTCACAAACTCAATGAATCTTGAGTTTTCACAGGTTTGAGCAAGGCTTGTCAAAAGCTCATAAGAGCTTATCCAGGTCTGGTTCTTGGTTTACAACTAGCTATCCAGGTCTTCTTGAGAGTCCAACTTCTGGTTTTGATTTCTAGCTTATTGAGTGGCTTAATTTCAAGCTGCAAAGTAGCACCTCAAAACTGTTTTGGGCACTTAAAGTCAAAACAATCAAATCTGTGTAAGTTGGTATTTTAGAGGTTTAGGATAGTTGTAATAAGTTGTTTTAGAGTAGTTTTAACATCTTATAGGGTCTGTGATAGTTTGGTAGCTTATTGTTCTCCTTTGGCTTATTTCAAAGTGCTTATCTATAAGCACTTGCACTGCAGTCTCATTTTCTTACACATAAGCTATTGTTTTTATATTTTTCTTAGATTCATAATATTAATTTAGACTTTTCCTGAAATTTTCATAATTTTTCATCACTTTGCTATTTTCTTCATTAAAAACTTTTTAGGCAATTTTAATTAGCATTTAATACAATTAATTAAGAAAAGTTTCAAAAATAAGTTTTCATTTTTCCTAGGTTAAGATAAATATAAAAGTCAAAAAATATTTTCCAGATTTTCATAGTTTAATTTGTAATTTTTAGCAATTTAATTAGTTTTAAATAGTTTTTAATTCATAAAAAATAGAAAAATAATCAGAAAAATATAAAAATAGTTTTGAAAATTCTATTTAGTTATTTTAGATTTTTCTAAGTCATAATTTCATTTTTCTAGCTTTATTTCATATTTTCTTGTATTTTAGGGTATTATTAAATAGTTAAAAATAGTTTTTAATTAATAATAATTAGTTAATTAGTTATAAAAATAATTTTCTTTTTCTAAAAATTTTCTCTTATCATTAGGTTTGTAAAAATGTCATTTTCATATTTTTAGGATTAATATTGTTTCAGTTTCACATTTTCTTTTGTACATCACGTAGTTTTTAATTTAAGTTTTATAAAAGAAAAATCAAAAACATCATTTTAAAAATAGTGATAGCGTTTATTTAATATAGTTTATCTTTTTAATTTCCTTTAATTTGCATTTAAGCCCCTGTAATTTATAAACTTTTTCTTTAGTCATAATCAATCATATCTCTTTCCGTTCAAATTATCTCGATCACTATACGTTTGATTATTCTCGCACAGCTCGTTGGGACTTAACGACCTGGGGAAACACTATACTCTCCTGATCTTCATTGCATTTGTGTCTGAACTGTTTTAAGTTTCTTACGGTTAGCCATTCACAAGTGGCTAGCTTGTGTGAGATAACTTGACGGTTCACCACCAATCAGAGAGCAATAGCACTTTTATTATCACAGTACAGAGGGATTTTATTGAATTCAAAGCCATAGTCGATAATTGGGATCTCATCCATAAGATTTGAGCACAACAAGATGACATGGCTATGTATTCACCTCTCAGAGGAAATAGAAGTACTCATTTGCTTTTTTGAAGACCACTCACAAGCTTATCACCCAAAACCGAGCACCTCGGACGTACTTCGACGTGTATCTTGAGAACTGCATGATCGGCATCTCATAGGCCGTTAGTGACATACCGGTGTCCTTCGGTACCATAGTCCCATATTGATGGTTCCTTGGAGATACCGAAGACCCGTTTAACCGCTTCAAGGTGCTTTTTAGTAGGCTTGGCCGATATCTAGCACACATGCACACAAATAACAAGATGTCCGGTCTACTAGGCGTGAGGTACATCGTGGATCCAATCATACTACGATATTTCATTTGATCTACCATGATCCCCGAGTGGTCCTCATCCGACTTGGTTCGCTCAATCATGGGAGTGTCAACAGGTCACTAGAATCAAATCCAAATTTCTTTAAAATCTCATTTGCATATTTAGATTGATTTATAAAGATGCCTCCGGGACTTTGTGAAATTTGTAATCCCAAGAAAAATGACATTTGTCCCATCATTGACATTTGAAATTTTGAACTCATTTCTTTAGAAAACGGTCACACTCATTGGGGTCGATCGAGGCAAAGATGATATCATCAACATAAATTTGAGCGTGAATTGAATGTTTGCACGACTTTCGGTGAACAAAGTAGGATCAACTGCTCCTTTGCTAAATCCAAGAGATAGAAGAAACTTTGACAAGCGTATCATACCATGCTTTAGGAGCTTGCTTCAAACCATATAGGGCCTTTTTCAAACGATAAACATGAGTAGGATGCTCGGATTTACAAAACCCTCGGGTTGGTGGCGTAAACCACTTCTTTCGGATCTCCATTAAGAAATGCGGTTTTCACGTCCATCGATAAACAACCATGTTCTTGCTAGCGAAGATTAGCCAAGAAGATTACGATCGCCTCGATACGAGCAACCTGGAGCAAAGATTCCTCAAAGTCTATACCTTCTTCTTGACGATAACCTTTAGCCACTAACCTAGCCTTATTTTTCAAAACATCACCATGCTCATCAAGCTTCACTTTGAAGATCCACTTAAGAGCAATGATCATAGCACAATTGGAGCGGTACTAATTCCATACATCTAATCGATCAAACTCATGAATTTCATCTTGCATGGCATTGAACCATTGCCTTCATTCATAGCAGTTTAACATCTTTAGGTTCGATCTTTGAGAGTAATGAGTTAAAGAAGCACCATAAGGCATCGGTTGCAAGTTGTTTACGAGTGGATACCGGACGAGAAGGGTTTCCAATGATGTTATCCAATGGGTGATCATGTGTCCATTTTCTAAGATGTTCATGTGGTTGTGGTTGTGGAACCAAGTAGCGAGTCGATGTCTCCTAATGAAGATGGTTCGATGATGATTCAGAGCAAATATATTTTCAAATGGAGCATCTTCGGAGTAGCAAAGGGATTAACTTCATCCCGTGAATCGAAGCATTTCCATGATGTACATTTGATGATTGAAGATTTGTTGATGAAACAGTTGATCGGCGCTTCTTGGCTTAATGACATCGACGCCGAAGGGTTAATTTCATTGACAAGGATAGAAGCGACCTCTGTTGATGGAGTTGACAATTCAAGAGCACTTGGCTCACGTGTTCATCAAACATAGGATCAAACAATTTCTTCAAATCATCTTGGATGGAGGTACATATGGAGTTCTTTGGAGAAGAGTTTGGTACAAGAGATGAACCAATGGGACTGTTTTGAAGTGCGGGTCCCGAATTGGATTGTCCAGAGCCATTTGACCGGTCGACTCATCAAGCGTAACGTGAATAGTTTCCATGATATTTCGGGTTCTCTTGTTGTAGATTCGGTATCCTTTTCTGTTTGGTGCACATCCTACAAAAACTCCAATGTCTGCCTTAGCTCTTAGTTTACCTAAATCTTGACCATTATTCGTAGGATAGCACAAAGCACCAAATACACGAAGGAATGAGAGATTAGGTTTTCTGTAGTGAACAAGTTCATATGGAGTTTTTCCATGAACAGTGTGAATCAGGGATCAATTTTGTGTGTAGCATGCAGTGGCAATGGCTTCACCCCAGAGAAACATTGGAACCTTTGAGTAAATCAGCATCGTTCTTGCGGCTTCCACAAGGGTTCGATTTCGTCTTTCAACTACACCGTTCTGTTGAGGAGTTCGTGGAACACTTCTTTGATGGTGATTCTCACACTTTCATAAAATTCACTAAGTTGTTTGTTAACAAACTCGGTTCCATTGTCTGTTCGGATGATTCGGCGGTTTTGTTAAGACGAACTGCACTGTTTGATGAGTTTGATGATGATATCCGGAGTTTCATCCTTTGTCCTTAAGAACTTGACCCGGTGAATCTAGAGTAATCATCAACCACAACTAACACATATTTCTTCCCAAAGATATTCTGACTCTCATGGGTCCACATAAATCCATGTGAATTGTAAGAAGAACTTCGTAATTGAGTTTGTAGGTTTGGGTTTATGGGCATACTTCATGCTTTTTCCCAATTGGCATCTTGAACAAAGATGATCCTTTTCATATTTAAGTCTAGGTAAACCTACAACTAAGTCCTTTCCGGAGAGATCATTGATGGTGCCAAGTTCAAGTGATTGAGACGACGATGCCATAACCATGACTTTGTTTTCGAAGCCTTTGACAACAAGCAAATTGGAGAAGACTTCATCATATCTTCGATAGAGATGGTGTATAGATTTGAACCACATGTTCCTCTTAAAAGTTCCTTACCATCAAGTTCTCTAACAAAACAAGTATGTTTTCTCAAGGCTACTTCTAGATCGTAATCGCAATTGACCAACAGAGAATAGGTTATGACCAAGAACTTCCACATAATACACTCGGAGATAACACTTTCACCAACAACATAATCTCCATAACCCATAATTGCACCGAAATGATCGTTCCGAATCTAACGATCCCCGATGAATTTGCTCACGAAGTTCATGAGCATGACCGTTTCCAAATATATGCTTGGAACGACTGAGTCCGGTACCACGAGCGATTTGAACGATCTGCAGTTGAACATGCAGACAAAATGGATAATGGATAATTGGGATCCCCATGCAAGAATGGGTTCCATTTGGTTAGTAATGATGATTGGAACACCCACATCGAAATAGAAACATTCATATCGAAATAGAAGCAATGGAATCATTATGAATAGATGCGATTAGTGTCCGTATTTGCCCTATTCAAAGTATGTTCACTTCTTAAGGAATATTTCTACCAAGAGGCATCCATTTTTAGAGGGCATTGTCGATTAACCTTTTGGCCAACGGTATCCATTGATAACCTATCTTACTAAACGTTCTTCCCGGGGTTTCCACTTGTTTTCTAACTTTCTTTCGCTTTTGCCTTTTTCCTTCTTAGCATGATATTTTGCATTAACACTATTAACGGGGATATGACAACATTAGACAAAGCATTCATACCACGTTCATGATTAGTGACGAAATTCAAGCGAGACATCATTACAAGGTTTGCAAATAGTATCGAATTGAATTAATTACAAGACACCTATGGCTAATACTAGAATCAACACGATTCGCTTTATTCGACTCAAACATAAAGTTCCTAGGTTGATCTTCTACTTTCTTCCAATGCACAATCTTAGCTTGCGAGGTCCTATCATTCCTTGTATTGTCTTGAGACTTTGACCTCCTGTAGAGGGAATGGGAACATTAGTTGGTTTTGCTAATTTATGCATTTCTTGTTTAGATGTCTTGGGATCCGAACTATTTGAAGGCACATTAAAGTTCACTCTCTTAACAATAGAAGTCTTGGGATTTGAACTCCTAGAGGGCACTCTCGAGTTCACATTCTTAGTACTAATGATTTGGAATCGAACTACTTGAAGGCACACTAAGGTTCACGTTCATAACATTTGGCATTGAATGACTTGCATGCTTGGCACTAGGCATTGAACAAGGTATCAAGGAATTGACTTGCTCACCTAAGGTTTTAGGGCATATTGTAATTAAGCATTCTAGAAGTTCTTGAGATCGTTTGGCATATAAGCATGCATGACCGATTGCATTATCAAGTGGTTTCTCTAACTTATCCTCTTCTACAATCTCACGGAGACATTCTAGGTCGTCCTTAAGATATGAGAAATATGTTTGTATTGCCGGTTTGTTATTCCTAAGATGAGGAGGAACATATTTCACAGACAAAGCATATTTATTACGACATGCCCTTTGAAGCACCATTCTCCCCATTGGTCATTGGCATTTTCCTTTTACATGACTCTTAAGATTCTCAATTTCCTTTTGCAACGAGGTTATTTTTCGTTATTTTTGTTACGAGTGACTTTAATTGACTCAAATAACTCATTGAAATGACGTTTAACCTTTTCATTTTCTTCTAGAAAACTTTCATTTTCCTTTTGTAAGGCATTAACCAAGTTTTGAAGATGAAAATTTTGAGAATTCGAGAATCTAAAGAGGAGGCATTTGGGAGCCACCATATTGTTCTTTTCACCCTTTAATTGAGAGATTTGGGCTTTCAACTTTCTCGATCGTGTTACGTTGAGCTTGAATCTGTTCGTCACATTTGTTTAGTTCAAAAGCGCATCAAACTCGGAACATCCGAGAATATCTTGATGTTTGAGATTTTAACATTTTCTTTAAGATGTTGATATTTTAGTTGCAAGTCAAAATGTTCAACTTCTAGCTTAGAAAAATGTTTTACCAAATTATCATGATCATCCTGTTCAATTTTATCACTTAGTTTAGAGTTTTTGATTTCAAGTTCAATGACACGATCATGGGAGACTTTCAACGCAATGATAATTCATGAAATTGAGAAGCGATAATAGAGCAATTAGTAGCGATATAAAACACATCTTGAGAGTTACATTCGAAATCGATTCTCATTTAAGGTATGCAAGTTCTTCCTCTCAATTTCATTATATTTCAATGCCCGCTCATAGTTACTAACTTCAATTATCATTGCATCAAATTCTTTTCCATCCCTTTAATATCTGTATCCATCCCTTTTAAGACTCTCAAAGTGATCTTTTAATTGTTTAAAGAAAGGCATGACTTCGCTTAAATAACATTCTTTTGTTTGTTCAAAATCCTTTCCCTTGATTATCCCATGGGTGTGATTCTTTTCTTACAAGTTTTCTCAAAATCAACAAATAATTGAAAGATCACATATTGACCGATTAAGGTCTTGCTCTTAGTGGCAATAGTTCTAGGAACTAAATGCATTGGTGTATTGGGAGGATACACGATTCTTGCAGCATTCTCCTAAGAGGAGGGTTTGTTTCAACAATATTATCGACTTTTGCTTATCTAAGTCCTTTTTCAAAACACTTGTTCGGTGTTAACAAAGTTTGAGTCTTAAACTTGTTTAAGGAAATCCAATTTTCCTTTTTGTAATCATGGGGTTTGATCATTATGTTATTCTTTTTACATTCGGGATCATCTAGCTTCTTATTCATTTTCTCCTAGATGCATCATCTAATTTTCTATCTTCCTCGGTGCACTCAACGCAACTAGGTTTCGTCTAGGTTTAAGGATTTCATTACCATCATAGATTACCTTATGAGCACTTTTAGCCTTTTTAATGACCTCTGGATTTGGTTCCTCAACAAGGGAGTACTATGCTTATCACTTAAAACTATGTGCTTAGTGATTAAGTGAGCGATTTGAATGGTATTTCCTTGTACGCACAACTTATTTTCAAGCTTGTTTTTCAAGGTTTTAGATTAGAAAAATCATTCAAAAGTTTTGATTCCTTAGCACGAATTCTTGCTTAAGCATCTTAACATTTTCTTGGAGTTCTTGTTTTGCTTAGCGCTTTAGAAAGCTTTTCTTGTAAGGAGTTTAACTCTTTTTAATACTTCTTCTCTAAACTTACTTTGTCTAATAGTTGTACGCATTTGGTCGTCCATCTCCTACTCACGAGTGGTTAACTCAAACTTAGCTCGTTGTTCATAAATAGCAACACGTTCTTTATAAGCATTAAGTTCGAGATAATAGAATCATCGGGGGCACATGCGGTGTATTCATAAAAACATAGTCATTGTTGATCGCAAAGATGCATCACTTGGTACAACTTCACTTTCACTTTGTTTCACATATTGATCATATGGGACAACAATGATATTACCCATATTTTCAATATTTGATTCAATAGTTTCAAGTGATTGTACTTTGTCATGCATCTTTGCACATCAACATCATCGTATAGTTTTAATACCTCGAGATGAGTTTGTCTTTGGATGGACCAGCTTGTGGTGAAGATGAGACCTTAGGAGAAACCATTGGAGAAATGCTAGCCATAAAATTGTGTGTGCGAGGGTCCATCATCCACATCGTAGTCGTATGCATCACAATCGCCTACTTGAAAGGCATTCGATGATTGTAGCCTATCTCCGAATTGGTTGCTCTTCCACATCGCATCATATGTCTTAGCATTTCCTTCACCAAAACAACAACTCTCTTCATCCAAAGTCGCACCATTATCCCGAGCTTGCACAAGCAACATCTTATCTCTCAAGAATTCAACATTACGAGGCGTTTTGGCGATGTGCGGTTCCTTGCAATGTGTCCTCACCTCCACGGTTGTAACACTTGATCGGCTTTACTTGTCCTTGATTTCCATTTCTTCCTCTATTCGATTTTCCACATACCCTCCTCCTACTTCACCTTTTCTTTGTTCATATTGTCTTCCTTGTCGGGTTGTCTGTAACCTTTCCATCTCGATCAAAGCATGGTTGTGTAGATTGGATGCGATCCTAATTTCATTGTTAGTGTGAAGTTTGTTGGTATGTGGAGAGAAGGTTAAGTTTTGTTTAACCATATAAGCCGACTTATTGATAAAGTGTTCCATGACGCATTGGCATCAGTTTGTTTGAAGTATGGATCTTGAATGACTTGAGATGCTTTGGTAGTGGTTCCATCATTGGTGAAAAATGCGGTTGAATCATTTGATGAACTTGTTTCTCCTCATCGGGTTTGAACCGCTCCGAATCCTTTTCTCAAACATAGCATGTCTCTCATTCTGAAGAAGGAAAGCATAGAGTTGCTCATAGTTAGTATTCTTCAATCCTTTGGTTAGCTTCACGGTGACAAACTTGTGCCATTCGGGATTCATGTTGTTCACAAACTTTGAGTTCACTAAATGTTTGGCATGGTCATTTTGATGTTCCTCATATCGCTCACAAGCTTATGGAATCTCACATAGTACTCATAGACACTCTCATCTAGTCTCATCTTGAAGTGCTCAAAGTCATCATATAGTTGTGATTCTCTGTCTTCAACAGCTTAATTCGTAACCCGAGAGAAGCATCTTGACATTATCCCACACCGCCTTGGCTTCGTGTTGTGATTGATCGACTTGTAGATATCCTTTGGAAGACCTTGAAGTATGATGTTAGAAGCCCCGATATCAAGATCGAATCTCTTTTCTCCTTATCATCGAGCTCATCATATGTATTTGGTCCATCTATTCCATATATCATTGTTCCATCTGCAATTGTATCAATTTAGTCTCTAGTAGTCTCAACCCGATAAGGTCCTTCATCGATTGACTTGAGAATGTTGACCCCATTTTCCTTTCCAAGACAAGACAATCGATTCTTTGAGCCCATGAATCATAATCGCCATCAAGCATAGGTGGACGAGTATCGACCTGCCGCTTGAACGTCCTCGCCACGGAAGAGACAATTGTAGGAACGATGTTTGCCATGATTACAAGTTCTCGGATTTTACAATTCTTTGATTAAACCGGGAAATTGATTCTTTCACGGGATTTTACTAAACCAAAAGAACAACCGTAAAAATGTATCACGAAGAAGTAACAAGCTTAAATAGACAAGTAGCTAAACACAACTCGCTTAATTGAGTCAAGTCGCTAAATAGCCAACTCGCTTTAGTATCAACTTGCAGCACAATCAACTCGCTTAATGAATCAAGTCGCTAAATAGCCAACTCGCTTTAGTATCAACTCGCAGCACAATCAACTCTCTTAATGGCCAAGTCGCAAACAGACACAACTCGCTTAATAGCTAAGTCGCTTAAGAACTCAAGTCGCTTACAGAAACAAGTCGCTTAGAACCCAAGTCGCATAAAAATCAACTCGCTAAATGGCCAAGTCGCATATGCCAACTAGCATCCAACAACAAAGCAACTCGCTTTGAGGAACAAGATATCCGAGACTCAACTCGCTTCGTACAAACTTAAAAAATAACCACTTTATCAATCAAAAACAACCAAACCACAATGATTTAAACCTTCCAATTCAAAACATAAACACATATGATGATCCTAAACACAAAAGTACAAGCAAAATTCAAACTTTAACACTAGAATTTGTCCAAATGAATCAAACTCTTCTAAACACTTAATACCCCAAAAACCTTATGAAATCCACCAAAACAAAGAGCATGAAAGATGAGTGATCAAACCATGCTCGATACCAATTGTAAGATATGGGATTTCACAAACACACTAAACCATAATCAACATGGGCGTTCAAGATAGTTTAGAGAGAAAGTTCTAGAGAGAAAGGGAAGAGAGTTGGGAACTATGTGAAACAAAGAAAAATAGTATTGAGCTCCAACCTCTACCTTGAGAGGTAGAGGTATTTATAGTGTCTTACAAATAAACGCCACCTACGGGCCGTGGATCGGGCATACAAGGGTAAAGACCCGTCCGTCCTCCACGGTGTTACTTAACAAACTACTAACTAACATATCATAACTACGACTACGAGCTTTCTATTGAATGCTTATACTTGAGGTGACCGACTCTTTAACGACTGAATTTTCTAATTCCTAACACGGGTTAAACTTATAAGGAAGAATAACATGAGTCGTTCGTATATTTATAATCTCTCCAGTACCTTCAAGAACTTTGTCTGCGACTTTTTTTAGCCTTTTCCCGGCAACAAGTCCTCGGGAACACTTATTGTCGAGGACATGTTGTTGGGCTACAGTCGTCGGCAATACCTCGTCGGTAATCACATTACCGGCGACTTTCCTCGACGACAGTGTGAGACCCACGCACTTTCTAGTCAAATGTTCACAAATGTTTTACCATACTTTTCTCGAGGACATGTCTTCGGGGAAACTTTTTTTGGGTCAACGAAAGTCAAACTAACTAATTAATTAGTCAATGAAAGTCAAACTATTATAACTGTTGCCGAGGACGTCTTCGGCAAAAATAATTAAAAGTCAATGTCAGGTCAAAGAAAGTCAAAACTATAAATAACAATTGCCGAGGACTTGCTCTTGGCAAATAAGTTGCTGCTGCACTGTAGCAGTTTTCCAGATTTTTTCCAAAATTTTTTTCCGAAAAAGATCTACCAACATGTCAATATCAGAAAACAACTTATAACAGCTAAAACATTTATATATAACGGCTAATACACATATAATCGCTAAACAACTTATAACGGCTAAAACACTACAAAACGGGTGTTCTAATCTACAAATCTAGCTGCCAATTCACAAAAGTTGCAATATCCACAAGGTACAAGTCGCCAAAATGGTACATAACATGTTTAAAGTGTACAATAATAACATACGGGTCGCCAAAATATAGTTCAAATGGATAAGTCACACAAAATAGCCCATACCCATATCCTACTGCCCCTCGTCAACCCCGCTGCCACTCCCACCATCGCCATTCCCGCCCCCAATCCCGCTGCCTGAGCCCATCTCGCTCCGGGAACCAACCTGGTTGCACAACTCGGCCCATTGAGGATTAGTCCTTAATATGGACAACACCTCACTGAGTTCGCGCCAAGCAGCTTTAGCCTCTCGTGTAGCAGAAGCAACCTGATCATCTCTCTCGGCCAACATATGATCAATCTAAGCCTAGGTGTACGTACCTGTAGGTTGCGAGTCAAACACCTTAGTCTTGCCCTTTCCGGCTAACTGCCTACCTCTCCCAATATGTGACCCCATTTTTTCCCTTTATCACCTTGGCAAGATCTCTTCCTCGGTGTAGGGTAGCCCAGTAGGCGTATGGCTCCCAAATCCCGCAACTTGATCATCTCTTCCTATGTAGTTACAAAAAAAGGAGAAAATTAATATATTAGTCGGGTTACTATATTATGTTTCAATAAATCATTAAAGTGCGTGTTTAGAAGGAAGAAAAAAAATAATAATAATAAAATAAACTTACGTATTGAAGTCGGGCTTCCTCCTGCAACCATACCCCTTTCTTGCAATGTTGGTCGTAGAAGCTTTATAAGATGGACGGGTACTCATGGTTCTCGTGCCTTTCGAACTGTATATACATATTTATATATGATGAAACAAATTAGAAACGACAAATCAAACACCATGTATATAATGAACTATATGTAAAATAATTATAATGTGTCTTGCGTATTGATGTCGAGTGATGGCCAATGAGCGGGATCCGTGGCGGCTGAAGATCGTGTTTTCAGCCCTGTTTTGAGCATTGATAGCGGCTAGGTTTGCGTGCTTCGGGTCGAGCCATAACTTGATCTGCAACTCCCAGTCAGACTGCTCCACGTTCGGGGGAGGTTGGTGTCTTATCACATCTACATTTGGAGCCCCACCTCTGGCATACCAATGATATCGCTTCATGTTATATTTGTTGTCGCCGTAGCACTTAGCGAAATATGCATCAATGTCGTCCCTGATGGTTTTCCATCGTGGTCCACGCATGTGGCGCTCGAAGTCAAAAAAATCGATGCAATCAAATATACTAAAATAAATAAAGATATATAGATAAATAAACAAATTTAAATAAATATACACATTTAAATAAATGAACACGATAACAAAATAATATAAAAGGAAAATGAAATAACTGACCATCAGTCTTCCTTGGAGGTGCGCCTTCTTCGATAACTCGATATCGTACCAAGAGGGATAGTGCATTGGGAACTCCCTTACCAGCTCGCCAACATAGTTACTGAACCACGCAGAGTTTTTTCCAACATGAATGAATGTCCCTTGATCATTCCATTCAAAGTCAATCTCCCGTGGGCCGTAATTTTCCACGACTTTCTTGAGCACTAAGTTCTTCGTGACCTTGCGCACGCCCGACCTACCTCCATCCCTGCCTCTGCCCCTTCCTCTTCGGGGCCGCGATCCTACAAATTGAAGTGAGTGAAAACGTCATGTAACTGATAAGGATTTAAAAGGTACCTTTTTGAGGGGTCATTTAAGCCCTTAATTGATCACTTTTGTATCCGTTACTACTTAATTTCGTTCCTTTTCACTTTTTAGGTCTCTTGAAGGCAAATTGCTGGAATGACACTTATTCGGACGAAAAGGCGCGAATATATGAAGAAAATGACCAAAGTCAAGAATCGAGGCACTCAAGTCATTGAACCGAAGGGACGGCGTCGGGTTCTATTTGAGACGCCGTCGAAACATGTTTTGTGACGACTCAAGAGCTAAATTGCTTATTTACAAGTGATCGCATCGTGTTTTAAAAGAGTAGGCGTCGCAATCGACGGCCTAGATTTGATCCAGACGGCATCGAGATCAAGGCGGCGTCACGGGCATAAGGTGACGCCAGACAATGATAACGTGGCCAAGACGAAAACTTAATGACGGCGACCGGCGACGTCACAATTAAAGAGTGACGCCGTCGCAGTTTGTAACACTATATATAGAATCCGAATTTTTCAGTTTTAGGAAGTAGTTTTGTGGAGTAAAAACCTAAACCGAACCAAGGCTGTCTTGTACAGTATTTTAGGGTTCCATACCCTATTTTACATCAAGATAAGTGTTTTACCTTATTGATTCAATTATGTCTTCAATTGATTGTGTGTATGCTTGCATGTTCTCCATGTTCGGCTAATTTATTTGTGTGTTTGCTTAGGTAATATGAAACCTAGTTATTGAATATTGATTGGTTGTCTCTTATCTTAATTGTGATTGACCTAGTATTGTGATAGGTCATTCGTTGTGTTATTAATGCTTGATTAATCTTTGTTGAACCTTAGTTTATAATCAGCTAGAGTTATTGTAGGCTAAACATCCAAAAAATACCTTAGTGTTAAGTTTATGAATCCTAGAGATTTTGTAGTCATTAACCTTTGGTAGCTTCAAAGAGTTAGGGATAAATGCATACCAGAAACACAACGCGTTAAGAATAAGGACGTGACAATTCAACAATCAATAGGAGATAACTAGGGAGTAATAAAACCTAAGTAAATACATTTTTAATCATCATACGAGCACACAACAATAGACATAGACTACCCCTAGCTTAGTTAATTAGATAATTAGATAAGTAGAGTAATCGGTAGAAATACCAACCCCCAAATCCAAACCCCGAGATTCGTACCTTTCCATTTCCTAAAAATATAAAAGATAAAAAATAATCTTCCTCAACCCCAACCTTAGCGTAGTAACTTCTCACGAGCATTCCTATTCCCTAGAGAATGATATCAATACCCTTGGCTTACCCTAATACTACACTACAACGATTAGGTTCACTGCCTAGGGTGTTGAAAAACTTGCTCGACGAAAAGGAAGTTCCTTTGACCTCGAACGCGCTGTGTAAGCATATCAAGTTTTTGGCGCCGCTGCTGGGGAATAGAATAGCTAGTTAGGAATCCACCTCGTTTAGGTTTCCTTTCTTGATTCCTATCAAGTAAGATTTTTTCTCATTTTTAGCTTCCTCGTAGTCTATCGCCCTTCTTCGTGACCTTTGTTAGTAATCCCATCACTTTTCATCATGGAAGGTGATAACCAACCACCACTCATCAACCCACCACCAAATGACCCGCCAAGAGGCCGTACTCTTGGTGAATACTCAAGACCAAGACACCTAGGCTATAGAAACACCATTGAGATTCTCGACCAAGCCCAAACTATGGCCCTGCGATCCGACACCATCCGGTTGGTGCAAAACGGATGTGCATTCCATGGACTTCGTTTCGAAGATCCTAATCAGCATCTTAAGGATTTCCTTAAAATTGTCAATTCCATCGACCTCGATGCTACTACTCGGGAGACCACGCGTCTGCGTCTCTTCCAATTCTCTACGGGACCAAGCTAGTAATTGGCTTGAGCGACTTCCGTCGGCTCCATCTCAAGTCGGGATGATCTCACCTCTCGCTTCCTTGCTCAATTTTTCCCACCGGGAGAACTACTAAGCTTAGGAATGATATCTTGATGTTCCAACAACGTCAAGGTGAATCTCTCTATGAAGCATGGACTCGATTCAAGGACTTACTCCATAGAGTCCCTCATCACGGCATTGATCTTTGGCTTCAAGTCCAACTCTTCTACGATCATGTCAACTTCCCCACTAAGCGATCCATTGACCAAGTGGCCGGTGGAAAACTTAGTGATCTCACCGCGGAAGAATCGTGGGGTATAATAGAGGACCTTGCCCTCTATGACAACGAAAGTTGGAATGACCCTCGTGAGTTGCCCAAAACCGTAAAGGCAATCTCCTTGCCTCCCATTGACTCACAATCTTCCAACCGTAGGATGCTCGAGCTTGAAGATCAAGTTAAATTCCTAATGAGCTCCTACGAGAATCCTAAGTCTTCACAACAAGTGAACAAAATCACTCTACCTTGTGAATTGTGTAGTGGTTCCCACGACACTCGAGATTGCACAAGACTCCCCGAACAAGCTTTGCGGACTACGCCTCACGCGTGCATCGACGGAGCGGGAGAGAAGTGGTACACTTTCAAGCCCGAACAAAACAACTTAAGAAACTCTTACAACCCCTCATGGAGAAATCACCCTAACCTTAAGTGGAACCAAAATTCAAGCACACCCCAAAGCTCATCTAGTCCACCTAATAGGTTCAACCCTCCAAACACCGGGAACCCCACTAGTCTTGAGGCAATGGCATCCAGATTCATGTCATCTCAAGAAACTCGATTGACTAAGCTTGAATCCAATTTTAAGCGACGACAAGGCGAGATGACAAACAAACTTGATGCCCTCTTAAAAGCCTTTAATGACTGGGAAATTGGAGCACTCCCAAGTGATACTATAAAGAACCCAAAAGTGAGTTCGATTTCATCGACTTCATGTTCTTGTTCACCATGGGAGAGTGCGCATCCATGCCCCTCACACCCAATGGTCTACTCGGTAAACGCTATCAACAAGGGTTCCAAGCAATCCAAAATGAGGTACCAAGGCCCCGCACCATTGGTAAAACCTACTCTTGAGAAACCCGTCAACCAAGAACCCAAACCTAATCTAGAGGAGGAGTACAAGGAACTCCATCAAGAAAAATCGGTTCTTGAAGTCTTAGCTCATGCACCTTATTATAATGTTTTAAAAGAAAAATATGAGCTAGAACTTAGACTTGGAAAACATGGGTCCGCTTTTGCGCAAAATAATTTACCTAAGAAATTAGACGATCCCGGGCTATTCACTCTTCCGTTTAGGTTTGGAACTTCCAAACCTCTCGATGCTCTAGCCGACTTAGGATCATGCATCAATCTTGTTCCGTTGTCCCTCCATAGAAGCCTTAACTTAGGTAAGATAGAACCAACGGAAACCATCTTAGGTCTAGCGGATGGTAGTATTGCATATCCGGTAGGGATAATAAAAGACATGGTAGTACACGTAGGAGAATTGACTCTTTTGGCGGATTTCCATGTGCTAGACATGAATAAGGACCCGACATGCCCATTGCTTGTAGGAAGAAGATTCTTAGCTACTGCTAGTGCCATCATTGATTGTAAGATGTCCAAAATAGTGGTAGGAGAAGGGAGTGCTAGGTCGATTTACGATGTCAAAAAGCATACTTACTATAAAGAAGAGGAAATCCCACACGAGATTAGGTTGGATAGAGCACAATCTAGATATAGACCTTGGATTAATAAGAACTTCATAGGTCCCCAACAACCTTTTTATCTAGATGAAGCCTTTGCTAGTAAAGCAACTTTCCATGAAAAAGAATTGGCTAGGGACATGGAAGTGAACCCGTTCGAGGACGCCTTAGTATTTAGGAAGATGACCGAGTTCCTAGGAAGCTTGCCCGTCAACCTTGTCATGAATAAGTGGAAAGTTGAGAGTGATAAGCCTACGCATAAGTGGAATTGGGATAGACCGCCTAGTGATGGTAATGGAGAGTGGCACATTAGGATAACGATCTATGACCCCGATGGAGAGAAATTTGAAAAGGCATATCGAACCAAACGTACTACTAGGAAATTAAATAATAAGTTTGATCCTTATGACATTCTTGAGGATAAGCTTACCTATATCGGTACGTAGGGGCACGACTTCGAGTCTAGCTACAAGACTCATAAATAAAGAAAAACGCTTTGTGAGAGGCAACCCATGCTTAATTGTTTGCTTGTTTGTGTGTCATGTATCTTTTATTAAATGTTTATTCTCACGTTTAAATTTGTAAAAATGCTTTATTTGGTCTTTAACCTCGTCTTAATTACATATAAAGGTATTTTACATAAGGGATAAGTGTAGGGAGGATTACACACATTTTCATAAGAAACATGAACATGAGAATTACAATTATTTAAAAGATATACATGTGTGTTTGTTCGAGTCAAATGCTTGTATCGAGTCATAATGGATGTTTTGTAGGAAATTTTTCCATATTTTAAAGATAAAAATTTTCTAGAAAATCGCAGACCGATTCTGTCAGATAATCGGCGCCGTCGGAGGAGCGTAAATGACTTACTACTTTTTCTCGTTTTCTGAGCTACTTATAAATTTTTGGAATTTTCCAGGTCTTAATTTTCCAGAAAATCTGTAAACATCCATTCCACAAGCATTATATCCTAGTTTAGTATAGTCATATATATATATATATATATATATATTGTTACCGCCGATTTTACGCGAAGGTTTCATTTGTTTTCTTCAAGTGTGCAGGTTTAATTTATCAAGAAGAAGATACATAAGATGAGAAGGAGCTTTTCACGCAAACATTCTTCTTGAAGAAAGATATAACCACCACTTCACACGGATCCTACCGAGCTAATCAGGGGAGTACTAGTTTCTTTCGTTTTTAATTACCTTCCATTATCATAACTTTGATACTTTCGGGGAACATTGGGGACAATGTTCAGTTTAAGTGTAGGGAGAGAAAATAAAATGGGAACTTTGAAACTATGCTTATCCTTGACTATATACTTTGTCCAATTTCATTTGTGTAATAAACAATGGGAAATATCAGTTAAGGTAATTTTGGCACCAAATTTAAAATTTTTCATGACATATAGGAGTGGGCCATTAGTCTTAATAAAGCGTCTCATGGATAGGAAGTTATATGACTAGCACAAAAACCCTTTACCACTTAAATTTCACCCAAAATGTGAGGATCGCCCTTAGATTTGTAGGAATTAAAGCGTTCATCTTTGATGCTTAGAGTGTGAACCGGTAGTATAATAGATTCTAGAACTTGTTTTGTGATGCATTCCGAGATCGCCAGTAAGACTACACTTGTGTAGTTAGGAATAACTAAATGATAAGAGGCATTAGGATAACCCTTGTTTGATATCTGTAATATAATTACTTCTTCCACATCGGTTGAGTAATCCCCCTACACCCTTGCGTTGTACTCATCTTTAGTACACGATACCCCTAGTTAACCCCTCAGAGCCTATCCTTTTCGCGGTTCTCATGATGTTTCGGTTTTCCGGAATATCAATGAAGAGCATTGTTTACAATCCACCCCCAAATGTACACCCAAATCGCCTTAGCCTACCTTGTATGCACTCACTTTTAGTGCATTATTGTTATCACAATAAACCCTTAGTTGAATTATCTAGTTGCTTGCATAAGTTGCTAAGTCGAGTCATATCCTTTGTACATAGTTTTGGGACGATTGGGACTCATGGGAAAAGTTAAATTTTATGAAATGACGGGAAGGGAACGTTAAATTCAAATTCCTTTTATTTGCGTAATAATGTACTCCAAGTTTTTGATCTTTTCAATTCGGGTCAAATTAGTGTTAGAGTAATAAAAACTCAAGTGTAGGGATGTGCCTATAAATCCCTACTATTTTGATGTTATCGTAGAGGATGGTAGAGTAAAAGTGTATGAAAAAAAAATCGAAAAAAAAAGAGAAAAATAAAAAAATAGAGTGTTCAAAAAAAAAACATACGGGCTACCATCCTACATCTATCTTTAAATTTATTTTTGTTTATTTCAGTTATCTAGAGTTTAGAGTGTCTAGTCTTGGCTTAACAACGCCATTCTTCGCATGCTTGTAACATAAAGATTTTTGACTTGCCACCACTAAATCGCCTATCCCACCAAACCCTTTGTTTCCCTACCATAAGCCTAACGTTACAACCCTTTAAAAGTCCTCTTGGATAGTCTTTCCTAGGTGCTTACGCCAAAGCGATGGAGGTTTGATCTAGTCTCAAGCCTATGGTAATCTATGTACTAGGACCGATTAATGAGTGTTTATCTTCCATTCCCAACTTGTTATATTTCATATACACCCGAGAGATGTGAGTATCCAAACACCCCATGTGAGGTGCTAGTATGTAATTTCCGTGCTTGTTATGACTTTTATGGGCTTATATGTGTTGTGGATCGTTCTAAAATAATGCTTCATGACCCTAATTTATTAATCAATTGGCTAAAAGCACATTTGCTTGAGGACGAGCAAATACCAAGTGTAGGGATATTTGATAAGGATTTAAAGGTACCTTTTGAGGGTTATTTAAGCCCTTAATTGATCACTTTTGTATCCGTTACTACTTAATTTCGTTCATTTTCACTTTTAGGTCTCTTGAAGGCAAATTGTCGGAATGACACTTATTCGGACGAAAAGGCGCGAATATATGAAGAAAATGGCCAAAGTCAAGAATCGAGGCACTCAGTCTTTGGGCCAAAGGGACGGCTTGTGTTCTATTTGTGACACCGTCGGAACATGTTTTGTGACGACTCAAGAGCCAAATTGCTTATTTACAAGTGACGGCATCCGGTTTTAAAAGAGTAGTCGCACTCGACGGCCTAGATTTGATCCGCAGACGGCGTCGAGATCAAGGCGACGGCGTCACGGGCATAAGGTGACTCCGTCACAATGATACCGTGGCCAAGACGAAAACTTAATGACGGCGACCCGACGGCGTCACAATTAAAGAGTGACGCCGTAGCAGTTTGTAACACTATATATAGAATCCGAATTTTTCAGTTTTAGGAAGTAGTTTTGTGGAGTAAAAACCTAAACCGACCAAGGCTGTCTTGTACAGTATTTTAGGGTTTCATACCCTATTTTGCATCAAGATAAGTGTTTTACTTCATTGATTCAATTATGTCTTCAATTGATTGTGTGTATGCTTGCATGTTCTCCATGTCCAGCTAATTTATTTGTGTGTTTGCTTAGGTAATATGAAACCTATTTATTGAATATTGATTGGTTGTCTCTTATCTTAATTGTGATTGACCTAGTATTGTGATAGGTCATTCGTTGTGTTATTAATGCTTGATTAATCTTTGTTGAACCTTAGTTTATAATCACCTAGAGTTATTGTAGGCAAAACATCCAAAGAATACCTTAGTGTTAAGTTTATGAATCCTAGAGATTTTGTAGTCATTAATCTTTGGTAGCTTCAAAGAGTTAGGGATAAACGCATACCCTACGACCTTAGAAACACAACGCGTTAAGAATAAGAACTTGACAATTCAACCATCAATAGGAGATAACTAGGGAGTAATAAAACCTAAGTAAATACATTTTTAATCATCATACGAGCACACAACAATAGACATAGACTACCCCTAGCTTAGTTAATTAGATAATTAGATAAGTAGAGTAATCGGTAGAAATACCAACCCCAAAATCCAAACCCCGAGATTCGTACCTTTCCATTTCCTAAAAAATATAAAAAAGATAAAAAAAAATAATCTTCCTCAACCCCAACCTTAGCGTAGTAACTTCTCACTAGCATTCATATTCCCCTAGAGAACGATATCAATACCCGTAGCTTACCCTAATACTACACTACAACGATTAGGTTCACTGCCTAGGGTGTTGAAAAACTTGCTCGACGAAAAGGAAGTTCCTTTGACCCCGAACGCGCTGTGTAAGCGTATCAGTAACCAAATTCAAATTATCATGTTTAAGTTTCTTTTAGAATAATCAAGAATTTCTTACCTCGACAACCGCTACCAATCTGACGGGGATGGGAAGGTGGGTCACCGGCACCGTCACCACCAGGACCGCGCGCGACTGCTACAACCATCTATAAAAGTACAATTTCAATAACATATTAAAATTCATGAACAAATTAATATAAGTATGAACACATTCAAATACATACACATTCAAATAAATATATACATTTAAACAATTCATAACAATTTCATTCAAATAAGTGTCGTTTTACAAGTTACAATTTAAGATCAATCGAGCTCATCATTATCATAAACAACATTATCAGAAACTGCTAAACGAATGAGTTGAGATGGTATTGATATACATCATATGCTAAACAGATGAGTAGATATGATATCGATATAAAAGACATGTTAAACGGATGATTTGAGGTGATATCATTATACATGAGATGTTAAACATATGAGTTGAGATGACAAAACATGTTAAACGGATGAGTTGAGATGATATTGTTATACATGGGATGTTAAACGAATGAGTCGAGATGATATCGTTATACATGAGATGTTAAATGGATTAGTCGAGATGATATCGTTATACATGTGATGTTAAACGGACGAGTCGAGATGATATCGTTATACATGAAATGTTAAACGGATGAGTCAAGATGGTATTGATACCATGAGATGTTAAACAGATGAGTCGAGATGGTATCGTTATACATGAGATGTTAAACGGATGAGTCGAGATGGTATTGAAATATATGAGATGTTAAACGGATGAGTCGAGATGGTATCGTTATACATGAGATGTTAAACCGATGAGTCGAGATGATATCGTTATACATGAGATGTTAAACGGATGAGTCGAGATGGTATCGTTATACATGAGATGTTAAATGGATGAGTCGAGATGACAATACATGTAAAACGAATGAGTCGAGATGATATCGCTTTTGTTGTTGTAGCTATTTAATGTGCTAATGTTTAATGTGTTATTGTTTTTTAAAATTACAAATTAATCCCATTAACTAAACAAACAAAATTCATTTCATTTAAATAAAAATACAAGACGAAACTAAAATACAATACCAAAATAAAAATTACAATGCGAAATTTAAAACATAAATGAGGATACGAGACAAGAGCATAAATCATCCAACGACTTTTGAGCTTTTATATTTCTATGTAATAGTTGATGAGATCTTCTAATTTACGTCTCTCAAGACTTCTTTCTTCTTCTCTAACGTCCTTCAAAGAGTTTGAGAGACGCAAATCTGATTCCTCGATCATTAGCAGAGCTTGTAGACCGAAGGTGTTAACTGGCTAATCATGAGGTAGCTCACACAACTTTTCGACCTCTTCACCACGGAAAATCATCTGGCACATAATTCGAGTTATCTCACCCAACAAATTGTTAACTAGCTGGAGCTCCTTTTCTTTTTTGGTTCGCAGTCGCCCAAGGATAGCATTTTGCACCTCGTTTGGTTCGTTAGCAATTGTGAAAATGAATGATAATTGAGAGAGTCTCATAATGAAAGAGTTTAATTTTAGGTAAAATAGAGTGTTATATTTATATGTTGGGGTTTAATTTTATTTAAAATAATTAAAAACAATTAAAACTATATAGCCGTTTGGTGGAGGAGGTGCCTTTTTTTTAATCCTAGTCGTTTAGGGGGTGATTTGAAAATTATTTTATCTTCTTTCACGTTTCGTCCCAAGTTGTTGTATCAACTTCAGTCATAATGCGGGATCCAACACAGCGAGTGGGGTATTGTAATGCCGAATAACGTCGAGCTACGTTGGCATAACGCCTGGGCCGGCGTTATTGTACCGTGTGCTCTTATAGTCGGTCAAGAAGAAAAAATCAATTTACATTGTACTGTTTTCGACATGTAATGCCAAATAGGATTTCTTATCGCTTTATTTGCAATGAAAATTGAACAAGATACCTCTGATATGTATAAGTAAATTACGTTAAATATCTATACTACTTATAATGCATGAAGGCACCTCACTCTAATTTCAAGAGGTACAAAAAATTAAGCATGATTTACAACACTTTAATGCACCCAATTTTCAGAATTACAACAAAGTAAGCATATTGTACAACCAAATAAAGCGTGGTATCATTTTAAGACCAAAATTCTATCAAACAACATTAATGCTATTAAAAACACCCCTTCACCAAAAATTACAATCATTTAAGCACAATGTACAATAGCTGCAACCAATTTTCAGATTTACAACAAAATAAGCATAGTGTACAACAAAATAAGCATGATGTAATTTTCAGACTTATTTTCAAACTTACAACGTTAATGCTATTAAAGTGGTCAATGTTATTAATGACTATAATGACTACTACTTACAAGAAAAGAAACATAGTGTACAACACTTTAATGCACATAATTTTCAGACGTACAAGACAATAAGCATAGTGTACAACAAAACATCACATTAATGCTATTTAATGGCCCTTATTTAGCCTCTTATAAGGAAAAGGGAGCTTTAATGTCTCTCCCAATTAAAAAAGACAGGCTTTTGGCTCACATTTCTTCCCCACTAACAAAAAAAAAAGTAAACACCGCCTAAGAACATGTTGTGTATGAATTAAAATAAGGCATGTAAAAAATGATTAAAAATAGATTTTTTTTTTTTTTCAATGGGAGTAAACCCCCAACCGCCATTATAACCCTATATAAACAACCTTTACACTTTCACAATTAATCGGAAAACTAAAAATTGTTACCTTAGACCAACTCCAAAAAATCGAACTATTACAAACTCAACTTCAGCTATTCTGTTCATCTTCAAGGATTGAGAACATATATTGCTGTTCGATCACAGGTAACATATATATCATTCTGCATTATATACTATTATGCTAGCTAGCTAATTTAGATTAGGGTTTGACTCATTAAATGGTAATCGATCGATCTACTTCGTTCTTGTCCCACCTAAATAGCTAAAAGTGTCATATTGTCGTTATAAACTTTCAAATATTGTTCTCGTACGTACACTTAAACTTATTTTACTCGGAAAAAAAAAATCGTAATTTACCGTGTTATTGTTCACTATATTGCAAATCAAACATTCCAACACACTGTTTAGAAAATTGTTTATAAACAAGGTGGACAGTAATTTTTTTATCAAATTTATTTAAATAATAAAACAAATCAAATCTTATTTATTTATGTCTTATCAGTTTGTTTTTCTTTGAGTTTGAATTTGAAATCTCTTAAGGTAAGCATAGATTGCATGCATCATGCATGCATAATCCAATCTTCAGGATTCAAGCAATCCTGTTGGATTTGTTGGTGTGTGTGATTTAATATATATTTTCCAAAAATTCAAGATTTTTTCACATAAGGGACGGGTTGTAGAAGGCGATCACATTGTGTAAAATGTCACTTTAATTTATTAAGATCGACTTGATCATTAACAAACATATAGAACTCTCGTCTCAGTAATAAGTGTGTGAATCTTTGTTGTTGAGATAATTATGTTCACGAAATGTCTCTTGTAGCCTTGTAAGACCATATCTTGACAGCTTTTTGGAGGTGAATTGAAGCTGTACAAGCACTGATTGATCATGGCAGACGTTATGTTTGTTAAATTAGAAGATGGACGGATCATAAAACTAGAAGGTGACTACTACGTAGAAGAGTTAGTCAGGCGAAATATGATGAAATTTGAATTTGTAAAGGAAGTTGGAGAAGTATACAGGAAGATTAGTTTACTCGAGCCCCATCCTATTGTTAGGAACAGACTTATGGCTCGATTATTTGCAGTCCCTGATTTTTTACGTAATTTAATATCACTCGGGAGGATGTCCGATGAGTGGTTTGTGATGGCTATTAGAAACCTCAAAGACCGCCTTGGCTACGTGCTATTTCCAGTGGCACAAGAATTAGATAAACACTTTGAGAATATACACAGATTAGGGTATGGTAGTGCATTAATGAGATCACTTGATATGTTGCCCAAGGAGAGCTTCACTTACTTTTAACAAGATTCGTAACATTGGAGGCCGTTATTTTGAATTGTCGTAATGAGGTAGATATGGTCATTTAGTAGTGATGATCGTGATTAAGAAATTAAAGAGAGTTAACGGGTTTGATGTATATGTCAAGTTGCTTTTGTGAGTTTGTCTTGATCTTGACGGAGAGGCTTCAGTTTGCATCTTCTATAGTACGTGATCGTCACATTTATTTTCATTTAGCGCTTTACAAAGTGATGATTAGTCATGTGTTAATTAGTGTCGGTTGTTACGTTAGCTTTTGATGTCATGTATGTCTCTAATGTAATATAGTTTAGTTTTACAGATGTTTAAATATTATGTAAATCAAAATGAATGGGCTGAACTTGTAAAATGGTATAAATCGATTGGAAAATTTGGAATGAATGTTCTGAGTGACACTAATACAGATATCATACGACATTAATACGGATACTATAGTTTTGTTTAGTTCTTCAACTTGATTGAGCCGCTTCACTTGTTACTGTATGCAATCAAACGATATTAATGCGGATATTATACCATTTGCTCAAACATCTTGACTATAAAATATGAGGTACAAAAGTGTTTTTCAAATGTCAGCAGAATCATAGTCTTTACAAAACGTAAAACAAGTTTGTTAAATGTGGTAATACGAGACAATTTTACATTTTTTTCTTTTTTCATCTATATTTCGAGTTAAGGGTAAAATAGTTAGAATTTGTTGTTAATGATAAGTTGCAGCGGTACAATCAGGAAAATGAAATTGCAGATCAGTGTACTCACACCCATAGCTACTACAGATTCTTTTCTTTTGGTATCCAGGCTTTCAGCAGTCAGAATCTATGTTAATCTAGCGGCCTTTTTCTTTTCATTTCTCGATTTGCATATTTGTTTTGTTGGCATGTTGTTGTAGATCAATAGATGTGCTAAATTTTGGAATATGTCGTCATGCCTGCTTATTGTTGAATACAGTATATACTAGCGAAGATATTTTCAATAGATTTCAAGTTAATTAAATTGTAATCCTCAGACAAAACTTAAAAAAATAAAAATAGAAGAGTCTAACATTTCAATTGTAAAAAAATAAAAATAGAAGATTATATGTATTCTGGAAAGATGATTGGACGGTCTTGCCCCAACTACAGAATCCTATATAAACAAACCAACAAACACTTAATCGATCCAGAAACTAAAAGTGATTATTTGACAAAAATCCAAAAGTCAAATCATCTTTCTTGAATCAAACTCAACTTGAGTTACCCAGTTCATCTTCAAGAATTGAAGATTGCTGTTCCATATACCGCAGGTATTAACATATCATTCTGCATCTTACACAATGCATACTAGTTAATGGCGTTTGTGGTGTTTCAAGAATGTGGCGTTCATCATTTGATCTTATTAAAAAAACAGTTGTGTATGTTTTCACGTCTGTTTTTTTCAGAAACTTTTTCTCATTTTCTTTAAGCATGTCATGTTAGTTCGTGTTTCGTTAAGTTATAATCTGTTTCTTTTTGCATGCATGCATTATAAAATCTTTAGGGTTCAAGAAATCTCGTTGGGTTTGTTACAGAATTCACACACGTGTGTGTGTGTGTTTTCTTGATAATTGGTAGAAACTGATCATATAGCGTCCGATTATTAAGAACTAATATTTTTTTAACAAAATGTGTGAACTTTTATCGTTCAAAATATATTAACAACACGTTTCTTGTAGGATCATACATTGCTAGCATTTCGAAGGTGAATTGAACTTTGATTGATCATGGCGGACGTTATGTTTGTTAAAGTTGAAGATGGTCAAATAGAAAAACTTGAAGGTGACAACTACATACAAGAATTAGTGAGACTAAATACAAAAAAGTTCGAATGTGTAAAAGAAGTTGGAGAAGTATACAGGAAGATTGGTTTACTCGAACCTGATCCTATTGTTAGGGACAGAATTATGGCACGATTATTTCTAATCCCTAAATTTTTAGGTAATTTCATAACTCTCGGAAGGCTCCCTGATGAGAGATTTGCATTGGTTATTTACAACGTCAAAGATCACCTTGGCTACTTGCTATTTCCTGTTACGGACAAAGATTTCGATGTACATAATATGGGATATGCTTGTGCATTACTAAGATTGCTTAGTATGTTGCCCAATGAGAGGTTAAGTTACTTTTAGCAAGATTTGGTTAAAGCATGATAGTTTTCTGTGCTACATTGAAGGCTGTTAAATTGAGTTTTCATTATCGATCGTGAGTCACTTATGATAATGTAATGGTGATCAACTGATCATCGCGATCAACCAAGATATGATGGGTTTGTCTTGTTCATCATGGGAGATTTCAGTTTGCATCTTCTATAGTAGTTAGCGATTTATTAGGTGAAGACTAGTTGTTTTTAGCATTTTTTCGAGTTTTTTGGATCATAGTCGTGTGTTAGTGTTGGCTGCTTCGTTAACGTGATTTGTCTTTAGCATTTTTTCGAGTAGATCGGAATACTGATGTTTAGAGAAAATTAATGTGAAATAAACTGAATGGATGTGAACTTGTAAAAAGGTGTATACTATACGATTGGTTACAATCTTGTTATGTTTTGTGCTCTTGACTTAAGGTAAAGAATGTATCTACTAGCATTTATCTATTTTGGTATCAGTTTGTAAACCAACATTTCTAAGGGGGTGCTTGGTTTGGGGTAATGGGGGGTGGGGAATGGCAAAGGTAATGATTAAACACGCCCTGTTAGGCCCTGGAATACTTAGGTTGTTAAGCGGTAGCAGTGAGTAGTAGTAGACTGGGTGGGTGACCTCACCCAAGTCCCCGACTGTGGTCCACACGCTTCTGCTGATATTCAGAATGAGGATTTGTTCTTGACTAGCCGATGGGGTTCGAATCGAGCGAGGTCGGGGTTTTATCCTGACGTTACTCAAAGAAGGAAACTTGTGTGGAGCGCAGACGGTTTCCTCGCGACACCGAGAGCCATACATTGTCCAGCGTGGGCCGGTTAAGACAACATAGTCAGGTCGATGTGGTGGTTAGGGCCCTGATTTGAGGGTGGTAACCACAAGTTGGAAAATTACCATCAAAAAAAAAAGAACTGGGAATACAATCATTGTTTAAGATTGGGTAATGGGGCATTCACCCAAGAATCGGAGGTATGGTAATGACACCACCACCACTGCACAGCAGCCACAGCAAGCAGTAGCCACCACCACCACCAGCCACCACCACTACCACCACCAGCCACCACCCACCAACACCACCAGTCACCACCACCACCAGCCACCACCATTAGCCACCACCAACTACATACCACCATTAGCAGCCACCATCACCACCAACAATCACCACCACCAGCCACCAGCCACCACCATTAGCAGCTACCACTACCACCACCAGCCACCATCACCACCAGTAGCCACCACCACCACCAGCAGCCACCACCACCTCCAGCATCCACCACCACCAGCTACCACCATTAGCAGCCACCACCACTAGCAGCCACCGCCACCACCAGAAACCACCACCACCACCAGCCACCACCACCACCAGCCATCACCACCACCATCTACCAGCCACCACCGTCACCACCAAAAGCAGCCACCACCACCACCAACACCACCACTAACCACCACCACCACCACTATCAGCCACCACCACCACCACTTTGGAGGTTAATGTATTTTTCTCAAGCCAAGCACTATCAAAGGTAATGATAATCTACATTCCATTCCTTTGCATTCCCTTTGCATTCCCATTGCCTTTCCCTTTCTCATTCCCCAATGTGAACCAAGCACCCTAAGTTTTTAGTTTGTAAGTGTAAGAGAAATTCCAAAGTCCTATTTAAATTTTTTTATATACACAACAGTAGCTAATCACTATTCTAAAAACAAAATAAAATTGATTTCTTTGACCCATCCCGCAAAGTCAAATCCATTGACTTCTCTGAAGGGTAATTGTTGTTTAACTGGTAAATCATTTGATTCTATCACTTCTTGAATCAAGCAGAAAGTTGAAATCATGTTCTTCTTGGTTCATCTTAACACTTTTTCACAAGGTATATAGTTTTTGCCTTTTGGGTGATACTTCGAAGACGAGTTGATATATAGGTCTAGTTGCTTGTGTGGCCAGTTTAGTCTCGATCATCATGGAGATATGTAGTCAGCTTCAGTTTGCATCTCTAGTGGTCGATTGTCTTAAGTATGTTTTGATTAAAGCTGTTTAAGGCTAAGCGCAATTCGATATTAGTTTTCCTTTTTCGAAGTAGAAAATGATTTGCTCATAAAATAATAATGGCTCATAAGTGAATAGGATAAAGGTTATTATTGTGGAACATACTATACTAGTACCAGTACATGACATTTTATCCAAACTGCACTTTGCAATGTGAAAAAAGTATAATTGTGGTATGATTTTAGCAAAAGAAAAATATTCAACAAAATTATCAAATGTTTCTTTTTAGTCTTTTAGAACGTTTAAGCCTTAAGGTGCATTTTAATGTTGGTTTATTGGTTTCTGGTTCTCTACTTCTCTTACTCTCTGCTGCTAGAATAATTGGAGGCCAAGTTGTGAAAGATATGATGAAGTGACGAACTTTTGGCCAAATGGGCCAAATGGCCTATTGAAAAGTTTGTGGCCTGTGGTCTTATACGTAATGCTCTGTTAACTAACCAGCCCAAAAAAACATAGGTGATTCTAGTTAAGTAGTTATCGTCGTTCACAACTCGGATATTATTTACAGGACATGAAAAGCGAACCGGACCGATTCAAAATCACGCTGAAAAGTGAACCGGACCGATTCAGAATCACGTCGAATTTGTCAAAACCAAATCAAATTAAATATTCTGTTTGGGTGTGGCAAAACATAAACCAAAAACCGAATTCACATAAAAATGTACATTTTCTTATGTGTTTAAAATCATACTATAAATCTGTTGAAACTTTTTTCTAGTATAATATTTGTTAAGCTGGTAAATCTTATTTTTATTAGCATCGTATCTCTTTCATTTCACTATATAATTGATTATACATTGTCTAATTTCTATATATTAATGCATTTGGTTTTAAAAGTTTATATTTTTATGTCTCAAAATAAATGTTCAGTTTAACTTTTTAAAGTTAAACTGGTTCAAATTTGATCTTAAATATATTTATTTGTGCTATATAATAGTTGAAGAAAATTATATCAATAAAAATACACTTAAAACCCTATTTATTTATATATTTTGCATCAAATATTATATAATACATAAAAAAATAGTTAAAGTCAAAGTTGAATGAGTTTGACTCTGAAAAGTCAAACTGAACACTTATTTTGAGACGGGGATAGTATAATATAATTAAAAAAAAATTAATAAATTAAATTTTTTTGGTTTTTCGGGTCAACTTGAAACCAAACCGAGTTTGGTTCGGTCCAAGGTAAATTCAATTCGATACGGTTTTGCGTCATGCTTAAAAAAAATCAACCTGAAAAGCAAACCGATAAACACCCCTAGTTATAATTCTAGTATTTTACTATCTGAATACTTGTCTTACTAAAGGTGTCATTATCATTGGCCAAGTGGTTTACAAGTTAAAATCACATAAAAACTATAAAAGGAGATGTGTATATAAGTATTTGCGTTTCAAAAATAATTGCTATACATGAAAGTTCAATCTTGATTTTTACAGAATTCTCAAATGTTTGTGTTGCGCCAGGATAAGTTATTTTTGGTTAAGACGCTTTCAATCATATCATAGTTTTTTTTATTAAAAATCGTCTCTCGGCTCCGTTTTTTTCTTTCTTTTGTTATAGTTATTGATTTAAGATCAAAAGATTAGAAGATCCACTATATCGTTTCAAGAAAGGTGCAAAACACACGAAAAGGTTTATAATTTGTTTTAACCATAGTGAGGTGGTGTTTACGTCCATGGAATGAAGAGGTTTGAAATCTTGAACCTTTTCATAATTTAACGTGTGTAATTGTTAAACATTTTATAAACTTGAAAAGGTTTATACATAGTGCAACAAGGTTTATAAAATTAAAAGCTTTATAAATTAATGATTTAATAAATGTTTAGACCTTTTAAAAGGTCCACCATTGTGGATGCTCTTATTTACATACCAAGGATCAATCTTCATCATTCATTTTTATTTGATCTAATTGATGAGATTAATCTCAACATTTAAAAAAACTCACTTTCATCTTCTTTTTTTTAAATATTAATAACTTTCAAACCGTTAATCGTTAAGCGGAAAAAAATATCATCATTCGAAGATTTAATTATCTTTTATGATAAGACTTTGATATCTTTCGATTAAAAAAATTAAGTATTTTCACGCTTTTTTTTAGATTTTTCGCTTTTTACGTTCTCGAAATTTGCATAAAAATCATATACGATAAAACACTAATATAAATATCACATGTGATATTAGTGTTATATCATATATGATATGTAATATCACACGTGATATTAGTGTAATATCACGTGTGATATTACATATCATATACGATTTTTTTCACGCAATTTCAAGAAAGAAAAAAAGACGCAAAAACGTGATTTTTTTTTTTTTTTCAAAAGATATCAAAGTCACTGCCTATAGAAAGATAATTAAACGCTTCTTGTGACGGCGTAAATATTTTCACTTAACGATTAACGGTTTAAGAGATATTTAAATTATAAAAATAGGTGAAATAATAAAATCTTTTAATCTCATCCATCGATTTCTTTTTAGATGGATGGTGAAGATGAAATCAGGTATGTAAGAAAAGTTTGGTATGTAAAATAAATCACTGCTCATAGTTATTTTATATTACGTGTTATAAATTCTTAGAAAGAATCAAATTAGACTAATCTAATTTTATATTGTTATTTAATTTGGACAATTTAAATTTGGTAACATTTATTCGCTTAGTAATTACTTTCATTTTTGTGCTTCTTTTAAGTATTGAAATGTGTAATTTTTGTGAATCTAAAAAATACTACTTAGAGCACAAGGTATCGTGGATACCAATAACACGTTATTGGTATGTTACTTTAGCGCCACATCATACATCTCTCAATAACTCACCAATAACTAAAACACCCTCCCTCATAACACACCACTAACATGTTATTGGGTCCCACAAAATACCCCACTAAAATATTCACTCACCACAATACACAAAAACAAAACAAAAACCACCAAACATCATTAATGGCTTGAGCCATTGAAATGGCTCAATACGTTTGGCTCACCAACTGCACCAGTGATGGTATGGTTTGGTTCCAATTAAGATAAAAATGAACCTTAATACGTTAAAAGCCCCATAACTCATGTCTTCTTATCTATCGAAAAAGTGATCGTCAAATTTAGGTACACATATTCGTTACAACAAGATTGTATTCATATAATCAGCTCTCTTGTCAAGTTGTCTTTTAGCCTCGCTTATAAACGTGAGATAAGATCATAATAATTCAATACTTAACAAAAAACCTAAATTGAGTAGGATAATTATATGTTAGACACCCGACAAAGTTGTTATGATGAACGTGGAAAAAAAAGTATTAAACATCGTTGTTATGAACCAAAAATTGAAATGAGATCAAAGTGAAAAGAAAAAAGGATTATGAGTAAAAAATGTAAATGAAAGACATAATAATGCTAAGATAAAAAGGCAAAACATAAAATATGGAACACAAACAAGTTAATATGTAAGTGAAAAGACTAAGTTACCTCATTTTACTAATCATTTCAAGTTTTTTTTTCTTTCTGTAAATTGATATAAAGAAAGACTAGTTATAATACCCGTGCACGCACGGGGTTTTTACTAAGAATTTTAATTAACCAATGACATTCATAAAAGGGTTCCAAATAACAGCTATACATAGTTAACCAATGACATTCATAAAAGGGTTCCAAATAACACCTATACTGGTACATTTTTTATAAACTCTATGTAAATGATATTGTTTAAGCAAAGGAGACCTAACAAATGGAGCAAATGGAACCGAAAAAACCAACCGAAATCGAACAGAACCAAACCAAATCGACCTTATTCGGTTCGGTTTTGGTTTTGTATATTTTTTTCCTTTTTTGTCGGTTTCCGTTCGGTTTGGTTTTTGTCGATTTTTTCGGTTTGAAATAGCTAATCCGACCCGCACCGAACTTTGTTATTCGGTTTTGATATCTATTTCTCGGTTTGGTTCTCGGTTCGAGTTTTTCCCTTTGTCGGTTTTCGGGTTGAGCCGGATTTTTATTCATGCCGAGTTTGACTCGTTGCTCACCCCTCATGTCTGCTTTTGAAACAATTGTTTAAGTTTGGTATTTTCTGGTTAAAGCAATGGATGTAAATCCATCTTTTGGTTAGTGAGCTCCAATATTGATCTTGGTTTCATCTTTTGTGAATTTTTATCACGTCAAAGAACATATATTATGGCTTTCAATATACAACAATGATATGAATGATATAGTTCTATGATTTGTGGAATTCACGGGATAAAATTTGAAACCGTGAAATAGATAGAGATATACGGACACCTCTATGATTTTATTGATATGTTAAAATTACAGGATTAGAAGTTATACAATTAAATCGATTGGTATTAGATATCTAAAGTGTTTCTGCTTGATAAGAGCAAGCAGGTGCCCTGATAACGCTACACGCGTCGTTCGGGGTCAAGGAAACTTCCTTTTCTTGAGCAAGTTTTATAACACCCCAGCGAAGAACCTAATCGTTGTAGTGTAGTAATTAGGGTAAGCCACGGTATTGATATCGTTCTCTGGGGAATAGGAATGCTAGTAAGGAGTTACTACGCTAAGGTTAAGGTTGAGGAAGATTATTTTTATCTTTTATATTTTATGAAATGGAAAGGTACGAATCTCGGTATTGGATTTGGGGGTTGGTATTTCTACCGATTACTCTACTATTATCTAATTATCTAAACTAAGGTTGTGGGAGTCTATGTCTAATTAATGTGTGCTCGTATGATAGTTTAAAGATGTGTTTACTTAGTTTGTATTACTCCTTAATTATCTCCTATCGATGGTTGAGTGTCACGTCTTATTCCTAGTTGCGTTGTGTGTCTAAAGTTGTAGGTGTCGTTTCTCCCCTAACTCTTTGAACTTACCAAAGGGTCTTGTCTACAAACCCACTAGGATTATAAACTCCTACTCTAAGGCGCTCTTTGGATGGTTTAGCCTACAACTACTCAGGTAATTATATTCTAAGGTTCACAAAGATGAATCAAGCATTAAGTACACAACGAATGACCTATCGCATTACTAGATCATTAATCAACTAAGATAAGAAACAACCAAGCAATATTCAATAATTAAGTTTCATACTTCCTAAGCAAACACACAAATAAATTAGCCGGACATGGAGGACATGGAGAACATGCAAGCATACACACAAATAATCAAAGACATAATTGAATTAATGAAGTAAAGACTTATCTTGATGTAAGATAGGGTTTAAAACCCTAAAATACTGTACAAGACACCTTAGGTTCGGTTTTAGGTTTTTACTCCAAAGACTCTCCACATAAAGACTGAAAAATTCGGATTCTATATATAAGATTACAATTGCGACGGCGTCACCTTATGTTTAGTGACGCCGCCGTGTCGCCGCCATTGTGGTTTCGTCTTGGCCACGTTAACCTTGCGACGGCCACCTTATGTCCGTGACGCCGTCCTTGACTTCGACGTCGTATGGATTGCATCTAGGCCGTGCGAGTAGCGACGGCCTACTCTTTCACAACTAGACGCCGCCTCTTGAAAGTACGAGTTTTGGGTTCTCGCCCGTCACAATAATTTTGGGACGGCGTCACAATGTAGCACCCGACGTCGCTTTCTACTTTCAAAGAATCGTGAGTGTCTCGATTTTGACTTTGGCCATTTTCTTCATATATTCGCGCTTTTCGTCAAATAAGTGCCTTTCCAAAGATTTTGCCTTCACGAGACCTAAAAAGTGAAAAGGAACGATATTAAGCAATAACGGATACAAAAGTGATCAAATAAGGACTTAAACGACCCTCAAAATGGTACATTTTAAAACCTTATCAAATATCCCTACACTTGTTATTTGCTTGTCCTCACAAATGTGCTTTTAGCCAATTAATTTATAAGTTAGGGGTCATGAAGCATTAATTCAAAACGGTCCACAACACATATAAGCCCCATGAAAGTCATAACAAGCACGGAAATTACATACTAGCACCTCACATGGGGTGTTTGGATACTCACATCTCTCTCGGTGTATATATGAAATATAACAAAATAGGAAATAGAAGATAAACACTCATTAACCGGTCCTAGTACATAGATTACCATAGGCTTGAGAATAGATCAAACCTTCATCGCTTTGGCGTAAGCACCTAGGAAAGACTATCAAAGAGGTCTTTTAAAGGGTTGCAATGTTAGGCTTACGGTAGGGAAACAAGGGTTTGGTGGGATAGGCTATTTAGTGGTGGTAAGTCAAAAATCTTTATGTTAACTGCATATGAAGAATGGTGTTGCTAAGCCAAGACTCGACACTCTAAACTCTAGATAACTGAAATAAACAAACATAAATTTAAAAGATAGATGTAGGATGGTAGCCGTATGTTTTTTTTTTTTTTTTTTTTTCATACACTTTTACTCTACCATCCTCTACGATAACATCAAAATACTAGGGATTTAAAGGCACATCCCTACACTTGAGTTTTTATTACTCTAACACTAATTTGACCCGATTTGAAAAGATCAAAACACTTGGGGTACATTATTATGCAAACAAAGGGAATTTGAATTTTAACGCCCCTTCCGTCATTTCATAAACTTTAACTTTTCCCATGAATCCCAATCATCCCAAAATCAGATACAAAGGATATGACTCGACTTAGCAACTTATGCAAGCAACTAGATAATTGAACTAAGGGTTTAGGGTGATAACAAACATTTGCACTAAAAGTGAGTGCATAAGGGGTAGGCTAAGGTGTTGGGAATTAAGGTAATCTCTGATTCGACGAAGCACAAACCATCGATTCGCCAAGCTTCAGTTGAAGAGATTCTGCAAAGGAGATCGATGTCGCCGGGTTATACTTCAAGAGAAGTGATAAAGCGAGCATGTGTTGTCACGAAAGTGGGAACCACGAGGAAAGATAAGCTCGCTTTAGAGTAAATGTCGGTGCTGTATGTATAGGTTGGCGCCAGATTATGTAGAGCTTATCAAGATAAACAAAATGATTAACAAAACAATATGATTAGTTACATGCTTGTCTAGTTGCATGCTTAGTCTAGTGTAATAGTAGAAGCGTAAATTGTCAACGCTCATTAGGGTTTCTTGCCTATATAAGAAACCATATTAGTTAGTAATAGATAAGCTTTTCTCAAGTTTCTCAAGTCTTGTATTCTATCCGAAACATAGAGTTTCAATAATCAAAGATCCATAGAGGATCAAAAGTGTTCTTAGTTACTATAACTTGTATTCATTTTCCGCTACAATACCAAGTTGTAGAGATCTTCTATTAGTTTGCTTGTGATTACATAGGCAACGCTTAACGATCCCCGAGTGCTTAAGATCTATCAAGGTCTTTGTTTCTAACAAGTGGTATCGAGCCTCTGGAAAGTCTCTACGATACTAAGAACCATTCTCACCCCATCAAACATTCATTCACCATGCCCGGATCCGATAATGAAAATGAAGTCACCAACACAAACAACAACACCAACACCACTTCCATGCAACAATCACCTCACAAACAAAGAATGGTAAATTTCCTTATTTAAAGAGGAAGAATATGAGCTTTGGACTATGAAGATGGAAAACCTGGATTTCAAATATTGATTGGAATCATGGGAAGTAGTGAAGAAAGGAAATAGTCTAAAGAAGATGATTCCCGACAGAGATGGGAAGTTTATCATGGCTCCACCAAAACTTTGAAGAAGTCTTGGCCATGCAGAGAGAGCACAAAGTGAAGACCATTTTGCTTCAAGCCATACCAAGATCATCTATGTGATTTTCACCATATGGATGATGCTAAAGACATATGGATGGCTCTCAAGGCAAGGTTCGGTGGAAATGAAGAATCAAAGAGAATGAGGAAGTCCATGTTAAGACAACAGTTTGTGACTTCAACATATCGGAAGAAGAAGGTATCCACAAGGGATACGACGGTTCCATAGGATCTTGAGTCACCGAATCACCGAATGCTAAACCGGACAATGAAGATTGCAACTCAAAGTTCTTGCGGTCCTTGCCACCATCATGGTTGCATGTTAGTATTGCACTCAAGGCTAAAGGAGGGTTGGACATGCTCACCTTTGATGAGCTATATAACGACTCGAACTCTTGAACCGGATGTCGGGACTCCCTACCGTACATCTTCTTCTAACCATGCAGCTTTTGTTGGGACATCTCATTCCAACACGATGGTACAAGCTCCTAGTTCCAACTACTTTCCATCATCATCTCCGCCTCCTTCACCACATAACCTCGTCCCACTCCACCAAGTTCTCAAGCTAGAGCTAGTAGTGTGATGGAGGATGTTCTTCATTCGCTTGTTTCGACTATGATACTCAAGAATCTTGCATATGAAGACTTTGATCGGTGGACCCTCTTGAAATGGAGGAAATGAAGCTAAAATGCGGTGGCTTTGTCGGTGGACATCAAAAGGTTTGAAGAGAAGGCTGGAAGGAAGTTTGTCTTCAAAGGAAAGGAACCACTCGCTTTGATAGGGGAAAGTCGTGCTACTCTTGTCATCGATGGGGCATTTCTCAGAGAATGCAAGGACGTAAAGAATGGAGATGGAGCCAAATATCTTTCCTATCGCCAGAAACAGCAGGAAGCTGGAGCTTGACTCTCCTCACAATGGATGAACAGTCAACTGGATCGCACATGAACTCGTTAATGAGGAAGCTCATGATATCGACAAGCTTGGACCGCTTGCAAGGTGCACTTTGGATAAAAGGCATGACTCGGTTTGCCTTAATGGGACCGTCTCGGTACACAATTGTATATTTGGTCGTAGTCTTAGATACAATGAACTTAAGGAAGAATTTGATGCTATGAAACCTAAGTTTGATGCATGTTATATTGATAATGAAGCTCATAAACTTGCATTAAAAAGCGTAGAAAGACAAAAGTATGGTTTCGTAAGAATCAAATAGCTTATGAAGAAAAGATAAAAGTGTTACAGCTTTGATCTAGAAGTTGCAAATAATTACTTGAAACTGTGCGAGAAAGCAAAGGATGAAGTCGTAATCGAGAACCTAGAACTTAAGGCAAAACTAGTGAGGAAATTGATAGGAATAATGAATGGCAAATGTCATCAAAAGCTTAAATAGAATCATCTATACTAGTCAATCTCGGACATGTCCTATAGGTTTAGGTTTTCAAAATATGTAGGTCTAGAAGCTAAGTATGATGGGCGTAAACCTACATCAGCCAGGATTAGCTAATTATGTTAAAGAAGGTATAATGCATGCCGTCCCCGGTCCCATTAGAGGTGAGTTCATGCCTCTGCACCTATCCATCATCGTTGACTTTGATGGATCACATCACTTATATGGCAAAAGTCAAAGACTTGCTGACTCGATACCTCATCTAATGACTTTGTCTCTTGCTCGACAAAGTGACAATTCATCTGATCAAGGGTCTACTTCCTATGAAAGTCGTGATTCAAATGAGAAGTCCGACCTTCCCAATCCTCGAACCAACACTCAAGCCTCGCACCCCACCTACTTGTGAGCCTTCTAGGAAGTCACGAGGAATCATCTTCCAAGACAGCCTCAAGACTTATCTTTTAAATGTTTGAATAATCGATCTGTTAAAATCAAGTCCTTAAATGTATCTGCTTTTAAGTACTTACGCATGTAATCCAACATCTTCCTATTTAAATAAAACTTCTAAGAAGAAGACATGTTTTGTATGTGGCAAGAAATTTCATTTGATTAAGGATTGTGATTTTTATGAACAAAGATTGGGTGCATGTGCTACTCTCCGAAACATAAACCTAATCGGACCAATGTTGCTAATATTCCACCTTATGTCCCACTAGCGCCTAAAACCGACTCTCATTGGAAGTTCGGTTATTAGACCTTATGGCCAACCAACGAGCTCATACTTTAAACATGACTATTGGCCTACATATGTTGACTCCATGTATGCCGGGATGGGATATGGAGCACCTTGTGAAGCCCTCGGCAGTTGTTCTTGGACTAACAAGGGACCAAATTATCAATGGAGGACCAAGAACAATGGTGGATCCTCTAAAACTTCATGCCCTAAACCTGATCCACAAGGCGTTCAAGTCGAAGAATGACTTGAGCCTCCACCGAATACTAACTGCTTGTATATATTTTTGTTATTGATTGTAGGATCATCCCTTAAGCATAAGAATATTGGTATTGTTGATAGTGGTTGTTCCGAAGCATGTCCGGAAACAGGGGATATGATGCACAATTTTGTCCCTATAGAAGGAGGAGGCAATGTGACTTTTGGAGGAAGTGATGGTAGTATCACTTTGGGAAGGGCACCATAAAGACACCTCATCCGGATTTTGAAAATGTGTACTTTGTTAAGGAACTTCAACATTTCAACTTGTTCTCTGCTTCACAAATCATGACACTAAGAATAAAGTTCTCTTCATCGAGAATGAATGTCTTGTCTTTGTCTAAAGACTTCAAACTCCCGTAAGAAACTTCAATTCAAAGGTTCCTCGAACTCACAACTTATACACATTCAACCTTAATGAAGTTCAACCGGTGGTGATCTCACTTGCTTGGTGGCTAAAGCATCTCTTGATGAGTCCACTAAATGGCATAGAAGAATGGCGATGTGAATTTCAAGACCATTAACAAACTCTCTAAAATGGGTCTTGTTGAAGGTCTTCCACCAAAATTTTCTCAAATGATCACAATTGTGTCGCTTGCAACAAAGGAAAACAACACGAGCTTTTATAAAGCTATCAATGCTATGAGCATCATTATCGAACCTCTTGATTTGCTTCACATGGATCTGTTTGGTCCAACTCAAGTCGAAGCATTGATCATAAGTTCTTCGCTTGGTAATCACCGATGGCTTTAGCGATTTTGTTGGGTTTTCTTTCTCGTAACCAAAGATGAAACATCTCAAGTCTTGATGAATTCATCACTCTTGTTGAAAATCAGTTGAACAAAAGGTTAAGGGTATTAGGTGTGATAATGGGACGAGTTCAAAATGCTATTCTTATAGAACTCGTGGGTCAAAAGGCATAAAAGGGACTATAGTAATCCAAGAACCCCACAACAAAATGGGGTGGTGAAAGAAAGAATAGAACCTTAATAGAGGTCGCTAGATCCATGCTTGCAGACTCTAAACCGCCCACTATGTTCGGATCAAGTCATGGCACCGCTGCTATGTGCTAAACAGGTGTCCATTACTGCACCACAACTCAAAACCCCATATGAACTTCTCTTTGGAAAGGTTCTGTCATTCACTACCTAAAACCTTTTGGTTGTCAAGTAACCATTCGAACACAAGTGATCCATTGGGAAAGTTTGATGAGAAGGTCGATGATGGTTATCTTGTGGGTTATTCAAATCATAGTAAGGCCTACTGTGGTGTATAATTTGCAAGCCAAGAAGATAGAAGAGACGCTGAACCTGAGATTTTTGGAAGACAAGCATAATGTTCAAGGACAGGGTCATTCGTGATCTTTTGACCTTGACTACCTAACTGACTATTTGGGATACACTAGACACTTGGCTAACCAAAATGCAGGCTCTCAAGCTTCTCCCACTAACCATGCAGGTCCCTTTAGTGATGATTCTGACAATGAGTTTGAAGATGATGAGCAACCCATACTTGTGCCTTCTTTCTCTCCTAACAATATTGCAGGTACCACCTCCAAGGATACTGCTGATTCGAGTGATGAAGATGACTCTCATTATGTCGAGGACCTTGCTAGGCTTCGACTCAAGAATTTGTTTGCCAAGCTTGAAGCGAGAAACCGAAGAAGGGTAGCTATCAAGGAGTCGCAGAAACAATGTGTCTGCTGAAGTTGACTCACACACCCTCCATCCCCAAATCTGTTGAAGGATATGCCGTTCCTCTCAAGTATCTTCGGACTTTGGTGAACCCTATACACGCTTCCAAAACCTTGGATCTTGGAAATCATCAACCCAAAGTCGGCATCTTCACCTCACCCTCTTATGATGTCAATTTGAGCCAACCATCACTAATCTTGATTCATCCATTGAAGTCAACCCCATCGCTACTCAAAGGATCAACATAGCTCATCCTCAATCCAACATTATTGGTGATCTTCGGCTCTGTTAGAACTAGAAGGGCTATCACCGGTCCTCGCTTGGAGAGATTGCTTTCTCTTATGTCTCCAACCAACAGAGAGACAATCACACGTACTTCAAGCATTGTCTGCTTGCTTGTTTTCTCTCAAGTGGAACCAACTAGTGTTTCTCAAGCTCTCAACGATTCAAGCTGGCTTGAAGCAATGCAAGAAGAAATGCAACAGTTTCACAATCAGCAGGTTTGGATCTTGGTTCCACTCCCTGATGGCAAATATGCCATTGGAACAAAATGGGTTCTGAAGAATAAGAGGGATGCTAGAGGTGTTGTGATCAAAAACAAAGCAAGGCTGGTAGCTCAAGGCTTCAGACAAGAGGAAGGGATTGATTATGATGAAGTTTTTGCACCTGTTGCCAGAGTAGAAGCAATTCGCATTTTCTTGGCTTATGCTTCCTATATGGGTTTCATGGTGTATCAAATGGATGTCAAGGGTGCTTTTCTCGTATGGAGAAATTGAAGAAGAAGTTTATGTCTCTCAACCAAAGGGATTTGAAGACCCGGATCACCCAAATCATGTTTACAAAGTTGTTAAAGCTCTCATGGTTTACATCAGCTCCAAGAGCACAGGTATGCTCTTGCTTTCATCATTCCTGTGAAGCATGGCTATAGGAGAGGTGCTATTGATAAAACTTTGTTCCTTAAGAAGAATTACTCCGACATCATTCGGTGCAAGTATATGTGGGCGACATTATATTTGGTTCCACAAACGAAGCTTGGTGCGGAATTCGAGGAACTTATGAAGGGTGAATTCAAATGAGTGCTATGGGAGAGCTTACTTTCTTCTTGGGTCTCCGTGTTCAAGAAACAAGATGGCATCTTTATCACCAAGATAAGTATGTGAAGGACATTCGAAGAAGTTTGGTATGGAAGGTGTTCTGATCCACAACACCTTATGAAGCCCCAAAGGCTAAAGCAAATAATGAGCCCGATCTACCCGTCAATGTTCATCTCATGCAGTCCATGATTGGTTCATTGATGTATCTAACGACTTCAAGACCGATATAACTTTTCTTTGTGAGTGTTTGTTCTCGACATCAAGTCACCCACTAGCTTCCCATCTCAATCTTTGTCAAGAAGATCTTTAAGTACCTCAAAGGCCAACCTCTTTAGGCCTTTGGTACCCAAAAGAATCTCCTTTCAAGTTAGAAGCATATAGTGACGGTGATTATGCCGGTGCAACCGGATAGAAGATCCACAACCGAGGTCGCCAATTTCTAGGCAAAGGTTGATTTCTTGGCAATGCAAGAAACAAACTATAGTGGCCACCTCAACCATCAAGCGGTGCGTTCGTTGTTGCAAAACTCACGTGGACAAGTCCTTTGGATTCGTAACCAATTCTTTGGACTATGGGTACAACTTTATGAACACCACAATTCATATAGATAATCAAAGTACCATCTGCATAGTCAAAATCCAGCCACGGTCGAGCGAAACACATTGAAATCAGGCACCACTTTATAAGAGATGCTTATGAAAACATTTGATAAAAGTGGCTAAAATCCATCTCGATAATAATGTGGCAGACCTATTAACAAAGGCTTTTGATGGACCAAGGTTTCAACACCTCGTGGTCAATATTGGAATGCTAAACCCTTGACTGCATAGTTTAAGGGGAGGCATAGGCCTCAGGGGAGGCATATGCCTCAGGGGAGGATTTGTGCAAACTCTGCAGATTTTTGTTTATTTTTATATTTACTCTGCAGATCTTTGTTTGCTTGTGTATATTAGTTTGTTTTCTAACACTAACTTCTAATATTTCTCTAGTTTGTTTGTTTTTGTTGTTGTGTATGTTTAGTGTCTGTTTTGCAGTTGTCTGTACTGCATTTTGTCTTCTATTCCTTATTTGGATTGCAGTTTATACATCCCATGACCAAGATCATATTCATCAAGAGTGGCTCATTTGTACATGGTCAGATAGCTGAAAGAGTGTTACTTGTTTCTTCTGATAACAAATGCTGAAGCATACAATTTGATTCTACTGAAGTTATTACTGAAGAAGAGTGTGCTAAGCAGCCTGATGATAAAGGGAAAAATGTCATCACTGAAGATGAGCTTGGTCCTCACCTAGTGACTGAGGAAGAAAGACTTGGTCAAGCAAGTAGATTGGCAGAGTTTGAGAAGTCAAAGGAAGATGCAGCATTGGCTAAACAATTTGAAACAGAAGAATTCTCATCTCTAACTCCTGAGAGAAGAAAAGAACTAGATGAATTGAGGGTTCAGATGCCTGCTGCACAATGGGATGTTCTAACTCAGCATGTCATTTCAAGACCTTCTCTAGCTCAAAGTATCCTAGGTGGAGATTTTCTTAGTGACAACTATGTGGAGCGAATGAGGGCTCAGGGAAGACAAAGGAAGCAAGAAGCACTTGCACAAAAGAGGGCCATCCAAGCTCAGAAGGTCAAAAACAAACCTCCCACTAAAGATGAAATGAGAAGGGTGGTGAAAAACCAATACTCACTGTCCAACTCTGGCCTAACAATGAAACAAGTCAAGGCTTTCCCTGATCATGTCCTGTATCGCAAATATAACCAAATCATGGAGGAAAGATCATTGTCTTTAGCAAAGTCCCTCAACATAAAGAGGACTTCAGCGAATGAAGCTGCTCCAGAAGCCAAAAGACTCAAGGCTGATGATGCTCCAACCAAGGAACCCTCTCCAGTCATTCCTGCTGAAGCAACTTCAAGTTGCCTCCTCTCGCCAAGGGTCAATCTGTGAACCATCTTCCATTCCTCCTGAAGCACACAAGCATCGGCTCCTCTCCCACAAGAATACCCGTTGTCACGAAGAAGATTACTCGTTAAGGAAGGCGATCTCGCAGAAACCAAAATGTAAAAGGCTATAAGGATATCCCACAGATGAAAGCACTTCGTGCTTCAACCATGTCTCCATCTCTTGATACATGCCCCACTACGGATGTACAAGATGAAAATGCTCTTCCTCGGAAATCTATCTCGCTGGGAGGAGAAAGAAGACTAAGGCCAAAATTTCTCCTTTGAATCTTGAAGTCGATGACTCATCTTTTATCATAGAAGGTCTCTGCGATTTTCCCGATGGAAACTCGTAAGATGGGATAGCTGGACATTGAAGGAAGATCGGATGAATGTTCTTCTTCGTAGGACTCTACTTGATGGAATTCACCTTCTCAAGGAAATTCTACACTGATAGATAGAGCAGACTTACTTTCTCTGTTTACTCAAGTTTCCACCCATTATTGCGACAAAGAACCTCAAGGCTCTGGAATGTACCTGCCAGGAGATTTTCAGATCTTGTTAAACTCCCACATTCCCAATAGTAAAGCATCTTCAATTTGGGAAAACTCACATCGGTGGAAGCTCACATCCTGGAGATTCTATCCCCTCCCTCGTGTGCATGTGCTTGAAACCAAGGGTGGAATCACTGTGTGCCTGTTGTCTGAAAGAAAATATCCTCTGCCTAAAAGACTGATGGAAAAGATGTTGAGTCAGAAATTGGAAATTCCTCCAGATCCTGTGGGAAATGAAAGGCAATCTGCTTTAACACTGGTGGGATTGATCAAAACTCAACTTCAGCAACTGCAATAGGCCTCTTCTTCTTCCATATAAGGACAACTGGTACTCACTGCACTACTTTGTTTTGTTCATTTCAGTCTGCTTTTCTTGTGTTATTTGCCTATGTTTGTCCAATTTTTCTTAAGTAACCGACTTTCACTAATACACACAAACATCATTTTAAAAAATAGTGATAGCGTTTATTTAATAAAAATTAGGTTTTAAATTTTTCTTTTCAACTTATTATTAAGCTTTTCGGTTTTATAAATTTTCTTAGTTAAAAAAAAAAAAAAAAAAAAAAAAAAAAAGGTTTGCAACAGGTTTGTTTGTTAACATTTTTTTGGTCTTTAACTCACCCAATGTACCTTGTGTATGTCAAAGAGTTGCCTAGTCCAAAGGGTACACTTTGGTAAAGACACATCAAACTGTTGATAGCTGTAATGGTTTGCTCAAAATCATAGGGTTTGCAACCACCCATGCTTAACTGCTGAGGGTTGTATGGTCATCAATTCACCATGGTCTATTCCTTTTTGGAATCCAAGAATTGGCTAGCCCACATGAATATGGCATGTGGTAAAGGCACCTGACTCCATATTTGGTTCTCAATTCACCAATCCTAAGAATTGACTAGTCCTGAGCAAACGGCTACAGGTAAAGACAAGACAAATCCGTTTATATGGTTGCTGGTTTGCCAATAAATCAGATGGTTATCAATGTACCATAGTTTTCGAACTTAAACATGTGGCTACTCCAGTAGTAATGGCTATTGGTAAAGAGACATCAAATCCATTAATTTCAATGATTCACCTCTCACAGAGTTAACACACACGAAGTGATGAGAATAGTATTGAACTTATTCGTTTTGATGTACATAATGTCATATGTTGTTTGCAAAAGACACGGTGCTTTCTGATTAATTCATCTTATTGCTCAAACAACATTATGGTACAATCCTCAAGGAAGCCGCTACAATCCTCAACAACAAGATCGATCTATCAAGGAAACCGAACTTAACCTAGTCAAATTCCGCTTTAGGGAGGATTGTTGGGAATTAAGGTAATCTCGATTCTCGCCAAGCACAACCATCGATTCTCGCAAGCTTCAGCTTGAAGAGATTAGAAGGAGATCGATGCCGGGTTATACTTCAAATAGATGATAAAGCGATGCAGGTGTTCTTCACGAAAGTGGGAACCACGTAGGAAAGATAAGCTCAGTTTTAGAGTAAATGTCAACGCCGTATGTATAGGTTGGCGCCGTATTATGTAGAGCTTATCAGTATAAACAAAATGATTAACAAAACAATATGATTAGTTACATGCTTGTCTAGTTGCATGCTTAGTCTAGTGTAATAGTAGAAGCGTAAATTGTCAACGTTCATTAGGGTTTCTTGCCTATATAAGAAACCATATTAGTTAGTAATAGATAAGCTTTTCTCAAGTTTCTCAAGTCTTGTATTCTATCCGAAACATAGAGTTTCAATAATCAAAGATCCATAGAGGATCAAAAGTGTTCTTAGTTACTATAACTTGTATTCATTTTCCGCTACAATACCAAGTTGTAGAGATCTTCTATTAGTTTGCTTGTGATTACATAGGCAACGCTAACGATCCCCGAGTGCTTAAGATCTATCAAGGTCTTTGTTTCTAACATAAGGCGATTTGGGTGTATATTTGGGGGTGGGGTGTAAACAATGCTCTTCATTGATATTCCGGAAAAACCGAAACATCACGAGAACCGCGAAAAGGATAGGCTCTGAGGGGTTGACTAGGGGTATCGTGTACTAAAGATGAGTACAACGCAAAGGGTGTGGGGGAATTACTCAACCGAGATGGAAGAAGTAATTATATTATGGGTATCAAACAAGGGTTATCCTAATGCCTCTTATCATTTAGTTATTCCTAACTACACAAGTGTAGCCTCACTTGCGATCTCGGAATGCATCACAAAACAAGTTCTAGAATCTAATATACTACCGGTTCACACTCTAAGCATTAAAGACGAATGCTTTAATTCCTACTAATCTAAGGGCGATCCTCACATTTTGGTGGAATTTGGGTGGTAAAGGGTTTTGTGCTAGTCATGCAACTTCCTATCCATAAGACGCTTTTGTTAAGACTAATGGGCCACTCTTATATGTCATGAAAAATTTTTAAATTTGGTGCCAAAATTACCCTGACCGACATTTTCTCATGGTTTATTACACAATCACATTTGGACAAAGCAAATAATCAAGGATAAGCATAGTTTCAAAGTTCCCGTTTTATTTTCCCTCCCTACACTTAAACTGAACATTGTCCCCAATGTTCCCCGAAATATCAAAGTTATGATAAAGAAGGTAATTAAAAGCGAAGAAACTAGTACTCCCGATTAGCTCGGTAGGATCCGTGTAAAGTGGTGGTTAAATCCTTTTCAAGAAGAATTTTTCGTGAAAAGCTCCTTCCAATCTTATGTAATTTCTTCTTGACAAACTAAACCTACACACTTGAAGAAAACAAACGAAACCTTCGCGTAATATCGGTGGTAATAATATATATAAGACTCGATTTAAACTAGGATATAATGCTTGTGGAATGGATGTTTACGAATTTCTAAGAAAATTAAGACCGAAAATTCCAAAATTTATAAATAGCTCGAAAACGAGAAAAAGTAATCGATGTTTTACTCCTTCCCGACGCGTCGGTTGCAATCTGACGCCGTCGGTTATCCCGACAAAAAGCGGTCTACGATTTTCGGAAAAATTCGGAAAATTTACATCTTTAGAATCGGAAAAATTTCGCAAAACATTCATTATGACTCGATACAAGCATTTGACTCGAACAAACAAACATAAATATCTTTTAGTTAATTGTTATTCTCATGTTTACGTTTCTTTTGAAAACGTGTGTAATCCTCCCTACACTTATCCCTTATGTAAAATACCTTTATATGCAATTAAGACGAGGTTAAAAACAAAATAAAGCATTTTCACAAATTTAAACATGAGGATAAACAATTAATAAAAGATATATGACACTAACAAGCAAACAATTAAGCATGGGTTGCCTCCCACTAAGCGCTTTTCTTTATTTAAGAGTCTTGTAGCTAGACTCATAGTCGTGTTTCTACGTTTTCTCATTACCGCCTCTTGACGGTTTCTAATGGGGGATTCCATGTTGTAGAAGTGCCCTAAAATGCGCTTCTCTAAGAGTTCATCCTCTCCCCAATCGGTCCTATATTCCGGTCCTAGGCTCAAGCAATCCTTATAGAATCCGAAAATCTTAGCCATAACATAATCAACACCCTTCTCCCTATCCTCATCATTCCTATAATAGACCGACAGTTTAAGTTCCTTTTCATCATTAGAGAGTGATGAAAACTTCTCAATCTTAAACGGCATTTGGTAAGCAATGTCATCGATCTCATTCTTGAATCGCACTACTCCTAACGAGGGGTCATAGGTCATCCCGGTGCTTTCTATGAAAGGTTTTCCTAGAATAACATGGGACAAACTAGAGTCTATGGCCGTGCTAATATCATCCACAATTATGAAGTCCGTAGGAAACGTGAAACTACCTACATAAACGGGCAATCCCTTAACTCTTCCAAGAAAATTGCAACTAACATTAGGATCATTGGGGTCTTGCCTAGTTGGAATAGGCTTCTTCAATATCCAATTGTAATAGGTGACTTGCAATCAAGGTAAGCTTTTGCCACAAAAAGGTGTCCTATGACACATGGTATGTTAAGATTCCAAGGGTTCCCAAACTTGATTCGAGGACTTTTCCTAACATACATGTGACGGAGGTCACGCACTAAGTGAGGGTGGCGAGATAGTTCTTCTTCCGTAGGAAATTTGTTGAAATAGTCAATGTCTACTTCATCTACTTCCTCGGGTGTTTCATCATCCACAAGTGTATAGTCCTCTTCGTCATTTGTTTCATTAGGTTCAACTAAGGCGATGGTATTGACGAATTGGACATACTTCGTTAGCTTGCTTGGATCCTTAATCTCTATACCTGAAGGCTCGGGAGTTGAGATAACACTAACTTTCTTATCACTATTAGCTATGGCTTTCAAAAGGTTGTCTATTTTTCTATCCATCTCGGCTTGTTGATTGTTAAAGCGGTCCGAGAGCTTAGCCATTTGGGTTTCTTGGGATGCAACTAGGTTTTGCAACATCCCTTCGACGTTTTGTTGGTTAGGACCGTTAGGTGGAGGCCATGAGAAATCATTAGAGGTGAATTCTTTGGTTTGTCCCAGAGAAGTCGGGCTTGTTTTTCCATGCTTCACGGGTTTCATTGAAATTCCTAGGTCCGGTGTTGTAGGAATCTTCCTCTCGCTCCATTAATACATGAGGATCGTAGTCAACGGAAGCATGTTCGGGGAGCGAGTGCTATCTGCAGACATGAGGATCACAACACGGCTCACACGAGGAAGAAGCTTTGTTCACATGGTGTGTAGACTTAGGATTTTCGTAGGAACTCATGAGGAATTTAACTTGATCTTCAAGTTCGATCATCCTACGGTCGGGAGGAGGCAAGGAGATTGCCTTGACGGTTTGGGCGGCTCACGGGGTCATCCCAACTTCGTTGTCATAGAGGCGAGGTCCTCTATTATTTCCCATGATTCTTCTGCGGTGAGATCACTAAGTTTTCCACCGCCGCTTGGTCTATGGATCGCTTAGTGGGAAGTTGACATGATCATAAAAGATTTGGACTTGTAGCCAAAGATCAATGCCGTGATGAGGACTTTATGAAGTAAGTCCTTGAATCGGGTCCATGCTTCGTAGAGATTCACCTTGACGTTGTTGGAACATCAAGATGTCATTCCTAAGCTTAGTGGTTCTCCCGGTGGGAAAAATTGAGCAAGGAAGCGAGAGGTAAGATCATCCCAACTTGAGATGGAGCCGGAAGTCGCTCAAGCCAATTACTAGCTTGGTCCCGTAGAGAATTGGAAGAGACGCAGCGTGGTCTCCCGAGTAGTAGCATCAAGGTCGATGGAATCGACGATTTTGAGGAAATCCTCGATGTTGATTTGGATCTTCGGAGCGAAGTCCATGGAATGCACATCCGTTTTGCACCAACCGGATGGTGTCGGATCGCAGGGCCGTAGTTTGGGCTTGGTCGGGAAGCTCAATGGTGTTCCTATAGCCTAGGTGGCTTGGTCTCGAGTACTCACCAAGAGTACGGGCTCTTGGCGGGTCATTTGGTGGTATGTTGATGAATGGTAGTGGGTTATCACCTTCCATGATGAAAAGTGATGGGGTTACGAACAAAGGTTACTAAGAAGGGGGATAGACTAAGAGAAAGCTAAAAATGAGAAAAAATTACTTGATATGAATCAAGCAAAGAAACCTAAACGAGGTGGACTACTAACTAGCTATTCTATTCCCCGGCAACGGCGTCAAAAACTTGATAACGCTACACGCGTCGTTCGGGGTCAAGGAAACTTCCTTTTCTTGAGCAAGTTTTATAACACCCTAGGCGGTGAACCTAATCGTTGTAGTGTAGTAATTAGGGTAAGCCACGGTATTGATATCGTTCTCTAGGGAATAGGAATGCTAGTAAGGAGTTACTACGCTAAGGTTAAGGTTGAGGACGATTATTTTTATCTTTTATATTTTATGAAATGGAAAGGTACGAATCTCGGGTATTGGATTTGGGGGTTGGTATTTCTACCGATTACTCTACTATTATCTAATTATCTAAACTAAGGTTGTGGGAGTCTATGTCTAATTAATGTGTGCTCGTATGATAGTTTAAAGATGTGTTTACTTAGTTTGTATTACTCCTTAATTATCTCCTATTGATGGTTGAGTGTCACGCCTTATTCCTAGTTGCGTTGTGTGTCTAAAGTTGTAGGGTATTCGCTTTCTCCCAACTCTTTGAACTTACCAAAGGGTCTTGTCTACAAACCCACTAGGATTATAAACTCCTACTCTAAGGCGCTTTGGATGGTTTAGCCTACAACTACTCGTAATTATATTCTAAGGTTCACAAAGATGAATCAAGCATTAAGTACACAACGAATGACCTATCGCATTACTAGATCATTAATCAACTAAGATAAGAAACAACCAAGCAATATTCAATAATTAAGTTTCATACTTCCTAAGCAAACACACAAATAAATTAGCCGGACACGGAGAACATGCAAGCATACACACAAATAATCAAAGACATAATTGAATTAATGAAGTAAAGACTTATCTTGATGTAAGATAGGGTTTAAAACCCTAAAATCTTGTACAAGACACCTTAGGTTCGGTTTTAGGTTTTACTCCAAAGACTCTCCACATAAAGACCGAAAAATTCGGATTCTATATATAAGATTACAATTGCGACGGCGTCACCTTATGTTTAGTGACGCCGTGTCGCCGCCATTGGGTTTCGTCTTGGCCACGTTAACCTTGCGATGGCATCACCTTATGTCCGTGACGCCGTCCTCTTCGACCTCGACGTCGTCTCGATTGCATCTAGGCCGTCCGAGTAGCGACGGCCTACTCTTTCACAACTAGACGCCATCTCTTGAAAATACGAGTTTTGGGTTCCGCCCATCACAATAATTTTGGGACGGCCACAATGTAGCACCCGACGCCGCCTTCTACTTTCAAAGAATGTGAGTGTCTCGATTTTGACTTTGGCCATTTTCTTCATATATTCGCCTTTTCGTCCAAATAAGTGCCTTTCCAAAGATTTTGCCTTCACGAGACCTAAAAAGTGAAAAGGAACGATATTAAGCAATAACGGATACAAAGTGATCAAATAAGGACTTAAACGACCCCTCAAAATGGTACCTTTTAAAACCTTATCATGCCCCTCCAACAATAGCTATTCATAAGACTTCAATTAAAGAGCTGAAAATATATAAATTAACCTTTTAACATAGTGATGCATGTATTTGGCGAAAATCGAGACATGTTATAATAACTCGAATTTGACGAGAAATTGACAAAGAGATAACAATAGTGATGTCACATGGTCAGGTGGTCGCAACAAATAGAAACCGCTTCACAATAAGTAATAACAATATATGACAATGATGGATTACAAAACTTGCTTGTGAGCACTTTAATCGTTGTCCGTTAGTTGTTCTTTACAAAGCACACTCCATTTTACACCATCATTTTTCTATGGCCTTCGTAGTCTTTGCATAAACACCCATAGAAATGAATGTAATCTCTATAAGGATAATAGAAACTGGATATAATGCATAATAACGGGTAACTTTGGGTAGGGGTCAAAGATAATTAGGTCCATGTTGTTGGAAAGAATGTTTTTTTTTTCCTATCAAAATCATTAGAATAAGTAATAAGTTTGTGACTTTGACCCATTTTTACTTATTTTTATCCAGTTTCACCTATTAATGATATGTATGTCGAATCAACTCATACATAAATAAATGCATTCGAATGCCACATCCGAATCAAGAAATGAGATTTCAATATGAGAAATTTACTCGACACTCTAAAGTAAACTGAATAACAAAACAAAGAAAGTAAATTATCATCAGATCAAACGATCATATTAAATTGCTTTTCTGGATGTTAAGAAGAGACATGTTACAGCTTAGTACATGTGGCATATAAAGAAAAGTCCGCCATAGTTTGTCTCCATATAATCGCATTTAGACATGGTTACCCACACATACATCTTCCTAAGTGAGTTCCCAATTCATCAAAAAGTATAGAAGAAAAATAAAATTCTAAATCAAGTGACTACATCATAAACATTCAACCACAAATACTAATGTATATTTCATTTCAATTGATTTTTGGGTTGAGTTCACTTAAGAAAATGAATGGGAACAATGGAAAGATGAATCAAGATGCACACATTTTTCTCAAGCACTTTTTTGTTCTTGGACCCTTTACTTAAAATCCAACATTACACATTTAATCAATTAAGTGCCAAAGAAGGATTTAAACAGATAAAGTCCGACCTTTTAAATAGCTCAATAAAATGATCCAGGAGTAAGCATAATAGAATATGTTTCTTACCTCAATTATCATTTTCTGATTGTAGACGGTTAAATGGTGATCCACAAATCATACTCTATATGACACTTGAGCAAGCATCCACCACAAAAACAAAAGTTAATTAAGCTTTGTGCATTTATTAAGATTGAACTTCAATGAACACAACGAAGTACTTTTTTTTCTCTAAAGATCTGTGCGTCGAGAAAAAGAAATCAATGGACATTCCAAAATGACGATAATAACATTTCAAACTGGTTTTTATTACAAAAAATAGCATTATTCATGCTCCAATGTAACTGAGATACATAACTAACTAAAATCATCCCAAACATAATCACCTATTTGATCCAAAACAAAAAATACAGTATTGTATAAACTTTACACAATATCTTCCCTGGTGGCTTGGATACAGATATAAATGAATGGGATTTAAACGGAAATTAGAAATCGGAAGTCTCTTTTCAATCTGCACGAAAGCAAATTTTTATTTTTTTTTGGAATTCATCAATTATAATATTCTATACAAAGAGGAAAAGAGATTCATCTTAGTTTAATAAGAGACCAAAATTAGTGACTTTGATGTACTAATTGTAATTTATAATTTATTTAAAAAATATATAAAAAAAAAAAAAAAAAAAAAAAAAAAATCCTATATCGGACTAAATAACTTCCATGGTATGCTTGGCCACGGAAGATATTTACCTGCACATATCCGGATCAGGTTTCATTTTTCCAAGAACTATGCATGAGCCTCCCATCTACAAACTTGGCTGCTTTTTTTACGTGTTGTATGAGTGTTTTTGGACCATGCATGAGCCTGAGCTGACATCATTAGATTTCATGTTAGAATTCCTATAGTATGAGGAAGAAAAACTACTTGACTTTTTCAGTATACATAATAGCAATTTAAAATGCAAAGAGAAAAACAAAATTAAGTATTCTGAAGTGTAATAACATACTTTCAAGGAGTTAAATAACCTCAAATTTCTACTCAAAACTCTAATAAGCAATTTGTTCAGCTTTGATAATCAACAGCTTTATTAGCATGACTAATTTCAATACTTTATAATATATGAAAACGAATTACCTTTTGTCAAGGACAATCTATCATTCTATCCTACGCATGAACTCCATACAAAAGCCTAGAGTAATATAATGAAAACCCAATGCTCAGATTTATAAACATTATATTAGAAATAACACAGCAACAGCTGGTACGTGTAGTTCCTCTACCAAATCGGTCAAAACTTTGTTGCCACCGGTTTGACCTGAATATATTATAAACTTAAAAAGTTGAATCAAAGACGACTCAATGAATATACAAATTTTAGTAGTGGCTACTATCAGTCAACACTTTACAGCACATATTTCTGATCTATGACAACAAATACCTACCATGAGATATGCACCATCATCAAGCCAGTGATTCTCCTTTGTTGCTCCATGACCACTGGTCTCAATCGCCAAATGTGACTCCTCGCCAACAGAATTCTGTGAAGGATGCCCGGTCAACACAATAGTAAATTCGAAATTCAAGTAATTTGATTGTTTGTACTTTGTATAGAATTTGAACATTCAGTAGATATTAAATATTGTCAAGTCTTACCAGATAAATTGCTTCATGAATAACTTTTCATACCCTCTTTTGAACCTATGGTGCTTTCCTCCTGCAAGAATTTAGGAACTTTCAGTTCTTTACATGCATACTTCGGGATCGATTATGCGGTTTTTGGTCGTCCATGTTCAAATAATTAAATCTAGTAAAGCGTGTGTAACCACAACTAATGAATTATGTAGCAACACATTAAGCCAATGTTTTTTAAAGAAATTACATACTGCCTTTGTGTTGATATTCATCACGCATTAACTTACAGCAAGTGATTACAACCCTCAATTTATACACTTCTAATGTTTAATATACCTACATTAGCAAAAATGATAAGTGATCCAATAAACATGAATGAAACACATAAAGGATGTTCATGGTTTTTATATAGAGGGAGTGCTTGATATGCTTCCATTAGCAAACATACAACACCAAATTATTTAACCATTTTTAACAACGTGTGAAGTTCTTGAGGCTATTTATAAGTATATAATAATGTGACCCGTTTTTCTGTCGAATTGGTAATATGCCCAAAAAAACGAATATATCAAAAACTAAAACTGTTTTGTTGTAGCTAAAAAAAACAATGAAAAGAATATACCAGCAAGTCCATCTGTGCAAATGAAGTAACTTGTCAGTTCTTTTGTCATACTTCTTCAAAATCTTTATAGTACCTGAAGGCGGTAATAAGATGACAGAAAGGTTACTCCCAAAACTACGGATGATATGTATGGCAACTCTAGAACCAAAATCTAATTTTGAATCGTTTTAAAAACCTCTCAGACAACAGTCGCCACCACCGGTCTTGATCACCACCTTTGTTTGTTGGTCGCCGGTCGCCGCTTAACCGCCGCCGGTTGATCCTTTGTCATTGCCGCTTGGTACCCTAGTAACATCACATAATATATTGAATATTAACACCTCAATTTGATGAATTGATTGATTAATTTTTGAAACCAAAAATATATCACCTTTGTATTATGTCGTTTTTGTATTGATTTATTAGTGATTCAAGGTAGTTGATGATTAATCACACTTAAAACAATAACGCCTAAATCAATTACAAAAATTGTTAGATCAATATTAAGGTTTATAATTGAACTTAGCTGATATTAAAAGATTAATTCCATAGAGGAAAAAGTGGATGAATTCAAAATTTTTGTTTTTTGATTGTTGATTTAGGGTTTGGTCGTGTTGATGAATTGTGGTTTTGAGTGTTGATTATATGAATAGTGTCTAGAATATGTGTTTTGGATAGCAGGTACCAGGAAGAGTCCGTCTTTTTTTTAAATTACACTTTTGGCTCACAATTAAAGAAAATATCCATGTATATTTTTATTTTTTTTACATGTGAGTTTTTTTTATTTTTTATTTTAGACAAATTAAGAAATAAATAGATTTTAATATTTTTCTACACCTAAAAATAAAAATTTAATTAAAAAAATATTGCCAAATAAGGAATGGTTTGATTTTTTTGAAATGAAAAATTCCACTAGGGGTTTTGTTTTATTATATAAAAGATATGACAAAGAGTTCAAGGCTCTACGAAATAGTTGTTAGGCTGGATGGTCTCGATGCAACAAAGGGAGCGGCAAGGCCGCAAGGGGTTTGACTCCAAGGATGTACATCATCCCGCCGAAGTGTTTGCCTTTACGAAAAGCCGACTTACTTTGCGGCAATAGTATACCATTGGTAACACAATGGGAGAGAAATGAATTTGTGTGTTGTGACGTGGGTATTTGTGACAATAAAAAAGAAATGAAAGTTTAAAAGATTGAGATAAAATGTACTAGAAACTTTCACTGAAGATTTATATAGCAGAAAGAAACAGATAAACCGTGACGTGAAGCTGATGTGATAAAGAAAGATACCTTACCAAACTTTCTACCCAATAGTTTGGAAATGCAAAAGTTGCTTCCTGATTGGCTGCTCCATAAACCAATTTTGATTTAATAATTTTGTTTAGGCTTATTTTTAGTCCAGTTAAATGCCCAGGCCCAATTTGTTTACTTTTTTTATTTTTATTTTTCTCTTCCGGATGAATGGTACCGACGCTTGGTTTGTTGGAACATAACCCACTTATTATTAGCCACAACCATTTTGACAAAACGCTTTTTTACAAAAAATTACGCTAACATTTTTAATGTAACTTGCAAACTTTACAAAATTACTTCCACATCATGCAGGTGAACCAATCTTAAAGTACTCAACAGGAACGGACCTAAGATTTTCGAGAAGATGTCCCAAAAAATCGAAAGTATCAAAAAAATGTATCAAGGGTTCCGCATATCAAAAACCGACATTCTCTAAACACCGGATGTAGCCAGTGCAACATTGGCACCAATGTAGGTCCGTCCATGGCACTCAACGCAAACCATACGAAAACATTAATCACTAAGCGTAAATACATGCAAACACTGAACCAAAATATATGCCAAAAATACCCGCCGCAACGCGGCGGGCGCAAAAACCTTGTTACATATAACAACAGAATACAACATAGAACAATTTTTTACTTTTAAATATTTGTTAATTGTTATTTAAAAGAAAACTATGGTTTGAGTTGTTGGCTCAAGAATCCTCGATATAGAAGAGTGTCAAAATATTACATCTCATATAATAGTGTAAATTTTTGCTTGAGTCCGTTGCGCCTATTATCATGAGTAGAGGTGCACAAATGGGTTAACCGGTTCGGTTTGACGGCCGGTCAAACCCGAACCGATTTGAGTCAATGCGAAAAAAAACCGGTCGAGCCGGTTAACCGGTTCGGTTCCGAGCCGGCTGTGAGGATGGAGAAACCCAACCGGTCCAAACCGGTTTGGGCTCGGTTTGGGACCGGTCTAGACCGGTTAACCGGTTTTGCTCGGTTCTAGTATTTTTTTTTTTCGTTTTCCGTCGTCGTTTATAATCGTTTTCTTGTTTCGTGTATTAATAAACTAGAACTTTTATTTAATAGAACGGAGAATACATGATACATCACACATTACATATAAACTTAAAACACAACACATAATAACTTAAACATAAATCATCGATAACTTGATAAGATACTCAACGAGTCAACGTCAACTCGAGGTCTCGAATCAGGCATCAACTGCAGGTGCTTGGCGGCAATTCTTCTGTGTGTGAACCCTCAACGGCACGCCGGAAGTGGGTTTGAAGAAACATAAACAATACTTACATTGAGCCATTCGCTTGCCATCCGACATTTCGACGTAGTTGTAGTGAGCCCAAACCATGGGATTACCGTGTGCACGGTCTACCGGAAAATAACGAACAATAACCGGTGGCAGGGGTGGCGGAGGCGGTGCAGGATCATCCATTAGTGAAATGCTTCCGATTTTTATTTTTTAGCGTGTAATTTTAATTGTATAAAAGTTACAAAAAATAAAAACACAGTCTATTTATTTATGCTAGTCTTACAATGGCAAACTTGTAAATATTAAAAAAAATCAAATTTTAAAAGTTTACCCGCCTTCCCGCTCAAAAAAATTCAAAATTTGAAATTTTAAAATTTTAATATTCGGACCGGTTTGACCGGTTTTAACCGGTTTTGGACCAGCTTCGGTGTTGGTGGTGTTGTTGGTGTTTGAACTTTCCATTAGTGTTTACCGTTTAGTGAAATACTTTCGGTTTTGATTTTTTTGAGTATTTTTTGATTGCTTGAAAGTGGTAATTAACCAAATACACAACACATCTATTTATACTAACATTTGTATGGCAAAATGGTAATTTTGGATCAATATTAAATAAAATCCCCCACGCTCCTTCCCGCTCCTCTTTCAAATTTTCAAATTCAAACTTTTAAAATTCAAAAATTTCCAAAAAACCCGCCCATTAGCATAAAAACCGGTTATAGGTTCCGGTTAATAAAAACCGGTCTTCAAACCGGTGGATTTCTCGCAACTAAGAACCGGTTCCTAACCGGCGGTTAGGGAAAAAACCGAACCGGTTAGGGTCAAAACCGGTTTTGACCGGTTGGGTTTTTCGGTTTGTCTTCGGATGCGGTTCGGTTAACCGGTTCCAATGTTCACCTCTAATCATGAGTCAAAATCCAGATCCCTATATTACTTAAAACGAAAAAAAAAGTTGGTGGCCCAATAATTCTTTTAAAGAGATCTTGTCATATAATGCTACAGGCAAACAAACTAGAACCTATTCATAAACTATTGCATGCAGGTTAATTTCATCTGAGAATAAAACCTCTCAAAGAGAATTATTAAAGCGAAAATTACTGTGCTACCCATATTCGGTGGGTTGTGTTTGCACAGACCCAATTTCATCCTCATTCTCAAAAATACCCACCAATGTCGGGTATTTATATACACTACATACACGAGATTGAGGCGTATGGCCAAGAATAAGTTTGGTAATTAATGCGTAGACAATGCCGGGTAACAAAATACAAGACATACACGACATTGTTTTTTTAATATTACTCACGCCTCCCAAGACCAATATAGTGTATATATTTTCACTATATACACGACATATGACAGAATCTTAAAAGCACATATTAATGTTGGGTAACTTGTGATGTAGAGAAAAAATATACACGACATGTAGATTTTTTACTATTTTTCACAAGTCACAAATAACTATTTATTCACAAGTCACACGATGTGTTTATGTTTTCAGATTTTTTACTAACACAATGATTTTATTCGTTTATTCATGTATACATGAAGTATGAACGCCGATCAAAAATGTATGTTGTGTATATAATATACAAGTCTCGATAAAAAATGTACGTTGTGTATATAATATACAAGTCTGGATCTATATTAGTTCTGCAATTTTTGAAGGTGTCAGGTGAGAGGCAGATTCGAGCCTTAAAATTTTTAAAGGCCTTAAAATTTGTCCCGTTAATAATTGTATGCATATGTATATATATTTTCCAAGAAGAAAAAAAAAATATTTAGATGATAAAATATCTTAAATGAGTAATATGTTAGAATATATAAATTAATAATTGTATTATCTATTAAAAACGATGACACTTTATATATAACATTATTTTTCGAAAGGTCTCATTATGTGATTTCGTTCAAAAACTTCAAAAATTTTATAAATTTATGAGATGGCCTCGTTAGTTACGTGAAGTTCATATCGTGATTTTTAGCTTATTCTTTTGAGTTTTGCTAATAGCAGGCTTAGCGTTATGGTTAATAACCGACTTTTCACATCACAAAAAAACCTTTACTATTTCCTGTTTTATCTCTTATAAAATGCTTAAGTCATACTGTACTTTTGTTTTGGCCATACACCTCAGATTTTGTCATATATCGTGTATGAATCTTCACTATATTAAAAGATACACGACATTAACATGTTACTTTTCAGATTGTGTCATATATCGTGTATATAGTTAAAAGATATACACTATATTAGTCTTGGGAGGCGTGGGTAATATTAAAAAACAATGTCGTGTATGTCTTGTATTTTGTTACCCGACATTGTCTACGAATTAATTACCAAACTCATTCTTGGCCATACACCTCAATCTCGTGTATATAGTGTAAATAAATACCCGACATTGATGGGTATTTTTGAGAATGAGGATAAAATTGGGTCTGTGCAGACACAACCCAACGAATATGGGTAGCACAGTAATTTTCGCATTATTAAAACCTACTAAAAGACATACTTTTATTTAATAATCAAATGATTCAAAGATATCTATTATACTATAAAGTTGAACCTCTTAATTTAATGTGCAAGAGAGTTTGTGCACAAAATCATGTACGATACAACATACTTGAAGCCATCTCTTAGAGCTCTTTTCAATACAATCGAGCCTTCAATTCTCAGAAGGCAAAGGGGTTGTTGTAATTAGTTTATGCCTTTTAGTTTGTTCACAATTATTAGTTAATCTTTAATGTGAACATTTTCGTATGTTACATAATAGAAAAGATCTCCTTCAATTCAAGCACACATGTCCACAATCATGCAGTTATGGAAAACAAAAGGGTTAAAGTATCACAAACCATATTCATTGTTTAACTCCTTCAACTTCTTCTTTGAGCTATATATACTCCTTCACACAAGTTGAAGACACTCCACTGTCTATTTCAGTAGTATGTTTACAACTGAAGCCAACCTCCATGCATTAATACAAGATTTTACGTGTAATAAAATTATGCAATATATGTCTATTAACTAAACTATCTTTTGAATTCTCATGGGGTGGTCCCAGTTGTCGCATACGATTACTGTGTCTTTTGATTAAGCTAGCTTATCCTAAATATGATGTTATTGAAAGGTATTTAAAGACTCTTTGTATCACCTTAATTTATATTTTTGTTATAGTGTAATGTAACTACTTGGATCAAAGAAAGAAGTCCCAATGGATAAATTATGACAATCGAATCAAAACTTACGGTATGATTCTTTTACGAGTTGTAACATGAAAGTACTTCTCGACCACCGAATACAAATCACTAAGATATGTGTGAACATTTTAAATCAATAGAATAATGTTTGTGTTGTCGCATGTTAGTGAAAAAGATACCATTGAAATAAAGATATTCAATATAGAAGAAGATGTTGAATATACAAGCTGGATTTAAGGAAGTTCCATGTTTTAATGATTATTTACTTTTGTTTGTGTAGAATTTAAGGAAGTTCCATGCTGTGGCGATTTCTTATTTGGATAGCAATGGTGGTGTTGCTACTAATCATGATGAGTTGTAAGCTTTTGGTCATATTACTTGAGCGCAACGTCATTTAGGTGTGCATTTCCTACCTGTATAACATATATAGAGGGATGCGATGAGGAACAAGTATCCTGAGCATGTTTTATGTTCTGTTTTTAGCATGATTAAGTAGATTATTGTATAGTTGTTTATAATGCGTTAATTATGTATGATATTGGTTTCTGTTTCCATGTTACAGCTACAGCGGAAGAAGAGAAGACATAAGGCGGGGACAAAGGAAAAGGAGAGGGAAAGAAGGAAGTTGTAGAGAGAATGGATTGTTTAGACTGAAGAAACAATATTATATAAGTTCCATTTAGACATAAGGAAGATTTAGTAACACAACACTATAATGTGGTCATCAATTGTTTGTTATTAGTGTGCAGGTCAAGGAATGCTCTTTCCCATTTTTTATATGTTTTCTTGCACATTAGATATTTGCATAGGTGGGAGTTGGATGCTGCTGTGGATGTTCTCATCATGTGTCACTGTCACTTGCTGGAAACTGAACCTTCTAAGAACGAGGTATCTATTTTTGTGTTTACTGTATTTCATTATCGTATGTTTACATTGATATTAGTCATATTACAGTATTAATCCTCACATGCATGTTGTCTACAGATTGTTCTTAGAAGACAAGCTTTGATGCGGTACAGTCACATATTGCGGAAAATTCATCGGCGACTTATGAATGCTATCAAAAGGCAGTGGATATATAGCGTTGCACTGATCATTAATTACCATTGTTCGACACTAATATTAGTTGGTGCCAAAAGTTGTAATTACGAGTGATCAGAAGAAATGCAATAAAAGAATATGTCGAGCATATTTCCTTGATATGTGAGAGTGTGAGAGTATAATCAACAATTAGATGCTTACTATAAATGGTGCTGTATAGTAGATACTAGGAATGCCCCATGTTGGGAAATACTTCACATACTTTTCCATGAGTGTCAGCATCTTCGATTCTACATCCATCTCATTGCATATTTCAAAGCATAAATTTGCTATACCACACAATCACTTTTGTTACCACAATGGAACTTAAAGCTGGATGAGTCTTTCCCTGTTAGCACCTCCATGAATAATTCTATAAAAGTGGAGAGATTGCTCGGTAGTGTAAAGTTCTCTGATAGAGTGATCCACATCCAGATTTATGTAATTGCGTCATCACAAGAAAAACCAATTGAATGCAAGGTTGAAGCTACTTACCGATCACATAACCCACTTGATAAAATAATCCCAATATTACCCCACTTAATTAATTTTCTTATTGTTTGTTAAATGCATCGTGTGAACAGAAAAACTTAGTAGACTTTACTTTTGTTGGAAATGTATATATTTATAAACATGTGAATGTCCGGATTCGAACTCGTGACCACGGGATTGCACACATTAGCGAATGAGAATTAAAGTTAATAATTAATGTTTATGTTTACGATTAATTATTGCACATTAAGTCCGGTTAACGATCGTTAAGTATTTAACGGAAAAATGACTAACGACCGTTAAATGAAAAGAAGGACTAGTAATGGAAAATCTTGAAAGTGAAAAGTTATGGGTTTTTCCTTGGGCTTTCTTCATGGCGGCCAGGGGCTTCCCAAGCCCTAATCCATAACTTGTTCCCAAAGTTTTCTATCTACTATATAAACAAGGCTAGGTTCTAGGGTTTTTAATATCTTTGTGCATTGAATTAACCCTAGATCTCTCCTCTCATCTCTTTTGTCCCTATTCGGCCGAACACCCCATTGTTAGGGAGTTTGGTTTCGTTTTTCCTTAAAACGAGGACTTGTGTTAGATCAAGCAATCGCTTGATTCGTTGGTTAATTCGTGTGTACAAGAACGTGGTAGTAAGACACTATTCTTACACCAATTGGTTTGAGTTGTAGAACGGTAAGGGACAACTCATTAAACCACTTCTTTGTTTTGCTCAAGAGATCTGACATTCGCAAGAGGTACGTTACGCATACTTTCAATTAATATTTATTTGTTATGATCTTTAGTCTTCCGCTGTGTACTCTTGATGTCTACATGTTTTATTCTATATCATGTATTATTAACTCAACAGTGGCATCACGAGCCTTGTATAACAAGTAATTAATTACTGAAACACATAAATAAAATAAACATGATTGTGTTATTATTTGTATGCATAGATCTAGGGTTTGCAAAACCTAAACCCTAATTTTTTTTTGGGGGGGGGGGCGTTTTTTTTTATGCCCTAATTAGGGTTTTGTAAACTTCAGTTTTAAGTGGATTAGAAACCCTAGGTCGTATGCAATTTTATGTGTATTGCGAAACTATGTTTAATTGCATTAATTGTTAAGTGTGATTTACGTCCATGATATTTACATGCATGTTTTATCATGGATCTGCTTTTATTGTATGTTTTACTTGGTTAAGTGATATACACTAAATTATGATAGATCTATAATTGAGGAAGACCTAAATAATTATTATTTAATCAATTATGTGCTATGTGGTATATATTTAATTTTGACTTACGCAATCGATGAATCGATGCATGTGGCTCACCTGTCAAACGGGTGAAAGTCTTAATTAAACATGTACATATTGACAGATCTAGAATTGATTATTAATAAGATTTATCAAAAGGTTTGCATGTGGCTATTTGATATGCATGACTTATTTTTTGTTATGCATTCATTGTTTATATGTTTATTTTTAAATACTTGCTTGTTTGTTATGTGTAACAAGGGTATTTTACAAGAAAATAAACCGACCTAAACAATGGTGAAACATGTAATTTTAAGCATAGTAATCATAATCGTTTAATTGATTGGTGACTTTGGTACAAATGGTCTCGAGCGGCTCACCCACTAGAATGAACTATAAAGGGTTAATAAAGAAGTGCGCATGATCACCGAAAGGATGTCTAAGGTTATGCTTTAGCGCTTACCGGTCCTCTCCCCTGTAAGTTCGAATGGAGCTACTAAGTAAGCCATTAAATGTGCAAGCTCATCTTAAGGCGAATTAGTTTTAATTCCATGTGCCACTTGATGGTAATTACCCAAACACTAAGTGTTTACACTTATGCAAAAGTACGGTATAATGGATGATAATTAACACTAAATTCCTTGATTGGTGAATCCAATACCTCAATTAAAGTTTGATGATGAAAAGCTTATACATTAAAACAAGATATAAATGTTTTAATAAAACCTATGTTACGAAGATGAATGCATGACATCTTTGTACATATTTTGATTTGACATTAAAATCATTACCCTTAATTTAAGTTATATGCCATCCAGCGAAACGGAAACACCTAAGATTACCTTTTATTTGCGTGAGAACGTGATTTAGATCGTAATCAAAGGGTAAAATATCCACGTGACGTGAGAACGGGCATGGATTATTTTGCAGTTTCTTAAGTTGGACAACTTAATTGAGCTTTGTAGTGAGAATTGACAACTCAAGGCATAAGATGGGGATAAAACATGTTTACATGGCAATTGAAATTGGCTAAATGTAAATCCCATAAATCTAGGAATTGCAATTTGAAAATTGGCAATTGAGGTTCGACTCGTACCATCTTGAATAATTTCATTACTAGCGGATCAACCGATGTGATGAAACTATGTCAATTGGATCCTAGTTTTTCGGTGAAAATTAAATGGTTATATGATTATGAACCATGGGTATTTAATTTTCTTGAAAAGGTTAATTATCGAAAATACTAAAATTGAATTTTGTAATTCTTTTGAATGTATAAATGCAACATTTAACCGTAGAACGAGGTTTAGTCTTTGATCGAGAAATTGATCCATTCTCGCTTTCAAACAAATGTTTGATCGAGAATAATTTACCGAAAAGACAAACGAAGTCTCTTTTCCATGGGAGAAGCATGAGACTCAATCCTATTCCTTTTCATGAATGAGAAAGGTATAATAGGAACGTTTGAATTGTCTAAATTCTAATATAACTCATAGCAATGAATTGCACATTTTATTATTTTCCATAAAGATTTCATTACCCTCATTTGGTGAATGAATCCTTTTGTAACAAACATGACGTTTGGTTAACTGGAAAACATATATATGAGTTACTAAATTAGAAGATAGACTATTTACCGCGAAAATTGGTAAAAGGCAAACTAGCATTTTATCTAGTTGTTTTGCTTTAACCTTTAAAGGTGCTACATACCATTATGGGCATGGTAGGCCTGTTAAGGAAGAAATTGCATACCCAATGTTTTGAGTTAATAACATTGATGGATAACCCATCATTTATAGAGTAGAATACACCTTTTAGTACCTTAGTAATGATTACGTATGGTTCTTTAAAGGTGTAGGAAAGTAAAAAGCAAGCAAGTTGTTTTCACTGGTTATGAATGATGAGTGTGTAAATACTCATCATTTTTGGTCAAATCTGAACTGCAAAACGTCTAAAAATGCTCAGAAATGCATCAAAATACTGAAAATATTTCAAAATTACATTTTATATGTTTCAGATGCAAAATGTTTAAAATCAGATGAAAAATGAGCAAAGTTTGCATATTTGGCAGTTTCAGTCCCCCAAGTTTCTAAAATTGTCAAAAATAATCCCTGAGCCCTAATTTCAAAAGTAAAATCACCAAAGGTCCTTTTTAAATCATAAGTTATCAAAATTAGTCCTTTGGTGAAAAATATCAAAAGTTTGAGAAAATTACAAAATTAGTCCTTCAAGTTTGAAATTTGGCAAAAATGGCCCCTGGAAAATTGAAAATGGCAAGTTTGGTCCTTGTACTTTTTGAGATTGTCACTTTTAGCCCTTGGAACAACTTTGATGAATTGGCAGCTTAGGTCCCTCAATTTTCAGAATTTACATAAAGGTCCCTTGAGTATTAAACCTTTTAAACCCATTTTGGACCCTGCCATAGCTTTGGACCCCTGTCATTTATCCATTTTGACCCCCCTTCTATTATTAACCTTTGGTCAAACTCTGGTCAAAATAAGCAAACGCGCCAAAAAAGTCACCCCTCCCAACTGCTAACCTGCAACAATCCAACTCCGTCCCCTCCTCTCATCCACTTACCCATGTCCCCCACTCGCCTACCATCCAATATGCATTTAATGCACCTCCCCCCTCTTCACTCAACCTCTCCAGCTGTTAATCCAATTTTGGCGCCAAAACAGATTAAACGGCCATGATGAATCTAAGCAATCCAATGGTCAAGAAAAGTGTTGGGAATTAATCAGAGATGAGAGAGAAAGAGTTTTGGTTATAAAAGAAGCAAGAAGGAAGAGTAGAGGGAGTCTAGTAGTTTTTTATTTTTTACTTATGTCGTTTTTATGTTAAAGTTTTCAATTCAGTGTAAGACCTGTAATATTTTGTTAAATTGTATCAAACTAAAGTGTTCAAGTGTATTGCAATTAATTTCAAGCATCAAATTCAGTTTATGTTTACAATTCAAGTTTTATGTTCACTGTTTCAAATTGCAACTTCAAAATCTTAAGTACAAGTGTTTAGTAGTTTATTTCTAAGCTCAAATAAGCTTGTATAAGCTTATTACAGCTTCTCATAAGTTTACATTCAAGTTTCAAGTCATTTTGGAATCTGGTCAACAAAAGTCAAATTGAGCTAAATTGGTCATGGAATTGGAATTGGGTTGATGCAGCTTGGAAATGGGTTGATTTAGGTTTATTGGGTTGATATACTTAGGATAGTTGGTACTTTGGTTACTATTTTCAAGCCATAGTGGCTGGGACCATTTGTAAGTTAATTCCTAGTTTCATTGCAAAATCTGTTTTTGTGGTCATGGTTGATTTTTATTTGTTAGTTAAGCTGTATTTAGAATATATAGACTCAGTTTGATCATTATCACTTGTTGTTTCAGTAGTTAGCATAGATTTAATTTGCAAAACAGTTGAAAAATGGTGTTTGGATCAAATACTTAAACTGCATTGGAGGGTGGTTCAATGGGTAATGCTTGTTGAGCTATGTTTGTTTAGCTGTCTTTAACTCATATCTGTCTTTAAATTGTGCCTGCAACCCACCATTAGTCAAAATGATCTTAAATCTTTCTTAATCAGTTAACTGTTGTAATTTCAGAAAATTAAAAGCTCATCTTGTGTTTAAATATCATAAATATAGCTTGTGTTAGTCTCATTTCATCCATAAACATCATTTTCAGTCCTCACATTGATTTTAAAACTCACCAAAGTCAAAATGTCCAAGTTGTTTTAAAAGTCAAAACTAAAAAAGTGGTTTTTAGCCAAACTGAGAGGAATTTTCTAGGATTCATTTCTGGACAAAATTCAGTGAAATTTGTTGTTCTAAAAACTTCAACTGGTCTCATTTCTTGTCACCATTTTTGTGCAATTTTGCAAATTTTCTACAAGGTCTAAAACTGCCTATCAAAATGGGGTCAGATGCCACAAGACAGTGTGCTTGAATCAGCAGTGTTGTCTAGCTTCTTGCAGACCTTGCATGAGCTTATCTTAGCTCCTTTAGGTCTCAGCTTTGGATTACACATAGCTAGCCAGGTCCTTTTGAGGTTCCCACTTTGGTTTTCCAGTTTCTAGCTTATTAGGTGCCTTATTTTTAAGCTGCAAGTTGCCTACCCAAAACTGTTTTTGTGCTTAAACTTAAATAAGCCAAATCTTGGTAATTTGCAATTCTGTGGTTTATGCTTGTTGTTTCTAGTTACATTTAGGTAGTTTTAGCTTATTGTAGCTGCTGTTTCAGTTTGGTGCCCATTTGGACCATTTTAGCTTATTTGGAGTGTTTAATAATAAGCACTTGTGCATTCAGTTTCATTTTAATCCACACAACCACTTGTTTTTCTATTTTTCTTAGATTCCTTATATAATTTTAGAGTTTTCCTGAAATTTTCAGATTTTTCTAAGTTAGTTTGCTATTTTTCTTGATTTTAATTAGTTTTTAAGCCTTTTTAATTAGCTTTAAATACAAAAAATTAAGAAAAGTGTCAAAAAAATAATTTTTCAATTTTCTTAAGTTAAGATAAATATAAAAAGACAAAAAAATATTTTTCTAGATTTTTCTTAGTTAAATTTGTATTTTTAAGTAATTTAATTAGTTTTAAATACTTTTTAATTCCTAGAAAATTCAAAAATATTCAGAAAAATACAAAAATAGTTTTGAAAATTCTATTTTGTTATTTTAGATTTTTCTAAGTCAAAATTTTATTTTTCTAGCTTTATTTACTAATTTCTTGTATTTTAGGCTTTTATTAAATAGTTAAAAATAGTTTTTAATTAATAGTAATTAGATAATTAGTTATAAAAATAATTTTCTTTTCTAAAATTTTCTTTTATCATTAGGTTTGTAAAATATCATTTTCATATTTTTAGGGTTAATATTGTGTAAGTTTCACTTTTTCAACAGACGTCGCGTAGTTTTAAATTAAGTTTTATAAAAACATAAAAACAAAACATCATTTTAAATATAGTGATAGCGTTTATTTAATAGTTTTATCTTTTAATTTCCTTTAATTTGCATTTAAGCCGTTGTAATTTGTTGGCTTTTACGTAGTTATAATTATAACAAATCCTTTTTCCATTCAAATCTCTCGATCATTTGACGTTAGGTGATCCATTGCATAACTCATTGGGACATAACGACCGGGAAACACTATACTCCTCGGATCTTCATTGCATTCGTGCTTAAGCTGTTTTAAGTTTCTTACGCTTGGTCATTCACAAGTGGTCACCTTGCGTGAGAAAACTTAGCGGTTTTGCTCGGATCAAATTTTAGCGCCATTCTTGGGGTCAGTCTTGATTATCTTCCGTCTAGCAGATTAGTGATTTGAATCCTCACTCTTTGTTCATACCATCCATCTATCTATATCTATCTATTTTCTTATAAAAATTTTCAAAAACCCAAAAACATCTCAAAACATATAAAACACAAAAATATTTTTTCTTTTGTTTCTCTATATATGTATAACCATAAAATTCAAAAATAATCTTCTTTCCTCATTTTCATAATTCCCTTCCTTGGCTCTGAGATCCCTTAGAGTTAACTCTAGTGCATGCGCACTCGTTCTTCTAGATCATTGAGTCCTTTGCGTGGTCTAGCAGAAATTCCAAGAAGACGTTCTCGTGAGCGTCTTGCCCAAATAGTCGAACCCGAGATTCGCACTATTTCAATCAACAATATGGCGATTTAGCGTGCTATGGCGGAAATGCTCCAAGCACCCACCGAGGGTTATGGAGATGCCATCATTCTACCAAGAATCAACTCGATCACTTTGAATTGAAGACACATTTGATCCACTTGTGTCTACAAATCAATTCCACAGGTTTGATCGTGAAGACCCGTATGCACACATCCGTTGGTTTAACAAGTTGACTTCAACTATCAATTTCAAGGATGTACCACAAAAGTCATCAAGTTGATGCTTTTCCCATTCTCACTGAGGGACGGCCGGTTGGGTGGAAAAAGAACCCCTCGATCTATCGAAACTTGAGAGGATCTTGTCCAAAAGTTTGTCAATTACTTCTTTCCTCCATCAAAGACGACTAATCTTAAAATGAAATTTCGGATTTCGTCAAAATTTCGATGAAAACTTTGGAGAGGCATGGGAGAGATTCAAAGATCTCCTCGGAAATGCCCCATCATGAATTCACTGAGCTTCAACAAGTCAATATCTTTTACAATGGGTTGAATGGTAGCGATCAAGATTCCTTGAATGCAGCCGCGGTAGCAATATCTTGAATCGTAGACCTAAAGATGTGATTTAGATTTGCGAGCAAAATCAAAGTTCTATTTCTCGCAACAAAGTCAATACTCCTAACCCCCCGCTTCTTCATCCAAGAACTCTTCCGAAGTAGCGGCTCCGATAAATGCTCTAACGGATGCCATCCGTTGTATGATTAAGGATGTTAAGGAAATCAAAAGCGAAATTCATAAGCGTAACCAACAAAGCCGTAAACAAGGTGTGTGAAACTTGTAGTGGTCCACACGCGATTATGATTGTCAAGCAACCGATGCTTCCTTTTACCAAGCTCCCGTAGCTTGTGAAACCACAATCAATACCGACCACAGTGATCCTCATTACTGCACCTAGCGGTATGACACCACCGGTTTTCCTCCCTGCAAAACCATGGCAATCAAAATCGCTTTGTTCCAATCAAGGACAAAATTTCAATAACTCTCCAAATTTCAATCAAAACCAAACAATTTCAACCAACCATATCAAGCTCCTAATCATCAAAATTATCAACAACCTCCTCAAGCTCCCATGCCAAATGACTTCATGAAAATTATCGAGTCAAACATACGTGCAATGCAAACTCGGATCAATAACATGAGAGTTGAGCTAAAAAGGAAATTGATACCACAATGTCTCGGCGGACAAATGAGTTAAAGAATATGATGAGCGGTTTCATGAACATGAATATGAACAAAGCTTCGTCATCTTCTCGAGGACTCCCAAGCAATACTATTCCCAATCCCAATGCCGAGTTGAAAGCCGTCACCACTCGTAGTGGTAAGACGACAATGGACCTTCGACTCCTATGCCCCCCCCACGGGCAATGAGTCAAGTTACCAAGGATACAACGGACAAGGTGCAATTCTCAAGCCCACGGCATCAAGACACGTCCCACCTTCGTAGTCCAACCTTTAAGTCCGGAACCCGAGTTCGAAGAAAAATCTGAGCGAAATGACTTCCATCCCTACTCAAAGTCTAGTCGACTTCCTTACCCATCAAGAATGAATGATGAGAAGCTCAAAGACAAAAATAAAGAGCAAATGGAAATTTTTTCCAAATCTTCAATGAGCTACACTTTGATATAAGCTTCGTTGATGCTCTCGTTCTAATGCCTAAATTTGCATCCACGCTTAAAGGCTTACTCACCAACAAAGATAAGCTATCCGAGATGGCTAAAACTCCTCTCGATGAGCAATGCTCGTGGTCCTTCTCGAAGCTTCCCAAAAGCTTGAAGACCTGGCGATTTCTAATCCGTGTGATTTCTTGGGGATGGTTCAATGCTCCGCCTTGGCGATCTTGGCGCTAGCATTAACCTCATGCCACTCTCAAGATGGAAGAAACTGTCTCTTCCTAAACTTTCATCCACTTGTATGACACTCGAGCTAGCGGACCGTGCCATAACTCATCCACTGGGATGGCCGAGGATGTCGTGATGAAAGTGGGAAAGTTTCACTTTCCCACCGACTTTGTTGTAGTAGACTTCGATGCGGATCCTAGAGTTCCCTCATCTTGGGAGAGCTTTCTTGAGAACAGTCGTGCTCGATTGATGTGTTTCTTTGAAGAGTTGACCATACGGGTTGACAACGAAGAGCTCACGTTAAATATCAACGAACTCCAAACCTCTGACAAACAGTGTTGCCACAATTGATCAAAGATCCGAAGATTCAATGCAACACTCTCAAACTTTACGGTTAAGACGAGTCACCAAAACGTCTTTGAGCTCAAAGCTTTGAAAATTACCCCGGTTCAAACAAATGGTTTGAAAGTCGTACTGTGGAAGTCAAGAGTGTTCTTGATGATGATGATGATCTAGAATCGGAGACTTCATCGAAAGTGGTGGAAGCTGCTAGCTCTAAGAGCACACCACTTGTCCCACCTCCTAATCGGTTTGTCGCATCGAGTTTGTTAACTCGTGGATGAAACCAAACTCTCTTGATTTCATCCGAGTTGGATGATGATGTTTGTGATCCAATGGGAGACATTCTTCCCATTGATGAATTGCTCAAAATGATCCATCATCTTCTAGTCTTATTCCCGACTCTTCCATCCCTTCTCTCACCCCGATGAGGAAGATGACAACTTTGGAATGAAGTCGATGCATTTCTTAGTGATGAGTCAATTCCAACAGAATTAATAACACTTACTTTGATCAGGAGGAGACATCCTTTTACGAAAATCATGATTGAAGAACCGCTTTCCCACCCTCTCTCCCGGACATCTTCTTGACAATCACCATCTAAGCTTCAAGTTTAAGCTTAAAGATGTCAAAACTGGTGATTTGCTTCTCTCTGCTGAGGAATGGACTTGCATTTGATCTAATCCCTAAAATTAACTTTAGTTTATTTGATGATATGTTGTTATTTCACAATGCATAAGATTACCATAAGAAAACCTACATAAACATTACATGACACGTTTACAACAACATTACGCAGCATGCATTTACATAAAACCTATTGTAGCACCATAATTAGTGCCACACAAAACATATAAAAAAAGTAAAGAAAAAAAACTACAAGAACTAACTATAAATCAACAAAGTAATTACCGCTGACCGAAATAGATGATACCAAATTTATAACAGCTCTTCATGGTTATAAGGTTTGAAGCAAAGCCCGATGGCTCGAAGAGTTGAGATATCCATAACTTACACAAATAATAACTATCTAAAATAATAGGAACCTAATGACCAAACATTAAGTTATGAAAATTAGTCACAATCAGTGCATCGCACGAGTTGAATCTAATACAACCTCTCTATTAGCCATCTAAATACCGTCATATACAAACAAGTGCATCAACGTTACGAAAAAATAGTTAATTATTCGACCAATAGCACATGTATCGCATATGTTGTATAAAATACCATGAAAATAACACACAAAAAACAAACCAAAAACAAAAACAAACAAAAAAAACAAAAAGCAATCACGAGAATACATCATCTTCACGTGCTTATTAGACAAACCATAAACGCATAAAATCGCAATTTATAAGAGCTAAAACATAACAAAAGTGACAAATAAATATGAAAAATAACGAATATATACATAATTCATATTAAAATATTAAATAAATTACTTTAAATACAAAACTTATGATAACATTAGTTGCAATACCTTACATGTAACTACTTGCATACAATATTACGTAAAAAAAACGTATATATTCAACCCTTAACCAATCGGTGCAACGCACGGGTTTCTGTAGCCTCGTTATTTAATAAAACTTAAACCCCACATTTACAAGGGAACAAATTGATCGGGAAACAAATAAAAAAAACTAATTTAAAACATCCCTAAATAGTAAATACTAAATAATAATTATCCAAAAACACATTAAATAAAGGAAAACGAAAACTCATATTTCAATCGATTCACTTAACATTCTTTCTTAAAAATTACTTAAGGGAACCGATTGAACTGACTTTCAACCGGTTTACTTAAACTTTTGTCTTCACATTTATGTCTCATAAACACTTCGGCAAAATTCTCGACTTTATGTTTGTTCTCATCCTCAATCTTGTCTTCATCATTCCCCCTTATATGAAAAAAAAAAAAAAAAAAAAAAACTCGCCTTTGCGTTCTCGTAGTCAATGGCTTCATATCCCTCGAACATCTTCTCACGACGAAGTTTATCTTCAACGGCTTTGCGTTTCACATCAACTAGATAACTCTTTTCCTTTATCTCTTCACGTTTCTTCACACATCTTCCACATTCCCAACGATCCACAAACAATACTAAATGTCGGAACAATGCCCCCTCACCATTCTCCCTCTCTTGAAAAGAACTCTTCCTCGAGTTCTTGTAATAGATAGCTTAACTTGATAAGGCTTGAAAAACTTCAAATATCTGCATATCTTCGTCATCTTTAAAACCAACAAAATTTCAAATATTAGGTTAAAGATGTTCTTCTTTACGCTCCTCTATTATGTTTGTTTCCTTCACTTTAACTTCTACATTCAGAAATTTGGCCTTTTCTTTGGTTGCACCAATAGCGATTCTTTTACCATTCCACTAGAAAAAATAAATATTGCGTTGTAAATCATATGTTCCTTTCAACTTTTTATCGTCGTGGTTTACCCAATAGAATATGACTCTCCTCGCGATCGGTTACCTCACAATATACTTTACGATTATAAGACCTACCAAAAGATATTGGAATCCAACAAACTTGCATTCTTCTAGTCAGAAAAATCTCTATTGATAAATTAAAATAAATAACCAATTTTCTCGACTTTAAATTTTTTGAATAAAACAACTCGATTGTTGGTAGTCGAATCTCCATCTTCATCCTTTCATTCCATTCACCAACCCTCTTATTGTTGAACGAGGATTGGTTGTGTGCACATTGCCTATCGTTGGATGAATTCTTTGACCTTAGTGATTGCCACCATTGTGATTTTCGTGGTTGTTACCTCCACCTACGAACACCACACGTAGTTATTTATAGATATTGAAATTCCCGTCCAGTTTGGATTAGTTTTGATTAAATCACTTTTCATGTGTTTTCTAGACCATACCCCACCAACAGTATGAGTTTTTGAGTCTTCTACACCATTCACCTATCTAGGATACCAACAAGCTCTAGATGCCAACTGATGTAAGAACGAAAGCAATTTTTGCTAAAACCTAATTTAATGTAACCCTAATACAATAGAACGAGGATAAACCTTCAAAAGGAAAATACGTCATAATAAAAAACGCACTTTTATTTAATATTCAAATGAATTAAAGATAACTTTTAATGAAAACCTAATGTATAAAAGTTAGATCGGGGAGAAAAGTTATCTTTCTTATCAAGATTAAATAATAATAATAATAATAATAATAATAAATAAATAAATAAGTAAAATTCTTAAATAATAATTATAAAAAATGAATTAAATAAAAAAAGAAAAATACATTATATTTTGTCAAGTTAACCGATTGAACTTGCTTTCAACCGGTTCACTTAACATTGTGGCTTGAAAATTATTTAGTAGAACCGATTGAAAAAGCTTTCAACCGATTTACTTGAAATTCTAGCTTCACATTTATGCCTCGTAAACAACTCGGCAAACTCCTCATCCTTATCCTTGTTCTCATCATTAATCTTGTCCTCGTCACTTTTATCAGTAATGTTTTAAAAGTGGTTACATTTAGGCATGTCTGTAACATAATTATGAGATCAATTGATAAATGATAACATTGGTGATCTTTAATCTTTTGTGTATTAGATGAGATTAATTAGATAGTGTATCCGTTTCACAAATTTTAGTTATACACGTATTTGCTTATACTTTATGTGAAATAAAAACATGCATTTAATTCTTATTTTACAAGATAAGGTATGTTGTCTACTTGTCAATAATATATCTTAGCGAGAATCTTGCGGCGTTGCGACACGGCACTACGAAATAAAATTTTCGTTGAATCGTGTTTTTATTTTATTATGTTTTTCGACAATAAATTTACCGATATCGAAATTTTGTTTAATACTGTCGTTAGATTCGATTTCACGCCCACGCCTGCTTGTACAAGGCCATGCTGGCTTCGTTCTAAGCTTTTAATTAAAATTGTCGTTCATCCCAGTAAAGTTACCATTAAAAAAAGTATATTAGATCGCCATAAAATTAGTCGTGGTGTCAATCGGCATTCTGTGACTAACAGACCTACATTCTTTATTTATTTTTATTCATTTAAATAAATTAACACGCTTAATAAAACAACATATTTTCTCTCCTATACTAAAACCCGTTACGGTGACCTTACCGATAACCCAATATATTTTTTTTATAAAATTAAACTTTTACTAATACTTAATAAACATGCATAATAATTAAAATAAATCAGAAAAATATTACAATTAAGATAGAAAAATGTCTTGGCCCAAATTCAATAAAAGCCCAAACCAAATCTTATACTAACCCTAGTTATATATTTGTCTCTAACCTAACTTTACTTCACTTAAAAAAACGCAGACAAAAGAAAAATGCATAATATGCCAAAAACTTTGTTGTGTTGTCCAAAACTCTGTTACCAGCAAAATCCTTTCACAAGATTATTTCTTCCCAAAAACAAAATGAACCATACACAAAACATTTGTTTGGTTTCTTGCTGCTACACACAAAACACTTGTTTGGTTTCTTGCTGCTACACTCGAATCATATATCTTATAATAGAGGGATGAACTTCCCTCCTATTAATTATTTTAAGATTTCCATATATATAATTTTAAGCAAATACAAGTTACAAAGCATTAGTTACAAGTATTTAAGCACAATTACAACTAAAAAAAAATACTATTCAATATATACAATTAATACACAATTTAATTCACCCATTCATAAAAAAATACAACTATTTAAGCACAATTACAATCTAATTAAGCTACATAACAAAAATTTGAGATCCGGCATCCAAAAAAAAAATCGAGATACAACCCAAAACATGAATGTGACAAAACTTATCATATTAAGAGGAGGCGGGTGCCGTGATTTCACCGGTGTTATCCGGAAAGAAAAGAACGGACGGACAACCACGATACCGTGGCTTGCGTTTCAGCTGTCTTGAGCCGTCGTGACCGACCCGCATCGTCCCGGAAAACGCAACCGGATGGCGCCATATGGGTACCGTGCCTCGTGTGTTCCCGTTTTTAAATATATATATATGATTCGAGTGTAGCAGCAAGAAACCAAACAAGTGTTTTGTGTGTAGCAGCAAGAAACCAAACAAATGTTTTGTGTATGGTTCATTTTGTTTTTGGGAAGAAATAATCTTGTGAAAGGATTTTTGCTGGTAACAGAGTTTTGGACAACACAACAAAGTTTTTGGCATAAGATTGTAATTGTGCTTAAATAACAGATTTTTTACGAATGGTGAATTAAATCACAGATTAATCAGATATATCAATAGATTTTTTAGTTGTAATTGTGCTTAAATACTGTAACTAACGCTTTGTGAATCAGATTCTTTTAAAATTTATATATGGAACACACGAGGCACCTGTGACCCATATGGCGCCATCCGGTTGCGTTTCCGGGACGATGTGGGTTTGGTCACGACGGCCAAGACGCGAAACGCAGTTTGGCGGTATCGTGGTTGTCTTGGTCCGTTGCGTTTTCCGGATAACACCAAAAATCACGCACCCGCCTCCTCTTAATACGATAAGTTTTGTCATCCGTGTTTTGGGTTGTATCTCGATTTTTTTTTGGATGCGGATCTCAAATTTTGTTATGTAGCTTAATTAGATTGTAATTGTCTTAAATAGTTGTATTTTTTATGAATGGGTGAATTAAATTGTGATTAATCAGATATATTGAATAAGATTTTTTTAAGTTGTAATTGTCTTAAATACTCAGAACTAACGCCAGAACTCAGATTCTTAAAATTTATATACTAAATCTTAAAATAATTAATATGAGGGAAGTTCATCCCTCTATTATAAGATAGTTAGATAATTTGCGTATATATATCAAGCATTACAATAATTGACCCAAAGTTAGTGTTTGTTTTATTTAAACGTATACGGTGTCCGAATACATGATTCACTATTAATTAATATATAGTCAATTTTGTTGGCAAAGAGTTTATGAAAAAAATAAGTCCTCGTCACACAACAAACAAAACAAGTGGTCTAATATATGGTTGATTACATGCAAAATAAATGTAGTGGGAGATTTATTGATAAAAACAGGTGGGTTCATGTGACCATGTGAAAAATGACATTAGAACCGACAATAATATATCACACATTATCGTATCCAGCCTAAAAATGCCATATTAACTTATCATTTTATTTATTTCTTTTAAGAAAAAGACAACATTTTATTAAAATTAAAAAAAAAAAAAAAAAAAAAAAAAAAAACAAACCCCAAAATATAATACGACTCATCTCTGACTCAATTAAACAAATTAATTAAAAGGAATTAGACTTAAAGAAAAATTAATCATTCGAAAATCGATCAAATTCTTATTTTTTTTTTTTTTTTTGTATACATTAAAATTTTAATCTTTTTATTATAACATCAAACTTTTTTAAATTTCCTATTGTAAGTCTGTAGCGGGGAAAAAATGATGTGACAATAGGAAAATTAAAGATGTAGAATGTCTATAAATATAAAAATTAAGGAAGTTGGATACGTATAACAAGATGCTTAAGGAAGCTGGATGTCTACATAAAAACAAATTAAAAAAATTGAATGCTACAATAGAAACATTAAAAATTTAGTACATACAAAAAGAAAAAGTAACAAATTTGATGCATTTTCAGAACATTAACCCTTGAAAACAAACAAAACATACACACGAATACTAAACCTTAAACTAAAATAGCGGAAACCAAAAGACAATGCCGATTGACACAAACTAAAATGAATACAAATCGAAACTCAATGGACTCATATCTTATGACCTTGACATCCTTGAACAACCGAAAAACGCTTCACCATGTGTTAAGTTGTCAAAAATGAATACAAATCTGGTATGTTTTGATTTTTGCAGTCGAATCGGAATCAAACCATCATCAAATAATCTAGTGGTAAACAAGGGCGGTATCATAAAAAAAAAATGGAGGCAAAAGTAAAGAGCGCGTGTCCTAGGGTTGGTTCTCGACTCAAAGTAATTATGCTCGGGTTATTCCGTAAATTGAACCGAAACGATTTTAGTTTTACTAAATTTGAATTCAATGTGATATCCATATTTCCATTGGAAATATCCAAATTCTATTTCTTAAATTCATAATTTACTATAATTATGGCACTGTCACACTCATAAACTTTTAAAGAATGCAGTTGTTAGGCTAGTCGCATTCGATGGTGCATGATCGGTTGGGCACAAAAAAACGCCTCCTCAACCGATGTTAACATCGGTCTTATCGAATGGGAGACTCGGTTGGCACATCGGTCGACGACCACAAATTTGCAATATCGAGTGCAAATTCACTCGATGTTAAATGCTTCAAAATCCCAAGTTCCCAACCACATTTGACCGGTAAATCAATACATTTTCAAAAATTGACCGTTTGGTCATTAAAAAAAAAAAAAAAAAAAAAAACTTTTTAAACCAATTTTACCACTCTATAAATACCAACTTCACCTCAAACACAATTCACCATTCACCATTTATCATCTATATTCATTTCAATCTAATTTTATCCAACTTCAAAATGTCAAAGAAAATACCCCACAATCAAAACCCGACGATCACGACTACCCTAAAATGCCCGAATATGAATTTCTCACGGAAAACAACTTGAGTTAACCTAAGATATCACCACAACAAAACCGCCTATTCGCTTTCGTCCACAAAGTTTTGATTATCAATTTCAAGTAGCACAACCAAATCAAAACCAAAACCCGTTTTATGTTAACCGTCATTTTGTCCTACCGCAACGTCCTTACCACGATTACCGGCAAGAACCTAGTGGGTCGTCGTACCATCCAAACATGGACTTCATTTATCCTTCTCAACCGTATTATTCCCCGATTCGAAGTACTAATCTTGACATGAATTTGGAAGATTATTTGTCGGAGTATCCGACACAAAACTACCAAAGTCAAGATGCTTCGATGGGCCAAGGTTCGGGTCACGGTTCGCACCACGGTTCGTTCCATGATTCCATTCCGTTGATGGTTCTGATGATGAGAAACCGCTCATCAAGAGATGTCCCCATCAAACCAAAACGACCATCAAGACGTGCTTCAGGCCAAGGACAAAGGCAAGAAGCGAGGAAACAAGCAAGGGGAAGCGAAAGCCCGCTGAGCTATGGACAAAGGAGGAAGAGGTGGCGCTTTGTAAAGCTTGGGTTTATGTGTCGGAAAACTCGGCGAGAGGAAACGCCCAGAACCGCTTCAAGTTTTGGGAGTTAGTGATCGACTACTTTAAGAAAGAAACTGGCAAAGACCGAACCTATGACTCCATCACTACCAAATGGAAGAGTAGGATTCGTAATAGGGTTGGTAATTATTGTGCTATCATGGAGAATATCAAGAATACCCATGGAAGCGGTGAGAATGATATCGACGACACTTCAAAAGCTCTTAGAGAATACCGTATGACGTACGATCATGATTTCACTTTGGAGGAGTGCTGGGAGGTTTTAAAGGGTCATGTTGCTTGGAAGAACGTGAGATGCCGGCCAAAGCGAATAGTCGGAAGAAAACAAAGGGTTCTACCACTACCTCCGGTTCAACCCAAGCTCGTGATCCTTCGATGTCCAAGACGTTGATGATTCCGATGAGGAAGGGACTAGAGAATCACGACCGGTTGGTCGTGACAAAGGAAGGAAGAAACCATCCTCCTCCTCTCGATGATGATGTTCCATCGACTCATTTATGCAATCGTTGGCAAAACTTTCTTCAAGACCAAGAAGCCAGTCAAAGGGGATAAAGGTAAGAATAAGGAGGGTTTAGAAGATACTTGAATTACTATTGAGGAAAAAGAGCTCGAGATGAAAAAAGAAAACTTGAGCTTATGAGGCTATCAAAACAGAGTCTCGACATAATCTTCTACAACACCCTAATCGACCCAAAATTGACCTACCGCCAACTTGAAGAATTGGAGAAAGTTAAAGCAACAATCAAAGACGTTATGATTTAGATTATTAGTTTAAGTATTGTAGTGTTTATTTTAATTTCAGATTGTAATGTTTTTTTTTTTTAATTAGTAGTGTAATTTTTTTTTTTTTTTTTTTCAGTAATGTAATGTTTTTTTTTTTTTTTTTTTTTTTTTTAATTTGAATGAATTTTAAATTTGTTGTTTAAAATGTTTGAATTAAAAAAAAAAAAAAAAAAAAAAACACTCGGGTCATCGACCGCATCCGGTCGGTCATTTGGAGAGAAACGCGTGGTACGGATGGCCAGTCCCACGACCTGACCAAATTTAGAGAGCAAGCATGAATCAACCCATGTTCTGTTATACAATGCTGCATAACCACTAGACCTACAAGCAATTTTTGGGTCTAAATCGAACTCTTCTCTCTATATCCTTTAAAAGATAGAATTAAACATCTTCAAAAAATTACGCTACTCGTAAAATTCTTGTGGACACCGCCCCTTATCATTGGCGTACGAAGTTAAGCGTCCAAACATTACAAAAAAACTAGTTGAATTCTTCACATTTTAAAGGCCAAATGGCCACAGTTAAAATGTGTAAAATTATTGATTCCACACTTTCTCATGTGTAAAAATAATGGGTGTGACAAATTTTTCTACACATAAAGTACGTGTGGAGATATTTTCCAAATTTCTATAGTTAAAAGTGTGAAAAAGTATTTTGAATGTCCACACCTAAAAGTGTGGAAAAATTGCAAAAAAATGTTTATAATAAAAAGTGTAGAAACATTTGACACACATATAAGTGTAGCTTTATTGTAATTGTACATACTTATATATGTGGATTAATTTTTAAAATATTTGTGACACATATTAATGTAGCAAAGTTATTATCTATATAAAAAATGACCACACTTAACCATACCATAGAAAAATAAGTGTGAAAAATAGAGGTATTTTTTGTAATGAAAGCTCAATAATTACACATTTGAGGTGGTCGATTGAAAATAGTCGGTGACAATGTCTAGTTAGACCATATACATCTGAGTCAAAGACTCGTCCTTTCTGGATAAGCTGAACATGAAAACCTCATTCGTTTAGGTCGCCTCAAGAAGTGACTCAATCCCCTCATTTTCCCCGCCACATCGCCTTCTCTCTCCAAATGACCTTAAGACGATTATGTCCCCAAGAAGGCGGCCTCTGTATAAAAAACATACACCACAAAAATACCTTTTATATATAATTAAATACACAAACACACACACAACCAACACATTATACGGTCGTTCCTGCGATCGATTGAAAGAAAAACTAAGTTGTTGATCGATCGCCACTTTCATGCTACAACAATGGAAATCGATCGGGACCACTGAACGATCGATCCTTTTTTCTACTACTGGGGCAGCCTTACTTGTTTTCATCAAACCCAGATTAACGATCCATATCTTCAATCTCCAAACTCTACTTCTTCGTGCTATATTACATCCTTATTCTTATATTATCTTTTACGTAAAAAAGTAACATGTAAAGTTGTAAACCGTGGTTTCTTAGTCGTGAATAGAAATGGGTATTCTCGAAAATGAAAAGCGTGTAGAATAAGTTGATGTGAATTTTATCACATACTGATTATTATAATGGTGAGATTAAAAAAGTTAAATAAAACACTATCAAGGATCCCGAAATCATAGGTCAGATTACGAATTTATGAACATGGTTGAATGGAGATTGAATGAACCAAAAAGAATTAACAATTCTATCAATATTGTATTGAATTTTCTTTTCAAATGCCAAAACACATGTCATATGGTTCCAAAGTAAACCAACAATAATGGAATCTAGAATGTCCAATAATAAAACATAACCTAAAATAATACAAATGCCAATAATCAACGGTACTTGGTTAGTGCATACAACAAAGATGTATATGAAATTGTTAGTTAGACAAAAATGCACGTATGAAAAAAAAGACACAAGTACCATCGTTTTATTCGGAAGTAACACTAAAATGACCTCTTTGGTCACATCATTTTATTTTACTTTATGTGAAAAATAGGAATTAACATTAAAACCATTAGGATAGTATAAACCTCCTTGATTATCTCATTAAGATCATGGACGAAGCATGGGGGCAGGATGGGGTTGTGGCTAGGGGTGTTATCGGCTCGGGTTATCGGGGTTATCGGGTTTGTCGGGTCGGGTTGAGTCGGGTTATGATTTTTTAAAAAGTGACCCGCAACCCGACCTGATAAGTAATCGGGTTATCGGGTTCGGGTGTTATCGGGTCGGGTTAAGTCGTGTCGGGTTGAGTCGGGTTGTCGGGTTAAAACATCAATCACAGTCACAGCAGCAGACATATTATATAAGAATCTGTGTTGCAACATATTGCAACATATTATATACTACCTCAAAGATTACAGTAGACCTGTAGCATAATGGTTGCACCATTTGTGGAAATTTCATGTGGACTTAAAAGATAAACCATAACAGTTGCACCATTTGTGGAAATTTCACCAACTCAAAGTTTAAAAGTATCATGCTAATGTCACCATAACAGAGCCACCATAATTTCAAGGGAGGCCTGCACGCAAGATCCCACGAAATCCTTGCGACCTCACGCTAGTGTGGACCCCTTTTTGTCGGCGATTTGACTTTTTCCTTTTTTTTTTTTTTTTTTTTTTTTTGTTAATAATTGTATGTAGTGTTTTTAGTGTATTTAATTAGTGTAGTGTATAGTGTATTTAATTAGTGTAGTGTTTTTTAAATATAGTGTATTTAATTACGTAGTGCTTTTATATGGTATTTATTTTACGTTATGCTTTTTAAATAGTGTATAACAACAAATGTAAACATTAAACAATTAAAACAACAAATGTTTTCAATATTACAACGCCTACTCCATACGAAGATTATTAACGCCATCTATAAATTCATAGAGATTCCACTCTACCGACATGCGTGATCAACCTGGATTACTTGCAGGCCCAGTGATGCTTCCAACGCCTTTATTTTTCCTCGCAACAAAGTCTTTTCACCAATAAGATGTTGATCGTCAGATCTTTAGTTTCAGCAGAAAGATCAAGCGTTGAAGAAGAGGCTTCACCAAAGACTTTTGTTGAAATATTTCCTTCCACATGAAGATCGACACCCATAGTCTTTAGTCCCCGATCGTTACATGACGAAACAATTATAAGAAATGTATTCTAAACAAACAAGTTATTGATATATTTACGCAAATAAGCAGACGTTTAATTATTTACCTTCGGTAGCGACACGATAATACTTGCACCACAAGTATGGGTGGTGGGATGTTCTTTCAATTATTAATCCACGTTGACAACGACACAAGTAAGGATTTTGTTGTTGCGATCCTGGTAAAAGAATTTGTATAATTATTCACAACATAAATTATTAATATGATGGTTCACAAAATTAGAAGCTCAATACATAAATAACCAATCTTGTTATAGATTAATAGTTGATACATGGTTCACAAAATTACAATATAACTAGAAACTAAGATCAATCACGCCCGATGCGTAGTCGCCCAATGATGTTGCCATCGGTCCCACACGAGACTCTAACTCAAATGCGTCTCCTCAATCCGTCAATCTCGCCAGACTCGCCAACGCGAGACGGTCAGATCAAAAGATGAGGAAGAACCGGAGGACGGTGTATAAAAGTGTCCTCATCTGCACTGGAGATATAGCCGGAGAGGAGGCACATAAGATTGCGAAGAAAGCACATAACTGGACTCTCAACACGAAGCGGGTATGTGGTTGACACAATGAATGTCCTCCATCGAATGTCATCCGATTCTGTAACAAAACATGAGGAAGAACCGGAGCAGAGCGTAAATCAGAATAAAAGATGACGAGTCGTTTGCTATAAATCGAAGAATCGTCTATACATGTTGTGTCATTTACAATATAAATCAAGAATCGCCTATACATGTTTTGTCATTTACAATATAAATCAAGAATCGCCTATACATGTTTTGTCATTTACAATATAAATCAATAATCGCTTTTCACGTATGTCTAAACATCCTCCGTCGTTGAGCAAACACATGTTCCCATGGCGCTGCCTCGGCATTTCTATAATGTCTCCATTGTGGGTGATTATACGGAGTGGTGAGTCTTCATCAAGAACCGCAAGAACGGTGAGCACAATCGTTGTTCCCACACGAAGAATCACAACCGGAGACAATATTTCTGCGAATCGGAGAACCTCTCGTGGAAGACACAAAATAGATTGTGAATTGGTTATACATACAATAGGACGGTTAAGAGTCAGAGCAATAACCACTCCCATTTCTCGCATACTCATCCAATAACGCCGGTGCCGCACCGTTAAACCAATTCATCGAGTTACGTGTATATGTAAATAAATTACCCCACATTCCTGTAATCTTCCTCGTGATTGTTTACCTCTTCCCCGGCAAGAGCTCGATTCGGGCCACATTTCTTCGTGATGGCCAAGACCTATGGCAACACTCGATAGCCACAATTTCCATCACCTCCACGTTAAAGATCCCCATGATCCAACGTCGGAAAAGAGTGGAATTTCACCATACAACCTTCGCTAAAGTAACTGGAACGCATAAGTGGTGTCTTAAGTCGCCTCGCTAGGTCCTTCGTTAGGTCTTTCGCTTAAGTCTTGATGTTAAGGCTCTCCCACATAAGAACCGTGTCTCGCAGATTCTTTATTTACTCGGACTTTTTAGGTTTTGTGTAGCTTCTACGGTGCCTTGTGGGGTTCTTCGCTCAAACCGGAGATTTGGTTTAGACTTTGATTTGTTATCCTTGCGCTCGGACGTCCACGATTACTTTCTTTAACGTAAGGTTGTTGGGGCGATCTGATTCAGAGCGATATACCTCGAGCATGTTTAACATATTTTTTTTGACAAACGACGATGCTCGTATAAACACTTTGAATTTCAGACGTCATCTTGACAAGAAAAATATTCGTGCTCTTCGTGCCCTCGAGGCTCTTGAGGATATTCAGCTCATCAGCTCTTGAGTATTTCGGACAACATGCCGTGGAACGCTTAGTGTTCTCCAAAATTATCAACAAAATCAAGCGGAATTGGCAATCCTGTATTCAAAAAGGAACTAGTTAAAATTATCGGTATTGACGGAAGAATAACTTGATAGGCATAAATTTTAAAGTACATACCGTTTGCTTGAAGCCAATACAGTTGGTGATAGCATGGTAAACCATACACTAACCAGATCGATGACCACATGCATGCTGGTCAACATCCCGCTTACTTTCTGCGAGTATGAGCCTTAAAGCATCCATTGAAACATTATACCGCAATTGTTAAACAGAGTGCTCTTACAAGCATGCGCTTGATTTTGCTTATATTCAAAGAGGCTCGATCGCGGTTTCTTGCAGCCTATAATCTTGTCGACCGAACACAACAACGTGTCTAAGATTTGGGACCGTGTGGTGCCCAAGTATAACTTTAACAATGCGTGTTGACCCTCAACTCTACATGTTGTTGTCTCGGTCAAGTCGCGATATTGATCGGTAATGTACGATACAAACATGCGGTCGTAATCTCGCAGCCGCTTATGAAAATACCGAAAACATCCGAGAAAACAAAGAACTACGAAAGTGAGAAAACAATCCGAGTAGTTATTTATTAAATAATAATAAAAAGTACTATTAAAGTACAATTCGAGTACCCATTTTTGGACCAATAAACCACGAGGTGCCGATAATAATGCTGAACACTTCTTCGATCTGAGTCAGTAATCATCGAATCCCATGTCAATCTAACGGACTCATACTCCTTTAACGTATCGAATCGTATGCGCAATGCTTTACCACATTTTGATTGATATGCCATCGGCAGAGTAACTGTTAGCGTTTGGGAATTCTTCTGCAAGAAGCCCCAAGCAACGCTAAGTCTCTGTCGGTGACGATAACCCGCGGGTAGTATTGTTCTTGTATCACCAACTTAATACATTCCAACACCCATTTGAAATTTGGCTTTTTCCTTGTCCAAAAGCTAAACGCCATCGAGAATGTTGTGTTTGTTGAGTAACCCCAACAACTCAGAAAGAATGGCGCTTTAAACATGTTGGTTTTGTATGTGGAGTCCATCAAGATGATTTTGATATGTTGTCCACGGGGCATATGACGTCGGGTGAACAAAAATATTTCATCCAAATTTCATTTGTGTGGTCATTTATCCTAGGGTAATACGATAACCTTTACGTCGCAAATGTACTAAAAGCGGTTGTATCGAGTCAAATCACCACGATCGTCACGCGACGTATCTTTTCTTGTGCATTATACACCATTTTAATCGTAGACACGTTATTAGGATCCATCTCTTTATTGAAGAAAGTATAATTCGTGGTGCTACACTGCTTTGTCATCTCGCCTCACAAAAACTAACTCGCTTTTAATCGCATGGCTGTGAAAACCATGCAACGAGTCCGAAAATTATGATTATGCTCGGACGCTTAACCCTCAATATCCAACCATTAAAACGCTTTATATATTTCGCTAGTAATCAATGGGCAATTACATTTGTCGGTACTAGTCTGCCGTTGAAGTTCATCTTCTAAACCTTCACGTGAAGACGCCCCATGTCTAGAACACAAAAATTGATAGAGTACTTATAGCCCCTATCTGCTTTTACTTTTTCCAATAACAATAACAAACCCAATCGATTCAAAGAAGAGATCGAATCCAATTAATTAAATCAACTTCGATCAACACCTATACAATATAAAACACAACAAACTTTTTAATAAACCTTACTTTTTTTTTTTTTTTAACAAAGTTTACTTTTTTTTTTAAACAAAGTTTACTTTTTTTAACAAGTTTACTTTTTTTTTAAAGAAAGTTAATTTTTTTTTTTTTTTTTTTACAAACTTAACTTAACTTTAAAAAAAAAAAAAAAAAAAAAACTTAATAAACGGGTTATTAACCCTCGCTCTCTCACTCACACACTAACCTCTCTCTCACTCAAATCACTTTCTCTCTCTCACACAAAAACTCTCTCATCTCTTTTACCGGTGACTTAATATATTCCGGCCAATATTCTGGCCACGCACCACCGGTAATTTTCACCTCCTATACCAAACGATAGATCGGGAAAAGGTGATCATTTTAAGATAGGCCACGCGCAGTATTTCTCACCGACGCGCCCTACATCTAAAGTTTTAGATTCGTGATGGTTCGTTTTTTGTGGTATGTTATTCTGTAGTGGGTTTGTAGATGTTGTTACCTTGGGTTTGTAGATGTTGTTACCGTGGGTTCGTTTTTGTGGTATGTTGTTACCGTGGGTTTGTAGATGTTGTTACGGTGGGTTTGTAGATGTTGTTACCGTGGGTTTGTTTTTTGTGGTATGTTGTTACCGTGGGTTTGTAGATGTTGTTACCGTGGGTTTGTAAATGTTGTTACCGTGGGTTCGTTTTTTGTGGTATGTTGTTACGGTGGGTTTGTAGATGTTGTTACCGTGGGTTCGTTTTTTGTGGTATGTTGTTACCGTGGGTTTGTAGATGTTACCGTGGGTTTGTAGATGTTACGGTGGGTTTGTAAAAGTAAACGTTTTTTTAAAAAAGTTTTTTTATGTATAATAAACGTTTTTTTTAATAAAAGAGTAAAAGTAAAAAATACTTTAAAAGTAAACGTTTTTTTTTAATAAACGTTTTTTTATGTATAATAACTTATAAAAAAAAGTTTCTTTATGTATAATAACTCTAAAAGTAAACGTTTTTTTAAAAAAGTTTTTTTATGTATAATAAACGTTTTTTTTTTTTTTTTAATAAAAGAGTAAAAGTAAAAAATACTTTTAAAGTAAAAAATACTTTAAAAGTAAAAAATACTTTAAAAGTTTGTTTATGTATAATAAACGTTTTTAATAAACGTTTTTTTTTTTATGTATAATAAACGCGTTTTTCTTTAAAAAACGTGTGTGTGTATATTTGGTGCTACGTGTGTGGTTCTCGAATGGTTTACGCGCTTTTTTGTTGACCGCAGATACCATGTGTTGAAACCATGTCAAGACACATGGTTTCTCCGACTTACCAATTGATATTCTCCGACTTAGCCACTATCTCTATCTCTCCAGCCAGTATTCTCTCTCTCTCTCTAAAATTGAAGATCTAAAGTTTTTAGATCTACAAACTTTGATCTAATAAGTGTTTACACTTGTTGATACCGTGGGTTATGATCTAAAACTTTTTAGATCTAAAACTTTTTAGATGCTTCAAGTTATCCGATGTTGAAAATATTATGAGGTTTGTAAAAAGTTATACTTTTTGATTTTTTAAAACATTTTAAGATCTAAAACTTTGAATATGGTGATTTTCTTAAAACAATAATGTTTCGTTCTTAAATTTTTAGATCTAAAACTTTTGTTTCTTTTTTTGCGCGTTTGCATAGGAGGACCCTTTGTTTTGTTTGTGGGCAAGCCTCACGTAGGCACCCCACGAAATCCTTGGCGAGCACCTCATTATTGGATGGTAAAGTGAGTTTAATTCACTTTGCAAATCAGAATGTATAAAAAACTTAGTGTTTTGTATAAAAAATTTCATTACTTGGATGGTAAAGTGGCCATTCAAGGTCATTTTGCAACTTTAATGAAATAAAAAGGCAATGATGATTTTTTTTAAAATAAAACTTAAAAGAGTTTTGGCGAGGCAATACTTAATTTGCGACCAACATGAACTATAAACTATTAATCCGAGCCTTTGATAAGTTGTTTACCTCTCGTGTGTTAAATGGTGAACTAGACATGGTGGACCCAGACGTTGCTAGTGCACTTGTTGCTTATTCTTGTTTGTTGTTGTTACGACCACTTGCTGCAGCTTCCGACCACTTGTTTGTTGCTCCGACCACTTGTTGTTGGTTGATTATTGTTGGTGTTGTTGCTTTCACCGGGATTATATGGGGTGGTTGTTTGTGTTGTTGGTTGATTGTTGTTTGTGTTGTTGCTTCACATGGGATTATATCGGGTGCCGCCAGGATTTCATGTGAACTTAGTACATTGCCTTTGAGAATCTTGTGAACTTTTGCAAGATTTGGTAACTTTTGAGAATCTTGTTCAAAACGTGTATAACCTTGTGAAACATGTGAAGTTCATGTGAACTGGTAACTTGTGAGCAGTTTGAGACTTGTGCAGTGTTGTTAGACTTGTGAACTGGTGACTTTGTGCGATTGTGAATCGTGACTTTGTGCGGTTGTGACTAAAACTTTTGCGGCGATGATGTTTTTGAGCCTAAAACTTTAAAAACTTTCCGAGGCGATGATGATAAAACCGAATGGACGGTAAAGTGAGATCTAATCTCACTTTGCAACCTTCTGTTTGAGCCTAAAAACTTTAAAACTTTCCGAGGCGATGATGATAAAACCGAATGGACGGTAAAGTGTGCAACCTTCTGCTTGAGCCTAAAACTTTCCGAGGCGATGATGAAACCGAATGGACCGAATGTACGGCAAAGTGGGATAAAATCTCACTTTTGCAACCTTCGGACTGAGCCTCAAATATTTTTCAACTACGATTTTTTGAAAACTTTTAAAACCGAAAAAACTTGTAAAACCGTAGAATCAGAAACTAAAACAAAAATAAGTTGTAAAACCAACTTGTAGAACTATAAAACCAAAACAAAACTTGTAAAAAAAAAAAACACATGTACAAAAAGCTGTCAAAAAAAAAAAAAAACTTGTAAAAATAAGTGTTATAAGTGGTAAATAATAAGTTGTAAAAAGACTTGGCACGGAAATCGAGAAACCAATGATTGGCACGGAAACCGAGGCAAAAAATCAGCCACCCCCTACCCATGGGGTGCCTGCATAGGAGGACCCTTTCAAAGTAATAGTTTCAACCATAACAGATTCACAGTTGCAGACTTAAAAGTAATAGTTTCAACCATAATAGATTCACAGTTGCAGACTTAAAAGTTTATTCTGAGGTGATAAATAAGTTAACTAAAGGTATAAAAAACTAATATATAAAAACTAATACATAAAAACCAAACGTACAATACTTATAAAACTAATATATAAAAAATGGAAAATTGCTTATCGGGTCTAATCGGGTTGACCCGATAACCCGATAACATTATTTTTTTAACCCTAACCCGACCCGATAACATTATCGGGTTATCGGGTTCGGGTCAAAACAACCCGACAAGATTTTTGACCCGATTAGACCCGACCCGATAAGACCTTATCGGGTTCGGGTTCGGGTCGGGTTGACCCGACCCTACTGACACCCCTAGTTGTGGCCCCCTCAAAGATTTGATCATTTAGTACTAGTTTTATATTATGTTAGTGAAAGTCTAATGTATTTATTTGTCAATTTTTATTTTGGCCCCTCCCAAATTTTGGAGTTATAAATACTTTATACATTGAAAACTATATTTTTATGTTTGAATGATTTCGGCCCCCCCAATTAATTTGGTCAAGCTCAGTCCCTGATTAAGATAATGTCTAATATATAATACACAACTTAGCTTGGTAAATAAGCTAAACATTTTGAGCTAATACCTTATTAATCTAAATAATATAATTGAGCCTCATGTGTATAATTGTAGGCTAGTACATCCCGCAATTGGAGTAGGAAGCATCCGAATGTTTAAATTGGAACAAAAATCTTGAAACAATGCATTTGGCAGCCCCTTAGTAGTTATGCCGACATAGACGGAACATGTAAGACAGGCACAAGACCGTTGGTCACAAAACCACGAACAAAATAAATATCAATCTCAATATGTTTAGTATGCTGATGCTGAACAAGATTAGAAGACATATATACGGCACTGATATTGTCACGATAAACAAAGTAGCCAGAAAACACAAGGGATGCAACTCACACAAAAGATTACGTACCAAGCATATTGAGCTTGATATTCATTTTGTCAGTGATTTTGTGGCCAAGGTTCTCGTGCGTGTCTTACAAGTTCCGTCCCGGATTTAGTATGATATTTACTAAAAGGGCTCCATTATGCATTGTTTCAAGAAATCTGTTTCAGTTGAACGTTCGAAGGCCTCCCGCCCTACCTGCGGAGGTGTATTAGCTGACTATTATACATATAAGGCCCATTTATATTGTTTAGATTAATAAGGGATTAGCCTAATATGTTTAGCTTATTTACCAAGCTAAGTTGTGTAGTATATATTGGACATTATGTTAATGAGATAATCAAGTAGGTTTATACCAATTCTAATATGGTATTCGAGCAGGTTTTATCCTGAGACCTAGTCGACAATCTTGAGCCAACATCTCTAGCCATCCCGTCAAATTTTGGCCACCTTTGTATATCCATTCTCCAAGAAAAAAAATCAAAATTTAGACTAAACCCTACTTGGTCATTGTTTTGATAATAACTCTCAAACCGTAAGTTAATAACGCCGTCATCGTCATTGGCTTCGTACTAAAATTCCGAAAAACATGTTGGAATTGTTGCCGCAGCCTCTGTCACGCACCATCACGCGCCATAACAATCTGTCGCATTAAAGAAACATGGCTCACTGTTTTACTTGTAACTCTTAAACCGCTTAGAGTTAAATGACGCCATTAGCGGTCGTGGATTCATAATTAAATTTAGAGGAAAATACTATCGGAATAGCCGCCTCCACAGGTCGGACGTGCCGTGACTCTTCGTTATAAGTATAGGCAGTCGTAAAAAAACTTTTTTTAGATTACGCGTATCCTCTGCGATCGGTTACTATCCAAAGTTTTTGATTCTTCGTCAAGATAACTATATTTATTTTGGTTTTATTTTTTGTAATTATAATTTATTCTCCAATACCATTTTTCGTGATTTCTCCTCTCGAATTGCGAGAGAGTATAGATGATACAAACCCAGTTGTGGGTTTTAGGTCCATTAGGGTTTGTAATATGTTCCATGTAATTGCATTATAATGGCCCGTTTGGTTTGTTGCTAGGAATGACAATGGGTATCGGATTTGGAATGATGTGGAATGACAATGGGTATGAAAAAATGTATCATTACGAATGTTTATGTTTGGTTGATAAAATATGGTATGAAAAAGTGTATAGATATTTGAATTTTGTAGTGAAAAAAAGAGGGGCCCACGGAATGGATTTAATAGACACCAAATGGTGTGTAATGAATATATACTATGATATACCCATTTCATTCTGGTATGAAACAAAACAAAATGAAACACCGACTACGACTTTGAAAGTTCATGTCTCATTCCCATTTCTTCAATCCAACAGACCCTAAATATCGTATTAATAATACAATATATCATCCGGCTTTTATTATCTAACAAAACTACTTATGTTAATGTTTTTATTTTGGGTGTTCTCGGGCTTCTTCTCATAGCTTGAGCTCTTTGTAATTTTTTTTTTTTTTTTTTTTTTTTGAGTTTTTTTCTATTTTTAATTCTTTGCCTTAAAAAAACATTAAAACTACCTCTTCAACAATGTTGAAGAAGATGAAACATACGATATTTGAGATTACAAACTTAAGAAAACATTAAAACATCCTCTTCAACAATGTTCTTCAACAATGTTGAAGAAAGATGAAACATACAACATTTGAGACTACAATATTTGAAACATCCTAATTAAAATTTGCATATGATTTTAGGGTTCTTGATTATTTTTATTTTTCTATAATAAGGTATCAACAAAGTTTAGTGGTAAGCTGTTATCAATGTTTAGTGCTAATACATTTATGAACATATATAATCATCTCTAGGTTAGTCTAGTGGTAAAGTGTCACTAAAGTTTTAAAAGAGACTAGAGTTCAAACTTCGTTATGTGTATATGTCGTGAAAGTCAAGAAAAGAATTTAGTTTTAAAAGAGATTAATGTTCAAACTTCGTTAAGTGTTAAGTGAATATGTCGTGAAAGTCAAGAAAAAATTTAGTTTTGAAAGAGAGTAGAGTTCAAACTTCGTTAAGTGAATATGTCGTGAAAGTCAATAAAAAATTGAAACAACGTTTACAATAATACCGTTAGCCCCTGACATCAAAACATAAAATACTAGACTTCTACATTTGACATGAACAAAATTCTCTTTTCGATTACATGCTTATATCTATGAGCATATATCACACATATGAAGTGAAAAAATCTTTCAAGCTTATGATACAAAGTAAATCAATCTAGGCACATGGGTAAACAAAAAATTGCAGAAGAAAAGTTTGTTTTATGTTGACTAAAAATCTGATGGACTTCTTCCAAACTTCACAAAATCCAAAATTTCCAAAACCCAAAGAAACCCTTCATCCATAAGTTGATGTACTTCATGCATCAAAACTTGTTTATTTCACTAAATAAAACATTAAATCTTTGCAAACCTTAATTAACAAGATAACCATAAATTTCTTTATTAAAAAACAATAGTTGACACTAGGGGTGAAAACGAGCCGAGCCGAAATTTCGAATTCGTTTAAACCGAGCTTCGGCTCGTTTATATAAAAAGCTCGAGCTCGAGTCGAAATCGTTCAGCTTCACTTTGAGCTCGAGCTCGGCTCGTGAAATTTTCACAAGCTCGAGCCTCATTCGTTAACACAAAGCTCGACTCGTTAACACAAGGCCGAAACTCGTTAACACGGTTATACGATAGAAAATATATATACGTATATATTTAGGGCTCGTTTAGGCCATGACCTGCGACGAAACTCAGATAGAGCTCGAGCTCGAGCTCGATTATTAAATGAGCCCAACTTAGGCCGAGCTCTGCCGAGCTCGTTTAAACTTCAGGCTTGTTCGAAATTTTACCGATCCGATCCCGAACTTTTCACGAATGGCCATTGCTTCACCCCTAATGACACGCATGGAGAAAAAGATTAAAAAAAAAAGAAAAAAAGAAAAAAGAAAAGTAAATAAAATAGTGTTCTTTATCTCTCTTAAAGCTGTTTCAGTCACTAGTTCACAAGCATCACTTGTGTTCTTTAATGTGTCTTTTAATACAGTAATAAATAAAAAAACACAAACAAAAATAGAAAATAAATAAAGTTCTTTAAATATTCATACATCTTTATGTAGTCATTTAATCTCAAATCTTTATCCAAAATTAACCAAAAAGCACACATTTTTATTTATTTTTATCATAAACCCTTTATTTGCAAAAACAAAAGCTGCATGATTTAATGTTTTTAATGTGATTTAAGGTATATGATGTAAATGGGTTCTCTTGAAAATGGATTGTTACCATTAAAAAGGGAATCTTTATTAAAATCATCATCAAGAAATGAAAGAAATAACTCATTTGGTCAACAAAGAGGTAGTAGTAGTAGCAGATCAAGATTTGCAAGATTTATGGTTTTGAAAAAGCTGGATTACTTGCAATGGATTTCTGCAGTTGCTGTTTTTATATTCTTTATGTTTGTGTTTCAATTGTTTTTGCCTATTTCAAGTATGGAAAAAGCTAGTGGTAGAGAGTTTTTGAGGCAAAAGAGTGTTGGTGATGAGAGGTTGGATAGTTTGATTAAAGAAATTGGTGGGTTGGATTTTGGTGAAGGTGTTAAGTTTGAGCCTAGTAAGCTTTTGAGTAAGTTTCATAAGGATAACAATAGAGTTGTGAGATTTGGGCATAGGAAACCACATCTTGCATTTGTGAGTATTTTGTTTTAAGTTTAATTATCATCTACATGTGACATTTATTTCTTTTGGTTTTAATGTTTGTTAGTTGGTTTGTTTAGGTGTTTGCAGATCTGTTGGTTGATCCACAGCAAGTGTTGATGGTCACTGTTGCATCTGCTTTGAGAGCTATTGGTTATGAAATAGAGGTAATTTTGTTGTTATAAGTAGAATTTTGCATACATTAATTGCTATGATTGTCTTTAAGCTAAGCAGGACTTAAATAGGATAAGTAGTTGGCATAGGCTGAATATGGTTAGCTAAGCTGCTAGGGTACTATGGATACACTTGAAACAAACTTTATAGAATTGACAGCATTTAAGTTGTATTTTAGAGTTGATGTCAATGGCTTAAACAGATATGCGTAGTTCTAATGACACCTTCAAAGATTAGGTAGTAAATTTAGAAATTTGTCATTTAAGAAGTGAACACAATTAAGCTTGTATTAAAAAACACATTAAGATCACTTTGCAGGAATTAACTATATATCGCATGAAAGTCTAAATAGGACAATAGTAATGTAGCTTCAAATTACTCTTGCGTTTTAGTTTATCAGACAGAATAGGATACTTAAAGAGATTTGGTTAGTCATTATCAACATCTTGTGCAGGTTTACTCACTTGAAGACGGTCCTGTGTATGCCGTGTGGAAGAATATTGGAGTTCCAGTCAGTATTGTGGAAGCTAGCAATGATACAAAAATTATAACCGACTGGCTAAAGTATGTTCTTTTTGTAAGTTCACAATTAGTTAACTTTTCGGTTTCATGTTATTAGTTTTAACGGAATAAAAACTTGATCTTTGCAGCTATGATGCCATACTTGTCAATTCTCTTGAAGCAAAAGATGTCATTTCAAGGTAAGTTGACCACTTTTTGATTGTATTATGATTTCATGATCAAATAATTACATAAACTTAATAAATTTATATGTTCAGCCTCGTACAGGAGCCTTTTAAATCTTTACCACTTATATGGACCATCCATGAAAAGACACTTGCCACCCTTTTCAAAAGTTACGTCTCTGATGGAAAAATTCAGCTGATTGATGATTGGAAAGCCACCTTTAATCGAGCTACAGTTGTTGTCTTCCCCAACCATGCCCTTCCGGTAATTTTAGTAACATGTTTATTAATTGAATAATTTTTTACTTGAGAGTTTATATTTTAATATATTTCATGTTTTTCAGATGTATTATGCCACATTTGATGCTGGCAACTACTTTGTTATACCTGGATCTCCTTCCGGGGCTTGCAAATTAGATAACTCGACGATTGTTCTTGAAGAAAGTATGCGTGTGAATATGAACATTGAGGCCCGTGATGTTGTTATAGTTATAACAGGAAGTCAGTTTCTGTATAAAGGATTATGGCTGGAGCATGCACTTGTCTTACAGGCTTTGGCACCACTTTTAGCAGAGTTTCCTGCTGATGATAGTTCTAGTCAACATCTCAAGATCATAATTTTGAGTCAAAATTTGAGGGGAAATTACAGTGCAGCTCTTGAGGTGGAATTTTTATCCTAACATCTCTATTTAATCTACTTGGTACTCCTGTAGTCTCATATATCTGTAAAGTTTGACCAAAACATAGTTTGGTATAGGTGTTGAGCTGTTAAATAATAAATATGTTGTCCAAATAACGAAGTTCCACTGTTTTGAATTAGAGAACTGTATAGACCCGATTAGGATGGGCATGTCCGTATACGCAATGTGACTTGCAGTGTTTCAATAAAGAAATAGTTGGAAGCTTTATTGGTTAACCCGACTCGAATCATACCAAGGTTGTCTCTTTTGACATGTTAACCAAACTGACTGACCCTATCCTTTTTGCCTCCTCTATTTGCAGTTTTGTTGGGGCGTGTGTAATCTTTGTATTGTGCCTTTTTGGTTCATACTAACTCGATTTCAATTATTTCCATAGGAAATTGCTTCAAACCTGAACTACCCAAGTGGTACAGTACATCATGCTGCCATTGATGAAGACGTCTACAATGTTCTGAACATTGCAGATCTTGTGATATATGGGTCATTTCTTGAAGAGCAATCTTTTCCCGACATTCTTATAAAAGCAATGTGCTTTGAGAAACCAATAGTTGCTCCTGACCTATCAATAATCAAGAAATATGTACACTTCTAAAAACTACAACCATTTTTAACATCTCGAGCACATATAATTTTTTTTATCTATATATTTATCTTTTGGTAACATATTTCAGGTTGATGACAATGTCAATGGCTACCTCTTTCCTAAAGAGAATACAAAAGCTTTAACACAAATTATGCTTCAGTTGGTGTCTAAAGGAAGATTATCATCTCTAGCTCGAGATATTGCATCAAAAGGAAAACATACTGCCAAAAACATGATGGTTATGGAATCCGTTGAAGGGTATGCTTCGTTAATAGAAAATGTTATCAACCTTCCTTCAGAAGTTGCATCTCCAAAGGCAGTATCGGAAATTCCATCTAATATCAAAACAGAATGGCAGTGGCGTTTTTTTAAAGCTGTTGCAGACCGTAAATATGTAAATAGAACTTCGAGGGTTTACCATTTCTTAAACAAGGTTGAAAACCGGCGGAACCGTACTCTAAAAGAGAGTTCTGCTGTTATTCAGACCAATGAAACGTTTTTGTATAGTATATGGGAAGAAGAGAAAAGCCTTCAGACAGCAGTAGCTAAAAAGAGAAGAGAAGATGGGGAGGTAATGAATACTTAACACATTGTTCAAGCCAAATGTTTGACTTAATATGAATAATCTAAAAGACCTATAATCTTATGGACCCATATCAAAACACAGTTAATTTATGTGTAATGGGTAAAGGCGACTATTTTGACCCTTTTACCTATTAATGGTTCCTCTCAGGTTATGTTTATCTTTAATAGGTCAAATGGGTTAGTTCAAAGGATTTAACTGAAAAAGAAGTCAAATTGGTCGAACTGGTCAGACGAGTGTATAAAGTGCGTTCAATGTATAAAGACCTCCTAAATCACCACATTTGAGAAGTTAGATAACCGATAAAATCGTTATAAAGACCTCCTAATCATATTAGCAAAATATTTACTTATTAAGCTAAAAAGTACTACTAGATTGGAAAAGTGTGTCTGTGTCGGGCCAACCTCTTGTAATAGACTAATAGCCTGTCATGGTAGCACTAAATACTTACCAATATTGACCAGAAAGTTGCCACCTCTACTTGACTAATAGCCAAATAAGTTGCTTCAAATGTCTCTATGAATTGGAACATTTTTTGGATTTAGATAATAATATGACCTTCTAATCTTTTTTACATTTTTTGTAGTTGAGGGACAGAAGTGAGCAACCAAGGGGAACTTGGGATGAAGTATATCGAAGTGCAAAGAGAGCTGACCGCAATAGAAACGATTTGCATGAGAGGGATGATGGGGAGCTTGAAAGGACTGGTCAACCATTATGCATCTATGAACCTTATTATGGTCAAGGAGCTTGGCCTTTTCTGCATCATGGTCCACTTTATCGTGGTTTTGGACTGGTGAGTCACTTTAAGGGATCAAATGGGTAAACATTTGATATGCTTTTTAGCGTCTTTTGTTTTTAACTGCCGTTGGTATTTATTGATGGCATTGTAGTCAACTAAAGGTCGAAGATCAAAAACTGATGATATTGATGGACCTTCACGTCTTCCTCTTCTAAGCATACCTTATTACCGTGATGCCCTTGGTGATTTTGGAGCCTTTTTCTCTATTGCTAATCGGATTGATCGTATACACAAGAATGCCTGGATCGGGTTTTCATCATGGAGAGCTACAGCTAAGAAGGCATGTATCTTTCTTTAAAACCTGTTTCCTTAAATATTGCAACATTTAATTCTATGCAAAAATTCCAAGTTATATGGGCATTACACTACAACAATGTAGTTTCTCTTCGCTTATGTCTAAAAGAACGAGCTTTTGAAATAAAAACAGGCTTCATTGTCAAGGACTGCTGAGGTTGCTTTATTAGATGATATTCAAGCACGCAGGCATGGCGACGCTCTGTATTTTTGGGTTCGAATGGATAAAGATCCAAGAAACCCAATGCAACAAGATTTTTGGACATTTTGTGATGCTATAAATGCGGGTAATTGCAAGTAAGGCTCTACAACTCTTGTTACGTTTGTTCATATTTCTTTGGCTCTATGCAAAGTTTCCACATTGTTTTAAAAAATGTTTCATTGTTTGTGCTAATATCTAATATACCCTTCAACAATGACTAAATGTTTGATTTGTACAAGGTCTGCGTTCTCTGAAGCTCTCAAAAAAATGTATGGAGTTAAGGACAACTCAACATCTCTTCCTCCAATGCCTGTGGATGGAGATTCATGGTCTGTCATGCACAGCTGGTCTATGCCAACCAAGTCATTCTTAGAATTCGTCATGTTTTCAAGGTTTAAATGATTTTAGTGGAAAATTAATATAAAAAAAGATTCTCACTTTTGATAAAAAGGGATTGACATTGTCATCGGCATTTGCAGAATGTTTGTGGACGCATTGGATGCACAATATTACGAGGAACATCATCAAAGTGGTCTTTGCTACCTAAGTTTATCAAAGGTAAGCTTTGCTTTTACACAAGACTGGAGTTGCAAATGAATGGGTCAACTCGGGTTATGTTTTAAATCTTCAGGGGTTAAATAGTTTAATAATTAAGAAAAACTAGATTAAAAGGAAACAGGTCAAAAGCAACAAAAGTGTATTTTTAATTTAATAAACCAGCTAAATCTTTTTATCCACCAAAGCAGATTACAAATGTGTTAATAATATGAATTAACAGGCTTAATGTGTTATAGTAAATTTCAATATTTATTAGACAAGAAATCTTCGGTCAACCCAGCCTGTTTTGACCTGCCCATTTTGCCACCACCTCTATTCTGCTCAAAGGGAACCAATTTGATTCAATTCTGAATTTGGTTTTAAATTGTGCATTGCAGGACAAGCATTGCTACTCACGTGTTCTTGAGCTTCTTGTAAACGTATGGGCATATCATAGTGCAAGAAGAATGGTGTACATAGACCCTAAAACCGGAACAATCCAAGAACAACATAATTTTAAAAGCCGAAGAGGCAAGATGTGGATCAAATGGTTCAATTACAAAACCCTAAAAGCCATGGATGAAGATCTTGCAGAAGAAGCTGACTCAGACCGCCCTAAACGACACTGGTTATGGCCTTCAACTGGTGAGGTATTTTGGCAAGGTATGTATGAGAGAGAAAGGAGTCAAATGAGACGACAAAAGGAAAAGCGAAAGCAGAAAAGTAAAGACAAGATTCAAAGGATTAAAAACCGGACCCACCAGAAGGTTATAGGGAAGTATGTGAAACCGCCACCTGATAATGAGACGGTAAATAACTCAAATCCCACTGTAGAAGCAGCAAAGCTTCTTAGATAGCATATATTTTTTGGGTAGAGAATGTAGTTTGATCTGTTCAATTCTTTGTTAAAATCTATAATCTGTTTTGGTTTAAAAAATTGATAGAAATTTGTTGTGTAAAAGGGGTTATTATATCCTAGAAGGTTCTGTATGTAAATTGCATCATTTAGATGATGTTCAAATGTTAATACATTTCATTTAATGTATACTAAATGTGTTGAAAACTACTTTTTGATTACTGTTTTTTCATACTAAATCTTTTGCAACCACTCTTGTAAGTAAAGGAGGACAGAATCCCCACATACTGATTACATATCAGTATGTTCAGAGCATCATTTCAGGTATCAATCAAGAAAAATCTCCCTGCCTAACAAAACTGTGCCGAAAACCAAAGATAGTACCACTTAAATTTGATACGTTAACCCAAGTACCAAGGTTCCAAAGGTCTAGCGAGCTTCCGGTTTCACAACATTCATCAGCTTACCAACTTAAAAATCCAGCTTAAAGTTTCAGTTACCAATTTAAACTCATGCAACCCCCAGCCGAAAACTTGCTTGTCTATTTTCTTACTTTCAGATGAACAAATTTTGCCCAGTAAACTGAATAAGTTGAAAGTTACCCAAATCTATCTTTAGTGCTAAATTGTTTTACTTAAATATTTAGACTCTGTCATTGTAACAACTTTGTTTTTCCGGTCATAAGTAACACAATGTACCAATCATTAATTTATCACAATATGGACAATAAATGTTGGCAAAGCCCGGGCAATTTTTAGTACATGATTGAATTACTGTTTTAGTTGTTTCGGTATACCAAAGGGAATGTCTTTGGTAATTAATTATAGTAAAACTATGTAAATGTAGTTTATACGATATATACAAATTCACATATAGCCCCGCAGATTTGACTTGTAATAAAAAGTGACCCAATCCAAGCTAAACCTGCCCGTTCCGGCCATCTTGCAGCCTGCCCTCTTGCAAGTAATTTAAACATAAAACTTAAATCGCAAGCACAAAAAACTTGTAATAAAACCATACTTGAACCCTACTTGCTTTTAAGGTACAACGACAATATCCAACAATCTCATATCTCATCATCTAGTATAGGACAAACCTATTAAAGTAAAATTAGAAAAGAGCAAATGATTCTGAAAGAACATTAGGCGCTCGTAACGATCATCCTCGATATAGCTTGTAACAAATCAAATATCATATTCTTGGAGCTGCGATAAGAACAAAGGAACACAAGTTGTTAGTTTAACAGAAAAACAGTTAAAAAAAGTTGTTTGCACGAATACATAAGAGTGATTGAGTTACCTCCACCCATTGTTGCTTCAGGCAATCTTTCAATAGAATACTTGTGTTGGGTGATATACATAATTGGCACACCAGGAATCTGTTTACCAAATATGAATTCAAATACATCGACTTTATCACACAAAGTTCATGACAAAGAAGACAAGTCTTTGCAAAAAAAAAAATTAGCATACCTTGCGAATCCTACGCTTCAAGTCTCTATCACATGTCGCTACCATATAGCACTTGTGCTGTTTCGAATAAGAACTTATAAGGCTTAATAGAATTTAAACACTGATTTTGACAATTTATCACATCGTTCATGGTTTTCAACAGTTATCTGAAGGTACTTAAGCATTACCTGAGTAACTCTTTCAACAATACAGTCATCAGCATAAATTCCTTTGTGAGTGCAGGGAAGCCTTTCAAATCTAGGATCCTTGGCAATTCTATTCGGGCAACAAATGATATAAAAGAATTCAGAATGACCATCATATGATTTAATCAGGATGCAGCTCCTTATATTTGTTTTGTATCTCACTGTAAACCAGAACTACACATCTTACTAATAAGTTCACTTACCTTAAAGCAACCCTATATTTTTGACCAAGCTTCTCAAGTTCAGCCATCACACAATCAGTAATACATGGAGTGCCTTCAGCAGAACAACGGACATAATTAAGTAAAGAAAGAAAACCAACAGGTGTAAGCTAATATACATGATATTCATTCTAAATCCCTAATCTAAAAGGACATTCTGTCTGTCTCGTAATGAATACAGAGTTTTACAGGACGCATAGTTGAATGCAAATGTTTAAATATCAGTTAAATATCTGGAACAGTTCATAATGATGGTATGAATAGTTTAATAGTTACTAATCAGAAAAGAGACGATACTGGACACTCACTAGAGGGGTGGTTGGTTTAAGAGTATGGAATGACTTAGAACTCCAACATATTTACTTCTTAAAAATGGGTAACAGACCCACAAACCTATGCATATTCTTAACCATCCTTTGTATACAAACTTATTCCCTAACCAATACCCAGTGATTCCCCCTTCACAAACCAAACACCCCTAAGAAACATATCTTTAAGGTATGGATGCCGGTGAAAATGTCACCTTTGTTTACAGTTTTCTGACAAAAAGAACATGGAACATAGTAGGGGCATCTATTTAGGATGGATCAGGTATATACATGTCATGGCATCCCTAAGCCAGACAAACATAGTTCAATATATTAGCTTCTTACGCATACCCAGAAAAGACAATGAAGTCATGATAACATAGCAAAAAAAAGAATTGATGTATTAAACTTACATTTTGCATACAAGCAGTCCATCATTCCCTTCTCCAAGTCCAACTACACAAAGTTGAAAACTTTTTAGTCCAACATCCAAATCAAAACATCATATCAACATGATTCAACAAAAGCTAAAATCTTGAATGCTCAACCTAAAAACATATCTAAAATAGGCAGAAAAAATGTTCTCTAAATTGGATCGAGGGTTAGCAATCCTTGTAACACTCTTTCCCACTAGAGCAATTATCTTTATCCTAGCCCCTTGGTAGCTTTTAAATTAAATTCCGTTCAAAAAAAGAATCTAACAGCTGCTACTGTATATACTAGCATATGCGAAAACTATTTAAAAAGTGCACTCACAACCTTAATCACTACCAAAAAGAATTTCATAGGTATCACCCAGTGTTGTAAAACAAGGATTACAAGGACGACTATTACTCGCTACAAGGTCAAAACTCAAACAACTTTGAACAGCTTGGGGTTAACTCGGTGAAAACTGGTTTGAAATACTTGAACAACATCCGTGTCATTGTTTCTAAACATATTTCTATGGTCCTATGAGCAATACTATGGTCCTATTAATATGTCGTACATATAATTTCGAAATTTATATATAAAAGTTCCTATCAGATTACTCGCTATACACCTAACACCAAACACATAAACCAACAACTCAACCAATACTCACTTTATTCTGGATGGAAAAGTTGATGAAATTAGTATCAACCAAAACCCGATAAGGCGGGCCGAGCGCCGTATTATACGTAAAGAACAACGCAGACGATACATAAGGCCTACACAACAAAAAACCAAAAATCAAACCCTTGAAATCACAATACAAACGAAACATACAAAACCCATAAATAAATTACCAAAACTTACACATTTCTTGGAAGATTCTTCTTAGTTAGGTCTTTTTTGTTAGGGTTTAAGACTTCTTCTTTATGTCTGCAAATTATATAAAAGTTAATTAAGATGAATATATGAGATAATGATTAAAAATAAGAGGTGGATAAGGGATGATTTACTGTTTAATTGCTTTGTGGGAGACTAGTTTCTTCATTGCTGCAAATTTTGGACCCTTTTTTGCTCGACCCATTTTTGTGTGTGACTGAATGTGTGAAGCTCTCTGATTGAAGATGTAAAACCCTAAAGTATAAAACCGGGTTTATTTATGGGTACCGCCTTCTCTCTATGAAATATAGATTTATTTATTTTTGTAGTAATTTACACCATTAGTCCCTTTGGTTTAGCCGGATTTCATACAACATTCAAAAACGCGAAATCTTGCTCGGATAGTCTAATAAATTAAATAAATTATGTGGGTGGTCCAGTTTACTAAGGTCGTTAGGGTTTCTCGTTATCTTCAGTCACAAATCAGGAACACGAAAAGTATATTTGTCGTTTAACTGTATATGTCGTTCATTATTTTTTTTAATATTTATTTATTTATTTTTATTACCTTGTTTATTGTTTTTTGTCCTTTTTATAACAATTTTTATGTGAGTCCCACCATCATGCTAGTCACAGTAGTAACCTGAGTCGACCTTGTCACATCAGCTTTCTCTCTCCGACGACCTAGTTGCCACAGTGGTGAACTGGGATTTTTTTTGTCCACACATGTGATAAATACTCGGTCGAACGAACGAACTAGTTCGTCCCTTTTTCTTCCTCAACCGAACACAACCTATGGTGCCACGGGCAACCTTGGGTCACCCATGCTCAACCGATTGGGTCGACCGAACCATTGTGACTAGCTTCATCAATCATACTATTTTCTTCTTCACCCACTACCCTCACCACCACCACTGTTAATCACCACTACTACCATCACCGTCCACCAACTGCTACCACTGTTCTAAAGTAATCCAGAGTAACCAAAATATGCCTAATAATATCTTCGTTGACCCTCCACAAATATGTAAAAAGTCTTATTAGGTTACTCGCTATACATCTAACACAAAACACATCACAAATTTATATATACAAATTTCATTCCTAGTACACTCAAAGTACTCCCCTAAACAGATTACTCGCCATATATCTAACACCAAACACATCACAAAATAACACCTTTGTATAAAACCAACAACTTAACCAACACTCACTTTATTATGGATGGAAAAATTAATGAAATTAGCATCAACCAAAACTCGATATGGGGGACGAGGCGTCGTATTATACCGTAACAAACGGTAAAATTCCAAACGTATTTTAATAATAAATTTTATTTATTATTACTTATATTTCATTTCCGAGCTCACGTTACTTGAAAACGAGAAGTTATCTCGCATACTATGAAAAAAAAAGTCACGCAACGCGTATCGGCACGAGTCAGACCTACTAAACTTATATTTCTAAGTTTTATAGCTTTTAATAGTTACTAACGATGTGGCCACTTGATTTACGTGGAATTTATATTTTAAACTTAACCGTTCACGTTTTAAGTTCCTGGACAATTTTTATCGAACCTAAACTAGACCCTGTTAATACAAATAATGTCAAAAACGTTGTTTGTATTATTCGATCTCTATATGTTTTGATAATCACAAAACATAAGGACACGTTACGTAGAAATACACTTAATAAGTTTTTTATCGAGAAAACTCGTTTCGACTAACATCACTTAAGATATGAACAAACACTATATCAATTTAGTTAAGTGATCAAAGAAGTTAATTTTCCTCAAACTTCACATTTTTATGTGACAAAACATTTTTACAAAGTATTTTTTTAATTATAAAGAAATGTTTTAATAAAAGAAATTAATTTGAATTTGAAATTCTCTAACAACTATTTTTCCAGCTCAAATCAGTTAATATTTTCACTAGATAAATTTTCACCATATCAAGAAAAAAAATAGGAGCGTCCCATGGGACGGTCCCTTATATATACGGGACCGTCCAAGGTTTAAGGGACCGTTCCCGCTCCTCCTGGTGCCTATAAATATAGTACTATTCCACAAAAAAGCAAGTCCTCTTAGCGCAAAACTTTCTGTTTTCTAAACCTCTCTTCTTTGATCACTATAACTTGTTGATATTGTTTATAAGTGATTCCGCTACCTTCTACCTGAAAGTGCAAGAGAAGAACGCTCGTATTCGCTAAGAAACGAAGTGTTATAGATTAGGCATCACACACACGTAACTTGTGTTACGATTCTCTTCTCATCTAAACTCTCTTTATCCTCCTTGTAAATTTGTGTATCCGACTTGTATGTCAGTCGAGACTAGTTGTGATATGATAGATTTGGACAAACTGTATGTCCATGAAGTGTTGTATATAGTTTAGGACGTGGTGTAAGTCCATGCATTGTTGTGTGAAGATTAGGACGAGGTGAAAGTTCGTGAAGTATAGTGTGAAGACTTGGATTGTGTGCATATCCAAGTGGAAAGGTGTAAGTCCGTATTGTTTTGCATATCGGTGTGTAGATTGGTTCTAGCTAGGATTAGGACTTGACATTCTGCTTAGTATCGTAAATAAGTGTAAGCGAAGGTGTATGATTTTCTCCGCCTGAAGGGAGTTTGTTGACATAGTGATTGCGAACTCTCGAATGTGATACTCGATGAGTGGAGTAGGGCGAAGAGTGAGCTTCGTGCCGAACCACTATAAATCTCCATGTCTCGGTTTGATTGTTTCTATCTCTTTATCTTTCTTACATCCATATATTATTTACTTCATGCATATTTATTATGTCATATATGTTGTTGATTGATATTGCATAACCTCGAATCAAATGAATTTTCAAAAAAATAATAATAAAATTTAAAAGTTTTAAAGCGTAATTACAAACTGTGAAACTATTCAACCCTCTTCCTTTCTAGTTTCTACAATTGGTATCAGAGCCAGGTTACTCAAGGTCTTTATTTTATATGGGTACCTTAAAGCTTGAATCGATCTATGGAGTCTGAAAGAAACCTAGAAGGGCAATCTTTTCAAGGACTACCATTTTTCGAAAATAATAATTTTATTGATTGGAAAAATAGATTCGAAAATTATGTGAAATCAATAGATCAAGATATTTGGCATGTTATTTTAATTGGTAATTTTCAACCAACGGAAATTAATCTTGAAAATAAAAGTAGTAATTTTAAAAGAAAACTTTTCAAAAATATTGAAGCCAAAATATTGATTTACAAAGCTTTACCGAAAAATGAATGTGAAAGAATTTTCATTTGTTAAACGGCAAATGATATTTGGAAAAATCTTTTGATCATTCATTACGGAAGTAATCAAGTCAAAGATAACAATATTGATCTTGAACAAATATATGAACAATTCGTCATGCTTAAGGATGAATCTATAGATAGCGCTTTTGCTATGGTCAATACTATCGCTACCTCTTTAACTTATTTGATGAAGGAAATACCAACAAGAATCATGTGAGAAATTTTCAAGGAGAACTCATTCAAGAAGCATGGAGTAATACTGGTGAAGAAGACAATAGTTGTAACGAAAATGATGTAAGTCAAATGGTTGGGACTTCAAGTGAGGTACGTTCTGAAACCGAACACTTTTGTGGAAAACTAGAAGGGGGGTTGAATAGTTTTACCGATTTTAATTAAGTTTCAAAGATTTAGATTCGATCTTATGTGAATTCGTATGGATGGATAGATAGTATAAAACAATTCGTAAAGTAAATAATGAAAGCAAGTAAAGTAAAAGATATAAAGTAGCGACACAAGTGATTTATAGTGGTTCGGCTACAAGGACACCTTCCTTGCCCTACTCCACTCCCAGAGTTCCCCACTCGAGAGTTCAAGCACTATGTCAACAAGCTCTTTCAACACGGCAGAGAAGCCTCACAACGTCGCTTACACTTTCTCCGATACAAAGATAAATATCGAGTTCTTCCACGAGGTAGAACCAAACCTTTACACAACTATAACACAACAACTATATGAAATATGAATTACAAGATCTTGCTACAGAAATCTTGTGGATGTGTTAGGAATTGGAAATTCCATGTGAAAGTGTCGGTCACCCCAATTATGGTCTAGCATATGTTAGTTCGTAGACGTGTAGTTATTTACGTTATTTAGTAGTTTATTAGTTAGTTTGTAGCGTAGAATAGTTTAGTGTAACAACGTGGAGGAAGGACGGGTCTTTACCCACTGTATGCCTGATCCACAGTCCGACAGGAGGACGTATGCTTTGTAACTATAAATACCCCTTCCATCCATGGAAGGGGTGGTGCTTTTTCATTAATCTAACCTTTCATTTGTTAGTTTCTATCTCTAGAAAACACCCTCTCCTCTATTCATCTCTCTAAAATGGCTTTCTTGCATAATCACAATCCTAGACCACCCGAATCATCTAAACAACATAAATATACGATCCTAACAATTGGTATCAGAGCCAGGGTTGTGTTGTCTAGATGATTTTCATGGTTTTTGAGCGATTTCTTTGTATGCGGTTTGTTAAGTTTTGATGTGGTTTGGTGATGTCTTGATGAGTTGTTGATGATGGTTGATGCTTCTATTGAATATGCTGTTAACTGTCTTTATACATGCTTGTTGGTTTTATGATTATGCTCAAAACAGATTTTGTTAACTAAGCTCTATTACATGTTTTAAAACCATTTTCTGTCAACCATGAAAGATCATTATTTGTTCTATCAGTTTGTTCAAAAGTTTGTGTGGTAAACTGCTTTGTTATGAAACTGTTATGCTGCGTGTTCTGAAACTGAAAATATAAGTGATCTTATATGTGGTTTAAGGTTTTACTCTAAGGAGCGGTTTGTGGTCTAACTTTTCTGTACGATTTGTCACTGATTTTGAGATGCAGTTCAGTTTTCTGGATGCGACCTGCTTAAATGATTCTATCATGCGATTTGTGTCCAAAACTGTCCAAATGAGCGACTTGTCTGTTTTTAAAAATCTGTCCAGGTTCAATGTACATGCTTTTGAGTGATTTGTCAACTGTTTGACCAGATTCATCGAACCTGATGCGATTTGTGTTGCATATGAGTTTTGACTCATGTTGCGTTTTGTCTCATTAAGCGGTTTGTCATGTTCAAAAACCCAGATGCGGTTTGTCTAAATTACAAAGAGGCGACTTGACAGATTCATTGTATTTCAAGTGGTTTGACTTTTGAGTCAAACTGAAAGTGATTTGTCAAACTGAGATAATCACATGCAGTTTGTGTATTCAAAATGAAGCGATTTGTGATGTTTATAAAAGAAGCGGTTTGAGTTGGATCTAAAGCGATTTAGTTTGGGTCAAAGCAAGATGCAGTTTGTCTATATCAGGTAAATATGTATGCAGTTTAAGAAGAAAAGAATGAAGCGACTTGATTTTTGAATGCGATTTGAAACCAGTTGATATCAATTCAATATTAAGTCTACATATTCAAAAGCATTCATAACTCAAATCATCAAAATCAATATTCAAACATAATCCTATCTCATTCATCATCAACAAGAATCAAGACTCGACTCAAATCACATCAATCTCAATGGTTACATAATCAAAGCACAATCACATTATATAAGTCTCATTCAAACATACACTCACATCGATCTCAGTTTCTTTTCATATTTCGTGTTATGCAATATCTTCATATATCCTAAGATAAAAACACGAAATGAAAAAATCATCATAGATCATAAATGTTCGAATACTTTCTTGAAAATGAACAAAACTCAAAAGGTATCATTCATTCCTGATTCGGTCTCAATCAAATACTTGATCTCAGTTTTATCTCATCATTGATCTCTCGAAGCTTGGCTTCATTTCAATATTTGATTTATTGAAGAAAGAACAAAACCATCGAGGGTTTCATCCTCCTTTCATAATCGGTAAAATGAATAACAAAATCAATCTTTTCTAAATCTGTTACTCAATCTATTCAAATCAAAATGGAAAGCTTCATTTGTTGTTATTCGAACATGAGAATCAGAGTATTAACATGTATGTTAATCTCTTTTTCTTGTTCGTTATTTCGGTCTCACAATGACAACGCAACTAAGCTATAATAACCAACATTAAGACAACCTACCTTGGCTTGATCGTGTTACCATTCATCTCGTGCCATCCCTATGGCGAATCAAAGACTCTCCAGCCATCGCTGTGGCGAGCATATGTTTGACAAGAATGATGAGGGTGGGGGCGGACTGTTTATGCGAGCAAGATTAGGGTTTGGTTAATTCTATTTAAGGTAGATTGTTGCTGCGTCTTTTGATTGAATGAGAGAAGCAGGATTAGATGGGGGCGGAGGAACTGGAGGAGAGATATTAGGGTTTTGTTGGAGGATTAGTTGGGTAATGTGTGAGATACGTGAGCTTATTATACCTAAAATTTTAGGGCAGTGTTGAGATTGGATCGTATGATGGTAATGGGCCGAGCGTGCCTCATTAAGGAAATGGGCTCTCTAAACCGATTTTGAGTAACATATTTGGGCCCGATTGTTTTTGATGTCTCGTCTTGATCATGCATGGGATAATTGGACCAAATATTGCTTTGTTAATATGTTGATATGAATCAAATGCTATATTGAGCCAAATTTATTTGATGGATACTTGGGTTGCTTGATTGTGTTGGGCCGTACGATAATTTTAAATCGGATGATTGGACTGAGCTAATACGGTTTGATGAGAATCCTTGCGAATTGATGTGTTTTGATAATGAGATTTGCTATGAGATTTGTTTTGAGACGTGCAAATTGCGAGATGATGATTGTTGGATTATGTGAATTTAAATATGAGATGTGATTATGAGATTGGATAAACTGAGATTTGTTGAAGGGATTTGATGATATGTGAGTTGATAATGAGATTTGATGATGCGATTTGCGACTCGTTGAGATTTGGATAATGTGAGAGGTGTTTATAAGATTTGTTGATGAGAGTGGTTGTATTAAGCGATTTGACACTTTGGCTTAGACATTGTTACGGAGAATGTCACGGCTTGAATTGAATTGAACAAAGTTGACTACGGGGTTGTTTGTTCGATATTTCTCATTTGGATTTGAAGTGAGGTTTTCCGGGCGCGTTTACTTATTTCGTCTTCTTTCTTTCTACCCTTCCGCGAAGATGACTTGTTTGGGCATTTATTAAGTGTGATAAAGACTTGGCTAGTTAGTTACGATTGTGATTCTTTCTCGCTTAACCCACAACGTAACTATCACTTCGGTGTCTCACGCAGTTGAGGATACGTTAAGAGGTTTTGTACATTGGGTACACCGTTTCTTCTTCACAAGAATTAATACAAGTTTAAGTAACAAATCTGAGGAATTTTACTTCATGATCAAGTTTGGTATATCGGGTTTACTTCATCAGGAGGTCACAACATTAGCCGACAAAATGCGTGAATGATGTGTTTACCAAAGTGTTTATTGGATGGTTGATGATAATGTTGATGTTGGATAATGAACCGCTGATGAACCGCTGCATATTCCCCTAAAAACAGATATTCACCGAAACCAAAGTTTTCATAACACATTCAAGCTGACATTGTTTACGGTTTTGTCTTGATTTTGTAAAATCCCGCGAAAGAATCTATTTCTCGGTTTAAATCATAGACTTGTAAAATCCCGTGACGATGGAAACATCCTGGTAATAGTAAAGTGCACTTCCGGATCTATCTTACGGTTTATTCTTGGTTTTGTAAAATCCCGCGAAAGAAACTATTTCTCGGTTTAAACTATAGAACTGTAAAATCCCGTGTTGATAGCATCATCTTGGAGAAAGGGAAAGTGTAATTCTGGATCTTATCTGATGCTGGTGCTATGGTTTCTACTTCGAAGAAGGGATAAAAGGGTGTGTAGAAAACTAGAAGGGGGGTTGAATAGTTTACCGATTAAAAAACTTTGTTTTGAAACTTATTGAAAGATCAATTGATATTGATCTTAAGTATGTTAATGAAATATGCAAGCAATATGTAATAAGTAAGTAAGGAAAGAAATGATCAAACCACAACAAGTTGTTTATAGTGGTTCGCCTACAAGGACTCTTTTTCCTTGCCTACTCCACTCCCCGAGTCTCACACTCGAGAGTTTAACTTCACTAGTCAACAAGCTCCTTTCACCGTGGAGAAAACCTTTACACTTCGCTTACACTATTTCCGACACTAAGCTAGATGTCGAGTTCTTTCCAAGGGTACAACTACTCCCACACACAATGTATTTTGAGGACTAAAATACTAACCACTCACACTCACAAGATTATGATGGTTTGATACAACAATGAAGTATGGATCAACACTAGATCATACAACACTAAACAAACAAGACTTCCAACTTCGTTGAAGCTTGAATATGACTTGATCTTCTTTGCTACAAAAGAGATCACTAATATGATATGAAACCGAATTAGAAAGGTTAGAGAGAAGATATGTATGAGAGTATGTTAGAAAGGGATGAGAAACTACTTGGCTTGGCATTGCTATTTATAGCCAATTTGACGAGGCGCCGACGGACCGCGGACCCCTAAAAGGGTTCCGCCTGTACCAAATTGGTACCGCCCGATCGACAAATCAAGATATCAAATCTTGCCTAAAGTCAACTCTATCTAAGTAAGATTGTGCAAGATATGAAGAGTACAAATCTTCACAAAATATCTAATGGAATCTTCCAATGATCTCCATGATGTAATACATGATGTCAACATGTTGTATTACTATTAATAGAAATATGCAAATGCTTAAGTAGTGTTTGGTTTTAAGAACCTAACACATTCTACAAACTACTATCATACATAATGATTAGAGTCATATCAAGATGTTAATAATCATAAATGTAAATGCTTGAATGATGAATATATTGTTTGAGAAAGCTTGTTTTAATATCTAATAAACTTGGCAAGCTTTAAGCTTTTATAAATTAAATTTACTTTTTCGTTAACAAAACTTAGGCAAAGATCAAAATATAAATAACGTTTAATGACGATATTTGTATTAACAATCTCCCCTTTTGTTGAGGACAAAATATAAATTTTATTTTATAAAAGAAACAAAGTTTGTACAAGAGTTATAAAATATTAGTTTTAGAACTTTGAAAAGGAAATGATAATGCAAGTGTATGAAATTTGACTTTTTATGAAAGTCAAAGAATTCACTAGTTGATGCATGATGTTGACTTTTCGAGAAAGTCAATTATGCGCTTTGACCTTTTAAGAAAAGTCAAGTATTATCAATGAGGGTTCTGTTTGACTTTTAGAAAGTCAATTGTATGCGCTTGACTTTTCGGAAAAGTCAAATAAAAATAATTTCAAGTTCTATATTTTCTCCCCTTTTGTCTCAACAAAAGAAGAGGCTATCTTGAATGTAATGAGCCGAGCTTATTATCTCCCCTTGTTCAAAGCTCCCCAAATTGGGTGCTTTAATGGGAAGATACATGGATTGTGAAAATAAAGCTACAAAAAAATTGTTAGTAATAATGATCATTCACAAGCATTTCCAAACACTATGTAATGACACCAACAACATAATAAACAACATTCATTTGTTAAAATTTTTCATGAGTAAAAGATCATGAAAAGAGAACACAATGATGTGTTTCTAGTACAAGAGAAAAAAAATTATCCTAAAAACAAAACAAATAAAAGACTATTCTAAAACCATCCTAAAGAGATGGTGGATGGGAAAGAGCGTTGAGACGCCAAGAATGTGGTTGAGGATGAACCTCATTTCTTCGTGGAAGTCATGGACCATAATCCGGTCCGTTCCACGGTTTGACCCGTTTGCTCACAAGTGGAGCAACCATGCCTTGGTGGGTAGAAAGTTTGCGGAGGTTGTGGTGGTGGAATGGTGGATGTGTTGGTGGTGTTGGGGATGTTTGGAGTGGTCATGATGGATGCAAGCAAAGCACTTTGCATTTGCATTGTCTCACTTAAGTGAGAATCCACCATGCCTTTGAATTGGTGGAGGTTGTGGAGTTCGGATTGAATCTCCTCTCTAGTGGGATTGTCATCCCACATGCTCTCCGGAATGTCCTCAATATGAGGGGACATTGATGATGGAAGTGGATGATCCCCGTATAAAGGACCATGAATGTCCTTGTGAATGGGGTGGAAAAGGAGAGGTCTTGGCCCTAATGGAGCGTTTGGGTCAATGGATGACCTTGGTGATTCATGAGCGATTCTCTCAATGGTGCCAAAGGATGGCAATGGTGGTGGATGACTTGGCCTAGGAGGCAAGTCTTCCAAGTCCTCTAGGAAAGGATTTGGTGATGTTGGTGGAGTAGAAAATAACTCCATGGGAGTGAGAGTGGGAGACCTTGGTGAAGGTGGTGAGGGTGTTTTGGATGTTTGGATGGGTGCCGGTGGAGGTGAAGTAGGTGCTTTTGATGGTGGTGGAGTGGTGATCACAATGTGTGATGAAGTGGGTGTAGCTAAGGTAAGGTGTGTATCATCTCTAATGGGAGATGAGATGGTGAGTGGTGAAGATTCGGATGATGAGCTAAGATTAACAAAACAACAAGGCCTTACGCTCATTCTAGCGGTTTTCTTGCAAGGTTTTGGTGATGATTTTGTCATTTTTAACTTGGGTTTTGATTTGCTAGATAGTAGTGAGAATGAAGAAGGTGTGAGGATGATCATGGTAAAACCTTTCAATTTATAGAGGTAAGAAATTGTTGAGAAAAGGTTTGATTTGATGTTGAACCATTGAAGAGATGAGGTTCCTAATGATTTGGAAGTGGGTTGAATGCTAGTCATATCACCCAAGTCAATCCATACAAAGAAGATGGAGTGAAGAAGAAAAGATATGCAATAAATGTGTTCTAGTGAGTGGAATTTCCTAATATTCAGATTACCCACGGATTTGAAGGTACCAAAAATTTGGTTCCTTCCTTTATGCCAAAGGGCTCCTTGGGTGGATTTTTCAAATTTTTGAATTTTGGTGGAAATGGATTTCTTACATCCCTTAGTGAATGATACTAGTTCTAATAACAAGATAAACTAGTTAAGATTGATTTATAAGTGATGGAAGATAATTTGGAATCACGAAAGAGTCGAAATTGAGAAAATTACACGGAGGATCCACGGCACCAAAATCATACACCGACGGAACCCAAAAGGGTGCCGTCTGGTCCGCCGCATCTGAATATGGCGGTACAAATTACATAAAGGACGGTACCAAAATAATGGTGCCGCCTCGATCCGTGGAGTCTTGAAATTTGGATGAATGTTTCTTAAAACTAAAATTTCCGAAACACGAAATTTTTCTCAAAACCTGTTATACTAAACATTTCTAGTTAGGAAAAGTAAATAACACATATGTAAACACGGTGGAGCATAGATTAAGAGCAAGGCTTATTGATTTTCACAATATAGTGAAAATGGGTAAAATTGATAGCATACTTGTGCTATCCCCCGCATGAGATTGTTAGCATACACCATTGTTTCAAGTCATATTATCATCCTACATAATAAAAACAACTAAATAGTATCAAACATTAACGATAATGCATTGTTCCAAACACTCCTTAAAGTACCCTTATTTGTCCAACTTGTAAATCTTGTTCATCATCCTACCAAGACACTTGAACATTCCCTTAGTTTGCTTGAATTCTGGCCGATTCATTCTCAATCTCGGGAAGAGATGTGTAATACTCTTGAGGTGGAAGACGAGAGCTTGGAAGACCATCCTGGAGCTATTTGATGATGATGATGAAGGAGTTGGAGGTTTAGCTCTTTGCCTTTAGTCTTAGCAACTCGAGCATCACTCAAAGGCACAAAGATGTGAGGATGAGATCATAGTTAAGGTGCATCCCTTTTGGGGTAGGTGGAATTGGGCGAAGTTTCTATAGAGACGGGTGAGAAGCATCCCGTATGGAAGAGCAACGGATCCTTGAGTTGGAATATCAATCATTCTCCTAGCTATGTAGTAGGCTAAGTTAAATGGTTGTCGGGTGGATAAGTTGTAAAGCATGTGGCAAAGACAAGCGTTTATGTGATCCCTATTCCTATGGTGCTAATGACGTTTGCTCTAAGTAACTCCTCCCATTTCTTAAATTAGTGCTTAAGTTCATTGAGCTCCATTCCATATGGATCTCGGTCTACCTCTTTGCCCTTTCGGGTTACTCGGGTTGTATCCGTTTTGGGTTAAAAGGTGTTCACGGATGACATCCTTATCGGCTAAACGGGTTATGTAGGAAGAGAGCGGTCATTGATTGCATCAAGGCGGTGAGTGACCACTTATCCGTGTAGACACAAGTTCCACGGTTGGGAATTCCTAGTACTCTAGCAAAGTCACTTAAAGTGATGGTGTAGTCATTTTGGTTGATTCTAAAGCTAAGAAAAACTCATCATCTTCATCACTAAAACCGGTCACACTAGCATAGAATTCTAATACGAACCTAGGACAAATTGGTTCATCAATGTCAAGAAGACAATCGAATTGAATGGCGGCTAGTTCTTCACGAAGATTGGTATGCTCAAGGAAGGATGAGTGAATGGTTCTACCGTGGAAATACCTTGATTCTAGACCCCAAATATTTCTACTTGTTCCTTGGTGAGTCCTTTGGTTTTGTGGTGTTTGGGAATGTAGTTAAGAGTGTCTTTGTGATCATAGAATCTTGCGGCTACCATGGTTATTCCTAAGGATAAGAATTAACATGTTAAAAAAAATTTAGATAAGTTTTAATGCTTTTGATTCTAGTGTGTGCCTATATGAAAACAATTTGGAGTTGCGGTTATCTCGACTCATTTTATGCACAAAATGGTTTTAGTGGAGTGTTTGGCAAATACCATGAGATAACCCAAATGCTCCTAATTCAATGTGGCTATATTTGAATATACCCGGGAGTGCATATTAGTTATGCAATACCTTTAGTATTCAAGAGCATGCAAGTGATGAAAACTCTAACGTTTCTATTTGTATTAGCAATGAAAAAAAAAATGTTTTCCTATAAGTGAGAAGCTTTTCAAAACTTTTGACATGGGGTGTTTGGTTGTTTGAATAAGGCCTTATATTTATTATCTATCAATTAGTGGGAAACATGATTTTGTTTATGCAATATGATAATGTAGTACCTAATTTGAATGACTAGTTAAGCAATTTGCCAATTGAATTCATATTTGGTATAAAAGCATACATAAAACCCCATGTAATGATTTGTGATAGTTTTGTGCATAAATAAGAATCCTAGACTCGAAATTAAGAGATGAAATGTAGTTAGGATACTTACAATGATGTTATCTTCATGATTAGTGAGTGGGAAGATGACAATAATAAGCTTGGTTTAAGTTTTACACGTTTTTGGTAAAGTGGGTTGTGAGGAAGAAGATGTTATGTATAAAGTCGTTTTGTACAGAGACACCACGGACCGACGGCACCAAATTTTGGTTCCGTCCGTGTTGTCGTTTGGTGCCGTAGCTACGAGCGTAAACAAGACAAAATTGTTTTGGTTTGACTATTCTAATGTTTTAGGCTATGTTTATCCTACATGCTTGGTTCCATTAACCCTAAACCAAGTCTAAGAAGATTAAAGGTTCTCGTTTAAGAGGTTTAGTAAAGATGTCGGCAATTTTGTCTTGAGGATACTTTCTCGATTGAAATGTTTCCTTTTGAACATTGTCGCGAAGAAAGTGATGACGATTTCAATGTGCTTTGTACGAGCATGTTGAACAGGATTTTCTTGAGATCGATGGCTCCTTTGTTGTCACAAAGTATCACAATGTCGTTGAGATGAATTCCGTAGTCTCACGAGGGCTTGCTTCATCCAAAGAGCTTGTTGACATGCTTTTCCGGTGAGACGATTCGCTTCAATGGTAGAGATGGCTAAAGCCGTTTGCTTCTTTGCAAACCATGAGGTGAGACAATGTCCAACAAAAGTGCAAATACCACTTGTACTTTTCTATCGACATAATCACCGGCATGATCCGAGTCGGCATACACTATGGTTTCGTACCCGTTCCTTTGGGATACCATAATCCTAAACACGTTGTTCCCTTAATATATCTAAAATCCTTTTAATGCTTCTAAGTGTGATGCCTTTGGGTTTTCTTGAAAGCGAGCACATAGACAAACACTAAACATAATGTCGGGTCTACTAGCCGTAAGATAGAGTAGGCTACCAATCATTCCTCTATATTTAGTGTTATCTACGGATTCACCTTCTTCGTCCTTGGTGAGTTTAGTGTCCGAGGACATGGGTGTTTTAGTTGGTTTGGAATCTTCAAGACCAAATTTCTTAAGCATGTCTTTTATATATTTAGATTGATTAAAGAAAATGCCATCTTCTAGTTGTTTAATTTGAAGTCCTAGAAAGAAGTTTAACTCACCCATCATACTCATTTCAAACTCGTCATGCATGATTTTAGAGAAATCATTACATAGTTCTTGACAAGTTGATCCGAATATAATGTCATCAACGATATTTGAACAATAATAATTTGCGATTCCTTTTCTTAGTAAAAGAGTATTATCTACTAATCCCATAGTATATTTGTTATCAATAAGAAAAGTCTTAAGACGGTCGTACCAAGCTTTAGGTGCTTGTTTAAGGCCGATAATGCTTTCTTGAGTTTGAAGACATGATGTGGTTTCTCAAAGTCGGTAAAACCGGAGGTTGAGCAACATACACTTCTTCGTTAATAAACCCATTAAGAAAAGCACTTTTAACATCCATTTGAAATAATTTAAAATCATAAGCACATGCATAAGCAAGTAATATTCTAATAGATTCAAGTCTAGCTACCGGTGCATAAGTTTCATCATAGTCAATTCCTTCTTGTTGATTATAACCTTGTGCAACAAGCCTAGCTTTGTTTCTAGATACTATACCATTTTCATCCATTTTGTTTGAAGACCCATTTTGTTCCAATTATAGTTTGATCTTTGGGTTTTGGAACTAGTTTCAAACATCATTTCTAACTAATTGGTTTAATTCTTCTTGCATGGCCATTACCCATGATTCATCTTTTATTGCTTCATTTATGGTTTTGGTTCAATGGTGGATACAAAACAAAATGATTACTTTGATTTTGAGCTTGTGATCTTAAGGTTCTTTGATTAAGTTTTCCTATGAACTTTTCTAATGGATGACTTTTAGATTCTTTTATGTTGACAATTTCCTTATTTAATGGTTCATCTTCCTTATTATTATTAATTTGACTTTCAATTATTTGACTTTCAACTAAGTCATCATCTACCAAAGGTGATGTCTTAGAGGGAGGTGGACTTTCGTCAAATGTTATGTTCAACGATTCCTCGACTATCATTGTTTCTTTATTTAGGACAATGTAAGCTTTACTAGTTTGAGAGTAACCAAGAAATACACCTTCATAAGACTTTGGGTCAAACTTGGTGAGATAATCCTTAGTGTTAAGAATAAAACATTTGCAACCAAAGACTTTAAAATATCCTAATGTTGGCTTTTACCTTTATAAAGTTCATATGGTGTTTTGTTTAGGAAAGGACGTATTAGGACTCTATTTAAAATATATGTAGAAGTGTCAATCATGTTACACCAAAACTTTTGAGGAATGTTTTGTTCATTAAGCATTGTTCTACTCATTTCTTGAATTGTTCTATTTTACGTTCTACTACTCCATTTGATTGAGGTGTTCGTGGAGCGGAAAAGTTATGTGTTATACCATTTGTATCACAAAAGTTTCCAAATTGAGTTTCGTTGTCAAATTCACGACCATGATCCGTTCGGATCGACACAATTTGACACCTAGAAGATTTTGAATTTTCTTGCTAAGTATTTCAAATTTATCAAAAGCTTCATTTTGGTTTTCAAAATAACGTCCAAGTAAACCTTGAGTAATCATCTACTATGACCAAAGTGTATAAGTTGCCTCCATAGCTTCTTATAGCGGATGGTCCAAACAAGTCCATATGTAATAATTCTAGACACTTAGATGTAGATACCATATTTTTAGATTTGTGACTACTATGTGTTTGTTTACCAATTTTGCAAGCGTCGCAAAGTGTTGGTCATATTTTAGTTTTGGCAAATTCCTAACTAACTCTTTTGAAGATAGGTTTTGTATAAGTCTCATATTAGCGTGACCTAAGCGTCTATGCCAAAGAGATGAGCTATCGTCTAATGTTGTTAGGCAAAGTTTGTCATTATATGTTTTATCTATTTTCATGACGTATATGTTATTTTTCCTAACTCCTTTAGCTATGGTGATACCATCTTTTAGTATTTTACTACCATTTTCATCAAATAGTACTTTATACTTTTTATCGCATAGTTGGCTAATACTAAGTAGATTAAATCCTAACCTATCCACATGAGCAACATTTTCAATAGTTAGAGAGTTATGAGCAATCGTACCTTTGCCAATGATTTTGCTTTTGAGATTGCTACCGAAAGTGACATTACCTCCGTCATACTCTTGGTATGATGAGAAGAGACTTTTGTTGCCCGTCATGTGTCGTGAGCATCCACTATCTTTTATCCATTCATCAGGTTCCAATCCAACTTTCAAACATACCTAAGAAGCAAATAACTCAAACATTTGGTCCCCAATATCTCATGGGTCCGTTTGGGTTAAACATACCATTTATTTGATTCATGTATGGAAATGATGGATAAGGGTTCCATGGCATGTAATCTGGAGTTTGATATGGTCTAGGAAAGTTTTGATTCCAACCGTTGTGTTGGTAGTTATGTTGAACGTTGTGGTTGCTCTTAGGAAAGGCGTTTGGCAAAAGAAGTTTTATGTCGTTGTTGAGTAGTTTTGATCTAAATTCATTTTAATAAGTCCTACTCGATATAATGGCTGGTTTTAGTTTAACATTATCATTGGTTTTCTTTGTTACTTTAACAAATTGATGACGGTCCGTATTGCGAACATTACATTACTGTCACTGGTACCCGTGATACCGTTTAGCACAACGGACGGAACCCTTTTTGGTTCCGTCGGTCCGTCTTGTCTGTTGCAGCTTTGATGAATGTTCGTCCTTTTCGCCGTTTTGTTTTGACTCTTAGGAATTAAAACTTCATTAAACCCTAGCCCATTCATGTCTCCCGGTGTTTTATGGATTTAACTATTTCATCGGCAATAGCGATGTTTTTGTTAAACCTTTTAAACTTAGAATTATTTTCTATTAAAACTTCTTGTGTGAGCTTTAGTTTTTCTATTTCAAGATTTAGCTCTTGACATGATTTACAATCATTGTCATTTGCTTTTCCTTTTCAAGTCGTTTTGCTTTTCTTTTAACTTATATACCTCATTTTCCAAAAACTCCTTTTTAGTTTTAGAAATTTATTTTAGTTATGATTTTAGACTTAGCTCACACAATTGATTATATTGTTTTGCAAGGTGTCATCATCTATGGAAGAATAAGAAGAATCGGAAAGTACCTCATTTGACTCATGTGCCATTAGAGCGATCTCTTCCTTGCTTGAGTCTTCATCGTCTTCACTATCACTCCAAGCACCACTTACAAAAGCTCGTTGAGTTTTGCTCTTAGGTGGCTTGGGACATTCTCTATGAGATGACTTGCATCACCACATCTAAAACACTTTCTTTCTCCTTTGATCTTCTTATCATCCCGATCTTTTGAATGGCTTCTTTTCTTCTCGAGGTTGTCTTACAAACTTTCCTCTTCTTCTAAAGAACTTCTTGAAATCTCTAACGCCATGGCATACTCCTCATCTTCACTATCGGAACAAGATTCACCATCATCGCTGATTCCGCCTTTGCTTTAAGAGCAACGGATTTGATCTTCTCCTTTCTTCCTTTGATGATCTCGAATCTTTCTCCATTACCATTTCGTGAACTTTGAGGTTGCCAATTAGCTCGTCTAGTGACATTATTGAGAGATCTTTTGATTCTTCAATAGCGGTCACTTTAGCTCTCCATTTGGGATGAAGTGCTCTAAGAAATTTCGACAAAGTTCTTACTACGAAAAGATTAGTCAAGTGCTTTAAGTGATGTAATGATAGTGTTAAAGCGAGCAAAGCCACAATCAATGGTTTCATCTTCGGGATAACAAATTGTTCATATTGTTGAACAAGAAGATCAATTTTGTTATCCTTGACTTGTGAATTACCTTGATGTGTAACAATTAAAGATTCCCAAATATCTTTGGCGGTTTCACATAAAAATTCTTTCATATTCTTTTCTAGGTAAAGCATTATAAAGCATCATTTTAGCTTCATTATTTTTAGCAACTAATTTCTTTTGTTCATCAACGGAAATATCCTTTGTTGTAGAACTAAAATCTCCTTTAACAATAATAAACCAAAGATCTATATCTTTTGATTTTACATATGTTTCAAAACGGTTTTCCAATAGATAAATCCATTGGTTTCAAAGAGTGGTGGTCTTTGCATAGATTGCCCTTCTTTAAAGTTTTCGAATCCATGGATCGTTTCAAGTTTATAAAATACAAGTTATTTTAGAAATTCTTGAGCAACGAGGCTCGGTACCAATTGTAGAAAACTAGAAGGGGTTGAATAGTTTACCGATTAAAAACTTTGTTTTGAAACTTATTGAAAGATCAATTGATATTGATCTTAAGTATGTTAATGAAATATGCAAGCAATATGTAATAAGTAAGTAAGGAAAGAAATGATCAAACCACAACAAGTTGTTTATAGTGGTTCGCCTACAAGGACTCTTTTTCCTGCCCTACTCCACTCCCGAGTCTCACACTCGAGAGTTTAACTTCACTAGTCAACAAGCTCCTTTCACCGTGGGAGAAAACCTTTACACTTCGCTACACTATTTCCGACACTAAGCTAGATGTCGAGTTCTTTCCAAGGGTACAACTACTCCCACACACAATGTATTTTGAGGACTAAAATACTAACCACTCACACTCACAAGATTATGATGGTTTGATACAACAATGAAGTTGGATCAACACTAGATCATACAACACTAAACAAACAAGACTTCCAACTTCTCGTTGAAGCTTGAATATGACTTGATCTTCTTTGCTACAAAAGAGATCACTAATATGATATGAAACCCGAATTAGAAAGGTTAGAGAGAGATATGTATGAGAGTATGTTAGAAAGGGATGAGAAACTACTTGGCTTGGCATTGCTATTTATAGCCAATTTGGACGAGGCGTCCGACGGACCGCGGACCCTTAAAGGGTTCCGCCTGTACCAAATTGGTACCGCCATCGACAATCAAGATATCAAATCTTGCCTAAAGTCAACTCTATCTAAGTAAGATTGTGCAAGATATGAAGAGTACAAATCTTCACAAAATATCTAATGGAATCTTCCAATGATCTCCATGATGTAATACATGATGTCAACATGTTGTATTACTATTAATAGAAATATGCAAATGCTTAAGTAGTGTTTGGTTTAAGAACCTAACACATTCTACAAACTACTATCATACATAATGATTAGAGTCATATCAAGATGTTACTAATCATAAATGTAAATGCTTGAATGATGAATATATTGTTTGAGAAAGCTTGTTTTAATATCTAATAAACTTGGCAAGCTTTAAGCTTTTATAAATTAAATTTACTTTTGTCGTTAACAAAACTTAGGCAAAGATCAAAAATATAAATAACGTTTAATGACGATATTTGTATTAACAGGGTGTACTTCATGAATTGGGTGTTTGTTTGGATTGTTCTCATGGCAGTTTGGTTATTTCAAAGTTTTACGGGGTTATGTGCTTTTAACCATGGTCGGGATGAAAATCATTATCATAGTTCACTTAAAATGTCAAAGGAGGCTAGATTTGAGCTTTTAACCAGAAGATGTGACAACGGGGTTAATTCACTATTATTTATTTGAGGTTGAAGTGAAATATCACGGGCAAGTGTACTTAGTATCTGAAGGTTTCGGGGATGGTTGGATGAAGATTCTTCATGATCCTTGTTCGAGCTTATTATCAAAAACGATGACTTGGAAATCTAGTTATTGTTGGGTGACTTTTTCCTTTTCTTTTACCACTTGGGGGAATTGGGCTCGTACCACCACAAAATAACTATTACTTTAAGGAGTTACGTTGTAGTGCTCAGTGTCACATTGAATTGTGGATTTTCAAGAGGTGATGTACGTCTATTACTTGATGGCTGGTTGGATGAAGAGTATAGAGTACTTAGAGATTCAATGGAGGATGAATTCTCGGCACCGCTCTTTGTTACATATGTGCAAGTTTAAGTCACGAGTTCGGGTTGTTTTACTTCAGGGTCAAATTCATCATATTGGGTTTTCTCCATCAGCCGTCACTACAAAGAGCCTACTGATTGATAATGGGGTTGTTTACAAGTTTGCCAAGAGAGATTGAAAAGAGAGAGATTAATGACGTTTGAACACAACAGTTCAAGCCTCATACTCTAAAGAAAAGAAAAGTGTACGTTTCAGTGCGCTTTATCTTCTGAAGAAGAGAAATCTTCTTATGACGTTTGAACACAACAGTTCAAGCCTCGTACTCTAAAGAAAATAAATGTGTACGTTTCAGTGAGCATTATCTTCGGAAGAAGAGAAATCTTCTTATCAATGACCATTCTCAACAACATGCTTCATACTTTTTTCCACGCGCTTTCAATTATCAAGTGAACCGAGCTACCGTTGATTGTTTTCCTATTCCACTTGCTCAATTATAATAACGATGGCGACATCATATGCTACCTTTGAGGGGGAGAAGTGTGAATAGAATACATTTGGATTATTTTCACTTATTCAATCAAGAATGGCAACTTCGTATGCAATTCTTGAGGGGGAGAAGAAGTGTGAATTTACTGCATGGTTGATTGTTATATGAGAATAAATGGTCAAATGGCTCCAAACTCATGTAAGAACTGAGCTTCTTCTTATCGGGTCATCTTCACATGGAGTTTTCTTCTAAGAGCCGTTGGTTGACATCTTCACACGGGCTGAGTTGATTAATGACAAAGTGCTTCCAGATTCTGGGTGATTTTCTTAATGAACATCTTTCGTTCTTGTTTGATTGGGAGGATTTGACTTAAGGGATTTGCTATTTGTAAGTTAACGGATTGCATTTGGTGAGATGAAGATGTTAACTTCCTATTCCCCAAATGGACAATCTAGAAGAAGGTCGAGTCTGATCGGTTCTACATTTTCTACTGTATGTTAGAAGACTAAAAGCGAGTTGCATTTGATTATCAAAAGACTTCTTCTTATTACGGCATTTATTAAAAGATTGTCGGTTTAGGGAGAGCACTAATTGGGGGAGAGTGAAATGCCATATTTAATCCTCAATTAGACTTGCTCACACTCTTGACAGAAGTTGATTCTCACAAAGATTAAATGTGGTCTTCTCAAAAGATTTCAAGTATTTGGGCTTATAATATGTTCTTGATTACGAAGTGTCAAAACCAACAAGGGAAGGAGACACACATCTAAACACAAAGCGATTAAACTTGATGAACTTATTTCTTCTAAGTGATTGAAGATATCCCGGAAGACAAATGTCATGACCGCAGAGAAACTCAAGGTTTTACTCATAAAGGCTTTTAGTGTTATTATTCCAACTACGTGGGGAAGTGATGTAAGAAAGTTTTTGAAGATAAAGAGGTACACAAGTGTGTGATGATTTTGATGTTATCGCAATCATCGGGGAGAGAGGATTGTGTACATTGGGGGCGTTTAATGCATTTCAATCGGAGTGCTTAATCAATGATTCGAGAGATATAATCACTTATTCGGAGTTGACATCCGCGGAGATAGTCATCTGCGAGAGATAATCGGTGATTCGCCCGCTTCTTCAATGATTATCGGTTATTCTCTCTTTGGGCATTCGGTGCCGGGTTCTTGAGCTTCATACACTATAATCGGGGATAGAAAAGTATACATCGGGGTTATTCTTTGGCTATCGGACTTAATCTACTACTTGATGGTATAAGTTTCTCTGTCTTGGTATATGTGTATTCGGGTTCGTGAGCTCTAGTCTAAGAGGCCGATCGCATCAATTCATCTACTTAGGGAAGTGGTCTCTTGACACCTTTTGGGGATGCATCGCTTGAGACTTGATGGTAATGAAATATGAGAAAAACTTTAAAGAGTGGGATGATACGTTCTTTGTTCTTGTTGATGATATAACCCGAGCGAAGAATCTCGATTATCATTCTTAAAAGGAGCAGCGGGATTTATGATAATGGTGTGCTTCTCTGTGCACCTGGCTAAGGCAAGCTTGAAATAGAGCTTCAAATCTGCTCAGCATAAGGACTTTCGGTTTGGGGGGAAGCTGCCAAAGTCTCTCTTTCTCAAAGGCTCGGGTTCTATCTTCTATTCTGGAGCCTTGGAAGCTTTGGTGGTGGAAGTTTAAGAGATGACGAATTCTATCTTCTACGACGTGTTGTTCGATATCCTTATCTCGGTACTCGTATCATCATCTTCTTAAACTATATCATCTTTTCTATCTTTGTAAATATTTATCAAAAACCAAATACAAAAATATAAAACCAGCAAAACATAATAGAAAATTATAAAATCATCAAAAATCCATAAAAATTTGAAAAATCAGAAAATACCAAAAATATTGTTTTTCTCAAGACATGTCTTCTGGTATTGATAACATCTACGGTCTTAGAAATGTCATTCAATAATGGCGTGACCATAGATGAAGTTCGAACAGGAGGTGTAAATATTCTTTTCAAAACATGTCTCAAAATGGCTTGCGATTATTTCGATCAGTAACCGTGCTTAAACCATGGCTTGCTATTATTTACGATAGCAACCCGCTCTTCAAGAAAGGAAAGTCTTGCGCTAAACCAATTTTCAAATATTTCGTGCACTTATCCTAAAACAAAATGAGGAAAGTATGTTGAAGGATCATTGTTCCTACTCAAATATTTTCCTTCTAAAATTCTTGAGAAAAATATTTGTTTTAACAAAATGGTGGTAAATGAGTTGCTTGTAAATCAATCGATTCGAGTTTACGTTAAAAATTGAAAACTCAATCAATGACTTCAGCGCTTTTAAACTTTTCAAAAAAATAAGTAATTGATTGAGGGGGAGAATGTTTTCAAATCTACATCATCTAACGGGCTTTTTTAATTATCCTACGTGATTAATTAAAAATGATATTTGCCAATGTCGAAGGACTAGGAATTTAGGATATGATTGTTAGGATTAGATGATTAGAGTTTGATGAACACATAAATCCCATGCTTTATATGATCTGTTTGATATGTTGAATTGACTTTTATTAGTCGATTGCTGTTTGGGTGTTGTCGACCACCATATATCTGTTTGTGTTGACTAACGTATGCAGATAAGATGGTTATAAGAATGTTCCCGATCCGGATCCCACATTTGAAGATGATTGGATGCCGAAAGGAAAGGGTAACTATATCTTGGGTTGACAAATGAAGAAACGAAGCTTAATTTGACTTCTATGGAGAGTTGGCATGAAAAAATGCAACGTAAGAGGTCTCACTGCATCACCAGATGGTTTTCTTCATCATCAAATGAAGAAACAAAGCTTAATAGGACCTCTATGAAGAGTTGGCATGACAAATGCAACGTCAGAGGTCTCACTGCATCAGCAGACGGTTTTCTTCCAACCTTCAGCAACAACAAAAGCAACTCAACCACCTAACGTATCTTTGTGCAGGATAATTGTGATGATACCATTTTTTTAAACAATTTTTAAAATAATATTGTTTTGAAAAATGGAAAAATATTGTTTTGAAAATAAATTGAACTTAATTTTGAAAATCACCGGACTTCATTTTATTAAAACTTAAGTCACTCAATCATCGACTACGGTCATCGATTGAGGGGGAGTGTGATTTAAAATAAAATATTTTCAAACGATATTTCTTCATAAAAGTTCCGGTTTGTACGTAATAAAGTGGTGATCTAAAGATTTAATGTTATGTCATGGTATGATTTTCTTTAAAACTCAAAGATCTTTTAAAATAATTTTTTTTCTGTTCTTGTTTGATTGTGAAATTATTTTATTTTACTTAAAGATCAATTAAAACTATCATATCTGACACTATCAATCTTTAAGTCTAAAATTGATCCTTATCGGTCATTTTTCAAAATTAAATTTTGCCACATCTTTCCCCAAAATTTTCTAAATAATTTAAATCAATTGGGATCACAAATCTCAATTGGTTTGAAATTTTTGATCGGGGGAGAGATCGTGATTTAAATCTCAAATCGGTTTTAAAAGGGTGATTGTTTCAAAAGCACTCATTCCTTCATGTGCCAAACGATTTCAAATACATAATGCACATGATTGTGGAGGAGCATTTAACCAAAAACCAGAAGAGTATTTAAACAAGGCCACATATTCTCCCATGTTTTCCAAACCTTATTAAATCACTTGGGATCCAAAATCTCAAAGGGTTTGATATTTTTGATCGGGGGAGAATTTGTGATTTAATTAAGAAATCTGATAAATGATGATCGATTTGATTCAAAAGTGCAGGCTGCTCTCCCATATGTGCTAAACACTTTCGAATCTCGAAGCTCATATTAAGGGGGAACATTTCAAAAGAAAATAAACTATCAAGGTACAAATGCTTTTATGTTTTAACATAAAGTACCTTGATTGATTTTCTAATGGTTTCTTAATGGCTTTTGTGATCGTGGATGTACTTAAAAAAAACTCTTTCCTCTATGTGATAAAATGATTTCAAATATCCTACGCACATATTGAGGGGGAGAATTTACCAAATAAAATCAAATGGCTTTTTCCATGGAAATTGTGACCAAGAATTTATTTCAAAAGAACTCTTGCCTCCATATGCTAAACAATTTACTTTGATATTATATCACAAGTACCTTGATTGATTTTCCAAATGATTTTTCAATTGGTTTCGAGAAGGAAAGAACAATACCAAAAGACCGACCAATTTACTTTATGCATGGTGTTATAAGGATGGTTAGGTTAGGTATTCGTTCCCGATCCCTTGAGCGAGAGGGATCTACCGAGGACAATCCACTAGATAGTGTAGAGTCCGTGGGTATGATGAAAAAGGAGAAAAATGAGAATACGGGAAGAGTGCGGATGAGGCAGAGCTAGTCTTGGAACAAACCCAACAAGGTTCTAGTTATGAAGTCTCGGTAAGCTTGAAGGGTTGAAGAATGAAAAGAATTGAACGTGAAAAGGGTGAAAAGAAATAGCCCTCCATTAATTCAACCTTAGGGCAGAAACCGGGTTCAATACATATGTTACTGGTGTCTACTAAGGTAACATCGGTATTGAAGACAAGACGTCATGGACCCAGTGACGCACTGCACTACAACTTCCCAAGCTATTCAAGTTCCTCTTAAAAGGGCTTGTTTCATTATCACGGGGAACCTACATGATCTATCGACTTTCTCCTAGAGATTGTTGATATTAAAGAAGGAGACCCTCTCCCTAATCTCCGAAATAGGAAACCAAATGTGCACAATTGAGTCTAGAGCCAAGAGATCATCTACAAAATCACATTAGGACACAAAATTAATGAAGACTTGATGTTTCACACAATGTGGAAAGTAAGTATATATTGAGAGTCCTACGCATTATCCTTGTGATATTGCCAGAACATCCGATTGATATGTAAAGTATTCACAATGAAGATGGAAATCCTTCTAGAGCCAACATCAAACAAGCTCTTGGTGGGTGACATGTGAGATCTTTTTTAAAGATCAAACTTGTGACAACTGGATAGAAACAATGGGGCGATTCACTCTTGAATCAACCTTGGTCCAGGAAATAAATTGACGAATACTTTTGGAAAAACCGTTCGATGTGCAAATCTTCTTTTCTCTAACACATCGAATGTGTATTCATATTTCAAACATAAAAATTATCTCTGATTGAAAAAATACTTTTGGAAAAACCGTTCGATGTTCAAATCTCTTTTCTCTAGCACATCGCATGTGTACTCTTTTCAAATACAAAAAGTATTTTTGATTGAAAATTGATCTTTCTCATAAAACCTTCGTCGTATTGCAAAACTCTTTCTTCTAAGCAATACGCGATTGTTTTCAAATCATTGTTTCATCAATCGGTGAATCTCGATTATTTGGTTCACTCACTCCGTGTTGTCTTCTTTGAGGCGTTCGGTTTGAGAACGACTAGAACATTGCGAAACCACATCAAGGAGATTCTTGAATTATACGATCACAGGCGGTACTTGTCTTGTTCAACGGGAACCGTGGGCGTGTAGCTCAATTCAACGAAAGTAATCAAAGACACTTTCGTGTGTTTATTGCTAATGTTGTTTGCGGTACATTTAGACGATTCGGTGATCGAATTGAGAAGTCAATCCAAAGCCGCATGCTCACAAACATCAACACTTAATTGAAGAAATCATGGTGGTGCATATATACAAAACACAGCGCGATATTTTTATCTTGTGCTTCGCTCTGCTGCGCAAATATCATGAACCGAGAAAGCTTTCGCTACTCTGATGGAAAGATGTCATGATCCAGAAAGTGTGAGCATGTCGGTCCGAAAGTCACAACATCACGTGAAGGCAACACAACAAAGGGTGATCCAGAGATTTACTATGGCTGATGATCTTAATGAAAGCTCGAAGATCATCAAAGATGTGGATCAGTTAAAGGCCTCCACTAAAAGTACAAATCAATGCGGACTTTGAAGAATCGCTACTAAAGCACGAAGATTGCGGAAATTGAAGAATTGAAGTCTACGAGCTCAGAACTAAAGACAAAGATAGAATGCTAGGATGCAAAATGTATTTCATGGGGTGACCTCCCTTAGGGGGAGATTGTTAGGAATTGGAAATTCCATGTGAAAGTGTCGGTCACCCCAATTATGGTCTAGCATATGTTAGCTCATAGACGTGTAGTTATTTACGTTATTTAGTAGTTTATTAGTTAGTTTGTAGCGTAGAATAGTTTAGTGTAACACTGTGGAGGAAGGACGGGTCTTTACCCACTGTATGCCTGATCCACAGTCTGACAAGAGGACGTATGCTTTGTAACTATAAATACCCCTTCCATCCATGGACGGGGTGGTGCTTTTTCATTAATCTAACCTTTCATTTGTTAGTTTCTCTCTCTAGAAAACACCCTCTCCTCTATTCATCTCTCTAAAATGGCTTTCTTGTATAATCACAATCCTAGACCACCCGAATCATCTAAACAACATAAATATACGATCCTAACAGGATGGACAAATTAATCAAGGACCATTTGCTTGGATGACTTGTAGTATAGCGTGATCTCGCCTTTGATAAGGACCTATATGAGAATCATAACAAAAGATAGAAGAACTACTAGAATGATCAAATGATCAGAGGTTAGAAGAGTGAGATAATATATGAGAGAGTTGTAAGAAGAAGGGTGAGTAACAATGAAAAAATGACTCACTATTTATAGGTACAAAAAGCCTTATGCCCCACGGTTCCGGCAGATCCCTCACTTGGGGGATCCGGCCAGTGCAAAACTAGGGATCCGGCAGCCTGGGTTATACCAGTTCAGATTTTGGGTTGCAAACCAGGTTATGGGTTATGGGTATGAGCCATGGGTCATGGAGTTTGGGTCATGGGTACCCAACAAGATACAATGTATCTAGACAATGGGTCATGGGTCTTGGGTCATGGGTCATGGACATTGGGTCATGGGTCATGGATAATACCCAACATGATTTCATTCATGATACCATGCAATGGGTCATGGGTTATGGATTAGCTCCATAGGTATGGGTCATGGGTCTTGGATATTACCCATCCTATTACATAAATTATTACAACATTTTATGTGAATGACCAAAATTATATACTTTACAAAATAACATGTATTCTTATAATTTTACTTATGATAACTTTATATTTGTTATCAACAAAACATAACGAGATCGCTAAATATGAATAAACGTTTTTACGGTTTATTTGTATTAACAATCTCCCCTTTTTTGTTGATGACAAAATATAACGTTATGATGAGTAAAACTTAAGATTAGATGTACGTTTGAAAGTATATGTAAGTTTTACTTCTTCTCCCCATTTTGTCGAAACAAAAAGTGAGCCTAGTGAAGAAATAAATTGTGGAATAAAAATAAGTATGATCCACAAAGCACTAGCTCCCCCTTGACGGTAGCTCCCCCTAGAATTGGGCGTCAAGTGAGAAGATATAATACCTGATGCGTGCAAAACCGTCAAGGTTTCTCACACAAGCCCGCCACTTGTGAATGGCAGACCGTAAGAACCTTAAAACAGTTTGAACACGAACTCAATGAAGATCTGAGGAGTATAGGGTCTCCCCGGGTCGTTATGTCCCAGCGAGCTATGCAATGGATTATCAAACGTAAAGTGATCGAGAAATTTGAACGAAAAAGGGATTTGAATAGGATTATAACTACAGAAAAAGCCAACAAATTACAACGGCTTAAATGCAAATTAAAGGAAATTAAAAAGATAAAAAATATTAAATAAACGCTATCACTATTTTAAAATTGATTTTTCTAGATTTTATAAAACAAAATAACTTAAATAAACTATTTTAACTAAAACGTAAACTTAAAATATCTAAAAACGTGGCCTAAAATGAAAACGTACGTTATGTACGAAAATTACTGTTGGGCGCAAGATAAAGCGTAAAATTTATGAAATAAAAGTCCTACAAGTGTAAAAACAATTTTCTCACGTACTACATGACAAAAGAAAATTTTAGGAAAAAGCGGGTATTTTTAGACTCTTAAATTATTTATTACGAATTAAATACTATTTAAAACTAAATTAATTATTAAATTATTAAGCTAATTTAGAAAATTATGAAAAATTCACGAATCTATTTTGACTAATGCTCAATCTAATAAAAATAAGAAAACACTAACTTGTTTTGGAAAATAAGCATAAAATAAGCTAGGAAAAACTTAAAAATAAAGCATAGCGTCCTTAAAGGATTAACTGAGTACTATTAGAAACAAAGAACGCCCAAGCGGTGGTTAAAGGGAGTGTGTTGTGTGCGTGCTTGGGAACCGGAGGTCGGTGTTGAATCCCATCCCAACCTTTTTGCCTTTTAATTTCTTTTGGGTTTTACACTTTAGAATTCAAAATCCTTAAGAAATTAATGATGCGGGTTTGTAACAAAAGAGTCCAATAAAGCGAGATGGTCTTTCTTTGTTGTGTTGTGTATGTGGGCGATCGCAGTGGTCGTGGGTTCAATTCCAAAGACCTCTTTTTCTACCACTTATTTTCTTTTGATTTTCTTTCTTTCTTTCGACGCACAAATCGAACAAAGGAACAAAAAAAAAACAATATTTTTACAAAAACAAAGTTACATAACTGCAACTAAGCTGCTAATCAGCAGTAAGGTACAGAAACTAAAAAAAATTTGCTAAGGACTGTTAAAGGACCGTTTGGGACAGCGGCTAACTAAGGAATTAGAGGCTAGCAAAGATGCGTGTAAAAGCAAAATCCTATGAAAACTAATATGTAACATACAATGATCATCTAAGGGACCTTAATAAGAAATCATGGAACATTAAAAAGCTAAAAAAAAATGAGGACAACCTGCTGTTTGGACAGTGGTTACTCAGGCAACAAAAGCTATCAAAAAGCTTGAAAGAAGTTGTTTGAAACAGCTTGTCTCAACAGCAGGCAAAGAACAACCAAACACTCCTTATTTGACAATCTTTTTGAGCATGAACAAACAAGAATAAGCATATATGAGACTAAATAACAATGGCATGCTAGAATACCATCATAATAAGCTAAAGACAAGTTACTTAAACCGAATTTAGAATGGGAAAGCAGTTGGCAAGAATTGATACGCTAGGGGTGGACTCTAAATTGCCTAAAAGCTTTAAGCGAGCGATCTAAGAACTAAAAAAAAACATAGAGCAATCATGAGACTTTTAACAAGCTTTAAAGAAGCTCCTAAAAGCTGCTACTAGGAACAAATGATGCTATGACAGATTTTAGTTAAGCTACAAGAAACTTTCAACAACTACCTACAAGTTACCTAAGAGTCCTAATCTACCCTTATGAGCTTAATAATATGAAAAAGGAAAAAGTGAACTAAATGAAAACCAAATAAGCTAGATAAACAAACCTGAATGAGCTGTCAAGGGTGGCTTTGGGGCTGCTATGGGATAGTGGACAGGGGCTGCTGTTTTGGACAGCACACACCCAATCGAACAAACACGCCTTAAGAACCTTAAATGGGTCAAAATTAACCAATACAACACCACTTCGAATAGGAGAAAAGGAAACTCCTAAACTGTGGAGACTTAAAGAAAACTTGCTTTCTAAACCAAAAGCTTACCTGAGCTTAAATCATATCCTGTGAAACACTTTCAACCATATATAAAAACTTTAAGCGATATTAAAACCAATGTAGAACAATAAGCGCATAAATAAAATAGAGCTAGGAAATTTGAATTGGCATTAACTGAAAAGTAAAGTTTACATAAGAATTAAATGACAACGAAATTAAAGTGGGAGTAGAACACCCAGTTTCTTAGACTAAAAACTAAAAAAAGTGCGACTTAAAACAAAAAACTAACTACTAAAAAAAAACTGCTTTCGTCTTCATCCATAGCTGCCCCTTTTATGCTCCTCTTCAAATCTCTCTCTCTTTGATTCTCTGTCCACTTGTGATAGAACGTGCAAGTTAAACACGCCTCTGCACCCTCTGCCAATCACGTGCTTCAGCTCTGTGACCAACTGGTTGCTACTTTTTTCTCTCTCTTCCTTGTGATAATCAAACACGCGTGCGTCTTTTTTGCAGGGAGTGGGTTGAGAGTATGTCAGGGAAAGCGTGGGAAGGTGATGGGATTGTCAGGCATGGTGGGATTATTTTATTGTGGTGCCTCGTTGTGTTTTTAGGCGGGAAAGAAATGAAGAAGAAAAGCAGAGATAGGCGGCTAACAATTGGGGTTGAGGTAGGTTAAATCTTTTATTGGACGGGTTAAAGGGAATGGTAGGATTGGGCTTTAGTTGGGTTAAGGGTAGTTAATGGTTGGGCTTGGGTTTATTTTGGGTATGAGGATTTAAGTAGTTGGGTTTAAGGATTACCATTGTGATCTAATTAGTATTCCAAGGACCAAAATCGTAGAATCTAAAGATACAGGGACCAAGGCTGTGATTTCTGAGAATGCAGTCCAAGGACCAATATTGACAATCTCTACTAATCCAAGGACTACATTTGCCAAATCTGAAACTTGATGGTACTTTCAGTCAATTTCTAAAACTTGAGGACAAAGTGTAGTTTTCCAAAAATTATTTTAAGGGCCACAAATGACAAACTTTATAAACCAAGGGCCATAAATAATATTTTCCATTTTAAAAATTCGAGGACTTGTTTTGCCATTTTGAAAGTTGAGGATGAAACCGCCAATTCGCATATTTTGCTCGTTTTTCATCGATTTTGATATGTTTGTATTTAAAACACATAAAACACGATTTGTGATATTTTGATCATTTTGATGTGTTTACGAGTGTTTTCGAGATGGTTTTAGCGATCTAAATGGAATAAAAATGATGAGTATTTAGACACTCATCAATCCCCACACTAAGATATTGCTAGTCCCTAGCAATGATTTGAAAAACATAATGGATTTTAATCTCTTTACCAAAAGCCATTACTTACGGAGTAGCCAAATGTTTTAGTTCAAGTAAGAACCATGGTACATCGATAACCATGTGATTTTGAGCAAACCACCGACTTTCAGCGGATTGGATTTTGTCTTTACGAAGCCGTTTGCTCGGACTAGCCAACTCTTAGATAAATTATCAATATTATCTTTGGTGAGTGATTACCAATTATGGTTTTCCACGCCTTTACCACAAGCCATAATCTTGCGGGCTAGCCAACTCTTCACTTTTAGGATATAGTGAAATTTGAACACCATACAATTTTGGGCAAATTGCAAGCCATATAAACGGATTTGAGAAATCTTTACCAAGAGCCGTTTGCTCTGGATTAGCCAATCCTTTTGTCTTCTGAGACATGGCGGATGATAACCAAATGAGTAAGTGCAAAACACTTACTCCAAAAAAAATTTGGCCAAAAACGGGAATTAGTATAATTATATGATAAAATTCGCGAATTTCCCCACACTTAGAAATGAATATTGCCCTCAATATTCAAAGTACCGCGGTTATGCGAAACCGAGAACGTAAAAGGGAAATACTACGGCCATTATTTAGAAAGAAGATTTTTTTTTTTTTTTTTTTTAAAATGTGGGGCATCACCCCACACTTAGGTGGTAGAAAGGGGTAAGAAGGCGAAATATGGGTGAAAACCCATATGGTGTGTCTCTTGTTTTTGATTACCGAGTCGCTAGCTTGACTCGACCCAATTCATTGGTTCATGGGAAGCAAAGTGGAAGAAACAATCTCCATCGGACTTTCATTCAAGATGTTTGGACAAACATTTGAAGCACGTGAAAGTTCCACACCGATGAGATATCTGAGAGAAAGACCCGGCTCACAAATGATAAATGAAAATGCCGGGGTCAAAGATAGTGTCCTCACTCCCGAGCAGTGAAGAAGAGAGAAGTCACCAAGTAGGTGAAGAAAAGAAGGAAGATCATGATAACAATCATAACTAGATCTTCTTCCTCGGGATTAAGTGCAATTGCACTTATTTGGATTTTATTGGTTGAGCTCTTTGGGTTGGAAGGCATCTCGGGTGGGAGGGTTGGAAAATTTGTCATAAAATACAAACTCTCATGATTGAGAACTTTTCCCCGATCATGATTTTGCCCTCCAAGCAATCATACTCCGGTGAGTCATGATATGAGTGAGTTCACCGTGAACTCCTCATGAAGAGAGTCATTCACATGATGTGAATTTGTGAACTCTTGTTCCATCAGACTCATCACTATCCTCAATCTGAGTATCAAAGAGTGGATTCTCGAAATTAAAGTGAATTCGAGTCGAATTCAAATAGAGGATTGGTGAGAGTAGCTTTGAATGTTTCGGAACAAAGTGATCAACATTCTCATTTGGATTGTTGGGGTAAGAAGTGAGTAAGCGATCATTATCAATGAGACTTTCGGTCTCTCCGGATCGGCTTGAAATCACAGAGTGGATTGATGTGAGTGAGTTCACCGGAGAACTCCTCAAGAAGGGATCGACATCAGTTGTGGAAGTGATGCCTCAGCGTACTCGATGTCTCCATAGGAAGCACAATCGTCGCTAAGATCGGAGAAAGTTTCCAAATGATCATTTGAACACTCAAGAGGGAAGAGAATCACATATGATCGGAAGTGCCTGTGACTCTCTCGGGATTGGGATAAGGTTCTCAACACTAGACTTTATGAATTCGTCCGATTCCTTTTTAGGAACAGTGTCAAGATGCTCGTCCCCCATGTTCAGAGAGTGAGTGGGAGTTTCGGGTGTGATAGCAGTTGTATGAGATGTAATCTCAACTGCTGGAATATCAATTGACTGAGGGAGTTGAGAACTATTATCTTTAAAAGGATAAAAACTCTCCTCGTCATCATCATAAAGAGCGGCCTTAAGAAATTGGGAACGCCTTAGAGCTGCATGCTCTAGGACTAATAATTCTTCCCTCGATTGGTGGGCCTCTCGCTCTTCGGCAAGCAATTCCCCCATGGTCTTTTCACCACTCACTTGATTCTTAAAGTTACTAATCATATCATCAAGTGTTTTCATTGCGGTTTCAAAATCATGGGAAATTTATTGAGACAACGGCTCAGGTGGAGTTTGAACCGTATGGTGCTGTGGAGGTTGGAAATTGTAGAAGTCATGATTGTTACAAGGAAATGGGTTCCCTATTTGACAATCAGAGCTGAAATGGGGACCTCCACAGTACTCACAACAATAAAGCTGTTGAGTCGGATTGGTGAATCATATGGATTTTGGTCATAACCAAAGTTACGAGCATCACTAGAAAACTTTTCATAGACAAACGTGTTTCGGATTGACACTCAAATCCTTGGTGAGGACCTCCACAAAATTCACAGCAGAAGTGTTGGTTATATGAAGATAAGTCGGGTGTGGTGGGTAATTGGAAAAGTTTGAGGGTCGTTAAATGAGTTCGGATTAGGATCATAATCAAATGAATTCCTCGAACCACAAAACAAACAACTCCGTTATGGATATCATTACCACATTGTACACAAGTACACCAACGACGGGGTGAACCATAAAGAGGCTCACCACAACCGACACAAGGAATAAGCGATTGCATTTGAGAGTTATGAAGAGGAATCGGTTTATTCAAAGAATCAACAAAACCAACATGGTGATCCGAATGATTATCAAGTCTCAAGAACATTCGAAAAAATCGGGAGGTGGGACAAGTGGTGTGCTCGAGCTAGCAATTTCCACCACTTCCGTTATGGTCTCCGGTTCTTGAGCGGGTTCATCGGGTTGTGGCGGATGGTCGAAAAACTTGGAGAATCATCGAGAGAGTTATCGATAATTCGCACCAATAACAATATTTGCTTGCACCCATCCTTCCACATTGCTTGCATAAACAATCCGGATTCGACAACGAGTGATCCTCGTCCATACGGCTTTGCGGTGGAAACAACGAGGATAATCGATCGTCGCCATGAGAATTAAACATGTAGAGGTTAAAGAAAGAGAATTAAGCGGTTTTGAGGTTAAAGAAGAGCGAGAATCAAAGCAGTGCGAGGGTAAGAGAAATAGAATCATACGGATAAGAGGAATGAGAAGAGTATTTTGTATTTTGGATAAGAAAATATAAACATATCTGAGATGGATGGTATGAACAAAGAGTGAATATCCAAATCACTAATCTGCTGAGACGGAAGATAATTAGCACTGACTCCGGCGTGGCGCCAAAATTTGATGCGTGCAAAACCGTCAAGGTTTCTCACAAAGCCCGCCACTTGTGAATGGCGGACCGTAAGAACCTTAAAACAGTTTGAACACGAACTCAATGAAGATCCGAGGAGTATAGGGTCTCCCGGTCGTTATGTCCCAAATGAGCTATGCAATGGATTATCAAGCGTAAAGTGATCGAGAAATTTGAGCGAAAAGGGATTTGAATAGGATTATAACTACTGAGAAAAAGCCAACAAATTACAACGGCTTAAATGCAAATTAAAGGAAATTAAAAAGATAAAAAATATTAAATAAATGCTATCACTATTTTAAAATTGATTTTTCTAGATTTTATAAAACAAAATAACTTAAATAAACTATTTTAACTAAAACGTAAACTTAAAATATCTAAAAACGTGGCCTAAAATGAAAACGTACGTTATGTACGAAAATTACGCTGGAGCGCAAGATAAAACGTAAAATTTATGAAATAAAAGTCCTACAAGTGTAAAAACAATTTTCTCACGTACTACATGACAAAAGAAAATTTTAGGAAAAAGCCGGGTATTTTTTCGACTCTTAAATTATTTATTACGAATTAAATACTATTTAAAACTAAATTAATTATTAAATTATTAAGCTAATTTAGAAAATTATGAAAAATTCACAGAATCTATTTTGACTAATGCTCAATCTAATAAAAATAAGAAAACACTAACTTGTTTTGGAAAATAAGCATAAAATAAGCTAGGAAAAACTTAAAAATAAAACTGCCAAACGTCCTTAAAGGATTAACTGAGTACTATTAGAAACAAAGAACGCCCAAGAGCAGGTGGTTAAAGGGAGTGTGTTGTGTGCGTGCTTGGGGAACCATGAGGTCAGGTGTTCGAATCCCATCCCAACCTTTTTTGCCTTTTAATTTCTTTTGGGTTTTTACACTTTAGAATTCAAAATCCCTTAAGAAATTAATGATGCAGGTTTGTAACAAAAGAGTCCAATAGAGCAGATGGTCTTTGCTGTTGTGTTGTGTATGTGGGCAGATGCAGCAGGTGGTCGTGGGTTCAATTCCCAGCACCTCCTTTTCTACCACTTATTTTCTTTTGATTTTCTTTCTTTCTTTCAGCCTTGCAAATCGAACAAAGGAACAAAAAAAAAAAACAATATTTTTACAAAAACAAAGTTACATAACTGCAACTAAGCTGCTAATCAGCAGTAAGGTACAGAAACTAAAAAAAATTTGCTAAGGACTGTTAAAGGACCGTTTGGGACAGCGGCTAACTAAGGAATTAGAGGCTAGCAAAGATGCGTGTAAAAGCAAAATCCTATGAAAACTAATATGTAACATACAATGATCATCTAAGGGACCTTAATAAGAAATCATGGAACATTAAAAAGCTAAAAAAAAATGAGGACAACTTCTTTGTTTGGACGGTGGTTACTCGAGCAACAAAAGCTATCAAAAGCTTGAAAGAAGTTGTTTGAAACGACTTGTCTCAACAAAGAGCAAAGAACAACCAAACACTCCTTATTTGACAATCTTTTGAGCATGAACAAACAAGAATAAGCATATATGAGACTAAATAACAATGGCATGCTAGAATACCATCATAATAAGCTAAAGACAAGTTACTTAAACTGAATTTAGAATGGGAAAAGCAGTTGGCAAGAATTGATACGCTAGGGAGTGGACTCTAAATTGCCTAAAAAGCTTTAAGCGAGCGATCTAAGAACTAAAAAAACATAGAGCACTCATGAGACTTTTAACAAGCTTTAAAGAAGCTCCTAAAAGCGCTACTAGGAACAAATGATGCTATAATGATTTTAGTTAAGCTACAAGAAACTTTCAACAACTACCTACAAGTTACCTAAGAGTCCTAATCTACCCTTATGAGCTTAATAATATGAAAAGGAAAAAGTGAACTAAATGAAAACCAAATAAGCTAGATAAACAAACACGAATGAAATTTGTCAAGGGTGGCTTTGGGGCTGGTATGGGACAGTGGACAGGGGCTGCTGTTTTGGACAACACACACCCAATCGAACAAACACGCCTTAAGAACCTTAAATGGGTCAAAATTAACCAATACAACACCACTTCGAATAGGAGAAAAGGAAACTCCTAAACTGTGGAGACTTAAAGAAAACTTGCTTTCTAAACCAAAAGCTTACCTGAGCTTAAATCATATCCTGTGAAACACTTTCAACCATATATAAAAAACTTTAAACGATATTAAAAACCAATGTAGAACAATAACTGCATAAATAAAATAGAGCTAGGAAATTTGAATTGGCATTAAGCGAAAAGTAAAGTTTACATAAGAATTAAATGACAACGAAATTAAAGTGGGAGTAGAACACCCGGTTTCTTAGACTAAAACTAAAAAAGTGCGACTTAAAACAAAAACTAACTACTAAAAAAAAGCGCTTTCGTCTTCATCCATAGCTGCCTTTTATGCTCTCTTCAAATCTCTCTCTTTGATTCTCTGTCCACTTGTGATAGAACGTGCAAGTTAAACACGCCTCACCTCTCGCCAATTCGTGCTTCAGCTCTGTGACCAACTGGTTGCTACTTTTTTCTCTCTCTTCCTTGTGATAATCAAACACGCGTGCGTCTTTTTTGCAGGGAGTGGGTTGAGAGTATGTCAGGGAAAGCGTGGGAAGGTGATGGGATTGTCAGGCATGGTGGGATTATTTTATTGTGGTGCCTCGTTGTGTGTTTTGGGCGGGAAAGAAATGAAGAAGAAAGACAGAGATAGGGGCGGCTAACAATTGGGGGTTGAGGTAGGTTAAATCTTTTATTGGACGGGTTAAAGGGAATGGTAGGATTGGGCTTTAGTTGGGTTAAGGGTAGTTAATGGTTGGGCTTGGGTTTATTTTGGGTATGAGGATTTAAGTAGTTGGGTTTAAGGATTACCATTGTGATCTAATTAGTATTCCAAGGACCAAAATCGTAGAATCTGAAGATACAGGGACCAAGGCTGTGATTTCTGAGAATGCAGTCCAAGGACCAATATTGACAATCTCTACTAATCCAAGGACTACATTTGCCAAATCTGAAACTTGATGGTACTTTCTGTCAATTTCTAAAACTTCAGGGACCAAAGCTGTAGTTTTCCAAAAATTATTTTAAGGGCCATAAATGACAAACTTTATAAACCAAGGGCCATAAATAATATTTTTCCATTTTTAAAAATTCCCAGGGACTTGTTTTGCCATTTTTGAAAGTTGAGGGACTGAAACTGCCAATTCTGCATATTTTGCTCGTTTTTCATCTGATTTTGATATTTTTGTATTTAAAACACATAAAACACTGATTTGTGATATTTTGATCATTTTGATGTGTTTCTGAGTGTTTTCAGATGGTTTTAGCAGTCTAAATGGTATAAAAATGATGAGTATTTAGACACTCATCAATACCTACAAAAAAATGTTAGTAGTAACATTGTTAGGAATTATATTTGAGTTGATTATGACAAAATATGAAAGATGAAAGACTTATGAAGACTATTGAAGACAAGGGACTTATTTGTTAAAATAGTATTTATTATTTAGTCCCTAGTAGTATTTGTAACCCTAGACTCTCTAGTATATAAAGAGAGGCAGGGAATTAGATTTAGAAGGGTGTCAAGATGTGAATTTCACTTCATTATCAAACTCCCTACCATGATCCGTTCTAATTGACATAATAGGACTTCCTAGTTGTGTTTCAATTTTCTTACTTAATATTTCAAAGTAATCAAACGTTTCAGTTTTATTATTTAAAAGTTTTGTCCATGTATACCTAGAGTAATCATCTACTATAACCAAAGTATACAAGTTACCTCTGTAACTTTGAATAGTGGATGGACCAAATAAATCCATATGTAGTAATTCTAGATACTTAGTTGTAGAAACCATATTTTTAGCTTTATGGCTAGCATGGACTTGTTTTCCTATGTTACAAGTATCACAAAAATGATGTTCATATTTTAGTTTGGGTAGGTTTCTTACTAGTTCTTTGGATGATAGCAATTGAAGAAGTCACATATTGGCGTGACCCAATTTTCGATGTCATAAGGTCGAAGTATCATCCATAGAGGTAAGACAAAGTTTGTCTTTTGGTTCATCACCAATTTTAATGACATGGACTCCATGTTTTCTAATGCCTCTTCCTATAGTAATACTATTTTTTAATATTTTACTACCGGTTTCACTAAAAAGTACGTTGCACTTTTTATCACATATTTGACCTATACTTAGTAGATTAAAGTTTAGGTTTTCTACGTGACATACATCGTTAATGGTTAAGGATTTGTGAGAGATTGTACCTTTACTGATGATTTTGCTCTTGCTATTTCCGAACACCACATTTCCTCCATTGAAGGATTTGTATGTGGAGAACAAATCTTTATTATCGGTCATATGCCTTGTGCACCCGCTATCCTTGATCCATTCGTCCGGATCTAAGTCAACCTTTAGGCACACCTAAGAAAACAATTAACTCAAAAGTTTGGTCCCCATTTGTTCATGGGTCCATTGGTGTTATACATTTCATTCATACGAGGCATATACGAAAAAGGTGAGAAAGTATTCCAAGGTGTAAAGTTTTGAAATGAAAGACCATTTTGTGCATTAGGACTCCATCCCATTTGATGATGGTTACTTCTAGAATAAACATTGTTTGGTCTTCTTATAATTGTATTTGGTTTAGAAAACGATGGACCTTTGTTATTCATAAAACTTTGATTTTGTTTTAGGGGAGGTGGTTGTTTGACATTTCTAACAGTAATATGGGTTGGTTTCTTCTTGTTAACAATAACAAAGTCGGTTCTAGAGGACGTGGTTGCGTTATTTCTACTGTTTACTGGTATAGACCCACGAATCCCTAACTTTATACTAGACGGTTCCTTTTTCAAGGGATCCGTGGCTACAGTAGCCTGTTTTTCAATTGCTTTAAAGAATTGTGTTTCTTTAATCTCGCTAGTTGACGCAATGTGTTCCTGAATACCTAAACTCTTTTGATTATTACCCGTTTTAACACTATCAAGTAATTTATCAAGAGTATTAGTACTTATTATAGCAATCTTAGAATCAAGATGATTAACTAACATTTGAAGTTCTACACAAAGCTTGCATTCACTATCTACTTCTTTTCCCTTTTCTAATCTCTTTAGTTTATCTTTTAGTTTAAGGACTTCCTTTTCTAATTGTTAATTTTTGTTTCTCAACATCTTATTTTTGTTAAATTACTTTTAGACTAATTTTGCAAAGCTTATCATAATCAAGATGTAAGGATTCGTCATCTAACGATGAACTACTATAATATAGAGAGTCGGAACATACCTCGTTGGAGTCTTTTGCCATGAGACAAATTTATTCGTTCTCCTCCTCACTCATTCCCCATGAGCCACTTACGAACGCCTTTTGTTCGTCTCGTTTGGGACACTCACTAATGAAGTGATTAGGATCTCCGCATTTGAAACACTTGTGTTCGTCCTTCACTTCTTATCGTCCTTGCCTTTCCGCAACCCTTTCTTGTCATCATAAGGTTGCTTGACATATCTTCCTTTTCTCCGAAAGAACTTCTTGAAGTCTCGTACTGCCATTGCAGACTCTTCGTCATCACTTTCCGAAGATGTGGTTTCTTCATCGCTTGAGACTTTCTTGGCCTTTAAGGAAAGAGATTTGTGCTTCTCTTTCTTTTCCTTTAAAACTTTGGAGTCTTTAGCGAGAACAAGCTCATAGACTTTTAGGTTGCCTATGAGTTCATCGAGAGTGAGGATTGACAAGTCTTTGGATTCTTCGACGGCCGTCACATTTGGTCTCCACTTTGATGGAAGCGCCCTTAGAAATCTTGATACGCGTACAATGCGCGTTCGGGGTCAAAGGAAACTTCCTTTTCTTCGAGCAAGTTTTTCAACCACCTAGGTAGTGAACCTAATCTTTGTAGTGTAGTATTAGGGTAAGCCTCGGGATTGATATTGTTCTCTAGGGGAATAGGAATGCTAGTGAGAAATTACTACGCTAAGGTTGGGGTTGAAGAAGTTTATTTTTTTATCTTTTTTATATATTTTTTAGAAGATTGAAAGGTACGATCTCGGGGTATTGGATTTGGGGGGTGGTACTTCTACCGATTACTCTACTATTTTAATTATCTAATCTAAGGGGTAGTCTATGTCTATTGAAGTGTGCTCGTATTATGATTAAAGATGTGTCTACCTAGATACTATTACTCCCTAGTTATCTTTTATTGATGGTTGAATTGTCACGACCTTATTCTTAATGCGTTGTGTTTTCAAAGGTCGTAGGGTGTGCTTTTATCCCTAACTTTTTGAAGCTACCTAAGGTTAATGACTACGAAATCTCTAGGATTCATAAACTTAACACTAAGGGTTTCTTTGGATTTTTAGCCTACAATTCCGCTAGTAATTATAAACTAATGTTCAACAAAGATTAATCAAGCATTAATAACACAACGATAGCTTTAAGCACTCCTAAGCCAATTTACAATTAAGATAATAGACAACCAATCAATATTCAATAACTAGGTTTCATAGATCTAAGCAAACACACAAGTAAATTAGCCGGACATGTTAAACATGCAAGCATACACACATTCAATCGAAGACATAATGAAATCAAGGGAATAAATAACTTATCTCGATGTAAAATAGGGTATTAGAACCCTAAAATACTGTCCTAGATGGACTACAATCGTTTTAGGTTTTTACTCCACAAGTTTACCTCTCTACAAGTCTAAAAATTCGAATTCTATATATAGAGTTACAACTGCGACGACGTAACCTTTTAATTGTGATGCCGTCAGATCGCCGCCATTAGGGTTTCGTCTTGGCCAAGTCAACTTTGGGACGGCGTCACGTTGTAGTTGTGACACCGTCAACTTCAGCTTCTGACGCCGTTTGAATCTGGATCTAGGCCGTCTGAGGGAAAAGGTCTTCGTGACGACCTACTCTTGAAAGCCTGATGCCGTCAGGTGCAAAATAGCAAATTCGCTCCTGAGCCGTAACAAATATAGGGACGGCGTCGCCCTTTGTTTCTGGCGCCGTCGGATACGCTTCCAGCAGCTTGAGTGTCTTGATCTTGACTTTAGCCATTTTCTTCACATATTCACGCCTTTTCGTCCAAATAAGCATCATTCCAGCATTTTGCCTTCAAGAGACCTAAAAAGTGAAAAGGAACGAAAGTAAGCAGTAACGGATATAAAAGTGGGCAATTAAGGGCTTAAATGACCCTTTAAAAGTGTACGTTTTAAATCCTTATCAAATATCCATACACTTGGTATTTGCTTGTCCTCAAGTAAATGTGCTTTTGGCCAATCAATTTATAAGTTAGGGGGCATAAAGCCATGGTTTAACATAATTCATAACAAGTATAAGCCCCGCAAAAGTCATAACAAGCACGTAAATTATATACTAGCACCGCATAAGTGGTGTTTGGATACTCTCATCTCTCGGTTGTATATGAAATATATCAAATGGAAATGGAAGATAAACACTTATTAACCGGTCATAGTACATAGATTACCATAGGCTTGAGACTAGATCAAACCTCCACCGCTTTGGCGTAAGCACCTAGGAACAACTATCTAAGAGGTCTTTTAAAGGGTTGTAACGTTAGGCTTATGGTTAGGGAAACAAAGGGTTTGGTTGGATAAGCGATTTAGTGGTGGCAAGTCAAAAATCTTTACGTTACAAGCATGAGAAGAATGGCGTTGCTAAGCCAAGACTCGACTCTCTAAACTCTAGATAACTTTGAAACAAACAAACATAAATATAAAGATAGATGTAGGATGGTAGCCTTTTTTTTTTTTTTTTTCAACACTCCTTTTTTTTTCGATTTTTTTTTCATACACTTTTACTCTACCATCCTCTAAAATAACATCAAAATATAAGGGATTTATAGGCACATCCCTACACTTGAGTTTTTATTACTCTAACACTAATTTGACCCGAATTGAAAAGATCAAAACACTTGGAGTACATTATTACGTAGATAAAGGGAATTTGAATTTAACGTTCTTTCCCGTCCCTCCATAAAATTTAACGTTGCCCATGAGTCCCAATCGTCCCAAAACTATATACAAAGGATATGACTCGACTTAGCAACCTATGCAAGTAACTAGATAATTGAACTAAGGGTTAAGTATGATAACAATAATGCACTAAAAGTGAGTGCATACAAGGTAGGCTAAGGCGATTTGGGTGTACATTTGGGGGTGGATTGTAAACAATGCTCTTCATTGATATTCTGGAAAACCGAAACATCACGAGAACCGCGAAAAGGATAGGCTCTGAGGGGTTAACTAGGGGTATCGTGTACTAAAGATGAGTACAACGCAAGGGTGTGGAGGAATTACTCAACCGATGTGGAAGAAGTAATTATAATACGGGTATCAAACAAGGGTTATCCTAATGCCTCTTATCATTTAGTTATTCTTAACTACACAAGTGTAGTCTCACTAGCAATCCCGGGATGCATCACAAAACAAGTTCTAGAATCTATTATACTACCGGTACACTCTCGAAGCATTAAAGATGAATGCTTTAATTCCTACAAATCTAGGGGCGAACCTCACATTTTTGGGGTGGAATTTGAGTGGTAAAGGGTTTTTGTGCTAGTCATATAACTTTCTATCCATGAGACGCTTTATTAAGACTAAAGACCCACTGCTACATGTCATGAAAAATTTTAAATTTGGTGCTAAAATTACCCTAACCGATATTTCTCATGGTTTATTACACAAATGAAATTGGACAAGACAAATAGTCAAGGATTAGCATAGTTTCAAAGTTTCCGTTTTATTCTCCCTCCCTACACTTAAACTGAACATTGTCCCTAATGTTCCCCGAAAGTATCAAAGTTATGATAACGGAAGGTAATTAAAAGAGAAAGAAACTAGTACTCCCCTGATTAGCTCGGTAGGATCCGTGTGAAGTAGTGGTTAAATTCTTCTCCAAGAAGAATGTATGCGTGAAAAGCTCATCCAATCTTATGTATCTTCTTCTTGATAAATAAAACTTGCACACTTAAGAAAACAGACGAAACCTTCATGTAAAACCGGCGGTAAAACTATATATGACTCTACTAAACTAGGATATAATGCTTGTGGAATGGATGTTTACATGTTTTCTGGAAAATTAAGATATGAGAAATTCCAAAAATTTATAAGTAGCACAGAAAATGAGAGAAAGTTAGATAAGTGGTTTCTGCTCCTCCTGACGCCGTCAGGTAGTGAGTCTGACGCCGTCAGGTTATCGTGACAGAAACTGGTCTGCTGCGTTTTTCTAAAAAAATTCTAGAAAAATTACATCTTTAGAATCTGGAAAAATTCCTGCAAAACATCCATTATGACTCGATACAAGCATTTGACTCTAACAAACACACATATATATCTTTTCAAGAATTGTAATTCTAATGTTCACGCTCTTTTAAAAACGTGTGTAATCCTCCTTACACTTATCCTTTTTGTAAAATACCTTTATATGTAATTAAGACGAGGTTAAAGACAAGATAAAGCATTTTCACAAATTCAAACATGAGAATAAACAATCAATGAAAGGATATATGACACACAAACAAGCAAACAATTAAGCATAGGTTGCCTCCCACGAAGCGCTTTTCTTTATTTATGAGTCTTGTAGCTAGACTCAAAGTTGTGCCCCTACATGGTCTCGTTTTTCATCCTCAATGAAAACTCTATCATATTGAAAAAATTCTCATTCACTCTATACCTAGGTCCGAGGGTCAAACAATCCTTATAGTAAAGTCTCCTTTTCTCCCACATGAAGTTCAAACCTTTTTCAACATCGTCTTCGCTTTTTTCCTCAAAAGCTCTAATGTTGTGTCGCTCATAAAGGGATAAAGGGCCATATCCATTCATCTTCCAAGGCATCCTATAAGTGATCTCATCGTTCCCTTCCATAAACCTAACCGTTCCTTCGGATTTGTTATAGCTCATTTCAGACTTTTCAACTAACGGGTTTCCTAGCACGACTTGGGACAAGCTATAGTCAATGACACACCCAATGTCTTATAGGACCAAAAAATCAACTAAGTAGGTGAAATTTCCTATAAAGACGTGTACTCCTTGACTCTTCCCACAAAATTGCAAACCCCACCCGGATACTTAGGGTCTCTCCTAATCTTAAGTCGCTAATTCATAATGTCATTGTAAACAACTGATGACATCACATTAATGGGAGATTCCGTATCTATGTAGGCATGCTCGACATTCCTATATCCAATCATACAAGGGATTTTGATGTTCCAAGGATTTCCTCTCCTAATCTTTGGGCATATCCTAATGATGGGTGATCGAGGATTTTCAATTATGTATTGGTGGTAAGCAACCTCTTCCTTAGTGGGGTAAAGATTGAAGTAAGCACTATTCTCCTCATTCACATTTTTATTCACTAAACCATTATCCAAATGACTGCTAATCATAGAGCCAACAACAGAGGCGCTAATTGTCAAATACCCTTTGTAAATCTTGAAAATCGTTGTTTCTACTCACATATCGGTTGCGGCGATTGGGTTGGTCAGTGGGTTCGGGTTTGAGTGAAAGTGATTTATTTGGTGGTGGGTTATTGTTTGATGGGTTATCACCTTCCATGATGAAAAGTGATAGGATTACGAACAAAGGTCACGAAGAAGGGGGATAGACTACGAGGAAGCTAAAATTGAGAAAAAAGCTTACTTGATAGGAATCAAGCAAGGGAACCTAAACGAGGTGGAAATCTAACTAGCTATTCTATTCCCCGGCAGCGCCGCCAAAAACTTGATACGCGTACAACGAGCGTTCATGGTCAAAGGAAACTTCCTTTTCTTTGAGCAAGTTTTTCAACCACCTAGGGAGTGAACCTAATCGTTGTAGTGTAGTATTAGGGTAAGCCTCGGGATTGGTATCGTTCTCTAGGGGAATAGGAATGCTAGTGAGAAATTACTACGCTAAGGTTGGGGTTGAAGAAGATTATTTTTTATCTTTTTTTTATATTTTTTAGAAAATTGAAAGGTACAATCTCGGGGTATTAGATTTGGGGGGTGATACTTCTACCGATTACTCTACTATTCTAATTATCTAATCTAAGGGGTAGTCTATGTCTATTGAAGTGTGCTCGTATGATGATTAAAGATGTGTCTACCTAGATACTATTACTCCCTTGTTATCTTTTATTGATGGTTGAATTGTCACCTGCTTATTCTTAACGCGTTGTGTTTTCTAAGGTCGTAGGGTGTGCTTTTATCCCTAACTCTTTGAAGCTACCTAAGGTTAATGACTACAAAATCTCTAGGATTCATAAACTTAACACTAATGTTTTCTTTGGATTTTTAGCCTACAATTCCACTAGTAATTATAAACTAATGTTCAACAAAGATTAATCAAGCATTAATAACACAACGATGGCTTTAAGCACTCCTAAGCCAATTTACAATTAAGATAATAGACAACCAATCAATATTCAATAACTAGGTTTCATAGATCTAAGCAAACACACAAGTAAATTAGCCGGACATGTTAAACATGCAAGCATACATAGATTCAATCGAAGACATAATGAAATCAAGGGAATAAATAACTTATCTCGATGTAAAATATGGTATTAGAACCCTAAAATACTGTCCTAGATGGACTACAATTGTTTTAGGTTTTTACTCCACAAGTTTACCTCCCTAAAAGTCTGAAAATTCGAATTCTATATATAGAGTTACAACTGCGACGGTGTCACCTTTTAATTGTGACGCCGTCAGATCGCCGCCATTAGGGTTTTGTCTTGGTCAAGTCAACTTTGGGACGGTGTCACGTTGTGGTTGTGACGCCGTCGACGCCTTCCGACGCCGTCTCGAATCGGATCTAGGTCGTCGAGGAAAAGGTCTTCGTGACGCCCTACTCTTGAAAGCCTGACGCTGTCAGGTGCAAAATAGCAAATTCGCTCTTGAGCCGTCACAAATATAGGAACGGCGTCGCCCTTTGTTTCTGACGCCGTCGGGTACACTTCCAGCAACTTGAGTGTCTTGATCTTGACTTTAGCCATTTTCTTCACATATTCAAGCCTTTTCGTCGAAATAAGCATCATTCCAGTATTTTGCCTTCAAGAGACCTAAAAAGTGAAAAGGAACGAAATTAAACAGTAATGGATATAAAAGTGGGCAATTAAGGGCTTAAATGACCCCTTAAAAATGTACGTTTTAAATCCTTATCAAATCTCCTGACATGATTAAGACTAGAAAAAGACTCATCAAGTGCTTGTAATGAAGTAATAATAGTATTAAAGGTAGCAAAAGAATTATCTATACTATCCTCATCCAATATTGAAAATTGTTCATATTGTTGAACAAATAAATCAATTTTGTTGTTTTTAACTTGTTGATTTCCTTGGTGTGTTACAACTGAAGAATTCTAAATTTCTTTAGAGGTTTTAAGCATAGAAATTCTTTCAAATTCCTTTTTAGGCAAGGCATTGTGTAAAACCATTTTTGCCTCACTATTTGTGGAAATCTTTTTCTTTTGGTCGTCGGTGAGACGATCATGAGAAATGTTTACTTCATTGCCGGTTTTATCATCTTTTATAGTAGCTTGAAAATCACCTTCAATAATAATATACCAAAGATCAATATCTTTTGATTTCACATAAGTTTCAAATATATTTTTCCAAGAAATAAAACCATTAGTTTCAAGTAGTGGAGGTCGTTGCATAGATTGCCCTTCTCTATAATTTTCCAAACTCATTGTGATCGAAAAGTTTTTAAAATACAATTTACTTTAAAACTTTTGTAAACGTTGCTCTGATACCAATTGTGGAAAACTAGAAGGGGGTTGAATAGTTTTACCGATTTTAGTTTAAGTTTCAAAGATTTAGATTTGATCTTATGTGAATTCGTATGGATGGATAGATAGTATAAAATAATACGTAAAGTAAATAATGAAAGCAAGTAAAGTAAAGGATAGAAAGTAGCAACACAAGTGATTTATAGTGGTTCGGTTACAAGGACACCTTCCTTGCCCTACTCCACTCCTCGAGTTCCCCACTTGAGAGTTCAAGCACTATGTCAACAAGCTCCTTCAACACGACGGAGAAGCCTCACAACGTCGCTTACACTTTTTCCGGTACAAAGCTAAATACTGAGTTCTTCCATGAGGTAGAACCAAACCTTTACACAACTATAACACAGCAACTATGTGAAATATGAATTACAAGATCTTGCTACAGAAATCTTGTGGATGGACAAATCATTCAAGGACCCTTTGCTTGGATGACTTGTAGTATAGCGTGATCTCGCCTTTGAGAAGGACCTATATGAGAATCACAACAAAAGATAGAAGAACTAATAAAATGATCAGAGGTTAGAAGAGTGAGATAATATATGAGAGAGTTGTAAGAAGAAGGGTGAGTAACAATGAAGAAATGGCTCGCTATTTATAGGCACAAAAAGCCTTCTGCCCCACGGTTCTGGCAGATCCCTCACTTGGGGGATCCGGCCAGTGCAAAACTAGGGATCCGGCAGCTTGGGTTAAACCTGTCCGGATTTTGGGTTGCAAACCAGGTTATGGGTTATGGGTATGAGCCATGCGTCATGGACTTTGGGTCATGGGTACCCAACAAGATACAATGTATCTAAACAATGGGTTATGAGTCATGGACATTGGGTCATGGGTCATGGATAATATCCAACATGATTTCATGCATGATATCATGCAATGGGTCATGGGTTTTAGATTAGCCCCATGGGTATGGGTCATGGGTCTTGGATATTACTCATCCTATTACATAAACTATTACAACAAATGAATTATTACAACATTTTATGTGAATGACCAAATGTATATACTTTACCAAATAACATGTATTCTTATAATTTTACTTATGATAACTTTATATTTGTTATCAACAAAACATAACGAGATCGCTAAATATGAATAAACATTTTTACGGTTTATTTGTATTAACAACTTTTGTTATGACAAATTCTTTCTAGAATCTTCTAAATTAGAAAATAATTTTAAACACATGTGTAATATGAGTCTAAAAACATCACTAAAAATAAGTCTTCAAAATCTTTTAAGAATAACTTTGAAAAAGAAATATTTTTAGAAGATAAAATTTCTAGACTTGAGAGTGGTATAGAAATTAATCTAGAATGTAAAATGTATCAAGATAACAAAATTAAAATTGAAAAGCTTAAAGAAAAGCTAACACTTTAGCTAAATTTGAAAAGAGTTCTCGTTCTCTAAATTTTTTATTAAAGAGTCAAAAGGCATTCGAAGATAGAACATGTATAGGTTTTAATTCATGAGAGGCATCAAAAAGTCAAACACAGCAAATAAAATGTGTGAAATCTCTGGAAAAACTGCCTACTGCAAACATTCCATTCGATGTTTAGAGGTTTGTTTGACCTAAAATCGATAAAAGTCAAAATTGGTTTATTGTCATTTTCTATTTTGGATTACACAAATCATCTAGTAATTTTTCCTTGTTAACTCAAATGTATTTTAAAATAAAATGTCACCAAATTAATTCTTTTTTTACTTGGAATTAATGTCAATGAGATTTATCTCGGTGGGAATTTTCATTCCATGATGTAAAGTCCAGTTTAAGCCCATCTAGGATATAGTAATAATGATTTGCACAACAGAATAATAAACAAAAGAATCAAGGTTACTCCAAGGTTTTTATATATTCACCATAAACTAACAAACCAACTCAAACCCTAGGCGTTTTACAAACCCTACGCCTAGGAACACACATACACTTTTGGTGTTTACATCTTGCTTAACTCTACTAAAAACTAATGACCTACATCTCTTTATATAGTAGAGATTAGGTTTACAAGACTTCCATAGGAAGCTAACTAAGAAGATAATATTAAATCTTTTAAACCTTAAACATTATCTTCTAAATATTCTATTTTCACAAGAAGATCTTTCAGCTTTTATTTCTTCTCCACAAATATCCAAAGCTGTCATATCAAGTCCTTGTAGTTTTGTAATCATCAAATTATAATTCCCAACAATCTTTCCCTATTTGATATTATAAAACTGTCTTCAATGCTTCCCCTTGAACTAAGATCTTCTTGAACATCCCAACTTCCCCTTTTTGAAATCATCAAATAGGGGTCTTGCAACTTGAATAATACTTCCCCTCAAGTGATACACGTAGATGGCTTTATGTTGTAATTAATGATGAAGAAAACTAAATATAACCAATTGATGAAGAAGTTGAATTTCCCAAACTTGTGTCTTATGTATTATACTAACCACGTGACTATGAACTCGTACCTAATGATATATGAGTAGACTTCAATCTCTTGATAAAATCCTCATCTTCAATGAGACACTGAGCACTACAACCTAACTCCTTTAAGTGATAGCAAACACTACTTGCTAGATTTACCAAGTCTTAGCCACAACATGAACGTAGAACAAGTTACCTCCAGCAAAAAGGTATGATAAGACATGAACCTATGAAACTCAACTACAACATCAAATAAATGATATTCAACCTTCTTCGTAATCACATCTTTAAATAAAATAGCCATCATCGTTGGGGATGAAAAACATGTGTATCGTCAATATAATAATTACTAGGGCTCATCATTGAATAAAAATTCAACTCACCAAGACTAGTAATTAATACCAGAATTAACTTCGGATGACCAGAATTAACATCTAACGCTGCCATAATTAACTCCCAATTACCAGTATTAACCACCAGTATTAACCGTGAAGGCATAATTAACCACGAACAGTACCAAACTTAATCTTGAAAACACCAGTATTAACCAATTTGAAAGTGACATACCAATATCCACGTGCTAGAGCAGTACACAAATAATAAAAATAATATGAGCAATCAGTATAGCCATGGTACCATGTGACGTCAGATGCTATCTTCCCATGTGAACCCTTACATGTATTTGTATAGAATTCAATTGGCAACCAATAATACAATTTGAAAAAGTATCGTGAATTAGATGATGTGAACAATCCAATCATGCGTGTCAGCCAATTAAAAACTATCAACGCATACAATATACTGTCGCCAATTAAAACCGTGTTCCACGTGATCCCAACTTGTAGGTCCAATCATAGCCAAACAAAAACAAGTGGGTCCCAGCAGTGCACAAACTGAGTAGCCCTTTCAAAACATATATTAGCATATATTAGCATGACGAATCTGATCTTCATCGTGGGTCCCAACATTGAATAAAACGAGTAAGTGAATTAGTGATTTCACCTGTGGACCAATCACATCAATCATATGTATGACCATAAATGTTACATGTGACCAATATTAACCAAGTATCACTCGGACAAATGACCAATATTAAAACTGAGTTGGGACCAGAATTAACCGTGGGGTCAGAACAAATTGATACGAGAAAAATACCACTGATCCACATGACCTTTATGTCCTTGTTGCACCAATCAAACTTAACTGTTCCACAATTAGCAAATAAAACCTTAGAAAAATGAATATGCTCTTCTTCAATAAAACCTTGAGATCGCCTAGATATCACGAGCCACCCGCTCTGATACCAATTGTAAAGTCCAGTTTAAGCCCATCTAGGATATAGTAACAATGATTTGCACAATGGAATAATAAACAAAAGAATCAAAGTTACTCAAGGTTTTTCTATATTCACCATAAACTAACAAACCAACTCAAACCCTAGGCGTTTTACAAACCCTACGCCTAGGAACACACACACACTTTTGGTGTTTACATCTTGCTTAACTCTACTAAAAACTAATGACCTACATCTCTTTATATAGTAGAGATTAGGTTTACAAGACTTCCATAGGAAGCTAACTAAGAAGATAATATTAAATCTTTTAAACTTTAAATATTATATTCTAAATATTCTATTTTCACAAGAAGATCTTCCAGCTTTTATTTCTTCTCCACAAATATCCCAAGCTGTCATATCAAGTCCTTGTAGTTTTGTAATCATCAAATTATAATTCCCAACACATGACGACACCCTCATCTCATGCATTTTAATGTAAAGGAGGTTTATCACTAACCGTTTTGGACCCATGAGATATTGGGTACCAAGTCTCTTTGTAAGTAGTTTCTTCAGATGCACTTGAAGATATGAATAATTATTCATGCTCTTACCATACGGTGGACAACTCTATATTGCTCAAAACGTAGATCACTCACAATTTCTCTCATGGTAATGTATCTTTAGCATGTGTCATTGGCCAAGGTACGCTTTCGTAAAATCATGATTGTCTTTTGTGTGATTTGCTTGCTAGTAAACTAGGACATGCAAATTGGTTATCTAAAACTCTATGCGTATTAAACATATCTGTGGTAAATGAAACTTAGTAAATTGAACTCTCTGCCTAAATTTTTATCCCCCATAGGCAATATGTATATTTTTGAAATAATTTTCTTGCCCATGTCTTCGGGTACAAAACTCACAAAGAAGATGAAGGTGAGTTCATGGACATTAGATAGTGTTAGGTGCCTTGTTGTACCTGAAACGACAAGTTGACTCAATATCATATCTAGTGTTTACTTCTAAGCATACTTTTGAAATGACTCTCTCTAAGTGGTTAATTGTATTTTTCAATACAATTAAAGACACTACGTATTTAGGATTATTATCCTTAGAGCAACGACATATAAATCACAATATATGTCGTCTCTGCTTATTGAGAAAGTGTGGGGAAACTTTAGTAATATTTGATTGATAACCCTTGGCTTTCGAGAGACACAAAATTGCTCTTGATACAACCATATTCAACACCGAATACGTAATCACCAAAAAGGCACGTCCATAAATCACTATGGATGACACAAACTCTTAACGACCTAGTCAACATTCTCAAGGACGACTCTACAAATGAAGACATGATTGCCCTCATAGCAAACCATGCAAGTCTCGCATTTGAATCTCGTCTCATCCACATCTCTTCTATAAATCTTCTGTATCGACTCTATTTCAACACTATATTTCGCGTCACGTCAACCCATTCACCAAAAACTAGTCTCTTCTATTTCTTATGTCTCGATTCTCCTCAACACCCATTCCCTTAAACTATTCGTGCGTATCTCTCAAAGTGTCTTAGATCTTTAAAGTTTGTTTCCTCCATTTATCCTATTCTTCGTCTTTTATAAAATACACTTTTTCACTCTATTATTTCATATCATTTCAACCACTCGATGCTAAGTGTCTTTAACAATTTTCTTTTCTTAAAACTTTAGTTAAAAAATTGTCACAAAAACTTTAATCTCTCAGAAAGCTTGTACTAGTGACGATCCCCCAATTGGAGACAGTCCCTTATATGTAAAGGACCGTTACATGTTTTCAGCAGATACCCCGCTTTTCCTTCACATTTGCAGAAAACAAAACCCAAACACCTGCTCTTGCTGCAGCAGCGATGAAGTGATCCAAAACACACCCAAATCCCTAATTCCACTACTAAAACTTAATTCAAACACTTAACAATCAAAGATCACCAATCACAACATCATTAACTTCATCAATTATAAGTCATTTCATCAGATTTCTTGTTAATTCGATTATAAGGTTTGTATGAACATAAAATCAAAAATTGAGGATTGTCAAATTTTCTTGTATTTGATTGAAATTAACACTAAAACTTAACAACGTACCACTATTATCACTCACTTAGATGTAGGATTTGTTCAAATTAGTGTGTTTTGAAAAGTGTCAAAATATATGTTACCCCAATTCGATTTGTTGTAATCCATCATGTTTAGAAACGTAACAAAAACGTAATTATACATTGTAAATACATTTCAAAAACGTGTTCACAGCCATGCATTACCATAAGTCGAAATTGTATAATTTTCAAACATAGTTTGTTAGGTTAATTTATTAAGAAGTGTTTGGTTTAAAATCAAGGCGATGATAAATTCATGTTTTCTAACATATATGAACACAATAAGCAAATGTTTATATTGATCCCATACTATTTCTCTTGTCTTTTGTAGGTGTTAATATGCAAAATATATATGATTTTGATCATTATATAACCAACATCTACATCCCAAAAATATCATTAGAACCTTACACACCTAGAGATTTTGTTCATGGATTTGAAAACCTTGAGTCACGTTACATTCATGAGGGTCGAATTTTCGACACTCTTTAGTCTTTCAACAAGAAATTAGCTCATCCTTTCGATCCATAGGCTTTGAGTGTCTTCTTACTATTAACGAATAAATTTTTCCTCGTTTCATGTTGGAATTCTTTCGTCAAAACGAACTCGTACGTAACTGTTGGGTCCGTTATTTGGAGTTGATAATACAAAACTTATGTACAACAATGAAAACGAATGAAACTTGAAGGGCTTAAAGAGACAAAGGCTAAAGAATTGAAGATTACAGGAAATCATCTAAATATTAGGAAAGATATTAGCATTTCTTTATGTTTTATTCCCTGTAACCCTAATCCTCTATTTTATAAACACGATATGGGCGCTTTTTATTATGTGTGTCATAAAGCGTGCGTGTGTGAACACCAGGAAAATGTAGTCGACTAGTGTGTGCAGCCTCAAGGATCTTATGATCCCTGTTATTGTTGAGTAGCCGTACTACCATTGATCAGGTAGTATTGGGGCTTTATGTATTTGTAGTAGAGTAGAGATTATGGCGAAGAACCTTGTTTAATAACATTGATGTTTGTTTTATTCCGCTGTGCAATGTTTGTTCAATGTTATTCTTTATCGTAGTCAAGTCTAGATCATTTCTATCAGGTGGTATCAGAGCCTGGGGCTCTTGATCTACGATATACAAGGTTTTTTGAAAAAAGGGTGAAAAATTCGAATCTGGTACAATTTTCGTAACCTTTCTGCAGGGCTGTTTTCAAGAGATGATATCTCATTCGTTAACCGTTGGATCGGGAAGAAATTTTTGCTGCATGTTCTCTGTGTATCAAGGAAGATTTTTACTAGAGGGATCTTCAATCTGAGCTTTAATGCATCATATATTGACTGTGGAAAACTGTTGCAGAGGAAGGGTATGGTTTTCGAATTTTTAGGGTTTTTATGATATTCAACTTCAAGAATCCGTGCTTACTTGTGTTAATTCGTTCTATAAGTTGGATATATGTTGTTTGATGTCTAAAATTCATGAAATAAAGCAGTTGTGAATGTGTATGATCGATTTTTGGTGATTTTAGGGTTTTAGCGACACTTTAAAGTGTTGTCTTTATATTTAAAAAAAAAAAGAAAAAGAAAGACAACTATGATTCTGTTTGTGCAAGTCAAGTTGGTGAAAACTAAGGTTTTACATTAAAACCTAATATGGTCAAAAGTTTTGGTTCGCTATGTGTGGTTGATTAATATTATAGAACTTCCTGATTTGATGAATTAATTATGTATGGAAGTCAAGTTTGGAGGTTGCTAATGGGTAAGAAAAGCCGATTGAAATATGAAGTTGGGAATTCCTTAAATATTAAGTCACGAATGGTGTCTAGGGTTTTTCAAAATCTTAAAGTGGTGACTCTAGATAATGAATCAGTTGACATTACTGATGGACAGGATTCTTCATTTTTTTTGCTGCTGCTATTTTTATTGTTTGGAGCTGCTTGTTGGTGTGGAGGTGTACGATGTTATTCATGATTAATGCTGCAGCAATCAGGTATAAAACCCTACACGATTTGGATATTTATGTTGAATGCAGATTTTATGACAAACCCTAGTAGGAACAAACGTTTAGGATGTGGGGGAGCAGTTTTGATCAATGAATAATGTTGTGTTGAAGCTGGTGTTTGTATGTCTACTGGTTTATGCTGCTCGAATTGCGTTACTACTGCTATAACATGTTAAAGTTGCTCCTTAATTCAGTTAATACTGCTCTTCATATTTATGCTACTCGACTAAGTTTTATTAGTACTGCCAAAGAAGTTTTAGTACTGCTCGTTATATAATTTAGTACTGCTTGAAGGATTGAAAGGTTTGTACTGCTGGAACATTGTTAGTACTGCTGCAAGTTTGGTTAATACTTCTGCTATATAATGTTTGTACTGCTCGAATACTGACAATTTAGCAACATATCAGTGACAGTTATAGTGTCACAAAAGACCATGGGAGGAAGGAGTAACCTAGTTATGATAGATATTGGGCAACACACGCGTGAGGAATATCGGACAAAACAGAAACACAAGTTGATTTGATTTTTGGTGTTTACTGTTTGGGTTTTGGATATTGGTTTATGTTCTTAAAGGTTTAATGGCTCTTTCTTATTATTTAATTGATTATGAAGAAATGTTTTTATCACCTATTTGACGATGAAGTGGAATTATTGTGTTTTATCATACCTTTTAGCAGGAGGTAACTTGTTCGTGCATTCATGTGTGACAACGAATTGACGAATCTAGCAAAGTGACTCATAGAAGATGAAGATTTTTCGTCAAGAGATTGAGGTCTCCTTATACATCGGTTTTGGGTATACGTTCGATGTCACCTATAGTACAAGATATAAGACACAAGTTTGGGTTGTTCTACTTCAACATCAAGTTGGTAATACTTGGTTTTCTTCATCAGTAATCATTACATAGATCCTACATTCTTCAAATGGTTAACATATGGGTTTCAGGGGAAGCTTAATGTTAAAATGTTTAACCATTTTTATGCTACATCGAGGTGAAGGTTTTTGCTACTACTTGTTGGTATTTGTACTGCTGGTTTGGATTTCTTTTGCCTTAATTTAATTTTTAGCAAGCTTTTTGGTGATCATTCATGGAGGGTATCTTAAGGCATTAGAAGGATGGATTAGTCGTATGATATTGGTTCGTGGTGGTTGGAATCAAAGTTGCTTCTACTTAGCTTATCCTAGTGGATAATGGCAAAAAGGGGAATAAGAGAAATAAAAGGGTTGGTATTGGGTGAAGTCGCTCGAGCATTAGAAACATTAGCTCCAACACTCCTCAGTAAAGTTACAGAAACTATTAATCAGACAATGAGGAGTGAATTTGATAAGAGAAAAGAAGATGCACCAATAGAGAATATAGCAAGAAATACTGACGGGACATGTAAATCTCCTGAAATTCATGATGAACATAATTTAATAACTAGTTACAGATGGGCTCCGGGAGCAGATGTGGGAAGAATTAGGAGAGAATTTCTGAAGATGAACCAAAGGACATAGACAATTAGTGAGTTTACTGGTCTATTCATGGATCGAGCTCAATTGTTTCCTGATTATGTTAAAGACGACATGAAATTGATGGAACAATACAAGGAAGTGTTGAGGATGGATATTCGGGAGTTTGTTGCTACACATAATTACGAAACCTTAATGAATTAGTAAATGCATCCCTTGACCGAGAACAAGAAACACGAATAAATGTACCTAGTCTTCAGAAACAAACTTATAATCAGAAGGATCTGGTCACGATAGGTAAGCCGACGGGGGTTTGTGAAATATGTCACGAAATTGGTCATGATAGTAGAGATTGCCCACGAGTGAGACCCGTGACACAACCCGAAAGTCAGAACCAGAATACAGACAAAATGGAATCGATCAGTGCAAGAGCTAGGGGTCAAACGTATATGATGCCAAGTGAAGAAGTTAAGCATGAAACCAGAAAAGGCTTAGGTACTTTAAGTATATGTTTATAGTTATATTAGATAAGATTTAGAATTACTAGAAATAAAACTAGTTCTAGTGTTAGAATAAATGCAGTAGGGGAGACTTGTTAGATAGGCATAAATTAAGCAGAATAGTTTCACGAGGATGTTTGGGAGAACACGAACAATTCCAGTAAGGGAGAGTTGTAACACCCTGACTTTTATATGTTTTAGAAATAGAATTATATATTGCTATCAGAAAAGTAGAAAACTCGTTATGTTAGTATTTTATAAAGGTAAGGACTTAGAATGTCAAATAGTTAGCAAAAAGGACTAGTGGCGCCAAAAGGACTAACCTTGCCAAATTTTAAAACTTACATGATAAGCTTAAGTAGCTTTCCTTATAAATAAGTAAACTCAAAATGTTTTTTACACAAAATAGATAAGTATGTATGTGTGAGAGACGTGGCAACATATAGAAAAAAACTTATGATTATCATATCATTAAGAAAAGATTATACAAGGTTCCAAGATTCAAGTGCAAGGGTTAGTGTTCTTCATGGTTAAGGTTGGCATTCTAGATGAATTAAAGATATTCATGTTCTCATATTCTTGTTCCATTTAAGGTAAGTTTATGATTAGAATTATGTTTAGATGAATTTGAAGAATTTTATGTTATTTTGAAGTTATGAAACCTAGTTTTAATTTTTGGTGAATTATGATGAAATTGATTTTAGAAGTACTATTTTTATGATATAAATATGTTAAGAATCATGTACTCAAGTTATGGTTAATGATATAGAAAGATTAATAATGCTAATTATTGTTGATGATTAAGTATGTCAAGTTAAGGAGTGTTTGAAAATAGCTTATAATGAGTTTTGGGTCGTTTTGGTGATATTTAAATTTGAAACAACAAGATTTTTTCAGGAAAATGCGCAGACTTAGAAGGGTTGTAGAGAATAAATCGTGCGTCGGGTTAAGATGGGGTCTAAACGAAAGTTCTAGCTCTCTAAGTCTACTTTAACTATTTTTCTTTAAGTTTTGGCTTAATTGGTAGTTAAATTGGAGGAAAGTGCAAATTACAGCATCAAACCAGAAATTCTACACAAAAAGTGTTTTTGTAAAAGTGTGTTTATGATGATTTAGCACCTTGTGTGACCATGTTTAAGTTGTTGAGACCCGATACATGTTAGATAAATGTGATAGAAAGTTCTAATAACATTTAGAATGCTGATCATGTAATTAGGGTGCTGATGCGGATTATGCAAAATACAAGAAGTTTTACAATCCGCCTAGGCAGAGTACCTAAGCGTTGTAGTGTAGTATATGCAATATACGGGTGATTGATCATTCTCTAGGGGAATAATTGTAACCACCCGCATTTTCAGGCTACTTTTCATTTTTGAGAATTTACTATTCACATTTACTATTCATTTTCACTATTCATATCGTAAATATTTTTTTTATTTTACTATCATGACAAGATAAATAATCTCGACAAGTCGTCCTGACGGCGCACGTTGAATCCATTCAGAACAATTTTCACGAAACCGTGTCCGAGAACTACTTTAGGTTAAACGTCATTCGGACATCCCGATATGTCCAAGAAACCATATAAACATTAGAAATATGTATTTCTACCATTTTATGACAATTCCACAAGTTTTGGAATTTTACGTTTTCGATTCTGCGTTTACGCGAATTACGCGTTTTTGACCCGTATTTCCAGCTTTAAGCAGCGTTTTTGCACCCAATGAGACTTATCACTCATTTTATATTTTTAGATGGAGTATAATGATGAGTCTCATCATTCCTACAAGTTTCGTATTTTTACGATACCCGATTTTACGTTTTATGGCTTAACGACTTACGGTTGGCATTTAACGGAACCAAAACTTACTCTAAACTCAAGATAAGATAAAAAATAACCACCTAACTCATCTTATCATGTCTTGGCCGACTTAGGGGGGGGGGGGAGTCATCATTTTGGTGGCATCATCCTAACCATGGTTCATTTAGATCTTTACAAGTGTCCTAACTTAACCATGGTTAATATTTAACCCAATATATGGTTAACCAAACTTACCCTCCTATAAATAGGAAGTGAAATACATCATAAACTCCCTCACAAACTTATTTTGGTCATTCATACCCTAAACCACTCACATCTTCCATCATTTGATCTATAAACTCCAAGTTTATGCAAGGAAGTTCCAAAGATCAAGCTACTTCATCAAATCTCTAGCAAGTTTAAGTGATCCTCTTGAGTTTAGATCCACTCAAGTCACTTAGTACTTCATCACCAACTCTTCAAGTTTGCAAGGGTGCCAAGGTGTGGAAAGCTAGCTCAATCCGAAATCTTTCGCAATCAATCAAAGTCCTATCCTTACTAAGTTACTCCTTTCTATTTTGAAAGCCAAAAGTTGTAAGCAACTTATCACCACCATCATCTCATATTTATTATTCATAATCTTAACTATTTCATGCTATATATATAGTTACTATGTTGATTCATGATGTACATATACTCAATCACTTGTTTTAATTCACATATTGTCATAAAAGTAACAAACTAGTAAACTAGTCATATTCTACACATGTGAGACCATTAAAAACAGTAACATAAGGACTTTATAACTTACATAATATGGTAGAAAAGATTAAAAGGTAAACATAGCAATTTGAATCACCCGAAACGGACAAACGAGTCAAAAGTTATAAGCAAAAGAAGTTAGCGAAACCTAAACGCCGAAATCGCCCATAACTTTATGTTTTGAGTTCGCCCTTTTAAAATGGTACTTGATCCGAATCATCAAAGCGTTAAAACACGAAAGTTGTCCGAACGACGTTTTCCTTTAATAGCAAAGAAGCTCGGACCTTGAAAACGCATAAATAGGCCAAAATCTTTCAAAAGCGAACCGCCAGTAATATAGTCTCATAACTATACTTTTGTCACAACTAAAAGCAAACCAAGAGGCCTAATGGCCATTAGCCAAGACCACGGCTACGGCTAAGGCCAAAGCTAAGTCTCAAGACCATGGAAGTCAAGACCAAAGTCACGGCAAGGCCATGGCTAAAGCCTCGAGGCTTGTTTGAAACGACGAGAACTTGTAAAAATTAGATAGTTATTAAAACATGATAAACTTTATGTTATAACAATCTTCACTCAAAACATATGTTGTATTTACTAAGTGCTACAATAGTAGGAAGCTTCATATGAGGGGTTTCATTTGAGTAAAACGTATCGACGAGTTGCTGGATTTACAAATTTAAGTGTCCTAGCTCCTCGAACGTTTACTGCATGACCTCTGAATTACGATGGCCCGAACGGTAGTACGATATCTATAAACTAAATACGTTTTCACATATTAAAGATCTTTCTATAAACATCAAATGATAATTGACTACATCATGATCAACATAGGAATATATATAGGATGGTTTATGTTTCCTTAAACATTATTCCAAACCTAAGTCGCAACATTTCATTTTTAGGTTGCACGTAGAAGTCTTCCGACTTATCCATCATCCGTTAAAGTACTTAATATCATCAACTCTTGGTGAGTTCATAGCCCCATTTTTATTACTTAAATTGTTTTACAAACCCTTGGGGAGATACATGCTTTATTTCAAATCGAACACATTACTTTCAAACCGTATGCTTATCTCGAATGTATTATTTGCATTAAGTACCACTATTGCCAATCTTAAGTCCCTACTATCATGAACCATTAATCACTTGCATGAGTGAACGAATATTGTGGATAGGCCTATTGATTGATTTAATCCCGTTTGTGTTGACCGGATAGGCAAACAAACGCACTATATTTGAACATCTATAGGTTTATTGGCAAATTACCTATTAGGGCATCGGTTACTATTTTATGACAACTGTTAACGTTTTCGGTATCATGAGCTTAATGCAATAATAACTGTTTTATTTTCAAAACCTTGGTGTGAGTCAAATTAACTCACACTACCAACACAATGTGTTCAACCATCAAACAAACTCTATGAATTTCACTCAACCTTTGTGTTGACAGTTTTAAGCATGTATTTCAGGTCCATAAAGTCGGAAGCTGGCACGGAAGGGCAAGATCAAGAAGGCTATACATAAATAATTTATCATTCACAAAGCATCAAAAACTTTATATTGATGTCTTTTGTAATCAATGGAACCAACTGGGACCTATTTTGTAAACTCTGATATATTTGAATGATAAAGCCTTTTTAAAACGACTCTTTTAGAGATCGTTTTCTATTATTATGACTGTTGTGCCATCAAGTAATACCCAGTTTGAATTCCGCTGCATATCACGAAATTGGGGGTGTTACAGATTGGTACCAGAGCCATAGTTATAGAGAAACGAGTCTAAATAATTAAGACTTAAACTATAACTGCTTTTACAAACAAAAACATTTTATAGCCTTCCGTTCTCCGTGCCTTCCATCCTCCAAACGATTATGGACTTTCAAGACATGTTATAATTATATTGATATATACACTTGAATTATTTAAAGTATTCCCCATAAACATTATAATTGTTTTAACATCATAATACTTATTGTAGATATCATGTCTTCTTCCGCCTACCCCATTATTATCACGTCAGACTCAGATATTGAGGACACTTTTTCATCTACCAATGCGCATGTATCACTAATCCTACCGACCTATACCCCGACATCTTCAAACTACTCTTCATCATCGACGATAATTTCTATCTTATTGAAGCATTAACCTCGCCTCAAGAAACTACTACTTTTCCATCACCACCACCACCATTTCCCTTTTCCATCCCTACATGTGATGAGTTGGATCACTCATTATGGATAGTACCACGACCACCATTGATTCAACAAGAATGTCAGCATGGGTACTATAGCATCTCAGATCTAATCAACGCATTCCTTCATGACACACTAAACCAAGAAGTTGCCAATCAACCAGAGTTACTAGGATATTCTAAACCTGTAATAGACTAGTGTGATAATACTAGTTATCTTTTGTACTTCTAAACTGATTAAACTCAGTTAGAAAAATCTATGTAATCCATGTAATAGCTAACAGTAGTAAAACATTGTAATTACTAAACTGAAAGTTTCAGTTAGTAAATTTTGAAGAAGCTTGTAATAGGTTTTGATTTTGTAAATCAATCAACGTTATATGAATAAAACTATTGTTTTATGCTATTGTGTGTTATGGTTTAAACCTCCAACGTTATTATTCTATCATTCCAAATAAAATCGTGCTTATTTTACCAACCTCTACTTACGAAATATCTTTTATATGATAGAATCATGCCACCAAAGAAAGCTAAAGCACCTCAACCAATGACTCACCGCTATTGAGAGAATGATTATCGAACGAGTGAATGCGGCAATTAACGCCGAACGAGCAAGCCGCCGCCGGCCGCCATCGCCGCTTTGAAGCCGCCGCCGCCGCTGCCGCCATTGCCATTGAAACCGCCACCGCCATTGAAGCCGCCCGCATTGAAGCCGCCATCGCCTTTGGAGCCGCCGCAATGATGAAGCCGCTAGGCTTGCACACGCCATGAAACTATCATACACCAAGTCGCTAGGCTTGTTCAGCCTAATGCAACTAGAGGTTGCTCATACAAAGAATTTATGAGTTGCAAACCCACAAATTTCAAGGGTTCGGAAGGAGCTACGGGTTTAACTCGTTGGTTTGAAAGAATGGAGTCTCAGATTCTCAATCAAGAATGCGCCGAAAGTGACAAAGTTCAATATGCCACTTGTACACTACTAGATCGTGCATTATCATGGTGGAATGCGCTTGCTCAACCAATAGGCATCACGAATGCTTATAAAATCTCTTGGGTTGCTCTAAAGGATTTAATAATCAAGGAGTATTGCCTCAAGTGAAATACATAAATTGAAGTGGAGTTCGAACCATGTTCTCAAGGTGTTGACATTGCCACTTACAACCGCCGATTTCAAGAATTGGCGATACTATGTCCATCAATGGTTCCAACAACCTAAAAGTCATTAGAGATATATCCGGGACTTACTACCGTCATCCGTGGAAATGTGACATCGTTTGATCCAAAGTCACTTGATGATGCTATGCGAATGTCTCGAAATCTCATGGATCAAGCGGTTCGAGCAGGGACTATCCAGGGACAGAATCTCAATAGCAACACTACCACCAATAACACCAACTACCATAACAACAACAACAAACGACAATGGGACAACAACCAAAGAAACACTCCCAACGATCAAAACCGCAACACCACCCATCACAATCAACAGAATCAAAGGCAAGAAAATGCCAGAACCTATGCCGCTACTGCCCCAGCAGTAGGCATGAGATATAATGGACCCCATCCATATTGTAGTCAGTGCAAAATCCATCACTTGGGTCCTTGCAAATGCAATAAATGCCAAAAAGTAGGACATCTTGCTAGAGATTGTAGGGGCAAGGCTATAGATACCGGAAGCAATACACAGCCTACATGCTTCGGGTGTGGAGAAAAAGGGCACTACAAAAACAATTGCCCTCAAAACCGTGGCCAACAAGGCGGAGGTGCTCGTGGTAGAGCCTATGTTATGGGCAACGGTGAACCTCAACAAGACCCGAACATAGTCACTGGTACATTTTCACTCAATAACCATTCTGTTAAAGTCTTATTCAATTCCGGTGCTGATTTGAGCATTATATCTTCTAAAATTGCACCTTTACTTAATATTGCACCAACCTTCAGTGGGACATGATGAGTTATCACCAAATAATACCTTGGGCCCTGGTTCCTTTACATACTTGTGCAGATATTCCTTCACACCAGTCATGCTTCTTGAGCATCCACCGCCTAGATGCCAAATAGGCTCCCCGCATGTCTCTCGCACAAGTAGTAAACTGAATTAGTTTCTCTTCGTGACCCACTTACTAGTGGGCTTGGATCTCAAGGTCTCTTTGAAATTTGCAATCGACTCATGGTCGATGGTTGTGTGCATGGTGCTACCACAGTTTTGTATTTAGGGTGAGGATGACTCAGTGACTGGGTTGTTTGGAATTTCTCCTTGCATGAATGATATTGTCATGTTGGGATGTCTCATGAGTGGATTACCGCATATATCACAAAGATGTATTCATGAGACAATCATCCGATGATGATCATTGAACCCACAATGAGGTACAGAGGAAAAGGTTTTGCTCTATTCTTTGGAGCGATTTTGGAGGATGAAGCATACCGATGACCAACTTTGGTATAGTTTGCTTGACCGACATCTTGTAGATGATCTGCGATCTGTGATCATCCTTTTGCGATCATGCAAAAAGGATTCTATAGCGATTGTCGATGGTATGGCCGGTGTAATGACACACTCACACTTTTGTTTGTTTTGGAGGTTGACTTAGACTTTGAGGAACTGGAGGAAGTCGACTTTGTCTCCTTGATTGGTTCAGGACCTTTTCAATGGATTCCATTTTTTCAAGAAGCTTCCTCACAAGTTCGATCGATTCTTTGGATTTGGTCGCCTTGATGGGGACAGAGGATGATGAAGTCTCGGTGAGGAGTAGACTCTTGTTGGATTAGTTTTGCTTGTCTTTGTAGGATGGTTCTACCAAGTCCGGACCTTTCTTTTGGTGAATGAGGATTGAATTGTAGTGGAGTAAGCTCGAGCTTGGGCAAGACCTCAAGAGGTTTCGGTGGAAGCGGTGTTTGAGATTCTCGCTCAGACTCGAGAGATGTGTTCAGACAACTGGGCACATCGTGAGTCCAAGCATGCTCTTTAGAGCTTGACTTTCGTGCTCTAGAATCCTTCCGTAATCAAGTTTGGAAGCTTACTCTCGGATTAACTCGCTCAATCCATTCACCGGAATTGGAATCACCAACATACTTGTAATCATGCCACCGGACATAAATGGCTTAGGAGACGGTCTTTGTTGAGAGAGTCGTGAGATGATCTTCACCTATGACTCTCTTCTTACTACTTGGGGCTCCCACAAGATCAAAGACCACAGGATTCTTAGCGGTCCAACTATTAAGAATATCATTTGCCTTTTTAAGTTCATCTTGAAGATTACGATTTCTTTTAACTAGTTCGGTGTTTTGAATTTGCAAAGTGATGACCTCAAGCTTAGCTTGTTTTAAAATAAGCAATTCATCCCTACACTTATTCAATTCAAAACTTAACTTGTTGTACTTAGAAAAAGATTCGGTCTTTATTCTTCTACAAACTTAAGGTCAACATTTAGATAATTCATATAAGATCGCCAATCGTAGTCATCATCCATAGAAAGTAAAGTGTTTACCTTCTTCATTGTGATGTTGACCCATTCCCTGCTCCTAGCATGATTCTTCCCAACGCCTAGCTTGTCTTCTTCTCGAGAGAGCCATTAGAGCACCGACATGTACCATTTCATCATCCGATGAGATTGGCTCTTCATCCCATCAAAGGTTTCAAAGATAAGGCCTTTGTTCTTACCCCGCATGATTGAACAATTTTTGTTGTTTCGAGGGATCGCCTCAAGCAATGCAAGATTAGCTTTGCTTTCTTATACTTAGCTTCATAATCAATGGTTTTGTTAAGATCGATTTGTTTTGAACATTTTGATGAGACCGATAGATTTTGGTTGAAATTTGCTAAAGCCTCAAGACCGATTAGATCCTCGATGGTTTGTAAGAGGGTTCGAAGTTGTTTTTGAAAAATGTCTTTTGCAAAATGGCCTCTTTATGACACTTATAGCATTCAAGGTCTTGATTGCTTTAGCAGTTGAAAACCTTTGTTTCTTTTATAAACCTTCGAGAGTTAGCGAGTGTGCCCTTTCCGAAATTCAAAGATTCGTGTCATTTAGGTACTCCTCACTTGATCTCTCATCGTGCTCATCATCCGAGTTTTCTTGGAAATCTTGAACTACATTGTTAGAAAAGAAAGCAGTTGATATTGGTGATGAGGTAGTGGTCGGGACTTCTTGACTTCACGAGACTTCTTTAAGTCGGTATCGTCTGTTGATGAGGTTTTCCTCATAGACAAATTTCCCATAAATTCGGGAAGCTCAAGATTTTGGATATGATTAGCATTCCCGAGCCCCGAGAGAAATTCAACCACTTCTCGTGGAGACTGCTTACAAAACCAACATTGATTTCATGCTTAGACAACTTAACACCATCATTTGAAAGTTCATTTAAAAGAGTTTTGTATCCGTGTAAGTTTGAGAGAGTTTTCGAGTCCTTAGCCACAAGGTGTTATACTCAAGTTTCGTGTCCATTATCCTATTTTCCTTGGTATCGATGGTCCTTCATGACTATGAACTAGGTCATCCTGTGTTTGCTTAGCGATATTATAGCTTATAACGCACTCCATAATATCGTCGGAAGACAAGATATTATGATACTTTTGAGTCTTTGGTCATGGTTGACCACTCTCCTTTCATCCTGGTCCACCGAGCTTGAGTTTGGGCAACCCTTGATCTTTGGGACAAATGGACCTTCATTTATACACTTGATATAATAAGGTTCCATCCCAATCAAATAGCAAAGCATTCACTTTTTCCATTTGTTGAATTTGCCAACTTCAAGTCTAGGGCAACAAATTTAATAAGCTCCACCCTTTTATCGACTAGTTGGGGTACATCAATTTCACCATTTAGGATCCTAATTTAAAACTTTTAGAGCGGCCTAAAACGAGTTTTATAATTAGCCTTGCTCGATACCACTTGTTGTTCCCGTTCACTATCGTTTAAAAGCAGTTTAAGTTTATAAAACAAGTTAAAAGTGAACTATGACCTAAATTAACATAAAGAAAACACACTAAGTAATTTTCAACATCATATTCTTATTAGAAATAAATCAACAAAGAATCGTTACCCAAGTACTTGCGAATAGTACTTGGGATTGAAATGACAAGGTTGGATGATTCCTCTCTAAGCTCGGGCTAAGTCCGAGCACAACTCTTAGAGCTCACCGAGCTATCTCAGAACTAAGTTGTATTTGGAGGAGTGAAAAGATGGCTTGCGTGTATGTGTGTTTTACAATTCACAAGCTTAACCTTTTCACTCCATCTCTTATGCTATTTATACATGTATGATATTTGACTCTTTCCTAAGTGACAACCGACATCATACGAAAGACAAAATATTGATGTATTTTGTCTCATTTCTAAAGACTATTCTTGGTAAGAGACAAGACTACTTTCCTAAGTTCGGTGATGACACCGAGCCCGATCTTTGTCATTCGTGGAAAGTTGACTTTGGTTGATAAGGACTTCGCCTTATCTCGATTCAACCTTTCCCGCCTTGTCCGCTCTTTCTTGATCTTTACATCCTTCGCCTTCTACTTTAGTTTGTCTTGATGTAAGAGTTGGAGAGGAATCTTAGGGATTCAAAGTGAGTTATTGTCATCACCACCGAATCCATCATCTTCTTCTTGACTCGCCTTCACCCTTTAAGTTCAGCCTGCGAGGTGGAGAGACTTCTTCTTTGCCTCTTCTTGAGTATCCGAAGACGACTCACCGAGAGACTATGCACTCGGTGACTGTTTGTGTTAGCGGATTAAATACTTGGGCTATTTTCTATTCAAATCATAGATTAAGGGGTTTGGGTATTCTTGAACCCAACAGCCTCCCCTTATTTGGATATACAAATAGCCTAAGTGGTTGATCGATGTAAGTGAGCAAGAGGCTTCTTCTTACAATCGAATGTACTAATGAATACAATAAGGAACACCGAGTAAATGAATAAAACATACATCGTTTATTGATCGATTACATAGTTCCTATCACTAGTACAAAAGATAAAATAAAATGATGTCAATCCGATGGATACCCAATGCTTCAAGCTTCACTTTCTTGGTGATGAGTGTTTCCTGTCGGGATGGTCTCGATCTTAGCATTGGTCTTGATGAACCCGACGTTCTTTGAGGATTGGATCCGAGAGGCCACGGAATATAGTCGATCATTGCGGCCACTCTAGCTTGATCAATGTCACTCCATCTTTGGAATGCAGGGTTCCGTAGACATCAATGTGGAATAGCCCTCTTCGTGCTCTTCAATCACTAGACAGTTCACAAAATTTACACCTCGTGCGGTTCTGTTGCATTCAAGGCGTGCACTTTGATCTCGGGTTGAAATCAACTCTTTCCTTTTGCGGTGGAAGCTTGTGGTTGAGATCCTTGAGGTGCGATCAAGGCGGTGAATTCTCGATTGGGTTGGTGCTTCCTCACCTTTCATATCTTTTGCTAAGCATCTTCATCGGTTCCTTGACCACCTTATTTTGCTTCTTTCCAATGATCGGACCAAGTTCATCAAGTTCGGTGATCCCAAAGTCACCGAATTTTAAGGATCATGAACCTCAAAGTGTCTTTTGTCATCTCCTCCAGTAAACATTCATAGCCAATGGTTTGGTGTTGGGAATGATTTTGACATCGATGATTTTTTCAGAAGCCTTGGTGGTCATTGTCGATTATATTCTTTAATTACGCTTTGCACGAGAGCTTGATTTTCTTTCTCTTTCTTCATCTTGAGCTCTCATTGCGCCCATTTGAGCACTGAGCTTCCATGAACTTTTGTCTGCTGACCCTTTTTGAGCTTGCTTGCATCTATTCCCACATTTTCGACTTCTTGGCAATCACTTTGGTCAATGCCTCCTTAGTCTTCTTTTCATCCTCGACTTGTTTCAATTTCCTCTCTTCTTTAGCAAGGTGTTTGGTTAGTTGTTGAGGTGAAGAGGTATTCATGTCACCGATTTTGTAGGGAATCCTCTCGGGCTCGTAGTTTTCATTATGCCTTTGCCCTTGTCCCGGCCCGAGGAAGATGATGCAACCAAGGGTGGTGTTGTTGTTGTGATCGTCGGTGTTCTTGTTGATGTTGTTGGTGGGATTGATGAGATAGGTGTTCTTGAGGCCGTGGTGATGATGAGACTTGAGCCAGCGATGTTGTTGGTGTTGGCTCCCCTCGGTGTGAAGGAGTATCTTCAACAATATTCTCCCCTTAATCATTGCGGGAGCCTCGGTGAGGGCAAGAGTTGGAGTGGAGTGGTGAAGAGGGTGAGCGGCTTGACCCTTGAAGGCTGATAAATTTCTGAGAACATAGCTTTGATGTCTGAAGTGTCAGATTGAATACCAGTGACTTTTGTTTCCAAATTAGCCTGAGAAACTTCCAAGGCTGTCATTCTAGGCCCAAGATTCTAGGCCAGAGAGGAGGATGCCTGAGCCAAGGTAGCCATCTGCGTATTTATAGTGTCCAATGTATTTTGAAGAGACTGGATTGAGGATGGAAGACCCTGAAAATTTGCAGACTTGAGCATATTGAGTAGTTCAGTGAGGTTTGAAGATTGTTTCAAGTGCTCCTTAGTAGCCTCCAGCACTTTAGAGTTGAGTGCTGTGTCTTCTTTGACAAACTCCCGATTTCATCTATCGTGGTTCCTACACCTCAAGATGTCCGAGGAATTTAGCCATGTTTTCATCCGATCGGTGAATGTTGTCATACATCATATCCCTATGCTCATGAACATTTTCATCAAAGCCATGTACTTGACCTTAAGATCAAGATAACTCGCAGCAATGACCTCGGTGTGTTGCTCCCACAATGTGTCGATTACCCCGAATATAACCTTCTTGAAGCTTTGGTGATCCACCGAACGAGCTGTCTTTCGGTGAGTGGGAGAACATTATCAAATCTTTCAAATTCATCGATGGATGAAGAGGAGTCATCATTGGCGAGCTTGACAGGTGATTTAGTATGCTCCTGTGGATCGGTGAGGCTCTTGTTCGATTTGAACCTCGGCGTCCATTTCTTCTCCGGTGATAAGATTTCATCATCGGTCTCGGCAAGTTCATCTTCGAGAATATATCCCGATGACATCAAGAATCATAACGGGGGGTTGGTGATGGGTTCCATATCGTGGTGGTATGTTTCCTCCGAGTCTTTGTCCCTGTTGACCCCTGGACACCGGTGGGCATTTCCAAGTCTTCACTTGGAGTCGATTGGTTGTGGGTTCCGTATCGGTGGGTTGTTCCTTTCCTCCGAGTCTTTGTCCCCAGTGACCCCGAGACACCGGTGGGCGTTCCAGTGCCTTTAGCGAGTCGGTGATAGTTGTATCCCTATCGGTGGGTTGTTTGATTCCTCCGAGTCTTTGGGAGAGATCGGTGTGCCCTCGGACAAAGGCTTGGATTTGCTAATGTCATCACCGGGCGAGGTGGAAGGCGCCCCCCCAGCAGTTGTTTGTTTCCCTCGGATCTTGGGGAGTAGTAGGTGTGACCAAGGGCACCGAATGTGATGTATCGGTGTCCTTCGTTGTCACGGGGTGGTTGTTGCACAGTCGGTGGGTGTCTTTTGGTCTCGGGCTTTTTGTGCCTCTTGGCGGTGCTCACAAGCCTCGGGGCCCCGAGACTTTGGTTTAGTCTTAGTCCCGCTCGAGACTTCCCTTTCTCTTTTAAGAGCGGGGTTTGGAGACATCGATCCCTCATGGTTGTTCAAGAACCATATGGGCCGTCAATTCAATAGGTGTGACAAGGGATGGGTCCTTTTGAAAGTTTGAAGGACTCGGGATGCCGTAAATTTCAAATTTTTCATCCCGAGTATAATTGGCACCCAAGATGCGATTGTAAGCACAAGAGACAAACCTAGGATACGAAATATACTTAGTCCTAGTTTTGCTCTGTAGCCGTTACAAGATCACTGTAAATGATCTCCCTATGTCGACAAGTGACCCCATTCATCGAGCAAGATGCCATCATCAATGAATAGAGTTAACTTGTTCGGTGGATGAGTGGTTCCCGCCGAGGACACGAATCACAAAAGTGAAAAGGATCCTCCAAGCCACGGGAATAAACTTTTAGTGATTGGGGTCTTGTCCAAAATGTTGGATCCAAAGCGATTTGTTTTAACCCATCCTTCACCGTAGAAGGTTCGGGATGGGCGACATAAACACCTTTGTTGTAATCTAACCTGTTGAAGTGCAAAAGTTTTGTAATCCGGGTGTATTGTTGCCCCATTAAGATCGAACTCGATGAGATACTCCCGAGTGGTCTAAGGTTATTCTCATCGAGTTGAAGGTGTCGGGTCAAAGGCTTTAGTAGTTGCCCAAAACTCCACGAGGTAGTTTGGGTACACCACCGAGGACATTTACAAAGGCCGTTTTGAGTGGGCGATTGAATAAAAATTTTACAATGTCTTTATAGGTTGGGACATTTTCGGGTATTCAAAATTACCAATGACATTGTTTGTTTTGAATTCAACGTTAGTGAGATCCCCACCCATCGAGAAGCAAACCGAGAGATTGTGTTCTAGCCATATCTATTAAAGAAGTTTTTAGGGTTTTAAAAAAACGTTTGGCAAGAACAATCAAAATGTTTAGATCTCTCTAGTTTGTGATGAAAAAACTTTTGTAAATGTTTACAAGGAAGGTTTTCCAAAAGAGATTTTGAGCACACACAAATGTTTTTGAATTTTTGAAATGATTTTGACAGAGTTTAGTTGCAGAAAAGATTTGTGTGTGTTGATTGTGTTGGAGAAGAGGGTATTTATAGAGTGATAAGAGGGGTGTTTTGTGCACAAATGGAAAAATTAAGAGTAGGTTTTTGAAAGACTCTTGAATTTCCCATTTAATGCTACCACTCCATTACCCGCAATAAAATCCCGTTTTCAAGGGACAGATTGCGATGCACGAGAAAGTGCTCTTTGCGTAGATAAAATATCAATTTGATATTTTTTGAGAGGCATTAAATGCCAAGTGGGATGACAATAAGACAAAGAGACATATATTCCTTTATTAAATTGGCATAGTTACCAACCTAGGACATTAAAGTAATCGATACTTGGACCATTTAGTTACTCATTCAATGCTCTTTGTCAAGTGTCAGGGACCCCGAATGAGTCTTACTCATTCGGTGAGAGGTTTATTTTGGATTTTCGGGGAGGATGAACCATTTCGAGAACTTCTCGAGATTGGTTTTCGGATACTTGACTTTCAATGTCAAGCATTCCCAATTCGACTTTCGATCTCACGGAGGTAGGTTCATCCAAGGGTTTGGTGAAGATATCGGCCATTGATATTCGATAGGGATGAAATGAAGTTCTATGTCTCCTTTCATTATATGATCCCCGATGAAGTGATATCGATATCTATGTGTTTGGTTCTTTGGTGGAGGACAGGGTTGTTAGAGATTGCAATTGCACTAGTGTTATCACGTAAGATGGGCACCATTTTGTAATGGATGTCATAGTCACCGAGTTGACTTTTCATCCATAATACATTGGCACAACATCCTGCTCATACTACATATTCGACTTCGGTGAGGACATAGCCACCGATTGTTGCTTCTTTGCACTCCAACACACCGATTTCCTCCAAGAAATTGACAGACCACAAGTACTTTTTTCGTCCATGTTGCGCCAAGATAATCGAATCGAGTAACCCTTGAGATCAAACCCTAAGCATATTGGTTAATATAGTCCAAGGTTTGGGGTTCGCTTGTGTACCGAGTATTCTTTTGGCTGCGGTGAGGTGGGATTCTTTGGGATTGGTCGATATCTTGCTATTAGATGACAGAAAAATTGTATATACGGTCTAGTAGCGGTTAGATACATCGATGAGCCAACAATCCCTACGAAGTGAGTTTGATTGACCGATTTGCCGGTGAGATCGGGTCCAAGGTTGTTAGGTGGGACCATTGGTGTCTTCACCGAGGCATAGTCAAATATCTCATATTTCTTCAAGAGATTCCCGGTGTATTTCTCTTGGTGATGGATATTCCTTTATTAGTTTGCACGATTTGTAGTCCAAGAAAGTAAGTAAGTTCCCCATCATGCTCATTTCAAACTTCTTTGTCATTAGTTTTTCAAACTGTTTGCAAAGTTTGTAGTTTGTTGAGCCAAAGATGATATCATCAACATACACTTGGACTAGTATCACATCTGTTGGGTTCTATAGACAAACGATGTGTTGTCTATCTTTCCTCGACAAACTTGTTTTGTATCGGGAAGGCCGAGAGTTTCATACCATGCCCTAGGAGCTTGTTTAAGTCCATAAAGGGCTTTGTCAAGCTTCTTGAGACATAGTCGAAATTCACTACTCTCAAAGCACGGAGGTTCTTGAACATACACATCTTCCTTGAGATCACCATTTAAGAATGCGCTTTAACATCCATTTGGTAGACCACGAAGTTCATGTATGTTGCATATGCAAGGAAGATCCCGATGGCTTCCATTCTTGCAACAGAGCAAATGTCTCATCATAGTCAATGCCTTCTTGTTGATGTAACCTTTGGCTACAAGTCCGGCTTTGTTTTTAATGAGTGTGCCGTTTTCATCGGTTTTGTTTCGAAAACCACTTCATTCCTATGACTACTACATCCCGAGGACATTTGATCAAGGTCATGACCTTGTTTTTATCAAACTGTTGCAATTCTTCTTGCATAGCTTTGAACCCACTTGGGTATTTTAGAGCTTCAATGACACTTTTGGGTTCAATGTCCGATAGGTAATCAACATATAGACATTTATTGGTCAAGTCGCGATTAGACTAGCGACCATGCTTCTAGTGAGCATGCCCTCGGTGGGTTCACCAATGATGTTTACAAGCTCAATGTCACGAGATCTTGTCCACTTACTTTGTGGTGCAGGATCCGAGCTTGAAGATGTCACCGGGAGTTCGGATGTGAGTTCGGTGCAAGGGCCACGAGAATCATTTAGAACATCTGCAGAGATGTCTTGATCGAGTTGAGGATCATGAGTTCTGAGTTCGTGATTATTTGGATCATTGTTACTTATCCCAAATAGGACGGTGATTTTCAATGAACTCATTGATGGTTGGTTGGGGTAGGTTGTGGGGTAAGACATAATATGAGATGTCGACATCGACTGATATGAGGAATTGAGTTCGATGTTGTACTCATCGGAGGATATCTTGATGAGTTATCAATTCCTATTTCCTCCATCGAGGTGTTGGTGAACTGATGCTTTCGGTACTTTCATCAAAGGTGACATGAAAGGTTTCCTCAACTTGTTGTCTCCTTGTGTTAAAAACCACGAAGGCTTTGGAGATCAATGAGTAGCCTAAAAGTATCCATCATCGACTTTTGCATCAAACTTGCCTAGTTGATCCTTATGGTTGTGAATGAACACGGGACATCCAAACACATGAAAATAGCCGATGTCGGAAGTCTACCTTTGAAGATCTCATATGGGGTTTTACTATGTCTTTTGACAATGATTGACTGTTTTGAGTGTAACAGCGGTTTTGATCGCTTGATCCGAAATGTTTTGAGAGGGTGAGCCATTTAACATAGTTCTAGCGACCTCAATGAGAGTTCTTTTTCCTTTCAAAGAACCCCATTTTGTTCGGGGTATAAGGAGATGAGAAATTTTGAGAAATTCCTTTTCATCACGAAACTCTCAAGTTCTTGATTTACGAACTCGGTGCCATTGTCGGTTCGGTTGTTTAACAATAATGTCATTACGGTTTTCAATCTTCACGATGAATGACATTATTGTATCGCCTACTGACTCTTTTGGAAAGAAAGTATACCCAAGTGTATCTTGAGAATTCATCAACAATGACAAGTGTATACTTCTCATCTTTGGATTGATCTGGGGTGACAGTCCAAAGAGATCCATGTGCGAGAGGTGAAAGCGACTTTGATGGAGAAATTTTTTGGTTTTGAATGATGCTCGTGGTGTTTACCCTTTTCACAGGCGAGCATGGTTTGTCTTTGCAAAGACCGGTGATGGTAAGCCAAGGACCTTGTTTTATTTTGCCAAGTTGTTGAGGTTTTTGAAGTTTAAGTGTGAAAGTCTCTTATGCCACAACCAATTGATAGTTTCGGTGGCTTTAGCAAAGAGACACGTTCCATCTTGGGAGAGTTGACATGTCAAGCACATAAACATCATCTCTCCTAGAGCTATCAACACAACTTCCTTGTTGGCATTAAAATGGTACCTTGTTTATCATTGAATTGTACAATGAATTTTGCATCACATAGTTGGTGACATCGATGAGATTGTATTTGAGACCGTTGACATAGGCTATTCTAGAAAACTATTCCATTGCGGTTTATTGAACCATAACCTTGATGGGACATGATGAGTTATCACCAAATACTACCTTGGGCCTGGTTCCTTTACATACTTGTGCGAGATATTCCTTCACACGGTCATGCTTCTTGAGCATCCACCGTCTAGATGCCAAATAGGCTCCTGGCATGTCTCTGCACAAGTAGTAAACTGAATTAGTTTCTCTTCGTGACCCACTTACTAGTGGGCTTGGATCTCAAGGTCTCTTTGAAATTTGCAATCGACTCATGGTCAGTAGTTGTGTGCATGGTGCTACCACATGTTTTGCATTTAGGGGCTGAGGATGACTCAGTGACTCTAGGTTGTTTGGAATTTCTCCTTGCATGAATGATACTGTCATGTTGGGATGTCTCATGATCATTGAACCCACAGTGAGGGCACAGAGGAAAAGGTTTTGCTCTATTCTTTGGAGCAGTTTTGGAGGATGAAGCATACTGATGACCAACTTTGGTATAGTTTGCTTGGTGACATCTTGTAGATGATCTGCGATCTGTGATCATCCTTTTGCGATCATGCAAAAGGATTCTATAGCGCTTGTCGATGGTATGGGTGGTGTAATGACATAGCTCACACTTTTGTTTGTTTTGGAGGTTGACTTAGACTTTGAGGAACCGGAGGAAGGCGACTTTGTCTCCTTGATTGGTTCGGGACCTTTTCAATGGATTCCATTTTTGATAAGCTTCCTCATAAGTTCGATCGATTCTTTGGTTTGGTCGACTGATGGGGACAGAGGATGATGAAGTCTCGGTAGGAGTAGACTCTTGTTGGATTAGTTTTGCTTGTCTTTGTAGGATGGTTCTACCAAGTCCGGACCTTTCTTTTGGTGAATGAGGATTGAATTGTAGTGGAGTAAGCTCGAGCTTGGGCGGCACCACCAAGAGGTTTCGGTGGTGGGCGGTGTTTGAGATTCCGCTTGGACTCGAGATGTGTTCAAGACTGGCGGGCACATCGAGTCAAGCATGCTCTTTAGAGCTTGACTTTCGAGCTCTAGAATCCTTCCGAAATCGAAGTTTGGAAGCTTACTCTCGGGATTAACTCGTTCAATCCATTCACCGGAATTGGAATCGACCAACATACTTGTAATCATGCCACCGACATAAATGGCTTAGGAGGCGGTCTTTGTTGAGAGAGTCGGGAGATGATCTTCACCTATGACTCTCTTCTTACTCTTGGGGGCTCCACAAGATCAAAGACCACAGATTCTTAGCGATCCAACTATTAAGAATATCATTTGCCTTTTTAAGTTCATCTTGAAGATTACGATTTCTTTTAACTAGTTCGGTGTTTTGAATTTGCAAAGTGACGAATTCAAGCTTAGCTTGTTTTAAAATAAGCAATTCATCCCTACACTTATTCAATTCAAAACTTAACTTGTTGTACTTAGAAAAAGATTCGATCTTTGCTCTTCTACAAACTTAAGGTCAACATTTAGATAATTCATATAAGGCGCCAATCGAGTCATCATCCATAGAAAGTAAAGTGTTTACCTTCTTCATTGTGATGTTGACCCATTCCCGTTCTAGCATGATTCTTCCCAATGACTAGCTTGTCTTCTTACGAGAGAGCCATTAGAGCACCGACATGTACCATTTCATCATCCGATGAGATTGGCTCTTCATCCCATCAAAGGTTTCAACAACAAGGCCTTTGTTCTTACCCCGCAGATTGAACAATTTTGTTGTTTACGAGGGTGGCCTCAAGCAATGCAAGATTAGCTTTTGCTTTCTTATACTTAGCTTCATAATCAATGGTTTTGTTAAGATCGATTTGTTTTGAACATTTTGATGAGGCTGATAGATTTTTGGTTGAAATTTGCTAAAGCACGAAGACCGATTAGATCACGATGGTTTGTAAGAGGTTGAAGTTTTTTGAAAAGCAGTCTTTTGCAAAATGGCCTCTTTTATGACACTTATAGCATTCGGTGTCTTGATTGCTTTAGCAGTTGAAAAACCTTTGTTTCTTTTTATAAACCTTCGAGAGTTAGCGAGGTGCCCTTTCACGAAATTGACATTCGGTCATTTAGGTACTCCTCACTTGATCTCTCATCGGCTCATCATCGAGTTTTCTTGGAAATCTTGAACTACATTGTTAGAAAAGCGGTTGATATTGGTGATGAGGTAGTGGTCGGGACTTCTTGACTTCACGAGACTTCTTTAAGTCGGGTATCGTCTTTGATGAGGTTTTCCTCATAGACAAATTTCCATAAATTTCGTGAAGCTCAAGATTTTGGATATGATTAGCATTCATGAGTCCTCGAGAGAAATTCAACCACTTCTCGGGAGGCTGCTTACAAAACCAACATTGATTTCATGCTTAGACAACTTAACACCATCATTTGAAAGTTCATTTAAAAGAGTTTTGTATCGGTGTAAGTTTGAGAGAGTTTACGAGTCCTTAGCCACGAAGGTGTTATACTCAAGTTTCGTGTCCATTATCCTGTTTTCCTTGGTATCGGATGGTCCTTCATGACTATGAACTAGGTCATCCTGTGTTTGCTTAGCGATTACTACGACTTATACTGACTCTATAATATCGTCGGAAGACAAGATATTATGATACTTTTGAGTCTTTGGTCTGGTTGACCACTCTCCTTTCATCCTGGTCCACCGAGCTTGAGTTTGGGCAACCCTTGATCTTTGGGACAAATGGACCTTCATTTATACACTTGATATAATAAGGTTCCATCCCAATCAAATAGCAAAGCATTCACTTTTTCCATTTGTTGAATTTGCCAACTTCAAGTCTAGGGCAACAATTTGAATAAGCTCCACCCTTTTATCGACTAGTTGGGGTACATCAATTTCGACCATTTAGGATCCTAATTTAAAACTTTTAGAGCGGCCTAAAAGCGAGTTTTATAATTAGCCTTGCTCGATACCACTTGTTGTTCCCGTTCACTATCGTTTAAAACAGTTTAAGTTTATAAAACAAGTTAAAGTGAACTATGGTGAAATTAACATAAAGAAAACACACTAAGTAATTTTCAACATCATATTCTTATTAGAAATAAATCAACAAAGAATCGTTACCCAAGTACTTGCGAATAGTACTTGGGATTGAAATGACAAGGTTGGGTGATTCTCTCTAAGCTCGAGCTAAGTCCGAGCACAACTCTTAGAGCTCACCGAGCTATCTCGGAACTAAGTTGTATTTGGAGGAGTGAAAAGATGGCTTGCGTGTATGTGTGTTTTACAATTCACAAGCTTAACCTTTTCACTCCATCTCTTATGCTATTTATACATGTATGATATTTGACTCTTTCCTAAGTGACAATGACATCATCTGAAAGACAAAATCTTGATGTATTTTGTCTCATTCTAAAGACTATTCTTGGTAAGAGACAAGACTACTTTCCTAAGTTCGGTGATGACACCGAGCACGATCTTTGTCATTCGGGGAAAGTTGACTTTGGTTGATAAGGACTTCGTCTTATCTCGATTCAACCTTTCCGCCTTGTCCCGCTCTTTCTTGATCTTTACATCCTTGGTCTTCTACTTTAGTTTGTCTTGATGTAAGAAGTTGGAGAGGAATCTTAGGGATTCGGTGAGTTATTGTCATCACTCACCTGAATCCATCATCTTCTTCTTGACTCGCCTTCACCTTTTAAGTTCCGCCTTCGAGTGGAGAGACTTCTTCTTTGCTCTTCTTGAGTATCCTCGAAGACGACTCACCGAGAGACTATGCACTCAGTGACCTGTTTGTGTTAGCGGATTAAATACTTGGGCTATTTTCTATTCAAATCATAGATTAAGGGGTTTGGGTATTTACTGAACCCAACAAATCTCATGCCAATCGAACTTGGAAGTTTCAAGGTTCTTATTGGCATGGATTGGTTGTCAAAACGTCAAGCTAACATCAACTGTGGCGAAAAAGTTGTTCACATTCCTTGTAACAATGAAACTTTGGTCATCCATGGTGATCAGTGGAACTCACAGAACATCATCTCATGTATGAAAACCATGAAGTACATAGAAACAAGGATGTTATGCATTTCCGACTTATGTTACCGAGAAGGAATCCAAAGAAAACGACTTGAAGGCGTTCCTATCACTCGTGAATTTCACGAAGTTTTCCCGAATACTTGGGACTTCCACCATCCCGCCAAGTAGAGTTTCAAATTGATTTAGTGCGAGGAGCGGCGCCAGTGGCCCGCGCACCCTACAGACTAGCACCATTCGAGATGCAAGAACTAGCAAATCAAATACAAGAACCTTCGGACAAGGGGTTAATCCGACCTAGTCCCTCACCTTTTTGAAGGAGCATCACCATCAAGTAACAATTAAATCATGAGGACGTGATTTCTCCAACGGGGGGAGACTGTAACCACCCGCATTTTCAGGCTACTTTTCATTTTCAAGAATTTACTATTCACATTTACTATTCATTTTCACTATTCATATCATAAATATTTTTTTTTATTTTACTATCATGACAAGATAAATAATCTTGACAAGTCGTCCTGACGGCGCACGTTGAATCCATTCAGAACCATTTTCACAAAACCGTGTCCGAGAACTACTTTAGGGTTAAAACGTCATTCAGACATCCCGATATGTCCAGTAAACCATATAAACATTAGAAATATGTATTTCTACCATTTTATGACAATTCCACAAGTTTTGGAATTTTACGTTTTTCGATTCTGCGTTTCACGCGAATTATGCGTTTTGACCGTATTTCGGCTTTAAGCAGCGTTTTTGCACCCAATGAGACTTATCACTCATTTTATATTTTTAGATGGAGTATAATGATGAGTCTCATCATTCCTACAAGTTTCGTATTTTTACGATACCGGTTTCGCTTTATGGCTTAACGACTTACGGTTGGCATTTAACGGAACCAAAACTTACTCTAAACTCAAGATAAGATCAAGAATAACCACCTAAGTCATCTTATCATGTCTTGGCCGACTTAGGGGAGTCATCATTTTGGTGGCATCATCCTAACCATGGTTCATTTAGATCTTTACAAGTGTCCTAACTTAACCATGGTTAATATTTAACCCAATATATGGTTAACCAAACTTACCCTCCTATAAATAGGAAGTGAAATACATCATAAACTCCTCACAAACTGATTTTGGTCGTTCATACCTAAACCACTCACATCTTCCATCATTTGATCTATAAACTCCAAGTTTATGCAAGGAAGTTCAAAGATCAAGCTACTTCATCAAATCTCTAGCAAGTTTAAGTGATCCTCTTGAGTTTAGATCCACTCAAGTCACTTAGTACTTCATCACCAACTCTTCAAGTTTGCAAGGGTGCCAAGGTGTGGAAAGCTAGCTCAATCCGAAATCTTTCGCGATCAATCAAAGTCCTATCCTTACTAAGTTACTCCTTTCTATTTTGAAAGCCAAAAGTTGTAAGCAACTTATCACCACCATCATCATCTCATCTTTATTATTCGTAATCTTAACTATTTCATGCTATATATATAGTTACTATGTTGATTCATGATGTACATATACTCAATCACTTGTTTTAATTCACATATTGTCATAAAAGTAACAAACTAGTAAACTAGTCATATTCTACACATGTGAGACCATTAAAAACAGTAACATAAGGACTTTATAACTTACATAATATGGTATAAAAGATTAAAAGGTAAACATAGCAATTTGAATCACCGAAGCGGACAAACGAGTCAAAAGTTATAAGCAAAACCTAAGCGCCGAAATCGCCCATAACTTTACTTTTGAGTTACGCCCTTTTAAAATGGTACTCATTCGAATCATCAAAAGTTAAAACACGAAAGTTGTCCGAACGACGTTTTCCTTCAATATTAAAGAAGCTCGGACCTTGAAAACGCATAAATAGGCCAAAATCTTTCAAAAAGCGAAGCTAGTAAATATAGTCTCATAACTATACTTTTGTCACAACTAAAAGCAAACCAAGAGGCCTAATGGCCATTAGCCAAGACCACGGCTACGGCTAAGGCCAAAGCTAAGTCTCAAGACCATGGAAGTCAAGACCAAAGTCACGGCAAGGCCATGGCTAAAGCCTCGAGGCTTGTTTGAAGCAGCGAGAACTTGTAAAAATTAGATAGTTATTAAAACATGATAAACTTTATGTTATAACAATCTTCACTCAAAACATATGTTGTATTTACTAAGTGCTACAATAGTAGGGAGCTTCATGTGAGGGTTTCATTTGAGTAAAGCGTGTCGACGAGTTCTTGGATTTACAATTTAAGTGTCCTAGCTCCTCGAGCGTTCTTGCATGACCTCTGAATTATGATGGCCCGAACGGTAGTACGATATCTATAAACTAAATACGTTTTCACATATTAAAGATCTTTCTATAAACATCAAATGATAATTGACTACATCATGATCAACATAGGAATATATATAGGATGGTTTATGTTTCCTTAAACATTATTCCAAATCTAAGTCGCAACATTTCATTTTTAGGTTGCACATAGAAGTCTTCCGACTTATCCATCATCCGTTAAAGTACTTAATATCATCAACTCTTGGTGAGTTCATAGCCCCATTTTTATTACTTAAATTGTTTTACAAACCCTTGGAGGAGATACATGCTTTATTTCAAACCGAACACATTACTTTCAAACTGTATGCTTATCTGAATGTATTATTTGCATTAAGTACCACTATTGCCAATCTTAAGTCCCTACTATCATGAACCATTAATCACTTGCGGTGAGCGAATATTGTGGATAGGCTTATTGGGATTGATTTAATCCCGTTTGTGTTGACTGATAGGCAAACAAACGCACTATATTTGAACATCTATAGGTTTATTGGCAAATTACCTATTAGGGCATCGGTTACTATTTTATGACAGCTGTTAACTTTTTTGGTATCATGAGCTTAATGCAATAATAAGCTTTTGTTTTCAAAACCTTGGTGTGAGTCAAATTAACTCACACTACCAACACAATGTGTTCAACCATCAAACAAACTCTATGAATTTCACTCAACCTTTGTGTTGATGCTTTAAGCATGTATTTCGTGTCCATAAAGTCGGAAGTCGCACGGAAGGGCAAGATCAAGAAGGCTATACATAAATAATTTATCATTCACAAAGCATCAAAAACTTTATATTGATGTCTTTTGTAATCAATGGAACCAATCGGGACCTATTTTGTAAACTCGATATATTTGAATGATAAAGCCTTTTTAAAACGACTCTTTTAGAGATCGTTTTCTATTATTATGACTGTTGTGCCATCAAGTAATACCCAGTTTGAATTCCGCTGCATATCACGAAATTGGGGGTGTTACAATAATGAGGTAGGCTTGAAGTGTATAACAAATTAAATCTAAGGCTTGAAGGATGATTATTTTTGTATTTTTTATATTTTATAGAAAGCAAAGTAAGATCTCGGGGTTTGAAGAGTTTGATTTTTATAACTAATAATTAAACTAAATTGAACTAAACTAAACTAAATATACGGAAAAGTAAATTGGATAGAAACTCGTATGATAGGTAAAATGTATTTATTTAGAATTTCATTACTCCCTAGTTATCTCCTATTAATTAGTCGAACTGTCACTTTCTTGTTTAATTAGAGCGTTGTATTCCTTAATATCAATCCCTAAGGGTTGTCAACCCTTAACTCTACGAATTTTGTTTTCGTTGAGGCTATCTCAATGTCAGCATATGCAACTCATGCATTAAATACAACGAACAACACACTAATTATATAGTGGGGAGTTTAGTCAGACGTTCAAGCTAATATCTCTAGATCTAGCCAGTTTTCCTACATCTAACGCGAATAACAACTAATTAAACAAGAGACGACAATCAATAATTAATAACTAGGTTTAATGCAATCCTAAGTAAACATTAATAAATTTAGCCTAGCATGTTAAATCAAAGAGAAGACAAACAAATAGTCACACAACACTTAAACATATTGTAATGATTAAGGATCGAATAACTTTTCTTCAATAAAACAAAGTTATTGGGGGCTAAAAATCATTACAAAAGCTGTAAAATTCGGCATACGAAGTTACTCCAAAGTGGTCTCTCTAAGTCGTTACATAGAATGAAAAACATACGAAAAATATATATAGGATTACACTTGTGACGACGTCACTTTAGATATGTGACGCCGTCAGCTCGCCGTCATCAGGGTTTCGAGAACTGTAGTCGCCTTATTGTGACGACGTCACGTTATGAATCGTGACACCGTTGCTATTCTAATTCTTGGTCATGACGCCGTCAGCTCAAGGCCGTATCCATCGCCTGAAGCGTCACTTGGAAAATTTATAACGTGATTATCTTCGTTAGTCTTCAAGTGACGGTGTCACATAGTAATTCTGACGCCTTGATAGTCCTTTTGTGATTTTTTTTGACTTGTCATTTTCTTGTCCAATCGAGCCAAAAACGCTCCATTTTCCAGCATTTGCTTTCCGAGTACCTAAAACTCAAATAGAAACGATTTAGGGTAATAATTGATCGAATATGTACAGATTTAGAGGCTAAATGACCCATCAAAAAACATATAAAATTACACCTCATCAAATATTCCTACACTTGGAATTTGCTTGTCCTCAAGGAAATGTGCTTTTATCCTAATAAATTTACAAGTTAGGGGCCTTTAGCATTGGTTTAAAGATAATTTACAACACAACTCATTCTACAATAGTCATAACAAGCACAAAAATTATATACTAGCACCTCATATAAAAGTTTTTGGATTCTATCATCTCTCGAGTGTATAGGTTATATAACAATATGGAAACGGAAAAATAACACTCTCTATTTGTCATAGCACTTAGATTATCATACGCTTGATAAAGGATCAAACATCTACCGCTTTGGCGTAAGCACCTAGGATAAACAATCAAAAAGGACTTTTATAGGGTTGTAACATTAGGTGTAATGGTAAGGAAAACACGGTTTTGGGGATATGGGAAATTTACTGGTGGCAAGTTAATCATCTAATTTAGTTACATGTACAAAGTGGCGTTGCTAAGCCAAGACTCGACACACTAGCTTTAACTCTTTTTGTGTTTTTCTTGACTTAAACAAAAGCAGGATGATGATCTCTTTTTTTTAATTATTATTATTATTATTATTATTATTATTATTATTATTATTATTATTATTATTATTATTATTATTATTATTATTATTATTATTATTATTATTATTTTTATTATTACTATTATTATTATTATTATTATAAATCACACTTTTATTAAAAACTCATAGGATTACAAAGATTAGTGGGAGCCTCGAAACCAACCGAGCCCCACACCTCTAGCAATGGTAAAACCAATCCTATTAAAGATATGAGCTACGCACGCGCTCCAATGTCCCGAGTCATCGAGAAGCGTCGAATACGCTGAGTAGAGTGATCGCATCTTTATCAAGTTCCCAAAAGAGGAAAAGAGAAGGAGAAACCCATACCCAATATCTCGCACATTTGGCCTCGTGCTTGACCCGTTTACTGAAAAGATCACCGATCGCTCGCTCGGTATAAAATCAATCAACCGGATTGCGTCAAGGCGACGAACCTGTAAGGTCAACACATACATCACATCCACTATCCCAAGAATAGAGTAGTATGTCACCGGTCGCAAGGATCATCCCCATCTCCAAAAGCCCAATATCCACCTCCTTGCGGCGGAAATCCTCGATCGAGCATATGTCAACAAGAACATCGCGCACAGGTTGTGGCGATGTTTAATGCCAACAATACCCGCACACCGAAACAGCGTGATCCCGTAAATATCTCCGGAAAACCTTAGAGCAAGCGTAACACGGTGCCGAGCGGTGAAAGAGGAACACCCAAACGATAACACAAGACACACCGATAAGCCTCGGCACTCATAGTCTGTCCCAATCCGGATACCGGAGCCACCCTAAGCCAATCCGAGTGTGATCCTCCTTTAAAGAGCTCCATAACGCCATCATCGAGGGAAAGATGGAAAGTAGATTCAACATTTTGGGAAACCCGATCAAGTATATATCGCCAATTTCTTCATAAGTTTGGGGCGGCGACCTCGCTAGGGTTACTCAAAAGATCAATATCCATATTCACGTTGAAAGTACATAAAGCATCATCAAAGAGGACCAGGTAATAATACCCGAACCATGAAGAAGCTTAGTCGAAGGCCACCGATTGAAGTCTAGAAGCAATGAAGGCATAGTTCAAAACATCACCGCGAATATAAACCAAGTCCCCAAAAGCAAAAGGTAAAGTGGCGAGTCTCCACCGCCAACACCAAAACCAGTCCGAGCGGTGACAATACGCTCTAAAGAAGAACAAGTGCCGCATCAAAAGAAACCCGGCGCACTCAAAGACCCGAGGAGAACATGTGCGCATAGAAAAATAGAGCTTAGAAATACCGGCACATGCTCGGAGTAACAACAACTCGCATTGAGGGTCATTAAGTTTGGCAACCGCCTCCATAAGTTCAATAGTTTTAGCAACCCTTTTCGGGACCAACTTACTACCAAACTCAAAATCCACACTAACGGTCCACCCAATAATTTAACACCATGTGAGGCGAGAAATATTGGGGAAAAACACCATCATACACCGCTACGGGGTCCTCTTGTGGCCAAAAGACTTGATTTATCAACATTGAGGTGTAAGCCACGACAAGGTCCGTCTGCCATAATCAACTCTAAAACCTTACCCACAACCAAGGTATCACCAATAATAGTGCCATCATCCAAATACCAAGCTTGAAAGGAAAGGTCAAAAGAATCTCGAATCTTACATGCTAAGGGATGTAAAACTAAAGCAAAAAGAAGAGGCCCAAGCGGATCACCTTGTTGCACACCTTGATGAGACCAAAGAGTATGCTCATCATAATATAATCTAGCAGGACTAGAGTAGCAAAACTCCACCCACTGTGAAATAGCCGGGAAATGCAAACGTACCTCATGTAACATAACAGCCCGGTCCACCATATTGAAAGCGTTTTTAAAATCAACCAACAACATGGATGACCAACCTCACACCGCGGTCCTCAACCAAACGGTTCACAAGATGGAGAATAGCTTCCCTCCCCGATACCCCAACACCAAGTTGTAAATCATCAAAATAATCACGAAGAGTGGCTAAGCATGGAAGCACAAACCTTGAAACTAACCGCCTCCAAACAGTCCCAACAAAGAATAGGGCGGATACCCCTCTGGTTTGACTAAGGGTGTGAGAGGGCACTAGCAATATATTCCCCAACGCCCTCGGACAGTTACCAGCAAGAAAAAGGTTCACCACTTGGGTAATAGAAGCGATCAACTCGTCAGAAATAGCCACAGCTGCACCACTCAAACAATCCAAAAGGTGTTGGGCACGCAACCCATCTCGTCCACAAGAAGTACCACGAGGGAAACTCTTGATCATGTCAAGAACGATGGAAGAGGATGCGGTAAGGTGATGATGGTCAATAGGTATATTAGGCAAGAGAGAGCAGGTGAAAAGGGTGCTTAGCTTTTAAGTCTTCAAGAGTAGAAGCATCATAAGGTGCAACCCTTAAGACGAAAGAACTCGACGCAGACGAAGATAATGACCATCACAAATCTTCCTCTTACATTGCTTGACATTACGATCACCCAAATCCAAACTATCATCATCAACAGAAGACCATGATGGGAGGGGTTCAGCTAAAACCTCACGCACAACCTGCAAACTACCACCAGGAGAGCCCCATGCATGAATAGCATTAACAATATACTCTTCCTGACGTTGACGCTTAGTGACCGACCTACTCTCTTGACAACTCCTCGGGCAAAAGGTTTTAAGAAGACAAAGCGGCAGGACAAATAAACTAACCCAACAAGAAATGTCACCAGGCGTGCAGATCACCTTATCAAGAGCTCTTTTCAAAGCACGAGAGAACTCTAAACGACATTTAGGAGGGATAGATTTAACAGTCCGCAAACCCCGAGCAAATAAAGTATCAAGAAGAGACAGGTCAAAACCACCAAGCACGTCCAAAACCGAATCCTCAACAAGGGCAACATGAGAAGGAACCTGTGGTTTAGGGAGATCATATAACACAAACCGAACAACACCATCACCACAATCAGGAGGAGACACAAAATCAGAACCCGCACCATGGCGACACTTAGCCCGGAAAGTATGCGTTTTGAAACAAACCCACACAACCACAAACCCATACGCTTAAAAGTAACCTCACCCTTTCAAAATAGTCGATCCGTCAAAGGGAATGCCTAATAGTAACTGAGCCTCACCACAAAAATGCCGGTCACGAAGATGTGTGATCAAAGAGGTTTTAGCCAAACCATTACCACCACCATCACGACATCCATTAAGACCAACAAAGGGACAATGGAATCTAACGGCCGGCATATGAAACCTCTTTGTAAACAAGCTTCAAGAAAGGGAGTACCAAAGGAAAAACCAAGGAAAACCAACTGAAAAACAACCAAGCAACACAAACACTCCGAGCAGTAAGAAACCACAACAGAACAACCAACCAACGAAGTGCCCAAACAAACCACACGAGACAAAAATCTGTAGGAGACCTAGTCGAAGCCAATAACCAAAGCAGCAGCGAAACAAGATTTCCCAATAACCAAGCTTCAAAAACCTGTAGGAGTCTTATTCGAAGCCAAGATACTGCCTTCGTATAAACAAACACCTTCAAGCCAATAACCAATAACCAAACAGTAGCCCAAGAATACCAGTCTTAACCACGTACAAACAACTAGATACTTCCTTCGCTAGAAACACCAGAAACTGCCTTCGAATAGAAACCCTAAAACAGATTCAAAATGGCAACGTGGGGAGAGGGAGAAGCACCGTATGGGAGAACTGATAAGATATCACAACCAATCGGAGAGCCAAACAAAAACAAGATACGGGGGTTTCAAGAAAACGAAACCCTAGAAACAGAAAAAACCCTAGAAAAAACGAAAAAGAACAGAACCTTGTCACAGAAACGTGATAAGATCACAATACACCGACCTGTTTCAACAAAGGAGTTGAAGGGACGATCCATATCCCATTGGAGATCAAGATGATCTGGTGATGGAGAAACAATCGCCCACACGAGAGGAGAGAAACCGTTATTATTATTATTATTATTATTATTATTATTATTATTATTATTATTATTATTATTATTATTATTATTATTATTATTATTATTTTGTTTTTATTATAAATATTATTTTATTAGAAACTAGGATTTATTATTATTATTATTATTATTATTATTATTATTATTATTATTATTATTATTATTATTATTATTATTATTATTATTATTATTATTATTATTATTATTATTATTTTTTTTTAATCTTATACTTTGTCCTGCTATCTTTTGATCTGCTAAACATAAATAACTTGAGATTTATAACGCATCCATACAATTGCATTTTTGCATAAAAATAAACTAACTAATCACCCGAATGCGAGGATCAAAACACATGGAGTACTTAAAACATTAACATACATATGGGGTGGGAGGGGTGGAATAATTAGACTTTCTTCCCCATTACTCCATAATAATAGCACTAAACCCAGGAGTCTCAATCGTCCCAAAACCGTATTTACAAGAAATGACTCAACTTAGCAACCATGTAATCAACTAGACAATTAACTAAGGGTTTATATGTTGTAACAATAATGAACTAAACATGAGTGCATACAAGGAAGGCTAAGGCGATTTGTGTGTAACATTTGGGGGTGGATTGTAAACAACGCTCTTCATTAATATTTTGGAATCCACCGAAATATCACGAGAACCGCGAAAAGGATAGGCTTAAAGGGGTTCACTAGGGGTATCTTGTACTAAAAATGAGTACATAGCAAGAATGTTGGGTAGTTACTTGACCAATGTAGCCAACGTAATTATAATAAACATGTTTGAAATAAGAGTTATCCTAATGCCTCTTATCATTTAGTCAATCCTAATCACACGAATGTGATCTATTTAGCGATCTCGGAATGCATCACTAAAACAAGTAATATAATCTCTATACTACCGGTATAATTATAAGCATTAAAGGTGAATGCTTCCTAAATATCTAAAGGCGAACCTCACATTTTTGGGTGGAATTTTTGAATGGTAGGGTTTTTGTGATAGCTATATAACTCATATCCATGATACGCTTTATTAAGACTAAAATTCACTCATAAATGTCATAAAAAATTATAAATTTTGTGCTAAGATTACCTTTACAAGTATTTCTTTCGATTAATTACACAATTACTAAAGAACAAAACAAATAACAAATGTGTGACTAGTTTCTAAGGTGTCTACCCTCCTTATATTTAAATTGAAGATTGTCTTCAATGTTCTTAAAAAGTACCAAAATTGATAAAGGGAAAAATAAAAGAGGTAAAATAAACTAGTACTCCCTGATTAGCTCGGTATGAATGGAAAACGGAAATATGGTCAAATCTGTCTACAAGAAGACATCCAAGAGGTACATATCATTTGACAATCTCATCTTCTTGTCCAATATAACGTGTAAATCTATAAGAAAACGAACACAAAACCCAACATAAAATCGGCGCTAAAAAGTATATATAATAAAAACCAGAAAGCAAATAAGATATAATGCTTGCAAAATAAATGTTTACTGAAATATGGAAATTTACAAATTCTACAAATTTTCAAACACTAACTTTCAACAAAAAAAAAAAAATTTGGAAAATTTATTGTCAGAGTGTTCTGGCGTCGAGATGACTTAATGATTGTTTCGTTTTGTTTCCTAGAAATTTTCTGGAAAATCTAACTTTAAAACCTGGAATTTTCTGTAAAACATTTATTGTGACTCGATACAAGCATTTGACTCCAACAAATACACAAACAAGATATAATATATGCTAATCATAAATTGTAAAGCTTTCATGTTCGAATTTCGTTCTTTTAAAGAAAATATAAACTTTCCTACACTTGTCTTTTTATAAAATACCTTTATATGTAATCAAGACGAGGTTAAAAACAAAATATATTTTTTTTACAAATTATTCGAAACATGAAAATTAAACAATTATGATTAAGCATATATAACTCAAATAAAAATAAAATAAAATAAAAGATCCAACAATTAAAAAGCATGAGTTGTCTCCCAAGAAGCAATTGTTTTTGTTCGAGTCACGAGCCTGACTCTACCCTTATTTTACAGATAAGAGGGAAATTTTCCCTAATCTTATGATTAAGTGCGGGTGATAGTAGCGATACACACCATCTCGGTGGAACAAAGCCATATGATGAGATATTGGTAGTTGAATTATATGCTTAAACGGGTTGCTTCTTTCATCTTAACCTTATATAATTCATTTGGGCCAATGGGTAGATCAAAGTTTTCTTCTAAAAAGGGATAATCTTTTATCAACTTTGAGAGATTCCTAGTTAGGAATCCCATCTTGTCCTAGTAAACCTGGTTTAAACCCATAATATTTCTAATGATCAATCATAAATGGTTTATGTAAGTGTGTAAGGTCATGTTTCACTCTTATATTAGCTTCCACTTCACATGGCTTAGAGTCTACTAACTTTATCCTAAAACTATCCGGACTATATGGTTTGATGGGTGGATCGGGGCCTATTTCAATTCCTAGATTCACATCCATGGATAAAAATTTGGGTAAGGGTTTCGGTTGAGTCTCTGGTTCATCAAAACTATGAACTTTCATAGGACTAAGAGAAAGTTTATGACTATAAGTATTGAAACCTATATCCTCTAGTTGTGTTTGGTCCAAAGGTTCTACTTCCATCGGGCTTCCTATAGTCTCTTCTACTTCTTCCGGGTAAGTTACATGCGGTGTGTATTCCTCAAGTGATGGTAGGACTTGCAGGCTTGGAGTTCTCAACTCATTCTCCATTATTTCTAGATCACCTATATGCTCATCATGTATTTTGGTAGGATCTAACCCAAACACACACATAAGTATCTCATCCTTCTCTAGCCATTTCAAATTCTTGTTCTGATTCATAAGAATCGTTCTCAATAACTTGATCACTATGTTCTGATTGCCTAAAAGATTCCTCATGCGTGTCATATGTTTTGGTAAAATCTATCCAATGCATGCAACTAGGTAGCTCAACTCTAACCATCTCACAATCTTTATCGAGCGCCGAATTTTGTCAGGCCAACCCACACCTTCGCCGCTAGATATATATCTAGCGTGAATCGACGCCGAAGACCTATTCGAGGCCAGCCCATGTTCTTAAATACTAGGTCATTTTGTTCATGGTCCCTATAGTCGGATAAATCCTCCTCATTTTGTTTCATCAATTTGTGATGTATATAAACCTATCATTCATTTAACTTATGGTTCATGGTTAGGAAGCTTTCCTTAATTTTTTTCCAAAGGGTCTCACTAAAAGGATTTGATTGTTTAATAGAAGTCACACATGCATAGAATTTATCAAACCTATCTAACTTTACCCCCATCTCATCTTGGATATCTTTAAGATCACTCAAAAATTCATTGGAACAAAAAAAAGCAAATCCATTCGTGTAATATAATTGTTCCTCTATTGTCAATTATTCAAATACAACTTCATCCGCCATGGTGATGAATGAAAAAGGGTTTTATGTACAAAAACACAAAGAAAAATAGACTAAAAGAAAGCTACAAAATAAAAAGAAAAATCTCACTTGATAGGTGTTGGATCGATATACTCTGACCAAACTAACTATGTAGCTTGTAAGGGTTTAGCAACCTTGGATAAATCCTAAATCACTAACATTGAAACACTGATATAACTCTATTAAGTATGCGAAAACTACTTCAATAAAGCTAAGAAGAATAACATTTAACTTCAACGATTATATTAAAACCAAACTTTGAACCTGCTTGTTATACAGATTCACTAACAAACCTAATCGCTAATAACTCTAATATTGTACTTGCATGTAAGTTCTAAGTCGCGTTCGTATCTCTAATGCCAATCTAGGAGTCCTTTTATAGGCATAAGGAGTTCCCTAGTTGGTTTACAATTACAATCCTTGTACGACAAGTAATACTAATTCTAATCTAAGAAAATTCTAGAATTACATAATAATCCTTAAACAATTTGCATAGCAGTCCTTTAGCTTTAAGATTTTTTGACACAAGCAAGATGCTTTGACTTTCATTAAGCAATTACTTTGACTTTCTTGACACTTTGACTTTCTTGATGACTTTGTGTTTTATATCCCAACAATCCTCCCTAACTTGAATTCTACTTGCTTGATTTCAAGTTCCTTTGTATCTTTAACTTTAACATCTTTGTCTTCAAGGAAAGATTGTGTCTTTATTTTCAGATTTGTCTTGTACTCTCTGTGCTTGTATTATCATCATCAAAGTAATCTTTATAAGCAATCCTTTTCAGCAATTATTATCAGCAACCTTCATCTTTTCAGCTTCTCAGTAACATATGGCAAAATGTACATCAGATCATAAAGTTTCAGACTATTCTCATCACTTCCAGGTGTGTAAACTCCTGTGAGAGGTGAATCATTGAAAATTCAATGGATTTTGATGTCTCTTTACCAAAGCCATTAACTCGGGAGTAGCCAATGTTTAGGTGTGTAAAACCATGGTACATTGATAACCATATGATTTTTAGCAAATCATCAGCTATCAACGGATTTGTTAAGTCTTTACCAATAGCCGTTTGCTTTTGGACTAGTTAGTTCTTACACCCATGGTGAACTAATTACCATACAAATGGTTTTTCCACAGCCTTTACCACAAGCCATTTTTCTTGTGGGCTAGCCAACTCTTTACTATTACAGATATGGTGAGTTGAAAACCATACAGTTTTTAGTAAATTGTCAACTAAAAACGGATTTGATAATCACATCAGAGTCGTACCCTCATGATGAGTCAAACTCTTTCTTGTTTATTAAACATGGTGAGTTGATTACCATCAGGTGTTACTCTCAAAACAATTTGTTGCTGATATCTTATGCTTCAAAAAGTATTTTGCACTTAACAAAAATTGCTTATTTATTTTTATTAAAAGACTTTTACTGGTTTTGAGCTGCAAGCAGTACTTTAAGAAAGTACTGTTTGTTCAGCAGTACTTTTGAATAAAGTACTGATTTTTCAAAAGATTTATATAATAAAAACCATACCAGTAATTATGCATCATCGTCTGCTAACTCTGTCCATTTGATGAACAACTCAATCACCATAAGAGCTGTTTCATTCTCCTGCTCAACCTCCATACCATGATCTAGCATCTTGATCATAAGATCTCTTGTAAGTGGATATCTTCTTTCTGCTAACATATGTATCATGATCCCATCTTCTAACTCCAATATATGCACTCCTGATTCTTCAAAGAATCTCCAGCTTGTGATCTCCCAAACTTCTTAATTGTTTCAAAGCGCATTAGTATTTGTTTCTTCTGTCTCCCAGATAGTTATAAGATCTCCCAGCAAGACTAAACCGACTCCAGTTGGTGGAATATGCTCAAAATAATCTTGCACTAGTTGATACAGACAAAACAGATCTTCTTTATCTATTATATGCAGTATGTCCCACAATGAGTTGAATACTCTAAAACTTTCATCTTCTCTATGAAACATAAGATAGTCTCCTTCTTTTGATTCTACAACTTCAAATGTAGACATCTTAGACTTCTTTACTGCAACTTCTTTAGACTTAGGATGCTCACAATCAACAACCCTTAGATAATTTCTCAGCTCATCAACTGTATCTGTTCTTAATTGTATTTTCTTTGATAGCTGTTCATCATCAGTTGTTCTCTTTCTCTTAAAACTTCTTTTTCTTGCATCCTCATTTTGCTTTTCATCATCAAAAGGAATAATACTATCAATTTGGTTTTGATAAACCTCTCTAACAGCATCATATAAGTCTTTCATCTCTAGATATTTTAACTTCTGTAAACCAGTATATCCTCTACCCTTCAGATAGGCCATCATAACATTCCTTTCTTTAGCAATACTTTGTGGTCTTTTTGGTATAACAGATTGCTTCATTGGTTTTTCGATTTGAGCATCTAATTCAGCTTGTAGCTTTCTAGCAGCTTCTTCATTTTTAGCCACTTCAATAGCTCTTAATTTTGCCAAAGTAAGCTTCTTCTTTTTCTTTGATTCTACCAGTTTTCCTTTTCCTTTATCCTTTGGATCTAACTCTTGAGTAGGTTGAGATGATTGCAAGACTTGAGGTTGTTCTTCAACTCTAGGGATACTAATACCTCTTGGTCTTGACATGTTGAGCATAATCTGAGCAACGGTCTCATCATCACTTGCAGTATGTTCTACTTTAGAGGTACTAGCTTCTTCTTCATGTAAGACTGTTGAAGGACCAACTTCTTCATCAAAGTTTAATGTTCTTGGTGTAATAAGCTCTTGCCTAAACGTTCCTTGAAGAGCAGTACCTTGATCACCAACACTTTGAACATCAGCACCTTGATCACCAGTACTTTGTACACCAGTACCTTGAGGCTCAGTTTTCTCAGCTTCTTTATGTGAATCATCATAAGTTTCAGCATCTGGTTCTTCATCTAGATCTTTATGAGTTTCAGTGTTGGATCGATATACTCTAACCAAACTAACTTATGTAGCTTGTAAGGGCTTAGCAACCTCGGATAAATCCTAAGTCACTAACAATGAAACACTGAATTAACTCTATTAAGTATGCGGAATTTACTTCAATAAAGCTAAGAAGAATTAACTTTAACTTCAACGATTTTATTAATACTCAGAACCTGCTTGTTATACAGATTCTCTAACAACTCTAATAACTCTAATACTGCGTATGAATTTGTACTCTTAAACTCTAAAACATATATCTCTAATGCCAATCTAGGGGTCCTTTTATAGGCATAAGGATTACCCTAGTCGGTTTACAACTCTAATTCTTGTACGACAAGTAATCTAAACTAAGAATATTCTAGAATCATAAAGCTTTCCATAAACAATGTCACAGTTCTTTTAGCTTTGCAGTACTTTGATGTTGAGCAGTACTTTGACTTTCTTCTTTAGCAGTACTTTGACTCTTCAGCACTTTGACTTCTTCAGTACTTTATATTTCTTCAGTACTTTATATCCCAACATTCAGCATCTTCATTCAAATTCTCTTGCTCCAAAATCATCCCCAATGTGAATGAAGATTGCTTTGTAGGCTTCTTGCCCTTAGAAACCTTCTTAGATTTCATTCCTTTCTTCTAAGACTTGACCCACAACCTATGATGCTGAACGAGTGGCCAGACAAATTGCTTCAATCTTTTAAACTTGTTGTTCAGCTTCAACAGTTGTGCAGCTTGAGCTTCATAATCCTTTTTCAATCTTAAGAGTTCCCTTGTCAAAGCATAAGTATCTAGAACTTTACCCTCAGTAGCCATAACTCCCTCATCTCCTCCAGATGTTTGAGACCCATCTGTGGAAGTATAATCATTGGGAGATGATGGTGGGTTGACATCTGGTTCTGAATCATTACCTTGCAGAGATGCAGTATGTTGTAATGCAGTACTTTCTCTAGAATCAGTTGAGGAACTTCACGAGCTGGGGAAGGTGCAGTAGGAGAAGTAGTTCCTTCTATTGAAACTGAAGGCTCATTATCTTCACTTGAAGTAGCTTCATCTCTAACAGCTTGTGCTACTTCCATCATATGAGCAGTTAAAGGTGTATCCCTCCCAGAAAATTTGTCACTCTTTTTAGCCATGAAAGTAAACACCTTTGGTAGAAGTACTATAGCAGGTAGCAAGCTTGAAGGTTTAGGGACATCCTTAAGCTGTTTGTTCAAAAATAATTGAACAAATCTAGGGTACATCAGGAACGGTGAACCATTTGAGATATAGGATAGCATACCATCAAAAATCCTCCTGGAAAAGTTAAAGGGTTGATTGGTAGCTAATCCCACTAATGCAGAGGCAATATTTGATCCAAATTCTTCCCATGAAGTACTCTTGGGACTTAGGCAATGAAGCAAAATATGAACGAGATACTTCCAGTGAGGACTAAATAAGGGCTTCTTAAAAGTTGTTTCAGTGAGTGAACCTCCATACCCTATATCTTGGAGTGTATCCCATAGTACTTGTTTCTCAAAACGAATGGCTCCTTCTTCATCATCAAACAATAAATCTTCCCTGATTGTGGCTTCAGTAATTCTGACTATCTTTTCAGCAACCTTAGCCTGAATAAAGGATTCGTCATCTTGCATATGAGATCTAGCAGTAGCCTAAAATTGTTGAATCCATGGTTCAATGATGTCAGGTATGACCAGTAGAGCATAATTAATTGAAGATCCAGTTAGGAAATCAATTATATCATGAAAAGTGACATTAGACGGTGTCTTGTCCAAGTTATCAACCATGTTATGCTTATTGACAGTGTTACGATTAGCCATTATGTGTTGGTAAAAGAAAGAATGGTGCATGGAAGGTGAATGTTGATGAGAGAAGAGAGATATGATAGATAAGTATAAAGATGAGAGGGAAAATCGGAGGGTAGTTATTTATAGGTAATATTTAAAAAATCAAAGCCCAATTAATAAAGTTACTGTTGTTTGAAGTTTACCCCATATTTTGACCGTTGGAACGATGACGTTGACAAGATCTGCGATGCTTTCCACGTAGCGATACTTTCAAAGAAGTACTTTCGAGGCAAGATTTCGGATAAACCGTAAGCGATCATCCATCCTCTTCTTCTCAATAGCAAAACCTCAAAAGCATTGTATAGCCTCCCTTAAACAATGCATAGGACTAACTAACTAACTAAAAGTCCTCCCTTAATTGTAGCTTAATAATTAATCATACCGATGAGTGTGTAAATACTCATCATTTTTAGTCAATCTGATCGCAAAACGTCTAAAATGCTCACAATGCATCAAAATCTTGAAAATATTCCAAAATTGCATTTTATATGTTTCAGATGCAAAATGTTTAAAATCAGATGAAAAATGAGCAAAGTTTGCATAATTGGCAGTTTCAGTCCCCCAAGTTTCTAAAATTGTCAGAAATAGTCCCTGAGTCAAAATTTCAAAAGAAAAATCACCAAAGGTCCTTTTAAAAATCATAACTTGTCAAATTTAGTCCTTTGGTGAAAAATGTCAAAAGTTTGAGAAAATTACAAGAATGGTCCTTCAACTTTGAAAATTGGCAGAATTGGTCCCTGGAAAAATTGAAAATGGCAACTTTGGTCCTTGTAATATTAACACTTGGCAATTTCAGCCCCTGAAACATCTTTGCATAATTGGCAGCTTAGGTCCCTACAGTTTCAGAAATTACAAGACAAGTCCCTATGTTATTAAAACCTTTAAACACCTTTTGGACTTGTCAAAATGGCTTTTGGACCCCTGCCTTCCCAAATCGGACCCTGTCACTAACCTTTTGGACCCCCTGTTATTAAATATCCCAAGTCAAATGCCTTTGACCACCCCTTTCCCTCTCTCCCTCACGAGATACCCAATCCCATCATCACCATTGCCTGCACTTCACTGATAACACTCCATATCTACCATCATCATCCCTACCCCCCTCCACCTCACAACACTCCAAAGGTTCATTAAATGCACCCTCTACCTACCCCTGCCCTCCCTAGCTGTTAAAACCAAGTTTGGAGCCAAAAAGCTTTAAACGGCCAAGATCAATTTCATTAATCCAAGGGTCAGTATTAGTGATGGGAAATGACCAGAGAGAGGAGAGAAGAAGATTTGAGCTTATAAAAAGCAAGAAGAAGCAACAAAGAAGGGAGTTAGTTAGTTTTTGTTTAAATGAATGTCGTTTTTAAGCTTTTAATATCTTAAGTAGTTCTTCATTGTATTTTTCAGTTAATTTGTATCAAACAAAGTCATTCTAGTATATTGCAACTTATTTTAAACATCAATTCAAGATTAATGATCATTTTCCATAATTTGTGTCACTGTTGAAATTTTAATTTTCAAACTCACTTGTTTAAGCATTTAGCAACTCAGTTTCAATCTCCAACAAGCTTACATAAGCTGATAATAGCTTTTTGTAAGCTTAGAATCAAGTTTCAAGCATATTAGAAATTTGGTCAACAGAAGTCAACCTTGGAGCAAAATTAATGCAGGAATGGAATGGGTGATTCAGGAATGGGAATGGGTTGATGTGGAAGCTATGGGTTGATCTATGTAGGTTAGTGGTACTGTAGTTCTGGTTTGATTACTAGCAAGCCATTGTGGCTAGGCAACTTTGTAAGTGATTTTCAAATTCTTAGCATAATCTGATTTAGAAGTTATAAGTAGTTAAATTTTGTCTTAATAGTAGTATCTAGGTTAATTAGAGTTAGTTTGATCTATGGTTCATGCTTGTTCAGTGTTAGATTAGTTTTAACTTGCTTATCAGTGTAACAAGGGGTGTTTGGTTTACTGATCTATCTGTTTTTTTAGGCTTATGCAGTGATAGCTTTATATTGGTTCATGTTTGTTAAGTAAATTTGAACTCATTTGGGTCTTAGTTTGGGTCTGCAACACCACCAAAGTCAAACTTGTACTTAAATCGCCTCTCATTTGCTCAATCATTGTGATCAAGGATTTGCAAATCCTTGATTTGTGTTTAGAATTCATTAACATTGATTGCATTAGGTTTATTACATCATATAACATCATCATCAGTGATAAAATTGGATCCAAAGTTCATAATAGTCAACTGTCCATGTTTCTTCAAAAGTCAAAAGTTGCAAAAATCTGTTTTTGAGCCAACTACAAGGAATTTTCATGAGCTTATTTTTTGGACTTATCAAGTGAAACTTGGCATTCTAAAAACTTCACCTGGTCTGTTTACTTATTAGCATTTTTGTGAAATTTTGCAATTTATTTAAAGGCTTCAAAACTGCTCCTCTTTTAGGACATAAATGCCCTGCTCACTGGTCTCAGCATTCACTGAGTTTTCTCAGGTCTTGTGCAAGGTTGCACAGGGCTTATTAGAGCTAGTCATGGTCTGATTTTTGGTTCACTTGGTCTCACCCAGGTCTAGTCTAGGTTCCAATCTGTAGTTTTCAATTTGAGCTTATTTTCAAGCTGGTGCTTGTGTTCAAAGTTGGTACTCAGAATCTGTTTAGCTTATTAGTTCAAATCATCAAAACTGATCCAACTTGCATATCAGTGGTTGTAGCTTGTTGATTTCTGTTGCATTTGGTCACTTTTAGTATATCATAGTTCTGCTTTCGGTTGGTAGCTTATTTTGTTCATTTGGCTTATTTGGAGTGCTTAATAATAAGCACTTGCACATCGATTCTTAATTCCTCCACATAAGTACTTGTTTTCTATTTTCCTAGATTCCTAATATAATTTTAGACTTTTCCTGAAATTTTCAGATTTTTCTAAGTTGATTTGCTATTTTCTTAATTTAAATTAGTTTTAAGCATTTTAAATAGTATTTAATACAAAAATTAAGAAAAGCTTCAAAAAATAATTTTTCATTTTTCTTAAGTTTAGATAAATACAAAAAGCCAAAAAAATATTTTTATAGATTTTTCTTAGTTAAATTTGTAATTTTTAGTAATTTAATTAGTTTTTAATAGTTTAAAATTCCTAGAAAATAGAAAATAATCTGAAAATTACAAAAATATTTTTGAAAATTCTATTTTGATATTTTAGATTTTTCTAAGTCTTAATTTTATTTTTCTAGCTTTATTTCCTAATTTCTTGTATTTTAGGTAATTATTAAATAGTTAAAAATAGTTTTTAATTAATAATAATTAATTAATTAGTTATAAAATAATTTTATTTTTCTAAATATTTTATTTTATCATTAGGATTGTAAAATATCATTTTCATATTTTTAGGGTTAAAATTGTGTAGGTTTCACTTTTTCATTCAGACGTCACGTAGATTTTAATTTCGCTTTGTAAAACATAAAACAAAACATCATTTTAAATATAGTGATAGCGTTTATTTAATAGATTTTATCTTTTAATTTCCTTTAATTTGCATTTAAGCCGTTGTAATTTGTGTGATTTAGCTTGATCGCTTGCGAGCGCACTAAATTTTTGGCGCCATTCGGGAGTCAGGCCGATCTATCTTCCGTCTAGCAGATTAGTTGTTTGGATACTCACTCATTTGTTTATATCATCCATTTATCATCTATATATATATATATATATCCATATTTTCTTATAAAAAATCCAAAAACCCAAAAACGTATAAAACACAAAAATATTTTCCTTTTGTTACTATATATGTATCAAAAATAAAAATACAAAAAGATTCGTCGTTTTCTTTAATAAATAACAACTTAAAAGATTACCACCGCAAACCAAGGCAAAGGCACTACCTAACCGGGTGCGACCATAATAAGTTCCCGAACTAAAGATTTAAAACTTGCCTTTGTGTCCTTGTGATTGGTGTACCTTTTCAAAGAAGCCATTCATATTGTGATTATTGGTTAAGTTCATCGTTGTTTTGCCTCGATTTTGTGTTAATTGATTTTGTTGTGATATCTACGCTTCGAACCGTAAAACCCATAAAGATTCTTCTCACCCCATTTTATAAAACGCCTTCATAATTCTCATTCTCATCCGAAGATTTCATAATTCCCATTTCTCTCCTTAACTCGAGTTTCCTTAGAGTTAACTCTAGTGTATGCGCACTCGCTCTTCTAGATCCGTGAGCCCATTTCGTGAGCTTGTCAAGATTCCAAGAAGGCGTGTTCAGACTTTCGCTCCATCATCGAATCGAGATCCGGACCGCTCACACTACTTCCGTTATCATGGCGGAAGAACGCCTATGTGTGAGCTTCTCCGAGCACCCATCGACGGGTATGGAGATGCTATCGTTATACCGACCATCGTGGTGAAAATTTTGAACTCAAGACCGGTTATCGAATCTTGTAACCTCAAATCGCCTACGGTTTTGAGCGGATGATCCTCATGCTCATATTCGATGGTTTAACAAGATTGCATCTACCATCAAGTATAAGAATGTCCCTACCGATTCATTAAGCTTCTTCTGCTCCCATTTTCTCTTGAGGGCAAGCCCGGATTTGGCTTGAAAACAACCCCTCGCCTATAGAGACATGGGAAGATCCGTGAAGAAATTTGTGAATGAATTCTATCCACCTTCCAAAACCACGAGTCCGAAAATGAAATCATCAAGTTCACTCGAAGTTTGATGAATCCTTCATGAATCGTGGGATCGTTTTAAGGAATTGCTTCGCAAATGTTCTCACCACGGTTTCTCGAGTTGATGCAACTCGATACTTTCTACAATGGAGTGAGTCAATCGATCAAGATTCTCTCAATTCCTCCGCGGGAGGAAATTTCCTAAGCAAAACTGTCAAAGAAGCTTTAGCGATAATCGAAAACAAGTCTAAAGTCCGCACTACACGAAGCAAGCGGTTGTTTCCCAAGTCGGTGTTGGTCCTTCTTCTTCATCGCCTGTGAGTCGGTCTAGCATCGATGCTAAGATTGACAAACTCACGGAAGCTATTCAAGCTTTGGTTCTTTCCAACCGAAGAAAGTCTCTTTCCACAAACTTCACCTCCTACTTTGAAGTTAAGAAAGTGGAAGTCTGTGTTACCCGTGGTGGCCCCATGCTTACTATAATTGTATGGCCACCGACGGTAACCCTTTGAAGCCAATCTTGTGGGCGGGATGTCTAGTCAAGGAGGCAATCAATATCGTGCTCCTATAGACCCGAACCACCGTCCTAACCACTACTCGGACCTCCGGTTTCAATCAAAACCGTAATCGAAATCAAAATGACCAAACCAAGGTTTTCAAAACCAAGGTAATTTCACCAAACAACGGTTTTCAAAATCAAAATCAAAATTTCCAACATCAAGGAAATTACAATAGAAACCAGTCGGGAAATTTCAACCGGGTATTTTCATGCCAATAATCAAGGAATTTTCAAAATCAAGGCCCTAATCCTAACAATAGAGGCGAATTTCCTGTGCAAACTCAAGCCATTGTTCCAACGGCCCATCATCGATGAGTTGTTGAAACAATTCATGAAATCCCAAGAGGAAATGAATCGGTTGTTGGTCGACCGGTTTCGACATCAAGAAGTCTTTAAATGATCGACCCTGGGCTCGGTACTCTACCTAGCAACACGATCGCTAATCCGAGGGGCGATGCAAAGGCGATCACAACCCAGTGGTGCTTCATATGTTGGACCCGCTATTCCTACTACCTCTTCTTCTTCTCTCCGAAGGTAGTGGAAAGTGAGCCCGAGGCGACAAAGGAAAAGGAACTTCCTACTAATAACGGAAGTACCAAAGACTGCCCATCCTCGGGTTGTCCGAAACCCAACACCAAACACGAGTTGTTTTGAACCTCCGTTGTTGACCCTAAATCCAAAACTTCTATTCCTTATCCTCACGTTTACATGAGCAAAGCTCCGCGAGAAAGCTAGTCATCGATGGAAAAATTCTTTCAAATTTTCCAAGAACTTCACTTTGACATAAGCTTCATGGATGCCATCATGTTAATGCCCAAGTTTGCATCCACTCAAACACATGTTGAGCAACAAAGAAAAGTCGTTTGAAATGGCTAAGACTCCTTTGAATGAGAATTGCTCGCCAGCCTTGTTAAAGAAGCTTCCGAGAAGCTAGGAGATCCCGGAAAATTTCTTCTTCCTTGTGTTTTCCCGGGATGATTGAATGCTTTGCTCTTGCCGATCTTGGTGCAAGCATCAACTGATGCCGTATTCGATGTGGAAGAAACTTTCTCTTAGAACTTATTCCTACCGCATGACTCTTGAGCTTGCGGATCGTTCTATCTCGCGTCCCTTGGCATTGCCGAGGATGTATTTGTGAAAGTAGGAAAGTTCCATTTTCCGGTGATTTTGTGGTTGTTGATTTCGATGTCGATCCTCGAGTTCCCCTCATTGTTGGGCGGGATTCACGAGGACGGGCCGTGCTCTTATAGATGTGTTTGAGCAAGAAATCACTTTACGTGTGGGTAATGAAGTCATACCTTTAACCTCGATCAAACTTGAGGTACTCCTCAAACTATGATATTGAATCGCTTAATCGTGTCGATTTAATTGATATTGCTTGAGGAGTACTCAAGAGTTTCTTGGTTATCTTCATAATTACGTGAGTGGGAATTCCAATTCCACCACATCTTCTCGACCTATCATTGCCGACTCTTCCCCTCTCTCACCCGTTTGAGGAGGTGACTTCCTTTGGAAGAGATCGATGAATTTCGGTCTTCGATGAATCAATTCACCGGAATTGATGGTGTTTATGATTCGGAGGGGATATTCTTTATCTTGAGCAATTGCTTAATGAAGATCCTTTACCTTCACTCCTCCGAATGAGATCACGATTGAGGAAATCAAATCGGTACAAACTTCTCGATGAATTTCCGAGGTTGAACTTAGGACCTACCTCCTCATCTCGAGTATGCATTCTTGGAGGTGATGATAAATTACCCGTCATAATTGCTAAAGACTTAACCGAGGAGGAGAAAACTCTCATAAAGGTCTTGAAGTCACACAAGCAAGCAATTGCTTGAAACTCTCCGATATTAAGGGTATCAACCACGAGTTTTGTACTCACAAAATCTTAATGGAGGATGACTTCAAACCAAGAGTCCAACATCGAGAGAAGGGTAAATCCTAAGATTCACGAGGTTATCAAACAAGAGGTTCTCAAACTTCTTGATGCCGGCTTGATTTACCCGATCTCGATAGTCCTTAGGTTAGCCCAATTCATTGCGTTCCAAAAAGGGTGGCATAACTGTTGTCACGAATGAAGAAAACGAGTTGATTCCAACTCGATTGATTACGGATGGCGTGTGTGTATTGACCATCGTAAGTTAAACGAAGCCACCGTAAAGACCATTTTCCTCTACCCTTCATGGACCGGATGCTTGAGAGATTAGCGAGGAACGAATACTATTGTTTCCTTGATGGTTTCTCGGGTTACTTTCAGATCCCCATTGATCCTCCGGATCAAGAAAAGACCACATTCACCGCCCATATGGGACGTTTGCCTACGACGTATGCCTTTTGGCTTATGCAATGCTCCCGCACGCTCCAAAGATGTATGATGGCAATTTTCCACGACATGATCGGGAAACTATGGAGGTGTTTATGGATGACTTCTGGTCATTAGGGACTCATTTCATACATGTCTCTCCCTTAGACAAAATGCTAAAAGGTGTGAAGACACCAATCTATGTCTAAACTGGGAGAAGAGCCACTTTTTGGTCAAAGAAGGCATAGTCCTTGGCCATAAGATTTCCAAGAATGGGATTGAGGTAGATAGAGCGAAAGTTGATGTTATTGCTAAACTACCTCATCCGACTACCGTTAAAGGTATTAGGAGTTTTCTAGGTCATGCCGGGTTTTATCGTAGATTCATTCAAGATTTCTCTAAAATCGCTCGCCTATGACCCATCTTCTCGAAAAGATGCTCCTTTTATCTTTTCTCCCGAGTGCATCGAAGCTTTTGAAACACTTAAGAAAAAGCTACGGAAGCACCCTTCTAGTTGCCCCGATCGGGATTTACCCTTCGAGCTCATGTGCGATGCAAGTGACTTTGCTATCGGTGCGGTCTTGGGGCAACGGAAAACCAAGCATTTTCACCAATCCACTCACGCAAGCAAAACTATGATCAAGCTCGGACCCATTACACCACTACGTAAAAGAATTGTTAGTGTGTGTGTATGCGTTTGAGAAGTTTCGCCATATCTTATATTGACCAAATGCGTGGTGTATACGGATCACTCGGCTCTCAAATATCTCTTTGCAAAACAAGATGCAAAGCCGAGATTGCTCCGTTGGGTTCTCCTCCTACAAGAATTTGATATCATCATCCGTGATAAAAAGGAGCCGAGAACACGGTCACGATCATCTATCCCGATTAGAGAACCCTCACCAGATGTGTTAGAGAAAAGGAAATAAATGAAACATTTCCTCTCGAAACACTCAATGTGGTTTCTTTTCGTGGAGACTCTTCTACCCCATGGTTTGTCGACTTTGCAAATTACCATGCGGGTAACTTTGTGGTGAAAGGGATGTCGTCCCAACGTAAAAATAAATTCTTTAAAGATGTGAAACATTATTTCGGACGACCCTACTTGTTTAAAATTTGTGCGGATCAAGTCATCCGGCGATGTGTGTATGGTCGAAGCCATTGACATTCTCAAGGCTTGCCATTCGGACCTCTTGGGGACATCATAGCCCCAACTACACCGCCAAGAAGGTGTTTGATTCGGATTCTATTGGCCCACAATCTACAAGGATGCCCATGAATTTGTCAAAACACGTGACGCTTGTCAATGTCACGAGAATATCTCACAAAGGAATGAAATGCCGCAAAACGCCATTCAAGTGTGTGAGATTTTTGACATATGGGGCATTGACTTTATGGGGCCATTTCCTTCTTCCCGTGGTAACAAATACATACTCGTGGCCGTTGACTACTTGTCAAAATGGGTTGAAGCTAAGGCTTTACCCACCAACGATGCCCGAGTTGTGGTGAAATTCTTAAAATCTCTGTTTGCTTGGTTTGGAACTCCACGAGCCATAATTAGTGATCGTGGTACGCATTTCTGCAATGACCAGTTTGAATGAGTCATGCAAAAGTATGGTGTAACTCACCGTCTATCTACTGCATACCACCCCCAAACAAGTGGGCAAGTGGAAGTTTCTAACCGGGATAAAGAATTCTTGAGAGGACGGTTGGTGAAAACCGTGCCTCTTGGTCGATAAGCTAGATGACGCACTGGGCCTTCCGTGACACCCTACAAAACACCCATCGGTGCACTCCATACAAGCCGGTGTACGGAAGGCGTGTCATCTACCGCTTGAGCTCGAGCACAAGGCATACTGGGCCTTGAAGCATGCTAACTTTGACATTCGATACGGTGGTGATCATCGGAAAGTTCAAATGAATGAATTAAATGAACTCCGTGATCAAGCTTACGAGAACTCTTTGATCTATAAACAAAAGACAAAGAAGATTCATGACTCAAAATCAAGAACCGCGTTTTCAACGTCGGTGATCGAGTCCTTCTTTTCAACTCAAGATTGAAGATTTTCTCGAAAGCTCAAGTCCCGTTGGTCCGGTCCATTTACTATCGCTAAGGTTTATCCTTATGGTACCATTGAGTTATCTCAACCCGATGGTCCTAATTTTAAAGTGAATGGTCATCGAGTGAAGCATTATTTTGGAGAGGACATTCCATCCATGGTTGTCCCGGACTTACAAACTTTCCCATGAACCAATGAATGCGGGATCGAGTCAAGCTAGCGACTCGGTAATCAAAAACAAGCATGCCATATGGGTTGTCACCCATATTTCGAAATATCTTAAGTTTGTTACGGTTAGTCATTCACAAGTGGCTAGCTTGTGTGATAAAACTTGATGATTCGACTTCTTCTTTCTACTTTCTACCACCCTAGTGTGGGGGGTTGCCCACATGTTGTGTATATAAGAATGTTCCAAAAAAAAAAAAAAAAAATCTTCTTTATAAAGAAAGGATGTAGTATTTCCTTTCACGTTCTTTGTTTCGGCATAACCGCGGTACTTTGAATATTGAGGGCAATATTCATTTCTAAGTGTGGGGAATTCTCACGAATTTTATCATGTAATTATACCGCCTAATTCCCGTTTTGGCCAAAATTTTTTGGAGTAAGTGTTTTACACTTTCTCATTTGGTTATCGATCCACCATGTCTCAGAAGACAAAAGGATTGGCTAATCCAGAGCAAACGGCTCTTGGTAAAGATATCTCAAATCCGTTGACGCTTGCAATTTACCCAAAATTGTATGGTATTCATTCACCATATCCTAAAAAGTGAAGAGTTGGCTAGCCCGCAAGTTTATGGCTTGTGGTAAAGGTAGTGGAAAATCCATAATTGGTAATCACTCACCAAAGATAATATTGATAATTTATCTAAGAGTTGGCTAGTCCAGAGCAAACGGCTTCGGTAAAGACAAAATCAAATCCGTTGGAAGTCGGTGGTTTGCTCAAAATCACATGGTTATCGGTGTACCATGGTTCTTACTTGAACTGAAACATTTGGCTACTCGAAGTAATGGCTTTTGGTAAAGAGTTTCAAATCCATTAAGTTTTTCTCAAAAGATTGCTAGGGACTAGCAATAGTTTAGTGTGGGGATTGATGAGTGTGTAAATACTCATCATTTTAGTCAATCTGAATCGCAAAACGCCTAAAATGCTCACAATGCATCAAAATATCGAAAATATTCCAAAATTGCATTTTATATGTTTCGGATGCAAAATGTTTAAAATCGGATGAAAATGAGCAAAGTTTGCATAATTGGCGCTTTGACCCCCAAGTTTCTAAAATTGTCGAAATAGTCCCCGAGTCAAAATTTCAAAGAAAAATCACCAAAGGTCCTTTTAAAAATCATAACTTGTCAAATTTAGTCCTTTGGTGAAAAATGTCAAAAGTTTGAGAAAATTACAAGAATGGTCCTTCAACTTTGAAAATTGGCAGAATTGGTCCCTGGAAAAATTGAAAATGGCAACTTTGGTCCTTGTAATATTAACACTTGGCAATTTCAGCCCCTGAAACATCTTTGCATAATTAGCAGCTTAGGTCCCTACAGTTTCAGAAATTACAAGACAAGTCCCTATGTTATTAAAACCTTTAAACACCTTTTGGACTTGTCAAAATGGCTTTTGGACCCCTGCCTTCCCAAATTGGACCCTGTCACTAACCTTTTGGACCCCCTGTTATTAAATATCCCAAGTCAAATGCCTTTGACCACCCCTTTCCCTCTCTCCCTCACGAGATACCCAATCCCATCATCACCATTGCCTGCACTTCACTGATAACACTCCATCTCCACCATCATCATCCCTACCCCCCCTCCACCTCACAACACCCAAAGGTTCATTAAATGCACCTCTACCTACCCCCGCCTCCCTAGTCGTTAAAACCAAGTTTGGCGCCAAAAGCTTTAAACGCCAAGATCAATTTCATTAATCCAAGGGTCGATGATTAGTGATGGGAAATGACCGAGAGAGAGAGAGAAGATTTGAGCTTATAAAAAGCAAGAAGAAGCAACAAAGAAGGGAGTTAGTTAGTTTTTGTTTAAATGAATGTCGTTTTTAAGCTTTTAATATCTTAAGTAGTTCTTCATTGTTTTTTTCAGTTAATTTGTATCAAACAAAGTCATTCTAGTATATTACAACTTATTTTAAACATCAATTCAAGATTAATGATCATTTTCCATAATTTGTGTCACTGTTGAAATTTTAATTTTCAAACTTACTTGTTTAAGAATTTAGCAACTCAGTTTCAATCTCCAACAAGCTTACATAAGCTGATAATAGCTTTTTGTAAGCTTAGAATCAAGTTTCAAGCATATTAGAAATTTGGTCAACAGAAGTCAACCTTGGAGCAAAATTAATGCAGGGAATGGAATGGGTGATTCGGGAATGGAATGGGTTGATGTGGAAGCTATGGGTTGATCTATGTAGGTTAGTGGTACTTGTAGTTCGGTTTGATTACTAGCAAGCCATTGTGGCTAGGCAACTTTGTAAGTGATTTTCAAATTCTTAGCATAATCGATTTAGAAGTTATAAGTAGTTAAATTTTGTCTTAATAGTAGTATCTAGGTTAATTAGAGTTAGTTTGATCTATGGTTCATGCTTGTTCAGTGTTAGATTAGTTTTAACTTGCTTATCAGTGTAACAAGGGGTGTTTAGTTTACTGATCTATCTGTTTTTTTAGGCTTATGCAGTGATAGCTTTATATTGGTTCATGTTTGTTAAGTAAATTTGAACTCATTTGGGTCTTAGTTTGGGTCTGCAACACCACCATGTTAATGAATTCTAAACACAAACCAAGGATTTGCAAATCCTTGATCACAACAGTTGAGCAGTGAGACTTTTGCATTAGGTTTATTACATCATATAACATCATCATCAGTGATAAAATTGGATCCAAAGTTCATAATAGTCAACTGTCCATGTTTCTTCAAAAGTCAAAAGTTGCAAAAATCTGTTTTTGAGCCAACTACAAGGAATTTTCATGAGCTTATTTTTTGGACTTATCAAGTGAAACTTGGCATTCTAAAAACTTCACCTGGTCTGTTTACTTATTAGCATTTTTGTGAAATTTTGCAATTTATTTAAAGGCTTCAAAATTTCTCCTCTTTTAGGACATAAATGCCCTGCTCACTGGTCTCAGCATTCACTGAGTTTTCTCAGGTCTTGTGCAAGGTTGCACAGGGCTTATTAGAGCTAGTCTTGGTTTGATTTTTGGTTCACTTGGTCTCACCCAGGTCTAGTCTAGGTTCCAATCTGTAGTTTTCAGTTTGAGCTTATTTTCAAGCTGGTGCTTGTGTTCAAAGTTGGTACTCAGAATCTGTTTAGCTTATTAGTTCAAATCATCAAAACTGATCCAACTTGCATATCAGTGGTTGTAGCTTGTTGATTTCTGTTGCATTTGGTCACTTTTAGTATATCATAGTTCCTGTTTTCAGTTGGTAGCTTATTTTGTTCATTTGGCTTATTTGGAGTGCTTAATAATAAGCACTTGCACATCGCCTTAATTCCTCCACATAAGTACTTGTTTTTCTATTTTTCCTAGATTCCTAATATAATTTTAGACTTTTCCTGAAATTTTCAGATTTTTCTAAGTTGATTTGCTATTTTTCTTAATTTAAATTAGTTTTTAAGCATTTTTAAATAGTATTTAATACAAAAAATTAAGAAAAGCTTCAAAAAAATAATTTTTCATTTTTCTTAAGTTTAGATAAATACAAAAAGCCAAAAAAATATTTTTATAGATTTTTCTTAGTTAAATTTGTAATTTTTAGTAATTTAATTAGTTTTTAATAGTTTAAAATTCCTAGAAAATAGAAAATAATCAGAAAATTACAAAAATATTTTTGAAAATTCTATTTTGATATTTTAGATTTTTCTAAGTCTTAATTTTATTTTTCTAGCTTTATTTCCTAATTTCTTGTATTTTAGGTAATTATTAAATAGTTAAAAATAGTTTTTAATTAATAATAATTAATTAATTAGTTATAAAAATAATTTTATTTTTCTAAATATTTTCTTTTATCATTAGGATTGTAAAAATATCATTTTCATATTTTTAGGGTTAAAATTGTGTAGGTTTCACTTTTTCATTTGTACGTCACGTAGATTTTTGATTTCAGTTTTGTAAAAACATAAAAACAAAAACATCATTTTAAATATAGTGATAGCGTTTATTTAATAGATTTTATCTTTTTAATTTCCTTTAATTTGCATTTAAGCCGTTGTAATTTGTTGGCTTCTCCTGTAGTTATAATATCATTCAAATCCTTTTTTCGTTCAAATTTCTCGATCACTTTACGTTTGATAATTCATTGCATAGCTCGCTGGGACATAACGACCCGGGGAAACACTATACTCCTCAGATCTTCATTGAGTTCGTTCCTGAGCCGTTTTAAGCTGGTTACGGTCTGCCATTCACAAGTGGCAGGCTTGTGTGATTTAGCTTGACTGTTCTGGAGCGCATCACATACCAATACTCACCACTAAATGAGTGAATCTTGAAACATCAAATCCCTTTGTGAGTAGATCAGCTACATTTTCATCTGTGTAGACCTTGACAACATTTATGAGCCTATGCTCATAACAATCTCGAATAAAGTGATGCCTAATCTGAATATGCTTGGTCTTGGAATGATAAACATGATTCTTCACAATGAAAATTGTACTCTCATTGTCAATGTAGATAGGAGTATTCTTAAAATTGAATCCATAATTCAAGAGTTGATTCGCATCCACAAGACTTGTCCACAACACTTGCGAAAGAACATATTCTCGCTTGATGGATGATGTTCTTTGCAATGGTTTGTTTCTTACATTGCCATGAAACTAATCTTCTTCCAAGATATTGGCATCCTCCAGTGGTTGATCTTCTATCATAATTATCACATAAGACAACCAATCATTGATCTGTAAAGTTTGACATCCACAGCTTGTCCATCTTCATCCTTTCCTAATAAGTTTATAGCTTTTATGGGTGTGGTGACTGGCTTGATAGCATTGAAGTTAAACTTCTTAAGAATGTCAGTGACATACTTATCTTGACTAATGAAGATTCTAGCCTTTGATTGTTTAACTTGAAGCCCCAAAAAGAAAGTTAATTCACTCATGGAACTCATTTGAAATTCTTGTTGCATGAGCTGCTCAAACTGTTTCACCATTGACTGTTTGGTAGCTCCAAAGATAATATCATCTACATAGACTTGAAAAATCATGATATCCTTTTTGTGGAAAACTAGAAGGGGGGGTTGAATAGTTTTACCAATTTAAAACTTCCTTTTAAATATTTAGATCGGCTTATGTCAATCTATTTGGTTGTTTATGTTGGACATTGATAGATAGATATATAAACGTGTAATGAAAGATAAAGAGTAAGAAGCACATCACCACGACACAAGTATTTATAGTGGTTCGGCCACAAGGACGCCTTCCTTGCCCAACTCCACTCCTCGAGTCACCTACTCGAGAGTTCGTAAGCACTACACCAACTCCTTATGGCGGAGAAGCCTTCACAACGTCGCTTAACCTTTTTCTGGTACAAAGCTAAATACCGAGTTCCTTCACACCAAGGTGAACCACACCTAACACAACGTCGCCTACCCTTTATATGGTGCTAGGCTAACCACCGAGTTCTTTCACACCAAGGAGAACTAATCCTATCACAACATCGCCTACCCTTTATTAGGTACTAGGCTAAGTACCTAGTTCAATTACTATGGAGGAACTACTACCCTTCACAACACAACACCTAATATCAAGGAGATCCACTTCTTGTTACAACACCATCAAGGATATCACCATCCTTGGAAATAAACAAATACTTATATGTATAACGATGCACCTCATCGATTATACAACCTAGGCATTCTTCCCAAATGCGACTTGATTTAATTCTTCGGCATCCTTCACTAATGCCTTTGACACAACGCTTGGCACCCTTCACTAATGCCTTCGTCTTGACATCTTTAGCATTCTTCACTAATGCTTTGACACAGATGATGAGCACCTTTCACTAATGCTTTCATCTTGACACTTTCGGCATTCTTCACTAATGCTTTGACACGGATGATGAGCACCTTTCACTAATGCTTTCATCTTGACACTTTCGGCATTCTTCACTAATGCATTCAACCCAACATCTATGGAGAGAGGAAGAACTATCAACAAGAGAACCTTAGTTGTGTTGATGATGACGAAGCATGGCAACTCATGGATTTGAGCTTGCTCGTCTTCAAGAAGTGGTGATCTTGCCTTTAAGAGGAACCTAGAAGATCATACAAAAACAAAAGACAAACTACATAGATCACTTGGATCTGAGGTTAGAGGGTTATAATACTTGGGGAAGTATGTGTGTAAAGTGGTAAGTAGAAAGGAAGAAATGGCTCTCTATTTATAGAGGAAATTTTCTACTGTTCCCCGGATCCCGCGGATCCCTCCCACAAGGGATCCAGCTAGCATAAAGCTAGGGATCCATGGAACGCTCCTGTTTTCCCATGGGTATTTTGGTTATGGGTCATGGGTCATGGGTTGAACCATGGATCTTTGGCTAGATACAATGTATCTTTGAGTGCAATGCACTTAGTCACTTGGGTATGGGTTGATCCATGGGTTATGGATATTATCCATGTATGATATAAGCATGATGTCATGCAATGGGTTATGGGTCAAGATCCATGGGTTATGGGCTTTGGGTTGTACCCAACTACATTCAATGTATTTGCCCAATGGGTTGTGATACTTAAGTTTCTACCCATTTATATTACCCAATATACTACATACTAGTTATGTGTATATTTTATCCAAATATGTAAATACTAGTTGTTGTACATATGTATTACTAAATCATAAAATCACTTATACTTTTTTTAGTGTTTTATGTGAAAATGTGAATATGTTAGAAACTATTAGTTCAAACCATTTATGTATTTTATTTGTTTCGTTAAAATGATTTTACGTTTGTTGTCGACAAAACATTAGAAGATCGTAAAATATAAATAAACATTTTTACGGCTTATTTGTATTAACAATCTCCCCCTTTTTGTTGTTGACAAAACATAAAATTATTTTAAGGAAAAGCTAAAATTCGTAAAAGTTTGAATTTGTAGTGTTTACTTTCTTCTCTCCCTTTTTGTCGAAACAAAAAGTGTTTGAAGGAAAGCAACACATCGTTTTTAAGAAAAACATGTGAAAGAAATAAAATAAAAAGAAATAGAGAGCAAGTAACGGAAAGGACCTCGTTTTACTCCCCTTGACGAGTCCATCCCTATGTAAGGCGCCAAGAAAGTGATACTAATCTAGTTTGTTTGCAAGTAAGTTTGCAAAAGATTTCGTCTAAGTGACGAATGTAATCCCCCTTGATGATTGCAATTTTGCAAGGGGATGTCATGAAATGTAAAATTAGTATTGCAAGTAATTTGCAATGTATTGCTATGACATAAAGCTCCCCCTAGCTTTAGGATGTCAAAGTCTTCATGTGTAAATTGAATAACTACAAAACAAAGGTTAGAAAGCAAGTATAATTCACAATTTTCTGCAAATGTGGTTCAAGTTAGTAGAAAGAAAGCTTTCTGTCTCACGGATCCCACGGTTCCCTCCAAGTAGGGATCCGTCTAGGAAATTCTGAGGGATCCGTATAGCTAATGATTAATTTCAGCAAAGGTGATATAACAAGTAATGTTATCACAAAAGTGAGATATGAATACAATGTAATCATATACTCAGAAATATAAAAAGTAGCATGTAATTTCATTTAATAAAATTTAGAGTTATGACTCTAAAAACTAAGAAAATAAAAAGTACATGACTAGGAATTTCTAGACTAACTATCGCTTGATGCTAGGGTACCACTAAAATCTTCTAGCTCAAGTTTTGTTTAGGTTTAATCTCGTCGAAACGTTCGAGGAGATGATAGAACATGAAACGTTGGTCTTCTCGTACTTCATGTATCAAACTTTCAACATGTTGACAATGATAGCAATCTTTGTCATGGCTAGGTAGTGGTGGTGGAAGAAATGAAATGGCTTGATGCGAAGGATCAAGTGAAGTGGTTTGTGGAGCTTCAAACGATGGAGGGATTGGTAGAGGCGCATTTGAGAATGGCTCGACCAAGAATGATGGTGGTGGTAGAGAAGTATCAACTTCCATGTGATCGGGTGGTTGATTTTGATGATTTCTCATAATCCAAATGGGATTATATGATGGAAACGGCGAAAAGGAAGCCGGAGCAAGTGTTGACTCAACACCTTGATTTTGTACCATTATTCCTCCTAATGAGGAGAATGTTGTCGGCGGAGGCGGATAAGACGGCCTAGGAGGAAAATCCTCTAAATTATAGAGGTGTGGTGATGATAGTGGAGATGTAAAAGAAATAGCTCTAGGAACCAATGGTGATGGTTTAGTGGAGATGATATTGTTTGGCCTAGGAGGTATGGTGGTATTTGGCATAGGTAGTTTTGTGGGTACTATCTTTTAGGAATTGGTTTGATTGGTAAAGATCCTAGCATTTGTTGGCTTGACCGGAGATGATTCGGTTGAAGAGATTTCGTGTATAACACGAGCCTTTTTCTTGGGTGGTTCTTTGGTGGATAGATTACTACTTGGAGTTTTCCTCATGATGAGATGACTTCAAGAGGTTTGTAAGGGTTTCTAGAGTGTTGAAAGTTAGGATAAAGGTGATGACTATGGAAGTCCTAACAATGTGGTTTATAAACCAAGAGATTTGGCAAGTGCATTTAAGCCTTAAGCCACTAAGATTCATTGGAATGTGATGATTAACATGCACAAGAGTCAACTTCATAGTTTGTACTGATCTAGGAACTCATTTAAGATGAGATTGAGTGTTTGAGTTAGAAAGATGAGTTAAAATGATTGTTTTAGCAAGATTTGACATAAACTGTCACCCGGATCCCACGGTTCCCTCCTCAGAGGGATCCGTCTAGGCTAATCCTAGGGATCCGGCTCTCAGCAGCTATGAAAGAGTGGAAATGATGTTTCTAAGATCTAAGATCTATATCACCTTAAGTTTTTCAGTCCTCCTAAGTGTCTTAAATGAAGGGGTGCTTAAGTACTTGAAGGTAATGAGTGATGTAGCTAATGATTACCTTTTATGGAAGGATTTGGAATTTCCAGGAGTACCAATGAATGAGAAAGGATGACACTAAAGATGAGTGTGTCAATTGAAGCTAAATGATCCTAGATATCAGGTTGTGACTTGGGATAGTGTTTTGGAAAATATCCTAAAGGCTTTGAGATGGGAAAACTAGAATTTGATCAACTTTGATCAATTTTGAGGTAAGGATGATTTATGATCAATTTTGCCATAATCGAAAGATTTCTAAGACTAGATGTGAGGGATCATGTGAGAATGATGAGTGATCTAGAGAGCGGAAGAGTAATGGGTTTAAGTGAAAACGATAGATCTACAAGCGTCTTGAGTATGATCTAGGTGAGTTGAGTAGGAAAGGATCTACTTAACTTAATAAGGCCTTAATTTGACTTAAGACACTATGTTTAGCTTAGTGTGAGGTGTTCTAAGGAAATGTTTGAAATACAATATTTGCAATTGCATTTTCTGTTTGCTGGATCACACGGTTCCCTAAGAGTAGGGATCCGTCTAGCACAAACTTTGGGATCCGTCTATCTGCTAAGCAGAACCTTTACAAAAGGTATGCAATGACTTTGACAATGCATCATATTTCAAGTTTAAGAGGTTCTAACACTAATATATCAAATGAGATTGAGCTCACAAATAACAAAGAGGTTTATCAAACTTAACAAGCACTATTCAAGAAACTCAAAACATATTTACGATCAAGATTAGTAAATCGTTTGTATTAACAATGGCGTGCAAGGTATATGCCAAGAAAGAAAAGAGTAATTGATAGTATTCACGACAATAGAGTTGTGTGGTGCTAGTTCAAGAAAATCCTATACTTCATCCGGAGTTGTTGTTTTGGTCAACGGAAGCAATGAGCTATGTATAGTATTTACGGATGGTGATTAGCATACAATGAACTTCATCCATGAAGTCATGTAGCTCTTCTCGATCAAGGCAAGATAATCGCTTGATGAGGAAAGTGGTTGTCATTAACTAAAAGAAAAATCAATTTTACAGCTTGTTTGATTAGTAATCCTAAGACAACGCAAAGTATTTCCATTGTAAACTTACTTTAGAAAAACATAGGAGTATAGATTTCTCAAGTGAGAGAATGAATATGAGACTATTACTAGCGGTGCTCAATTACGGCTAAACACGACCATTTTTACGGGTGATTCCACATACCCAACTTCCATCAAGGAAGCAATTCAACCGTTAGGTCAAATTGAGTTTCTAGTGCAATAAGTTCTCCAGTATTCATTCTCAAGTTAGGAAAATTTATATTCCTACAATGGCCTATCGAAGAGTAACAATGATGATACTTTTCTTCGTTTTTATTAATATTATACTTTAAACAACTAAGGTGACGAAGGTGTAAAAAGAAATAATTAAAAGTTGTCCATATGGTGAAAAAAAAAATGGTTGGATGAGCTAGTTCAACATATGTTGTTGGAAAGCTAGAGTTTGTACTTTCGGATATGAACAATTATATTTGCGTTGCAAAATAATTTACTTGAGTATATCGGATGAAATAATCAAGTTGTCAATCCTACTATGAAGCTTGGAGAGCGATCATGAAAAGGAAAACGGGAGAGTACATCATCAACACAAGTGTAGGTTATGATCCGATGTACATTCTTGTTGTTTTTAGAAAACGATACTAGAAAATATGAAATCAAGAAATCATATAAGCACATAAAACATTTATGTTGCACATGACAAACTCAATCAAAAAGCCATTTGGTGTGTTATATGTTTTAAACATTTTCAACTTATAAAACTAACATTTTTGACACAACTAGATGTTATCCCAAACACTCCTTCAAGTAGCACATTGATTAGTAGAAAATTATTAAATCGAAAAGCAAGAGAATGAATAGCAAGTTAAGGAAACCACATATGTTATTCAATCAAACAAGCACAAAAACTATTTGAGATAAGCAAATAATCAAGTAATGAAAGGAAGACAATTTATCATTTAGCATAGCATACGAAAGTTCTTTTCATCGCTTTGTGTTAAATATAAACATGTATACCAAGCTTGATTAGTTTATTTTATAAATATGATCAAAACCTTAATTTCAAAAGAGGACACATTGTTATTCAAGGACTAAAACATCCGTCTCCAATTAGATCAAAAGTTTGTGCAAAAGTTATGACCGAAAAATGACTTTCTATTATAAATCAATGATTCTGTAAATTATTGTTTTGAATCAGTTTATGAAATCATTTTTAAATGAAAGCAGACTCAAATACCTTTAAAACGATAGGTGGCACGACTTCTAACGACTTACGGTTAGTTATGAATTTTTGAAATTCAGACAAAAACTTTCTTCTGTACCACGGATCCCACGGATCCCTTGCTTGAGGGATCCATCCAGTGTAAACTGAGGGATCCGCGGATCTGACACAGAAATACAAAAATATATATTTTGACCCGACGAAAAGGTTTAACCTTTGTAGACTTTTTAGTGAAGTTATATTACCAATTTTTACCTTTATTCAAGCTTGATTAACAAGATATCTAACAACAACATTTTAAAGAAAAAAAATCAGCAAAATACTTTTCATATTATGCTTATAAGAGATAAGCATATATCACCATTTTATCCACAAGCAATTAGCACGTTTTTGACCAACTAATTGTAACTAAGAGAACATACCTTTGCCATATTCCCTTTGTATGGTTTTAGAAACCATGGACGCGAAAAACTTCATAAGCTTTAAGAATACTTAATCGTATTTTGGAAAAGCAAGTTGTGGTCACTTTGTATTCTTCTTTGGGTGTTGACTTCTTTTTCTTCGAATAGAACGAAGTCATTGGAAGAAATCTAGTATGAATATTTCTCAAAAGAAAATGTTAGAATGATCTATCACTATCCAACATTTAAAAACGATAATTTCTAAAAACATGACTTTTTGTTTTAAGAAATTCCTTTCTTTGTAGTTTTCAAACATACACAGATCGTATCAAGTTTTCAAAGTACAATATACTTTTAAAAGACTTGGTAACGAAGCTCTGATGCCAATTGTGGGAAACTAGAAGGGGGGGGGGTTGAATAGTTTTACCAATTTAAAACTTCCTTTTAATCATTTAGATCGACTTATGTCAATCTATTTGGTTGTTTATGTTGGACGTTGATAGATAGATATATAAATGTGTAATGAAAGATAAAGAGTAAGAAGCAAATCACCACGACACAAGTATTTATAGTGGTTCGGCTACAAGGACACCTTCCTTGCCCTACTCCACTCCTCGAGTCACCTACTCGAGAGTTCGTAAGCACTACACCAACTCCTTATGGCGGAGAAGCCTTCACAACGTCGCTTAACCTTTTTCTGGTACAAAGCTAAATACCGAGTTCCTTCACACCAAGGCAAACCACACCTAACACAACGTCGCCTACCCTTTATACGGTGCTAGGCTAACTCATCGAGTTCTTTCACACCAAGGAGAACTAATCCTATCACAACGTTGCCTACCCTTTATTAGGTACTAGGCTAAGTACCTAGTTCAATTACTATGGAGGAATTACTACCCTTCACAACACAACACCTAATATCAAGGAGATCCACTCCTTGTTACAACACCATCAAGGATATCACCATCCTTGGAAATAAACAAATACTTATATGTATAACGATGCACCTCATCGATTATACGACCTAGGCATTCTTCCCAAATGCGACTTGATTTGATTCTTCGGCATCCTTCACTAATGCCTTTGACACAACGCTTGGCACCCTTTACTAATGCCTTCGTCTTGACATCTTTAGCATTCTTCACTAATGCTTTGACACGGATGATGAGCACCTTTCACTAATGCTTTCATCTTGACACTTTCGGCATTCTTCACTAATGCTTTGACACGGATGATGAGCACCTTTCACTAATGCTTTCATCTTGACACTTTCGGCATTCTTCACTAATGCATTCAACCCAACATCTATGGAGAGAGGAAGAACTATCAACAAGAGAACCTTAGTTGTCTTGATGATGACGAAGCATGGCAACTCATGGACTTGAGCTTGCTCGTCTTCAAGAAGTGGTGATCTTGCCTTTAAGAGGAACCTAGAAGATCACACAAAAACAAAAGACAAACTACATAGATCACTTGGATCTGAGGTTAGAGGGTTATAATACTTGGGGAAGTATGTGTGTAAAGTGGTGAGTAGAAAGGAAGAAATGACTCTCTATTTATAGAGGAAATTTTCTACTGTTCCCCGGATCCCGCGGATCCCTCCCACAAGGGATCCGGCTAGCACAAAGCTAGGGATCCGTGGAACGCTCCTCTTTGCCCATGGGTATTTTGGTTATGGGTCATGGGTTGAACCATTGATGTTTGGCTAGATACAATGTATCTTTGAGTGCAATGCACTTAGTCACTTGGGTTTGGGTTGATCCATGGGTTATGGATATTATCCACGTATGATATAAGCATGATGTCAAGCAATGGGTTATGGGTCAAGATCCATGGGTTATGGGCTTTGGGTTGTACCCAACTACATTCAATGTATTTGCCCAATGGGTTATGATACTTAAGTTTCTACCCATTTATATTACCCAATATACTACATACTAGTTATGTGTATATTTTATCCAAATATGTAAACACTAGTTGCTGTACATATGTATTACTAAACCATAAAATCACTTATACTTGTTTTAGTGTTTTTTGTGAAAATGTTAATATGTTAGAAACTATTAGTTCAAACCATTTACGTATTTTATTTGTTTCGTTAAAATGATTTTACGTTTGTTATCGACAAAACATTAGAAGATCGTAAAATATAAATAAACGTTTTTATGGCTTATTTGTATTAACACTTTTTGTCTCTCTTGATAAACAAAGTCTTATCAATTGCACCTCTCCTATAACCATGTTGCAATAGAAAAGTGGAGAGTCTTTCATATCAAGCTCTAGGAGCTTGATGAAGGCCATACAGAGCCTTAATAACTTTGTAGACTTTGTTTGGATGTGCAGGATCCTCAAAACCAGGAGGTTGTTTTACATAGACTTCCTCTGTAATTTTTCCGTAAAGAAAGGCACTCTTGACATCCATTTGATAAACAGGAAAGCCCATATAAGATGCAAAAGCAAGGAATAATCTAATGGTTTCAATCCTTGCTACAGGAGCAAACACTTCATCATAGTCCACTCCTTCTTCTTGTCTATAGCCTTGTGCAACCAATCTGGCTTTGTTCTTGATGACATTGCCTCTTTCATCTCTCTTAAATCTGAAAACCCATCTTGTACCAATGACCTTCTTTCCATATGGTAAATCACATAGTACCTAAACATCTTGAAGTTTGAATTAAAGAAGTTCTTCTTGCATAGCTTCAAGCCAACTCTCTTTGGCTAAAGCTTGAGCTACATTCTTGGGTTCTTCTTGAGAGATAAAGCAGGTAAACAAGCATGTTTGTTGATCCTTATGATTCAGCCTGTTTTGTTTATAAACAAAGCTAAGTAAAGCATTATGTGGCTTAGAGAAACCTTTAGCTCTAGTTCTTGTGAGCACCCCTGATGTTGAAGGTCCAATGATTTGACCAGCAGGATGATCTTTATGAATTCTTAATGTAGGAGTTTGTGGAACTTCAAGATCATCACCCAAATTTGTGAAATTAGCCTCTTCATTGGAATTTGAGAAAATACCTTCATCATCTAACTCATCATCAGTGTCTTCTAATCCAGGCATGTTAGGATCATTCAAATCATCATAAGTACTGTCAATTGGCGCAGCAGTACTTTAATCTAAAGTACTGTGATCTAAAGTACTGTGAGAGTAATCTGTAGACTTACCCTTTTTCTTTGCTTCTTCATAAGCTCTTATTTGATCATCCTCATAGGATTGTGCTATTGTTTATTGAAAAAGCATCCTATTAAGCTCATCTTGGAGAGCCTGATCTTCAACAGACAAAGTGGATTTTGGTTCAACAGTACTTTTCTCCTTTTCAATTGTTATAGGTTCTTCATTAGAACAACATCGGTCTAATATTGACTCCATGAACAATGTCTCAGAAATCTTCTTCTTTGTGAACAACTTGATTTTCTTCTCGACAGAACATAGTTCATAGAAGGAGTCAAAACATCAAGATCAAACATCCAATCAGGACCTTTACCTTTTTGATTTTCTTGATCTTCTAAAAATTCAACATGAAGACAATCTTGAACCTTTTTGCTAACCTTGTTGTATACTCTAAATCCTTTGCTATTGGTACAGTAACCCAATAAGTATCCTTCATCAGACTTGCCATCAAATTTTCCTAGAGTATCAATAGTATTGAGAATAGTCAGAGGGCATCCAAAAGGTTTCATAAAACGAATGTTGGGTTTGTTTCACATAAGCAACTCATAAGGTGTCTTCATCTGAGGTTTAGTGACTGATACTCTATTTAATACATAACAAGCAGTACTTACAGCTTCAACCCAAAATTGAATAGGTAATAGAGAATCTGCAAGCATTGTTCTGGCTGCTTCTATCAAGGTTCTGTTATTTCTTTATGCAACACCATTTTGTTGTGGAGTTCTAGCAATGCTAAACTCCCTCTTAATCCCTTTCTTGGCACAAAATTCATCCATTAACTTGTTTTTGAATTCAGTCCCATTATCACATCTAATAGATCTTACTTTGAGTCTCAATTGATTTTCAAGGGCGATTATAAGATCATGTATAGCATCAAAGGTTTCATCTTTAAATCCCAAGAAAAAGACCCAACTAAATCTACTACAATCATCGATTACAACTAAGCAAGATTTCTTCTTGTTTAAGCTTGCAATAGAAACAAGTCCAAACAGATCCATGTGCAACAACTCTAAAGGTTCTCTAATAGTTCTTTCCTCAATCTTCTTGCATGAATCTTTGTGTTGTTTACCCTTCTTGCACGCCAAACATGAATGATCATTCTTGTATGTTTTAGAAGGTAAACCTTATTTCCTTTAACCAGCTTGTTGATATTCTTGAAATTTAATGTCCTAATCTTCTATGCCATAGATGTGCTTCTTCAAGTGTTGCCTTTGCTACTAAACATGTTGCTCTTTCAGTAGAATTAAGATTCTTCAAATCTAGACTGTACACATCATTGGTTCTTGGTACTCTCAGTGTTACCAAGTGATCATCAACAAGCTTGAACTTAGGGGAAAGAATAAGACATTCTGTGTCTGTGAATAACACAGGGTGCTTCTTGTCACAGATCTGGGATACTGACAAAAGATTGAACTTGAGCTCCCTCACATAACGAACATTCTCAAAGTCTATACTTCCTGCCTTAATGGTTCCTTTCCCAGTAATTCTACCTCTATCAGGATCATTCCCTGTTACACATTGGATTTCACAAACACATCAAACCATGATCACACAAGGCGTATACTATTAGGTTTTAGAGAGAGAAAGAGTTAGAGGTTTGGGAACTTAGTGAGAGAAAGTGAAAATCTTATTATAAGCTCCAACTCTCTACCTTGGGAGGTAGAGAGTATTTATAGTCTTACATAAAACGCCACCTACGGGCTGTGGATCAGGCATACAGTGGGTAAAGACCCGTCCGTCCTCCACGGTGTTACATAACTAAATACTACTTAACTTTAAATAACTATGACTACGAGCTTTCTAACGATTACATATACTTGAGGTGACCGACACTTTAATAACAGGATTTACTAAATCCTAACAATCTCCCCCTAAGGGAGGTCACCTCAAACTTCATTGAATACAAATAGATATTACATTAAGATTGTTCTTGGATTCTTGTTCCTGTTCTTTGCTCAGTAGCTCGTAGTCTTTGATTCTTCATCTTTGCATGTTTGGATAATCCAAGTGGAGGTCTTTAACTGATCCACGCAATAATGAGTATTGAGCCAGCTTTGAGATCATCAGCTACCATAAATCTTTGACTCTTCCTTTGTAGTGTTGGTATTATGTGATGTTGTGACATTTTATCCACAAGCAATTAGCACGTTTTTGACCAACTAATTGTAACTAAGAGAACATACCTTTGCCATATTCCCTTTGTATGGTTTTAGAAACCATGGACGCGAAAAACTTCATAAGCTTTAAGAATACTTAATCGTATTTTGGAAAAGCAAGTTGTGGTCACTTTGTATTCTTCTTTGGGTGTTGACTTCTTTTTCTTCGAATAGAACGAAGTCATTGGAAGAAATCTAGTATGAATATTTCTCAAAAGAAAATGTTAGAATGATCTATCACTATCCAACATTTAAAAACGATAATTTCTAAAAACATGACTTTTTGTTTTAAGAAATTCCTTTCTTTGTAGTTTTCAAACATACACAGATCGTATCAAGTTTTCAAAGTACAATATACTTTTAAAAGACTTGGTAACGAAGCTCTGATGCCAATTGTGGGAAACTAGAAGGGGGTTGAATAGTTTTACCAATTTAAAACTTCATTTTAATCATTTAGATCGACTTATGTCAATCTATTTGGTTGTTTATGTTGGACGTTGATAGATAGATATATAAATGTGTAATGAAAGATAAAGAGTAAGAAGCACATCACCACGACACAAGTATTTATAGTGGTTCGGCTACAAGGACACCTTCCTTGCCCTACTCCACTCCTCGAGTCACCTACTCGAGAGTTCGTAAGCACTACACCAACTCCTTATGGCGGAGAAGCCTTCACAACGTCGCTTAACCTTTTTCTGGTACAAAGCTAAATACCGAGTTCCTTCACACCAAGGCAAACCACACCTAACACAACGTCGCCTACCCTTTATACGGTGCTAGGCTAACTACTGAGTTCTTTCACACCAAGGAGAACTAATCCTATCACAACGTTGCCTACCCTTTATTAGGTACTAGGCTAAGTACCTATTTCAATTACTATGGAGGAACTACTACCCTTCACAACACAACACCTAATATCAAGGAGATCCACTCCTTGTTACAACACCATCAAGGATATCACCATCCTTGGAAATAAACAAATACTTATATGTATAACGATGCACCTCATCGATTATACGACCTAGGCATTCTTCCAAAATGCGACTTGATTTGATTCTTCGGCATCCTTCACTAATGCCTTTGACACAACGCTTGGCACCCTTCACTAATGCCTTCGTCTTGACATCTTTAGCATTCTTCACTAATGCTTTGACACGGATGATGAGCACCTTTCACTAATGCTTTCATCTTGACACTTTTGGCATTCTTCACTAATGCTTTGACACGGATGATGAGCACCTTTCACTAATGCTTTCATCTTGACACTTTCGGCATTCTTCACTAATGCATTCAACCCAACATCTATGGAGAGAGGAAGAACTATCAACAAGAGAACCTTAGTTGTCTTGATGATGACGAAGCATGGCAACTCATGGACTTGAGCTTGCTCGTCTTCAAGAAGTGGTGATCTTGCCTTTAAGAGGAACCTAGAAGATCACACAAAAACAAAAGACAAACTACATAGATCACTTGGATCTGAGGTTAGAGGGTTATAATACTTGGGGAAGTATGTGTGTAAAGTGGTGAGTAGAAAGGAAGAAATGGCTAGCACAAAGCTAGGGATCCGTGGAACGCTCCTCTTTGCCCATGGGTATTTTGGTTATGGGTCATGGGTTGAACCATGGATGTTTGGCTAGATACAATGTATCTTTGAGTGCAATGCACTTAGTCACTTGGGTATGGGTTGATCCATGGGTTATGGATATTATCCATGTATGATATAAGCATGATGTCAAGCAATGGGTTATGGGTCAAGATCCATGGGTTATGGGCTTTGGGTTGTACCCAACTACATTCAATGTATTTGCCCAATGGGTTATGATACTTAAGTTTCTACCCATTTATATTACCCAATATACTACATACTAGTTATGTGTATATTTTATCCAAATATGTAAACACTAGTTGTTGTACATATGTATTACTAAATCATAAAATCACTTATACTTGTTTTAGTGTTTTATGTGAAAATGTTAATATGTTAGAAACTATTAGTTCAAACCATTTACGTATTTTATTTGTTTCGTTAAAATGATTTTACGTTTGTTATCGACAAAACATTAGAAGATCGTAAAATATAAATAAACGTTTTACTGACTTATTTGTATTAACACTTTTGTCTCTCTTGATAAACAAAGTCTTATCAATTGCACCTCTCCTATAACCATGTTGCAATAGAAAAGTGGAGAGTCTTTCATATCAAGCTCTAGGAGCTTGATGAAGGCCATCTGAGCCTTAATAACTTTGTAGACTTTGTTTGGATGTGCGGATCCTCAAAACCGGAGGTTGTTTTACATAGACTTCCTCTGTAATTTTTCCGTAAAGAAAGGCACTCTTGACATCCATTTGATAAACAGAAAGCCCATATAAGATGCAAAAGCAAGGAATAATCTAATGGTTTCAATCCTTGCTACTGAGAGCAAACACTTCATCATAGTCCACTCCTTCTTCTTGTCTATAGCCTTGTGCAACCAATCGCTTTCTTCTTGATGACATTGCCTCTTTCATCTCTCTAAATCGAAAACCCATCTTGTACCAATGACCTTCTTTCCATATGGTAAATCACATAGTACCTAAACATCTTGAAGTTTGAATTAAAGAAGTTCTTCTTGCATAGCTTCAAGCCAACTCTCTTGGCTAAAGCTTGAGCTACATTCTTGGGTTCTTCTTGAGAGATAAAGCGGGTAAACAAGCATGTTTGTTGATCCTTATGATTCAAATGTTTTGTTTATAAACAAAGCTAAGTAAAGCATTATGTGGCTTAGAGAAACCTTTAGCTCTGGTTCTTGTGAGCACCCCTGATGTAGAAGGTCCAATGATTTGACCAGCAGGATGATCTTTATGAATTCTTAATGTAGGAGTTTGTGGAACTTCAAGATCATCACCCAAATTTGTGAAATTAGCCTCTTCATTGGAATTTGAGAAAATACCTTCATCATCTAACTCATCATCAGTGTCTTCTAATCCAGGCATGTTAGGATCATTCAAATCATCATAAGTACTGTCAATTGGCGCAGCAGTACTTTAATCTAAAGTACTGTGATCTAAAGTACTGTGAGAGTAATCTGTAGACTTACCCTTTTTCTTTGCTTCTTCATAAGCTCTTATTTGATCATCCTCATAGGATTGTGCTATTGTTTATTGAAAAACCATCCTATTAAGCTCATCTTGGAGAGCCTGATCTTCAACAGACAAAGTGGATTTTGGTTCAACAGTACTTTTCTCCTTTTCAATTGTTATAGGTTCTTCATTAGGAACAACATCAGGTCTAATATTGACTCCATGAACAATGTACTGTAAATCTTCTTCTTTGTGAACAACTTGATTTTCTTCTCTGACAGGAACATAGTTCATAGAAGGAGTTAAAACATCAAGATCAAACATCCAATCAGGACCTTTACCTTTTTGATTTTCTTAATCTTCTAAAAATTCAACATGAAGACAATCTTGAACCTTTTTGCTAACCTTGTTGTATACTCTAAATCCTTTGCTATTGGTACAGTAACCCAATAAGTATCCTTCATCAGACTTGCCATCAAATTTTCCTAGAGTATCAATAGTATTGAGAATAGTCAGAGGGCATCCAAAAGGTTTCATAAAACGAATGTTGGGTTTGTTTCCATAAGCAACTCATAAGGTGTCTTCATCGAGGTTTAGTGACCGATACTCTATTTAATACATAACAAGCGATTTACTGACTTCAAATTTCAAAATTGAATAGGTAATAGAGAATCGCAAGCATTGTTCTGGCTGCTTCTATCAAGGTTCTGTTATTTCTTTCTGAAACACCATTTTGTTGTGGAGTTCTAGCAATGCTAAACTCCCTCTTAATCCCTTTCTTGGCACAAAATTCATCCATTAACTTGTTTTTGAATTCAGTCCCATTATCACATCTAATAGATCTTACTTTGAGTCTCAATTGATTTTCAAGGGCGATTATAAGATCATGTATAGCATCAAAGGTTTCATCTTTAAATCCCAAAAAAGACCCAACTAAATCTACTACAATCATCAGTTACAACTAAGTAGTACTTCTTCTTGTTTAAGCTTGCAATAGAAACAAGTCCAAACAGATCCATGTGCAACAACTCTAAAGGTTCTCTAATAGTTCTTTCCTCAATCTTCTTGCATGAAGCTTTGTGTTGTTTACCCTTCTTGCACGCCAAACATGAATGATCATTCTTGTATGTTTTAGAAGGTAAACCTTATTTCCTTTAACCAGCTTGTTGATATTCTTGAAATTCAATGTCCTAATCTTCTATGCCATAGATGTGCTTCTTCAAGTGTTGCCTTTGCTACTAAACATGTTGCTCTTTCAGTAAAATTAAGATTCTTCAAATCTAGACTGTACACATCATTGGTTCTTGGTACTCTCAGTGTTACCAAGTGATCATCAACAAGCTTGAACTTAGGGGAAAGAATAAGACATTCTGTGTCTGTGAATAACACAGGGTGCTTCTTGTCACAGATCTGGGATACTGACAAAAGATTGAACTTGAGCTCCTTCACATAACGAACATTCTCAAAGTCTATACTTCCTGCCTTAATGGTTCCTTTCCTAGTAATTCTACCTCTATCAGGATCATTCCCTGTTACACATTGGATTTCACAAACACATCAAACCATGATCACACAAGGCGTATACTATTAGGTTTTAGAGAGAGAAAGAGTTAGAGGTTTGGGAACTTAGTGAGAGAAAGTGAAAATCTTATTATAAGCTCCAACTCTCTACCTTGGGAGGTAGAGAGTATTTATAGTCTTACATAAAACGCCACCTACGGGTCGTGGATCGGGCATACAGTGGGTAAAGACCGTCCGTCCTCCACGGTGTTACATAACTAAATACTACTTAACTTTAAATAACTATGACTACGAGCTTTCTAACGATTACATATACTTGAGGTGACCGACACTTTAATAACAGATTTACTAAATCCTAACAATCTCCCCAAGGAGGTCACCTCAAACTTCATTGAATACAAATAGATATTACATTAAGATTGTTCTTGGATTCTTGTTCACTTCTTTGCTCAAGAGCTCGTAGTCTTTGATTCTTCATCTTTGCATGTTTGGATAATCCAAGTGGAGGTCTTTAAGCGATCCACGCAATAATGAGTATTGAGCCGACTTTGAGATCATCACCACCATAAATCTCGACTCTTCCTTTGTAGTCTTTGGTATTATGTGATGTTGTGACATTTTGGACCGACATGCTCACATTCGGATAATGATTTCTTCTTATCGAGTAGCGGAAGCTTTAGTTGATTCATGATATTTGCGGCGATGTAGCGAAGCATGGAGTGAAAATATCGAGTCATTGATGCACCAATCATGATATCTTTGGAAATGAATGTGTTGTGTGAGCATGCGGCTATGGATTGACCTCTCCATTCGATCATTTGCAAATGTCGGGCGTACACGCATACAACAGATTAGCAATAAAGCGCATGAAAGTATCTTTGATCACTTCGTTGAATTGAGGTACACGCCCATGGTTCCTATTGATCGATACAAGTCTTGCTGTGATTAGGTATAATTATGAAGAATCTCCTTGACGGGGTTTCGCAATGTTCTAGTTGTTCTAAAACCGAAACATCTCAAAGAAGACAACATGGAGTGAGTGAACCAAATAATTTGAGATTCATTGATTGATAAAAAGATATTTAAAAAACAATCGAGTACTGCTTAATAAATTGTTTTTGCAATACAACGAAAGTTTTAAGGAAAATCAATTATCAATCATAAACACCTTTTAGTTTTGAAATATCATTACACAGTTGATGTGCTAGAGAAAAGAATTTTAAGCACACCGACCGGTTTTTCAAAGGTATCCGTCAATCCATAACCTGAACCAGGATTGATTCATAATTTTGAATCGCCCAATTGTTTCTGTTCAGTTGTCACATGGTTGATCTATTGGATAGATCTCACATGCCACCTACCAAGAGTGTGTTTGATGTTGGCTCTAGAAGCTCTTCCATCGTCATTGTGAATATGTTTACATATCACTCAGATGTTTTGGCATTACCACAAGGATAATGCGTAGGATTCATAAAATATAATCTCTTTCCACATTGTGTGAAACAGGTAGTCTTCCTTGATAGTGTCCAAAAGAGATTTATTTGATGATCTCGTGGCTCTAGACTCGATAGTGCATATTTGGTTCCTATGCCGGAGACTAGGGAGAGGGTCTCCTTCTTCAATATCAACAATCTCTAAGAGAAAGTTGATAGATTATGTTGGTTCCCCGTGAGAATGAAACAAGCCCTTTTAAGAGGAACTTGAGTAGCTTGGGAAGTTGTAGTGCAGTGCATCACTGGGTCCATGATGTCTTGTCTTCAATACCAGTGTTACCACCAGTAGCATTTGAATTAAACTCGGTTTCTGCCCTAAGGTTGAATTATAGGAGGGCTAATTCTTTTCACCCTTTTCACATTCAATTCTTTTTCATTCTTCAACCCCTTCAGTGCTTACCGAGACTTCATAACTAGAACCTTGTTGGGTTTATTCCGAACTAGCTTTGTCTCGATCAAGACTCTTCCCATTTCTCACTTTTCTCCTTTTTCATCATACCTAAGGACTCTACACTATCTAGTGGATTGTCCTGGTAGATCCCTCCGGCTTCGGCGGATCATGGGAACTAATACCTAACCTTATCATCCTTATATCACCATACATAAAGTAAATTTGGTCGGTCTATTCGGTATTGTTCATCCGCCATTGGAACCAATTGAAAACCATTTGAAAATCAATCCGGATACTTGTGATATATTATCAAAGCATTTTGTACTGAATTGTTTTGATATTTTTAGAAAAGAGCTCCCCCTCAACATGTGCATCATGTATTTGAAATCGTTTTGGCACACGGAGGCAAGAGGAAGGATTAACTTCTTTCATTACCATTTTCTAAAAGATATCAACATCACTTCCATGATCAAATCATGTAGATAAAGCATATTAGGGAAGGATGAGGTTTTCATAAGTTTTCTCCCCCTCAATATGTGCCTCAAGGTTTGAAAGAGTTTTGCACATATTAGAAGGAACCTGCAATTAGAGACAAATCAATCACGTTTCACTTCTTTGTGGTTTAAAAGGATGCTCCCCCTCAACATGTGCATGGAAATATTAAAATCATTTGGCACATGTGGGGAGGAAAGCTAGCTAAACACTTATGAAACCATTTATCGAATTATCAGTTTAAATCCAATTTAAAACAAATTCTCCCCCGATCACAATTTTCAAATCATTTGAGATTTGTGATCTCTGTAGATTTAAATTGATTTTGAAAGCTTTTGAGGGGAGATGTGACTTGATTATGAGAAACATTTAACCGATAAGGATCAAGTTTGAGACTTTAGACTCCAAAGATTAAACATGCTTGAGTATCTTTTGAAAACATAATTATAACAAAGGTCTTGTATCAATTGTATACAATATTGTAAAACATTGTTCTTTTTGATTATTCAAGATTAGACCTTGCTCGATTTGAAAAATACACTTTTTGATTGAAATCATTCTCCCCCTCAATCAATGACATATGTTGTTGATTGAAGGATAGAGATTTTGACAAATGAAAAGCCCAGATGATTTTCAAAAGTAGAGTCTGAAGTATTTTCAAAGCAATTTTGTTTTCATTAGATGACAAATATTTTTCAGAAGAATCATTTCAAGGAAAAATATTTGAAAGGAAACATTTGTCTTTTTAACGACAAACATTTGTTTTAGAATCGAGCATGAGGTTTGAAGATATAAGATAAAGCATGGCTCGTTCTTTGTTTGAAAAAGAAGTTCTTGCTGAAATGACAATAAACCATAGTTTTACTTTCTCCCAAAAATATTTTTAATTTTTTTTTCTTTTTTATGTACATTCGAACAACATCTAAAGTCCCGGTCATTCTTTGAATGACAAAAAAAGACAAGAGATATTATCGAATCTAGAAAAACATGACAAAATGACAATATATATATATATATATATATATATATATATATATATTGAAATTTTCAAGATTTTCAAGTTTTATGGATTTTTGAGAGTTTTATATTTTTCTATTTGCTTTTTGTAGGTTTTGTAATTTTGTATTTTGTTTTTCGAATAAATATTTACAAGAGATAGATGAAGAAAGACCTTTACTCCTCGTCTTCCTCTTGAAGACGATTGAGTGTTTCCGGTTGTAGACTCTTTAGACCAAGATGTGGAAGGATAAACTGAAAACGTTCTCTAGGAAGAGCTTTGGTGAAGATGTCTGCTAATTGGTATTCAGTCCTTACAAAATAGAGTTCCACCACACCGTTCTCCACTTGTTCCCTGATGAAATGATGTCGAATGTCGATATGCTTTGCTCTTGAGTGTTGAACGTTGTTGCAGGAGAGAGCAATAGCACTTTTATTATCACAATACAGAGGGATTTTGTTGAATTCAAAGCCATAGTTAGATAATTGGGATCACATCCATAGGATTTGAGCACAACAAGATGACATGGCTATGTATTCAGCCTCTGTAAAGGATATAGAGGTACTCATTTGTTTCTTTGATGACCGACACAAGCTTATCACCCAAAACGAGCTCTTCCCGACGTGCTTGACGAGTATCTTGACATCCCGCATGATCGGCATCTGCATAGGTCGTTAGTGACATACTGTGTCCTTCGGTACCAAAGTCCCATATTGATGGTTCCTTGGAGATACCGAAGACCCGTTTAACCGCTTCAAGGTGCTTTTGGTAGGCTTAGCATGATATCTAGCACATATGCAAACATCGAACATAATGTCGGTCTCATCGGTCGTGAGGTACATCGTGATCCAATCATACTACGATATTTCATTTGGTCTACCATGATCCCCGAGTGGTCCTCATCCAGTTTAGTACGCTCTATCATGGGAGTGTCAACAAGGTCACAAGAATCAAATCCAAATTTTTTTAAAATCTCATTTGCATATTTAGATTGATTTATAAAAATGCCTCCGGGACTTTGTGAAATTTGTAATCCCAAGAAAAATGACATTTGTCCCATCATTGACATTTGAAATTTGGAGCCCATCTCCTTATAAAAACGGTCACATTCATTGGGGTCAGTCGAGGCAAAGATAATATCATCAACATAGATTTGAACGTGAATTAAATGTTTGCTTGACTTTCTGGTGAACAATGTCGGATCAACTACTCCTTTGCTGAATCCAGTAGATAGAAGAAATATTGATAGCGTATCATACCATGCCCTTAGAGCTTGCTTCAAACCGCAAAGAGCCTTCTTCAAGCGATAAACATGAGTAGGATGCTCGATTCACAAAACCTTCAGTTGGTCGACGATACGACTTCTTTAAGATCTCCGTTAAGAAAAGCCGTCTTTACATCCATCGATAGACTACCATGTTCTTACTTGCGGATTAGCCAAGAAGATTACGATTGCCTCGATACGAGCAACTGGAGCAAATGATTCCTCAAAGTCAATACCTCTTCTTGACGGTATCCTTTTGCAACCCATCGAGCCTTTTCTTTAATACATCACCATGCTCATCAAGTTTTACTTTGAAGATCCACTTTAGAGCAATGATCATAGCACGTCGGGAGCGGTACTAATTCCCATACATCTAGTCGATCAAACTCTTGAATTTCTTCTTGCATGGCATTAAACCATTGTCTTCATTCATAGCGCTTTAACGTCTTTTGGTTCGATCTTGGAGAGTACGAGTTGAAGAAGCACCATAAGGCATCGGTTGCAAGTTGTCGACGAGTGGATCTTTGGACGAAGGGTTTCCAATGATGTTGTCCAATGGGTGATCATGTGTCTATTTTCTAAGGTGTTCATGTGGTTGTTGTTGAGGAACGTATAGCAGAGTCGATTTCTCTGATGAAGATGGTTCGATGATGATTCGAGAGCAAATATGTTTTCAAAGGGTTCATCTTCGGAGGAGCAAAAGGATTTTCATCATCGTAATCGCAAAGAACATTTCCATTGTATACACTTGATGATTGAGGCATTGATGATGAGACCGAGTGATCGTGAAGGCGCTTCTTGACTTAGTGACATAGAAACGAAGGGTTAACTTCATTGGCGGTATAGAAGCGACCTCATTGATGGATTTGATAGATCATTAGCAATTGGCTCATAGTGTTCATCAAACATTGGATCAAACAGTTTCTTCAATTCATCTTCTGAAGGGGGTACATATGGAGTTGCTGGTGAGGAGTTTGGTACAAGAGAAGAACCAATGGGACTATTTAGAAATGCGGGTCCAGAACTGGATTGTCCAGGAGCCATTTGACCGGTCAGCTCATCAAACATAACGTGAATTGTTTCCATGATATTTCGAGTTCTCTTGTTGAGATTCGGTATCCTTTTCTGTTTGGTGCATATCCTACAAATACTCCAATGTCTGCTTTAGCTTTCAATTTGCCTAAATATTGACCCTCATTAGTTGGGTAACATAACACACCAAACACACGAAGGTATGATAGATCAGGCTTTCAATTGTGGACAAGTTCATACGGAGTTTTTCCATGAGTTGTGTGAATTAGGGACCAATTTTGTGTGTAGCATGCAGTGGCAATGGCTTCAGCCCATAGAAATGTTAGAACCTTTGAGTAAATCAGCATTGTTATTGCGGCTTCCACAAGAGTTCGATTTCGTCTTTCAACTACACCGTTCTGTTGAGGAGTTCGTGGAACACTTCTTTGAGGACTGATTCCAATACTTTCATAAAATTCATCGAGTTCTCTATTAACAAACTCGGTTCCATTGTCGATTGGACGATTCTCGATGTCTTGTTAAGTCGAACTGCAATTTGTTTAATGAGTTTAATGATGACATCTGGAGTTTCATCCTTTGTCCTCAAGAACTTAACCCAAGTGAATCGGGAGTAGTCATCAACCACAACTAACACATATTTCTTGCCATTAATAGTTTGCACTCTCATCGGTCCACATAAATCCATGTGAATGGTATGTAGAACTTCCATAACAGAATTTGTGGGTTTGGGTTTGTGGGCATATTTCTTGCTTTTTCCCAATTGGCATGCTGAACAAAGATGATCATTTTCATACTTTAATCTGGGTAAGCCTCTTACTAAGTCCTTTCTGGAAAGATTATTTATGGTGTCGAAGTCCAAGTGATTGAGACGACAATGCCATAACCATGACTTTGTTTTCGAAGCCTTTGACAACAAGCAGATTGGAGAGGACTTCATCATGTCTTCGATAGAGGTGGTGTATAGATTTGAACCACGAGTTCCTCTTAACAATTCCACACCATCAAGTTCTCTAACGAAACAAGTATGTTTTCTAAAAGCCACTTCCAGGTCGGAATCACATAATTGACCAACAAAGAACAAGTTATGACCAAGACCTTCAACATAATATACCCTGGAGATTACACTTTTACCAACAACATAGTCTCCATAACCTATAATTGCACCAAAATGATCGTTCCCGAATCTAACAGTCCCGACGAATTTACTCACAAAGTTCATGAGCCGCGACCGGTATCCAGTCATATGCTTGGAACAACCTGAGTCCAGGTACCACAGAACAATTTGAACGATCTGCAATTGAACACAGACAAGAATGGATAACTGGATAATTGGGATCCCCATGCAAGAATGGGTTCCATTTGGTTAGTAACATTGATTGGAACACCCACATCAGAAGTAGAAACAATGGAATCATCAGGGATAGATGCAATGCTAGTGTCCGTATTAGACCTATTCAAAGTATGTTCACTTCTTAAGGGAATAGTTCTACCAGTAGGCATTCATTTCCTAATGGACATTGATCTAGATAATTTAGTGCACATCTCATTAAGATTGAATTTGCGGCCAGTAGGTATCCACTGATAACCTATGTTACTAAATTTCCTTCCTGTGGGTTTCCAATGTTTTCTAACCTTCTTCCGCCATTGCTTTCTAGCCATCTTAGCTTGATTTTTTGCATTAACTATCTTAACAGGGCATTTAACAACATTAATCAAATCATTCACACCACATTCAAGATTAGTAACAGAAACCACGCAATCATCATTACATGTTTTGCCAAGAGAAGCAGAATTCACATTAATTACAGTACGCTTAGAGCTAACACTGGAATCAACACGATTCGTTTTATTCAAATTCTCCCTAAGGTGATCTTCTACTCTCTTCCACTGACCATTCCTATCATGCAAGGTCCTATCATTCTTTATGTTGCCTTGAGGCTTTGACCCGCTTGCTTTGGTGTCACTTCTTACTCCTGTAGAGGGAATTACTCCTGTAGAGGGAATTGGAACATTAGTTGGTTTTGCTACTTTTTGCATTCCTAAACTAGAAGTGCAGGGATCTGAACTATTTGAAGGCACTCTAGAGTTTGCTTGCTTAATACTAGGCATAGAATGAGTTGCATACTTATCACTAGGCATTGAGCAAGGCATCACAACTTTTCCTTTTGCACCTAAGGATTTAGGACATGTTGCTATTAAACATTCTAACAACTCTTGAGATCGTTTGGCCTGAATGCAAGCAAACCTAATTTCTCTATCAAGTGGTTTATTTATGAAATCCTCTTCTACAATCTCTCAGAGACATTCAAGACTATCCTTAAGGCGAGCAAAATAGTTATGAAATAAAAGTTCATTATTCCTTAGATGAGGAGGAATGTATTTAACAGTCACAGTATATTTGCAGTCTATAGATGACTTTGATTCAACATTCTCATTAAAGACAAGTGGCATTTTCCGTTTTTCCTGACTCTTCAGATTCTCAATTTCCTTTTGTAAAGACGTTATTTTTTCGTTGTTCTTGTCACTAGTGACTTTCATTGAATCATATAACTCTTTAAAGTGTTGTTTAAATTTTTCATTTTCTTCTAGAAAACTCTCATTTTCCTTTTGTAAAACATTAACCAAGTTTTGAAGATGAAAAGTTTGAGAATACTGAGAATCTAAAGGAGGAGGAATTTGGGAGCCAGTCACATTGTTCTTTTCATGCTTTAATTGTGAAATTTGGGTTCTCAATTTTCTGATCGTGCTACAATGAGCTCGAATCTGTTCATCACGTTTGCTAATTTCAAAAACTGCATCAAATTCAGGAGCATCCAAGGATGTCTTGATATTTGAGGTTTTAACATTTTCTTTTAGATGTTGATATTTTAATTGCAAAGCAAGATGCTCAACTTCCAATTTAGAAAAATGTTTCACCAGGTTATCATGATCATCCTGTTCAACTTTATCATGCAATTTAGAGTTAGTTTTCTCAAGCTCAATGACACGATCATGGGAGACTTTCAGAGCAACAAATAATTCATGAAATTAAGATGCATTAATTGAACAATTCGTGGCAGTGTAAAACACATCTTGAGTGATACATTCAGAAATCAGATTCTCATTAAAGGTATGCAAGTTCTTCATCTCAATCTCATTATATTTTAAGACATTGACCTCATTATATTTTAAACAATTCGTGACTGAATCCATCTTAAGTTCAATCTCATTATATTTTAAACAATTCGTGACTGAATCCATCCCTTTTTTAAGACTCTCAAATTGAACTTTTAATTGTTTAAAGAAAGGTATGACCTCAGTTAAATAGCATTCTTTAGTTTGCTAAAAACCCCTTTCCCCTTCAGTTATCCCAGTGGGTGTGATCCTTATCTTACATGTTTTCTCAAAATCAACAAATAACTGATAAATAACATACTGACTGATTAAGGTCTTGCTCTTAGTGGGAATAGATCTAGGAACTATATGCATTGGTGTATTGGGGGGATATAAAGTGGCAGGAACCATTCTCATACATGGGGGATTATGTTCAACAAACTCATCAGCTTTTTTCATGTCCATATCCTTTTTCCAGAACATTTGTTCATTGGTCAGCTGTGTTTGAGGTCTAAACTTGTTAAATGCAATCCAATTTTCCTTAGCATAGTGATGAGTGTCTAAATACTCATCATTTTGTACAATCTAAAGCGCAAAATCATCGAAAACACTCAAAATGCATCAAAATGATGAAAATATCACAAATCGTGTTTTATGTGTTTTAAATGCAAAAATATCAAAATCGATGAAAAATGATTCAAGTTTGCAAAATTGGCGCTTTAGTCCCCAAGTTTCAAAAATTGTCAAATCTAGTCCTCGGAACTCAAAATGTGAGTTTTATCATTCAAGGTCCTGAAATATTCTAAGTTGTTAAAATGGTCCTTGAATGATTCTTTGGTCAAATAGCGAAAAAGGTCCCTAAAGTTTGAAAAATTGCAAAATTGGTCCTTGGATATTTTAAAATGGAATTTTATGCAAAAAGGGTCCTTGTTCTATCAAAGTTTGTCAAGTTTGGTCTTTTTGATATCTTTGGAAAAGTGTCAAGTTCAGTCCTCAAAGTTTGGTGGAATTACAATTTTAATCCTTGTGTTGTTAAGCTTAACCAAACGGACACCTTTTAATATCAAACCCAAAACACAAACCCAATCCAAGTCCAATACCTGCTGGCCCAAACCATTAGCCCATTGCCTTGACCCCTTGAACCATGACCTCCACCCTTGATCCTTGACCCCCGTTAGTATTAATACCCCGGTCAAACAAGTCAAACGCGCAAAACCACCCTTACTATTCATCTCCTTCACCCACCATCGAATTCCAAAACCGAGTGGTTTTCCATCTTTTCAAACTCACCACTTGTCTCACCTCACCCTCACCTTACCTTGTCCCCTCCACCTCCACATCTTCCAAAACCCATTAATAACTCAAACCTGCTAGAGACTTTTTGGCAAAATCTCCACTTGGACGAATGTGATGATATTTGAAGATTCAATGGCTCGATTAAGTGGGAATAAATCGAGAGGTCAACAAGAGGTCCAAAAAGTCTATAAAGAGGAGAAGAAGCAATGTATCAAACCATCTAGTGTAATTTTAGTTTTTAATTGTCGCTTTTATTATTCTCAAATTTTCAATGTAATTTAAGCTTTCTTAGCACTTTGTTTAAGTTATTTCAAGTATCTGTGAACCTTTTTCGCTTTCAATTTCGGTGTTAAGCTTTTTAAAGTTTATGCATTTTCAAAATTCAAAATCTCATGTAATTAAATGTTGTTGTTAGTTGTTATTTTGGACCTGAAATAGATCACATGTAAGCTCTAGATAGCTTCTAAAAGCTATTAGAGACCTTAAAATTCAGTTTAGAAGTTAAACTCAAAAATAACCAAAATACAAATAAATAGTTGAAAATTCAAAATCCCATGGAAATGGTGTTCACAAATGAGCGGGGTAGATTGTGGATGGCCTTGGGTTAGAAGCTCGATGGTAAGCTAATAGGGTGATATTTGGTCCTTGTTCTCGCTTTGAGCTTGGAAGTCATTGTAAGCCATTTGCTCATTTTGGCATTTCTGTTTTAGTTATTTCATAGTTTAAATCTTTGTGTTTTATTGTTAATTAGTTATAGTTAAGGATATTTAAGCATTAAAATCAGTTGTTTGTTCATTTAAATTTGTAGTTGTTAAAAATATTATTTTAACAGTTTTAAGTGCATAATGGTCATTTCTTAATTTCTTATTGTTAGTGTTGTTGTTTTATGCTTCATTAGTCCCATTAAGTGATATTATAAGGTCTGTAATAAGTTTCATGGTTTTAATTTGAGTTTTGTTTTGATAATCACCAAAACTGTCTAAGTAAGTGGTGTTTGGATTTGCTTGTTTTAACTGTGTTCTAGGTTTCTTGTGTTGTTGCTTGTACTTGCTTTGTGTCTCATTAGTCCCTAATAACTCAAACAAACCATAAAAATCAGTACTTATTTAAGCAAAAGTCAAAATTGCATTTGATCTCATCTCTGTCATTAACTGTTGGATTTTCATGATCATTGATCTTGTTTTCATGTTTACAAGTTGTTATCATTGATCAAATCAGTCTTATTTCACCTTAAAACAACATATTCAGTGAGTAGAATCAGTTCAAAGTTCATATTAGTCAACTCTTTTGGTTTTTATAAAAAGTCAAAATTTTCAATTTGGTCGTTTTTGAATTAAATAGATAATTTTAGTGTGAGTTTAATATTGAGATTTAGCCTAAAAGCTTTTGGGATATTAAAGTTTAGTTGCTAAACTTAATTAGAAAAATACTAGTTCATTGTTAATCCGCTTGTTAAGTGCTTTTTGTCCAACTTCTTTTGAGTAACTGTTCTGAAAAAGTGCCTTGTGCACCAGTTTTACAAGCTCAATCAAAAGCTCACACAGAGCTTAATTTTTGGTCAAATCCTGTATAACTTGGTTCTTTGGATAGCTGACCAAGCCATCTAGAAGTTCCAGGCTTAAGTTTCTATTGTGTAGCTTGTTTGGTAGGGCTGCAATAAGCCTCAACCTTGTCCCATTTCTGTCAATTTCTCAGTTTAAGCTAAGTGCTTATTGTCTTTTTAGTAGCTTATCAGTATGTGTTTTTGTGTCTTTTAGCTTCATTTGAGTAGTACTAGCTTATTTACATCTTATTTCAGCTTTTGTTTCAGTTTGTGAGCTTGTTTAAGCTTAATTCTTCAAAATAAGCTCATAAGCAAATCATAAGCTCATAAGCTAATCAAATAGCTTATTTTAGTTTGTAAAATTTTGTGTTTATTAAAGTTTCTTATTTTAAGTAGTTAAGTAGTTTTCAAAAGAAAATCCACTAAAACATCAATTTAAATATAGTGATAGCGTTTATTTAATAGATTTTAGCTTTTGATTTTTCTTTCTAGCTTATTATTAAGCAAATATTGTTTTGATATTTTCTTAGTTTTCTGTCACCTTAAGTTATTTTTAGAAAAAGTTTCATATTTTCATAATCTGCTTAGTATTTATTAGAATTTTAAATAGTTAAAAGTATTAAATAATTAGTAATAAATAATTAAAAGCATAAAAATATCTTTTCAGTTTTAAAATTAGTTTTATCATATTTTAGATTTTTCCAAGTTGAAATTTCATTTTCCGGTTTATTTTATATTTTCTAGTATTTAAGTGTATTTTAAATAGTAATTAATTAGTAATAAATATATAAAAGTGTAAAAATATATTTTTAGTTTTAAAATTAGTTTTATAATATTTTAGATTTTTCTCAATCATAATTTTATTTTTCTAGCCTTATTTTGTATTTTCTTCTATTTTAGGTTATTTTAAATAGTTAAAATAGTTTTTATTAATAATAATTAAATAAATAGTTATAAAAATAATTTTCTTTTTCTAATAATTTTCTTTTATTTTTAGGATTTCAAAAATGTCATTTTCATATTTTTAGGTCTTTTATTTCTTAGATTTCACTTTTTATTTTGTACGTTTACGTAGTTTTTAAACGTACGTTTTACGTTTGTTATATCTGATTGTTGTGCTTTCCAATTATGTGTCCAAAACATTCCAATCAATCAGTAGTGTAATTTCCAATCAAAATCTTTACTGATCACTATCCTTAGTGATCATTCTATCATCTGAATTAGTGTTTACACACCGTTGAGTCTCTGTGGGACTTAACGACCCGGGAATCCATTATATTCTCCTGATCTTCATTGTATTGGTTTCGAAAGCGCTTTAAGTTTATTACGGTTAGCCATTCACAAGTGGCTGGCTTGTGTGATATAGCTTGACTGTTTCGACCAATCAAATTTTAGCGCCACCGCCGGGAGGCTTTAGCGTGTGTTAAACCTTTTTCGCACCCATTCTTGCACATATACCACCGCTTGTAAAAGTTTTTGTAAAGATATAAAATCTCAAAAGTTCATTATCACTTTTCCTAAAGTGTTAACAAACCCAAAAATATAAAACAACAAAACAATCGGAACATTTTCTATCTTGTATTTTCTTTGAGGTGATTCTTAAAGAGATACGATTTGGTTAAACGAGACGATCCAAAAATATTGTCCAAAAGTTTTAAACCCATCAAGACAAATCTATACCTACGTCTTTTCGGTGGTACTTAATTAATACATAAAATCAACCACCGCAAATCAAGGCAAGACACCTACTAACTGGGGTGTGACCATAATAAGTTCCCGAACAATGATTTAAAACTTGCCTTTGTGTCCTTGTGATTTGGTGTACCTTTTTCAAAGAAGCCATTTCATTTGTGATTATTGGTTAAGTTCACTTGTCGCTTTGCCTTTTGTTTTGAAAATTGATTTTTATACTTAGTGCATGCGCACTGCTCTTCCGGTTCTACAAGTCCACTTTCGAGCTTGCAAATATTCCTCGTGAGCGTAGAGGACGTTCGCTCCTTCACCGTGATCGAGGAACGCCTACCACCACCACCACCGTCGTAATGGCGTAAGATAAGCCCATGAATGAGCTTCTCCAAGCACCCATCGAGGGTTACGGAGATGCTATTGTTGTCCCACCATCGTGGTCGACACCTTCGAGCTCAAACCGGGTTGCTTAATCTAGTAACCCAAAGCCAATTCTATGGTTTTGAGCGGGATGATCCTCATGCACATATTCGATGGTTTAACAAGATTGCATCTACCATCAAGTACAAGAATGTCCCACATGAAGCTATCAAGCTTCTTCTGCTCCCATTTTCTGTAGGGACAAGCCCGAATTGGCTTGAGAAACAACCCCTCGCTCCATTGAGACATGGGAAGATCTAGTCACCAAGTTCGTTAACTAATTCTATCCTCCATCCCGAACCACAAGTCTTAAGAATGAGATAATGAAATTTTCTCGAGATTTGATGAATCATTCGGGAGGCATGGGATCGTTACAAAGAATTGCTTCATGTGTCCGCATCATGGTTTTACCGAGTTAATGCAAATGGATACTTTCTACAATGGTCTCGAACCAGGCCAATCAAGATTCTTTGAATGCCTCCGCTGGAGGTAATTTCTTGAGCAAGACCACCAAAGAAGCCTTACAAATCATTGAGAACAAGTCTCGTGTCCGCCTTTCCGAGCAAAGACATATCGGTCTCATGCTTTGGACCTTCTTCTTCATCTCCGTGAGTACATCTAACACCGATGCTAAGATTGACAAACTCACGATATTGTTCGAGCTTTGGTTCTTGCTAACCAAAGAAAGTGACCTTCACAGTGCACCAACACATGGTGAAGTGAAGAAAGTCGAGAGTTGTGTTACTTGTGGCGGTCCTCATGCATACTACAATCAGTATCGCCACCGATGGTAGTCCATTTGAAGCCAATGCTCTAGCCGGTGCTTCACATCGTGGAGGTAATCAATACCGTCCTCAAAATGAACCACACTACCGTGCTAACACTAATCGTGCACCACCCGGTTTTAACCGAATCATAACATGCAAAACCGAAATCGAACCAACCTAGAATGAACCAAGGTTATCAAAACCAAGGTAATTTCTATCCCGCACCAAATCAAGGTTTCCAACATCAAGGAACCTTAATCAAAACAATTTCAATCGAAGGAATCAATTTCATGGGAATATGAATCCTAATCAAGGAAATTTTCAAAATCAAGGCCCTAATCCTAACATTAGAGGCCGTAATTTTCCTAATCCACCTCCCGCCATTGTTCCAACTGGACCACCATCGATGAGTTGTTGAAGCAATTCATGAAATCCCAAGATGAAATGAACAGTTGTTGGTCGGTCGATTGTCGATCTTAAGAAGTCTTTAAATGATCAACCCTCGGGCTCGGAAAACTTCCGAGCAACACGATTGCTAACCCGAGGGGCGATGCAAAGGCGATCACGACCGTAAGTGGTGTTTCATATGATGGACCCGCTATTCCTACTACCTCTTCTTCTTCTCTCCCTAAGGTAGTAGAAAGTGAACCTAAGACACACAATGGACCCACGACTCCAATGCCTCCTCCACTAGGAGAAATGAGTCAAGTTACCAAGGATACAACGGACAAGGTGCATTATTCAAGCCCACGGTATCAAGACACGCCCTACCTTCTAGTCCAACCTCAAGATATCCGAAACCCAAATCTAATCCAGAGTTGTTTTGAACCTCCGGAGCTCCGTTGAAAACCGTAATCCAAATCTTCTATTCCTTACCCATCACGTTTGAATGAGCAAAGCTCATGAGAAAGCCACCATCAAATGGACAAATTTTTCCAAATTTTCCAAGAGTTACATTTTGACATAAGCTTTGCGGATGCTATCATGCTAATGCCCAAGTTTGCATCAACTCTCAAACACATGTTAAGCAACAAGGAAAAGCTGTTTGAAATGGCAAAACTCCTCTCGAACGAAAACTCGCCGATTATCTTGAAGAAGCTTCTGAAAGCTTGGAGATCCCGGGAAATTTCTCTTACCTTGTGTATTTCCGGAATGGTTGAATGCTTTGCCTAGCAGATCTTGGTGCAAGCATCAATCGATGCCTTATTCAAGATGGAAGAAACTTTCTCTTAGGAACTCACTCCTACATGCATGACTCTCGAGCTTGCGATCGTTCCATATCCCGTCCTCTTGGCATTGCCGAGGACGATTTGTAAAAGTAGGAAAGTTCCATTTTCCACCGACTTCGTGGTTGTTGATTTCGATGCCAATCATCGGGTTCCTCTCATTGTTGGTCGAGGATTCACGAGAACGGGTCGTGCTCTCATTGATGTATTTGAGCAAGAAATCACATTACGTGTTGGTAATGAAGTCATCACCTTTAACCTTGATCAAACTTGAGGTACTCCGCAAACTATGATTCCGATCGGTTAACCGAATAGATATCATTGATGTTGCTTCAAGAGTACTCTCAAGAAGTTCTTGGTTATTCTCATAATTCTATGAGTGGGATCCCACCACATCTTCTCAACCTATCATAGCCAATTCTACTCCTTCTATCACTCCTTTTGAGGAAGAGACTCCATCTCGGAAGAGATTGAAGCATACTTGGCTAGTGATTCTGCTCCATGGGAAATTGATCACGCCCAATTGACATTGAGGGGACATACTTCTCATTGAGAAGTTGCTTAATGGTGATCCATCATCAACCCCTCACTCTAGTGATTCAATTCTGATAAGATTAATCAAAATGAGATTAATCGGAGGAGATATTCTTCTTGAAAATTGTTAAATCATGACACTTCTCCTCCTCTCCCTCCCGCCGAGCTTCATAACAAGGAAGTCAAGTCGGTTGAGAAAATCAAGAATTTCACGAGGTTGAGCTTAAGGACTTACCTCCTCATCTCGAGTATGCATTTCTTGAGGGTGATGATAAATTACCCGTCATTATTGCTAGAGATTTGAGTAAAGATGAAAAATCGCCTCATAAAGGTCTTGAAGTCACACAAGCAAGCAATTGCTTGGAAACTCTCCGACATTAAAGGTATCAACCCCGAGTTTTGTACTCACAAAATCTTGATGGAGGATGACTTCAAACCAATAGCTCAACATCGAGAAGAGTAAATCCAAAATCCATGATGTTATCAAACAGAGGTTATCAAACTTCTTGATGCATGATTGATTTACCCGATCTCGATAGTCCTTGGGTTAGCCCAATTCATCGTGTTCCTAAAAGGGTGGCATTATCGTTGTCACAATGAAGAAAACGAGTTAATTCCAACTCGATTGGTAACAGGATGGCGTGTTTTCATTGACTATTGTAAGTTGAATGACGCCACCGAAAAGACCATTTTCCTCACCCTTCATGGACCAAATGCTTGAGAGATTAGCGAGGAACGAGTACTATTGTTTCCTTGATGGTTTCTCGATATTTTCGATCCCCATTGATCCACGGGATCAAGAGAAGACCACATTCACCGCCCATACGGAACTTTTGCCTACAAACGTATGCCTTTTGGCTTATGTAATGCTCTTGGCACGCTCCAACGATGTATGATGGCCATTTTCCACGACATGATCGGGAAACAATGGAGGTGTTTATGGATGACTTCTCGGTCATTGGGGATTCATTTCAAACATGTCTCCCATTTAGATAAAATGCTCAAACGGTGTGAAGACACCAATCTTTGTCTAAATTGGGAGAAGAGCCACTTTATGGTCAAAGAAGGCATAGTCCTTGGCCATAAGATTTCCAAAATGGGATTGAGGTAGAGCAGAGCAAAAGTCGATGTTATTGCTAAATTACCTCATCCTACTACCGTCAAAGGTATTAGGAGTTTTTAGGTCATGCCGGTTTCTATCGTAGATTCATACAAGATTTTTCTAAAATCGCCTGCCTATGACTCATCTTCTTGAAAAGGATGCTCCTTTTATCTTCTCACCCGAGTGCATTGAAGCTTTTAAACATTGAAGAAAAAGCTATCAAGCACCCATTCTCGTTGCTCCCGATCGACTTGCCTTTTGAGCTCATGTGCGATGCAAGTGATTTTGCTATCGGTGCGGTCTTAGGGCAACGCAAAAACAAGCATTTTCACCTATCCACTACGCAAGTAAAACTATGATCAAGCTCAAACCCATTACACCACCACGTAAAAAGAGCTATTAGCCGTGGTGTATGCGTTTGAGAAGTTTCGCCATATTTAATCTTGACCAAATGTGTGGTGTATACGGATCACTCGGCTCTCAAATATCTCTTTGCAAAACAAGATGCAAAGCCGAGATTGCTCGCTGGATTCTCCTCCTCCAAGAATTTGATATCGTGATACGTGATAAAAAGGAGCCGAGAATCTAGTCTGCGATCATCTCGTCCCGCCTAGAAAACCCTCACCAAGATGTTTTCGAGAAAAGGAAATAAATGAAACATTTCCTCTTGAGACGCTCAATGCGGTTTCTTTTCGTGGAAATTCTACCACCCCATGGTTTGTCGACTTCGCAAATTACCATGCGGGTAACTTCATAGTGAAAGGATGTCGACCCAACGAAGAACAAATTCTTCAAGGATGTTAAACATTATTTCGGGACAACCCCTACTTATTCAAAATCATGCGGATCAAGTCATCCGACGGTGTGTTTATAGACGAAGCTATTGACATTCTCAAAGCTTGCCATGCCGGACCACCGGGGCCATCATAGTCTAAACTACACCGCCAAGAAGGTGTTTGATTCCGGTTTTATTGGCCCACTATCTATAAGGATGCCCACGATTTTGTCAAAACATGTGACGCTTGTCAACGCCACGAAATATCTCAAAAGAAATGAAATGCCGCAAAACGCCATTCAAGTGTGTGAGATATTTGACATCCGGGCATTGACTTTATGGGCCATTTCCATCTTCTCGAGGAAACAAATACATACTCGTGGTCGTTGACTATTTGTCAAAATGGGTTGAAGCAAAAGCTTTACCTACCAATGATGCCCGAGTGGTTGTGAAGTTTTAAAATCTCTTTTGCCGTTTTGGAACTCCGAGAGCTATAATCGGTGATCGTGGTACACATTTCGAAATGACCAATTTGATCGTGTCATGCAAAAGTATGGTGTTACCCACCGCCTCTCTACCGCATACCACCCCAAACAAGTGGGCGGTGGAAGTTTCCAACCGTGGTATTAAAAGAATTCTTGAAAGGACGATGGCGAAAATCGTGCATCCCGGTCGGATAAACTGGATGACGCACTGGCCTTCCTTACGACTTACAAAACACCCATCGGTGTACTCCATACAAGCTAGTGTACGGAAAGACATGTCATCTTCCGATTGAGTTAGAGTACAAGACATACCGGGCCTTAAAGCATGCAAATTTCGATATTCGAGACACCGGTGATCACGAGAAAAGTTCAAATGAATGAACTAAACGAACTCCGTGATCAAGCATACGAGAACTCTTTGATCTATAAGAAAAGACAAAGAAGATTCATGACTCTAAAATCAAGAACCGCGTTTTCAACGTTGGTGATCGAGTCCTTCTTTTCAATTCAAGATTGAAGATTTTCTCGAAAGCTCAAGTCCCGTTGGTCCGGTCCATTTACTATCGCTAAGGTTTATCCTTATGGTACCATTGAGTTATCTCAACCTGATGGTCCTAATTTTAAAGTGAATGATCATCGATTAAAGCATTACTTTGGAGAGGACATTCCATCCGTGGTTGTCCGGATCTACAAACTTTCCCCATGAACCAATGAATGCGGGATCGAGTCAAGCTAATGACTCGGTAATCAAAAACATTAGCACACCATATGGGTTTTCACCCATATTTCATCTTCTTTCTCTGTTCTACCACCCTAGTGTGGGGAGTTTCCCATCGTTGTATATAAAATCAATTTCAAAAAAAAAAAAAAAAAAAAATCTCTTTCAAATAATGGCCGTAGTATTTCCTTTCACGTTCTTTGTTTCGCATAACCGCGGTACTTTGAATATTGAGGGCAATATTCATTTCTAAGTGTGGGGAATTCTCACGAATTTTATCATGTATTATCCACCCAATTCCCGTTTTGGCCAAATTTTTTTTGGAGTAAGTTTTTTCACTTACTCAAAGAATGGTAATCATCCGCCATGTCTAAAAACAAAAGGTTTGGCTAATCCAGAGCAAACGGCTCTTGGTAAAGATATATCAAACCCGCTTATGGCTTGCAATTTGCCCAAAATTGTATGGTGTTCAACATCGATCCGTGCTAAACCGTCAAGTTTTTCTCGCTCAGCCGGCCACTGTGAATGGTCGATCGTAAGAAACTTAAAACAGTTTAAGCACAAATGCAATGAAGATCGAGAGTATAGTGTTTCCGGGTCTTTATGTCCCAAATGAGCTATGCAATGAATCACCAAACGGATAGTGATCGAGAGATTTGAGCAGAAAAAAGGGATTGATTTTATTATAACTACGTAAAAGGAATAAACTAAAGGGGCTTAAATGCAAATTAAAGAAAATTAAAAAATAAAAATATTAAATAAACGCTATCACTATATTTAAAATGATGGTTTTGATTTTATGTTTTATAAAACTTAGAATTTAAAACTACATGACGATACAAGAAAATGTGAATGAAGCAATATTAATCCTAAAAATATGAAAATGATATTTTCACAAACCTAATGATAAAATAAAATTTATAGAAAAGAAAATTATTTTTATAACTATTTAATTAATTATTATTAATTAAAACTAATTTTAACTATTTAATAATAGCCTAAAATACAAGAAAATAGGAAATAAAGCTAGAAAAATAAAATTATGACTTAGAAAATCTAAAATATCAAAAGAGAATTTTCAAAACTATTTTTGTATTTTTCGATTATTTTTCTATTTTCTAGGAATTAAAACTATTTAAAACTATTTAAATTGCTTAAAAATACAAATTTAACTAAGAAAAATCTAGAAAAATATTTTTTGACTTTTATATTTATCTTAACTTAAGAAAAATTAAAAATTATTTTTTTGAAGCTTTTCTTAATTAATTGTATTAAATGCTAATTAAAAATGCTTAAAAACTAATTAAAATGAAGAAAAATACCAAACTGACCTATAAAAATCTGAAAAATTCAAGATAAGCCTAAAATAATATTAGGAATCTAAGAAAAATATAAAAACAAGTGCTTGTGTGAAGGAAATTGAGGCTGCAGTTGTAAGTGCTTATAAATAAGCACTTTGAATAAGCAAATGGACACAAATAGGGCACCAATCCAACACAGAAGCTATATTATGTTAAAGGAACTCAAAAGCAACTATTTACAACTGCTCTAAACTTCTAAAACACAAAATGCACATATTTGATGATTTGAGCAAAAGTGCTTAAACTCGCCTGGGGGCCTACTTTATAGCTTAAGAATAAGCTACACAAATAGATGGACTGAAACCGATATGAGGTCCTCAAGACCACCAACCAAACTGCTTATAAACCAAAGTGAGACCCCAATAAGCTATATTGAAGCTTGTGCAAAGATTGTAAAGCACATCACACTCGGTGTCGAGTGTGAACGGGAGATGTGGCTTATTGGATGACTTATTTGAAGCATGTAAAACTTGAGAAAACTCAAGAACATTCATTTACCCAAACTAGACCAATGAACTTGTGATCCCTGCATTGCAATCGAATTGAACCAAAGATGAGCCCATGGTACATTAATAAAGTTTTGTAAAACCGCATCATGCAACTTTTGACTTTATGAAATCAGTTATGAACATTGACTTTTGCCAACTTTAAGATTAATTTGTGGACTGATGTTGATATATTATGATGAAATAAAGTTATATTAAGCTATTCTACTAAAATTTGAACACAAATCAAGCTTTTAGCTTTCAAAAATTCTAACAGTTAAGCTTATGAAGACAGTTGAAGATGGATTTTGACTTTGAGCATTGCAGATGCAAATTTTAAGACAGCAATCATTATATATGAGCTAGACAAGCTTGAAACCACAAGTTATATCCACTGAACTAACCCAAATCACAGATCAAACAACAAATCCAAACACCCTTTAAACTACTGATTTGCAATTTTTATGAGACAAACTACTTAACTAGCTAATGATACTGATCCAAATGAGTTTAATTAACTTAAATATCACTAATCAAACAGGTTTGAACTAGTTATAACTACAAATACAAGTTATGCATTAAAACTTGAAATATTAACTTACTAATGGTCCTTAGCCACAATGGCTTGAAACAATGAACCAATGAACTCTATCCTATATTATCCAACCCAATAGCTCTGAACTAACCCAAATCCATTTCTGAATCAACCCATATCCATTTCTGCATCATTTTTGCCCCAGTTTGACTTTTGTTGACCAGAATCCAAAATTGATTGAAACTTGATTACAAACTTGTAAAAAGCTATAACAAGCTTATACAAGCTTGTTTGAGCTTAAAATTAAGTTACTAAAAGCTTTGACATAGGAATTTGGAAATGAAAATTGCAACAGTGAGCATGACACTTGAAATTGAGTTAAACTGTGAAATTGATGATCAAAAGTAGATTGAACTGATAATGTAGCTAGACTTTGATACAAGAAGACAAATTATTACAGCTATTACACTTAACTAAAACTTTTAAGTTAAAAACGACATTAAGGAAACTTAAAAAAAACCGAGACTTTTTATCTTGCTTCTTCTTGCTTCCTTTTATACTCCATGTGTCTTCTCTCTCTTCCGAACATATCCAAAGAATTTTCTCAACCATTGGATTACTTGAAATGATATTGGCCCTTGATTGATTTTGGCGCCAAAACAAGTATTTGACATTGGGGTTGAGTGAGGGGTAGAAGAAGCATTTAATGCTTTCTTGGAGTGTTGTTGAGGTGGGGGGACATGGAAAATGGATGATGAGGAGGGGGGATGGGAGATACTGTGTTACAGGCTTAGCAGTTGGGGAGAAAGACTTTGGCGGGTTTGGTTTATTTGACCAGATTTGACCAAGGTGTATTATTAAAGGGAGGGTCAAATTGGTAAGGGTCCAAAGGGAAAGGCAGGGGTCACAAGCTTTTGACAGGGTCCAAAATGGGTTTAAGGGTTTAATAACCAAGGACCTATGTTGTAATTTCTGAAAATCAAGGGACCTAGGCTGCCAAATCTGCAAAGTTGTTCCAAGGGCTGAAAATGACAAGTTTTAATAGTACAAGGACCAAAGCTGACATTTTCCAATTTTCCAAGGACTATTTTTGCCAAATTTGAAACTTGGAGGACCAAACTTGTAATTTCTCAAAACTTTTATATTTTTCACCAAAGGACTAATTTTGACAACTTATGATTTTAAAAGGACCTTTGGTGATTTTTCTTTGAAATTATGTGCTCGGGGACTATTTCGACAATTTTTGAAACTGGGGACCTAAACGCCAATTATGCAAACTTTGCTCATTTTTCATCCGATTTTAAACATTTTGCATCCAAACATATAAAATGCAATTTTGGAATATTTTCAAGATTTTGATGCATTTCGAGCATTTTAAACGTTTTGCGCTCAGATTGACCAAAAAGATGAGTATTTACACACTCATCAATCCCCACACTAAACTATTGCTAGTCTCTAGCAATCTTTTGAGAAAAACATAATGGATTTGAATCTCTTTACCAAAAGCCATTACTTCGGAGTAGCCAAATGTTTTAGTTCAAGTAAGAACCATGGTACACCGATAACCATGTGATTTTGAGCAAACCACCAACTTCCAACGGATTTGATTTGTCTTTACCGAAGCCGTTTGCTCGGACTAGCCAACTCTTAGATAAATTATCAATATTATCTTTGGTGAGCTGATTACCAATTATGGTTTTTCCATCGCCTTTACCACAAGCCATAAACTTGCGGGCTAGCCAACTCTTCACTTTTAAGGATATGGTGAAATGAATACCATACAATTTTGGGCAAATTGCAAGCCGTCAACGGATTTGAGATATCTTTACCAAGAGCCGTTTGCTCTGGATTAGCCAATCCTTTTGGTTATTAGACATGGCGGATCGATAACCAATTGAGTAAGTCAAAACACTTACTCCAAAAAAATTTTGGCCAAAAGCGGGAATCATGGTATAATTACATGATAAAATTCGTGAGAATTCCCCCACACTTATAAATGAATATTGCCCTCAATATTCAAAGTACCTACTGTTATGCCAAACAAAGAACGAAAAGGAAATATTACGCCATTATTTTGAAAGAGTTTTTTTTTTTTTTTTTTTTTTTTTTTTTTTTGAAAACTTATATATATAACATGTGGGCAACTCCCCACACTAGGGTGGAACACATGGGTGAAAACCCATGTTTAGCTATCATTTTTTGATTACCGAGTCGCTAGCTTGACTCGACCCCGAATTAATTTGTTCATGGGGAAGCAAAGTGGAAGAAACAATCTCCATCGGACTTTCATTCAAGATGTTTGGACAAACATTTGAAGCGGGTGAAGGTTCCACACCGATGAGATATATTCCGGCTCAAGATAATGGTACATGGAAATGCCGGATCAAAGATAATGTCTTCATTCCCAAGGAGTGAAGAACAGGAGAAGTGATGAGAATATATGAAGAAAAGAAAGAAAATCATGATAGAAATCATGACTAACTCTTCATCCTCAATAGGAGAATTCATAGTTTCATGAATCTCATCGCTTAAGCTTGCTTGATCAAGACATATTATGGGAGTGTCTAGATCAAAGTAGAAATTATCATACTCCGCGGAGATATGATATGAGTGAGTTCATCCGTGAACTCCATGAAGGTGAATGAATCATATTCGAATTGATATGAGTGGGTTCACCGGTGAACTCCTCCAATGTAAATGATTCATAATCGGGAGAGAATTATGAGAATGAAAAGTGGTATCGCCACTAATCTTCTCTCCCATATTATCAAAACAGAAGGCTTTCATTTCGGATTAGAATCATCGGAAAGAATGTCACTACCCTTAATGGGGATAGGAGATGAAATTGGTTTCTCTTTGAAAGCCTCGATTTTTGAAATGAGAAGACCGACATTCAATAATGTAAGACGAAGAGCTTCATCTTTGATTTCGTGTCGGTAACTTCATCATTCTCTTCTTCTAAGCTAACAAGCTCGAAGGTAAATCTTCCACATAAACGATGTCTCCACAAGATAACGAATCATCATCATCGAATCGGAGAACATCTCAACATGATCTTTTGGGAAGACAAGAGGGTAGGGATATCACACAAATGCTCGAGAATTCCTGTGACTCTCTTGGGATTGGGACAAGGTTCTCAACACTAGACTTTATGAATTCGTCCGATTCCTTTTCGTGAACAGTGTCAAGATGCTCGTCCCCATGCTCGAGAGAGTGAGTGGGAGCTTGGTGTGATAGCAGTTGTTTGAGATGGAATCTCAACTGCGGGATATCAACCGACCGAGGAGTTGAGAAATAATATCCTTAAAAGAAATACTCTCCTCGTCATCATCATACATAGCTGCCTTTAAGAAATTGGGAATGCCTTAGAGCTGCTTGCTCTAGGACTAATAATTCTTCCCTAGATTTGCGGGCCTCTCGTTCTTCTCGTTCTTCGACCAGCAATTCTCCCATGGTCTTTTCACTACTCACTTGATTCTTAAAGTTACTAATCATATCATCAAGTGTTTTCATTACGGTTTCAAAATCTTGGGAGATTTCTTGAGACAACGGCTCAGGTGGAGTTTGAACCGTATGGTGCTGTGGAGGTTGGCAATTGTCAAACCTGTGAGAGTCATGATTGTTACAAGGAAATGGATTCCTATTTGACAATCGAGCTAGAGTGGGGACCTCCACAAGACTCACAATAGTAAACTTCTGAGTCGAGACAGTGAATTATATGGATATTGGTCATAACCAAAGTTCGAGCATCACCGAAAACTGCTCATAGACAAACGTGTTTCCGGATTGACACTCAAATCCTTGGTGAGGACCTCCACAAAATTCACGTGAGTTATGTTGATTATATGAAGATAGGTCGGTGTGGTGGGTAATTGGAAAAGTTTGAGGGTCGTTAAATGAGTTCGGATTAGGATCATAATCAAATGAATTCCTCGAACCACAAAACAAATAACTCCGTTATGAATATCATTACCACATTGTACACACGTACACCAACGATGTGGTGAACCAAAAGAGGCTCACCACAACCGACACAAGGAATAAACGATTTCATTTGAGAGTTATGAAAAGAATCGGTTCATTCAAAGAATCAACAAAACCAACATGGTGATCCGAATGACTATCAAGTCTCAAGAGCATTTAGAAAAATCCGGAGGTGGGACAAGTGGTGTGCTCGAGAGCTAGCAATTTCCACTACTTCGTTATGGTCTCCGGTGTTTGAACGGGTTCATCGTAATCAATTCTGATTCTCGACCTTTTTTCATCGGCTTGAATTTGTTCAATTAGATTACGGGCTCTAAATTCAAAGAGATTGTCCTCGTAACCCTCGGTGGGTGCTTGAGGTAACACTAACATTCGAACGGGTTCGTCAACATTAGAACGTATTTCGGGATGTGGCGTGGGGTCTAAATAACTTTGAAAAGACTTTTTGATGGATAATTCGCACAAATCGCAAAATTCGCTTGAACTAGGCCTTCCACACCGCTCACACACGTACTTGTGAAAATGATGTTGATCCTTTTCCATACAATCAAGATGATCGTCGTCATTAGAATTAAACATATAGAGGTTAAGAAGAGAATCAAATGGTCATGAGGATAAAGATGAGTATTTTGGATTTTATAAGAAAATATAAATATATATAGATGGATGGTATGAACAAAGAGTGAATATTCAAATCACTAATCTGCTAAGCGTAAGATAATTAGCACACTCCCGAATGCGCCTAAAATTTGATCTCGTACAAACCGTCAAGTTTTCTCTCAAGCCGCCACTTGTGAATGGCCGACCGTAAGAAACTTAAAAAGTTTAAGCACAAATGCAATGAAGATCAGGAGAGTATAGTGTTTCCCCGGGTCTTTATGTCCCAGCGAGCTATGCAATGAATCACCAAACGGATAGTGATCGAGAGATTTGAACAGAAAAAAGGGATTGATTTTATTATAACTACAGAAAAGGGAATAAACTAAAGGGGCTTAAATGCAAATTAAAGAAAATTAAAAAAATAAAAAATATTAAATAAACGCTATCACTATATTTAAAATGATGTTTTGATTTTATGTTTTATAAAACTTAGAATTTAAAACTACGTGACGTATACAAGAAAATGTGAACTGAAGCAATATTAATCCTAAAAATATGAAAATGATATTTTCACAAACCTAATGATAAAATAAAATTTATAGAAAAAGAAAATTATTTTTATAACTATTTAATTAATTATTATTAATTAAAAACTAATTTTAACTATTTAATAATAGCCTAAAATACAAGAAAATAGGAAATAAAGCTAGAAAAATAAAATTATGACTTAGAAAAATCTAAAATATCAAAAGAGAATTTTCAAAACTATTTTTGTATTTTTCTGATTATTTTTCTATTTTCTAGGAATTAAAAACTATTTAAAACTATTTAAATTGCTTAAAAATACAAATTTAACTAAGCAAAATCTAGAAAAATATTTTTTTGACTTTTTATATTTATCTTAACTTAAGAAAAATGAAAAATTATTTTTTTGAAGCTTTTCTTAATTAATTGTATTAAATGCTAATTAAAAATGCTTAAAAACTAATTAAAATGAAGAAAAATACCAAACTGACCTATAAAAATCTGAAAAATTCAAGATAAGACTAAAATAATATTAGGAATCTAAGAAAAATATAAAAATAAGTGCTTGTGTGAAGGAAATTGAGGCTGCAGTTGTAAGTGCTTATAAATAAGCACTTTGAATAAGCAAATGGACACAAATAGGGCACCAATCCAACACAGAAGCTATATTATGTTAAAGGAACTCAAAAGCAACTATTTACAACTGCTCTAAACTTCTAAAACACAAAATGCACATATTTGATGATTTGAGCAAAAGTGCTTAAACTCAGTTCTGGAGCCTACTTTATAGCTTAAGAATAAGCTACACAAATAGATGGGACTGAAACCGATATGAGGTCCTCAAGACCACCAACCAAACTGCTTATAAACCAAAGCTGAGACCCCAATAAGCTATATTGAAGCTTGTGCAAAGATTGTAAAAAGCTATAACAAGCTTATACAAGCTTGTTTGAGCTTAAAATTAAGTTACTAAAAGCTTTGACATAGGAATTTGGAAATGAAAATTGCAACAGTGAGCATGACACTTGAAATTGAGTTAAACTGTGAAATTGATGATCAAAAGTAGATTGAACTGATAATGTAGCTAGAGTTTGATACAAGAAGACAAATTATTACAGCTATTACACTTAACTAAAACTTTTAAGTTAAAAACGACATTAAAGAAACTTAAAAAAAAAACTAGTAGACTTTTTTATCTTGCTTCTTCTTGCTTCCTTTTATACTCCATGTGTCTTCTCTCTCTCTTCTGAACATATCCCAGCAATTTTCTCAACCATTGGATTACTTGAAATGATATTGGCCCTTGGATTGATTTTGGCGCCAAAACAAGTATTTGACAGTTGGGGTTGAGTGAGGGGTAGAAGAAGCATTTAATGCTTTCTTGGAGTGTTGTTGAGGTGGGGGGACATGGAAAATGGATGATGAGGAGGGGGGATGGGAGATAGTGTGTTGCAGGCTTAGCGGTTGGGGAGAAAGACTTTGGGGGTTTGGTTTATTTGACGATTGACCAAGGTGTATTATTAAAGGAGGGTCAAATTGGTAAGGGTCCAAAGGGAAAGGCAGGGGTTACAAGCTTTTGACAGGGTCCAAAATGGGTTTAAGGGTTTAATAACCAAGGACCTATGTTGTAATTTCTAAAAATCAAGGGACCTAGGCTGCCAAATCTGCAAAGTTGTTCCAAGGGTGAAAATGACAAGTTTTAATAGTACAAGGACCAAAGTCGACATTTTCCAATTTTCCAAAGACTATTTTGCCAAATTTGAAACTTGAGGACCAAACTTGTAATTTCTCAAAACTTTTGATATTTTTCACCAAAGGACTAATTTTGACAACTTATGATTTTAAAAGGACCTTTGGTGATTTTTCTTTGAAATTATGTGCTCGGGGACTATTTCTTACAATTTTTGAAACTTGGGGACCTGAAAGCGCCAATTATGCAAACTTAGCTCATTTTTCATCGATTTTAAACATTTTGCATCCGAAACATATAAAATGCAATTTTGGAATATTTTCAAGATTTGGATGCATTTCGAGCATTTTAAACGCTTTGCGCTCAGATTGACCAAAATGATGAGTATTTACACACTCATCACTCACCATATCCTAAAAGTGAAGAGTTGGCTAGCCCGCAAGGTTATGGCTTGTGGTAAAGGCGGTGGAAAACCATAATTGGTAATCACTCACCAAAGATAATTCGATAATTTATCTAAGAGTTGGCTAGTCCAGAGCAAACGGCTTCCGGTAAAGACAAATAAAATCCGTTTACGACTTATGATTTGCTCAAAATCATTTGGTTATCGTTGTACCAAAGTTCTTACTTGAATCAAAACAATTGGCTACTCCGAAGTGATGGCTTTTGGTAAAGAGTTTTAAAATCCATTAAAGTTCAAATCATTGCTAGGGACTAGCAATATCTTAGTGTGGGATTGATGAGTGTCTAAATACTCATCATTTTGTACAATCTAAACTGCAAAATCATCTAAAACACTCAAAATGCATCAAAATGATGAAAATATCACAAATCAGTGTTTTATGTGTTTTAAATGCAAAAATATCAAAATTAGATGAAAAATGATTCAAGTTTGCAAAATTGGCGCTTTAGTCCCCAAGTTTCAAAAATTGTCAAATCTAGTCCTCGAATTCAAAATGTGAGTTTTATCATTCAAGGTCCCTGAAATATTCTAAGTTGTTAAAAATGGTCCTTGAATGATTCTTTGGTCAAATGGCAGAAAAGGTCCCTAAAGTTTGAAAAATTGCAAAATTGGTCCTTGGATATTTTAAAATGGAATTTTATGCAAAAAGGGTCCTTGTTCTATCAAAGTTTGTCAAGTTTGGTCCTTTTGATATCTTTGGAAAAGTGTCAAGTTCAGTCCTCAAAGTTTGGTGGAATTACAATTTTAGTCCTTGTGTTGTTAAGCTTAACCAAACGGACACCTTTTAATATCAAACCCAAAACACAAACCCAATCCAAGTCCAATACCTGCTGGCCCAAACCATTAGCCCATTGCCTTGACCCCTTGAACCATGACCTCCACCCTTGATCCTTGACCCCCGTTAGTATTAATACCCCAGTCAAACAAGTCAAACGCGCCAAAACCACCCTTACTATTCATCTCCTTCACCCACCACTGAATTCCAAAAACCAGAGCTGGTTTTCCATCTTTTTCAAACTCACCACTTGTCTCACCTCACCCTCACCTTACCTTGTCCCCTCCACTCCACATCTTCCAAAACCCATTAATAACTCAAACCTGCTAGAGACTTTTTGGCGCCAAAATCTCCACTGACGAATGTGATGATATTTGAAGATTCAATGGCTCGATTAAGTGGGAATAAATCGAGGTCAACAAGAGGTCCAAAAAGTCTATAAAGAGGAGAAGAAGCAATGTATCAAATCATCTAGTGTAATTTTAGTTTTAATTGTCGTTTTATTATTCTCAAATTTTCAAAGTAATTTAAGCTTTCTTAGCACTTTGTTTAAGTTATTTCAAGTATTTGTGAACCTTTTTCGCTTCAATTTCAAAGTGTTAAGCTTCTTTTAAAGTTTATGCATTTTTCAAAATTCAAAATCTCATGTAATTAAATGTTGTTGTTAGTTGTTATTTTGGACCTGAAATAGATCACATGTAAGCTCTAGATAGCTTCTAAAAGCTATTAGAGACCTTAAAATTCAGCTTTAGAAGTTAAACTCAAAATCACCAAAAATACAAATAAATAGTTGAAAATTCAAAATCCCATGGAAATGGTGTTCACAAATGGAGCGGGGTAGATTGTGGATGGCCTTGGGTTAGAAGCTTAGTGGTAAGCTAATAGGGGTGATATTTGGTCCTTGTTCTCAGTTTTGAGCTTGGAAGTCATTGTAAGCCATATGCTCATTTTTGGCATTTCTCTGTTTTAGTTATTTCATAGTTTAAATCTTTGTGTTTTATTGTTAATTAGTTATAGTTAAGGATATTTAAGCATTAAAATCAGTTGTTTGTTCATTTAAATTTGTAGTTGTTAAAAATCTTATTTTAACGGTTTAAGTGCATAATGGTCATTTCTTAATTTCTTATTGTTAGTGTTGTTGTTTTATGCTTCATTAGTCCCATTAAGTGATATTATAAGGTCCGTAATAAGTTTCATGGTTTTAATTTGAGTTTTGTTTTGATAATCACCAAAACTGTCTAAGTAAGTGGTGTTTGGATTTGCTTGTTTTAAATGTGTTCTAGGTTTCTTGTGTTGTTGCTTGTACTTGCTTTGTGTCTCATTAGTCCCTAATAACTCAAACAAACCATAAAAATCAAGATTTATTTAAGCAAAAGTCAAAATTGCATTTGATCTCATCTCTGCTATTAATCGTTGGATTTTCATGATCATTGATCTTGTTTTCATGTTTACAAGTTGTTATCATTGATCAAATCAGTCTTATTTCACCTTAAAACAACATATTCAGTGAGTAGAATCAGTTCAAAGTTCATATTAGTCAACTCTTTTGGTTTTTATAAAAAGTCAAATTTTTCAATTTGGTCATTTTTGAATTAAATAGATAATTTTAGTGTGAGTTTAATATTGAGATTGAGCCTAAAAGCTTTTGGGATATTAAAGTTTAGTTGCTAAACTTAATTAGAAAAATACTAGTTCATTGTTAATCAGCTTGTTAAGTGCTTTTTGTCCAACTTCTTTTGAGTACCTGTTCTGAAAAAGTGCCCTATGCACCAGTTTTACAAGCTCTATCAAAAGCTCACACAGAGCTTAATTGTTGGTCAAATCCTGTATAACTTGGTTCTTTGGATAGCTGACCAAGCCATCTAGAAGTTCCAGGCTTAAGTTTCTATTGTGTAGCTTGTTTGGTAGGGATGCAATAAGCCTCAACCTTGTCCCATTTCTCAGTTTAAGCTAAGTGCTTATTGTCTTTTTAGTAGCTTATCAGTATGTGTTTTTGTGTCTTTTAGCTTCATTTGAGTAGTACTAGCTTATTTACATCTTATTTCACTTTTGTTTCATTTGTGAGCATGTTTAAGCTTAATTCTTCAAAATAAGCTCATAAGCAAATCTGTTAAGCTCATAAGCTTATCAAATAGCTTATTTTTAGTTTGTAAAATTTTTGTGTTTATTAAAGTTTCTTATTTTAAGTAGTTAAGTAGTTTTCAAAAAGAAAATCCACTAAAACATCAATTTAAATATAGTGATAGCGTTTATTTAATAGATTTTAGCTTTTTGATTTTTCTTTTTAGCTTATTATTAAGCAAATCTTGTTTTGATATTTTTCTTAGTTTTCTGTCACCTTAAGTTATTTTTAGAAAAAGTTTCATAATTTTCATAATCTGTTTAGTATTTATTAGAATTTTAAATAGTTAAAAGTATTAAATAATTAGTAATAAATAATTAAAAAGCATAAAAAATATCTTTTCAGTTTTAAAATTAGTTTTATCATATTTTAGATTTTTCCAAGTTGAAATTTCATTTTCCGTGTTTATTTTATATTTTCTAGTATTTAAGTGTATTTTAAATGGTAATTAATTAGTAATAAATATATAAAAAGTGTAAAAAATATATTTTAGTTTTAAAATTAGTTTTATAATATTTTAGATTTTTCTCAATCATAATTTTATTTTTCTAGCCTTATTTTGTATTTTCTTCTATTTTAGGTTATTTTAAATAGTTAAAATAGTTTTTAATTAATAATAATTAAATAAATAGTTATAAAAATAATTTTCTTTTTCTAATAATTTTCTTTTATTTTTAGGATTTCAAAATGTCATTTTCATATTTTTAGGTCTTTTATTTCTTAGATTTCACTTTTATTTTGTACGCTTACGTAGTTTTTAAACGACGCTTTACGCTTGTTATATCCGATTGTTGTGCTTTCCAATTCGTGTCCAAAACATTCCAATCAATCAAGAGTGTAATTTCCAATCAAAATCTTTACTAATCACTATCCTTAGTGATCATTCTATCATCTCGAATTAGTGTTTACACACCATCGAGTCTCCGTGGGACTTAACGACCCGGAATCCATTATATTCTCCCGATCTTCATTGTATTGGTTTCTGAGTAGTTTTAAGTTTATTACGGTTAGCCATTCACAAGTGGCTAGCTTGTGTGATATAGCTTGACTGTTTTCAGCACCAATCACATAGTTAGGTGTTTTAAAGCTGATGTTGTTTTCTATGCATGAGGGGCTCTTAAGTTTATCCTCCAATTTCTTTCTAGTAACCTCTTCTAATTGCTTATCTTCCTCGGTGCACTCAGCGCAACTAGGTTTCTGCCTAGGCTTAAGGATTTCATTGCCATCATAGATTACACTTTGAGCAATTTTGCTATCTTACCATAGTCGGGATTAGGTTTCTACAATAAGAATACTATGCTTATCGCGAGAACTCTATGCTTAGTGATCATGTAAGCAATCAATGGTATTCCCTTGTACGCACAACTTATTTTCAAGCTTGTTTTTCAAAGTTTTTAGATTAGAAAATCATTCAAAAGTTTTGATTCCTTAGTACCAATTCTTGTTTAAGCACTTTAACATTATCTTGCGCTCTTGCTTTTGCTTAATGCTTTAGAAAGCGTTACTTGTAAGGAGTTTAACTCTTGTTTTAACACTTCTTCTCTAAAATTACTTTTTCTAATAATTTTACGATTTGGTCATCCATTTCCGCTCACGGGTAGTCAACTCAAACTTAGCACGTTGTTCATAAATAACAACTTGTTCTTTATAGGCATTCGCCTCGAGGCAACAGAATCATCGGGGGCACATGCGGTGTATTCATAAAAACATAGTCATCATTGACTCTGAAGATACATCACTTGGTACAATCTCACCTTCTTTATGTCACATATTGATCATATGGGACAATATTTCTATTTCCTCATTATCAATATCCGATTCATAAGTTTCAAGAGATTGTACTTCATTATGTATCTTTTGTTCATCAACCTCATCGTATAGTTTTAATACCTCTGAGATGATTGATTCTTTGGATGGACCAGCCTGTTGTGGTGATGAGACCTTTGGAGAGACCATATGTGAGATGCTAGCCATGAAGATTGTCCGGCGAGGTTCATCATCGACATCGAGTCAAATGCATCACGACCGCAACTTGAAAGGCATTTTGATGATTGTGACCTATTTCCGAATTGGCCGCTCATCTACATCCGCATCATAGGTCTTAGCATTCCTTTCAAGAAGAAACAACAATTCCTCTTCATCCGTAGCTGCTCCATTATCCCGAGCTTGCACAAGCAACATCTTGTCTCTAAAGTATTCGCATTCGTGGATGTCACACCCTAAATTACTGCTTTGCGCCGGAATGGAATTCTCGGGATAGACCGTCATAGCACCACAATCACAGTTATATTGAACGACCTAAAGTGTCGTTTAAAACACATCGCTTGATATTAAATAAAACGCTCGTAGTTACAACATAGGTCCCAAAAGTTTATAAAGTTTGCGGAAATATAAATATATTACAAGTCCAAACGATGTTTTGAAAGAAAGTGCCATAATGTACAATGATATAAGTCGACGCCATGACTCAAAAGGTTCCTTAACCATGCCATGATGAGTATGTCTTAGTTACCGAAAATACATTGCTAAAACGGTCAACAATAATGTTGGTGAGAAATCATAGGTTTATGTAAATGTTTTATACGACTACGCAAGTATAGACCGTGTATGACAATTATGTCACGTAAAAATGTTACAATTGCTATAAGTCTATGACACCGAAACTAGACTGTTCATAATGTACGCCCAACAGAGTGTTTGCAGACAACTCAATAATGTTATTAAATGAAATGCATCCGTATGACTAGTTGGGATTCACCAACCCGGATGGAGGCGCCACCGATAGATCTATCCACTCACCCTCGCTTCTAAGATTAACGGTTCATGTTCGTGAAATGGGACTTTCAATTGGCATGTGGTAACTTAAGCAATGTAAATGAATTTAACATACTTGGTATCGTAATAAAAATGTTGTGCAATGTATTCTCCCCGTAGGTTTGAAATTAAACATAAACATGTACGACGGGCTATGAAAACTCACTTGATAAACCGGTATGATGACAAGAGTGAGTACACCGAGATGTAGCGTGATGCTTTAACTGGACCTATTACGAATGGTATGATATGTAATGAGTTATGATGTAATGTTATGCATGCATTTCGTATGTTATTTATACCATTTGCGAGTTTTGAAAATAATACTTATCGTCGAAAAATACTCTTTTGACGCCTTGACCATTCTTAAATTACTTTACAAGTATTTACGCCAAAATGTCATCCTACAATAGTTTCGTAATGATTTATCGTGAAATTATCACTTTTCGTCAGAAAATAATGTCATCGGAAATTTCATGAAAGTGACAAAATAGCTTTGAAAAACTAGTCGTAAAATGGTGTACGCCGAACGTTAGGAAACGAACTCGACGGTTTTGGAAAGCTTGTATCAAAATCTAGAAGTTTTAGTACATGAGTTTTCGCCATAGAGGTCTCGAACATAAAGATAATAGAGGTTAAATATGGTGGTTTTGTCCAAATGTTGTGTAAAAAGTGAGTTTCGCAAAGTTTAAGCAACAGAATAATTTATTACAACTCCGCTATTCAAACGGTTAGTCATTTTAGAAAATATGCTTGGTGATCTCGATTTTATTAAAAGACATCTCGTTACAAAAGTTCCACGTCATCGTTAAAAATAGCCTTCAACATGGTCGCTTTGTTTACCGTAACACCGCCTCGTAAAAATAATATAGTTTTTCTTAAATAAGAAAGTTACGGCAATTTTATGAAAACGTGTATATTTTTGTCGTTACAAACCGCTTTTCACGTATTATACATCCTTAGCTTCGTATCAAAGTATACTAATATATTTTGACAAGTCGAAATAATTTATAAAGCTTAAGGCTCGCTTTTGACTCGTACAACACAAAAACACCTTGCTGAAATTTTCGAAATTATATATTTCGTCAAACTTGAAAAATTCATAACTTCTTCGTTATAACTCCGCTTTCATCCGCTCAAGCGGCCACGGATTCGCTTTTAAAGTATATTTTCTAAATATCTAGGCCAAAAACTCATGTCTACTTTCGGATTTTCCAGAAAAACAAAATAAGATCAGACCACTTTATATACTTGTCGAAAATAGTTTTTCTCGTACTAAACCTATTCCAATCCCTTCAAATCAACTCCAAAGCTATTCTAATCCTACCATACACCTTCTTAGGGTGTCATGGGTTCCTAAACCTCATCAAGACCAATATATAACAAGGGATAAATTATAGGATGACTTTTATATATGTAACTCTAAAAATCAATGTAAAAATGGTATAAATAAACATAAGTCTTGCATGCTAGCTAAGAAAATGATGAAATACATATGAAATGAAAATGAAAGATATAAAATGAAAGTAATATGCTTACAAGCTACTATGATGAGATGATTAGAACAAGGATTAACCTAAACACCCTAGGTTTTTATTTCAAAACCTTTAATAAGAGTGTTTCCTAGATTGTTTTAACTTGATCTTGAAAATTTTGATGATCTCTTCTAGTTCCTATGGTGTGACCGGTTTTTGAGAGAAGAAAACAAGAGAGAATGAAATTTGACTATTCTTGAATAATTGTGAATGAATGAAATGAAAAGAAGGTTGAGTGTATATCTTATATATGTAAGAAGAAAATCTACCAAATCTAGTGAGTCACCCCCCCTCAAGGCCGGTTTTGGGGGATGTATCTCAACAAAATATCTTTTTTTTTTTTTTTTTTTTTTTTTTTTTTTTTATGTATTTTGTAATAAATGGTGTAAGTAATGTAAGTTAAATGAGGATAAGTGGTAACTTACATGTATATTTGTACAATAGGGTAGTTTTAGCTAAAAATGAATTTTAATGGACCAAAGTAAAATATATTGTAGTTATAGAAATTGTAAAAATATGTTTCTTGCAAAATTTGAGTGAAATAATAATTATCGTGTAGTTTTTAAGAAAAGTGTCGTAATAATATAAATTTAACGATTTATATACAAAATAAATTTAAAACACTAGGTAAACTCAAAATATTATTTTTATAAACTAAATGTAAGTATAAAAATATTTCGGGATCATTTTGGAAGTATCGGATTAAATGTTCAAAATAATAACTTACGCGATAACGCTTATTTAATATGAAATTTACGCTTTAATGTGAAATGCAAATTCATGAATGAAATAACATGATGAAAATGATGCTAATGAAATGTAGACTAAACTTAGTCTATATGAAATGTCCGTGATGATATGATCATGAATTCGCCGCTAAACCCTTAAGGTTACGCGAATTTGGAACACGTAAACCTAGTTTACGATAAATGTTGAAATTGTGAAGCATGAATTGTTTCGAGAAACGACCTGAAAGTACGGGTTGTCACAGTGGACGTTTTGGAGATGTGCGGTTCCTCGCAATATGTCCATCACCACCACAGTTGTAGCACTTGACCGCTTTGCTTGCTCTTGATTGGCATTTCTTCCATGATTCGGATTTGCCACATATCCTCCACCTACTCCACCTCTTCCCTGCTCATACCGCCTACCTTGAATGGTTGCACCATAACTTTTCCATCTCGACAACAACATGATTGTGTAGATTGGATGCGCTCGATCTCATTGTTAGTGTGAAGATCGCTGGTATGTGGTATGAGGGTCAAGTTTTGTTTAACCATAAGAGCCAGCTTGATTGATGAAGTGTCCCATGACCGCATCAAGATCGCCTTGCTTGAACCTCGGATTGGGAATAAGTTTGTGATTACCATTACCCGTGGGTATGACTTGAGAGGCTTTGGTGGTAATTCCAACATTTGTGTAAAAAGCTGTTGAATCATTTGAAGAACTTGTTTCTCCCTGCTTAGATTTGAACTGTTCAAGACTCCTTCGTTCAAACATACCATGTCTTTCATTCTGAAGAAGGAAGGCATACAGTTGCTCATAGTTGGTGTTCTTCAATCCTTTAGTTAGCTTCACAGAGGTGACAAATTTGTGCCATTCGGGATTCATGTTGTTCAGAAACTTTGAGTTCAGCTGAATATTTGGCATGGTCATTTTGATGTTCCTCATGTCATTTACAAGCTTGTGGAATCTCACGTAATATTCATAAACACTTTCTTCTGGTTTCATCTTAAAATGCTCAAATTCATCATACGCCAGATTCTCTGTCTTCCTTGGTAAGTTCCGAGCCGAAAGAAGCATCTTGACATTGTCCCAAACCGCCTTAGCTTCAGTGTTGTGATTGATCGCCTTGTAAATGTCTTTTGGAAGACCTCAAGTATAATGTTTGAAGCCCCGATATCAAGATCGAATCTCTTTTCTCCTTATCATCGAGCTCATCATATGTCTTTGGTCCGTCCAATCCAAAGATCATTGTTCCATCTGCAGCAGATGTCAATTATGTCTCTTGTAGTCTCAATCGATAAGGTCCTTCATCAATTGACTTGAGAATGTTGACTCCATTTTCTTTTCCCAAACAATACAACCTAGTTCGTTGAGCCCATGAGTCATAGTCGGTTTGTCAAGCATGGGTGGACGAGTGTCTCGAACCAATTGCTTGAACGTCCTCATTCATGAGAGATGATTGTAGGCACGTTGGTAGACATGTTTACGGATTTCACAGATTTTATAACTCTATGATTAAACTGGAAATAGATTCTTTCACGTGATTTTACTAAATCAAGAGAAACCGTATTAGAAACAAATATTAACCAAGTCGCTATAACCAAGTCGCTAAACACAAGTCGCTAAGACCCAAGTCGCTGAACACAAGTCGCTAAAGCACCAAATCGCTAAGCAGACAAGTCGCTAAAGAACAACTCGCTAAGTATCCAAGTCGCTGAACATAAGTCGCTACTGCACCAAATCGCTAAGTAGACAAGTCGCTAATAGAACAACTCGCCAAGAACTATAAAGCCAAGTCGCTAGAAATAATAGAAACAAGTCGCTAACCCAACCAAGTCGCTAGCCGAAGTGGAACCTCCACTAACTTGTACTGTTTTTTGGCTTGTCTCAATAGACAAGTCGCTAGGATCAAGTCGCCACGACTTAAACTATAACTCATTGAAATTACTAAAGAAAGTTGCTACTGAAGAAAAACACTCCGAGACACAAGTCGCTAAGTTGAAAAACTTCAAACCACACTTTTCAATCCAAAACAAGCTCAACCACGTTGATTCAACCTTTCCAAATAAAAATCCAAGAACCTACAATGATTCTAAACACAAAAGTACACTCAAAATTCAAACTTTAACACAAGAAATGATCCAAATGATGCAAAAACCACTAAACTTTTTCAAACCCAAAAACCATATAAAACCATTCGAAATCCAAGGATATGTAGGAGAGATGATCAAACCATAGCTCTTGATACCAATTGTTACACATTGGATTTCACAAACACATCAAACCATGATCACACAAGGCGTATACTATTAGGTTTTAACGAGAGAAAGAGTTAGAGGTTTGGGAACTTGGTGAGAGAAAGTGAAAATCTTATTATAAGCTCCAACTCTCTACCTTGGGAGGTAGAAAGTATTTATAGTCTTACATAAAACGCCACCTACGGGCTGTGGATCAGGCATACAATGGGTAAAGACCCGTCTGTCCTCCACGGTGTTACATAACTAAATACTACTTAACTTTAAATAACTACGACTACGAGCTTTCTAATGATTACATATACTTGAGGTGACCGACACTTTAATAACATGATTTACTAAATCCTAACATTCCCAAATGCAACTCTTCCTCCAAAACATGATTTAAAATCTGATAGAATATCCTTGTCTCTGTCATGCTTCCGAGCAACCACTATCAACAATTAAATGATCTTTAAGCTCCTCTTCCGGGTTGCCCGCACAAAGATGAAAGAGTTAGTTTCTTTTAGGAACCTAAGCCATTCTCGAATTGTGTTCCCTTGTGGAGTGACATACCTAAATTCTTTAAGTATGTAATTTCCATTTGCTTTTGAAAACACGATCAATTATTTTCGCTTTCTTCCAAAACTTGTGTTGGTTTTTCAATCAAGCTTTCTTTTCAACAAAATTCTCTTTTCTTTTCAACAAAACTTGCTAAAAGTAATCGTTTGTTCCCATCGCATTTTCTTTCTTAACCCAGTTGGTTTTACTTTTTGTGTAGATTTCTTGGATCTAGGTACTCTATTTGAGGTGTAATGCCTTCTATGTTGATAGTAATTGGATCTCCTAGGGCTTCCATTCCAAAAAGTACTATCAGACCTTGATTGGGTGAAATCCTAGCGATTTTTGAGAAGGTCACGCTTGAGAAACTTTGGCTTACCAAGACCTTGAAAAGTGCTTGAGGCTTGGTGGTGTGGAAAAAGGTCTTTTCGGTGAGGGTACCTATAGTCTTTTGAGAAATTACTATGGTTAACCCTATGTGAATGATTCCAAACCTGGTTTATTCTCCCTTGGCTTATGGTTGGTAGATGTAGTATTTGGGAATTTGCTTAAATATTACGAGTGAAAGTCACGATCCTTAATCAAATGACCGAACTATAACAAACAAAACATAATTTTTGACCCATACTCCCAAAATTTCTTCCTTTAGTTCTATGACCAAAACTATCCTGGCTTTTTGGTGAATGATGAAAGCTATTTTGACCAAAACTATCCCAAAAAGATTTAGCAGTATTTTGAAAAGTTTTTCTTAAAGGTACTGCTGAATGTTTAGCAGTACTTTGAGATGAAGGTACTGCTGAACTCTTAACATTATCATCCTTAGGTTTCTCAACTATTTCTTTTGGAGATTCGAACTAGATGGACCCGAATTAGATTGACCAAGAAGCTTTTCCTAAACTCTAAATTGTCTACTCCAAAGCAAGAAACATCTATCCTAAGGGGTTGAAAACTACCAGTGGGTGGAGGAACTGCATGATAACCCTTGTCTTTCTTAAATTCAGGAGGTGTTTTACTAATTGATTCTTCATTAATAGATTTGTTTTCTTCTGAGCTAATGAGTTCATCATCACTAGTTGTTATCTCCTCTGAATCAATTTGTTCCTTATCACTAGGTGAGGTCTCTTCAGTATTGCTAAACTCCATACCAAAACCTAGACCAGTTTTAATGTGTGCTCTTTTTTGTTTTTCAACAAAACTAACATGTGAAAGACCAGATTCATTCCAACTAGCAAATTTTTCTAACAATTCATCCCTTTCTTTAGTCATCTTTTCAAGTTCAGAAACCTTACATCCTAACTTCCATTCACTCAATTTTAATTGATAATCTTGTTGCTCATATTTTTCTGCCCAAGCCATTTCATTATTTTCATGAGTTATTATTTAGGCTTCCATTGACTCTAAAGTTATTTGATAACCAGCTACCTCAGACCTAGCCCTTCTACAATTATCTCTTTCAGTCACATAGTCTTTAAGCACTTTTTGATAAAAATCATTACATTTAGAACATACCTCAGAGATAGTGGATGAACTTGGTGAAGTAGCTACCATGGCAAGCTGAACAAGTTCTTCTTCACTTTCCATGCTCCAATCAAAGCTTCCAAGGCCATCTCTTGATTCTAAAGCAACAAATCCTGGTTCCTCATCAAAAGCTGTGCTCCAATCAAACTCTTCCATTGCAACCATAGAGTAGGTTACTGGTTCATCATCAAATTCAGCACTCCAGTCAACCTCTGATAGATTTTCTTGAGCAACCAAAGCTTTTGGGTTTGTTTCAGTAATAGGAATTTCCTTTAGTTCAAGCTTGGGTTTTTCAATCATTCTATTTGCATGATATTTAGCAAACTTGCATTCTCTTGCAAAGTGTCCAGGCCTTTGACAATTAAAGCATTCAATCTTGGATTTGTCAAACGTGATACCCTGTTTGGGTTTGAAGTCAATGCCTCTTCCTGTTTTCTTCATGAACTTCTTGATCCTTGCTGTGATCATGACGACTTGCCATCTTATGTCAATTTCTTCTAGAGCATCCTCTTCAATTTGTGACAAATCTTTTTCATAAGTAATAGGTAAAGTGGCTTGTTGAGCGAAGAAGGAACATAAAACTTCATCAGAGTTGATGGTGTTTGTTGGTGATGAGGTAGGGGTAGTCATGGTTGTGTAAATATGCTGTTTATCACCAACAGTACTTTGAGCAGGATAAGCATTACTTTTAGTGGAAGTACTACTTCTATTTTCAAAAGACACCAAAGCAATGCTGTGAGATTTTGAACTTGTTTGGCCATTCATCTCATGCTCATATACCTTTAAATGGTTGTAGAGATCATCAAAGTCCATAGTGTCCAAACCAGGTTGTCCTCTAATCATAGTAGCAATCACATGCCATACGGATGGGAAACTTCTTAAGAACTTCAGGTTTGCATCTTCAACAGATTCCTCTGCATTGTATAACTCTAGCATACTAAGAAGATTTTGAATCATCATAGGCGACATCAAGACCTTCTCTTTCACCAACAATGAATGTTTCAAACTGTTGCTTTAACAGATTTCTATGCATCTTTTGGAAGCATCATTACCTCCAAATATTGTCTTGAGAGCAGCCCATAGTTGTTTTGCATCCTTAGCATCATGGAACTTTAGTAAGTGACCATCATGAATAGCGATGCGAGATGTTGAGAGCCTTTTGGCTTAGGTGGTTTAGGTTGTCCAGAACTTCTCTGTGTTCTTTAAGAACGACTTACCATTGACAATCACTTCCCATAATGCATGGTCTCAGAATTGCAATTCTTCGCCTCATCTTCATGCTCCGAGATCACATTCTCCTTTTGATGATAGGAATTCGAGTGAGGTGATGGATGGGGTGGTGCACCAATGACATCTTTTAGGGTTTGTAGATAAATTGGTTTTTAAGGGTTTCTTCTTAATCAGAGTTTCCACACAAGCTCTGATACCACTTGTTGGATCGATATACTCTGACCAAACTAACTATGTAGCTTGTAAGGGTTTAGCAACCTTGGATAAATCCTAAATCACTAACAATGAAACACTGATATAACTCTATTAAGTATGCGAAAACTACTTGAATAAAGCTAAGAAGAATAACTTTAAACTTCAACGATTATATTAAAATCAAACTTTGAACCTGCTTGTTATACAGATTCACTAATAAACCTAATCGCTAATAACTCTAATATTGTACTTGCATGTAAGTTCTAAGTCGCGTTCAGATCTCTAATGCCAATCTAGGGTCCTTTTATAGGCATAAAGAGTTCCTAGTCGGTTTACAATTACAATCCTTGTACGACAAGTAATACTAATTCTAATCTAAGAATATTCTAGAATTACATAATAATCCTTAAACAATTTGCATAGCAGTCCTTTAGCTTTGCAGTACTTTGACACAAGCAGTACTTTAACTTTCATTAAGCAGTACTTTGACTTTCTTCAGCACTTTGACTTTATTCAGTACTTTGTCTTTTATATCCCAACAATAGGAATCTAGTGAGTAGACCTAAATGAGATAGAAATCGAAACCTCGACTATTCTCCTGTAGCGGCGCCAAAAACTTGATACGGATTATGCAAAACACATTAAGATTTACAATTCTCCTAGGTAAAGTACCTAACCGTTGTAGTGTAGTATATGTAAGACACGGGGTATTGATCGTTCTCTAGTGGAATAGTGAGGTAGGCTCGAAGTGTATAACGGATTAATTCTGAGGGTTGAGGGATGATTATTTTTGTATTTTTATATTTTTTTTAAAAACAAGGTAAAATCTCGTGGTTTGAAGAGTTTGGTTTTTATAATGAATAATTAAACTAAACTAAACTAAATATGCAGAAAAGTAAATTGGATAGAAACTGGTATGATAAGTAAAATGTATTTACTTGGAATTTCATTACTCCCTAGTTATCTCCTATTGATTAGTCGAATTGTCACTTCCTTGTTTAATTAGAGAGTTGTATTCCTTAATATCAATCGCTAAGGGTTGTCAATCCCTAACTCTATGAATTTTGTTCTCATTGAGGCTATCTCAATGTCGAAAATAACTCATGCATTAAATACAACGCACGACACACTAATTATATAGCGGGGCGTTTAGTCAGACGTTCAAGCTAATATCTCTAGTTCTAGCCAGTTTTCCCACTCCTAACGCGAATGACAACTAATTAAACAAGAGACGACAATCAATAATCAATAACTAGGTTTCATGCAATCCTAAGTAAACACTAATAAATTTAGCCTAGCATGTTAAATCGAAGAGAAGACAAACAAATAATCACACGACGGACATATTGTAATGATTAAGGATTTAATAACTTATCTTAAATAAAACATGGCGTTATTGGGGCTAAAACCCTAACAAAAGTCAGTAAAATTCGGCACGAAGTTCCTCCAAAGTAGTTTCTCCAAGTTTTACATAGAATGAAAACATATGAAAATATATATAGGATTACACTTGTGAAAACGTCACTTTACAATTGTGACACCATCGCTCCCCATCATTAGAGTTTCAAAATCAGTAGTCGCTTTATTGTGACGGCGTCATTTTATAAATCGTGACTGCCACTCTTCTAATTCTTGGTCATGACACCGTCACTCAAGGACGTCTCCATCGCCGTAAGTGTTGCTTGGAAAATTTATAACATGATTATTTTCGTTAGTCTTCAAGTGACGGCATCACATAGTAATTCGACACCGCCACAATCCCTTTTGACGTTTTTCTTGACTTTGTCATTTTCTCCGCTTTTCTTGTCCAATCGAGCAAAAACACCCATTTTCCAACATTTGCTTTCCGAGTACCTAAAACTCAAATAGAAACGATTTAGGGCAATAATTGATCGAATATGTACGGATTTATGGGCTAAATGACCACTCAAAAACATATAAAATTACACATCATCAGGTGCTCGTGGAAATCTTATGAAACGCTAAACAAGGCTTGGAGGTAAATAAGGGTTTATTAGCTCCATGTTACTAGATTGAACATGATGATAGAACTTGTGCAAGGTTTCGGAGATAGCCGAAATAAACCATGACTAGTATGCTCACAAGAGGCATTACTTGACAAGTTTAGAGTGCCTAAAAAATGCACCAAAAGTCAAGTAGCGTGCCTAAAAGTGCATGATTCATAAATCCTTAGTAGCATCCTTTGTGGATGACCCGCGCTTATATTAGTATTTACATCCTTAATGGACGATCCGAGTATAAAATTAGCATATTAAGTAGATACGAACAAGCATCCTTAGTGGATGACCCCAATTTAGAAAAGCACGATGACAAATTAGAACCCCAAAAAGAGAACTCGTTGGTTAGGGATGTTCTCACTCATAACAGGACGACTAAGCATCGCAGTGTTGTAAAAATTAGCCTTGGCGGCCGATATGGCGGTGCCATGGCGGTTGGCGGTGGTCCACCACCACGATATTTCCCATATCGGTCTAATTATCATTTTTGGTCAAAATCGGAGCTTGGCGGTCAAAACCAGCCAAAATTGGTCATGGCGGCGGGTCGGTCAACGCCGGTCAACTTCAGATCTAGGGTTTTTTTTTTCATATTCACACCGGTCAACTTCGATTTTCTTGATTTATTTTTAATTTGGGGAACAAATCAGCAGATTTATAATTATATAACAGAAGATATATAATTAAAAATAATAAAAACATTAATATTGCTAACATTTATTTATTTTTAAATAAATTTCTTTATAATTTATGGTCTCCGCCATGGCGGGCGCCATATCGCCGCTTAAGACCGATATGGCGCTTGACGGGGTCGACCGCCACAGTACCGCCGAGCGATATTTACAACCTTGGCATCGTCTAGTCGTAATGCATGTGCTCGGATATTATGTATAGACTATGAAATTTAGAACCAAGATTATATATATGTCATGTACAAGTAGAAAACGACTACAAGTCGTACCATTCATGTTACGTACAAATATCAAGACGACTATAAGTCATACCATTCAGGCTATGTCGTTTACTTTTATGTTCAAGTTATAATTACAAGTATTGTTATGTATATGTTCTGTTTACTCAATAAGTCACAAGGACTTACCAATCTCAGCTCATGTTTCATGTAGGTACTTGAATATAGGCGATAGGGCATGTAGATAGCTAGTAGGAGTGCTTTTGGGAAATTAACGGCTACGCTCGGGTATAGGTTACGAGACTCTTATTCTCACTTTGATATTGATTGTAACACCCTTTATATTTTCAGAAGCTGATGTAGCGTCAAAACATGTTTATGTTCAGTTTCTTGTCATTTTAGTAGTGTATGAACAAGTTAACTAAGTATGGGTAAAAAACGGGAGTGTTTGGCAAACTCCCTACTTTTGTAATAAAAGTTTCTATTGCCATGGTTATGTTCGAAATTATTATGTATATATATATATATATATATATATATATATATATATATATATATATATATATATATATATATATATAGAGTCGATTCTAGAGAAAATGTAATTAGAGAGAAAAGTGAGAAAAAAGTTATAGGGTAGATTATGACAACACTTGATAGTTCAGGGTAAAAGTAAGAAAAAACACAAAAATTAAGATGGAGCAGTCTTTTTTAATACAGGTAGTTTGATACACACACACACTCACTGTCATTGCACCATCTCCGCCGTCACCGTCACACCCCACCACCGTCGTCGTCGCTGCCATCACCGTCACACCACCACCTGTAAAAAAAACATACTCCGGTCAACAGGGGTATCAATCATACGTGTCAATTTCATATAAAAAAAACCGAACCACCACTAAAACTACCATTAAAATCAGTAAAAACCTCGAAATTCTGATCTAAATCCAATCGCAACTGACCTAATTTTGTATATTCGTCATATTTTTATGTTATTTTGTGCATCATTAGGTAAATTATTTATTGGTAAATTATAAATTGTTAATTATTAATTCATCTATAATTATTAATTGTTCAATATTTATATTATTTTGTGCATCATTGGGTAAATTATATCATATAATTAGTATTTTTGTGAATACGTGTAAAATTAGGGCAATTGTGTAGATAAATTGTATTTATTAAAATTTCTGACAAGGTGTTTGATAAAATGTCTAAATAAGATTTTATAACAGGGATGCACTAATTTGCAACATACGTGTTTCAATATTCAATGATATGATATCTTGGGGTATCTGTGTGTATGTTTGTAGCATTAGATTCCATGTTAGGGCACCAGATTTTATTACTCCATCTATGGTTGTGGTTGTTGTATGATTGTGGTTGTTGCATCAGGCTGAATGTTTGTATGTTTAGTGCGTTGTTGAACATATTAGAGCATCAATATGTATGTTTGGTGCATCGATGAACACATTAGAGCATCAGCGTGTATGTTACGTTTAGTGTATCCGTTTGAATGTTTAGTGCATCATTGGTCATAGTAAGGCATCCATTTGTATGTTTAGTTCATCGTTGGGCATACTTGGGCATCGGTTTGTATGTTTAGTGCATCGATGAACACATTTGTATGTTAAATTATTGCTTACTGATGACTGTTTAATTGTTAATTTTATATGATAATCTTCATATACTCATATTGTATATAAATTTGTTACTATTTTGGTAGAATGCATTATCTCTGATAGATTTGACATTATGTAGGAGATTGACACATTTTGATGTTGACACGTTTGTGGAAGAAATTCTGGTAAAAGATGGTGAATGGTTGCCTGGAAGTCCCGAACCACGAAAAGGATCATACATATTTGTATGTGCTCATGGCGCAAGGGAAAAAAGATGTGGCGTTTGTGGGCCTGCACTCGTTTCTAGATTTTAAGACGAGATAGAATCACGTGGTCATCAGAATATAGTGTTTGTTCGCCCCTGTTCACACATTGTAGGTCACAAGTATGCAGGAAACGTTATCATATCTAGATCTGATAATCATGGGAAACTGACAGGACATTGGTATGGATATGCTATGCCTGATGATGCAAGTACCTTACTTGAGCAACACGTAGAGAAAAGCGAAATTGTAGACTTTCTTTGGAGGTAACTATATCCTATCCCAATATCTTTTTTGACCTCCAGCTAGTTTTTGTTTGGCGATTTTCAGTTAGTGTCTTAGAATATTTGATAGTAACACATATTGCGGATAAGTGGCCGTGAAAGTAGAATAGTGTAAAATGAAACCTTTTCTTGTAATTTGGAGACACTAGCACTTTCTGATGTATGTTTGAGTGAAAAACTGAGTAATGTATAACGAGGTCACCCAACTATTCAATAGTTTTACATCGTGGCCATCTAACTACTTAATCCCGAATCTGGTATAAAAAAGAAGCTAAAAGACAAAAAGTAAATAAAGGGTATTTTTGTTTTAAAACAAAACAATAAGGTTATCTTTGTCATTTAGCCTCTTTTTGTCGGATTGCGATATAAGCAAAACGATACATATTTTGGTGGCACAGTAAAGGAGTTTCAATTGTTTGGTCGCCCTAATGAAAAAGTTGAACATTTGGGGTGGTATCCTTGTTTTCTTATCGTTATCCCAATATTTTGTATCATTTGTGCTTAACTATTTTTTTAAAGCAAGGAAACCAAACTCAAGAGCCGTAAGCTTTCTTTTGTGTTCACATAGTTTTGCAATACTTATGTCACATTGTAATGTTTGACCATTTGACTTATAATAGGACGGGGTTCTCATATCTCTTTAATTGCATCCGTTTGACGATTATGTTATACATCATAATCCAAACTCGAGGAAACAAGAATTTGACGAAAGTATGAACTAGTGATTTAGAGATTTAACCTTTAAGACATGAGGCTGTTATACCGGTTAATCTTGCTTAGTGCATCCTTGAACATAATAGAGCATCGGTGTGTATGTTTAGTGAAACTACTTGGACATTTGTCTCGTATGTTTAATGCATCAATGAACACATTAGGGCTTCAATGAGTATAATTACTCTAATGCATCATCAGACATATTAAGGCATCAATATGTATCTTTAGTGCATCATTGGTTATAGTATGGCATCCATTTGTATGTTTAGTGCATCGTTGGTCATAGTAGGGCATCCATTTGTATGTTTAGTGTATCCATTTTTATGTTTAGTGCATCGCTAGTCATATTAGGGCATCAATTTGTGTGTTTAGTGCATCATTGGTCATAGTAAGGTATCCATTTTTATGTTTAGGGTATTCGTTTGTGTGTTTAGTACATCGCTAGTCATAATAGGGCATCCATTTGTATGACGCTATGATCACTGAGTTCTTTAAGTGAAAGTATAGAATCTTCTTTTAAGTGAAACTATGTCAAGTAATCCATCTTCCGTAGGGTGAATGTGTGTATTATATGTTTTAAGTACGTAATGTGAATTATTTTATTATTTTCTACTTGCAAATGGACGGGAGTCTCTTGACAGTTTTGAGCTCCTATCATAGGAATACATACACGGCCATATTGTTTTATGCATCCCGGTGTCCGTTCTCTAGGAAGGTGCAACCGATATTTGATGCTCTTGCTTCAATGTATCCACAAATCAAGCATGTGAAAGTTGAAGAATCTTCAGCCTTTCCAATGTAAGTCATTGTATTTAATTCTACTTCCACAATCAACTGCTCATTAGGATCACCACATGTTTCCAACTGTGTGTCTTTTGGGCATGGGTTGGAATGCTATTAGTATTGCACAACCTGTAAATTCTCATAACGGTCACCATCATCTATATTTTTCCAAGGTTTCCCTTTATGGAACTAGTTAGTTGTCCGTCCTTTGTTACATTTAACATTTAGTTTTTACGCTTATTATCATCAGGCACATGTATCGCTTTGCGCTTGATAGTGGAATGCTTCTGGATGGCAGCGAATGCTTCTGTTTCTTATTAACTAAAATTTATAGGAAGTTTATATAGTTTGAATAAGCAATCCTAAACAGCCCAAATAGACTTATTCATCAGTAAATGAGTCGAAGTTGCCACCTCTAGAAAAAAATGAATCTGAAAATAACAAGCAACAAGTATTATAGATTGCATCTTCTAGACGCCCTTCCTCGTAAATTGGTGCATCGAAAAGTTAGATATTAGGGCATCTATGAGTATGATTAGTGCATCGAAAAGGTAGATATTAGTGCATCGAAAGGGTAGTGTTTACATATAGGGTTATATAAGCTTATCATGTCATAATAAGCTTGTATAAGCTGAAAAGTTTTAAAATAATCCACAAAAAGTGAGCTTATGGCAAATAAGCTGTAAGCCATGCAACTTCAAAGATTGACACCGTTGCAAACATTTCAAAGATTGGTAGGTTGACTTTTGTCTTATAATATTTTTATTGGTTAACAAATTTATAGCTTCTTCTTATTCCTTAAGCATATAATATCACTCAAAATAGTAACCGCTTCTTGATATCATGGCTAATTGCTTGTTCTCTGTTACGTGTCGCTTCCCAAGTTCATGGGGTCAATATGCACTGGCTTTGTGGACGGTTCTGTCAGATTATATGACATTTGAACACCTGGCGGGTAAGCATTTCAAGGCGATTGAGAGGTATGTTAGGGAGTTTTAGGGCATCTATGAGTTTTTTTAGTGCATCTATTAACATATTTGGGCATCATTGAGTATGATTAGTGCATCGTCATAAATATTAAGGATTGGTTTAATAAGGTTTGTGTATTTGTTTTGGCTTTGTTACTAAAGTAGTACATTTACTTATATATCTCACTCCTTGTTACTAAAGTAGCGTTTGGGTACTTTAGTGCATCCATTAGAGGTACTCTACTGCATCCATTTGAGGTACTCTACTGCATCCATTTGAGGCGCTTTAGTGCATCATTTTGAGGTAATTTGGTGCATCCATTTGAATCATAGTATCTGTTTCTAAAGTAACTGGTCATTTCGCATTGGTTTAGGCTTATGTTGAGCATCTATTGTCTAGAAGTTTACATTTACCAAAACATACTTCATTTTTATATTTGATCTTTCAAATATAAACTATTAGAATTATTCAGTAAACTAATATGTTGTCACTTTTGTTTTATGTTTAATGGTTATCTGTTGTTTGTGCAGGTTATTACCCAAACTATATTCACAAAACGCGTGAAACATGAATGTATGGCTTGTAGCACAGGAAAGTTCCTGCCTTTATTAATGATATGTGGTTTGACATACCTTATGGTCACTCACGGAGTCATGTTCATTCTATGAATGGTATATCGGGAGGTACTTTAGTGCATCCGTTTGAGGTACTCTAGTGCATCTGTTTGAGTTTGGGCTGATTTTTGAGCCGTGGACTAATTAATCTCAATATATCTAGACGTAACGCCACTTCTGACTAGAACATGTATCTTTATGTAGATACTAGTTGCAATACCGGGTTGTGTTCATCTGCCTCATGAAGAGTGCCCAAAGGTGTTGCTTGCAGCAATTCTACCCTTTATCAGTAAATTGTCAAGCAAGGCATATAAATAGTTGTAGGTTGTTAGTTTGTAGAAGTTGTATTATGGTGTTCAACTTAAAATCAATCACCTCAAGAGGTTCTGTCTGATGTTATGTATTGTAAGCTAGTTCGGTCTCATGCCCTGATTCGTAAGTTTCAAAGGCGTTAGGGCATGTTAATCTAATGATTTAGCCCTTTTTAGTACCGATTTGGAAAGAAGACAACTTTTGTGCATACTTTTAGTTTATGAAGTTATATACATGGTTTAAGCCAATTTATCGTTAGTATTTTAACCATCATGTTGTTTGTTAGTTTTGAAAATGAAAATGTGCTATTGAAAAAAGATGGTGTCTCAGTGTGTTTCATCATTTGACGTTGCAATATTTGGTCTAAACATTTAGCATATTACCATCATTTTCAGATAGTATAAAAGCGATAAAATATTTAGAACTCAGCTTTTTGCATTTCAAAAGATGATTGCGACATAAAATAACAATACACAAAGAAACACACAACAAAGATAACAACAGATAAATCATAATTTTCAAAGCTTTTGCTGATTTGTTGTTTAGAAAATACATATCAAAACACAAAATACCACATAAGTGCTTGTGATACATTCACGGGTTTTAAGAGGTGCATAAAACCCTTAACATATAATCGCGACTATACTTTTCACCGACTTATTGATAAGTGACTTGTAGATATGAGGATAACGCCACCACCAAAGAATAGTTCCTTTAATAAGAGTGTCAAGTTTGCATCTCCTCGATAGCAAGTCGTAGATGGCGATCGTTATACGCTTCACCCTAAAATCTTTACTTTAATTGCCACCAATTCCAACACTTGACCGTTAGGTACTCTAGTATTGTCATTGTAGATTACCGGAGTTGCTCCAACTCTTCCACTAGTAGAAGCCCTTGTCTTCAAAAGATGATGAACACGACCCACGAAAACTCATAGAGATTGCATCAACGATATTAAGTAAAGATAGATAAAAGAGCTGTGAACTAACGAGTCAAAACAATTCATTCTCGTTAGAAGTTTAAACGGGTAAGGTTAGCAAATACTTTTCTGCTCATTCTTGAACAATATAAGTTATTTACGCATTAAGTATTACTCATGTAAACAAAATCATATCGTCACCCTTATATGTAAATATATATAGTAAACGACTTTCATCCCGCTTTGAGGCTAATTTCATCGATATTTTGCTCAATACTTAAAACAATATAAAATTTGTCACCTTCAAAACCCGTGTGACTTGTTTCCCTCTGAAGCCAAAACCATATAAACCAACCTCCGTTGATGTTTTGGCAAAACCAAATCTTCCAAACTATATTTTTCAATTAGTAAACTTATCTTGTTTTTAAGATCAACATTTGTCTCCACCCTCTAAACATTATACCAATATATATTAACGCCCAAATTTTGCAAAAGGACCATAAGCTCAACAAATTATAGGCTCAACACTATACCATTTTATATTAACGCCCAAATTGTTTCTAAGATCAACCTTATACCATTTTATATAACCATTTTTAGTGACACACTATACCATTTTACGGGCAAAAGGACCATAGGCTCAACAAATTAACGCCTAAATGACACACTAATTCCGCAAACAATACTACATCAATCTATAGTTTTATTAATGTAATTGAACTGGTATAAAAAAATTTCACGCTTAAATGAAGCGGTGCTTGAGTGTAATCAACAACGCATCAAATAATACAAAATAATCTAAATTTGAAACATGCAGGCTAGCAAAAGATAAGTCCTTTAGTACAAACAATTAGCGCGTAGACAAGTCTGTAAACAGTCACACTTACTATTGACCTATATATCATGAAATTTTTTGGCTTACATGGACGTGCTATTAAATGCAATCAAAATGTAAAATTAGTGCATCGCAGCTATAAAATTTCATTGAGACATTTTATCAAACACCTTATGTGCTGCCTTTCTAAACGTGATTTCTTTCTATTTTTGCTCAACTCTTTTTCAGATTTTGAAATAAACTCTCGAATATAACATATTTAGACCAGCAATAACAAAAAGAAACAAACCAATTATTCAAAATAGGATCAATAAACTCATAAACATGCAAACGAAGATTAATATGATCATATTAATCAACGGTAACAGCAAAAAATCAATTAAAAAAACATACTTTCTAACTTGAATGATGAATCTGATTACATCTTGAGTGCGGAATAGTGGAGAAGATGATGAACGGTGGGGAATGGTGGTGAATGATGCGGAATAGTGGAGAAGATGATGAACGATGGGGAACGGTTGTGATTATGAACTGAAAGATCTTATCAGAGAAAGAAGAAAAAAGAAGAAAATGAAAAAATGAAAAAAAAATAGGCATTATATATGAAAGGGGTGAATTTATGAAATCGTCCCTTAAAGAATGAAAGAAAATAAAATAAGGTCCCTGTAGTTAGCAAGAAAAAAAAGGAGGGGAAGATGGGGTGATCTAACGGTTGAGATCACTTCTCTCACTTTTCTCTTGAGATCAACTTTTTAAATGATCCAATCTCTCTCTCTCTCTCTCTCTCTCTATATATATATATATATATATATATATATATATATATATATAGGAAGGATCCAAGAAGAATAAAAACTAAAATGAGAAGAATAAGAAGGATTTATAGCCACACATTTCAAATAGGGAGGAGAATTTTAAGGGAGATGCATCCATTTTGCACATGCATCCGAAATGAGTGGTTGTAGTTTCTTCTTATCATTCTTATTTTAATTTTTCTTCTTATTTGATCCTAACTCTATATATATATATATATATATATATATATATATATATTAGAATTCCGATTCTCAAGTGTTACATAAATGTATAAGTTAATTATAAGAAGAATATGAATTATTAAAGTGTCACTTACATATACTTCATATCTTAATTCTCAAGCTAAGTTCGTCCACACTTGGTCTTGCGATTCTAATGCCTATTTTTAGGGCAAGAACTCATAAGTTACAAAAGTAGTATTTTTTATGTATTAATGTTATTAGCAATGTGGATAGTTGACTAACTGTGTGTATATTTATCAATATGTCGTAAATTATGCACCTTCTAATCAAGTTTGATTTTCTAAATATTCGGAATGTTACTTTTCACAAACCACGGGTTTACCCGCAGGCAATGGGTACCAGCGGGCATGGGCAAAAAATTGTACCCATAAACATGTGGCGGGCGGGTGATGGGCAAAAATAAATTGTAGGTACAAGTGACGGGTTGCCCACAGGTGCCATAACATGTCAAGTATAGCAGCAGTTAAAGATTTTGGCTGATATTCTTCAGTTTGTTTATATAGAATGAACAGAAAGCACAACTAACAGAGCAAAATTTTCTTTTCTTAACGGCAATGCGGCAAAAATGAACTGATAATCAACCCAAAAAGAAAAATGTGTTTAAAACAATTAAATAAAACGCGTTACCAAAATCCAAGCCTTTAGGAGGATTTTTCCGGGCGTTTAATGATGAAATTTGCTAAAGGTGATGAGCGTAAAAATTTCACCCGTAATAAATTTCTAAGTATCCTCACTTCTTCATCAACGGAAATATTGGCATTAAGCTCTATCCGTACTTCCTTTAGCAAAGGTGCTTTCTCAAGGACGAGCTTCACAAATTTTACCTCTGAAGCCAAGTTATAAAAATTTAGCAGCACCAATTTTTCAAGATGATCCAACTACAAGTCCGAGAAGTCTTGGAGATCAACAAGATCCATGGAAGTTTGTTGGTTATTTAACTGTGCATTTTAATATATCAAATAAATAACAAAGCATGTCAAAATGATAAAGAACTATCACCATGTCATTGCATTATATACCTTGATAAAAATTCTTTCTAAATTTGGGGAGCTTTTGATTAAACAAAAAAGAGCAGAAAGCTCATCTTGTGCCATAAAGCATACAACAAAAAATAGATCTTTTAGATAGGTTAATGGAGTCGGGAGCTTTTGTGGTATACCGCCTACGGTAAAAGCACTGTAACAAAATACGGAGACCAAAATTAGTATACATAATTTTCTTATATGGGACATCATATATAACCTACATTACCATCATATAATTCCATGAGATTGCCATACGCGCAATTGAAGGCAAACACTCGAACAACTCAACAAAAGCTAAACTATTTCCTCCTGCAAAATCATCATCTTGCTGTCCAACCTGCATCCAAATTCTTATTAAGATATCTTTGTTTAAAGGAGAGTAAATTGGAAAAGTCGTCATGTGGTATAGTCAAATTGCTGGCGCAGTCCTTACAACTTCGAAAGTACAGGCACCGTCCCTATTGGGAAACTTTGATGTGCAAGTACCATCCTGGCCGATGTAAATGGCTAAATTACCGTTCTTTTCATTTTGTTTTGAACTTATATTTTCTTTCTTTTAAATCTCTATCATCAATTCATCATGACCAACCTAGATTTATCATCCTCTTTTGATAACTAACTTAACACTAACCCTTTCAAAAGATTATCATCACTCTCTTTTAAACCCAACCACCAAAATCACCTTCACATAAAACCTTAAAATCGCCTCAGAAAAGATTATATCAAACTTGCACCCAAAACCCCCAAATCACACACATACACACAATTGCGGTGGTGACTATCTTGGCATTTTTGTCATTTCAGTTCAGCCAAAGATTATAAGTTATCAAGCATGGCGAACACACACCAATAGTTGGATAATTACTTAGTGTGGTGCAATCTATGACGCTTTACCCAACTTAATTTTCTCAAAAAATCAAGCCATTAATTTTCTCCAAAAATCTCGGTCTTATCCCTCCCCCCTCTCCAAAAACTTTCTGACGTACCCATACACCAAACACCTCCATATCAGCATCCATGGCTGTTGGAGATGATTTTGCTATGCCCCCTCCTTCTACTCCTCCACCACATACTGTTGACCATCTCATACCGTTTAGTATCCCTAATAAAGTACCCGTCAAACTAGATTTGGAAAAACATAACTTCATCTCTTGGAGTTCTTTCTTTAAGATCTATCTTGGGAGCCTTGGACTAAAATCTCACATTGAAGAAAAGGCCTCTACTAGCACTCCCAACAAAGAATGGTGTAAGCTCGACGACCTAATCAAGATGTGGATCTTAGGATCCCTTTGTGACTCTGTACAATAGCAAGTTGTTTCCACACCCGGCTATGCAAAATATCTATAGGACGAACTAGAAAACCTTTTCCATGATAATAAAGATGCAAGGGAGATTAATCTTGACAACGAACTCTATTTTATCAAGATCGGGTCTTTTTCTATCAATGACTATTGCACAAAGATCAAGTCCATGGCAAATAGGCTTAAAAACCTAGGCTCGGGGGTGAGTGATAAGAACATGGTCATGTACGCATCAATGGCTTAGTGACAACCGGCAATTTAGGGAGTCTATTTTAGGTAACCGCATTACGTTAAACTAAACCGAGCTTTTACCTTTATCACTATTTTATCAACCATGACTTGATTTTATATCGTCTATTGGTTTTTATGAATTATTTCACTATTGAATGAGTTATCGTATGAGTTTTAACTCTATTTGGTAGGCACTATTCGATTCGGCACTAGAAAAGCCTAAAACGAGAAATAACGTAACTTTTAGACCGTAACTCGAAAATTGGCAAATAAATAGTCAAAACTCGTGGAAAAACATAAATAACGATATTAGAAAGTCGAATGAACGTCGTGGGACACTCGGGGGACAATATATGAGCTCGGGAATGGGTAAACGGGATAGTTACGAAAAATTACAACTCCGACCCCCCACTTTTCCCCATGGCCGGCGCCCCTCCACCATTTTTATTTATTTTTGAGTCCTTTTGTCCAAGTATATAAGGCCTCCCTCACCCTCATTTTACTAGTTTATTTCTCTCACTAAAACACACACAAAACACACTTTCTCTCTATACTCTCTCCCCAAATAACATAAACCCTAACCCTAGAACACCACCACCACCGCCACTTTCCGCCACTTTCCGCCACCCTCGGCAAGTGACCACCCACCTCCACCACCATCTTGTAGCTCTTTTCATCCTCTTTCTAACCATATATAATACTCTCCTAAAACCTTCATTAACACCTTCAAATCTTAAGATTAAGATTCGTACTTTTAGGGTTTTCATCAAATATTGTAGATCGGGCTTGAATAAGGTAAATGGAACATGGGTCATGCTTGTTTGGCCACATGAAGCCACGTATGGGCTGATTTTGGTTCGACCCTATGATAAAATTTAGGGCTTTTGGTTTAAACATGGGATTAAGTCTAATTAACACTTAAATAAACATGTAGCTAGTGTTTGGTAAGCATGTGGTGTATCATATTGTTGGGTTTTGCATTTTAGGTCTAGTTTCATGTTTTGGTTAGAATAGATGATGGGTTTGATGTTTGGTTGATGATTGGAGGTTGATTGATTGTATTTGGATGTTGTGGTATTGATTTGGTAGTGTTTGGTTGGGTTTGAGATGGTGTACGAGCCACCTAGGGCACGTCACGAGGCCTTTGGGTTGCGTCGTGACCCACATGGACCTTGGGTCCGGGTCGGGTCGTTTGGTAGCTTGTTGGTTGATATTGTTGGTGTTTGGATGAGACGCGTGGAGCCGAAAAGCTTCTAGAGCTTGTTTGGTTCACGTGGTCTTAACCGTGACCGTGTCATGACCATTAGGGTCATAACATTGGTTTCGGGTATATTTGGTTGGTTGATTGGTTGGCGAGATTGTTTTGAGTTGATTTGGGATTGAATTGCGCTATTATGACTTTTAATTTGGACTTGATATATATAATTGTCAACTTTGAGCAACGTCGGTGTTACTTTGACTTTTTAGTCAATAGTTGACCCCGACAACGCCGTAACATGGACTTTAGTATAGTTTGGACTATTGATTGATTAAAAGCCGAGAAGTCATGACTCGTGCTTGTGGACTCGAAACAAATAACGATATGAAACTAATATTGGAATTTGACGAAATATATATATTAAAATGCTAATAGACTATGAAATATAAATAATAAAAGGGCTTTTATACTAAAATATCGATAACAAGACTTATCTTGTTATTTACTATTTTAAATGGAAACTAACGACTAAAAATGGAAATGTTTTATAATAAATAAGTAATTAATGTTTCGAGTACACGTTTATCGAAATATGCCAATTATGGGCATTTAATACTATTTTCAAGTATTTATTTACTTACGTTGTGTGCATGGGTTACGGATAACCTAACATTAATAGTGTTGATCCACGTGGGTAGCGGACTTATTAGGTTGACGAATCTAATAAGAGCCCGCTAGGTACGTTGGGTAACCTTATTAATGGGTGAATTATCCTTATGACTCTTTAGGATGCGACTGATTTATGGGATAATAAGCGACACGAATAAATAATTGAGTTTATCGAGTTGACGAATTCGATAAGGTCTACTATTTATTCCGAAACTTATTGAACTATGGAGCTTATCGCTTAGATGTCTCATTGTGTTGCATTGAGTCACATATTGGTTATTTGAGTGCATTCATGGCATCATATTGAGTCGATACACCCACATGAGGATACCAAACACTAGGATTAAATGGTGAAACGAGACATTTTTGGAAATAACGAAATGGAATACATTGGGGTAGATAACGTTGATTTTGGGAATTATATATTAAAATTGGTTTACATTAATAGGTTGTGCCGAGTCGATAGTTGATGTGCCGTCATTACCGTTATCTTCTGCTAGTGTTTATTTGTGCGTTGATTGCTTGAGGTGAGTTTCATAGCCCCACTTTTATCTACGTTTTAACTATATTGGGGTGAGAATCATGCTACTGTTTTTGGACCGTGAAAACTATTTGGATTTGCTTATGTGCTTGACTGTGTAGATAGATGTGCGGTAGTTGTTGCCTTAGACTAGGTTAAACCGTTGCCTAGCTAAGAAGAGACTTCTACCTCGACCTAGCCCGGGGTTGGCAATTGTTCTAGAGGTTGCCACGACAGTCTTTGGACTAGAGTCGCGGGGCCGAGTAATCCTGGATGCGGGATATGGTTGGTGGTGATCCGGTAGGATCGGTGTGTGCAAACGGTATTTATCTATCTTAGGTCTTGCATAGCAAATCAACTCCTACAGTCCACTATGATTTTATTGAATTTAAACCTATGAACTCACCAACGTGGTGACCTTTTAGCATGATTTCTCAGGTATTTGAAAGATGTTTGGAATACGTGATCGGTGGAAGCTTGGCAAGAAGGCGGGGTTCAAGGATCATTTCTGACTCTGATAAACTTTGGGGACCTATTTTATTAAATCATGTTTTGGGCCTAATATTTATACTTTTGGATTAAATGTTTTGAATACTTAAATTTGGGATTGGTTTTGAATGTTAAATGACTATCTTTTGCTATACTTGTGTGAGATACCAATCCAATAGTAACGCCCTGAAAACTTGATTAAGTCTTCCATTGTACCGAGATTTAGGGGTGTTACAGATTGGTATCAGAGCTCAAGGTTATAGAGAACTAGGTATTTTATAAACCCTAAACTATAACCACTTTTAAGAAAATTGATCCTCGACCGACGCACGCCCGCTTGCCAAGCCGAAGCTTCTTAATTGATTATGGTATGAACTGCGATTTGACTTATGAGATGATATGTTTTGGGATATGATTATTGATTTTGGGTAAATGAGATGTGATTATCGAGATACTACGGATTTGATTTGAGTAAACAGTATATTATGATTTTGGAGATTTTGAACTCGATTGATTTGATATGGGATTATGTGATAGAACCGAACTTACGTGTTTTATTTAAAGGCATATTTTGAGTAATGCGGTACCTCTACTTTTAAAGCTTTCATTATGTGATATATGTTTTGGTTAAGTTGATGCGCTTATTAAAACTAGTTGTTTTCGAACACTTATACCTACCCTATGCCATTGTCACAAACTATGCCTTCACTAGCTTTTGATGTGTCTGAGGAGGTCCTTGCTGTTGCTAGTTCCCCAACATTGACTCTCATGACGGTTGCGCAGGGTGATCCTTATGAGATTACCCGTCACTCTAGTTCATCATCATCATCAGATCGCCCTAGCTCATCTAGGCAGCTCACTTTACATCAGGTCTTAGCACGAGCCCGGACTCCTAGGCTTGCTTATAGTACGCCCGCATGTCCGTGAGACCACCATCATCACCTATCCGCTTAGCGACCCCACTCTCTCATCATCACCACCAAGATCACCATGTCTTAGAAGACCTAGATCCCCACTGTACCACCTCGGGATTTACCCATGACAGAGACTCGACTCATGGACTCTCCCTCCGAGGATGAGGCGAGGAGGAGCATGAGGTCGAGGAGGAGCATGAGATTGAGGAGCAGTATGTAGATGAGGATGAGGATCCTCGGGAGGAGGATGATGAGGATATCCCGAAGGGGTACTCCTCCATTGCAGAGTCCTGCACATTCTCCAGGACCGTGTTCTCCTTTGCTCGAGCTGATTCCCCGGATAGCCTTTTGGTTTTGATTCACCTCCACATTCACCGAGATAGGTAGCCCGTTAGGATCCGAGATACCATCGGAGATTGCTTGAGCCCGAGGAGTATGGTGAGACGGGTCCGATGTGGGAGAGGATTACATCACGGTACTAGGCTTAGTAGGTTGACGATCGGTTGGTTGGAGTATCGAGGGCTAGTATAGAGGATTTGAGGGCGATATGGGTACTGTAGTCGGGAGGACCACGATTCTGCGTCGGGGTATGTCGGAGCTCCAGAGCGGGTTGGGGACTGCTTGAGAGGGTTCATGACAACTCGAGATGCGAGATAGAGCGATTTGGCGTGGGATTGGTGAGTTGGAGAGAGGTCGTTGATCTTAAGAGTGATCGCGACGCTCGACGTGTTGAGTTGGCATCTTTGTGGAGAGAGGTTGACGATGTTAGGAGATCTGTTAGTGGTATTCGTGATCGTGGCTAGATAGTATGAGATTCATAGCTTTGTACCATCTTGAAACTAAGTTGTACTTGGTTCGAGATGTAGGTCTATCCTAGTTGTCTTATTAGTATCGTCGTTAGGATCGTTTTTGATTTCTTCGTATCCTTCCATGTATTTCCACTTTTGAAACCTATGAGTTATGGTTATTGGAACGTGCATCCTTTAGTTATGATTCGGTCTCTGATTGTTTCGCTTTGGTATAGTGTTATCCTTGTTGACCTTGATTATGTATTCGAGCGTTATTTGGTGATCCTTGGAACCCAACTCTATCCTTAGAGCGTGAATTGTGAACTTATGAAACTGTTCTTCTTGCCTTCAGAATAATGACAACAAGACGAAACCCGCTTAGGAACAACCAAGCAGCTCCTGCTGTTGGGTTGCCCCTGTCCATCGAGGTCGTCGTCCGGCCCTGGCCACTCCACTGATAACCCAACTGTAGGAAACCCGAATGTGAATGACCGTCTTGAGAATGGTCCTGTTCCACAAAACCCTCCACCGTGAACCCAACCCACATTGACCGACTAGTGACGCAGCGTGTCGCTAAATCGCTAGCCGAGACTAATCTCTAACACCTCGGTGGAACCCCAATGCTGAATCGAACTCGAGGTTGTACCTACAAAGAGTTCCGATTCTGTGGTCCCATCGAGTTCGGAGGAACTGAGGGAGTAGTTTACCTAACTAGGTGGTTGGAGAAAACTGAATCTGTGTTTGCCGTTAGTAATTGTAGTGAGGATTGTAAGGTTAAGTATGCAACATTCACCTTGAAGGACGAAGCGTTGACCTGGTGGAACAACTATCACAGATCAATAGGAATTGATGTAGCTTATAGTATGACTTGGACTCAGTTTAAGACTCTCCTGATCAAGACTTACTGTCCTAGGAATGAAGTTAAGAAGTTAGAGATTGAGTTCTGGAACCATAAGGTTAAGGGTACGACATGACGACTTACAATCGTCGTTTCCAAGAGTTATCGTTGCTTTGCCTCGATATGGTTCGCATCAAGACCTTAAGATTGAGAGGTATATTGATGGATTGCCTTTAGCTACTCGAAATGATGTCATCGCTGCGAAGCCAGTTAATTTGCATGAGGCAATTACTGTGGCTCAGCGTTTGATGGACTCTTATGTATTAGAAGTAGGAGACAAGGGTAAGAGTGATAGGAGTGATAAGAGGAAGAGGAATGAAGTTGTTAAAGGGAATGGCAACAAACGGCATGAGACAACCAGGGTGTTCGCCATAGGAAATGGAGAAAGGAAAGGTTATGAAGGTAGTAGACCCATGTGTGGTCGTTGTAACCGACACCACCATGGACTGTGCCCGAATGTGTGTAGGAAGTGCTCTAAGGTAGGACACATGGCCAAAGACTGTAGGTCTCGTCCACTTGCTGCAGCTCAAACTGCACAAGGAGCGGACTGGAAGGCCACTGTCACCTGTTTTGGATGTGGAAAGAAGGGACATTTCAAGAATGAGTGCCGAGAGCCGTGGATGAGAGGAAATCCCGGTAATGTAGGAGGATTTGCTAGCCGAGGTGTGGGAAGTAATGGCTTAAACCCTGTGAAGCGTGAGGTTGTGGAGAACCAGGGAAACCATGGTGCTAGGAATCAGCAGAGAGACATGGGAACAACGCGTGTGTATGCTATTGGGAAGGAAGCTGGTGAGGACCCTAACGTAGTTACGGGTACGTTCCTTCTCAATAATCGCTATGCTTCCATACTGTTTGATACTGGTGCGGATATGAGTTTCGTATCCACCAATTTTATGCCATTACTAGGAATCTCCCAAACACCTCTAGGGTTTAGTTACGATGTGGAATTAGCTAATGGGAATAGGGAGAAGATAGACACCGTAGTTCGAGGTTGTACCTTAAGTTTCCTAGATCGCCCGTTTAGTATAGACCTATTGCCGGTTACCTTAGGAAGTTTTGACGTCATTATCGGAATGGATTGGTTGTCGAAGAACGGTGCACACATCATCTGTGATGAGAAGATCGTGCGTTTACCGTATGGCGGAAAAGTTCTGAGCATACAAGGAGATCGGAGCGACTGTGGAAGTCCTTCCCGGTTGAGCATCATCTCTTGTATTAAGGCCCAGAAGTACATCGATAGAGGAGGTTGTCTTTTCTTGGCTCGAATTTCTGAAAAGAAAAGCGAGGAGAAGAGTGAAAGACACCTTAATGATGTACCCGTCGTTAGAGAATTTCCGGATGTGTTTCCCGACGATCTGCCAGGGATTCCACCTGTCCGACAAGTGGAATTCCAAATAGAGTTGATACCGGTCTTTGCACCGTGGCCCGGCACCCTATCGACTTGCTCCAAGAGAATTGGAGGAACTGTCTAAACAGTTGGCAGAATTGTCAGAGAAGGATTCATTCGACCAAGTTCGTCACCGTGGGGAGCACCGGTGTTGTTTGTGAAGAAGAAGGATGGATCGTTTCGGATGTGTATTGATTATAGGGAGTTGAATAAGTTGACGGTGAAGAACCGATATCCGTTACCTAGAATAGATGACCTATTCGACCAACTCCAAGGAGCTAGTGTCTTTTCTAAGATCGACTTACGATCTGGTTATCACCAGCTTAGAGTTCGAGAGGAGGATATCCCTAAGACGGCGTTTAGGACTCGTTATGGACACTATGAATTCCAAGTGATGTCGTTTGGTTTGACCAACGCGCCAGCGGTTTTCATGGATCTCATGAACCGAGTGTGTAAGCCATACCTGGATAAGTTTGTGATAGTATTCATAGACGACATCTTGATATACTCCAAGAGTAGTGAGGAGCACGAAGAGCATTTGAGGCTCATTTTAGGATTGTTGAGAGAGGAGAAGCTGTATGCCAAATTCTCTAAGTGTGAATTTTGGATTCCGTCCGTGCAATTCTTAGGTCACGTGATAGATAGTCGAGGTGTTCATGTTGACCCATCTAAGATTAAGGCCATTAAGGAATGGGCAGCTCCTAAGACCCATCAGAAATCCGCCAGTTTCTAGGTTTAGCAGGCTATTATAGGAGATTCATTAAGGGATTTTCCAAAATAGCTAAGTCGGTGACCAAACTAACACATAAGGACGTTAAGTATGAATGGGGAGAAAAGGAAGAAGAAGTATTCCAACTTCTGAAGGAGAAGTTGTGTAGTGCGCCTATCCTAGCTTTGCCTGAAGGAAGCGAAGACTTTGTCGTGTACTGCGACGCTTCGCATAAAGGCTTAGGTGCTGTTTTGATGCAACGGGAGAAGGTGATTGCTTATGCATCCCGACAACTTAAGAAGCATGAGAAAAACTACACCACCCATGACCTTGAGTTAGGTGTTGTAGTGTTTGCCCTTAGAATCTGGAGACATTATCTGTATGGAACTAAGTGTGTAGTATTTACCGACCATAAGAGCTTGAAGCATATCTTAGATCAGAAGGAACTGAACATGAGACAACGTCGTTGGTTAGAATTACTTAGTGATTATGACTGTGAGATTCGTTATCATCCTGGTAAGGCTAATGTTGTGGCTGATGCACTTAGTCGTAAGGAGGACATTCCACCCCTACTCGTTCGATCCTTAGGAATGACCATTGTTTCGCCCCTACCATCTCAAATCTTAGCCGCCCAAGCTGCGGCATTGACGGAAGAGAACCGTCCTTACGAGAATCTTCATGGAATGGTAGAAAGTGAAAACGGCTTCTTGAAGCGTTCCGATGGAACCTTATGCTTCAAAGACAGAAGCTGGATACCATTTCATGGTGGAATCCGTGAGTTGATTATGCATGAGTCGCATAAATCAAAATACTCTATTCATCCCGGAGCCGATAAGATGTATCAGGACCTTAAGAAACTCTACTGGTGGCCTAACATGAAAGCCGATATAGCTCAGTATGTCAGTTGGTGCCTGACTTGTTCTAAGGTAAAGGCCGAACATCAGAAACCCTCAGGACTCTTAGTTCAACCCGAACTCCCAGAATGGAAATGGGAGCGAATAACCATGGACTTTATCACTAAATTACCGAGAACAGCTAGCGGCAATGACGCTATCTGGGTAATCGTTGATCGTTTAACTAAGTCTGCTCACTTCTTAGCCATTAGTGAGACCGATAGTCTCGATAAGCTTGCTCGATTGTATCTTAAGGAGATAGTATCGCGTCATGGAATACCGATATCTATCATTTCCGATAGAGATAGCCGTTTTACATCCCACTTTTGGAGATCCTTACAATCAGCGTTAGGAACAAACTTGGATATGAGCACCGCTTACCACCCTCAAACCGATGGTCAAAGCGAGAGAACCATTCAGACTTTAGAGGACATGCTTAGAGCCCTGTGTTATTGATTTCGGCAAAGGCTGGGAGAGACATCTCCCTTTGGCCGAATTCTCTTACAACAATAGTTATCATTCTAGCATTAAGGCCGCTCCATTTGAGGCATTGTATGGCTAAAAATGTCGCTTCTCTGTTTGTTGGGTGAAGTTGGCGAGAGTCAACTTACAGTCCCGAACTTGTCCTAGAAACCACCGAGAAGATAGTTCGATTCAGTAACCGTTGCAAACCGCTCGTGATAGACAAAAGAGTTATGCCGATAGGAGACGTAAACCTTTAGAATTTCGGGTTGGAGATCGTGTTATGTTGAAAGTTTCTCCTTGGAAAGGAGTGATTCGTTTTGAAAGCGTGGAAAACTCAATCCCGATATATTGGTCCCTTTCCAATCTCGGAAAGAATCGGACCGGTAGCATACCGCTGGAGCTACCATCGGAATTGAGCAGTGTACACAATGTCTTTCATGTTAGTAATCTTAAGAAATGTCTTTCGGAGGAAAACATAGTTGTGCCCTTAAGAGATATTCGTATCGATGAGAAATTGAATTTCGTTGAGGAACCGATTGAGATCATGGATCGTGAGATTAAACGGCTGAAGAATAGCCGTATTCCGATTATCAAAGTTCGTTGGAACTCCCGACATGGACCGGAGTTCACTTGGGAACGTGAGGACGTTTTCCGTAGGAAGTATCCTAAACTTTTCATGACATCAAGCAACTCGGAGTGAAACCCGGACGGGTTTCTTCTGAGGCTGGGAGGCTGTGACAACTGGCAATTTAGGGAGTCTATTTTAGGTAACCGCATTACGTTAAACTAAACCGAGCTTTGCCTTTATCACTATTTTATCAACCATGACTTGATTTTATATCGTCTATTGGTTTTTATGGTTTATTTCACTATTGAATGAGTTATCGTATGAGTTTTAACTCTATTTGGTAGGCACTATTCGATTCGGCACTAGAAAAGCCTAAAACGAGAAATAACGTAACTTTTAGACCGTAACTCGAAAATTGGCAAATAAATAGTCAAAACTCATGGAAAAACATAAATAACGATGTTAGAAAGTCGAATGAACGTCGTGGGACACTCGGGGGACAATATATGAGCTTGGAAATAGGTAAACGGGATAGTTACAAAAAATTACAACTCCGACCCCCCACCTTTCCCCATGCCCGACGCCCCCCTCCACCCTTTTTATTTATTTTTGAGTCCTTTTGTCCAAGTATATAAGGCCTCCCTCACCCTCACTTTACTAGTTTATTTCTCTCACTAAAAACACATACAAAACACACTTTCTCTCTTTACTCTCTCTCTCTCTCTCCCAAATTAACATAAACCCTAACCCTAGAACACCACCACTGCAGCCACTGTTCCGGCCACCTCTGGCCACCCTCCGACGCGTGACCACCCACCTCTACCACCATCTTGAAGCTCTCTTTCTCCTCTTTCCAACCATATATTACACGCTCCATTTGGACCTCCATAACACCTTCAAATCTTAAGATTAAGATTCGTACTTTTAGGGTTTTCATTCAATATTGTAGATCGGGCTTGAATAAGGTAAATGGAACATGGGTCATGCTTATTTTGGCCACATGAAGCCACGTATGGGCTGATTTTGGTTCGACCCTATGATAAAATTTAGGGCTTTTGGTTTAAACGTGGGATTAAGTCTAATTAACACTTAAATAAACATGTAGCTAGTGTTTGGTAAGCATGTGGTGTATCATATTGTTGGGTTCTTGCATTTTAGGTCTAGTTTCATGTTTTTGGTTAGAATAGATGATGGGTTTGATGTTTGGTTGATGATTGGAGGTTGATTGATTGTATTTGGATGTTGTGGAATTGATTTGGTAGTGTTTGGTTGGGTTTGGCATGGTGTACGAGCCACCTAGAGCACGTACGAGCTCCATGGGTTGCGTACGTGACCCACATGGACCTTGGGTCCGGGTCGGGTCGTTTTGGTAGATTGTTGGTTGATATTGTTGGTGTTTGGATGAGACGTGTGGAGCCGAAAAGCTTCTAGAGCTTGTTTGGTTCATGTGGTCTTAACCGTGATCGGGTCATGACCAGTAGGGTCATAACATTGGTTTCGGGTATATTTGGTTGGTTGATTGGTTGGCGAGATTGATTTGAGTTGATTTGGGATTGTATTGCGCTATTATGACTTTTAATTTGGACTTGATATATATAATTGTCAACTTTGAGCAACGTCGGTGTTACTTTGACTTTTTAGTCAATAGTTGACCCCGACAACGCCGTAACATGGACTTTAGTATAGTTTGGACTATTGATTGATTAAAAGCCGAGAAGTCATGACTCGTGCTTGTGGACTCGAAACGAATAACGATATGAAACTAATATTGGAATTTGACGAAATATAAATATATGAAAATGCTAATAGACTATGAAATGTAAATAATAAAAAGGACTTTTATACTAAAAATATCGATAACAAGACTTATCTTGTTATTTACTATTTTAAATGGAAACTAACGACTAAAAATGGAAATGTTTTATAATAAATAAGTAATTAATGTTTGAGTACACGTTTATCGATAAATGCCAATTATGGGCATTTAATACTAATTTCAAGTATTTATTTACTTACGTTGTGTGCATGGGTTACGGATAACCTAACATTAATAGTGTTGATCCACGTGGGTAGCGGACTTATTAGGTTGACGAATCTAATAAGAGCCCGCTAGGTACGTTGGGTAACCTTATTAATGGGTGAATTATCCTTATGACTCTTTAGGATGCGATTGATTTATGGGATAATAAGCGACACGAATAAATAATTGAGTTTATCGAGTTGACGAATTCGATAAGGTCTACTATTTATTCGAAACTTATTGAACTATGGAGCTTATCGCTTAGATGTCTCATTGTGTTGCATTGAGTCACATATTGGTTATTTGAGTGCATTCATGGCATCATATTGAGTCGATACACCCACATGAGGATACCAAACACTAGGATTAAATGGTGAAACGAGACATTTTGGAAATAACGAAATGGAATACATTGGGGTAGATAACGTTGATTTTGGGAATTATATATCAAGATTTGGTTTACATTAATAGGTTGTGCCGAGTCGATAGTTGTTGTGCCGTGATTACCGTTATCTTCTGCTAGTGTTTATTTGTACGTTGATTGCTTGAGGTGAGTTTCATAGCCCCACTTTTATCTACGTTTTTAACTATATTGGGGTGAGAATCATGCTACTGTTTTTGGACCGTTAAAACTATTTGGATTTGCTTATATGCTTGACTGTTTAGATAGATGTGCGGTAGTTGTTGCCTTAGACTAGGTTGAACCGTTGCCTAGCTAAGAATAGACTTCTACCTCGACCTAGTCCGGGGTTGGCAATTGTTCTAGATTTTGCCACGACAGTGCTGGACTAGAGTCGCGGGGCCCGAGTAATCCCTGGATGCGGGATATGGTTATATGGTTGGTGATCCGGGTAGGATCGGTGTGTGCAAACGGTATTTATCTATCTTAGGTCTTGCATAGCAAATCAACTCCTCTGGTCCACTATGATTTTATTGAATTTAAACCTATGAACTCACCAACAGTAAGTGACCTTTTAGCATGATTTCTCGGTATTTGAAAGATGTTTGGAATACGTGATCGGTGGAAGCTTGGCAAGAAGGCGGGTTCAAGGATCATTTTTGACTCGATAAACTTTGGGGACCTATTTTATTAAATCATGTTTTGGGCCTAATATTTATACTTTTGGATTAAATGTTTTGAATACTTAAATTTGGGATTGGTTTTGAATGTTAAATGACTATCTTTTGCTATACTTGTGTGAGATACCAATCCAATAGTAACGCCCTTGATTAAGTCTTCCATTGTCGAGATTTGGGGTGTTACATCGTCTCGCCCAAAACTTGATTAAGTCTTCCGTTGTGCCCAACCATCCCCTATCCCACAAGAGATTTGGGGGTGTTACAATTTCTTGTAATAAAGAAAAGTCTACACATGTTTGTCATGCTTGTTAACTTGGCAAACATGTGAAGCTTCCTTTTCACAGTTCGAACTCTATTGTTGAAAACTGTTTTGATATTATTCATTCTGATTTATGGACTTCTCCCATTGTTAGCTCTAGTGGTTTCAAATATTATGTCCTTTTTCTCGATAACTTTTCCCACTATTTGTGGATTTATCCTCTTCGTTTCAAACCTGACATGTTCGATAAGTTTCTACATTTTCGCACTTATGTTAAAAACCAATTTAAATGTGAAATTAAAAGTTTCCAATGTGATCATGGGGGTGAGTTCGATAACACCCAACTACATACCCTTTTTGCTAAACATGGCGTTCAATTTCGATTTTCTTGCCCAAAGACATCACAACAAAATGGCAAGGCAGAACACATGATATGCACAATAAATAACGTCATACGTACACTTCTTTTCCAAGCATACCTACCACCAAATGGGAGCAGTCAACAACTTGGTGTTGATGTCGATGAGACTTTTAGTCCGGTTGTTAAACTAACTACCATTGGCACGGTGCTTAGTCTTGCAGTATCTCGCAAGTGGCCTATTCAGCAACTTGATGTTAAGAACGCCTTTCTTAACAGTGACTTATCTGAGACTGTTTACATGCATCAGCCTCCTAGTTTTGTTGATTCTCGGTACCCTCACCATGTTTGCCTTTTACAGAGATCTCTATATGGTCTGAAACAAGCACCTCGTGCTTGGTTTCAGTGCTTTGCAGGCTATGCTACACGGGTTGGATTCTACCACAGTCGGTGTGATTCTTCTTTATTTATTTACAGACTGGGATATGAGGTTGCGTACTTGCTTATATATGTGGATGACATCATTCTTACAGCCTCATCCACTGCTCTACTTCACCAGATTATTACTTCATTACACAGTGAGTTTGATATGACTAACCTTGGGGACCTTAATTATTTTCTGGGTATATCTGTTGTTCGTCATTCTACAAGCTTGTTTCTATCACAAAAGAAGTATGCCATACAACTTTTCGAGCGAGCTCACATGCTCAATTGCAACCCTTCTCGAACTCCAGTTGATACAGACTCTAAACTGGGTCTAGAGGGTGTTTTGGTACAGGATCCTACTTTATATCGCAGCCTTTCAGGTGGACTTCAGTATCTCACATTTACTCGACCGGACCTTTCCTATGCAGTACAACAGATTTGCCTTTACATGCACGATCCACGGGAACCGCATTTCGTAGCTCTCAAACATATCTAGCGATATGTTGAGGGAACTTTACAGTTTGGTCTACATTTATACTCATCATCCACTACTTCATTTGTTTGTTATACGGATGCTGACTGGGCTGACTGCCCCTCTACACGACGATCTACCTCTAGTTACTGTGTTTTTCTGGGAGATAACTTATTGTCTTGGTCCTAGGGCTGAGCGTCAGTCCAAAACCGACCCGAACTGACAAAACCGAAAATCGAAATTCATGAAAAACCTAAACCGAACCGACGGGCCATCACGCCGGTTCGGTTTTGTGTCGGGCCGTCGGTTCGGTTCGGTTTAGGTGTATTTAGGTGTGTTTTTGTCGGTTTTGGGCCGAACCGAACCGAACCGAACCGAACCGAAAGCGAAAACACATAAACATGAAACCGAAACCGAACCGACGGGCTGTTGGTTCGGCTCGGTTTTTGTCGGTTCGGTCGGTTTTGTCGGTCAGGTTCGGTTTTGGACCTTTGATGCTCAGCCCTACTTGGTCCTCCAAGTGCCAGCATACTATCTCTCGCTCTAGTGCTGAAGCTGAATATTAGGGTGTCGCTAACGTTGTAGCAAAGACCACATGGCTTCGTAATTTGCTTCGTGAGCTACAGTCTCCTCTATCATCCGCCACACTTGTCTACTGTGATAATGTCAGTGCCATTTATCTGTCTGCCAACCATGTTCAACATAAGAGGACAAAACATATTGAGATCGACATCCATTTCATCCGGAACATGGTCACTGCTGGTCAGGTTCGAGTTTTACATGTACCTTCTCGTTATCAGTATGCCGACATCTTCACCAAGGGACTCCCTTCCGCTCTATTTGAAGAATTTTGATCCAGTTTGAGCGTTCGGCCTCCTCCCGCTCCTACTGCGGGGGTGTATTAGTAGATAATTTGTATAGGTGTATTCATACATGTAACAGTTATCATATATTGATAAGGATTTAAAAGGTACACTTTTGAGGGGTCATTTAAGCCCTTAATCGACCACTTTTATAACTGTTACTGCTTAATTTTGTTCCTTTTCACTTTTAGGTCTCTTGAAGGCAAAATCTTTGGAATGACACTTATTTGGACGAAAATCGTGAATATGTGAAGAAAATGGCTAAAGTCAAGATCAAGACACTCAAGTGCTGAAATGCACCCGACGGTGTCACAAACAAAGGGTGACGTCGTCCTCTAATTGCGACGGCTCGGGAGTGAAATTGCTATTTTGTACCGACGTCGAGCTTTAAAGAGTAGGCGTCACGGCTCGGGCGACCTAGATCCAGTTCGAGGCGGCGTCGAAGATGAAGCCGACGACGTCACAACCACAACGTGGCGCCGTCAAAAGTTAACTTGGTCAAGACGAAACCACAATGGCGGCGATCCGACGACGTCACAATTAAAGAGTGACGCTGTCGCAGTTGTAACTCTATATATAGAATTCAAATTTTTAGACTTTTAGGGAGGTAGAATTGTGGAGTAAAACCATAAAACAATTTTGGTTGTCTTGGGCAGTATCTTAGGGTTCCCATACCCTATTTTACAACAAGATAAGTAATTTACTTCATTGATTTCATTATGTATTCGATTGTATGTGTGTATGCTTGCATGTTTACCATGCTCGGCTAATTTACTTGTGTGTTTGCTTAGATCTATGAAACCTAGTTATTGAATATTGATTGGTTGTCTCTTATCTTAATTGTAATTGGCTTAGGATTGCAATAGGCCAGCATTGTGTTTTTAATGCTTGAGTAATCTTTGTGAACATTAGTTTATAATCGCCTAGAGTTATTGTAGGCTAAAAATCCAAAGATAACCTTAGAGTTAGTTTATGAATCCTAGAGATTTTGTAGGCAATAACCTTAAGGTATCCTCAAAGAGTTAGGGAAAAAAGCATACCCTACGACCTTAGAAGACACAACGCGTTAAGAATAAGGACGTGACAATTCAACCATCAATAAAAGATAACTAGGCAGTAATAGCATCTAGGTAGACACATTCTTAATCATCATACGAGCACACATCAATTAGACATAGCCTACCCCTTAGCTTAGTTAATTAGATAATTAGAATAGATAATAGTAGAGTAATCGGTGAAATACCACCCCAAATCCAATACCCGAGATTCGTACCTTTCAATTTCCTAAAACATAAAAAGATAAAAAAAAAATAATCTTACTCAACCCCAACCTTAGCGTAGTAATTTCTCACTAGCATTCCTATTCCCTAGAGAATGATATCAATCCCAAGGATTTCCTAATACTACACTACAACGATTAGGTTCCTTTGCCTAGGTGGTTGAAAAACTTGCTCAAGAAAAGGAAGTTTTCTTTGACCCCGAACGCGTTGTGCAGCGTATCAAGTTTTGGCGCGCGGCTGCGGGAATAGAATAGCTAGTTAGGAGTCCACCTCGTTTAGGTTCCTTTGCTTGATTCCTATCAAGTAAGATTTTTTCTCATTTTTAGCCTCCTCGTAGTTTATCCTCATTCTTCGTGAATTTGTTCGTAATCCTATCACTTTTCATCATGGAAGGTGATAATCAACCACCACTCATCAACCCACCACCAAATGACCCGCCAAGAGGCCGCACTCTTGGTGAATACTCTAGACCAAGCAACCTAGGCTATAGGAACACCATTGAGCTCCCCGATCAAGCTCAAAATATGGCCCTTCGATCCGACACCATCCGGTTGGTGCAAAACGGATGTGCATTCCATGGACTTCGTTTCGAAGATCCTAATCAACCTCTTAAGGATTTCCTTAAAATCGTTGATTCCATCGACCTCGATGCTACTACTCGGGAGACCACGCGCTTGCGTCTCTTCCAATTCTCTCTACGGGACCAAGCTAGTAATTGGCTTGAGCGATTTCCCGCCGGCTCCATCTCAAGTTCGGATGATCTCACCACTCATTTCCTTGCCCAATTTTTCCACCGGGGAGAACTACTAAGCTTAGGAATGAAATCTTGATGTTCCAACAACGTCAAGGTGAATCTCTCTATGAAGCATGGACTCGATTCAAGGACTTACTCCATAAAGTCCCTCATCACGGCATTGATCTTTGGCTCCAAGTCCAAATCTTCTATGGTCATGTCAACTTCTCAACTAAGCGATCCATCGACCAAGCGGCCGGTGGTAAACTTAACAATCTAACCGCAGAAGAATCATGGGGTACAATAGAGGACCTTGCTCTCTATGAAAACGAAAGTTGTAATGACCCCCGTGAGTTGCCCTAAACCGTAAAGGCAATCTCATTGCCTCCCATTGACTCACAACCTTCTGACCATAGGATGCTCGAGCTTGAAGATCAAGTCAAATTCCTAATGAGCTCTTACAAAAATCCTAAGTCTTCGCATCAAGTGAATAAAATCACTCTACCTTGTGAGTTGTGTAGTGGTCCCCACGACACTCGTGATTGCACAAGACTCCATGAACAAGCTTTTGCGGACTACGCTTCTACGCGTACCGACGGAGTGGGAGACAAGTGGTACACTTTCAAGCCTGAACAAAACAACTTAGGAAACTCCTACAACCCCTCATGGAGGAATCACCCTAACCATAAGTGGAACCAAAATTCAAACCCACCCCAAAGCTAATCTAGTCCACCTAATAGGTTCAACCTTCCAGACACCGAGAACTCCACTAGTCTTGAGGCAATTGTGTCTAGATTCATGTCATCTCAAGAAACTCGATTGACTAAGCTTGAAGCCGATTTCAAGCAACGACAAGGCAAGATGACAAACAAGCTCGACACCCTCTTAAAAGCCTTCAATGACCGAGAAATTGGAGCACTACCAAGTGACACTATAAAGAACCCAAAAGTGAATTCGATTTCATCGGCTTCATGTTCTTGCTCACCTTGGGAGAGTGCATATCCATGCCCTTTACACCCGAAATTTCATCCGGTTAACGCCATCAACACGGGTTCCAAGCGATCCCTCATGAAGTACCAAGGACCTGAACCATTGGTCCAACCAACTCTTGAGAAACCCGTCAACCAAGAACCCAAACCTAATCTAGAGGAGGAGTACAAGGAACTCCACCAAGAAAAACCGATTCTTGAAGTCTTAGCTCACGCACCTTATTATAATGTTTTGAAAGAAAAATATGAGCAAGAACTAAAACTAGGAGAATGTGGGTCCGCATTCGTGAAAAATAAGCTACCTAACAAGTTAGATGATCCCGGGCTATTCATTCTTCCTTGTAGGCTTGGAAACTCCAAACCTTTCGACACTTTAGCCGACTTAGGATCGAGCATCAATCATCTTCCGTTGTCACTCCATAGAAGCCTTAACCTAGGTAAGATAGAGCCAACGGAAACCATCCTAGGTCTAGCAAATGGTAGTATTGCATATCTGGTAGGGATAATAAAGACATGGTAGTACACGTAGGAGAATTGACTCTTTTGGCAGATTTCCATGTGCTAGACATGAATAAGGACCCGACATGCCCATTGTTAGTAGGAAGGGGATTCTTAGCTACCGCTAGTGCCATCATTGATTGTAAGATGTCTAAAATAGTGGTAGGAGAAGGGAGTGCTAGGTCAATTTACGATGTCAAGAAGCATATCTACTACAAAGAGGAAGAAATTCCCTACGAGACCATGTTAGATAGAACGCCATCTAGATATGGACCTTGGACTAATACAGATTTCATAGGTCCCCAACGACCTTTCTATCTAGAAGAGGCCTTTGTTAGTAATTCAACTTTCCATGACCAAGAATTGGCTAGGGATATAGAAGTGAACCCGTTTGAAGACGCCTTCGTATTTAGGAAGATGACCGAGTTCCTAGGAAGCTTGCCCATTAATCTTGTCATGAATAAGTGGAAAGTTGAGAGTGAGAAGCCTAAGCATAAATGGAATTGGGATAGACCACCTAGTGATGGTAATGGAGAATGGCACATTAGGATGACGATCTATGACCCCGACGGAGAAAATTTTGAAAAGGCTTATCGAACTAAGCGTACCACTAGGAACTTAAATGATAAGTTTGATCCTTATGACATTCTTGAGGATAAGCTTACTTACATAGGTACGTAGGGGCACCACTTCGAGTCTAGCTACAAGACTCATAAATAAAGAAAAGCGCTTCGTGGGAGGCAACCCATGCTTAATTGTTTGCTTGTTTGTGTGTCATATATCGTTTCATTGATTGTTTATTCTCATGTTTGAATTTGTGAAAATGCTTTATTTTGTCTTTAACCTCGTCTTAATTACATATAAAGGTATTTTACAAAAAGGATAAGTGTAGGGAAGATTACACACTATTTTAAAAAGAACGTGAACATGAGAATTACAATTGTTGAAAAAGATATATATGTGTGTTTGTTAGAGTCAAATGCTTGTATCGAGTCATAATGGATGTTTTGCAGGACTTTTTCCAGATTCTAAAAATGTAATTTTTCGAGCAAACGCAGCAGCACCGGTTTACGTCAGGATAACTGACGACGTCAGATTGCAACCCGACGGCGACGGAGGAGCGAAACAACTTACTTATTTTCACTCGTTTTACGTGCTACTTATAAATTTTGGAATTTCTCGGTCTTAATTTTCCGAAAACTCAGAACATCCATTCCACAAGCATTATATCCTTGTTTAGTAGAGTCATATATAGTTTTACCGCCGATTTTACGCGAAGGTTTCGTCTATTTTCTTAAGTGTGCAGGTTTTATTTATCAAGAAGAAGATACATAAGATTGGATGGAGCTTTTCACGCATACATTCTTCTTGAAGAAGAATTTAACCACTACTTCACACGGATGCTACCAAGCTAATCAGGGGAGTATTAGTTTCTTTCGCTTTTAATTACCTTCCATTATCATAAATTTGATACTTTCGGGGAACATTGGGGACAATGTTCAATTTAAGTGTAGGGAGGGAAAATAAAACGGGAACTTTGAAACTATGCTTATCCTTGATTATTTGTTTTGTCCAATTTCATTTATGTAATTAACCATGAGAAATATTGGTTACGGTAATTTTGGCACCAAATTTAAATTTTTTCATGACATGTAGGAGTGGGCCATTAGTCTTAATAAAGCGTCTCATGGATAGGAAGTTATATGACTAGCACAAAACCCTTTACCACTCAAATTCCAGCCCAAAAAAGTGAGGTTCACCCCTAGATTTGTAGGTATTAAAGCATTCATCTTTAATGCTTTAAGAGTTTACCGGTAGTATAATAGATTCTAGAACTTGTTTTGTGATGCATTCCGAGATTGCTAGTGAGACTACACTTGTGTAGTTAGGAATAACTAAATGATAAGAGGCATTAGGATAACCCTTGTTTGATACCCGTATTATAATTACTTCTTCCACATCGGTTGAGTAATTCCCCCACACCCTTGCATTGTACTCATCTTTAGTACATGATACCCCTAGTTAACCCCTCAGAGCCTATCCTTTTCGCGGTTCTCATGATGTTTCGGTTTTCTGGAATATCAATGAAGAGCATTGTTTACAATCCACCCCCAAATGTACACCCAAATTGCCTTAGCCTACCTTGTATGCACTCACTTTTAGTGCATTATTGTTATCATACTAAACCCTTAGTTCAATTATCTAGTTACTTGCATAAGTTGCTAAGTCGAGTCATATCCTTTGTATACAGTTTTGGGACGATTGGGACTCATGGGAAAAGTTAGATTTTATGAAGTGACGGGAAAGAACGTTAAATTCAAATTCCCTTTATTTACGTAATAATGTACTCCAAGTGTTTTGATCTTTTCAATTCGGGTCAAATTAGTGTTAGAGTAATAAAAACTCAAGTGTAGTGATGTGCCTATAAATCCCTTATATTTTGATGTTATCATAGAGGATGGTAGTGTAAAAGTGTATAAAAAAAAAAAAACGAAAAAAAAGAGAGTGTTAAAAAAATGGAAAAAAAACATACGGGCTACCATCCTACATCTATATTTAAATATATGTTTGTTTATTTCAAAGTTATCTAGAGTTTAGAGTGTCGAGTCTTGGCTTAGCAACGCCATTCTTCTCATGCTTGTAACATAAAGATTTTTGACTTGCCACCACTAAATTGCCTATCCAACCAAACCCTTTGTTTCCCTACCGTAAGGCTAATGTTACAACTCTTTAAAAGACCTCTTAGATAGTTTTTCCTAGGTGCTTACGCCAAAGCGATGGAGGTTTGATCTAGTCTCAAGCCTATGGTAATCTATGTACTAGGACCGGTTCGATAAGTTTCTACATTTTCGCACTTATGTTAAAAACCAATTTAAATGTGAAATTAAAAGTTTCCAATGTGATCATGGGGGTGAGTTCGATAACACCCAACTACATACCCTTTTTGCTAAACATGTCATTCAATTTCAATTTTCTTGCCCAAAGACATCACAACAAAATGGCAAGGCAGAACGCATGATACGCACAATAAATAACGTCGTACGTACACTTCTTTTCCAAGCACACCTACCACCAACTTTTTGGGTCGAAGCCCTACATATGGCCGCCTATTTCCTTAACCTTTTACCATCCTCCGCCATCAACAATGAAATACCCTACACCAAACTTTTCCACAAAGAACCCGACTATTCCCGTCTTTGAATATTCGGGTGCCTTTGTTATCCACACCTTCACTCCCCTCACAAACTCGCACCCCATGCTACTCCATGCATTTTTTTGGGTTATCCCGCCTATCACCGTGGCTTTAGATGTTTAAACCTTGAAACCAATAAAATCATACTCTCCCGCCACGTCACCTTTGATGAAACTCAATTCCCATACCGCTCAATGACACCCGACTCACCACCTACATACACTTTTTTAGACACTACACCTTCCCCACTACTCAACTCTAACATAACTACAACCCCCACACCTTTCCCGCCTACTCTAAACCGCAACGACCCACCTTCCGCTACTACATCAAATGAACATCACACTCATCAACCTCCGTATCCTTCACACCAGTTTATCCCTATTCCTATTTCTTTCCCCTTAGCCCATAACTCCCCCGAGCCCATTCACCAAGCCCAACACCAACCACTTAACCCCACCCATTTTCGAACTGAAAATCAATCACCAATACACGACATCCCCCACCAATCCACCCAAAAACAACAAAACCCTTCTTCCCAATCTCCGCACAATGCCAACCAATCTCAGCAAAACAACACCCTCCTACCAAATCTTGAACTACAAACTAACGACCCATCACCTATCACCAACGAACCATCACGAACTCCCCACATGGTCACTAGGTCTCGATCAGGCATTGTCAAACCCATTGATTGTTTGTCTTTACATACGTCTACTATATCCCTATTCCAAAATCTCCCTCTCTTACTTTAAAAGACCTCCTTTGGCGTAATGCTATGTATGATGAGTATAATGCGTTAATTAAAAATGGTACTTGGGTTCTCGTACCGAGGCCCTCCGGTGTTAATATGGTACGCTCTATGCGGTTGTTTAAACACAAGTTTCATGCTGACAGAACTTTGAGCCGATATAAGGCTCGTTTGGTTGCAAATGGGAGCAGTCAACAACTTGGTGTTGATGTCGATGAGACTTTTAGTCCGGTTGTTAAACCAGCTACCATTGGCACGGTAGTCTTGCAGTATCTCGCAAGTGGCCTATTCAGCAACTTGATGTTAAGAACGCCTTTCTTAACGGTGACTTATCTGAGACTGTTTACATGCATCAGCCTCCTGGTTTTGTTGATTCTCGGTACCCTCACCATGTTTGCCTTTTACAGAGATCTCTATATGGTCTGAAACAAGCACCTCGTGCTTGGTTTCAGTGCTTTGCAGGCTATGCTACACGGGTTGGATTCTACCACAGTCAGTGTGATTCTTCTTTATTTATTTACAAACTGGGATCTGAGGTTGCCTACTTGCTTCTATATGTGGATGACATCATTCTTACAGCCTCATCCACTGCTCTACTTCACCAGATTATTATTTCATTACACAGTGAGTTTGACATGACTAACCTTGGGGACCTTAATTATTTTTTGGGTATATCTGTTGTTCGTCATTCTACAAGCTTGTTTCTATCACAAAAGAAGTATGCCATACAACTTCTCGAGCGAGATCACATGCTCAATTGCAACCCTTCTCGAACTCCAGTTGATACAGACTCTAAACTGGGTCCAGAGGGTGTTTCGGTACAGGATCCTACTTTATATCGCAGCCTTTCAGGTGGACTTCAGTATCTCACATTAACTCGACCGGACCTTTCCTATGCAGTACAGCAGATTTTCCTTTACATGCACGATCCACGGGAACCGCATTTCGTAGCTCTCAAACATATCTAGCGATATGTTGAGGGAACTTTACAGTTTGGTCTACATTTATACTCATCATCCACTACTTCATTTGTCGGTTATACGGATGCTGACTGGGCTGACTGCCCCTCTACACGACGATCTACCTCTAGTTACTGTGTTTTTCTAGGAGATAACTTATTGTCTTGGTCCTAGGGCTGAGCGTCGGTCCAAAACCGACCCGAACCGACCCGAACTGACAAAACCGAAAACCGAAATTCATGAAAAACCTAAACCGAACCGACGGGCCATTAGGCCGGTTCGGTTTTGTGTCGGGCCGTCGGTTCGGTTCTGTTTAGGTGTATTTAGGTGTGTTTTTGTCGGTTTTAGGCCGAACCGAACCGAACCGAACCGAACCGAAAGCGAAAACACATAAAACATGAAACTGAAACCGAACCGACGGGATGTTGGTTCGGCTCGGTTTTTGTCGGTTCGGTCGGTTTTGTCGATCGAGTTCGGTTTTAGACCTTTGATGCTCAGCCGTACTTGGTACTCCAAGTGCCAGCATACTATCTCTCGCTCTAGTGCTGAAGCTGAATATCAGGGTGCCACTAACGTTGTAGCAAAGAACACATGGCTTCGTAATTTGCTTCGTGAGCTACACTCTCCTCTATCATCCGCCACACTTGTCTACTGTGATAATGTCAGTGCCATTTATCTGTCTGCCAACCCAGTTCAACATAAGAGGACAAAACATATTGAGATCGACATCCATTTCATCCGGAACATGGTCACTGCTGGTCAGGTTCGAGTTTTACATGTACCTTCTCGTTATCAGTATGCCGACATCTTCACCAAGGGACTCCCTTCCGCTCTATTTGAAGAATTTTGATCTAGTTTGAGCGTTCGGCCTCCTCCCGCTCCTACTGCGGGGGTGTATTAGTAGATAATTTGTATAGGTGTATTCATACATGTAACAATTATCATATATTGATAAGGATTTAAAAGGTACACTTTTGAGGGGTCATTTAAGCCCTTAATCGACCACTTTTATAACTGTTACTGCTTAATTTCGTTCCTTTTCACTTTTTAGGTCTCTTGAAGGCAAAATGCTGGAATGACACTTATTTGGACGAAAATGCGTGAATATGTGAAGAAAATGGCTAAAGTCAAGATCAAGACACTCAAGCTGCTGGAAATGCACCCGACGGTGTCACAAACAAAGGGTGACGTCGTCCCTCTAATTACGACGGCTCAGGAGTGAAATTGCTATTTTGTTCCTGACGGCATCAGGCTTTAAAGAGTAGGGTGTCACACTCGGGCGACCTAGATCCGATTCGAGGCGTCGAAGATGAAGCCGACGACGTCACAACCACAACGTGACGCCGTCAAAAAGTTAACTTGGTCAAGACGAAACCCTAATGGCGGCGATCCGATGACGTCACAATTAAAGAGTGACGCTGTCGCAGTTGTAACTCTATATATAAAATTGTGGAGTAAAACCATAAAACAATTTTGGTTGTCTTGGGCAGTATCTTAGGGTTCCCATACCCTATTTTACAACAAGATAAGTAATTTACTTCATTGATTTCATTATGTATTCGATTGTATGTGTGTATGCTTGCATGTTTACCATGCTCGGCTAATTTACTTGTGGGTTTGCTTAGATCTATGAAACCTAGTTATTGAATATTGATTGGTTGTCTCTTATCTTAATTGTAATTGGCTTAGGATTGCAATAGGCCAAGATTGTGTTTTAATGCTTGAGTAATCTTTGTGAACATTAGTTTATAATCGCCTAGAGTTATTGTAGGCTAAAAATCCAAAGATAACCTTAGAGTTAGTTTATGAATCCTAGAGATTTTGTAGGCAATAACCTTAAGGTATCCTCAAAGAGTTAGGGAAAAAAGCATACCCTACGACCTTAGAAGACACAACGCGTTAAGAATAAGGACGTGACAATTCAACCATCAATAAAAGATAACTAGGCAGTAATAGCATCTAGGTAGACACATTCTTAATCATCATACGAGCACACATCAATTAGACATAGCCTACCCCTTAGCTTAGTTAATTAGATAATTAGAATAGATAATAGTAGAGTAATCGGTAGAAATACCACCCCCAAATCCAATACCCCGAGATTCGTACCTTTCAATTTCCTAAAATCATAAAAAAGATAAAAAAAAAAATAATCTTACTCAACCCCAACCTTAGCGTAGTAATTTCTCACTAGCATTCCTATTCCCCTAGAGAATGATATCAATCCCAAGGATTTCCCTAATACTACACTACAACGATTAGGTTCACTGCCTAGGTGGTTGAAAAACTTGCTCGAAGAAAAGGAAGTTTTCTTTGACCCCGAGCAGCGTTGTGCAGCGTATCAAGTTTTAGGCGCGTTGCGGGAATAGAATAGCTAGTTAGAGTCCACCTCGTTTAGGTTCCTTTGCTTGATTCCTATCAAGTAAGATTTTTCTCATTTTAGCCTCCTCGTAGTTTATCCTCATTCTTCGTGAATTTGTTCGTAATCCTATCACTTTTCATCATGGAAGGTGATAATCAACCACCACTCATCAACCCACCACCAAATGACCCGCCAAGAGGCCGCACTCTTGGTGAATACTCTAGACCAAGCAACCTAGGCTATAGGAACACCATTGAGCTCCCCGATCAAGCTCAAAATATGGCCCTTCGATCCGACACCATCCGGTTGGTGCAAAACGGATGTGCATTTCATGGACTTCGTTTCGAAGATCCTAATCAACATCTTAAGGATTTCCTTAAAATCGTTGATTCCATCGACCTCGATGCTACTACTCGGGAGACCTCGCGCTTGCGTCTCTTCCAATTCTCTCTACGGGACCAAGCTAGTAATTGGCTTGAGCGACTTCCCGCTGGCTCCATCTCAAGTTCGGATGATCTCACCACTCGTTTCCTTGCCCAATTTTTCCACCGGGGAGAACTACTAAGCTTAGGAATGAAATCTTGATGTTCCAACAACGTCAAGGTGAATCTCTCTACAAAGCATGGACTCGATTCAAGGACTTACTCCATAAAGTCCCTCATCACGGCATTGATCTTTGGCTCCAAGTCCAAATCTTCTATGGTCATGTCAACTTCTCAACTAAGCGATCCATCGACCAAGCGGCCGGTGGTAAACTTAACAATCTAACCGCAGAAGAATCATGGGGTACAATAGAGGACCTTGCTCTCTATGAAAACGAAAGTTGTAATGACCCCGTGAGTTGCCTAAACCGTAAAGGCAATCTCATTGCCTCCCATTGACTCACAACCTTCGACCATAGGATGCTCGAGCTTGAAGATCAAGTCAAATTCCTAATGAGCTCTTACAAAAATCCTAAGTCTTCGCATCAAGTGAATAAAATCACTCTACCTTGTGAGTTGTGTAGTGGTCCCCACGACACTCGTGATTGCACAAGACTACATGAACAAGCTTTTGCGGACTACGCTTCTCGCTGCATCGAGCAGTGGGAGACAAGTGGTACACTTTCAAGCTGAACAAAACAACTTAGGAAACTCCTACAACCCCTCATGGAGGAATCACCCTAACCATAAGTGGAACCAAAATTCAAACCCACCCCAAAGCTAATCTAGTCCACCTAATAGGTTCAACCTTCCAGACACCGAGAACTCCACTAGTCTTGAGGCAATTGTGTCTAGATTCATGTCATCTCAAGAAACTCGATTGACTAAGCTTGAAGCTGATTTCAAGCAACGACAAGGCAAGATGACAAACAAGCTCGACGCCCTCTTAAAAACCTTCAATGACCGAGAAATTGGAGCACTACCAAGTGACACTATAAAGAACCCAAAAGTGAATTCGATTTCATCGGCTTCATGTTCTTGCTCACCTTGGGAGAGTGCATATCCATGCCCTTTACACCCGAAAGTTCATCCGGTTAACGCCATCAACACGGGTTCCAAGCGATCCCTCATGAAGTACCAAGGACCCGAACCATTGGTCCAACCAACTCTTGAGAAACTCATCAACCAAGAACCCAAACCTAATCTAGAGGAGGAGTACAAGGAACTCCACCAAGAAAAACCGATTCTTGAAGTCTTAGCTCACGCACCTTATTATAATGCTTTGAAAGAAAAATATGAGCAAGAACTAAAACTAGGAGAATGTGGGTCCGCATTCGTGAAAAATAAGCTACCTAACAAGTTAGATGATCCCGGGCTATTCATTCTTCCTTGTAGGCTTGGAAACTCCAAACCTGTCGACACTTTAGCCGACTTAGGATCGAGCATCAATCATCTTCCGTTGTCACTCCATAGAAGCCTTAACCTAGGTAAGATAGAGCCAACGGAAACCATCCTAGGTCTAGCAGACGGTAGTATTGCATATCTGGTAGGGATAATAAAGACATGGTAGTACACGTAGGAGAATTGACTCTTTTGGCAGATTTCCATGTGCTAGACATGAATAAGGACCCGACATGCCCATTGTTAGTAGGAAGGGGATTCTTAGCTACCGCTAGTGCCATCATTGATTGTAAGATGTCTAAAATAGTGGTAGGAGAAGGGAGTGCTAGGTCAATTTACGATGTCAAGAAGCATATCTACTACAAA